>CM069076.1:30255652-31685652 GCA_035578085.1 Solanum pinnatisectum
GCATTTTCAGCCATCCACCCGCTTCATGTCTCAATGTTATGCCGATATGTTCCGGATGAGTCTCTTACAGGCTCTAGTATGATGCAACAAGTTGGATGACTGCTTGGCATTTGTAGAGGAGCGCCACTGATATCCTAGCTGCATGTGGAGAGATTGCGCCTTGCAGCCATTCCTGTTAAGGTCCGTGAGGTATCGCCTAGTCGAGGAGGCTACCTAGAGATCGAGCAGATATGCAAGAGCGCTTCCACCTTGTTTGAGCTCTGTAATTTTTGACTTATTTTCGCTGACGAAAGTTCTTTAAGAGAGGGATATCAGAATGACTTCTATAGTCATTTCTCGTGTCTTGCCTTCTGTGTCGTTAGAAGACTTGTAGCACCCAAGTCATTACACTCTGCTGGGACTGGCGCCTACCACCGTCATTTCGCTTGGTTATTGTGTGAGTTTTAGTGTTTTGAACTTATTAACTGATCTATCATTTCAATCAAAAGTTCAAGAAGATGACATCGCATCCACCGATAATTCCATCAGCTCCGAAGGGTCATTTTAGGCTAGTAGCATGATTGGCATGAGTCCCGAGGTATTCAGCAGAGTTGGTGCGACAGGCTGCTTTAGCCTTCAACAAATGGCCTGGCGTCGAATTGGTCACACTTGGGAAACGCGCTCGATGAAAATTTCCACGCTGCTAGCTCCGGAATGTTGAGTTTGGTCTAGAACAACCTTTCGCTCGACTCCGAGGCCTCCTACCACTTTGAGCCCCTTGGTGGATTTTACAATCGCTGGTGGGCTTTGACCAAAGTAATTTTTATCGAGATGACTCTAATGAAAATTTCATTGGAGCCATTGAGTCCGAATATTGAATAGTAGGTTGTACATCTTTTTTATTTTATCGGTCCCAAACGACTCCGAGGTCTCCACCTGAGACTTTAAATATTTGGGCACACCAGAGCTTTAGTGTGCCTATTTCCAGCTCTTTTATCCAATTTCAAACCTCATAACTCTCTCATTTCTAGTCCACTTTGTGATCCAAAAGTTCATATTGTGGTTTTTTCGCAGGAACGCGTTGGTGGTTAGATTTCATTCAAAGCCTGTTGGAGGTAAAAAGTTGTGTTTAGATGTCATAACCATTTCGGAGCAATTTTTGTGAAATTTAAGAAATCGATTTCTTGGTCATCTTAAGTCCGATTTTAGTGATTCTTGAGGCTATCTTGAGTGGTTTTTCGAGGAGAACATTGTGGTGTTGTTGATTTCACTTCAGACCTTCTGTTTCTGATAAATCTACTGATTCATCCGTTGTTCCATTCCTTATTCTTGAGAAAATCTTACTTTTGGGTTGATTGTTGATATTGTGGGATGTTTCCATCCCCGATTTGTGCCATTTTGGGACTTGAGTCAGGGAACTGATTGGGACCTATTTTTGGGATTAATTCCAAAAATTTCTACAAGGTCCCACTTTCCCCATTTTGACCCCAAATTGGTCCGCTCTGCTTGCAATTTTAGTGTCTAAACGTAATTTAATAACATTTGTGGACTTATTTTTGAAAAAGCATTGGCTCGTGGCTGTTCAAAGGGGAAAACTCGGGAAAGTGATTTTCGAGCTGAAGCGCGATCGGCCTTTTAAGGTAGGCTACTACTTTCTCTTCTATTGGGATTGAGCTTAATTGTAAAACTACAATGATTGGAGGAATTGGGAAGGTACTAGTTTCTACTTTACTTTGATTAGATACCCTGCGTTAGGATCGGGACACAGAATTCGTGTGAATCACTATCTCGTAGTAGAGTTGCAATGCATGTGGCAAAATGTTATCAGATGTTTGTATGCTATGTGTTGTATATTTGTTCGCCCTAATCAAGGTATACGTCCTTAGTCTAGGTTAGGCTAGCATTGCCTTAGACGGCGACCCGTGTTGGCTGTGATGGCTCGACCACGACGCTGCTCGATGACTTAGCTCCTTGTAGACCGGAGTAGCGTACTGAGTCCGGAGAAGTTGAGCTCAGATTAGGCGTTATTGCCGCTTGTCGCACTTCCAGATATTCTCCTTTATCTCGCGTCTACGCTCTCAATGGTTTAGAAAGCGACACAGAGGCTTTATGATCGGTATAGTATGCTTAAAAGTCTTTTCATGATTTATAGTGGACGGCAAGGCCCACGGTGGTTGTTGTTGATTGATCCATCGAGATACCATCACCCCGATCGTTTCCTTTTTAGCCGGGCTAGGAACGTATCGGGTCAGTAAATCCCGGATTTACCAGCCGACGCCTCAGCCTCTCTTTCTAGAAGCAGTCGGGAGTGTGTCGGCCGTCGGTGTCCCCTTGTAGTCGCTCTTCTAGCCGGGTCGAGCGACTGCATGGTAGATTCCACTACGACATCAACCTCACCCTAGGGTCCTCTTCGAGTCGTCGAGTGGACTATTTGGCAGGTGCTCTCGGTCACTCTTCACAATGGCGTACTCACCGGCCGGGTGGAGTCCGATGGGTTATCTTGGTTACTTGGCTAGACTCGGTTTTCTTCTTTCTCTCGTGGACTTAGTTTTCTCCGTACCTGCCGCTTATGGGGTCCGTCGTGCTTTATTTAACTTGTGTACGAAAATTTTCCGGCTTATATGGTCCAGCGAGTTTAGTTTAGTGGTACTTAATCATTTCTGCATGCGGTTTCATTTTCTTATTTGTTTGACCTCTCTCGTGTCTAGATTCTATCCTTTCTCCTTTGTTTACTCCTTTGCCTACTGGCTCGATGCCTACTGCACTGCTTTGGTACTCACGCCACGCCCGCATCTATTTCGCAGGATGCAGTCCTAGTACCACACGTGAGTAGTTCGTGGCTTTTGGTACCGTGATTCGAGATGAGGGCGAAAATTTGGCGCTGGGTTTGCTGTTCCATCTTTGTTTTAGCTAGTTCATACCTTGAGACACGCTTTCTTTGTCATGGGTCCACTTTCGACTTCAATTTTTATTAGATAGCTCAGATTAGTGCACTCTGTGCTCGGGAGGGATTCTGGGATATATTTATTTTGATTTGTTTCCGCCTCTTGTTGTCCGTGTTTAGACTTTTGTTCACTAGTTTCCGCCTTATACTCATGACTCGTGTTCCTGTCACGGCTGGCTTAGCCATTGGTCATAGTATGAGCCATCATGATCTCGAGAACCCGCCGCGACAATTCTCCTTCGAGCAAGTTGGAGCGTGAATTAGGCCCAATACCCACTTCACTTAATATCTCCGCACAGCAACCTTTATATCATTGACTTTACTGCTTTCATACTTTATCATATTCTAGAGTCTATTTTCTAAGGATGTATTTAGTAATAAAGATGTGCATTTTATTATTGAACGAGTAGAGAAAGAGATTCTCTAAATCTTAAGTGATATGATCATAAAAGTTCCCTAATTTTAATAAGAAATGTTTTAAAAGGTTCTTTAATACAAAAAAAAAAAGGGGGATCAATATGCACACCACTTAAAAAGTGGGATCCCCAATTATCCATTTTTCTTTCAGCAAGTTATTTATAGATAAGGATCTACAATGCAATGGATTGATTCGATCATTCATTAAAATACTTTACTATATTGGTACAAAATTAATCAAATTGAGAATTATATAAATCATACTATCTCTAAATAGTTCTAATTATCATTGATTGGTTTTTCTAAGTAAATTATCATTTATATATTTTGATACTTTATGTTAAGACGACACAAAATTTTTAGTAATATTATAGCATTCTTATTGTTCCATAAAGATTATCAAACTTAATTCAAAAGAATATGTTTAATATATATGTGATATTTCATACATTTATCGCACTCCACTTAAAGAGGGAGATCCTTCAATTATCCATTTTATTTTCTTCAAAGGTTATTTAGATAGATATGATCTTATGGCAATGGATTGATTCGACTATTCATTAAAATACTTTCATACTATATTGGTAATAAAATTAATCAATTGAGAATTATACAAATCATACTTTCAAATAATTCTAATTATCATCGATTAGTTTTTCATAAATTATCATTTATATTTAGATACTTTATGTTAAGACATACGCTGTAAAATTTAGTAATATTATTGCATTCTTTATTGTTCCATAAAGATTAATAAATACTAATTCACTAATATGTTTAATATATATGGACATTTTTATACATTTATTAGCTGAAGTGGGTTGTAGTACTTTCATTATGAAAATAATTAATGACGGGTAGATTATTCAAGAGATTATCTCAACTATTTATTTTATCTTCCGTATTAAACATGAGAATACTTTAACAAATTATATTTTTCTTTAAGACAAAAGGGAGAAAACTAAAGAAAAATCTAAGATATTGTAGGTTTCGTTTTCTCACCTTAGTTTTATTGTTGTAGTAGAAAAATTAATGTCGTTTTCAAATTCACTAAACTATTAGAATACTTCAATAATTCTATTTCAAGGAACATTATTCTATTTATTCCTTTGTAAAGTACTAAAGTTGTGTTGAGTAAGGAATGTAAAGTAATAACACAATCTTATCATGAAAAAATCTTGAATCATGAAGGGTAAAAAGAATGACTAACACCTCAATAGCATTTAACCCAACTCACTAAACACCGAGCCTAAAATAGTATAGATTATAAAAACTTGCAATTTTAGGAACTAAAATGAATCAAAAATAACCCCTCGATCATTGAATGCAACTTTGCTAACTCGAGCTTTAAACAATTTAGATTACAAATCTTTCCACACTCTAATTGTATGAATCAACAATCTTCCTTGACTAAAATTTACTGATATTTCTCTAGGGAAAAGAGTATACTATTTCAAGGAAACATAATGAAAATTGGAGTCGACGAGATAATTGGCAGATTTTGAAATGTAATGTTATTGCATCCACCTTATCCTCAAGCCACTAAAAATATTATTTCCTGGTATACCATCATTAGTGTCATTGATGAAACATTTAAGTGTTGATATCTTATTTTCTCAAGAATGGATTTGAGGATTTTAAAGGTTTTCTATATTATGAGTTTTTCGTTGAACTAAGAGATGCAAAATCAAATCCGTATACTAGAAACATCAAAAATTTGTGGATTAAATGCGCAGGATATATTAATTCAAGAAAATGATAATCTATGAAACATGGAAAGATATGATTTAATACAAAATTTTTGAACATGATAGGTAAAAGTCCTATAAGTCCAAAATACAACTCTACTCCACCATCATGCAACCTAAAACATGCGAGGGTTTGTGCAAACTAAACATGCTAGCATCCCATTTTATCGCTGAGAAACATTAATATCAAACATTTTGTATCTGTTTGAAAATGAAGAAAGATACATCATTTAAGTTGAGAAAAATTGAACCATAATATCCCAATACATTTGCCATAAGATATCCCCATAACCACTCACATCATCTTTGATGTCTTCCTAGCTTATGTTATCGACCAACATAGGGGTTGAATCAGAACAATACCTTGAGTAATGTTTGACGAGGTCAATATCAGAGAATTTCATGCAATGTAGGTTGAGGTTAAGTGACTTTGGCGACGGCAAAAATGTAAGGTCTCTGGCTATTAACGGTTCAAACTTCATGGATCATAAAACTTGTATTTTGTTGTTACCTTTATTACTAAACTTCGCCATCTAGTCGATAGCTCTCTGCTTATATGTTCAAGACTATTGTTGACTAGGAAGCTTCATGCAACAGTTTTCGCCAAACTACTTTGATAAACTTAATAGCAAATAATCTTTTAAGGGTCAATAAGTTGAATAAAAATCTCATGGATCCAGTCCAGATCAGCCTCATAATCCATCCTCTCAAGTCATTCGACTGACCGATAGATGATCGTGATCACCCATTGCACTGGCCGACAAATTCGTGAGGGTTTCCAGACCCCAGATCCTCAAAAAAAAACCTGTCCGTCACCACGGATCACGACGGGATCGCGGACCAATCCATGCATCAATAGTTTGCAGGTTGAGACCCGCGGACTCACTCAGAGACCCATCCTATGGAAGTCGATCAATGGATTGACAGGACGAATCATTGATCAGATCCACGGACCGTCGATCAGTCCCATTTGCTGGCTTTTACGATTTTTAAGTCGTGGGTCATTTGGTCTTTTACGCCGTGTATTTGGACCCACCAAACTATGTCATTTAACCCACTAAACTCACGTAGTTTTGGTCAGCTTCAACCTATTAAACTAATTAGAACCTAACCTAATCAATTATTTACCAAAATTCATCAAACTTAGAGCAAAAATCGAGAGGAGGCCGAATAAGCCCTCCCGAGAACACGATTGAAGGTTTCTTTCAGTTCCACCCTAAATTAAAGATTTCTTCATTGAATTTCATCACTTTAGGTATGTGGAATTTCCACTACTGAGAAAATTGTGAATTACATGGGGATTTTCCTGGGAATTAGTATGAAAATTTGCAGGAAAATAAGTTTCCTGTGAATTTTCATACTAATCCCCTAGGAAAATCAATATAATTTCATGGGCTTTTTTGGTAGTGTTCACTAATCGGTTCCTTTCATCCATCGTGTCCCACACAGAATTTCATCGATTCTTGATTTCCTTTATATTATCAAGACCTAGGGTTTCTTGAATGTTAGAAATTGTTGGTTTTTAGTTGTTAGAATGATCCAAGTCATATTATCATGTTATTGCTTAGTATTTGTATGATATTCAGAACCCTAGCTATGTAATTCTTTTAGTTCTTGAATTACACATACAAGGTTAGTTATTTCAGATATACATGCCTCAAATTTGAATGTCTTATTATCAGTACATTAATGTTGCATTTTCAGTTACCATGTCAGTATTTTGAGCTATCCAATATTACAGAAATTCAATCATAAATTGTTAATTACATAATAAATTAGGAGTAAGCAATACAGGAGTGGGCTAAGTCGATCACCCTCGGTTCCAGAACTACTTTCCCTGTAGGTTGTAAGTCCCCTCTGTGGACAACATTTAGTAATCACACCAGTCATGCCTCTATACCTCTGGCAGGGTATATTGGGTCCTCTCGATGGGGCATATACATTGGACTCCACATTTAGCTCATGTGGTCTTATGTCGTTTATTAGTAGCTCCCTTACAGTTAGATTCTATTGCATTGACCCGTTACTTCGATCACAAACAAGATTCAATCTCAAAGCGCCATTATAAACTTGGTCATTGCATTCAGTCATTTGATGTTCAGTATTCTTAGTTTAGTATCATCCTTATCTCTTATCATTGTTCAAATATATGCTTTGGTTCAGTTATGTTTATTGTTCAACTTTACTCTATCCTGTATGCTCAGTACCTTTCAAGTACTAAGCATAGTTTGCGCTACATCTTCTCGTGATGTAGGTTCAGGTTCTCAGCTTTTATATCACACATAGATCAGTTCCTGATCTTTAGTTCATAACATCAGTTGCGATTGTAGTGACGGGTAATCTGCGTCGTTACAGAAAAAAACCAACGGGGAAAATTTGGGACCGAAAAACTTTTTGTAGTAGTTGGATTTTCCCAACCTGATGTGGGCAAGATTTGGGCGAAAATCCGAGTAATTAGGTGTAAGAAATGCGGTATCAATCAGGTGATTTATTTATGATTTTGATTGCATGAGGGGATAGATAACTCGTTATGGAATTTGTATGACTTTACGGAATTGAATTCGGGCGAGTGGCACTCCCGAAATCAATCTTAGCATGAAGGGAATTTCTGAGCATCGTTGGTTAGAGGTGTGTTGTGAAATGGGGGTCTTGGAATTATTAAAATAGCTCACTATTTCATGCAAGCCGCTTTGGCGCTGGGTTTTGTCACTCTGGCGGGGCCGCTGTAGCGGGGTGAGGGTCGCTGTGGCGGGCAAGACGCGACTTAAAGTCGTAAATAAACCCCAAAATGACTTTTTTTACACTTTTTAATTTTTAGAGCTAAGGAACGAATCCCAGGCAACTCTTGATAGTTTTCCACCATTCTTGAGGCTAAAGGTAAGCTTTTTACTCCCCAAATCCATTTTTCGATCCGTAGAACGTAATAAAATGGGTAAATATCAATGGGGAAGAGTTTTGATTTGGAATTTATGGTTAAAACAATCCTAATTTGGATACTTGGGATCATGCATATGAACTAGGGTTCATAAAATTGTTAGCCATTTGGGTAACTAGTGATTGTTTGTTGATTCCCGTATATTATTGATTGTTTGTAGACCAAGAACAAGAAGAATGAATTCTTTAAGGGAAGGATCAAGTTTCTTAGGGTTTCAAGCTTGTTTCGAGGTAGGTGATGGTTGTGATTCTATGTATGTGTGATGTATGTTTATTCTTGCTTCATTATGATACATGTATGTATATTAATGTTGCATTATTGATCACACTTGTTGTAAATGAGATAGATGAATGATGATTGCCATGAAATCTTGAATTAAATGTATGATCTTAAGATATACTTGTGATTGTGATTGTGGTTGTGGTGTGTTGAATGGATCGATTCTGCGTTTGACATAACTAACTTGGATCAGTTGCCACATTACGACATAATTATGGGATCGGTTGCCCGCGTTAGACATAAACATTGGATCGAGTACCACATTTGGTATCTTCTTTGTTTAGAGTTTGGAGTTCCATGGAGGACGATGACTTGTGATAATTGTGTATCTTGAGAAATGTAGAAGTTGTTAGTTGTTTGTATATGTTGATAATATTGTATATGTTCGATATATGCATGTGATTATATTATTGTATTGACTTATGTATGTTACACTTAATGGAATAGTGTGTGATCCTACCAATACGTGGTTGTGTCTTGATACTACACTTGCTCTTTCTTTGTTAGTCACAGGGGCATCTTGGCCATTCTTGATAGACCTTGCTTAGAAGATTAGTGATCATTCGAATTCAGGTGGCCGTTTCTTCGAGCTGCCATGAGTTCTCTTTAAATGTGTCCACCATTTCGGACTTAGACTTTTCTAGTTAGTATTAGTTCATTAGTTTGGGGTTGTATCCATTCTTTTTGAGACTTGTTGAACTTTAGATATTTTGGTACAATGACTTTCAGGTTCTAGGTGTATTTTCCGCATTGTTAGTTGTTAGATCTTTTGGAAGTTTATGGCAACTTCAGTTTTTAGCTATTATTACTATTTTCATATCCTTAATGCTTAAGTTTTTGGTTTAGTTGCTTCATTTGGGTTGTAGTGGCGGTTCTCCCACCGGAGGGTTAGTGTGGGTGTCAATCACGATGGTCTGGGTCGTGACAAAGTGGTGAGTCATCATTCTTCGAGGACGATTGACATGATTATCTTCCTTCGCTTTTAGTCTTTAGTTTTAGTTTTGCTAGATTTAGCTAGGGCATGTCCCAACACTTCTAGTCAATTAGAGGCTTATTTTAAGACATAGTTAGATTTAGCTTTAGCATTTGAGTTTGACCTTTCAATTGTTGTTAAACTATCAATATTTATATATTCAGATAGTTTATGGATATTTCCAATCATTTCAGATTATTTCATAATTAGCTTTCACATAGTATTTATTGATTCATATTATCTTTAAGTATGCTTATGATATACCAGTAGTGTTAGCTCGGTCACTCGTGATCCTAGGTCCCGTGTCCGCGTCCTAGGGGTAGCTTTGAGGCAAGGCAAACTTGGTAGAGCACTAGGTTTAAGAGTCCAGGATGTCTGAAAAGTTGTACTCGATGAGTTCTTTTCATGGGTGTGAAGTGCACCACATCTAATAAAAGGGACGCTACGAAGTGTTTTAGGAAATCTTCACTCTCTTTGTTACTCTTATCTTGTATGCGTGAGGTATGATCCAATTTTCTCATCCTAATTTGTCGTTATGCGCTTAAGATCATGCCTCATCGTAGAGCTTACCCACGGAATGCTGATGCACATAATGCTAACACAGTTCTTCCCATAAGGTTTCGAATGCAGAGTTTTTGAATACCATTAAACTTTTGGCCCAGAGTGTATCTAATTAGAACAATCAGTATGTACCCGTTCCTACTAATAGTAATAGGGGTTCAGTGGCAGCTAGATTTCGAGACTTTGTTAGGGTGAATCCGCCTGAGTTTCTAGGGTCGCAAGTTGGTGAGGACCCACAAAACTTCATTGATGAGGTTAATAAAATCTTTGGAGTAAAGTAAGTGACTGGTAGTGATTGGGCGGAATTGGCATCCTACTAGCTTAAGGATGTGGCTCAAATATGGTACACTCAGTGGAAAGACAACATGGGTCTACTTTGTCTTTTATAACTCTTTATATAGCAGTAATCTTAGGCGTCTATCCAAAAATTCTCTCAGAGCCCTTCTCAGTCTCTACTCCAGTCGGTGACCCAATTATAGCTAGACGGGTATACAAAAATTTGCCCTATCACAGTCTCTTAGAAAGTCACCTCAGCAAACCTTGTAGAGTTAGAAATGGTAGATATCGATATCATTCTAGGCATGGATTAGTTACATTCATGTTATGCCTTAGTCGATAGTAGAACTAGGATTGTTCGATTCCAATTTCAAACGAGCAAGTCTTAGAATGGAAGGGTAGTAGCTCAGTGCCTATATGTCGATTCATTTCTTACCTTAAGGCCATAAAGATGATTTCTAAGGGTTATCTCTATCATATAGTTCAGGTTAAGGATTCAAGCTCCAAAACCCCAACTCTTGAGTCATTTACAGTACTTAATGAGCTCCCAGAAGTGTTTCTAGAAGATCTTCCCGGAGTTCCTCCCGAAAGGGAAATCTACTTTTGAAATTGATCTCCTGCCAGATACCCAGCCTATTTCTATTCCTCCCTATAGAATGGCTCCAGCTGAACTTAAGGAATTGAAAGAGCAGTTGAAAGACCTTCTAGATAAGGCTTTCATCAAACCTAATATTTCCCTATGGGGTGCGATAGTGTTGTTCGTGAAAAAGAAAGATGGTTCTTTCACAATGTGCATTGGCTATAGGCAGTTGAACAAAGTCACAATCACGAATAAGTACCCTATCCCCAGGATTGATGACTTGTTCAACCAACTTCAGAGTGCTAGTTATTTCTTGAAGATAGACCTCAGATCCAGTTATCATCAGCTTAGAGTCAGAGATAGTGACATCCCAAAAATAGCCTTCAGAACTCGGTATGGTCATAATGAATTTGTAGTTATGTTCTTTTGACTAACCAATGCTCCTGCAGCTTTGATGGATTTGGTGAACAGAGTATTCAAGTAGTATTTGGACTTGTTTGTTATCGTCTTTATTGATGATATCCTCATATACTGAAGGAATGAGGAAGAACATGCGACTCATTTGAGGGTTGTCCTTCAGACTATTAAAGATCGCCAGTTATTTACTAAGTTTAGCAAATGTGAGTTTTGGTTACAGTCAGTTGCTTTCCTTGGGCATATAGTGTCTAGCAAAGGGAGCCGAGTAGATTCTGAGAAAGTAGAAGCAGTGAAACAATGGCCTAGACCTACCTCTCCTACTAATATCAGAATTTTCTTAGGTTTGGCTGGCTATTACAAAGGTTCGTGGATGGATAGCTTCTCCATTGTCTGGTGACTTTGAAAAGGTTAAGTTTCGGTGGTCATATGAGTGTGAGAAGAGCTACCGAGGCGAAAACTAGGTTGACTACGACTCTATTTTGACTCGGAGGTTGAGACGGTTTATGTGATCTATTGTGATACCTCCAGTCGGCCTAGGTTGTGTTTTGAAGCAGTGAGGTAAGGTTATAGCTTATACTTCTAGACATCTTTAGGTGCATGAGAAGAAATATCCAACTCATGACCTCGAGCTTGCAGCAGTGGTGCTTGCACTTAAGATATGGAGACATTACTTGTATTGTATTCACATGGATATGTTCATAACCCATAAGGGCCTTGATGTGTTCACCTAGAGGAGTTGAATCTTCGCTAGAGGAGATGGCTTGAGGTCCCCAAGGATTATGATATAAATGTGCTTTACCATCACAGTAAGGCCAATGTAGTATGAGATGCTCTTAGTAGACTATCTATGGGTAGTGTAGCACATGTTGAGGAAGAATGAAAAGAACTAGCAAAGGATGTTCACAAGCTTGCTCGCTTAGGAGTTCATCTTATGAGCATATCAGATGGTGGTGTAACAGTCCAGAATGGGGCAGAATCTTCATTGGTTGCAGAGGTTAAGGAGAAGCAAGCGATTATCAATACTGCATCAACTAAAAGGTGCAGTTCATCATTATAGAGTTGAGGTTTTCTCCCAAGGGGGAGATGTGTGCTTTGCTATCAGTGTTGATTATATGTTCCTAAGGTGGGTGAGTTGAGACATTGCAAAAGCCCATAATTCCAAATATTCTATTCATCCAGGTGCCACTAAGATGTACCGTGATTTACGGAAAAGTCTTTCGGTGTAATGGTATGAAAAGAGATATAGTGAATTTTGTGGCTAAGTGCCCTAATTGCCAGCAAGTGAAGGTAGAACATCAGAAGCTAGGAGGTATGACTCAAGAGATAAACATTTCTACTTGGAAGTAGGAAGTGATCAACATGGATTTCATTATAGGTTTACCTCGTACTCGCAGAAAGCATGATTCCATTTGGGTGATAGTTGATAGAGTCACTAAGTCTGGACGCTTTTTGGCTGTTAAGACTACAAATTCGGTGGAGGACTACACCTAGCTTTACATTAATGAGAAACTCAGGTTGCATGGGGTTCCTTTGTATATCATCTTAGATAGAGGTCCTTAGTTTACCTCTCATTTCTAGAAGTCATTTCAGAAAGGTCTTGGTACTCAGATTAATCTTAGCACAACATTTCATCCACAGACAGATGGTCAGGTAGAGCATACCATTCATACCTAAGAGGAAATGTTGAGAGCTTGCGTGATCGATTTCAAGGGTAGTTGAGATGATCATCTTCCTCTCATAGAGTTCGCCTATAATAACAGTTACCATTCCAGCATTCAGATGGCCCCTTATGAGGCATTATATGGGCGTATATAGATCTCTAGTTGGTTGGTTTGAAGTAGGTGAAGCTGCCTTGATAGGGCCAAATTCAGTTCATGATACTATGGAGAAAGTGCAACTCATTTGAGATAGACTTAAGACAGCCCAGAGTGGCTAGAAGTCCTATTCAGATGTAAGGAGAAGGGAATTAGAGTTCCAAGTTGATGATTGGGTTTTCTTGAAAGTGTCACCTATGAAGGGGGTGATGAGATTTGGCAAGAAAGGGAAGCTCATTCCTAGATATATAGGCCCTTACAAGATTTTGAAAAGAGTTGGTAAAGTGGATGATGGGTTAGAGTTGCCAACAGAACTAGCAACACTGCATCCGGTCTTTCACATTTCATTGTTGAAGAAGTGTGTGGGTTATTCAGCATCTATTGTACCTTTAGAAAATGTGGTTGTGAAGGATAGCCTTACTTATGAAGAGGTACCAGTTGAGATTCTTGATCGTCAGGTTCAAAGGTTGAGAAACAAAGAAGTCGTTTCAGTTAAGGTTTTGTGGAGGAGTGAGTCCGTAAAGGGAGATACTTGGGAAGCAGAAGCAGCCATGAAGGCCAAGTATCCTCATCTCTTTCCTTACCATTCCATTCCAGCTTGAGGTAATAGTTCCTCTCCAGTTTTTCAGTAATTCTTGTGTAGATTCAATCTTAGTATCATGTTCCTTCAGTTTGTACTTGCATTTTCAGCGTATTTGCATGTCCTTGGAAATTAGTTCAGTCAGAAATCAGTTTCTAGAAATTAGTGGCAGGGTTTGCATCTCTTTCCCTCAATATCCAACTAGTTTAGACTTCATTCAAGGACAAATGTTCCCAAGGGGGAGATAATGTAATACTCAATATCCGAAAACAGACCAAACCAGCATATTTCCAAAAGTTGCAAGTGCAACCTACGGTTGCCACCCACGGACCGTAGGGTGCCCCACGACCCGTCCTAATGCTCCGTGGATGTCCACCTGCAACCCTCCCCATAAACTCATAGAAAATTTTTTTTAAGGCATGACCCATAGCCAGACACATAGACCGTAGATCAAACCACTGATCGTGGTCCAGGTCCGTGGATTGAGCCCTCAGAACCCATCCTCTAAAGTCGATCGATTGTTTTACAAGACGGATCGTGGATCACTCCACAGATTGTTGATCAGTCCGTAGGTCGAGACCCTCAGGACCCCTCAGAACTTGGTCTCTGAAGTCTATCGACAGACTGACAGGATGAATCGTGGATCAGTCCACGGACCGTCAATCAGTCTGTAGGTCGAGACCCATTAGGGTTTTCACTAGTTGGTTCATTTCACCCATTAGGTCCCTAGAATTCAGTTAGATTCTTGATTTCTTTAATATTATCAAGACCTAGGGTTTCTTGAATGCTAGAAATTCTTGGGTTTTAGTTGTTAGAGTGATCCAAGTCAGATTATCATGTTATTGCTTAGTTCTTGTGTGATATTCAGAACCCTAGCGAAGTAGTTCTTTTAGAAATGAATTACACATGCTAGCTAAGTTATTTCAGATATACATTTGAATGTCTCATTATCAGTACAGTAATGTTGCATTTTCTGTTAGCATGTCAGTATTTTGAGCTAGCTAGTATTACAAAAATTAAGTCGTAAATTGTTAATTACATAATCAATTG
Organism: Solanum pinnatisectum; assembly: GCA_035578085.1. NCBI lineage: Eukaryota > Viridiplantae > Streptophyta > Magnoliopsida > Solanales > Solanaceae > Solanum > Solanum pinnatisectum. Next base: position 30,270,206 of record CM069076.1, read on the forward strand.
TGAGTAGCTTAATACCAAATGGACTAGGGTCTGTCTCCCTCAAGTCCTAAAACTAAGTGCCTCATAGGTTGTAAGTCCCTTTTGTGGGCATCATTTTAGTGATCATGCCAGTCATGCCTCTATACCTCTGGCAGGGTATATTGGGTCCTTTCGATGGGGCGTATGCATCGGACTCCACATTTAACTCATGTGGTTTTATGTCGGTTATTAGTAGCTCCCTTACAGTCAGATTCTATTACATTGACCACGTTATCAGTCACAGTTCAGTATTCAGTCTCAGCATGTTATAAACTTGGTCATTGCATTCAGTCATTTCATGTTCAATATTCTCAGCTTAGTATCATGCTTATCTCTTATTATTGCTCAGATATATGCTTTGGTTCAGTTATGTTTATTGTTCAACTTTACTCTATCTTGCACTCTCAGTACCTTTAAGTAGTGACGCATACTCTGCGCTACATCTTCTCGTGAAGTAGGTTCAAGTTCTTAGCTTCTAGATCACACATAGATCGGTTCCCGAACTTCAGTTCAACAGCATCAGTGGTGAGTCCTCATTCTTTGAGGACAGTTAACATGATTATCTTCCTTTGCTTTTAGTCTTTAGTTTCAATATTGCTAGATTTAGTTGGGGCATGTCCCAGAACTTCTAGTCAGTTAGAAGCTTATTTTCAAACATAGTTAGATTCAGCTTTAGCATTTGAGTTTGCCCTTTTCGATTGTTGTTAAACTCTCGGTAATTATATATCTGAGATAGTTTATAGGTATTCCCATCATTTGATTATTTCATGATTAGCTTCCTCACAGTATTTATTGATTCAGATTATCTTTAAGTATGCTTATGATATGCCAGTAGGGTTAGCTTTGGGTCACTCGTGATCCTAGCTCCCGTGTCCGCGTCCTGGGGTAGCTTTGGGGCATGACAAGTAACGTAATTATAGTTCATTTGTGATACCTTTTCGTCTCATCATATGCAACTTGAGAGGATATTATTGTGGTTCAACGACATATTGAAGTTGATTGGACTTTGGTTCGTAAAGATGTACCATTAATTATATTGTGTGCTAACTTTAAAACCACCATCATCAACAAATATTAGGACAAATCAATGCAGGAAGAACATGAAGCGGATAATCAAATATGAAGAATAAAAACACGTTTTAAAAGGAGAAAAGTTTTATTCTTAGAATAAAAAACCTATATTTACATGATTTGTTGAAATTCCATCGAGCATCACCAAATGTCAAACTACTATTTCTTGGAGATAATTGTGGACACCCAATTTTAACCTGATATTTTCAAAGTTGATAATTTTATGTTTTTAATTCATCAAATAGTAGAAACTATTTTTTTAATATATATATATTTTAAAATTTATAGATAAATATCCTTATTTCTAAAAATATTAGGATTTTTATCTATTCTTTTTGATTAATTTTACTACCACTATTCTTGTCACATTGTGTCGTACATAAATAAAATGTTAGTTTCATTAAATTATTATTTTTATTTGAATCACATATTTACATGACATTAATAACATTCTAGATAACTTATTTACATTTATTATTTTTAGCGAAGTATCTGAATACATTCAAATGCACATAAAGTAGTGCAAACAAAGAGAAATTAATTTAGGAAGCCCATGGTTTGTAAGTAGGGTGACTTTGTTGCCTTTATAACACTCTTCTTCTCTCCAAATTAAAGTGGCGGATGAATTTAGGTTTTCATCTTTTTCTCCTTCCTTTCAGCTGACGTTGGACCGCTGCCCACCACCACTAGACTCCATTCGGTAATCTACAAATGGATCACAAGTTTCACCACTTGTCCCTCTCACATTCTACATGAATTCACAAATTATCATTTCCTTTGATTCTTAGCCAAGCTCCATGGATCTGAGAAATATCAAACACCAAAATCACTTTCTTTTTTAAATTCGTAAAGTTCAGGTTATCTTCATACCACACAACTTACATAGGCATGTAGGTCTCTTCAATATCTATTATTTGATATAAATTTCATGCCAAATTTCTGGTGAGAAGTTTCTCAGTGAACTTATGGCCACTCATTACCAACAGTCATCAAGTCGTCTACCTCAAAATGGCCCCAAAATTTACCACTTATTCCCCTCACCATCTTCTACATGAACCCACAAATAATTTCCTTTTATTCTTAACCAAACTCCATAGATTTGAGAAAAAAAAGCTTCAGCTTCCACTTTCCTTCTAAAATTCAAAAGTTTAAGTCATCTTCATCCCACACAACTTGCATGGTATGTAGATATCTTCAAGATCTATCGATTAATACAAATTTCATGCTAAAACACCAACAAAAAATGCTCTGGTGAACTTTCTCGGCAAAACAACTAACGACATCAAACCACCACAGCTCTAGAGACCCAACCAACATCCTCTTCCCCTATCTGCCAACTAAAGTTTTTTTTTTGTTACAGGTCAAAATCCCGGTGATGTACACTATTGAGATTGGAATAGAAGTCAGAGATCCAGCGATTACATGAAAAATCAACTTTACCTACAAACCTTTTCTCCAACGCAATTTTGTTAGTATCTCTGATCTGTTTCACCTTTTATTTTTATTGGTATTTCATGTCTTGTATGATAGATGTGTTTTTATTTACCATGGTTATATCTTTTTATAGCATATCTAGATTTTTATATTTTTATGGTATTGTTTTACAATTTTTGGCTAATTTTTGTGTTCATGTGATTCTGCTACTTTGTTCTATCATTTTTCTATATAGTGAATGTTTGTTATTTAATTGCTATTTTATATTGCTTATTGTTCATTGTTGTAGATGTGTTCAACATTAATCATTTCCTACCTGATACATTGTTGAGAATTTTTGTTGCTGGAACTTGTTGTCTGTTTGTGGAACATTGATCCATCACTCATTAGACCACTATCGTTCCTTGACCATTGTTTGAAGTTGTGACACTGTGTTTCTAATGTGACTAAAAAGAATTATAGATAGCTTATTATTGATAATAATGATTCATTTGATTCTTTTACTATGATATTGAATGAATATTTTGTCATTAGCCGATGACGATTTTTTTGGAATTTTAAGACCTCACTCAAATATACATAAAACGAGTTTTATTTTTACTAATTTTTTTTATTATTAGTATTATTATTATTATTATTTCTTTTGATTCATATTAATTCAGTTGTAATACTTTGCTTAAGTGTTTATTACTAGAATTGTTTTCCATTGAAGATATTGAAAGAAAAGTTTGAATACTTTTTGAATGTTTTATCAATCATTATCTATATTATTGACAATCGGTAAATATTTCACCATATTTCACGTTTAAATTTTACTATATTATTTATATATACATATGTCATGTTAGTATAATTGTGAAATTATTTTGGATTCTCAAGGGTGCTAATTCATTTCCTTTGTGATCATTTGAACCTTTACCTAGAATCTAATTGATTTCGTATATTAATATTTATTTATTAATTAATTAACATGTTTCCTATTTTTCCTAAAATAGGTGGTGACTCTAAAATTTTAAATTATTTAAATAAATTAGTTGTTTTTTGAGCCCCAGGACGTTGCAACTTATTTCAAAATATTAGGGATATAACAATAATTCCTGCAAGGTGATGCTCTATGGGATGGTATCTTGTTATTCAAACATTCCAATAGTATGTCAATAAAGGCTTTTTGCACAAGCATATTTTAATCTTTCTAAGGCTAATTGAAGTTTTAGGATTAGTTTTCTTCTTAACTAAGCCTTTTGGGTCTTGGTTCAACTAATCTAAAATTAATATATTTAATTCTTATTGCCTTTCCTTCATTCAGTTGCATGCATTGTATTACTTTTTATAGGTTTAATAAGCTTAAATTTTAGCACTTAAATGATGTCATAAATTTAAAATAAATAAGCTACACTCAAGTGCTGACATGTTTCATTTTTAAGACCTAACATAGTCAATTGCTCTGCCAGTTAGAGACAAGACATGCTAACTAAGCACTGCAGAAATGATGTTAAGTTCATCATTGTTTGCTTCTTGCCTTATAGTGAGAGGATTTTGCTTCGTATAAAGAGTTAATGAGGTACCTATGTTCAAAAGATTGTGCTAGGGTTGCAAAATTTGGTGATGGAACCTTCTTGTTCTTGGTGCAACTAACTGCTTTAAGAAGGTTCTAAAAGTTGTTCATCCATAATAGCTTTATGGTGTGATTTTAAAGTTTTGGACTAACACTTTTCAGAACCGTCATAAGCAAGTTAGAAGGTGGCACTAAGAATAAGGTGGTACCATTACTAAATTTTGCAGCCCTAGAACAATCTTTTGAACCCAGGCACCTTATAAACTATGTATACAAAGCAAAACCCTCTTCACTATAAGCCAAGAAGTAAATAGTGTTGAACCGAACATCATTTGCACAATGTTTAGTTAGCATGTCTAGATAAAGCATTGACTACGTTAGGTCTTAAAAAGAAACATGTCAACACTTGAGTGTAGCTTATTTATCTCAATTTGTGGCAGCATTTAAGTGTCACGATTTAAGCATATTACACCTATTAAAAGTAATACGGTGATTTCAACTGAATGAATAAAAAAGAGTAATAGTTATATAAATTAGTTACAAATTAGTTGAATCAAGACCCACAAATCTTAATTAAGAATACGGCTAATCCTAAAACTTCAATTAGCCATAAAAATATCCAATATATGATTATGCTAACAACCTTTCTTGACATAATTTAGGAATGAGTTATATAACAACACGTTGCAACTCCATTGATCATCACCTTGTTGGAATTATGTTCAAGAAGATGTATTTTGGAAGTTTGTCATGATCGATGGAATTGTAACAATTCAGAGTAATAAAATACTTTCTTCTAGGAAGAAGAAAAATTCCCCTTCCTATTATGGAATTTTGTCACGTGTTGTTATTTTTCTTGTTTAATCATTAGCTTCGTATTCTTATTGCATTGCTATTATGTACCAAATAAACTATCTCATCTTTACTTACATTAAAGTTTGCAGTGATTAATTTTGATTCAGCCAAATGAGACAAAGAGTATTTATGTGTAATTATGATTTATATACATCACAAATTATTACTCTTGTATAGGTATACACCAAAAAATTGATATGGATCTACTATAGCCACATCTTATGGAAGGAATATGTATATCGAGTTTCTATACAACTTTTATTAAACACTATTCTCATTGGACAACAAAGTCTTGATATGTAGGCAACTGTAAAAATGTGGAAACTAGAATTTTGTAAGAAAGAAGAAAAAAATATTAAGACATGAAACATTTTACAATCATGGCGTCGACATTCACATTATGTGTTTTGATATATTAAAAAATATTTTAAATTTGAACACTTCAGATAGTATGTCACTTTGACTTCTTTTTCTTTCTTTTTTCCTCGTTTTGTACTTAAGCTCTCATAGATGAAATTCAAACAGATTAGAATAAAAAATGGACATAAACAATCATTGAGGACATAATTTGGTGAACTAGAAACCTAATATGAGCCTGAAATCTCTGACTCATTACGAACTTTTTTGGAGAAATCCAAGTTGTTGTTCGATGCAATCTGATATAGCGGGTGTCATGTTGCTTTTGTGGTGGAATTAACTCCTCCCATAGTGGGTGTTCATTCTATGGAGGATTTGTTATAGTGGGTTAGGCCGCTATAGCAGGGTTAAATCACAGTTTATGTTGAAATTCCCCTAAAGCAATCATTATTTTATAAAGCTAATTTTTGGAAGAGGAAGGGAAACCTAGGGTGATTTTCTTCACTTTTCTACTAAATTCTTCGGTAAAGATAACTAGTTCATTCCCCTACCTTATTATTGTGATTCTTAGGCCTTAGAATCCTTGTTGGGTGACCTTAGAGAGAGTTTGACTTGAATTAATGGTGGAAAACCCTAGTTTTGTAGAGATGATCATAGTGTCACAACCTAAATTACAAGTCGTGATGACACGATGTTCCCAACCGATAGGTAAGCCAAAACAATAATTTAACCAATTCAACTTAAATTGTAAAAAGGTAAGTAGCAGGCAATATCTCGAATACTATGTCCTTTATAATAAAATGCGGAAAACTGAAATAACACACCAAGATTTAGTGTCATAAATACAAGAGCTTCTAAAATCAATACAAGTCTCTAACTATTTAACAAGTCTAAACATCATAAATATCCTATCAGAATACCAACGTGACTTAATAAATATAGATAGATGAAGGTATGTGCCGCAAAATATCCAAGAAGCTAACCACAACTCCAAGATAATCTAAACTCAGACTCAAGCTCCAAGAAATGCGCTCAAATTCAAATACAATTCGCACCACAAAAGATTGTAGCAAGTGTTGTATGAGTACGAAACCACATGAACCTAGTTTATCTCACACACCGACAACAAAGAAGTAGTAACAGGAGTATATAAGAAAATAATTCTTTCATCTTACATGTCCAAATTATACCTATCAACCAAGTTTCCATCAATATGGGTAATCAATGTCACGTAATGTTAAATATCAAATAAACACATACTCAAACAAAAATGAAAGATGTAATGAGATGCAATGCAATGCAATGTGACACCATGAAATGATATGCCTCAAATGCCCAATACTCTCTCAACTGTATATACATGATACTCCTCAGAAATACATCAAGAGTTCATGACCCATGGGGAACTCGCAAGGTCCATATATTGACAAGGACGATCTCCACGTGTCTGTACAGACGATCTCAACGTGCCTAAATTATATCATAACTCAATTTCAACACAGACGATCTCCACGTGTTAGACCTTTACTCACACTCAGTCCCATGTCAATGCATGTGCATAATATGTTATCAATAAAAAAAAAGGGATTATGCAACATCTCAGTAAATCAAATGTCGCGATGACATATAATCACCTCAATTATCACAATTATATGGTTCAATAAAGAAACATGACCACACAAAAGAAATCAATTCACTAAATAGATCAGCTAATGCCCATATGCTTTGGCATTCTCGAATTACAATCTATCATATTCTAGTATTAAACTTTCCCTTTAATAACAATGGTACTCGTACCAAATGTCACGACCCGAGCCTACACCCTGGGCGTGGACGACACTTGAGAACCATTGTTGGAGCGAATCCTTGGCCAGGCTTATTTACTCAGTGGAAGACTTGACACAAAATAAATATACTTTAAAAGAATAAACTGAACTGCTCAATAAACAACTTAGAATGCAATAAATAACATTCACTGCCAAATTAACAACTCAAGTCTCAACTTTAACTGAAAAGGGAAAGTAAAGACTCAGGAACTAACATCACTAACTCTGTCTATGAAGCTTTTAAACAACTGAGATGGACATCGGGACAAGACCCACGACCTCCTAATGAACTAAAATACTGAAAGCAATAAAATGGATCCTCTGGAAAGCTAGGAGGCTAACCAACTGGCTCTGAGTGCTCAACTGGATCAACGAGGCGCTAGATGCTAATCCTAATTTCTTGTGTCTGCATCATAAGATGATGCAGGCCAATTGGCATCAGTACATTGAATGTACGAGTATGCGAGTTGGAATGCAAAATTAGACATAAGCTTGAAAGGAACGGAAGAACTTACCTGGCTTAACTCAACTCAACATAACTGAACTCATTTCAATATAAAGCAGTGTAAATAAATGCAGTATAAAGAAAGGGCTTTAATACATTGTTTTCAACTCTGTGTATTTAGAAATACAATAATAACTTTGTATGTATGCAAAGATACAATATAAACTCTGTTTGTATATGAAAATACAAATATCTCTGATGTATATAAAAATACAAAATATTGTTGTGGGAGTTTCTTTAACCGACAACCATCACTTAAGAGCTATCGTGATGATACAGCGTTTTGCCTCACACTGCTAGGGCCGTCTTATACCTTGCCATGAGTATAGAACCTGAACTACTAAGTTGATCCACTAGTCTATGCTAAACAGTACTAAGGAATAATCAAAAAAGTATGACCCTTTTCTACCCATGGTGGCTACATGATTTATGTCGGCTCAGAGTTTTCTGAACTCTCCCCCATATCGGTGCTCAATACTACTCCCAAAATATACTAGCTCTTTATGTTTAAAAACATAACTTTTTTTTCTTGTTTGAGATAATTTCTCAAAACTTAGCTCAAAGGCTATCTTGAAAATCTCAGTTTCCTTTCTTGCTTAATTGTGAAAGCATTTACTCTTTAACTGAAAAACTAGCTCAAAAGCTCTTTTGGAAATAAAAGTTTCCTTTCTTGCTCAAATGTGAAAACATTTTAAACTCTTTGGGAATACATAGTCCCCATATACTCTTTTGAATAAATGAACTTCAAACTTTACACTTTATTCTTTACTCAACTCAAAACTTAAGTCTTAAAACAAAGTTAAAACATTTGTAAAGACTTTTGGGAAACTTTAAAGAACTTCTCTTGACTTGACTCTTAACTTCTCTTGACTTGACTCTTAACTTCACTTCACTTGACTCTTAACTTTCCTTGAATTGAATTATGGATTCAAGGATTGTGATTTGTGATAGGAAAGATCTCATGATGTTTAGGAATGATTTTAGATAGCTAAACATAAGAAAAGATTAAAAAAAATCACTGTCTAAGGATGGGTCCGCGATGCGGAGAGGCATTTAAATTTTGGTTGCAAAAATACTTTTTGAGGAAGAACGGTCCGTCACTGCTCCGCTCCGCGAGGATAAATTTTGAGGCGAGGCGGAGTCCGTGACCTAGGGCATCATTTGCTGACTTTTCCTACTTTCGTTTTCTAGTCCCAATTCACCCAAATTTGACTATTCTTCTCAATATTTCTTTAGATTCAGTTACCCAGCATGTATACACAAGAATCTAACTCAAACAACTCAAGGAAACAACATTTTAACCTTAAGGAACTCCTTAATCTCAACCTAACTCAATTTCAAGAACACCATTCAAGATTAATCAACTTTCAACTTTCTAGAACAAACTTTGTTGAAATAAACATGATTGGCGCGTGGGTGAAAGAACTAAACGCTATGAAAGACTCACATACCTCTTTAGGGATCAACCTTTGTCGAAATCCACAATCTAAACCTTCAAGAACGACGAACTGTGCTCTTTCTCCTCTTTTCTCCTCTAGCGTTCTTTCTCTAAAAACCCTAGCGTAAATTTCCAATTTGTCTAAACTGAACCAATTAAGTTTAGACCCCAATTTAATTTCTAAAAACGAATTAACTTAATTGGGTGGTGAAAAGACCATAATGCCCTTCTAAAATCTGGATTGGACTTTCCTTATTTGAACAGCTCAACTTCCAATGGGCATAATTCACTCATACAAACTCGGAATCACGCAAACTCAGCATCGTTGGAAGATTATTCCAAGATCTTTCCTACGATATCTGGAAACACATCTAACTCATCCTAAGCTAGGAGTTATGGTCATTTGAAGTTGACAAAAAATTGAAACTTAGCTTAACTTAACCAATTTTCCAGATTTTTATTATTTCCAAAAATCACTCTCTCTAATTCTTGCTCTTTCTAGTTCTTTCAATTTGTGAGATGTTACAATATCTCCCCCTTGGGACTATTCATCCTTGAATGAGATTACTTTTACTAGGCTAAGGGTGTAACATTTAACATTCAGCTCAAACACCTAACAAGCTATGGAATTACAACATGCTAATCTAATAAATAAAAGCCAAGAAAAGGATTAGTACCCTAAATTTGGAACTTCTCCGGATTCGAAGAGATGTGGATCTCTCTTCTTCATATCTTCATCAACTTCCCAAGTAGCTTTCTCAATGAATTGGTTCCTCCAAAGAACTTTGAGTGATACTACCTCTATTGAATCACTTTCACTTTCTCCATAGCTTGATAAACTAAATCTGGTCCTATCAACCCTACTTCACCAACATCAAACCATCCAATAGTAGATCTGAATCTTCTCCCATAAAGAGCTTCATAAGGAGCCATTTGGATGCTAGAGTGGTAACTATTGTTGTAGGCAACTCAATAAGAGATAGGTGATCATTCCAATTACCCTTGAAATCAATCACACAATCCACCTTGACACCTCAAAACACTATCTCCTCCTTGTTCAAAAGCCATCACTTTTTGCTTATGAACACTTGACTTTAACTCAAGCAATAAAGGATCTTGGTCTTGCTTCTCTTTTACTTCTGGAACTAATGATAATTCAGCCCTATTCATCACTACTACTCCTCCTTCTGTGGAATCCATCAGTCGGACTCCCAAGAGTGCAAGTGTATGCACATCTTTCGCTAACTCTCTCTTTTCTTCCTCAACATGAGCGGTACTACCCATAGACAACCTACTCAAAGCATTAGCAACAACATTAGCCTTGCCTGGGGGATAAAGAATACTTATGTCATAATCCTTGAGTAATTCTAGCCACCTCCTTTGTCTGAGATTAAGCTCTTTCTGAGTAGACACATACTGAAGGCTCTTGTGATCGGTGAACACATCCACATGAACACCATAAAGATAATGGCGCAATATTTCCAAAGCAAATACTACAGCAGCCAACTCTAAGTCATGGGTTGTGTAATTCTTCTCATGAACTTTCAACTGTCTCGAGGTATAAGCTATAACTTTGTCATCCTGCATTAGTACACAACCCAAACCAACTCTAGATGCATCACAATATACAACAAAGCCTCTAGTAAGGTTAATACTAGGGTAGTAGTCAACCTCTTTTTCAATTCCTGAAAGCTTTTCTCACAAGCTTCAGACCATTGTAATCTGAGTCAACTTGGTCAAAGGAGATGAAACAGATAAAAATCCCTCGAAAAAACTTCTATAATATCCAGCCAAACCCAAGAAACTCCTAATATCAATTGGAGATGTGAGTTTAGGCTAATTCTGCATTGCCTCTTTTTTCGAAGTATCAACTTTAATTCCCTCTCTAGACACAATGTGGCCTAAGAACGCCACAGACTCAAGCCAAAATTCACACTTAGAGAAATTGGCATATAACTCTTTATCTTTTAAAGCCAGAAGAACTAATTTGAGATGGCTAACATGATCTTCTTTATTCCTTGAATAGATTAGTATGTCATCAATGAAGACGATAATAAACATATCTAAATAAGGATTGAAAACTCTATTCATAAGGTCTATGAACGTTGTAGGTGCATTAGTCAAACCGAACGACGTGACCAAAAACTCATAATGACCATAACGGGTCCTGAATGCTGTCTTTGGAATATCACATTCCCTTACTTTTAACTGATGGTAGCTAGATCTGAGGTCTATTTTCGAAAAACAAGAAGCACCATAAAGCTGATCGAAAAGATCATCAATTCTCAGAAGAAGATATTTATTCTTGATGTTAACCTTGTTCAATTGGCGGTAATTTATACACATCATAAGGGAACCATCTTTCTTTCTCACAAATAAGAGCGGAGCACCCCAAGGTGAGACACTTGTTCGAATAAAACCTTTCTCTAAAAGATCTTACAACTGCTCTTTTAACTCTTTCAACTCTGCTGGTGCCATTCTATATGGCGTAATAGAGATAGGATGAGTATCTGGAAGAACATCTATACCGAAGTCTATCTCTCTCTCAGGAGGGACTCCACATAGATCATCTAAAAAAACTTCTGAAAACTCTTTTACTACTTAAACTGACAGGAGGTATCTCAACACTAGAGTCATTAACTCAGACTAAGTGAAAGACACACCCCTTGGAAACTAACTTTCTTGCCCTAAGGTAGGAAATAAAACACCATTAGGCATTGTTGTATTGCTCTTCAACTCTATAACTAGCTCACTGGAAGCTGGAACTTGACTACTCAAGTTCTACAATCTATTGATGCATAATAGGCATGAAGCCAGTCCATACCTAGAATGACATCAAAATCTACCATGTCTAACTCAACTAAATCAGCCATGGTACTCTTGTGATTAACGGAAACAGAACAATCACGATAGACTCTTTCTGCTAGAATAGACTCATCATCAGGTGTAGAAACACTGAAGGCTCAAGAAGTTGCTCAGGAAGAACATCAAAATTGAAGACTTAGATCATACCAGTGACAACATCTGTCGAATCCTCTTGCTCTCGGCGATTAGCGATAGCATAAAGACGGTTTCCTTCTCTGCCTGCTATTGAAGTATCTCATCTAGATATAGCTCTATCTGGTTGAGCAACTGAAGAACTATTACCATTACTCTGTCTGCTCTTAGGATACTCTCTCATAAAATGACCATTTTGGCCACACTTGAAAGCAACTAGTGGAGCCATCACGAGTGGCTCCTACCACACTTAGCACATGCAGGAGTATTAGTACCCCCTTGTGCCTTACTACCTTGCGAATGTTCAGGTCTAGCTCTGAAGTTCTTCGAATTATGACCATTGTACTCACATATGTTTCTTGGTGCAGGTGCATCTACAGATGATGGAGAAGGTCCCTTTTGCTTCTGTTGGAAGGATAACCGATTCCCTATCTTTGCTCTCTTATTCTTAAACTCCTCTCTATCCCTCAGCTTGTCCTCCTCAACTTGTTGCACATGTATCATCAGCCTTGCTATGCCCATGTCACCTATAAGCATGGCTACCTTACTTTCCTTATCGGACAGATGAGGCAACCCAACAACGAATAAACTCATCCTGCTCCTCATGTCGGCAACCATCTCTTTGCTTCTCTTAGCTCACAGGGAAAGAAACACCCCATGAAAGCACTCTCAAAACAGTCAAACTCACATTCGGTTACGCGTAAGCACGAGTTAGAAAGAAACTGTATAGAGATGAACTCTATTGCATGAAATGAGTATGAAGAAAGTGAAGGAAATTCCTAAATTTTTAAGCCTCCAAATAATAGATGTGGTGTGCTTCACACCGATAGCTAGGACTCTACAAACACGGCTTCATATACTCCCTAGGACTCTTGAACTCTGGCTCTGATACCAAGTTAGTCACGCCTCGAGCCTATACCCTGGACGTGGCCAGCACTCGAGAACCATTGCTTCCCCAAGCGAACCCTTGGCCTGGCTTACTTACTCAGTGGAAAATTTTACCCAAGATAAATACACTTTAAAAGAACAAACTGAATTGCTCAATAAACAACTTAGAATATAATAAATAACATTCACTGCCAAAGTGGCAACTCAAGTCTCAACTTTAACTGAAAAGGGAAAGTAAAGACTCATGAACTAACATCACTAACTCTGTCTATGAAGCCTCTAAACAACTGAGATGGACATCGGGACGAGACCTGCGACCTCCTAATGAACTAAAATACTGAAAGTAATAAAATGGATCCTTCGAAAAGCTAGGAGGCTAACCAACCGACTCTGAGTGCTCAACTAGATCAACGAGGCACTGGATGCTGATCCTAATTACAGGTGCATCATGAGGCGATGCGAACAAGCGCATCATTACATTGAATATACGAGTATGCGAGTTGGAATGCTAAACAAGACATAAGCTTGAAAGGAACGAAAGAACTTACCTGACTCAACTTAACTGAACTCATTTCAATATAAAGCAGTGTAAATAAATTCAATATAAAGAAAAGGCTTGAAAACATGGTTTTCAACTTTGTGTATTTAGAAATGCAATAATAACTCTGTATGTATGCAAAGATACAATATATATACTCTGTTTGTATATGAAAATACAAATATCTTTGATGTATATAAAAATACAAAATATTATTGTGGAAGTTTCTCTAATCGACAACCATCACTTAAGAGCTATCGTGGTGACACAGTGTTTTGCCTCACACTGCTAGGGCCGTCCTACACCTTTCCATGAGTATAGAACCTGGACTACTAAGTGGATCCACTAGTCTATGCTAAAAAGCACTAAGGAATCATCTAAAAAGTATGACCATTTTCTACCCATGGTGGCTATATTTGTTTATGGCGACTCGGAGTTTTCTAAACTCTCCCCCATATCGGTGCTCAATACTACTCCCAAAATATACTAGCTCTTTATGTTTAAAAACATAACTTATTTCTCTTGTTTGCGATAATTGCTCAAAACTTAGCTCAAAGGCTATCTTGGAAATCTCAGTTTCCTCTCTTACTTAATTGTGAAAGCATTTACTCTTTAACAGAAAAACTAGCTCAAAGGCTCTTTACTGTAAAACTAGCTCAAAGGCTCTTTTGGAAATCAAAGTTTCCTTTTTTGCTCAAATGTGAAAACATTTTAATCTTTTTGGAAATACATGGTCCTCATATACTCTTTTGAAGAAATGAACTTCAAACTTTACTCTTTACTCAACTCAAAACTCAAGTCTTAAAACAAAGTTAAAACATTTGTAAAAGACTTTTGGAAAACTTTAATGAACTTCTCTTCCGAACCCCAATGATCACCCGAAAGTTGAATCTAGGCTCATAAGGATATAACTTGATCTTAGTAAAACTAAATAAAATAATATATAAACTATAAAGCATGAATTTATCAGCAAGTTCCTAATCTTGATACCAATTAATATGCCAAGTTTCATATTTTCCTAAAATTTCAAGCCTAGGGTTAACTCTTAATTCCTCCAAATATCTAAAAATCTAATGATTTTCACCTAATACAATACACATAATATTACACTTAATATATCAAAACTTGAATACTAGAATAACATAAAAAAAGAATCTGGAGAAACACTCAGGCATAACATATCGATTTATGGAGAAAAAACAATTTACAAAGCTTAATTCCATACACCCTATACTACTATAATTCATTCCCCATCAATTATTAACCACTGATTGGACTAAATTTTCCCTAAAATTGTTTTGTCATTTTTAGTCATAAATTTAACTCAAAAAAATTGACAATTACTATAGGTTGCAGTAATAACCCATTTCACTTTTCAATCTTTGCTTCTTTTTTTCCCTTAACAACAACATAATAAAATAGATTATGTCATTCAACCTTTAGGATAGCAACCAATTCATATGGAAAGTAGAAATTTTGATGAACACTTGTTTTGCTTCAGCGGCGGTTTTTGTTCCTTACGCATTCTTCTATATTTTTATTTTCCCTGTATTTGTGATCTAAAAAAAGTATTAAACCTTTCTAACTTATTTTAATATTAATAAATAGGTCAATTGATATTAAATAAATTATGGATTGGGCCCATTAACCACCAACTAAATTAATTATGCTTCATTTAAATAACCTTAGTTAAACAAACAGTTCAAAATTTCTAATTTTAATTTTACGGAAAGAGTCAAAACAATTCTAGTGCTCAAAACAATCCAGCGGGTCATTACATCATCTACCACTAAAATAAACATTCATCCTCAAACAGTAAAAGAATAGGAGGTACATGAACTCTAAAAAAAATAGGGATATCTAGTATGTATGTTCAAATCGTACTCCCAAGTAACCTCCTCATTGGGATTATGTTTCCATTCAACCTTGACTGAAATAATTCTATTTCAACCTCACTTACAAATTTTCCTATCCAATATGGTTATCGGCACTTCCTCAAAATTCAAATCTGATCAAATAACCTTGAATTTGATTGAATCACATGAACACCATCCTGATGATACTTCTTCAGCACCAAAATATAAAACATAAGGTGAACACTCAGTAAGTCAGGTGACAATCCAACTCGTAAGCCAATTTCACTTATACGCTCAACAATATATATATATATATATATATATACAATATACCACGGGTTCAACTTGCCCTTTTTTCCCAAATCTCATCATATCCTTCATGGGTGAAACCTTGAATAGAACTTGCTCTCCAACCATAAACTCCAAATTGTGAACATTTTGATCTGCATACCTCTTTTGCTTACTCTTAGTCATGAGAAGCCTAACCTCAATTAACTTAAACTTATCCAAGCGAACATTTTGATCTACATACCTCTTTTGCTTACTCTTAGTCATGAGAAGCCCAACCTCAATTAACTTAAACTTATCCAAATACTCTTTAACCAGATCTCTACCCCACGGCCTAACCTCAAATGTATCAAACCAATCAACTAGAGATCAACCTCTCATACCATACAATGCCTCGAATGATGCCAACTCAATACTTGAACGATAACCGTTGTCGTATGAAACTCCACTAAAAGCAAAATTTTATTCCCAATAATAGCCAAAGTTGATCCCACACACCCGCAATATGTTCTCAAGGACCTCAATAGTTAGTTGGTGACTATCGATGCGAGTGTGCAAGGATATCTTGAGATCCACACAGTACCCACTTTCTTTTGCATAGACCTCCAAAACTGAGATGTTAATTATGTACCTGGAAGAAATCATACGAATAGACATCTCATACAAGTGAACTATCTCTCGAATGTAGATCTAGGCTAACTTATCCAAAATATAAGTAATCTGAATTTATATTGCATCAAACTTACACAAGATACGTGGCAAGCCTACCACCAAATCTAGCAATCTGCTCCCACTTCAACTCTAGTATAAAGCATCATATAATTCATACCTTCACGCTTTTGGTGCTCATACTTCACTTACTAACAATTCAAACACGAGATACAAATCCAACTATGTCACTCTTCATATGATATCAACGATAATGTTGCCTCAAGTCACGATTTATCTTAGTATCCCAAATAAATAAAGTACCTCAAACTATAGGCCTCTTCTATGATTGCCTGATCAAATCACATGGCCGAGAAATACACATGTGACCACTTATCCTCAAAACTCCCTCACCTTCAAGAATTTCCTCCTTGGCTTCTCCTTGTAACACGTTGTCTCAAATCTTATACAAATTTGCATTACCAAACTGTCAAACCCAAATTTGGTTCAATAAGGATTACCTCACCTCCATGTAAGCCAAAACTTTACCGGGTTTTAAAGTATCAAGTCTCATAAAATTATTGGATAAGGATTGGACATTCATAGCCAAAGGACACTCCCCCACATGTAACAAAGGTAGACTACCCATACTCAATGATTTTCAACTTAAAGCATCTACTATTACATTCACTTTGCCAAAACGATAAACAATAGTCATTCCATAGTCCTTGAGAAACACTAACCATCTCCATTGTCTTAAATCTAGATTTCTCTTATTGAATATATGCTGAAACACCTCTCACTACACACTATAAAGATAATGCCTCTAAAATTCTAATGCAATATCACAACCACCTAGTCCAAGCTATAAGTAGAATAGTTTTTCTCATGAATTTCCAACTGTCTCAAAGCATAAGCTAGCAGTTCTCTTTCTACATCAATACCCAACCTATACCAATCCAAAAAGCATCACACTAAACGATAAAATCCTCTCCCTACATGGATAAATTCAAAATTGGAGTAGTAGTAAATAACGTTTTGAGCTCAGGTCACACACATCAAACCACTTAAAAGCCACTTACTTCTAGGTCAATCTAGTCAATATGGATGCAATGAACGAGAACATCATTGATAATAACCAACAAGGCTTAAGAAACTCTAAATCTTGATAATGAATACATGTTTGTCTCAATTATAAACTGCCTTAATCTCCATGGAATCCACCATAATACCTTTCTTAAACACTACATGATCCATATATGTCACCAAACTAATCAAAACACACAATAAATTATTATTATTTTTGCATAAAGCTTAATCTTCTTCAAAATTTAAAGAACAATCCTCAAATGATGCTCGTAATACTCCCTACTACGGAAGTATACCAATATATCATCGATAAGGATGATAATAAAGAAATCCAAGTACGATCGAAATAACCCATAAAGATATACTTGATCTAATAAACCTCTAACTCAAGAAGTCTTGTTATTGTTCTTTTAATTCCATTGGAGCATTCCCATAAGAAACAATAGAAATAGGTCAAGTGTCCAACTCTACGCCAATTCTAAATTCAATATCATGATCAGTTTAATCATTTTCAAGAACTCTTTTATCATCAGAACCAATGATAAAAGATAATTACCGACACTAGTATCACATGCATAAGTCTAATAGATGATGCATCACTTTATCCTTTTAGTAGTTGAGACTTCACGATTGAATATATCATTCTCGGATAAGTACTAAGAGTTTCCTGCCACTTCATGATGTAATCGATCTACCACTAAGAACCATCTATAGGTGTAGTAATATGTATAGACATAAGAGAAGAGTCACAAAACATGTTTCAATCCAAAATAAGGTACGTACTCATAAAATGAAGTAAATCCACACTAAAAATGAAATTGTAGTCAACTGAGAACATATTGAACGATACTTTGAACAACCTTGGCTACAATCAGTTAGTTGTTTACTAATGTAATGTTTGCAATCACCTTTGTATTGGTGTATGATCTATATATCCATTCATAACTACTATGCATACTTCTTTATGGATGTCCTCATATAGCTTTATACAAGTATCCTTCCAACATCCTTTAACTAAAGAATCATCCTCCCTATTTTATTTTTCCAATTAATAGTATTGATTCTCAATTCAATATTTGAAAGGCTCCTCACAATATGAATTTATCACTATTTAACACTAACCCTATATTTAAATGTCCTTGCTAACTGATATTCAATTTAGCCTTTTATAATCTCTTGATGTACTAGACTTACCCACTCTGTGACTTCTATCAAATGAATATCAATGTGGTCGTCGTGCCATCCAACTTAAACTATTCAATTATCTTCAGTATACCTCTATTCTAAAGTATAAAGAGTAAATTTGTTATACAAATCTTATAACAAGTCTTACGTTCTCAAACGTCATTAAAAGTGATTACATTTTTTTTTTGTCTTTTCCCTAACTCAACTTCTCATCATAGACTTACCATAATCATTATTCTCTTATTTGATCAATTGATCTTCCTACTCTTACATTTCTCTTTAAGATATCAACATTATACCATACTAATCCTCCTTCTGTGGAATCCATTAGTCGAACTCCTAATACAAGTCTATGCACCTCTTTTGCCTACTCTTTCTTATCTTCCTCGAAATGGGCGGTACTACCCACAAAAAACCTGCTCAAGGCATCAGCAACAACATTAGCCTTACCCAGGTGATAAAGAATACTCATGTCATAATCCTTGAGTAATTCTAACCACCTCCTTTGTCTAAGATTTAGCTCTTTCTGAGTAAACACATACTGAAGACTCTTGTGATCGGTGAACACATCCACATGAACACCATAAAGATAATGGCGCCATATTTTCACAGAAAATACTACGGCAGCCAACTCTAGATCATGGGTTGGGTAATCATTCTAATGAACTTTCAACTGTATCAAGGCATAATCTATACCTTTGCTATTTTGTATTAAAACACAACCCAAACAAACTCTGGACGCATCATAATATACAACAAAGCGTTGCGTACCTTCTGGTAAGGTCAACACTGGGGCAGTAGTCAACCTCTTTTTTTTTTCAATTCCTGAAAGCTTTTCTCACAAGGTTTAAACCTTTGAAACTTCACTATTTTCTGAGTCAACTTGTTCAAAAGGGATGAAATAGATGATAACCCCTCTATAAACCTTCTATAATAGCCATCCAAACCCAAGAAACTCCTAATATCAGTTGGAGATGTGGGTCTAGACCAATTCTGTACCGCCTTTATCTTTTGGATATCAACTCTAATTCCATCACCAGAAACTATGTGGCCCTAGAACGCCGCAGACTTAAGCCAAAACTCACATTTAGAGAACTTAGCATATAACTCTTTATCTTTCAAAGTCTGAAGAACTATTTTGAGATGGCTAGCATGATCTTCTTCATTCCATGAATAGATTAGTATGTCATCAATAAAGACGATAACAAACATATCTAGTGAATTGATAAGGATATTGTAGACAAAGGCCTGGGAATCATTCCTATCTTTCTTACGCATGCAGGAATGGGTTCCCCATCTGGCCCTTTTTACCCTCCTGGGAGAGAAGCACAGCCGCACATTCTCGGGCCTGAGGTTGCACCCATTACATGCGCTGTTCCAGAATAATCATTATAATACAATGATAGCACCTAATTAGCAAGAAATTCCCAGCTCTCCTCTTAGTAATGCCCTTCCATACCTGTATGAAGCATCTCCTCTCGAGATTGGTTCTTCCAAAGTATCCAAATTCACTTTAGAGATTAAGTAAGTGTCATCAGTCTAGGACGCGACGTTCAGGTGATGTGGCAAATATGATAGCAAATTTTTGCGATCAAGTATCTAGAAACATGGATGCAACTGGTCTTCAGTTGCCACCAGCATGGACGTCGATAAGAGAGCTTGCAGAACATGTCTGGCATGTTAATGATGAAGAACTTGTGACTATTGCGACTGTCCCTAAGAAGGGGTTTCCATTGGCTTGCATTGATTTGAAACTGCTACTATACTAAACCGGCTGAAAGAGCATAGTTTTGACCTAAATTCCTTACATGACAGGCTCCTCTCCTTCGCGCGACCTATTCCCTTTGGCTATATAATCGTGCGGTTTCTGGGAATTTAAAACCTGATTCTGAGGATTCTTCTTTTCACATTCATTCTACAGGACCAAAACGAGGCCTTTCCTCGCTAGTTGGAATAAAAACCTCAACAACAGCCTTCATTGAACTCCTTCTTCCTATCCTTGCTACCTATGAAACGAGTCCCTCTTTCATTCACTAAAGAAGACGCAGTTGATAGATGGATGAATATACATTTGATGCCAGTTCTATGAATCAAAATCTCAGGTTGGAGGCATCACTGGGAAAAAAGCCAATTGCATGATAAACATCGGTACTCCAGTGCATTTCTTGTCTTTCCTCTTCCTCCCATCCTCCCGTCACCTGTCCGCTCAACTTTGATACTCGAATCTCCTTTTGTTTGAAGTTTATTGGATAATAAGTTTTGAAAACTCTATTCATAAGGTCAATGAATACTGCAAGCGCATTGGTCAAACCAAATGACATGACCAAAAACTCATAATGACCATAACGGGTCCTGAAAGCTGTCTTTGGAATGTCACATTCCCTCACTCTTAACTGATGGTAGCCTGATCTGAGGTCTATCTTAGAGAAACAAGTACCACCCTGAAGCTGATCGAAAAGATCATCAATTCTCGAAAGAGGATACTTATTCTTGATAGTAACCTGTGACAACATCTGGCGAATCCTCTTACTCTCGATGACTAGTGATAGCATAAAAATGATTTCCTTCTCTACCTGCCCCTGAAGTAGCTCATCTAGATGCAACCCTGTCTGGTGGACCAACTGATGAAGATTGGGCTCTAATGCCCCCATTACCATTACTCTATCTGCTCTTAGAACACTCTCTCATAAAATGACTGTTTTGGTTGAAGCAACTCATGTAGCTATCATGACACACCCCTGAGTGGCTCCTTCCACTCTTAGCACATGCAGGAGTCTTAGTACCCCCTTGTGCCTTACTACCTTGCAAATGCGCAGGTCTAGCTCTGAAGTTCTGAGAATTCTGACTATTGTACTCATATTTTTTCCTTGGTGCAGGTGCACTAGCAGACGATGGAGCAAGTCCTTTCTGCTTATGTTGGAAAGAAGACTAGTTCACATTATTCTATTGCTGCCCGGATTCGTTCCCTGATGTCTTAGCCCTCTTATTCTCAAACACTTCTCTATCCCTCAACTTGTCCTCTTCAACTTGTTGCACATGGATCATCAGCCTTGCTATGCCCATGTCATGTATTAGCATGGCTGCCTTACTTTTCTTATTTGATAGACGAGGCAACCCAACAATGAATAAACTTATCCTGCTCCCCATGTCAGCAACCATCTCTTTGCTTCTCTTAGCTCACGAGAAAAGAAATGTCTCATAATGGCACTTTCCAAACAATCCAACTCACAATCGATTACGTGCAAGCACGAGTAAGAAAGAAACCTTTTAGAGATAAAACTCTAAAGCACGAAATGAGTATGAAAGAAGTGAAGGAATTTCCTAAATGTTGCAGTCTCCTAATTATAGATGTGGCGCGCTTCACACCGATAACTAGGACTCTACAGACACGGCTTCATAGACTCCCTAGGATTCTTGAAACTTGGCTCTGATACCAAGTTTTCTACTCCCCGAGCCTACACCCCGGACGTGACTGGCACTTGCAAACCATTGCTGGCCCTAAGCGAACCCTTGGCCTGGATTACTTACATAGCAGAAGACTTTACTCAAGATAGATATACTTTAAAAGAAAAACTAAACTGCTTAATAAATAACTTAGAATGTAAAAAATAACATTCACTGCCAAAGTGGCAAATCAAGTCTCAACTTAACTGAAAAGTGAAAGTAAAGACTTATGAACTAACATCCCTAACTCTATCTATAAAGCCTGTAAACAATCTGAGATGGACGTTGGGAAAAAACCCACGACATCCTAATGAACTAAAATACTGAAAGCAATAAAAAGGGTCCTCCAGAAAGCTATGAAGCTCACCAACTGACTTTGAGTGCTCAACTGGATCAACGGTATTTGGATCGCGATCCTGGTTACCTCAGTCTGCATCATAATAAGATGCAGGCCAATTGGCATCAGTACATTGAATATACGAGTATGCGAGTTGGATTGCTAAACATAACTTAAGTTTGAAAAATATCTAAAAGAAACACTTACGTTGGCTCTACTAAACTCCTGAATAACTTAACTCAATATAAAGCAATAATACACATGCAATGTATGGAAAGCCTTTAAAACAGTAGAAAACAACTTTGTTCTCTAAAGAAAATGCAATAACAAACTCAACTTTACTCATATAATAAAGTAATATAGTTTATGTAGGAGTTTCTCTAACCAACAACCACCACTTTGAGCCTAAGTGGTGATACAGCGTCTTGCCCACGCTGCCAAAAACTGTCCTATACTTTGCTGTCATATAGAATGCTTAACTAAGTGGATCCACTAGTCTATGCTAAAAGCATCTTAAGGAGTCATCTAAAAAGTATGATCCTTTACTACCCATGATGGCTACATGGTTTATGGAGACGTGAGTTATCTGAACTTAAACTCATCCCCATATCGGTGCTCAATACTACTTCCAAAATATACTTAGCTCATATGTTTGTAAAAAAAACTTTTTCTTTGGTTTGAGATAATTACACAAAAAGTTAGCTTAAAATCTCTCTTGGAAATCTCAATTTCTTTTCTTGCTCAAATGTGGAAACATTTTAACTCTTGGGAATACTTAGTTCCTGTACAATCTTTGAAGAATAAACTTTACTCTTAATCTTTACTGAAAACTAGCTCAACAGCTCTTTCGGAAATCAAGGTTTCCTTTCTACTTTAAATGTGAAAACATTTACTCTTTGGGAATACATATTCCCGATATACTCTTTCGAAGAAATGAACTTTAAACTTTACTCTTTACTCAACTCAAAACTCAACTCTTAAAACAAAGTTAAAACATTTGTAAAAGACTTTTGGAAGACTCTATGAACTTCTCTTGACTTGACTCTTGACTTGACTCTTAACTTCTCTTGACTTGACTGTTAACTTTCCTTGAATTGAATTATGGATTCAAGGATTGTGATTTGTGATAGGAAAGATTTCATGATGTTTAGGAATGATTTTAGATAGCTAAACATGAGAAAAGATAAAAAAAAATTAAAGTCTAAGAACAGGTCCGCGACACGGAGATGTATTTAAATTTTGGTCGCGAAAATACTTTTTGAGGCAGAACGGTCGAGGCGCTCCGCGACGAGGATGAATTTTGCAAAGCGGGAAGCGGTCATGACATTTGCCTCGGACACTAGATTTTCCTGACTTTTCCTTCTTTCATTTTCCAGTCCCAATTCACCTAAACTCGACAATTCTTCTCAATTTTTCATTAGATTCAGATACCTAGCATATGTACCCATGAACCTAACTCAAAACAACTCTAAAACTCGACGTAAAGATCTCAAAAACTTCTCAATTTAACCCAATTCAAGAATGAAAAACAAATTAAAGAACACCATTCAAGATTCATCAACTTTCAACTTTCTAGAACAAACTTCGCTGAAATAAACATGATTAGCGTAAGGGTGAACTAACCCAACGCTATGAAAGACTCACATACCTCGTAGGGATCAACCCTTGATGAAATCCACTAGTCTAGCTTCAAGAACTTGGTAATTCCATGCTCCTTCTCCTCTTTTCTTCTCTTATTTTCTCTTCTCTCAAAACCTAACTTGTTTCTCAAAAGCGCCAACTGAATCCAATCAGTTTAGACCCCAACTTAATTACCAAAAATGAAATTAATTAATTGGATGGTGAAAAGACCATAATGCCCTTCTAAAACTATATTGGACTTTCCTTATTTGAACATTCCAACTTCCAATGGGCATAACTCACTCACACAAACTCAGATTCGTGTAAACTCAGGGGCGTTGGAAAGATTATTCCAAGATATTTCCTACGATATCTGGAAATACACCTAACTCATCCTGAGCTAGGAGTTAGCGTCATTTGAAGCTGACCAAAAACTCAAACTTAACTTAACCAATTTTCTAGATTTTTATTATTTCCAAAAACCACTCTTTCTAATTCTAGCTCTTTCTACTTCTTTCAATTTACGAGATGTTTGCGAAATTAACCCCCAAGAAATTGAATGTCATCTACCAAAACTATAATTGTTTAGAATAAGGGATACAACTTCGAAAACCCAAGAAAACATGTCTAAAAATTCTAAGTTCGAAAGATGAACTAAGAAGATAAGATGGAATATATTGAAACCCCGAAGAAGTAGCTCAGTCTTGAATTCAAATTTCACTCATCTCATAGTAAAGGTCTAGCAGGAGCAACCTGAATATACCATGTACTCAATAAAGAAAGAGAAAGTTCGATATCAATACACAACCACCATGTATTGATAGGATCATCGGCTAGTTCAATTATATGAAATATGCCTGAGCTACAACTTACTAAAATAGATAATATATAATTAAATCACAGTTATAGCATAACCCAAACTTTGAGTCCTCGCCTTGAGTTGATATGCTTATAAAAAATGAACAACCATAGCACAACAACTCAACCAGGTTCTCTCATGGAACCCACACACAAATCATTAGTGTACGGTGGATGCCGGAGTGAACTATTTATGGATATTCTCGTACCATAGATGGTACCCAAGATAACCATTAGTATATACCATGTGTGGTATATGAGACAACCATGTGCATATTCTTTACCGGGCATAGTACCAGATCAACCATCAAACACACATCACAATCACAACCACAATGAATAACAATTACACTTGTACACTCAAGTAAATACATTTATTGCATGTGATTGACAGCATTGAACATTTCAAATCATACTCTTTACTTTTACATAATCATGTATCATGCATGTAATACTAATGAAGCACTATACAAGAAAATATAAGATCGACGGGAAAACAAACAACCATCGCCTACCTTAAATCAAGCCTTGGAAGCTCTACTGAACATGAGTCTTCCCCTTTTTATGAATATTGGCTTGTTCCTAGTCTAAAACAATAACAAAATATACAATCAATGAATAATGACCTATAAATACTCAGATTATAATCAAATCCTAACTCCATGTGATTCCTATGTGTAACGACCCGCTGGATCGTTTTGAGCACTAGAATTGTTTTGACTCTTTCCGTAAAATTTACATTAGAAATTTTGAACTATTCGTTTAACTAAGGTTATTAAAATGAAGAATAGTTAATTTAGTTGGTGTTTAATAGTCCAAGTCCATAATTTATTTAATATCACTTGACCCATATATTAATATTAAAATAAGTTAGAAGGGTTTAATACTTTTTTTTAGATCACAAATAGAGGGAAAATAAAAATATAGAAGAATGCATAAGGAACGAAAACCGTCGCTCAGGTAAAACAAATGTTCATCGAAATTTCTACTTTCCATATGAATTTGTTGCTATCCTAAAGGTTGAATGACATAATCTATTTTATTATGTTGCTGTTAAGGGAAAAAAAAAAAAGAAGCAAAGATTGAAAAGTAAAATGGGTTGCTACTGCAACCTATAGTAATTGTCAACTTTTTTCAGTTAAATTTATGACTAATAACGACAAAACAATTTTAGGGAAAATTTAGTCCAATCGGTGGTTAATAATTGATGGGGAATGAATTATAGTAGTATAGGGTGTATGGAATTAAGCTTTGTAAATTGTGGTTTCTCCATAAATTGATATGTTATGCCCGAGTGTTTCTCCAGAATCTTTTTTTATATTATTATATTATTCAAGTTTTGATATATTAAGAGTAATATTATGTGTATTGTAATATGTGAATATCCTTAGATTTTTAGGTATTTGGAGGAATTAAGACTTAACCCTAGGCTTGAAATTTTAGGAAAATATGAAACTTGCATATTAATTGGTATCAAGATTAGGAACTTGATGATAAATTCTTGCTTTATAGTTTATATATTATTTTATTTAGTTTTAATAAGATCAAGTTATATCCTTATGAGCCTAGATTCAACTTTTGGGTGATCTTTGGGGTTCGGGGTGGAGGTATAGCAATATAGGTGTCTATGAACTCGTTTACTTATGAATAATGCATATGTGATAGATGGTGAACGTCTTGAAGCTTTACAAAAGGGAAAGGAAAAATCTTGAGGATTTGTGGCACATGTTCAACATTCGAGGTATGTTAAGACTTTCTAGACTTTGTTGAGGGACGTTTTCTAATTAAAGATTAAAAATGGAATAAACAATAGGTAAGGGCAAAAGATGCGAGTACCGGTGTTATTAAAGGGAAACTTTATTACTATAATATGATAGTTTCTAATTCGAGAATGCCAAAGCATATATGCATTAGCTGATGTATTTAGTTAATTGATTTCTTTTGTTTGGTTGTGTTTCTTTATTGAACCCGTATAATTGTGATAATTGAGGTGATTATATGTCATCGCGACATTTGATTTATTGAGATGTTGCATTATCCCTTTTTTATTGATATCATATTATGCACATGCATTGACATGAGACTGAGTGTGAGTAAAGGTATAAAACGTGGAGATCGTCCGTGTTGAAATAGGTTATGATATAATTTGGGCACATGGATATCGTTCGTGCGAAAATTATTTGATTTTATGATAGTGCATTGAGATTGTCCTTACAGATATGTGAAGATCGTCCATGTCGATATATGTGGTGATGAGTAGGGCTGAATCATCATTACTGTTAGAAGTAAAAGATAAGCAAGACCAAGATCATTTATTGCTTGAATTAAAGGCCAAGTGTTCATAAGCAAAAAAGTGATGGCTTTTGAACAAG
Source organism: Solanum pinnatisectum (assembly GCA_035578085.1). NCBI lineage: Eukaryota > Viridiplantae > Streptophyta > Magnoliopsida > Solanales > Solanaceae > Solanum > Solanum pinnatisectum. The sequence goes on from CM069076.1 coordinate 30,297,385, forward strand.
GAGGAGATAGTTTTTTGAGGTATCAAGGTAGATTGTGTGATTGATTTCAAGGGTAATTGGGATGATCACTTACCTCTCATTGAGTTGCTTACAACAATAGTTACCATCCTAGCATCCAAATGGCTCCTTACGAAGCTCTTTAGGAGAGAAGATGCAGATCTCCTATTGGATGGTTTGATGTTGGTGAAGCTGGGTTAATAAGACCAGACTTAGTTCATCAAGCTATGGAGAAAGTGAAAGTAATTCAAGAAAGGTTGAAAACAGCGCAGAGTCGTTTGAAATCCTACACTAATGTTAGGAGAAGGGAGTTAGAGTTTGAAGTAGATGATTGAGTTTAATTGAAGGTTTCACCCATGAAAGGTGTTATGAGATTTGGTAAAAAGGGAAAGCTTAGCCCCGGTATATTAGTCCTGACTAGATATCAAAAAGGGTTGGAAAGGTAGCTTATTAGTTAGAGCTACCACAAGAGTTAGCAGTTGTTCATCCGGTATTTCACATTTCAATGTTGACGAAGTGCATGGGAGATCCTTCACTTATCATACCAACTGAAGATATTGGTATCAAGGATAGCTTATCTCATGAGGATATTTCGGTTCAGATTCTAGATCGCCAAGTTCGCAAGTTGAGAACAAAAGAAGTAGCTTCAATCAAAGTCCTTTAGCGGAACCAATTTGTTGAGGAAGCTACTTGGAAAGCTGAGGAAGATATGCAAAAGAGATATCCTCATCTCTTCAAGTCCGGAGAAGTTCCAAATTAAGGTACTAATCCTTTTCTTGGCTTTTATTTATAAGATTAGCATATTGTAATTGCATTGCTTGTTGGATGTTTGAGCTAAATGTTAATGTTACACCCTTAGCCTAGTAAGAGTAATCTCATTCAAGGACGAATGTTCCCAAGGGGGAGATATTGTAACATCTCACAAATTGAAAGAACTAGAAAGAGCTAAAATTAGAAAGAGTGATTTTTGGAAATAATAAAAATTTGGAAAATTGGTTAAGTTAAGTTTGAGTTTTTGGTCAACTTCAAACAACCATAAATCCTAGATCAGGATGAGTTAGATGTCTTTCCAGATATCTTAGGAAATCTATTGGAATAATCTTTCCAACACCACCGATTTTGCGCGATTCTGAGTTCGTATGAGTGAGTTATGCCTATTGGAAGTTGGGTTGTTCAAATAAAGAAAGTTGAATCTTTATTTTAGAAGGGCATTATGGTCTTTTCACCACCCAATTAACTAATTTCATTTTTGGTAATTAAGTTGGGGTCTAAACTGATTGGATTCAGTTTACGCTTTTGAGAAACAAGTTAGGGTTTTGAGAGAAGAGAAAAGAAGAGAAGAAAAGAGGAGAAGGAACAAGGAATCGTTAAGTTCTTAAAGCTAGACTCATTGATTTCATTAAGGGGTGATCCCTACGAGGTATGTGAGTCTGTCATAGCATTGGGTTCGTTCACCCTCACGCCAATAACGTTTATTTCAGTGAAGTTCATTCTAGAAAGTTGAAAGTTGATGAATCTTCAATGGTGTTCTTGAATTTGTTTTTCATTCTTGAATTGGGCTAAATTGAGAAGTTTATGAGATCGTTACGTCGAGTTTTAGAGTTATTTTGAGTTAGGTTCATAGATACATATGATGGGTATCTAAATCTAAAGAAAAATTGAGAAGAATAGTCGAGTTTAGGTGAATTGGGACTGGAAAACGAAAGAAGGAAAAAGTTGGGCAAATCTGGTGCCCCAGGCCGCGTCGCTGACCTACTCCCCAGTTTCGCAAAATTCATCCTCGCATCGTGGAGTGTTCACGAACCCTTATGCATCAAAAAATATTTTCGTGACCAAAATTTAAATACATCTCCGCGTCGCGGACCTGTTCTCAGACAGTGATTTTTTTATCTTTCCTCATGTTTAGCTATCTAAAATCATTCCTAAATATCATGAGATCTTTACTATCACAAATCACAACTAAGTTACGAGAAGTCAAGAGTCAAGTCAAGAGAAGTTAAGAGTCAAGTCAAGAGAAGTCAATAGTCAAGTCAAGAGAAGTTCAAGTCAAGAGAAGTTAAGAGTCAACTCAAGAGAAGTCAAGAGTCAAGTCAAGAGAAGTTCATAGAGTCTTCCAAAAGTCTTTTACAAATGCTTTAACTTTGTTTTAAGACTTGAGTTTTGAGTTGAGTCAAGAGTAAAGTTTTAAGTTCATTTTTTCAAAAGAGTATATCGGGACTATATATTCCCAAAGAGTAAATGTTTTCACATTTAAGAAGAAAGAAAACCTTAATTTCCAAAAGAGATTTTGAGCTAGTTTTCAATAAAGAGTAAGAGTAAAGTTCATTCTTCAAAGATTGTACGGGAACTAAGTATTCCCAAGAGTTGAAATGTTTTCACATTTGAGTAAGAAAGGAAACTGAGATTTCCAAGAGAGCTTTTAAGCTAAGTTTTTGAGTAATTATCTCAAACCAAAGAAAAAGTTTTTTTTTACAAACATATGAGCTAAGTACATTTTGGGAGTAGTATTGAGCACCGATATAGGGATGAGTTTGAGCTCAGATAACTCACGTCTCCATAAACCATGTAGCCATCATGGGTAGTAAAAGATCATACTTTTTAGATGACTCCTTAAGATGCTTTTAGCATAGACTAGTGGATCCACTTAGTTAAGTGTTTTATATGATGGCAAAGAATAGGATAGTTCTGGCAGCGTGGGCAAGACGTTATATCACCACTTAGGCTTAGAGTGGTGGTTGTCGGTTAAAGAAATTCCGATATAAACTATATTACTTTATTATATGAGTAAAGTTGAGTTTGTTATTGCATTTTCTTTAGCGAATCAAGTTGTTTTCTACTGTTTTAAAGGATTTCTATATATTTGCATGTGTTTTATTGCTTTATATTGAATTAAGTTATTCAGGAGTTGAGTAGTGCCAAGGTAAGTGTTTCTTTCAAATTCTTTTCAAGCTTAAGTTATGTTTAGCATACGAACTCACATACTCGTACATTCAATGTACTGATGCCAGTTGGCCTGCGTCTGATTATGATGCAAACTCAGGTAACCAAGATCAGCATACAACGCCTCGTTGATCCAGTTGAGCACTTAGAGTCAGTTGGTGAGTCTCCTAGCTTTTCGAAGGACCCTTTTTATTGCTTTCAGTATTTTAGTTCATTAGGATGTCGTGGGTTTTGTCCCGACGTCCATTTCAGTTGTTTAGAGGCTTCATAGAAAGAGTTAGTGATGTTAGTTCATGAGTCTTTACTTTCCCTATTCAGTTAAGTTGAGACTTGAGTTGCCACTTTGGCAGTTAATGTTATTTATTACATTCTAAGTTATTTATTGAGCAGTTTAGTTTTTCTTTTAAAGTATATATGTCTTGAGTAAAGTCTTCAGCTGAGTAACTAAGCCAGGCCAAGGGTTCTCGTGGGACCAGCAATGGTTCTCAAGTGTTAGCCACGTCTGGGGTGTAGGCTCGGGGCGTGATAGTTTTATTGCAAAGTTGATTTTGGAGTTATAAAATCTTGTCTTGATTTATAAACTGGTTATTTTAATTGTTCTATGGATTGTATGATAGTAATTAGTTTGTTCTCCCACCAGGGGTTGGTGTGGGCGCCACTCATGATAGGTTGTGGTCATTAAACCATACTAAGTCAAACAATACGAATAAACCTAAGTTCCAACCCCCTTGAATCATTCTAAGGATTCAATAACATCAATCAAGACTAAGGATCAACCTTAATTAAGCTTATCGACTATATACTAAGCTACTAACCAATAGCCAAAAGTATAGTCTAAGGATCATGCTAACCTAAAGCCTTAGACTAAAGCCTTCTTGACGACGAATACTACTAAACATACAAATATTCTATTTAATCCAAGTCAAAAAGAATGAACCATAACCTACCTCAAGGATGAAACTGCACCTCAACCTCTATTCTTGATCTTTCATTTTTCTAAGGGCCTCCGAAAACACACACAATCCAAGCACTAGTAAGCTCAAAACAGTCCCATCAAGTTTAAACTCAAGTATTATCAATATTGAAGAAATTAAGAGAGAAAATGACAGAACTTATGAGTTTAATAGAATACTAACGACCCACAATATGTTTCCATGCAATCAACTGATAATTTCCCCCAATTTCCCACTAATTTCCTTAATGAATCAAGCTCCAAAATCATCCCAAGGAGTTGATGTTTTAAGAAAATGCATGCTGAGTTTGTGGCTAAAATTTAAAACTGTCATTCACTTGCCTTCATCAGTACGGGACCTGGTCAACGAATGCAGAGGTCAACTTGACAGACCCTTTGCGAACGCGGGACCTTTTCCACGAACACTGAAGTTAGGTTGATTGATGCATATGGTTGGAATATATGGATATCATGTAACTAGTCCGTGAATCTGTAGATCATGATGCACCCGTCAGGGCTACATAAGATGCACTTTGGATTTAAGAAATATCTATGATGGGGGCTCAAAATTCATTTGGAACCCCGAATATACAAATTAACTATGCTACCCACTTAAACAGACATTTGGGACTCAACGCAATAGAAGAAACAATCAACGGAGGATGTCTCATTAAAATTTTGACCTAAGTTAACACTTGCACAAAAGCAACAAAAACCAACAAAATGCAAAACACCACCTGCCCATCCCGATCACCTTGGAATCCAAACCACCACAAGCCCATCCCGATCACCTTGGAATCCAAACCAAAGGTCATTCTAGAACAAACTTGGCATTTCAAAGCTAATAGAACTAAAATAATTTTTATCCAAGAACATTTACCAAGAATGTTGACCGAAGTCAAACATTTGCCAAGTTTCTCCCATAATGGTTCAAACTCACGCCGAAGGCCTAGGAACCCGAGCCAACCATGCTACAAGCCCAAATAGACCTTCCAGAACTGATGGCACTAACGAAGATCGCATACGATGTTAGATTCTTTGGATATTGACCAAAGTTAACTATTTCAACTTAAAACTTCCATAAAGGGTAAAACTTCCACAAAAACCAGACCGACTACCTTAGAAAATGTGCCTACAATCCCAGCATAACACAAATGCTACACAGAAGTTACACAAAAGTCAAAATAATTAAAAGAAGCAACTGCAATAAAATGACTGCAAGGATCTTTACAACGTCCACTACTAAAATGACTTCCATCCTCGAAAGTAAAAGAGAATGAAGTACCTGAAGGGTTAAAGGTGAGGATATTGGGTCCAATGTCAAGCTTGGTCTCCCAAGTAGCCTCCTAAACAAGATGTTGCCGCCACAAAACCTTCATCCATGGGATCTATTTAGACCTGAACTTCCTGACCAGCCTATAAAGAATAGCCAAAAGCTCCTCCTTAATATCCAAGGACTCAACAAGATGAACCAATCCTTCTAAAGTATATTTGAGACTCATCTAAAACATACCTCATCAACATAGAGACATGAAAAATAGGGTGAACACCTAAAAGAGCCAGAGGTAAGGCGAACTCACAAGCCACTTCACCAATTCATCTCAGCTCGGGTGCCCAACTCTCTCTAAATAGACCTTCAGAAATAGTAAGTGAACTGAGTACCACAATCTGAAATGATAGACATTAGCACCCATGAAAATGGATGATCTTCCAAAAGTAGATCTGAGTTAACCTCTTTGAACTCTAGGAATTCTAAACCAACAAAAAGTGAGCACACTTGGTCAATAAATCCATGATGATCCAAATAACATAAAAACTCTTAAAAGTATGTGTCAAGCCTACAGTGAAGTCCATAGCTATCATCTTCCATTTCCCCTCCGGATGTGTCACGACACATACCATTGTGAGTGTCACCCACACTCACCCTCTAGTGAGAAAACCAACTATCAACTTAAAACTTAACCCAATCAGCATTTTCTATAACCAAGTTATAATATAAAATAGTAGTAAGACGGTTTTAATTAAACAGCTAAAGGATCAAGTCTCCATAAACTCAATCAATATACATCAATAAATTCAGGAAAGAAGAGAAAATGTCTAAAATTAGAAAACGTAATATCCCACAGTAATATTAAATCACTAGACCTTATTTTTTCACATTCGAAGAAGGAAAGACTAAACTGAATGAAGCATTAGGGATTTCTAGTGAAAAAGTAGAAGTTAATGAAGATGGTAGAAAAACACCATCAGTGATTTTGATTGTGTCATTTTCAATCTTTTTTTATTTCCATCAGAGGATGAAATTATCCAAAAACATAACAAGTTTGGGAATCTAAATAAAATTGAAACAAAAGTATTATCAGATTCAAACAATAATCATGTTGTCTACAAGTGTGGTTCCAATTATTTGGATTCCTTTAGAGAGTCAGTAAAGCACAGTCCTTTGGGTTTAGCAAATGTTAACTTTAAGCTCAGTTATCCATCCTCAAACTTTGAGATTTAACTTTACATGTTGAAAGGAAATAAGGGAAAGTCACAGGTACAAGTAATTAAGTAAAATCTTAAGGGATGACATCAATCATAGAAAAATATAACAATACAAATATGATTAAGGAGAAATCATAGTTGGAAAGTCTGATAATAGGCTTACTAGAGGAGGAAAGTACAATAATACAAACAAACTCATAGACTTCATGCATAATAGGATTCCAAGTTGGTTGCTTCCACTTTGATGTTTTCTCTTTTTATTTGTAGTGTTAGTATATTGTCCATCTTATGTCAATTAGGATGCTAAATGCACTTATATTAGGTTCTTGTATGAAGTTAGAGCATAGGACTCTAGCTCTGTTTAATGGATTTTCTCAAGTTACTATGTTGTTGCATTTACTTTGATCATTATATTGTTTAAGTTAACTGAATCGGCAGCCCCCGACCCTTAAGCACACCCAATCCCAACCAACCAGAAATAGAAGAAATGTAAAAATCCTTCCACCTAATGAATTTATGAATATCATGCACAAATACTGACTAAACTACTATATTCCTAGAAAATGACCATATATCAATTATAGATAGTCAATTACAAGGTCTTTTGGAGTAAAGAGGACATTTTACAAGTTTTCCAAACAATAATAAAATCTATTAGGATGATGAATCCCACACCAGTACTATAACACCATCATAGACACTTTAAGTTGCCACTCATATCACTTGAGTTACCATTAAATAAGCTTTGTCACTTTGATTAGAATATTCATAAATGCAGATTAGAATATTCATAAATGCATATTAAATTAACAATAGCATATTGATCAAAGTAAATGTAGTTGTATAGTAACTTGAGAAAACAAATTATACAGAGCTAACATCCTATGCTCCTACTTCATAGACGAACCTTATAGGAGTGAATTCAACATCCTAATAAACATAAAATGAAAAATATACTAACACTATCAACAAAAGTAGAACATATCAAAGTTGAAGCACCCAGCTTCACATCCTAGTAGCAGGTATCCCTTATGGGTTTGTTGACACCATTGTACTTACCTTTTCCAGCAACACTTTTGTTGCACTCCCAAGCTCTGATTTATCCTTAGTCGCAATCTTACTGTTGCATTTTTCTAATATTGATGCCATCCCCATCGGCTTTTGCTTGATTACTTTTGCTTTTGACTTTTGTTAGTATTAGAAACTAGCAGGAAGGAAGGACTTAGTTCAACAGTAGTTCTTTTCATTCATCTATTAGATTTCAAAAAGTATACATACATATATCTACATAAGCTTTTCCAAAGTAAGTAGAGAACCATACATATCCCACCACTATTGACTTTCTTACGAAACATATTCCATAAAACAATGAGTACCTTGCCTTTACATTCTAAACATAATATTTGAAAGGAACCATTAAACAAAAAATCATCTAGAAATATCTCATTTTCTAACACTCCTACTTGAGATTTTTCTTGGACACTCCTAACATAGCCCTTGGAACTTCAAATTTCCCCTTAGGAAGAGCCTTGGTCATGATGTCTGCAATCTGCTGATCTGAGCTGCAATGAACAAGTTTAACTTCACTATCCTTCTCTACTTGTCTGATAACATGAAACTTCACATTTATATGCTTGCTACGACTATGTTGCACTGGATTTTTGGCCATAGATATTGATGACTTGTTGCCAACCTTAATGACAGTAGCTTCAACGTCATTTTTCTCCCGATCTCGTAGAATCTTTCTGAACCATAAATCCTGATTAGTTGCACCAGCAATGGCGATGTATTCTGCTTCTACAAAAGATTGAGCTACCACCTCTTGCTTCTTTGAATTCCATGAGAACATGCCTGAACCAAGTGTAAAAGCATATCCAGAAGTGCATTTCATATCATCAACGCTTCCTACCCAATAACTATCTGAGTAACCCATCAGTTGCCCTTGCTCTTTCCTTTTAAACCAAATACCATAATCAGCAATTCCTTTGATATATCTCAACGTTTGTTTAGCAACACCAAGATGAACTTGACTTGGAGCTTGCATAAACCTCTATAGTAGACTTACCGCGAACATGAGATCAGGTCTTGTTGCTGTCAAATATAGCAAACTACCAATCAGATTTCTATAAACAGTTGGATCAGCCCTGTCACCTCCTTCAAACTTTGAAATCTTTTCATTGTGAACCAGTGAGCTCGGTACAGGCTTGCACTTCTCCATCTTGAACCTTTTAAGAATATCCCATGCATATTTTCTCTGAGAAATGAAGATTCCATCAGTAGCTTGATGAATCTCCATTCCCAGAAAGTAACTCATTTCACCCAAATCTGACATGTCAAACTTGGTCACCATTTCTTGCATGAACTGATTCACCATAGCTTCATTGCTTCTTGTTACCAGAAGATCATCAACATAGAGTGACGCCACAAACACATCTCCTCCTTTGGCCTTCTTCAAATATAAAGTGGCTTTATTTTCACTTCTCTTGAAGCCACAATAAATGAGATGATCATCAATCTTACCGTACCATGCTCGAGAAGCCTACTTTAATTCATACAATGCCTTATGAAGTTGATATACTTTATCCTCCATTCCTGCAACTTGAAAGCCTTCTGGTTGATCAACATAGATCTCCTCCCGCAACAATCCATTTAAGAATGCCACTTTCACATCCAAATAATACAACTTCCAATTTAACTGAACTGCCAAAGCAAATAGCAGCCTTATTGTATCATGTCGTGTAACAGGTGCAAACGTGTCTCCATAATCCAGACCTGCAACTTGTGCGTAATCTTTCACAACAAGCCTTGCTTTGTATTTATAAACTAAGTTATCTAGATTAAGTTTGGTTCTATAAACCCACTTCACCTCGATCACATTTTTGTTTTTGGGTTTATCAACCAACTTCCAAGTATCATTCTTTTCTATCATACCAATCTCCTCCTTCATAGCTTCAATCCAAACTTCATGTCCTGATGCTTCTTGATAACTATTTGGTTACAAGATTGCAACATTGCATCTTTCATATATCTGGGAAAGGGACCTTGTCTTCAAAATTGGCGAATCAAGTGAGGATTCCCCGTCTGATTCTTCGTCTTCTCCTAGAGTTTCATACCCAAATGATTGGATTTTAGGCAGCGGACTCAAGTTCTAAAAAGCTACAGTATCTTTCTCAATTTTCTCCTTATCCTAGCTTCAATAAGCATGCTCATCCACGACTACATCTATTCAGATTGAAATATTTTTTCTTTGCAAGTTGAAAACTCTATAACCCTTAGCTTGTGATGAATAACCAATAAAGATCCCAAGTCACCTTTTGGTTCAAGTTTGCTTCTTTTGACAAAAGGAACATGATAATAGCATATCCAACCAAAAACTTTTAGATGCTTGGCAGATGGTTGTATTCCACTTCATGCCTCAATAGGAGTCTTTTCATCCACAGCTTTTGTTGGCAGCCTATTTAACAAATACACTGAAGTATGAATAGCTTTAGCCGAAAATCTTTATGGCAGACTCTTTTCCAGCAACAAACATCTAGCCATTTCAATTATTGTTCTGTTCTTCCTCTTTGAGACTCAATTTTGTTCGGGTGAATAACTTAATATCAACTTGTGATCAATCCCCATGTCTTCACAATACTTATTGAACTTATTTTGAAGTGTATACACCACCATTGTCCGACCTCAAAACCTTTAGCTTACAACCACTCTGTCTTTTTCACAAATGCTCTAAATTTCTTGAAAGACTTGTTACTTAGAAAGTACACCCAAGTCATCCTTGTTAAGTCATTAATAAAGAGCACAAAATATTTATTGTGTCCCAAAGATGATGTCCGCACAGGTCCACACATCAGTGTGAACTAGTTCAAGTTTTTTAGTTGCCCTCCGGGTAGCATTTTTACGAAATGATTTACTGTGTACCTTACCCATCTAACATGACTCACAAACTTCTTTAGACAGTGAAATCTCAGGTAAATCCTTAGTCAAGCCCTTTTCATACATAGAATTTAAATTAGCATAGTTAAAATGACCATATCTTTTTTGCCACAAACATGACTCATCCTTACGTGCAAAATTTGTACTATCAAACCTCCCATTTAAAGGAAAAGTTTTATCCACCATTTCTACTTTAACAATCAAACTATCTTCAGAGTCAAGGATCAAACAATGTTTGCCTTTAAAAAATACGGAATAGCCTTTAGACATCATTTGAGCCACACTGAACAAATTACATGCTAAATAAGGAACATATAACACATCATGTATTAACTTTGTACCTTGTGTAGTCTGAAAGGAAACTGAACCCTTTTCATGTGCATCAACCATTTCACCATTTCCCATCCTAACTTTAGCTTTGAATAAGTTTTCAAGTGTGTGAAACAAGAGCTCATTGTGTGACATATGACTCGTACATCCACTATCTATCAACCATGAGGATTTATTGGCTGTGTTTTCTACATGAGAAGCCATAAACAAGCTTTCTTCTTCATTTTTAGACTTTTCAACAAAATTTGTCTGCTGCAAATAGTTTTGTTGTGGTTTATTCTGCCTAGCCCTGCAATTTTTCTCAACATGACCCATCTTTCTAAAGAATCTACACTGAATCAATGGCTTTCCTTTGAACCAACAGTCTTTTTCTTGATGATTTGTTCTTTTACAGTGGCTACAAGGTGGAAACCTCCCTTTATTTGAAGATTCCTTCCATGGTTTTCCCTTTGCTACTTTATCTCCTTCCATCCTTCTATTTTCCTTCATAGGCTATTTGCCTTTATGTTGTGCCTGAAATGCCACTTTTGCTACTTCTTCATCTCTTATACTTGATCTTTGTTCTTGGGCATGCAACTTGCTGATCAGTTCAACCACAGATAAAGTCTTCAAATCACAAGATTCTTCTATTGCTGAAATCTTGCACTCGAACCTAGTTGGTAAGCTTATCATCATCTTCTCCACCACCTTTGAATCTGGAAAGGTTTCACCAAACAACCTTATTTTGTTAACAATCTCGACAAGTTTGGCAGAATACTCTTTCACAGTATCTCTTTCTTTCATCCTTAACATCTTAAATTCTCTTCTGAGAGTTAAGAGTTTGATAGTCTTCACTTTGTCACTTCCGTCGAACTCCTCTTTTAGCTTCTCCCATGCTTCTTTAGGTGTTTCACAAGCCATTATTCTTGTGAAAATCATATCTGAAAGTGTTGAATGAAGACATGTGAGAGTCTTTGGTTTCCTTGACTTCGCATCTTCATAAATCTTCATTTGTGCAACTGTTGGATTTGGTCCAAGTGGAAGCGGATCATCTTCACTTTCAATTGTTTCCCATAGACTAAGAGCTTTGAGATAAGCCTTCATCTTGAACACCCAAATGTTATAATTTTCTCCTATAAACATAGGAGGTCCTGTACCCAAGAAGTCGTTGGATTCCATGCTACTGCTGCTCAGCTCTCACCTTAGAAGGAGAAAAAACCTTAGCCTTCTTGCCTTCATAGATCCCATAAGAAGAAGGGCTATTGATACTATTGTTAGTATTAGAAACTAGCAGGAAAAGGACTTAGTTCAACAGCAGTTCTTTTCATTCATATATCAGATTTCAAAAAGCATACACATATATATCTACATAAGCTTTTCCAAAGTAAGTAGACGACCATACATATCCAACCACTATTGACTTTCTTACAAAATATATTCCATAAAACAAGGACTACATTTCCTTTACATACTAAACATAATATTTAAAAAGAACCATTCAACAAAAAACCATCTAGAAATATCTCATTTTCTAAAAAGTTTTCCTTACATGCTTTAAACAAGAAAAAGGGAACCTCAAAGTTTGAGGAGGCATAACTGAGGCTAAAGATAACATTTGCAGACCAAAAGGACTTTGTTGCATTGATTCTCTAAAGGCATCTAACGCATCTGAACCACACTTGTAGACAATCTGAACTTTGTTTGAATCAGATAATACTTTTCTTACCTTATACAGTAAAACCTCGATAAAGTAATATTCCATAAAGTAATAATCTCGCTAAACGAATATTTTTCTCCGGTCCCGATTTGGGCTAGTTATATTAAAGTAATATTCTTGCTAAATGCATTAGATAATAATTAAAAATAAAGTATTAAAGGTCCAAAAAAAATATAAAGTAATAATTACTAGAATACATCAAGAATTTATATATTTTTAATCAATCAATAATACTAGACCAATAATTATTTCTTTTTAAAATATGATTCTATAAATGATTGTTTTTTCTTCCCACCAAAACCAAAATTAATCTCATCCTTAACTTTTTGAAGAGCAAACATAATTTCCGAAATATTTTGTTTGTGTTGTATCAAATAGTTTGAAATTAGAAATCTCTTCATATTCTATATACATGAATACAATTAGAAACATTAAACTTCACTAAATTCGTTTAGCTTTCCTAGATTTAAATAATAAATATGCAAAGACTACACTTTTTAGTTTCCTAGATTTAAACTTTTGAAATTCTTAATTCAAATATTTTTTTTTCTTTCTTATGGCACATACTACAAAATACTCTCAAAAATAATAAATATTTATTTATTGATAAATAAATATTTTATGCATTTATCGATAAACTAATAATCTCGATAAATGAATATTTTTTTTCGATCCCAAGCATATGCATTTATAGAGGGTTTACTGTATTTAGATCCCCAAACTTGTTATGTATTTGAATAATTTCATCCTCCAATAAGAATGAAACACTAGTTGAAAATATCAGCATCAAAATCATACATGATCCTCCGTTGTGATCTTTCTCGTCTCCTATTCCTCAACTAAAATGTCCTTGTACTTTATTGAGTTTAATCTTATGCTTCTTGGCATGGCAAGGTACAAGGTCTGGTGATTTAACATCACTGTGTGATATTATATTTCCTATTTTCAGAGTTTTATCTCTCTTCCTGATTTCACTTTGTGATATTGCTTGTAGTAAGATCCATTAAAATATAATAAGTTTGCACCTCATATATCAAAATATATCATTTTTAAAGGATGATCAAATTATTTATTTATGTAACAAAACATATAAAGTCATTTCTTCATCTAGTCTACTTTTTAATCACTTCATATATCATATTTAGTATTGAATAAATTATAGGCCAAACAAGCTTTTCTACTACTATGATATTCAAGATGTTAGTAGAGAGTCTCCTTCTATTCAAAAATAGTAACTTGTAATATTTCTCAAGTCAATATGATGGATAAATAGATTTGAAAATGTTGGTCAAACATTACATAATTCTAATCTAAATAAAACACAAAAGGTGCCACATAAAAATGGGACAGAGGGAGTGGGATTTCATTGTGATCATGCGGATCATTTAGTCATGCAGTATTCATTTGCATTGAGAGGGCGAATAAAACTAAATAGGTCCACTACATTAAAAAAATCTTTAGAAGCAAATAATTAATGGCAATAGCTCAATTGTCGTTAAATATGTATTTTTAGCGGCAATTATCACTTTTTGTATATGCCCCTAAAGTCTTTAGTGACATTGGATCTAATGACACTTAACTAATGCTGACAAAGACTTTAGCACTCTTTATTAATGTGTTTGTTTTTTGCCGCTAAAAGTTATTTTTGTTGTAGTGGTGCCCGAAGCATGTCCTCCAAAACCTGAGTAGTCCTCTCATACTGACCATCAGCCTGTGGGTGAAAACTTATACTAAGCTCAACTAGCATACCCAAGTCTCTCTGAATAAACCCTTAGAAATAGTAAGTAAATAATGTACCACTATTAGAAATAATAGACACTGCCACCCATGCAGATGGGTGATCTTCCAAATTTAGATCTAAGCTAACCTCTCGGAACTCTAAGAAGTCTAAACTAGCAAAAAGTGAGCAGACTTGGACAATAAATCCATGATGATTAAAATAGCATTAATTCTCTGAAAAGTATGTGTCAAGCCTACAAAAATGTCCATAGTTATTAACTTCCATTTCCACTCAGGATTGTGTCACGACCCTGACCAGTGTGAGTGGCACCCACACTCACCCTCTAGTGAGAAAACAACTACCAACTCAAAACTTAACCCAAGCAACATTTTCTATAACCAAGTTATGACAGTTTAAAAAGAACTAAAGGACTGAGTCCTCATAAACTAAATTAATATACAATAAAATGAAACCAGGAAAGAATAGAAAATCTCTATAATTAGAAAACGTAATATCCCAGAGATATATTAAATCACCGGACCTTGTACTTTTACATGCCAAGAAAAGAAAGACTAAACACAATAAAACATCGAATCGTATGATGCCCTTCATAGGAGATACTTTTAGGAAAACCCAATCTTCTACATCAAACTCTAAGTTCCTTTGGCGAACATCTACATTAGACTTCTGTCGACACTGTGTTGTATGAAGCCAATCTCTAATAAGCTTAACATTTTCAATTGCTTGTTGGACTAGATTAGGACCTTACCAAATCTGCTTCCCCGAGCTCAAACCAACCGATCGGGGACCTACACTTCCGCTCGTATAGTGCTTCGTAAAGGGCCATCTCAATACTAGCTTGAAAGTTGTTATTATAATTGAACTCGATAAGAGGTAGATGTTGATCCCAACTTCCTTTAAAATCCAGCACTCAAGGACGTAAGATATCCTCAACCATCTGAATAATATGTTCTACCTGTCTATCAGTTTGTGGATGAAAAGTGGTGCTACAGTTTACCTGAGTGCCTAGACCTTTTTTAAACGATCTCCAAAAATGTGATGTAAATTGAGCTCCTCGATCTGAGATAATAGATAATGGAACTCCATGAGGCTAACAATCTCCTGAATGTAAAGCTTGGCATAATATTTAGCTGAATATGTTGTCCTAAGTGGCAAGAAATGAGAAGATTTTGTCAACCTATCGATAATTACCCAAATGGAATCAGACTTTCATGAAGTGCGAGGCAAACTAGTGATGAAGTCCATATTTATCATATCCCATTTCCATAATGGAAGCTCAATATACTGGGTTAGGCCTCCAGGCCTCTGATGCTCTACTTTAACTTGTTGACAGTTTGGACATTCAGCTTCCATCTCCACTATATCTTTTTTCATGCCCTTCCACTAATAGATTTGTTGAAGGTCCCGATACATCTTCTTTGCTCCAGGGTGAGCTGTATATCTAGAATAATGGGCCTTTGAAAAAAAATTTGTACAGAGCTCTCCAACTGTTGGTACACATAAGCGACCCTGGTATCTAAGGACTCCATCTCCAATTAACTCAAATCAATGTTGTTATTGCTGTGGAATATTTTCCCTTAATTTCCTAAGCTCAGGATCTTCATGTTGGTGCCTTTTAACTTCACTCACAAAGGAAGATTCTTCCATAGTCTTAACGACAACACCTCTGTCTCCTGCATCTATCAAGCGTACTTACAAATTATCTAGCTAGCATAGGTCTTTTGTAATTCCAGCCTTGTCAGCTTCAACATGACTTAGACTACCCATGGACTTCCGCCTAAGTGCATCAACAACAACATTAGCTTTGTCGGGATGATATAAAATGTCAACATCGTAGTCCATTAATAATTCTAGCCATATCCTTGTCGTAGATTCAACTCCCTCTGTTTAAGTAATTACTGAAGGCTCTAGTGATCGGTGAAAATATCTGTATGAAATCCATATAGATAATGCCGCCAAATTTTTAAGGCAAAGACAACTGCAACCAACTCAAGATCATGTGTAGGATAATTCTGCTTATGCTTCCATAACTGTCTAGAGGCGTATGCAATAACCGTACCATGTTGCATAAGAACACAACCTAGGCCAATTCTTGAGGCATCACAATAAACAACATAGCCCTCATTACCATCTGGAAGAGTTAGGATAGGTGCAGTGCTAAGCCTTCTTTTTAGTTCCTGAAAGCTTTGTTCGCATGCCTCGGTCCACTGAAACTTAGTTGCCTTATGTGTCAATTTTTGCAGTGGTGCAGAGATAAAAGAGAATCCCTCCACAAACCTTTGGTAATACCCTGCCAAGCCTAAAAATCTATGTACCTCCGCTTGATTCAAGGGCCTCGGCCAAGTCATTACTGCTGCAATCTTTTGTCCATCAACCTTAATACCCTCACTTGTAATAACATGACCAAGAAAAGCTACTGAAGTAAGCCAAAAATCACATTTAGAGAATTTAGCATATAACCTGCAATCTTAGAGAGTCTGCAATACAGCTCGCAAGTGGTCTGCATGCTCAGCTTCCGATTGTGAATATATAAGAATGTCATCACTAAATACAATCACTAATTCATCCAAGAATGGTTTGAAGACCTGATTCATAAGATCCATAAAGGCTGCTGGGGCATTTCTAAGCCCGAAACACATGACAAGGAATTCAAAATGGTCATACCTCATCCTAAATGTTTTTTTTTATATCAACTTCCCTAACTCACAGCTGATGGTAACCAGACTGCAGGTCAATCTTGGAAAAGCATTTGGCACTTGTAACTGGTCGAATAAGTCATCAATCTATGGAAGAGGATATTTATTCTTTATAGTGACTTTATTTAGCTGCCTATAGTCAATACACATTCGTAAGGATCCATCTTTCTTTCGAACAAAGAGCATTGGGGCACCCCATAAGGAAGTACTTGGCCTAATAAAGCCTTTATCGAGCTAGTCCTTCAGTTGTTCCTTCAATTCTCTTAGCTCTGCATGTGTCATTCTATAGGGAGGAATCGATATAGGTTGCGTATCAGGAATAAAGTCTATAGTGAAATCAATTTCCCTTTCTAGGGGAGTTCCTGCAAAATCATCAGGGAATACCATTGGAAATTCATTCACAATAGAAATTAACTGAAGAGTCATAGGCTCCTTATCAGTATCCTGTACATGAACTATATGGTATATACAACCTTTAGCAATCAACTTTCGAGCCCTAAGGTATGAAATAAACTTACCCTTAGGTGTGGCTGCATTACCCTTCCACTCAAGCACTGGCTTCATTGGAAAGTAAAATTTGACTATCTTTGCACGACAATCAATATTAGCATGGCAAGCTGCCAACCAATCCATACCTATGTTAACATCAAAATTTAGCATAATTAACTCAACTAAATCAGCGGGGGTTGTACGATTCATTAATTAACACCATGCAACCTCGATAGACACGACTAGCTAAAATAGAGTCGCCAACTGGCGTAGACACCTCAACTAGTTGTGGCAACAACTCAGATTTGATGGCAATCTTACAAGCGATAAATAGAGTAATATATGAAAAAATAGAGCCAGGGTCTATCAATATGTAAGCAGATTGAGAAGATATCGTCAATATACTTGTAACAACATCAGGGGATGCCTCTGAATCCTGTCATCCTGTGAGTGCATAAAAGTGGTTCTAGCAACCACGCAAATCTGTATCTCCTTCACCTCTCCCTCTACCACGACCCTGAGTAAACTGTGGTCCTGGTCGTGGGCACAAAATGAGGGTGAAGATGTTGTTGTGGATCTTGAAGGTTGAGCTAGATCACCTCTGCTCAACCTCGGGCACCGACTAATAAAATGCCATGTCTGCCCACAATGATAACATGCAGTTGAACCCTGTCTACACTACCCAATGTGTGGCTTAACGCACTGTGTACAAAAAGGAGTGGGGTGTCTTATCTGTACGAAACGATCCTATCGACGACCCTCAGGCTGGCTTGAGCTATGACCTGGCCCTGACTGACTATAATGATCAAACTGTGGTCCCTGCACCTATGGTGAGACACTACCCGCTAGCCGAGGTGGATATCGATGGAATGGGGGCCTAAAATCATCATGTAGCTCCCTGTAAGACCCCATAGTACGGGCCCTCTTACTTTGCTCCTTATCTTTATGGGTATCACGAATCCATTTAGAAAGGTCCTCTATAGTCTGAGCGAAAGCATGTATGCAAGAAATCGCAACATCATCCGATAGGGATGCTACCCTACAATCTATGATCAGATAATCTGCCAAACCATCAACATAATGATGAACTCTGGCTCTCATGGTAAGCACAATATCTGGTGCATATCTTGCCAAAGAATTAAACCTGTGGCTATAATCTCTCACACTCATGGTTCCTTGCTTCAGATTGATAAACTAATCAAGACGGGCCTCTCAAACTTCTCGTGGAAAATAGTGGGCAAGGAAGGCCTTAGAGAAGTCCTTCAGGCCTCAGAGAAGTCCTTCCACTCTCCTGGCGGAGCATAAAGTCCTCTAGATCTCTCCCAGACCTCATACCAAAGGATGGCTACATCACATACCCGAAAAGAAGCCAACTCCACAGCCTCTATGACGAAGGAATGCATCACCATCAATACTCTATATATATGGTCCATAAAGTCTTGGGGATCCTCAGTAGGACTAGATCATGTAAATAACGGAGGGGTCAAATGAAGAAACTCTCGTACCTTCAAACTTTCTGACTGGTCTCTCCGTGTATCTACTCCTGACTCCAGTTGTCGCTCATGAATAGAAACCATCCTAGTCAGCAACTGAACTGCCTCCCTCATCCCCTGCTCCCAGTCTCTCATGGAGGAACAATAGGTACTGGAGGTCCTGTGTCCCTAGCTTCCTCAGGTACCAATAGAACTGGTGAGGCTGGGGGTACTGCATCTCCTCGGGCTTCAACAGGTGCCAGGGAGGCTGGTACTAGGAGTACTGGAGATTCACCATGTGCCTCTGAGGGAAATATATCCCTTTGACCCAGTGGGGAACGACTAGTACCTTCCCTTGGATCCATACATATCTCTCAATCTTCCACATTCGGAGCAATTGTATCCTATTAGATAAGAAACATCAAGCACAATTTAGATTTCAAATGTTCTTATACTTTTGCACTATAGCATGATCTACAGTTTAATGAAATTTAACCATTCCTAAATACCCTATAGCTTCTTGATTATAAGTGTGGTGCACAACACACCCATAAACGAGACTCTACTAGACACAGATTGTGGACCCCTCCCCACCCTCGGGATACGACCTACTCTAATACCAAGTTGGTCACACCCCGAAATAGGGGGAGTAATTGGCACCCGATACCCTATAAGATCGAGTTACCCACTAAAACATACTAGC
Organism: Solanum pinnatisectum; assembly: GCA_035578085.1. Taxonomy (NCBI): domain Eukaryota; kingdom Viridiplantae; phylum Streptophyta; class Magnoliopsida; order Solanales; family Solanaceae; genus Solanum; species Solanum pinnatisectum. Next base: position 30,316,821 of record CM069076.1, read on the forward strand.
TAACCAAACTGTGAGACAAAAATATTGGCCAGCACAAACTCTAAAAAGTGAAGTCTAGACCCTGAAGGTCACCAGCTGAATGAGAATGAACCATACAAACAATGGTAGACAAGCCAAAAAAATAAAGATGTACTATCTAGCCGACGAGGCCATAACCGAAGACATACCTACTTACACACACATATATATACATGCCAAGACTATGGATTGGAGATTGAAACATACAAAAGAAAACCCACAATATTCTGTCCATAGTAGCCTCTATGATTAATATAAGCACTGTCGGGATAAGGCCCTGACAATACCCACACTGTACAACAAAAGTAAACGTCCTCTGATAGCCCCAGAATAATTAAGATAGGGCTTACCAACTCACAGCTGAACCTGAATCCTAGCGGGTGGGTCGATTAGAGTCCCTGCCTATACCTGCTTACACGAAACAAAAAGCAGCGTCCCCAAGCAAAGAGACATCAGTACGAATAAAAATGTATTGGTATGTAAAGGGGAAAGTAGAATCATAATTATTTACTGTAAAAGAGTAATAGAGATACCACCTGAAACTGAAACTAAAATAATCTCCATGGCTGACATTTGGCCCCCTACTATTTAAAAATGTATGGTATGCTCGTATAATCGTGTGTCGTGAAGACATATATATAGATGCAAATGCATGACTTACCCAACCAACTTCTAGAAATGGTGGTGCCTTCCAGTAGCGAACCGGTATCATATTCGCCAACTTGTGGCCATCTGTGTCTCATATATATAAATATAGGCAATAGGCCCCATACCTCCCGATTATAGCTCAAGGGTAGAATGCATAGCATGTCATGTTATGGATTTATAACACCTATATGTTACTATTGTCATGTTGCCAATCTTGGCCCGTTTGTAGTCTTGTTCTCATAACCCCATAATCATTTTCGTATAACATGCAACCATCTCATGGAAACTCATATGTTTTTCTAAATAAGCCTGAAAAGTTAACTCAAATTTTAGAAACATAACCTAACCTTGCAGATATTCATTACAAGTTTAAGATTATTTACTTAGTTCCTAACTTGGTTTCTAGATAATTTATAAAAGAAGTATTTCAAAAACCAAGTGTTCTAATAGTTTTTAATAATAACTTTAGTGGGGAAATAGGGTTGGTTACAAGTAATAAGGGTCTCCCGTGATATTTTAAGTCACATCACCCAAAGAAGAATAAGAATTCATACATGCGGACATATAATCAAGGAAACCGATAAAATGACATGTAGATGTTGAATACTCTATTTATCCGAACGAGTGGAATATCAAAATAATAGAATCATGAAAATAATTCAGCTGAGATCCCAATGTCTTTCACTGAAGGTCTTTCTAGCAAGAGAATAGCAAAATATTACATTCAGCGTTTTAGGAATTTCCCAGGAGTTGTGCTAAAATCAGGGACAGAGCTTAGCCTTTACGTACCTTTCAAATGAGCGCTCGAATGGCCATAGCTTCTTCACAAAAATTTTTTCTTATGGCCTAAGCTTCGCAAACACTATATATACATAGCTGGTACGCACCTATACACAATTCATAATTGATCTTAAATCGGCAGATTTTCCATATGGCCACAACTTGACGAAACGTCCGTAGAACTTCATAAAAACAATAATAAAATAGTCTCGAGATGATTACCTTAGTTAACCAAGTGTAAACCTTGAATAAACACCAATAACTACACATTTATATCTTCAAAAACTAGCTCCAAACGCATCTAATAGAAGGGGAAAACGATTTCCACATGTAGAGATCACATTTCTAGGCACGGGGGCAACCTTTAATGGTAGAAATCATCAAAAACTAACCTTCATCATGCAAGAGCTCTATTAGAACCATCTCTTAAGCTTTCTTTCTGGTTAGGGAGTGAAAACAAATGTTTTTGTGGCTTAAAACGTTGAGTAAGCCGACATACCACATTTATTGATCCGACCCCTATCGTGACCCGAATTCTGCCCAAGCAGTCCGCAGTAAAACCCTCATAACTTTTTTCTCCAATGTTGGTTGGATGCGGGTTTTATGCGTTGCAAACTAGACTAGTAGGCCTTCGATTTGATGGGTCATAGGCCTTCTAAATCTTTACATATTGGGAGAAAACATCCAAGACATTTGACCCAAAGTTATGAAAAGATTACTAGAGAAACTTCGACAACTTTTGCGACCTTAGTTTCGCTAATTTTCTTGACTTCAAAACTTAATATACGACCCTTGTGCTATTATAATAGCTCATAACACACTATTCTTAGAATTTTGTACACTCATAGGCTTATCCACAAGGTATGGGACAATTTAAACCTTTCAAATGGGCAAAGTTCTACCCGAGCCATTTCTTTAATCATGAACTTTGTTTGAGGGGTCGCATTGACCTAAAACTTTAGTTTAGTTCCTTGATATTGCAACCTATTTGAAATCTTAATCTCCAATGTACGATACAAAGTCATATACACCTCATATAACTATGTCATACTACGCCACATATATTATGCAAGAACAGAGAAAAAGTAGGAGATCTTACACTACCCTACTATTGTGATATTCAGGATGTTATTGTAGAGTCTTCTTATATTCAATAAGTGTACCTTGAAATATTTCTCAAGTCAATATGATGGAAAAATAGATTTTAAAATGTTGTCAAACAGTGCATAATTCTAATCTCAAAAAAGCATAAGGTTCCACATAAAAAATGGGATAGAGGGAGTGGTATTTCATTGTGATCATGTGGGACATGTAGTCATGCATTATTCATTTGCATTGAGAGGATGAATAAAATGTAATAGGTTCCTGAAGCATGACCTTCAAGACCTGAATAGTCCTCTCAGACTAACCATCAGTCTATGAATGAAAAGTTATACTAAGATCAACTGGGTCCAACTCTCTCTGAATAGACCTTCAACACAAAGTGAATTTAGTGCCACAAACTGAGATTATAGACACTAGCACCCATGCAAATGGGTGATCTTACTAATGTAGATCTGAGCTAACCTCTCCAAGAAGTCTGAAAATAGTGAGAAAACTTGGTCAATAAATCCACGATGATCCAAAAGGCATAAGATCTCTAAAAAGTATGTGTCAAGCCTATGATGAAGTCCATAGCTATCTACTTCAATCTCCACTCCGGAATGTGTCACAACCCAGACAGTCGCAAGTGGCACCCACACTCACCTTCTAGTGAGAAAACCAACTACTAACTCAAAATTTAACCCAAGCATCAAAATCTATAACAAAATTATCATATATCATCATATCTATATATATCTATCTATATCTATATCTATTCTATACTACCTTAAAAGCATGAACTCCCAAACTTGAATGTTGAATTACTATAATACCCCCAATTAAAAATACTCAATTTATTTTATTCATCAATTTAATTAATTTTATCATATTGAAAGTAGATACCTTTTCAAATTAAAGGATTGTGACTTTTTCAATGAGTTGTGACTTTTCCAAAGGGTTGTGACTTTTTCAATGAGTTGTGACTTTTCCTAAGGGTTGTGATATTTTCGAAGGGTTGTGCCTTTTCTGATGAGTTGTGCCCTTTTCAAAGGATTGTGACTTTTCCGATAAGCAGTGACTTTTTCGAAAGGTTGTGACTTTTCGGATAAGGCACAATTAACACATATTCATACTACTATTTGATAGCTATATAAGAGGGGTTTCCTCACACTTTTAAACTATAATTTCTCTAAGTTGTTTGTTCTTCTTTTTAAAAAATCTCATGTGTTATTTGCAGAAATTAATTAAGTTCGAAATTCAACGAAATTCGAGGTACCTCATAAGAAAGAGTTGGTGAAAAAATTGTAGCAAATCATTCATCAATTCACACTCGTATTTTTTCTTGTCATTTTCATGAGTTAACAGAAACGAAAAGTTGTGGGAGAGACAATAATATTAAACAGATATGAAAAAAGGCATATGATTTGGGTAAGATATTTCTTTTTTTTTAATTTTTATTCTTTTCCCTCAAACAAAGGAGTTTCTTCCTAATTTTGCTAAGACAATGGGTATCAATGTAGCCCATTGAATTATTAGTTTTGATGTTAAATTCACTATTTCAAAAATAGATTTTCATTTTTACTTATAATATGATAACATAGCCATGATAATAATTATTTTTGATAGATATGTACGTAAAAATGAACGGAGAAAGTAAAGTGTTGATGGCAAGAGATTTAAATTAAGTAGAACACTAGAGTGAATATAGCATGAACATATATTTTCGTCTTCCTTCTCCATTCGGTATGTATTGTTCCATATAATTTTTCTTTATGTCACAAGATACACTCCTTACTAGCTATATAAAAATAGATAAAAAAAATAGTGATTGATCATTAAATGATCTTAAATCAAATTAATGATTCTATAAATAATACTTTACACTTTATTCATCTATTAATAATTTTTATAATTGAAAAAATTAAATATTTTTATATCATGATACAACTTCTATAAGATACTAGATACTTTCATTAGACAACAACAATATGATATGTATGTGGCAGAAAAAAGGAGAAGACTACATTCCACAAAGATAAGGTAGAAACTTAATGAAATTAAATATTTTTCACCATAGGTGATGTTATTCATATATTAAAATTAAATTATTCTACTGAAGTATATATAACCATCATTCATGATAACAACCAAGTACACTTTTTTGGTAAAATTACCTCTCTATGATAGCCTTACTAAAATATTAATAGAGTAATAATATTTTGTAAAAGATATGTTACATATAAAGATAAAATATTGAAATACTTATGGTAATCCTTATTAGTGTCATGCACATATTTAATTTAAAGTATGCATATTTAAGACAAAATTTGTACTTAAGTGGTGGACATTATTTATGTTCATAACCTCAAGAGGAAAGCCTATTGGTCACATTTTTTTAATGGATTTTTTTTCTATTATGTTGGTTAGATTTGTTTACAAAATTGAGTGAAGTAAGAAATAATATTATTAAAGAAATGTCAGTTTCTCCCATATTAAACTTTGAACGTATTTTGAAATGTTTTCATGATATCTAGTCATTTTGATCTCAAAATACAAGGAACCCTATGACAATATGTATTAATAATTTAAAAACGTTTGTCCTATATTCGTTCAATTATAATTATTTACTAAAAAGCTTTAATTTAGTAATATTAATTCTATTTTACAACATCATATACTATATATACGATACACACGTGCAACGCACGTGCCGTAAAACTAATTACCTTAAAAGCATGAACTCTTAACTTGAATGTTAAATTACTATAATATCCCTAACTTAGGTTGTGACTTTTTCAATGAGTTGTGACTTTTCTGATAAGTTGTGACGTTTTTCATAGGGTTGTGATTTTTCGATGAGTTGTGATTTTTCCAAAGAGTTGTGACTTTTTCAAAGAGTTGCGTCTTTTTCAATAAGTTGTGACTTTTTCAAAGGGTTGTGACTTCTTAGAAAGGTCATGACATTTCAGATAAGACACAAAAAGCATTTGTTCATACTACCCTTTGTTGACTATAAATAGAGGGGTTTCCTCTCAGTTTTAAACCACAATTTTTTTTAATCTTCCACTCTTATTCTTCTTGCATTTTAAAAAATTTTGTGTGTTTTATTGTCATTGGGTGAGTTTAAAGTTTAGCGGACTATGATGTACTACTATTTTGATGAAGTAAGTTTGTTCTATCGTAAGAGGGTATATTCCTTAACCTTGAGTACTTGAGGAAAATAATTCTGATGATATAATAATTATTTTTTTGCTTAGTAGTATGTAATATTCCAATATATGAAGTTAACATGATGTAGTCTAAACACATTTCTTTTGTTCACAATTTCTCTTGTGATGTAGATATATTCTTCTGAATATTTCTTAAAAAAATTATTCAACTTCTCAAGAGTTAGAGAATTGTCACAATTTGTTTTTTGATGCTCAAAACAAAAGAATGACTTTATTTATCAATGTTGCTTATGTGATTTAGATTGTTAGGAAGTTTGCTTCAAAATAGTTATTAATATATAAACATTGCCATTTTATTTTATTGATTTACTATTCCTTAATATTTAAGCATTTTCGACAAAGAAAAGTTTATATGACTATTAATAATGCCAGTTAAAGTTTGTATTAGTTTAAATTTTATTGTAGTCTAAATTCATTTCTTATTGTTAATAATTTCTCTTGTGATGTACATATATGCTTCTGAATATATTTTTCCAAAATTATTCAACTTCTCAAGAGTTAGAGAATTGTCACGATTTATTTTTCTCATGCCCAAGACAAGAGAATGACTTTATTTAGCAATGTTACTTATGTGATTTAGATTGACAGGAAGTTTGCTTCAAAATAGTTATTACTATATAAACATTCTTCTTTTGATTTACTGATTTACTATTTCTTAATATTTCAATATTTTCAACGAATAAAAGTTCATATGACTTGTATTAATGCAAGTTGAAGTTTGTATTAGTTTAATTTTTATTGTAGTATAAATTCCTCTTTCTTTGTTAACCATTTCTCTTGTGATGTAGATATATGTTTCTGAATATCTTTTTTCAAAATTATTAAACTTCTCAAGTGTTAGAGAATTGTCACGATTTTTTTTTTATGGTCAAGACAAAAGAATGACTTTATTTATCAATGCTACTTTTGTGATTTAGATTGTCAGGAAATGAAGAAAAGTTCATATGGCTTCTAATAACGCCAGTTGAAGTCTGTATTAGTTTAATTTTTATTATTTATTTAATAGCTAATTTATATGAGATATATATTTTCATTAATGCAAACATATATATTTTTTAAAATTTTCCGAGTTTCTTTTTTTAAGAAAAATATCTCACAACAAATGTGAAAATATGTGAATATATATGAATCATTTAAAATGTATCATTAAAAAAATAAATTTTATATTTAGTAATATGGAATAAACATTTTCATTTTGTCCCTACACTAAATTAAAATCTAATAACTATAAAAAAAAACTGTAACGTTAATTAAAAGTCCTATTTATTTATGGAAGTATAAAATTCATTAGAAATTTATCTTTAATTCTTTAGTTGTAACATTATAAATTTTATCAGCTATTACTAATTACTAGTATATGTGCCCGCGCGTTGCGCGGTTATTTGATAAATGTTATTTACACTCTTTTACACTTTTTAGTTATAATATTATGAATTCTCACAGTTATTGCATTAATTATTTCTATCTTTCATCTTTCCTTATATTAAGTTTTGACCTATAATTTTTCATATAATTATACCACCCCTATAAATGTGATAACACGGTGTTATTTTTTCTTGGAGGAATCATGCTTGGTTGAATAATTTGAAAATTGTTTGCAAGTATATGAACTATATTTGTGTTGGCTGTAAGATAAACAGGTGATTATATATATGATTTCATAGATAGAATATATTTTTTAATTTTAATTTTTAGTTTTTTTAGAAGTAAAAAAAAGGAAACCTTTCTCAGTTTACTATGGACATTCACATAACTATCTTTGATTTATGTACACAGTCAATCGAAAAGTCAAATATGAGAGCCAACAAAAAGAACGTCATCTATGATGTTATAACTTATAAAATAAAAATTACAAAAATAGTTCTAAAAAAAAATGTAGTTGTTCTTCACATGTTTATATGGCATCCAAACAGATTAAGTGGAATACACGTGCAAAGCACATCTAGATAGATGACAAGAAAAATACACAATAAATATTGTCTATAAGGTAATATTAGTGAGATATGACTAATTACATGATTGAATCTCATCAAATTGAAATAAATATATACATTATTGCATTTAACTAATAAAAATTTTCATTGACCATCTTCATAGGTTCGTGTGAATAAGAGATATATTTGACGATCCACATTGAACATTCACAAAAGAATCTGCACTATTATTTTGTGCAAAGCTTATTATTCAAATATTAGCTTAAATTTTCTGAATTGACAATCACGCGCAACGCACGTGTCAAAAAACTAGTTATACTAAAAGTGGGAAGCCACAAAGTTAAAAGTTGAAATATCATTTTACCCCTACACCAAATTAAAATATATACTTAATTAAATAAAAAAAACAAGAATCATTTATTATAAAGTAAATTCCTCCTGTTAAATATAATAAGATGTTTTAATGTTAGTGTTGAGATATATACTATTAACCATATGTTAAGATATTATATTTATTATAGAATAAATATTTGCTCAGTTTCAATAGATCATATATTCGTTTATGGTGTATGTTTACTTATATAGTAGATGATTTAGTGTGTAGAGTTTTAGCTTATACACAGAGGATTAAATCATCGATTCTTATAAGTATAAAGTTTTTTGTTCACAATCTAGGATGGAAATTGGACATGCCATCGGTATGATTGTAGCACAAGATTATATGTAATTTATCTTGATTATGGGAACGGTATAGTTCCAACTTCTTGTGCTAGTGCATTTTGTATGTATTGAACGGGACCGAGTAGAGATAGTTGTTTTAGACTGGCTGACAAAAACATATTCTCTAAACTATTAAATGTACTTATATTCTTAATCCTGATATAACTATTATGATCTGTATATATTAATTATCGTTTTGATTTATTAAAATGTGAGATTCTGAGATGGGTCAATATGCCTGGTAGATTGAATGATAATAGTATATATTGGTGAAATAATAAGTTAGTTGATGTAATCCATGTCTCGTTATAGAGATTGATTGATATGCCTTTTTGAGAAACTTATAAGTTTTCATCGTGTCAAACCTTGCAAGTAGATTTATGAATCTGACACATGAAATAAGTTAAGTAGTGCTCTAAAGGAAATGAATCATTAAATTAAATTTCTCAGTAATTTAATTTATTGACTAGTATTTGTAATCTTAGCATGAGGAATTACATAAGTGTTTAATGGGGAGTTACAAAATATAAATAAAGGAGTGCAATTACAAATTTCTAGTGGAATGATTTGTAATTTATTATGGTAAGAATAATTCAAATTAGTTATTTGGAATTATTTTCATAATAGGAAGCGTCAGTAATTAATTATGTGGTCCCTACAGTGCCCATATTTAACTAGAACTCAAAATCCTATTTCTAGAGGGAAAAGGGGAGACAAACGTGTTTTTTCTTATAAAAAGAAAACATGCGTGTGTATTTTTCGCGTTGAAGAAAATAGATTGTGTTTTGCTCTCCTCTTTGGATTGGGAAGAAATCTCGATAATTAGGGATTCTTCTAACCCTAGAAAGATTGATTAATTTTCTATTCATACTTGCCCATCCAAGTATTGAGAGAGTTCGGATGTGAACTTGGGATCATTGTAGAAGACCATAGCTATTGTCTATCTTGTGGATTCGCTTGAAGGTCTGTCTAATTCACTTGAAGGTATCTGTTCACACTTCAAGAGGTATTTATCGAATTAAATATCAGCAAGTTTATGTGTCCTAGAATGATTATGTGTTAGCATAAACGGTATTGGTTATCTATTATTCATGTAAGCAGAATAATTCGGGTATGCTTCCAATGTGAATATAGTTTTCATAAAAGTTAGCCTACTATTTAATTGAAAGAATTTTTAATCTTCTTATACATGTAGTCTTTTTATCTTCTTTATAAATTTTATCTTATTCTATTTAGTAATGGTAGCCTTTTTTCACTTTTCAGCTTATCTCCTTTTATTAATTATTTATATTTTATATTATATTATATTATTATTATTATCATAAATTTTAAAAGTGAGAAGATATTAAGTCAAAACTTAAAAAATAAAAATAATCATAAGAAAGTACTACATTTATTCTGAAAGAAAATCAACTAAGCTTTTTCTACTTCTCTTAGTTAAGTGGGAAGCTCATAACTTTAAAGTTAGATTATCATTTCGCCCTTTTTAAAAAAAATCTTTTTATTTGAATTTAAATAAAAAGAAGTCCAAAAGTCATAATTTTTTAATAATGAACCATGTCTTCTCTAAGAATTCAATGACCATATTGATATATAACTATACTTCTTTCCTTAAGAGAACTAACGCAAGTTTTTTTTTTGTTTATTGTCAATATCTTACAATTGACAGAGATTTTTATATTATGTGTATTGCTCGTTGTTTTCTCTTTTTTTGAGTCTTCTTCGTGAACATCTATGTATATATATAGTTATATTCTTTTCTTTTTTGCAGATTTTTTGGAATAATATTATCTCCACTTAACTTTGCAGCACCATGTGATTATATTTTTTTTATTTGCGCAGATCTATACGGTTGAAATAGTGACGATAATAAATATTTTCTTTCCTTTTAGAATTATCGTTTTCATTTTATTTCCTTTGGCGAAAATGTATAGACAACACCTTATGAACTAGCAAACTTATTTTCTCCTGGTTGCCTTTATATTTTCAATTTTTTTATTTATCAATTGTTTTACATTACAAAAGTCTCTAGAAAAGTTATAAATATATTAATATTATTTTTAAAAATAAATATTATCTACAGAATAATAATATAATAGTAAATTCATATCCATTGTATTTATGTCTACAAAACATAATTTTCATTTTCCTTTATATCAATTTCTAAATTTTCAATTGGTGCATGTATTATATTTCCATCCTAAAAGTGGAAAAATTATAAATTGAAAAGTGTTGTAAAATGAGAGCAAAGAGTGGAAAAATTATAAATTGAAAAGTGTTGTAAAATGAGAGCAAAATATAATAATACTAAACAAGAAAGGAAGACAAAGGCTAATGGAAAATATAGAGTAGAGAGTATTATTTTATCTCTTCAACTGTGTTTTACAAGGGTGAAAGATTGTCCTTTTATAGGATTTAGAAAACACCCGTTTACATCCTTTAACCAAATACGTTAGAACAACTTTAATAAATACAATAAATACATACATTACGTTAGGGATAAACTAGGAGAAACATCCATAATTAAATGGATTTGTAACACTCCCCCTTGGATGTTTATAGATAATGTTTATAGATAATGTGTCTCGTTAAAACCCTACTAGGGGAAACCCAGTGAGAAAAAGCCTAGTGAAGGAAAAAGAGTACACACATCTTATAATACGCCTTGAGTGTTACCTCATTAAAAACATTACCAGGAAAACCCAATGGGACAAAACCTTGGCTAAGAGAAAAAGAGTACAACGCATATTTTACTCCCCTGATAAAAAATTTACTTGATATCTTGGAGACGACGCATTCCAATCTTATATCATAGATTCTTAAATGTTGATGTTGGGAATGCCTTAGTGAATAAATCTGCAAGATTATCACTCGAACGAATCTGTTGAACATTTATCTCACCATTTTGTTGAAGATCATGTGAAAAAAGAACTTAGGTGAAATATTCTTTGTTCGGTCTCCTTTGATATATCCTCCCTTTAATTGAGCTATGCAAGCAACATTATCTTCATACAATATTGTTGGAGTCTTTGTTTGCACAGAAAGACCGCATAATTGCAAAATGTGTTGAGTCTGATCTCAACCATACAACTCCCGACCGGCTTCATGAATGGCTATTATCTCTGCATGATTTGAAGAAGTAGCAACTATTGTTTGCTTCATCGAACGCCATGATATAGATGTACCTACATATGTGAATAAATAGCCTGTTTGAGATCGGGCTTTGTGTGGGTCAGACAAATAGCCAGCATCTGCATAACCGATCAATTCTGACTTGGATGCATTAGAATATAACAATACCATATCAATTGTTCCTTGAAGATATCTGAATATATGCTTAACACCTTTTCAATGTCTTCTTGTTGGACATGAACTGAATCTAGCCAATAAACTTACTGCGAAAAAATTATTTGGTCGGGTATTGTTAGCAAGGTACATTAGTGCTCCAATAGCATTGAGATATGGTGTTTCATCACCAAGAATCTCTTCATCCTTTTCTTGAGGTCGGAATGAGTCTTTATTTATATCAAGAGATCTCACAACCATCGGGGTACTCAATGGGTGCGATTTATCCATGTAAAATCACTTTAAAACCTTTTTAGTATATGTTGATTGATGGATAAATATTCCATTTGTCAAATGTTCAATCTGATGGTCAAGACAAAATTTTATCTTACCAAGATCTTTCATTTCAAATTCTTTCTTCATACACTCAACGGCTTTTAAAAGCTCTTTAGGAGTTCCAATGATATTCAAGTCATCAACATAAACAGATATTATTAAAAATTCTGATTTTGACCTTCGTATAAAAATACAAGGACAAATAGGATCATTCTTATACCCTTCCTTTAGCAAGTATTCGCTAAGACGATTATACCACATTCGCCCTGATTGTTTCAATTCATCTAAGGATTTCTGAAACTTTATTGAACAACTTTCTTTTGAATTTTTATATGCTTCAGGCACTTTGAGTGCTTCAGGGATTTTTATAAAAATATTGTGGTCTAGTGAGCCATATAAATAGGCTATGACACCGTCCATTAGATGCATTTCAAGATTTTCATAAACTGTCATATTTATTAGATACCTGAAGGTAATTACATCTACCACAAGCGAATATGTCTCCTCATAATCAATGTCAGGCCTTTGCGAAAATTCTTGTGCCACAAGTCGTGTTTTTTATCTTACGACTTTATTATTTTCATTGCGTTTTTGCACAAAAACCCACCTGTACCCAACTGGCTTGACACCTTTAGGTGTTCGGACTATTGGTCCAAAAACTTCACATTTTTCAAGTGAAGCCAATTCTGTTTGAATTGCTTCCTTCCATTTTGATCAATCATTTCTTTGTCTACATTCATGGACAGATCTTGGTTCCAAATCCTCATCTTGTTGCATTGTTTCAACTGCAACATTATAGGCAAAAATATTGTCCACCACAATATTATTTCGATTCCACCTTTTTCTCGTCGAGACATAATTTATAGAGATTTCCTCATTCTCATTATTTTCAGGTACATGGACCTCCTATGTGGTGTAATCATTTATTATGTCTTGGAGCTCTTCATGATCAATTGCCTCCATATTATGATCATTTGTTCCTTTCCTTTTCTAAGGATTTTATCCTTGGAATCAATTGGTCTACCACGTTTTAAGCATGGTCCAGACTCATTTGCCTTAACATTTTGTCCTATCGGGACATCAACTCGAACTTGAGCATTAGCAGCTGGGCTATATGATTTAGTAACCCGTGGAAGATTAGTAAATGCATCCGGCAGTTGATTTGCAATATTCTGCAAATAAATTATCTTTTGAACTTCTTTCTCACATTGATTTGTTCGAGGGTCTAAATGAGACAGTGAAAGTGAATTCCAATCTATCCCATTTTCCAACTGCTTTTGTTCTCCCTCTAATGTTGGGTTTACTGATTCATCAAAATGACAATCAACAAACCTTGGAGTAAATAAATCTCTAGTTCTAGGTTCCAAATATTTTATAATAGAACGAGATTCATACCCAACATATATCTCCAACCTTCTTTGGGGACCCATCTTTGTACGTTGTGGTGGAGCAATTGGAACATATACCGCACAACCAAAGATTCTAAGATGGGCAATGTTTGGCTCCAGACCAAAAATCAATTGTAATGGGGAGATGTCATGATAACTGGTTGGCCTTATGCGCACAAGTGCCGCTGCATGAAAAATAGCGTGCCCCCAAACCGAAACAGGCAACTTTGTCCTCATCAACAATGGTCTAGCTATCAATTGAAGACATTTAATCAATGACTCTGGTAAACCATTTTGAATATGAACATGTGCAACGGGATGTTCAACTATTATTTCAGTGGACAAACAATAATCATTAAATGTCTGAGATGTAAACTCACCAAGCACACATGAGACCATCTTGTAGATGCATCTATCAAGATCATATAATATTTAGATGGTCCACATGCAGGGTGAATAGGCCTACATATATCACCTTGTATCCGTTTCAGAAATGCAGGAGATTCCACTCCAACCTTAGTCGTTGATAGTTTGGTAACCAACTTTTTGAAGGAATTCTGATACAGCCTGATAAAATGCTCAAGTGCCCGACATTCATTTTTCCAATAACCTTTAAGGCCACAACGATGACAGTGATCGCCCTTTCCTTTAGAAGGATTATTTTGAGAACCCATATTTTTATGACCACCACCTCAACGATTATTCATCTTTTGCCTTTGCCACGCCCGCGCACATTATCATGGCCCCAATTATTTTGTCTTATTTCAGACTAGTCGTGTGCTTCTACCCGTGTGCCTCCGGTAATGAAGCACTTCCAGTGGGTCGGGCTTCATGATTTTTCATTAAAAGGTCATTATGCTACTCAGCCACCAGAAGGTATGAGATTAATTCAGATTATTTTTTAAAACCCTTTTCACGGTATTGATGTTGTAATATCATATTAGAGGCATGGAAAGTAGTTAGTATCTTTTCCAACATGTCCTCATACTTTATAACTTCTCCACATAATTTTAATTGGGAAGTGATTCTGAATACAACAGAGTTATACTCAATTACGATTTTATAATCTTGAAACTGTAAGTGCATCCACTCATAACGAGCCCTTGGCAATACCATTGTCTTGAGGTGGTCATACATCCCTTTCAAACCTATCCACAATTCAAGTGGATCTTTCACTGTTAAGTATTCAACCTTTAGGCTTTCATCAAGATGATGACAAAGGAAAATCATAGCTTTCGCTTTATCCTGACTTGATGCCTTATTTCCTTTGATTATACAATCACAAAGACCCTTAGCGGTAAGGTGAATTTCAGCATCAAGTACCCATGACAAATAGTTCTTTCCAGAAATGTCAAGTGCCACAAATTCAAGCTTTGACAACATGATGAAAACTATCATAAAATAATTGAGTTAATATTATGATGTTGGTTTGTTTATTATAAATGACAAATTAATACTTTAAATGATAAATTATAGGATGAGTATAAAATATATTATATGCATGAACATTAATGTTAGAAAAAAAATGTAAACTCATGAAGCATTGAAACGGTAAGAGTTAAATATATTTTCTACTTGTTTTAAGTATTTATTACTAGTTTCAATTAACGTCAAAGTTTAGTAATAATTTCAAGTTGTAATTAATACAATACTATATCTTTATGACACACAAAATGTATGACAAGAAAATACTAACAAGTATTCTAACTATCATGTTATCATATTGCTTAGTATTTAATTTAGAGTTATAAGTTAGTAGCATATAAATAACATAACAATATAAACTTGAAACATATTGATTATTATGCGTAGTAAAGTATCATAATAATACCTAAAGCAAGTTATATATGCAGTAATTAAAATACAGATCAAAGATTTATGCAAGTCCTATTAGAGATGTTACAAACACATAACTTTATACCCGACTCTAAAAGAAAATTGATTAACTTTTAGGAAAAAAAGATAATCCCGAATTACGTAGGTCTCAATTGGCTAGAGACTCGTGCTGATAACGTGTTGTAAAATGAGAGAAAAATACAATAACACTAAACAAGAAAGGAAAACAAAGGCTAATGGAAAGTATAGTGTAGAGAGTATTATTTTATCTCTTCAAGTGTATTTTACAAGGATGAAAGATTATCCTTTTATAGGATTTAGAAAATACCCGTTTACATCCTTTAACCAAATACGTTAGAACAACTTTAATAAATACAATAAATTATACATTACATTAGGGATAAACTAAGAGAAACATCCACAATTAAATGAATTTGTAACAAAAAGTTAAATTATCAAAATGTCCATTAAAAATTGTAGGACATTTATACCCTTAAGTCATGAACAATTTTCTTCAATACTAGATGAAGGCTCCGTGCCAGCACGGGCCCAATAATGTCAATGAAAATAGTGCAAATTATGTCAACTTTTAAGTAAAAATCGCACATGCTATTTAGTTGCGTGATTCTCATCATCTATATATTGTAGTCAAATAAACATTTTCAGCATGTAAAAGAACAACCTCTTTTGATTTACGAGTATTCAAGCAAAATATTATGGACAGTTGACGTAGCTAGTAATTGTAGTTCATTTGGCATGTTAAACTGCATTTGTACGTTCTATACAGCAGATGTAGGAGACACGATATTCATCGGTAATTTGGTATTTATAGCAAAAGTGAGAAAATTTGTTGAGACGGTCGACTATCCAGTCATACATTCCAGAAGTCTGATCACAGTTAGTGTTACTCGCTACTTCTGCAAAAAAAAAATATATATATGTCTTTTGTGAGAGATTGAGCATATTATATAATATTTCAACAAAAAATTGCAGAATATTTATTCGTATTTGTTACTTCCTCTGTTTCACAAAAAATGACCTACTTTGACTTGACACGGAGTTTAAGAAAATAAATAAGACTTTTGAATCTTGTGGTCCTAAATTAAAGTTTCGCCAAATGTACAAAATTGTCCTTAATCTTGTGGCCTTAAACATGTCACGTGGAAAGCTGAAATTAAAATGTTACCAAAAAAAGGAAAGAGCTCATTCTTTTTTAAACAGACTAAAAAGGAAATGAGGTCATTCTTTTTTAAACGGATGAAGTATTAAAAGTGGCAAAATCAATAAAATATTTTCAGTTTGCTCATTTTTAAATCCATCAAGTGTTAAAAGTTGAACATCAGTTATAAGGCATCTTTGTAATCCCCTCTGTTTTAATACTTTCATTTATGTATGTCTATAAGAATGCACAGCAATGTCCGAAACTAACATGTCTATAAGATTGTATAAGAATGTCCCAAACCAAGCGCAAGGAATTTCTTACGTAATTTTCTTTACAACAACATATTCAGTTTAATCTCATAAACAAAAGTGCAAATACAGGAGAATGCACACGGAGAAATGTACTTGGAAACTGGTACCAATTTAGACATAAAACCATGTCATTTTGAACATTGATCATCACTCAATAATAGGGATCATGTTCACATCACTTCAAGCATCGGCTTGGAAGAAGTAAGAAGTTACGTTGGAACGGAAAGTGAGCTAATCTGATTAATATTGGATTGAAATTGTCATGTAGAAGAGTGTTTATAAAGCTAAATAAAATAACTTACTTGTTGTCCATACCTGTGGCTTCCCAGTAGCTCTTAGTTGAGTTGATAGTTTACTGCATCACGCTACAATTTGCTTCCAACGAAATCGAGGGGGAAAAGAGCCAAAGATCTGAAGGGGAAGCTTACCAAATTCAATACCTAGACTATAGTTTTCAAGTCATATTGTCCATATAGATTGTAAGTAACTTTATAAGTAGAATCTCTCATTGGTCTAAATGTGCCATTTGCTTTCTTTCTTTGTTTTTCTAGCCTCGTGATTTCGTATATTCATTTTACATAGATCACTCTTTCTAGCTCGACCTAAATTCATAGTGAACATATCCCTGTTAATACTATGTATATATAGTATAGGAAAGAAGACCCTGTTGAGCTTGACTCTAGTCCGACTTTGTGAAATGACTTGAGAGGTGCAGTATAAGTGGGAGCCGAAAGGCGAAAGTGAAATACCACTACTTTTAACGTTATTTTACTTATTTCGTGAATTGGAAGTAGGGCACTGCCCCTTTTTTTGGCCAAGGCTCGCTTCACGGGCCGATCCGGGCGGAAGACATTGTCAGGTGGGGAGTTTGGCTGGGGCAGCACATCTGTTAAAAGATAACGCAGATGTTCTAAGATGAGTTCAACGAGAACAAAAATCTCATGTGGAACAGAAAGGTAAAAGCTCGTTTGATTCTGATTTTCAGTACGAATATGAACCGTGAAAGTGTGGCCTAACGATCCTTTAGACCTTCGAAATTCGAAGCTAGAGGTGTCAAAAAAGTTACCACAGGATAATCGGCTTGGCAGCTGCCGCGTTCATAGTGACGTTGCTTTTTTATCCTTCGACGTCGGCTCTTCCTATCATTGTGAAGCAGAATTCACCAAGTGTTAGATTGTTCACCCACCAATAGGAAACGTGAGCTGGGTTTAGACCGTCGTGAGACATGTTAGTTTTATCATACTAATGACAGTGTCGCAATAGTAATTCAACCTAGTACGAGAGGAACCGTTGATTCACACAATTGGTCATCGCGCTTGGTTGAAAAGCCAGTGGCGCGAAGCTACCGTGTGCTGGATTATGACTGAACGCCTCTAAGTCAGAATCCGGGCTAGAAGCGACGCATGCGCCCGCCGTCCGCTTGCCGACCCGTAGTAGGGATCTTTGGCCCCCAAGGGCACGTTTCGTTGGCTAAGTCACCGCGACGGAAGTGTCGCGGTAACCGCCTTGAAGTACAATTTCCATCGAGCGACGGGTAGAATCCTTTGCAGATGACTTAAATACGTGACGGGGTATTGTAAGTGGAAGAGTGGCCTTGCTGCCACGATCCACTGAGATTCAACCCTTTGTTGCTCCGATTCGTCCCCCCCACCTTCCCCCTCCTTCAACCTCAAATTCAATCATTTCTAACTTTTCAAAAGGGAGGTTTATGTATTGCTTGCATCCTTGGAAGGAAAAAAATCACTAAGTGTTGAAAAATAAGTGTCGATAATAACATGCTACGTGAAATTTACTAGTTTGCCGCTAAGTGTTGAACAATATGTTCTATGCCGATCAAAAAGTTGTTCAATAGCGATGCCCCAATGCGAGGTTTTCCATGACGTTGAGTTCATTTCTCATGCCTAATGACATATTAAGGGTCCAATAACGATGTCGCTATAAGAGGTTTTCCGGGATGTCTGGTGCGATTCTAAAGCCAAGTAAGATGCCAAGGGGCATGTGGGTCTATGTAGGCAACAGGGGCGTTCCACGTCCGTGGCCAGGCAACATCAGTCAAGGGTTGCACGCATCAAACGTGGCCAACGTCAGGCGGCATTCGCCAAGGCCTGCACACATCGGACGTGGTGCGCCTCGGGCAAGTGATGTCAGCCAACAACAGGCAACATTAGCCAAGGGTTGCATGCATCGGACTTGGCCTGTGCACATCGCTCAGCCGACGTTGGGCGTGGCCTGCCCGCATCGCCATTGGCATGCACACAACGGTCAGCCGACGTCGTATGTGGCCTGCCCGCATCGGCCTTGGCTTGCACACAATGGTTAGCCAATGTAAAATTTTAATGCTCTTTACTTTGTAGCATTGGAAAATAGGAACTTTTGTGTAATCTAATTTTTTTTAATTCGGTAACCATAAATGTATCATATATCTTTCACTTTGAAGTTAACATATTGTAATTTAACAATTTATCTACATTATCTGCTTTAACAATTTTTAATTTTTTTAAAAAAATTAAAATATATAATACAATTTTCAATTTTCAGTTTATTTTTTTCATTTGAATTTTAAGATAATTATAATATAATTATAATCGAGCATAATATGCTTTAGCGGATAAAAGTTCAAATCAGTAATCCCTCATTCACGTTCATATATTTTCTGATACAATTCAAATTCAAATTAAAAATATTCAGTACATACTTTGAATAAATCTAATATAGTGGTTAAATAAATCAGTTAATGATTTGTATTAATAATATTAATTTAATGTGCTTAAATAAATCAGTTAATGATTTGCATTATTATATTATTATTACTATAATGTATTAAATATATTATTAAGTGCATAATACATTTTATTAGTTATTTTTAATTATATAATTATTACATTTTAAATTATCCGCGCAACGCACAATCACGTAGTATATATTATAGTAGAGAAAAGGGAAAAAGAAAGGCTAGTATATTGTAATTACAATTTTGCCCTTGTATGATTGGCTAATATCGTAGTATATAAACTAAAAGAAAAAGAGAAACCTGAAACCCTAGCTAGCATTTAGCATTTGAGATGATGAAGAAGGAGAAGCGTATATGCTCCCATGGCCATGGCCATGGAAATTTAGCAAATAGAAAAGCGAAGAAATCCATTCTAAAGACAAAAAAAGCTAATCTTATTATTACCAACACAGAAAAGTTTAATCAGATTAGCAATGGAGAAGAAGAAGCTATCAAAAAACTCAATCTTTACAAGAAGAAGAAGAAGAATCAAATTTGCAAAGGTATCCCCTCTTTCTTTCTTTCTGCCATGTGTGTGTTTTGATTTTTTAATGGCTGAATTTCAGGGAAGAGCATTCTGGAGCCTTCAAATGATAATACACACCAGATGGAGATTCATCTTCTAACTTCAATTCTTATATCTGACATAAAAGTCCAATTATATCACATACTTTTATTTGGACATACAATTTGAACATAAAAATCTTATAAGTTCTAAAAACTAACTATACTTGTTGTATCTTTCTTTTTTAATATTTGTTCTTCATTTTGATATACTCCATGTATTGTCCAATCTAGGTCCCAAGAATTCATTTCCAAGACGAAATAATGATGGACATCCTCCGTAGATTACCTATGTGGTCTCTTCTTCGATTCAAATGTGTTTCAAAATTTTGAAACTCATTAATTGACAATCCTTACTTTAGGAGGACACATTATATTCATAATAGGGATGACCAAATCTCCCAAAAAATTCTTATTGCCGAAAGGTTACTTGGTAAGGATGATGCATTTAACTTCTATACTTCTTCTTTATCGATGGTTGAGGATAAACAAAAGCTTGAATGGCCTACGAGCTGCGAACCAAGGGATGCCAGAATATTTTGTTCTTGTGATGGATTGGTTCTTATTCTTGTTTCTTCGGGAACACTTTATGATGAACTTTTATTGTGGAACCCGTTCACAAGAGAATCAATACTACTTTCCCATCCAGAATTTTGAATCATGAATTATGTATTTGGATTGGAATATGATTGAAGACTATAAGATCCTTGCAGTTAACTTGAATACAGAACGAGGTGTCAATATTTCGATTGAATTTCTCTCTCTAAAAAGTGGTTCTTGGAGAAGAATTGGTTATCCTACTTACATTCAGCGGGTTAGGGGTTTTAGGGATTGTGGTATGGATAATTTGGCATTTCTACATGGAGCATTTCATTGGCTTGGTAAGTCACCTTCTGTATATTATACTACCGTTTCATTAAATATTTCAAATGAGGTGTATGGAGAGGTACCGTTATTGAAGCGAATGTATGATGTATGCCCCCTCTACTTCTTCGTCGATCATGGTGTTTCAGTATTAAGAGAAATGCTTTGCTTTTATTCTACATATAACGATGTACCGGAGGGCATTAAAGGCACTTTAAAGTTGTGGGTAATGAAAAACTATGATGTCAGGGAATCTTGGACTAACTTTATTAAAATACAAGATACCAATCTTTTTCATTCAGCCCGACCAATATATATGTTTGCGGATTGTGAAGTGTTATTACACTGCAAACGTGTCGGATATTTTAGTTCTAAATTCATGACATCTAGAGGACCATTTGATTTATGCCCTGAATGTGATACCACCAAGCGAGGAATTGTTTATGCGGAGAGCTTCATCTCACTTAGTTACTCATAAGTTACAAATTGTACTACTTATTATAAATACTAAAGCATGATGCTTAATTTCATATTCAAGTTAATATTTGTCTCCTCATTCAAAAATCAGGTAGTTTTTTTTTTTGTTTTTCTTTTTGTTCCCTTTAACAATGTTTAGTATTTTTGCTTTGCACTTTCGTCTTGAGCTCTTCTCTAATTAATCATATGGTGAGCTGACGTGCTAATTATAAGTTTGTTTTTTTAATACAAACTTTATGTATTTTAAGATGGGAATAAATTGTAGTGTTGATTCAAATATAATACTAACTTTTGTTAGGGTTTTGGCCGGATTTTCTTTCCTTAATTGAAGTTTATTTTTTTCCTTAAAGAAAAGTCAAAGTATTATCATAAATGCTTAAACTTTTTCAGGAAAATATAATTTTCTGTTTATTCTTTCCTTAGAGAAATGATTGGAGATCTATAAATTGAATATCCCTATTCTCATAGCATAGCACAATAACTTCTACAATGTAGACCTTTAAGAGTTTAGTTTGTGGGGAGATTTATTCTCTCAACAATTTATAATATTTTTCTTTTATATTAGTTTTCATATAATAATATTATGTTTTTAGCATAACTTTTTGTCGCCTGATTTATCAACCATATGATTTGCAATTGTAAGCTTCCGCATGATGCCCTAATTACCTTCATAACCCAACAACTTTTTGACAGATATAAAATGACTATTTTAGATGGTAGGAGATATTGTACTATATTATATTGGATTTCGGATACTTACGATGGAAAAAGAGAAAGTATAATAATAATAATAATAATAATAATAATAATAATAATAATAATAATAAGAATAAGAATAATAAGTATAATAATAATAATAATAATAATAATAATAATAATAATAATAATAAGAATAATAATAATAATAATATAATAATAATAATAATAATAATAATAATAAGAATAAGAATAATAATAATAATAATAAGAATAATAATAATAAGTATAATAATAATAATAATAATAATAATAATAATAATAATAATAATAATAAGAATAAGAATAATAATAATAATAATAATATAATAATAATAATAATAATAATAATAATAAGAATAAGAATAATAATAAGAATAATAATAAGTATAATAATAAGTATAATAATAATAATAATAATAATAATAATAATAATAATAATAATAATAATAATAATAATAATAATAATAATAATAATAATAATAATAATAATAATAATAATAATAATAATAATAATAATAATAATAATAATAATAATAATAATAATAATAATAATAATAATAATAATAATAATAATAATAATAATAATAATTTATATAATAATAATAATAATAATAATAATAATAATAATAATAATAATAATAATAATAATAATAATAATAATAATAATAATAATAATAATAATAATAATAATAATAATAATAATAATAATAATAATAATAATAATAATAATAATAATAATAATAATAATAATAATAATAATAATAATAATAATAATAATAATAATGGTAGATTTACCAGCCACCATGAGACAGTAAGAACGCTGTTAAATGGTCTTAGATGCCAAACTTTGGCTTATTTTAGATGGTATAAAGATACTTATCTTAGTAGGGTTATGGAACTACCCGAAAATAAGGTTGAATATTGGAAAGCAAAGTTCATTGATGGACTTCCTCCTCTTTTTGCAGAAAGAGTTAGAAAAGTTCTAAGAGGAAATCTGGTTGATATACCTTATGCCAATTTAAGCTACGGAAAAATTATAGGAGTATGTACACAGGAAGGATTAAACCTGTGTAATGAACTTAAAATGGCAAGACAGCTCAAGATAGATAAGCTGAAAGAAAGATCTCAGTTGGGAGATTTTTGTGAACAATTTGGTTTACCTAATCCCACACCGAAGCAGGATAATTACTACAGATCGTCAAAAGACGAAGATTATTCGGGCAAAAGGAGAAGATCTAAGAGAAGACATAGATCAAAGGAAGATCGAGAGGCTAGAAAAACCATCGTAAATCTAAAAGATTTACTAAAGACAGATCGGGGAGAGATCTTTCTAAAATAAAATGCTACAAGTGTGGTAAACTTGGGCATATTGCTCCCAACTGCAGGTTACACAAGTTGAAAACTTTGGAATTAGAAAATGAAACTTATGAAAAGATTTATAGTATGTTATACACTTCAGGATCAGATGAAGATTATGAATCAGATAGAGGTTCTAATATCGAACTATTTGATTCCTCTAATTCTGATAATAATTGTACTAATGTTTGCAATACTTGTCAGGGCGATGATTGCAATTGCGAGGAAGATGAGATTTACAAGCTTCAATCGCAATTCCAGGATTTTAATTTAAACACTATCACTTCTGATAATGTGATTGAACTTTTAAAGGAAGTCACTGATAGTCGACTTCGTGAAAAAATTATTAATTTGGTTTCAAATGAAACGAGTACTTCAAAAATTATTGAAAAACGAAATACTGATTTAAATGATTTTCATTATGAAAGTCCCTACTCTTTAAAGGTGGTAGAGGATCGTATTGCAAAGAAACATAATGTTATTGGAAAAAATTCCTCTTTTGATGATTTAAAAATTGAGGTTGAGAATTTAAAAAGGGAAATCAAGATTCTCAAACAAAGCCAGTTGATTTGTGATCACCGTATTACTCAAATTGAGATTAATAATACTGACAAAGATCGATTTTCAAAAAATAAAGGAAAGCAGGTTGAAGGTGAAAATCTCCAGCTTGATAGTCCTAATCCTAAGCAAGATTCATTTTTAGGAATGATGCAGATT
The DNA here is from genome assembly GCA_035578085.1 of Solanum pinnatisectum. Lineage (NCBI taxonomy): Eukaryota > Viridiplantae > Streptophyta > Magnoliopsida > Solanales > Solanaceae > Solanum > Solanum pinnatisectum. The sequence goes on from CM069076.1 coordinate 30,341,038, forward strand.
GTTTCAGCACATAAATGGTATATTAAATGTACTATTTTAATTGATAATAGCTTTTCTATAACTAACATTGCAATGGTAGATAGCGGTGCAGATGTTAACTGTATTCAGGAAGGTTTAGTGCCAACTAAATACTTTCAAAAGACGACTCATTTGGTAAAATCTGCCTCCAGTCATGCTCTAGATATAGAGTATAAGTTATCTAACGTAAAGATTTATCAAAATAAAGTCTGCATTCCTCACTTCTTCTTTTTGGTTAAGAATCAGTTAAACCCTCCAATTATACTTGGAACTCCTTTTATAAATGCAATTTATCCTTTCACAAGAATCGACGCAAAAGGATTCTCAGCCAAATACAAGGATAATGAGATAAATTATTCTTTTGTTGCAGATCCGGTAACTAGAGATATTAATGCATTGATAAAAATGAAGCAGAATCATATGGACTCATTACAATTGGAATTATTCAGTATGAACATTGAAGAGTCAATGAAATCTGCTAAGGTAAGGGAAAAAGTCAAATTGATTTCTGAGCAGATGGCTGTGGATATTTGTGCAGATTATCCTAGCGCTTTTTGGGATCGCAAAAAGCATATTGTGACTCTTCCATATGAAGAAGGATTTGTAGAGGATGATATCCCTACTAAGTCTCGACCCTGCCAAATGAATGCTGAATTAGTAGATTTTTGCAAAACTGAGATTAAGGGTTTGATAAAACCTTCCAAGTCTCCTTGGTCTTGCACAGCCTTCTATGTTAATAACGCGGCTGAAAGGGAACGAGGTGTTCCGAGATTGGTGATTAACTATAAACCCTTGAATAAACACTTAAAGTGGATCAGGTATCCTATTCCTAATAAAAGAGATTTATTATCAAGATTATATGATGCCAATATATTTTAAAAATTTGATTTAAAATCAGGATATAGGCAAATTCAGATTTTTAAAGAACATTCTTATAGAACTGTTTTTAATGTTCCATTTGGACAATACGAATGGAATGTCATGCCTTTTGGTTTGAAAAACGCTCCTTCAGAATTTCAGAAAATAATGAATGATATTTTCAACCCTTATATGGAATTTATTATTGTCTATATTGATGACATTCTAGTATTTTCTAAAACTTTTGAATTACATATCAAACATCTTGATATTTTCAAAAAAGTTGTAATACAAAATGGATTAGTTATTTCACATATCAAACATCTTGATATTTTCAAAAAAGTTGTAATACAAAATGGATTAGTTATTTCTAAACCAAAAATGAGTTTATTTCAAACAGATGTTCGATTTTTAGGACATCAAATTTGTCAAGGGAAGATTACTCACATTCAAAGAGCCATTGATTTTGCTGACAAATTTCCTGATGTTATTACAGATAAAACTCAACTACAGAGATTTCTGGGAAGTTTGAATTATATTTCTCCATTCTATAAACATCTTTCTTGAGATTTAGCTCCATTATATGACAGGCTGAAGAAAGATAATAAGTCTCTTTGGAATGAGACTCTTACCAATCTGGTAAAGGATATTAAGCGGCGAGTGAAATCACTACCCTGTTTAGCCCTAGCAAACCCTGCTTGGCAAAAGATTATTGAGACAGATGCGTCTAATATTGGATATGGAGGAATTCTTAAACAAATTAATCCTCACGATAAGAATGAATATTTGATTAGATTTCATTCTGGAAAATGGAATGAAGCCCAGAAAAAATATGCGACAGTAGCACATGAAATGCTAACCATTGTTAAATGCGTTCTCAAATTTCAGGACGATTTATACAATCAAAAGTTTTTGATAAAAACCGACGCTCAATCAGTCAAATTTATGTTTGACAAAGATTTTAAGCACGATGCTTCAAAATTAATATTCGCTAGGTGGCAAGCACAGTTAGCCCCTTTTGATTTCGATATTCAGTATAAAAAGGGAGTTGATAACTCGTTACCTGATTTCTTATCTAGGGAATATATTCAATAAATCATGTTTTTTAGAACTTTTCTAGATGATGATACTCTCGTTTCTATATTGAGGGTTCTTAAATACTTACCTAGAGATATGAAAAATCTTATCATTGAAAAGATCGTAGATGATATATTGAAGGAAGATTTTCCTCATATTCAAATAGCATATTATTCAGATGATGATTATTTATTTGAATATTTTTCAGAATGATAACAGAAAAATGTTATGTTTGCAGGATGGATCCACCTTGGGTTCACATTAAAGGAAGAGGAAGGGGAAGAACAGCCCCTAATAGAGGCAACTATGGTTCCTATGGAACCAGATCATCACAAGGATCGTCATACAGATCCGACTCAAATTCCCAGGTTATACCGACGGAAGAAAAATAGTACTTAATAAAAGAACCACATCTCAAGAAGAATCTTCATCCAATTCACAACAATTGGTCAGTTTGGAAGATATTCCAAAGGATAGTCCATTATATGCTCATATGCAGGCCTATCTAGAAGGAAAGAAGCAAAAAGATAGTTTTGTTACAATCATAAAGGAAGATGCTGATGATAGCAAATCTTATGAAAAACTGCAAAAAAGAGAAATGATATTTTTCTTAGAAAACGCGTATCTGCAGAGAAAAGATGAACCTTGGAAGATATTTCAAAGGTATCTGGTTAATGGATTATACTTTCCAGGAGAATCATATAAGACTCGATCTTATTATGAAGAGATATTAATGAGTACCGGAAGTGTAGAATTTCAACACTTCAGCACAGGTAATAATCCTCATGAGAAAAGTTATAACTTTTCCAAATTTATTATTAAACAGATTATATCTGTTGAAGATTGGGGGATGTCCGCAATGAAAGAAAGACAAATAAGCATTCATAATGCTAGAATGAATATTACGTATTGGGATTATATCCGAGCATTTGATATAACGCTCTATTATAACAACGAAAAGCATAAACATACTTGGTTTATCAAAGTATGTGCAAAGATATTTGCTGGTAATATACCAAATTAGTTTTTGAAGTGGTGGTCATACCACGGTCCAACTGTAAAAATTCTGCCAGAGCCATTCCTAAAGTTATACAAAGAATGGGCAAAAATATCACCGAATTTAATCAGGTTATACCAAGAAGATCATGTTAGTTGGATAGAGAAAATAGATCAAATCTATTTCTTTATCGAATTTTCAATTCCATGGATTCATAAGTGGGCTCCAGAAGTGGGCTTTAATGAAGAAAATATTCCATGTCTTTATAGGACATATTTCAATAACTTTTGGGATAAATTGTTAAAACAGGATCCCAAGACTAAGCAATTAATTGGGCAAGAACTTATAGATTCTATTAATGAAAAAATTGTTGATTATAGAACAACTCGCCCAGAAAATCTTATTAAGGATAATTCAGTTCGACATATTGCTCAAAAAATCTCCTTTCAAGAAGGAAACAAAGAACAGATGATTCAGGATTATCTTGAAGAGGTGAGAAGAAATTTACTTCAAACTATAACTCAGATAGATAAATCAGACACCTCAATGAGGAGCGAAAATAGTATTAACAAAGATGATTCACAAAGAGCGGAGTCAGAACATATGCTGTCTTCCACCGAACTACAAGATGCGGAAGATTTCTTGCAAGAAATGAAAGCCTTAGATAAAGGCAAGAAGACAAAAGAGACATAGGCCATGTGAAGACGTGTGAAGACATGTGAAGAGGAGCCTACCAAACAGTAGATTTACTGTTCAGGGACCCAGATGAGGGCCCTTTTGTACTGTACATAAATGCTTTGTGTTTTTCTTTTTCTCCTATATAAGTGTTAGTTTCCTTTGAGAAGAGCATCAGAAAATTTTAGCTCTCTCTCTTTTGTTCTTTATTTTGATTTTCTTTTTAGTCCTATATTTAGTATGTTTCTCCTAGCCAGGAATATGTCCGGCTAAAGATTATCTATGTCGAATAACTAACTTCTCTCCTATATAGACCATGAACGGATCTAAGCTCTATTTAAATATAAAGGAATTTTAGTATGGCTTTTCGACTTGGTTCCGAGATCGAGGTACAGTCGAATCTAGCACTACTCTTATTGGCTTTGTCTTAGTGACTCCGCCTGGCCAGCCGTGGTTTTAGCCCGAAAAATGAGTTTTGATAAGTAGGGCACTTCATACCCGGTTAAGAACTGCCAGGCACATGGGCTCAATAAGTAGTATGTATTAGATTCTGACAGACCCTTTGCTTGGGTAAAAAGCATACCATGCAGTCTGAAAAACTATGCCAAAATTCTTGTATATTTCGATTCTTTCGCAGGCGGACTACCGCTAGCTTAAGGATGCTTGAATTGCTTGATCTTTGACTGGGCGGACTACCGCCAGGTCCTTGATCCTGTAAAGAATAATAATAATAAGAATAATAATAATAATAATAGTAATAGTAATAGTAATAGTAATAGTAATAGTAATAGTAATTGTAATAGTAATTGTAATAGTAATAATAATAATAGTAATAATAATAGTAATAGTAATAGTAATAGTAATAATAATAATAATAATAATAATAATAATAATAATAATAATAATAGTAATAGTAATAGTAATAGTAATAGTAATAGTAATAGAAATAGTAATAGGAATAGTAATACTAATAGTAATAGTAATAATAGTAATAGTAATAATAATAATAATAATAATAATAATAATAATAATAGTAATAATAATAATAATAATAATAGTAATAATAATAATAATAATAGTAATAGTAATAGTAATAGTAATAGTAATAATAGTAATAGTAATAGTAATAGTAATAATAGTAATAATAGTAATAGTAATAGTAATAGTAATAATAGTAATAGTAATAGTAATAGTAATAATAGTAATAGTAATAGTAATAATAGTAATAGTAATAGTAATAGTAATAATAATAATAATAATAATAATAATAATAATAATAATAATAATAATAATAATAATAATAATAATAATAATAATAATAATAATGGAATTATAGTAATTATAGGTGGTATAGTTCAACACTTTTTAAATATGAATATCATAAAAAAGAAGTCTACTGTTAAAAACAGTAGAAAAGAATAATATGATATACCGCAACAATTGGACTTACTTAATAGGTGGACTATTCCTAAGATCTCACCCAGAATTACATATCAAATGGGAACATTTGAGAAACTTGGTTTAAAACAAGTGGTTAAAACCACTGAAGAAACTATTACTATTGATAATGATCATCAGACTTTTAGACTTATATCTGAATCTGATCTAGCCCCTTATAGGGAAATTTATAGATTTATGCATATTGGCTTGATTCAGGTGGCGTTTAAGCCCCTTACTTTGCGTGGACTACCTGAAAGTTTTATAGCAGCTTTACGTGATGGTAGAAATCATAACTGGAAAAAGTCTCTAATAGGGACTATTCAAACTAGTCTAGCTTATGGACCAATTTATTTCAATGCATATCCTAATTTGCAGATTTCCTTGTAGGATGAGAATTCATTAAGTTCTCTAATGTTAAATGTTAAACTTTATGGTTATGATTATATGCCTGGCACTGAAGTTGTTTGTATTTGTTATAGAATTTATTATAAATTATTGCATACTTTAAATCCTATGTGCAAAGTTATTGATTTTAAAAATGAAACTATTTTAATAGAAACTAATGTTGGAAAATCGAGAGTAGTTACTCGAAGACCAATTAAGTGGGAAGAAATTGATTTCCCACAAGAATGGGTTATTGAGGGAGCTACTCCTCCTAAAAATAATATTAATGAAGAAGTTTTAGAAATTAAACAATTGAATGATGGAACTGTTAAAATAAAGTTTTTTGATTTTATGTCAAATAATAAAATTGAAAGTGGAAGCATGTCCTCTAGAATTACTAGATCTAATTCCTCTTATATATCTCCTCTGGACTGTATTGTGCAAGTACCTTCTAGGGCATCTACTTCTCAGATTAGAGAAAATTATAGATGTGAAAATATAAAAATTGATAAATATAATATTGCCAGACCTAGCTCAGATTTGGATATAACTAATCTGAAATGAACTTTCCAGATGGGTTAAATACATAAAATTGTTTTATGATGACTGAGAAACCTATTGATTTTAGTCCTGGTTCCCAGGCAAGAAAAGAGATTGCTAAGGAATTTCAAAAATCCAAATGGAAACCTTTTAGAAAATGATTTTTCAAAAATTTTAATAAAGAGGAGCAATTTCAATTTCAAGAAGAATCTTATAGAGATCTTATTGAATCAGGAACAAAGAATTTAATTCCATTCGTTCCATGGTTTATGTGTAAACATGTTTATAACTACATACCATGTTAGAAAAAGATTTTATTTTAAGTAATGGAGAAATTATGAAATCAGTATTTCCGCCATTACAATCTTTCCACATTAATAAAGATGATAAGATTGTCCATTTTAATACTTTTTCAAAATTATTTGAAAATGATACTGGTTTAATTACTACTCAGCATGTTAATTTAATGATAAAACAACATAATTATACAAATATTTATATGAGTATGTTAGGTGATCATATAGTATCTTTGCATGAAAAAGTTGATAAACTTTTATCTCAAATGGATAATGATAAGAAGGGTAAGAGTATTATTGCTCAGCCTAGCATTCAACCTCCCCCAGAAATTGAAGATTTTAAATTGAAGGATTTTTCTGATTTAGAAAATTTCCTAGAAAAGGCTTTTAAAGGTAATAACCTTAAACCTTTAAAGATGAATAATCTTTCAGGGGAAGAAAGTAGTAGTGCAGGTAATAAGGAATTTTTTGATCAAATTAATAAAATATCAGAAAAATTTACGAGAAAACCAGTTCAAAGGATGTTTTACTATCCTAGGCCAACCCCTCAAGATATTCTTATAGAAGAACAAGAATATGTGGTAACAAATAGCTATAATGGGAAAGAAATTTATGAATGGAACATGGATGGTTATACAGATAGACAGATTTATACAACTATGCACAGGATGATGATGTATAGTACTATCTGTAAGACTAATAAAAATAGTGATAGGACTATTGCAGAAATGATAGCTGCAGGGTTTACAGGCCAATTGAAAGGTTGGTGGGATAATTATCTGACCCAGGCACAAAAAGATAAGATCCTTCAGGCTGTGAAACAGGAAGGCGAAGGAGAAGTTCAAAATTCAATTTATACACTGGTGTTGAATATTATAGAACATTTTTCAGGGAGATGGTCAGATAATAGTGAAACCATCATAACTTTATTACAGAATCTAAGGTGTAAAACTCTTACATCTTTTAGAATGTATAAAGATGTTTTCCTTTGCAGGGTTATAGAACTGCCAGAGTGTAATAGCACTCATTAGAAATCCAAATTTATTGACGGATTACCATCCCTCTTTGCTGAAAGAGTAAAGAAGGTCCTGAGAGGTGATGGTCCCAGTATTAATTATGAGAATTATACTTATGGAAAACTAATAAATGCTTGTGTGCAGGAAGGTTTGGCTTTATGTAATGAAATTAAGCTAAATCAGCAGATCAAAAGGCATCGTCTTAATGAAAGACACCAGTTGGGAGAATTTTGTGAGCAATTTGCTCTCGATATTCCCAAGCCTGCATCAAAGGGTAGGAAAGAAAATCAAAAAGAGAAGCATTGTTCTAGAAATAGATCTTCCAAAGAGGATTATAAGGAATGGAAGAGAAAAATAATAGAAAGAAAAGAAAGAAGGAAGAATGAAAGAAAAAGTGATCATAGATTTTATAAATCTAAACGCAGATATAATAAGTCAGATACTTGACACAAATGTGAAAGATATGGTCATTATGCAAAAGATTGCAGGGTCAAGGAAAAAATAAGAAACCTTGATGTAGACGATAATATTAAAGAATCTTTATATAAGATCATGCTTAATTCTAATTCAGGAAAATCAGATTCAGAATATATTAGCCAGGAGGATTCTTCTGCAACAAGTGAAGATCTTAAAGCTCTTCACCAAGAGGATTATATAACCTCAGAAGATGAATGTTTACCTTGCCAACAAGGATTGGAGTGTGAAAAAAGATGGAGAGGAAGATGATCTTTATAAGATATACTCTCAGTTTAAAGAATTAAGTATTAATGTCATTGATAATGACAAAGTTATAGAACTTTTACAGACAATTAAAGATCCAGAAATAAGGGATCAAATTATAAATAAAATTAGTAATACAACATCCACCTCTAAAGATAATATTCAGAAAGAGGTACCAACTAAAGAAGGTGCTTATAACATGGCAGAAGTCCAGAAAATGTTATTAGAAAGGAGAAAAATAAGTACTCCTACTACTATTAATGATTTGAAAGAAGAGATTAATAATCTCAAGGATGACATTAGGCATCTTAAAGAAAAAAATGTCATTATAGAAGCTCGTCTTGATAGTATGGATATTAGACGAAATTTGAGGGATAACTCAGCATCTTCTTCGTCAGAGGAAGGAGAGACTAATAATTTAGACTTTCTTGCTAATTTAAATTTAGGTAATAATAAAGCTGATTTTTTACAAAACTTAAAGGCTTTTACTTCACAAAAATTTTATACCAAAATTACTCTTCTCATAGATTATAATTATAAAAAAGAATTTATTGCTTTAATTGATAGTGCAGCAGACTTAAATTGCATCCAAGAAGGACTTATCCCTTCAAGATATTTTCATAAAACTACTCATAGTTTAAGATTTGCAAATGGCAGTAAAATGAATATTGAATTTAAATTACCTAAGGCTTTTATTTGCAAAGGAAAGCAATGTGTTCCTCAAAGCTTTGTTTTAGTTAAAGATATTACTAACCAAATTATTTTGGGTGTTCCTTTTATAAATGATATTTTTCCCCTCACATATTGGGATAATGAAAAAATAATAGGTACTTGGAATAATAAACCTATTAAACTTGAATTTATTACTAAACCTTTTACTAGGATGTTAAATGAATTAACTTCAAAGATGATTTTAAAAAATAATCAAATGAATTTTATTAAAGGAGAAATTAATAGTATAGAGGTTGACACTATTTTGCAAAATCCTAAATTACAGGACAAAATCGCTATTTTAAAAAATCAGTTTTCTCTTGAGATATGTGGAGATCATCCTAATGCCTTTTGGAACAGGAAAAAACATGTTGTCAGTCTTCCATATGAAGATGATTTTAATGAGAATAATATTCCTACTAAAGCTAGGCCATGCCAGATGAATTCCGAATATTTGGAATTATGTAAAAAATAAATTGAATCTTTATTGCAGAAAGGCCTTATAAGGCATTCAAAGTCACCTTGGTCTTGTATAGCTTTTTATGTTAAAAAACATGCTGAGCAAGAAAGAGGGGCTCCCAGGTTGGTTATAAACTATAAGCCGCTTAATAAAGCTCTTAGATGGATTAGGTATCCCATCCCTAATAAAAAAGATTTGCTTGATAGAGTTTATGATGCTATTATATTTTCTAAATTTGATTTAAAATCAGGATATTGGCAGATTCAAATAAGTGAGTCTGACAGGTTTAAAACTGCTGTTAATGTCCCTATGGGTCAATTTGAATGGAATGTTATGCCTTTTGGATTAAAAAACGCTCCATCTGAAATTCAAAAAATTATGAACGATATTTTTATGCCTTATAGTAATTTCATCATTGTTTATATAGATGATATTCTTGTATTTTCAAAAAATATAAAAACTCATTTTAAACATCTTGATTTATTCAAGAAAATTATTATTCAAAATGATTTAGTTATATCAGCACCAAAAATGACTTTATTCCAAACGAAGGTGAGATTTTTGGGTCAGCATATAGAAAAAGGAAAAATTAGTCCTATTAATCGAAGTATAGAATTTGCTTCTAAATTTCCTAATGAAATTACTAATAAAACTCAATTGCAGAGATTCCTTGGTAGTCTCAATTATGTAGCACCTTTTATAAAAGATTTAGCCCTGGATTCAGCTATTTTATATGGTAGGCTTAAGAAAAATCCTAAAGCATGGTCAGATGATCATATTGAAGCTGTTAAAAGGATAAAAGATAAAGTTAAGAACCTTCCATGTCTTACTTTGGCAAATCCTAATTGGGAAAAGACAGTAGAAACAGATGCCTCAGATATAGGATTTGGAGGTATTCTTACTCAGTATTGCCCTGATAGTAAACAACATTATATTGTACAATTTTATTCTGGGAAATGGAATCCATCTCAGAAGAATTATGCCATGGTAGCTAAAGAAATCTTAGCTATTGTGAAAAGTGTTTTAAAATTTCAAGGTGATCTTTATAATAAAAAATTTATAGTAAAAACTGATTGCCAAGCAGCTAAGTTTATGTTTAATAAAGATTGTAAACATGATGTTTCTAAACAAATGTTTGCTAGATGGCAAGCCTTATTAGCACCTTTTGATTTTGAAATTATTTATAAAAAAGAAGAAGATAATAGTCTTCCTGATTTTCTCACCAGAGAATATTTAAATTAATTATAAATGTCTTTCTTTTCAGGCATGAGACCTTCATGGCCCCCTACAAGGGGAAGAGGTGGAGGACGAAGCAATAGAGGAAAGGGAGGTCATATCCTCGCCCAAATGGGTAATAAGACATTGGTGGCAGCTTCTAGCTCGTCAAATACAGGTGATTTGAATATAAATCACCCCGTGTATAAAGAATTCATGGATTTTATAAAATCTAAGAGGATATTCCAAGGACATACTCAACTGTAATATCAGAAGAAGAAAATATAGAAGTTTTTGATATAACGAGAGAAAGGAAGTTATACTTCTTTTGGAAAGTCATGATTTAAGATGGAAAGATGACCCATGGCACTTAATAAATAGATATTTGGATACGGTCTGTTATACTATGACTGCATACAAATGCAGAATGCATTATGAAATGATACTCTCAGTAACAGGGTCGGCTGAATTCCAACATTTTTACCCGGCTAATACTAAAAAAGTTTATAACTTTTCTAAGATGATTATAAAAAGAATTCTTTCTCCAGAAGAATGGGGAATGAATCCTTTAAAGGAAAAGGATTATATCCATCCTGAACAAAAAATTGCAGTAAAATATAATTACTGGAATTATGTGGATAGCTTTAATAAAGCTTTATTATATGAGAATGCTAATAAAAAGCATTCATGGTTCATAAAAATCTGTTCAAATATCTATACACAGACTATTCCAAATTGGTTTTGCAGGTGGTGGATATTATATGGTCCATCTATTAAAATTTTACCGGAACAATACAAGCAGTTATACTTGGAATGGGTAGATATCTCCCCCAAACTTATAAGCATGGAAAAAGATAATATCTTCTTTGAAGGGATGTCTGTAATGTATTTTTTTATAGAATTTTCTATCCCATGGATAATGAAATGGAATGTGGAAGTAAATATTACTTCAGAGGGATTTCCGTGCTTACAAAGGACTTTTCATACAAAGTTTTGGAGCAAGCTAATAAGCAAGGATCTTGATGGCAAAATACATAGACAGGAAATATTAGATTTAATAAATGTAACAATTAATAAATATCATGTTCAGGAAATTTCTACACCACAAGATCATAATCTTAGTCCGTTTAAACAAATTGCAAGAAAACTTCAAATGAAGAAGGGTGTAATGTCTAAGTCTGAAATAATAGCTTTATACATGGAGGAAGCAAAGAAAGATTTGATGAAGAATCTAGATATAGAAATTGGAGATGATATTTCAATGGCTTCAGCGAGTCATACAAATCAAGATGATGAAGTATGTTTGGCAGGAGAAGGCCAAAGTGAAGAAGACGAAATTGATATCGATGCTCTTTTCATGAAATTTCAAGAGCAGGTGGAGGAATCTTCCTCATCTGACAAAATCACATGCAAGGGTAAGACAAAAGTCTAAAATATGACCTCACCATGATGACAAAGGGGTACAAGATAATGGCTAAATAATGGAATAGGAGAATAATCAATGTATATAGGAGTGTATTTTGATTTATTTATGTATTCTTATTAAATACTAGAGAAAATGGTCTAAAACCCCCCAACCTATACCCGAAATCCCAACTACACATTCCAAGTTTACGGATGTCCTATTACCCACTGAACTTTATATTTCTCTATTTTATACACACCAAAGTGTTGACCTGTCATGGAAGGTGTTCTCACCTTCTCTAGGCGCGTTAGAAGGTTAATTTTGATGAAAAATTCCTCCTCCATCAAGAACTTTGCCCCAAAAATCTTCCAAATCAAAGTAAAATCCAAGCTTGAATATGCTTAATATAGTGAAACTCAACTAATTTTCTTTAATAAATTATAATACTAAGAAAATTTCTAATCATATATTCAATACCCAACAGATCTACGGAATAAAATTTCAACTGATTTTAATAACTAGTCAAATTCCTGCAAATCTGAAAATGTAGCACCATTTCTTCATCTTCTTCATCCCATTGCTCTGAATAATTGAAGCAAAGTCGTCTTAAAACTTCTTTAAATCACGCTAAATTTTAGATATAAGCTTTTCTTGACATTTCGATTTTTTTGATATATTACCCATTCAAAACGGTACTCGTTTGTGGCAAGTCGAATTTGAACCCAAACCTTTTGAACCAACTTTAATGGAGGTTTCAAGTTGGTGGTTCACATTTTAAACCCATGAGTTTCAGTTTTTTGCCATATGAAACTCTTCAAAACATTAGCGGAAGTTGTTCCCAATCTAGAAAATAGATCTAAAAATTCCATATGGAAGCTCGTCGGTGTTCATGGAGTTCCAAAGTTCAAATCTAAAAATTGCAGCCATTAACTTAGTCAAACACTCAAACTTAGTGTTTTTAGCTTGAAAAATTAGCAACCAACAATGTCATCAAATAGTTTCAAATTTGAAGATCAAAATACATCCATAAACTTGATGTTATTACCTTAAACTAGAATTTAAAACAATAAATAAAAAAGGATGAAAAACAATATTTTAAAAAAAGTTTTTAATAATATTCCACGTGTCAAACGCATGGCTTTCACCCAGTAACATATATGTGGTTGCGGCATTTTAGGTGTGTATAAAATAGAGAAATATAAAGTTTAGGTGGGTAATAGGACACCCGTAAAGTTGGAGTGTGTAGTTGGGATTTCAGGTATAGATTAAGGGGTTTTAGACCATTTTCTCTAAATACTAAGTAACGGTTTCCGCTACAATGCTTAAAAAATAAAAATTTGACCATTCACGTTGAAATGGAGATTTAGGATATAGCTTTTTTAAATTACTCCTACAATTGTACTACTTTAGTTTTATGTTTACACTTTAAAATCTCTGTATGTATTGTATTTGTGCTTAATTTTGGGTAAGATTCTTTAGAGTTATTTGTAGTAAATATTAATTTTGGAAATTTTTGTACAACTCATATTTTATCATGTCATGTTGTACTTGTACAAGTAACCACATATTTATTATCTTATTACACATTGCACCGATATAACAAAATTTAATTATTTTTTCTAAGTTTAGATAATCCCTAATATTTGGTATTGCACAATAAACTCATTTAAGTTGCCTAATTATTTGGCAAATTAAACTTGTACTTTCTTTCTTTAAATTTTAATCACTCTTTACATACATGTTTGATATTATCTTATTATCTAAAAAAAATAAAATATATGCTAGCAGAATTGAGAAATACGCGCAAAACACGTGTCCAAAAACTAGTAATACCAAATAGTAGGAAGACAGATTAAAAATAACTTAAGGATTGAATCCCCATAAACTTAACCAATATACCACAAAATGAAATCAGGAAAGAAGACAAAATTTCTAGAATTAGAAAATGTAATACCCCACAGTGATATGAAATCACCAGACCTTGTTCTTGCACATGCCAAAAAGTGAAAGACTAAACTTAATAAAGCATATGGACCGTCTATTCATGAAATAGAAGATAAGGAAGATGGTAGAAAAACACCATTTGTGATTCTGATGGTGGCATTTTCAATCGTGTTTCATTGCCATTAGAGGATGAAATTATCCAAATACATAACAAGTTTTGAAATCTAAATAAAATCGAAACAAAAGTATTATATGATTCAAACATTGATCATATTGTCTACAAGTGTGGTTCGGATAATTTAGACACCTTTACAAAGTCATAAGTAAAAGCAAAATCCTTTAGGTTTTGCAAATGTTAACTTTAAGATAAGTTATCCATCCTCAAATGTTGAGAGTGCGATTTCCCTATTGAAAGCCTGTAAGGTTAAGTCATGGGTAAAAGTAATCAAACATAATCTTAAGGGAATGACATCAATATTGGAAAAATACAACAGTAAGATTATGACCGAGGAGAATAAGAGTTGAAAACTGCAATAAAAGGCCTGCTGGAGAAGGGAAGTACAATGATATCAATACTCAGACATATTCATTCATAATAGGATTCCAAGTTTGGTGCTACCCCTTTGATGTTTTCTCTTTTTATTGATAGTGTTAGTATATTGTCCATCTTATGTTGATTAGGATGCTGCATGCACTTCTATTAAGTTCTTGTATGAAGTTGGAGCATAGGGGTCTAGCTTTGTTCAATTGATTATCTAAAGTTACTATATAGTTGCATTTACTTTAATTAGTATGTTGCTTAAGTTAATCGAATCTGCAGCCCTTGACCCCCAAGCCAACGCTATCCCATCCAATTAAAAATAGAAGAAATGTAAAAATGCTCTAACCTTAAGAACTTATGAATATCAAGCATAAGTACTGAGGAAACTACTATATTCCTAGAAGATGACCATATATCAATTATACCTAGTCATTTACAAGGCCGTTTGGAGTCAAGTGGACATTATGCAAGTTTGCCAAGTAATGATAAAAGCTATTAGGGTGATAAATCCCACACAAGTACTATGATACAATCATGAACACTTTAGGTTGAAGCTTTTGATCAATGTATATTACTTGATTTACCAATAAACAAGCTATGACACTTTGATTAGACTATCCATAAATGCAGATTCGGTTAACTAAAACAACATTGGAAAGATCTCTCTCATCTTCTCCTTTTATCAAAAGAGAAGGGGGTTTCCTAAATTTCTATTCTATAGATAAGGAATCCAAAAAACATTGGAAAGAAAACACCAACACAAAAATGATCAAAAGAATGGAATTAATGAGTCTAGATAGTTTTAGGATATCTCCAAAATAGCAACGTTATATCATTAGGAGCTAATTTCCTCTATTTCCAGACTTCTTATCATATTAGGAGTCTATCTCCTCTATATCTATTTAATATGTATATGTATGTTACCACTGAATGAGCACAGAAAGTGACATCTTCTCCAAATCTCACATGGTATCAGAGTAGGGTCCATCTCACCGAATGTTGGGGCCTTTCGAAAATAAAAAATTGTCAACACACTAGATTCTAAGCACCTAGCGTAAGGCGGGATGCTAAAATAATGACAAAAATCCAACATTGGTGGT
This sequence comes from Solanum pinnatisectum, assembly GCA_035578085.1. Lineage (NCBI taxonomy): Eukaryota > Viridiplantae > Streptophyta > Magnoliopsida > Solanales > Solanaceae > Solanum > Solanum pinnatisectum. The sequence continues at coordinate 30,356,435 of CM069076.1, forward strand.
TAATGAGATGGGTGAACTCCTTATAAAATTTGGATTATCATCCTCCCTTTGAGCTAGCTTTTGGGACTTGAGTTAGGACCAAGACCTAATAATTTCAAATGATATCTCCAGAATAGCAACCTTATATCATTAGGAGATTATGTCCGCTGCTTATCATATTAGGAGTCTATTTCCTCTGTATTTATGTAATACTAGTTTCTGAACACGCATATTGCACGTGCATCCATCTGAATTGACATAATACCAATAACAAATTAAAATATGACAGCAAAGTATCTCTTCTCCAAATGAAATAAAAGATAAAAATATTTAGTACTTTAAAATACTATAATTATAAACACAAATTAATATATGTATAGTCTTATCTCATATGTTAATTACGTGCAAGACAATGTTCATAGAAAAAAAGAAAGATAAAAAATGAAAAGAATTTGACAGCCACTTCTTAGAGTTAACTAAAATAAAACGAACGCTACAATTAATAATCAATATTAATTTTTATTATTATTAAGGGATCATTTCAAGTATTGAATCCTACCAAATTAATTTTTTCAAAAATGAGCTTAGAATACAGAAATATAGCATCAACGGAGTGACAACTTAAAATATGAAACAATATCAAAAGTTGAAACATTGAATTTGCTTTTCTCAAAATGAGACAAAAGGATAAATAAATAAGGATAAACATTTATATCATTATTTCTTCCGTGAATTAAATAAGTTATTAATTTAATTACACGTTACTTTCTCCATTTCAAATTATTCATCGTGTTTCAATCTTGTACATTCCTTTAGAAAAAATTGATAAAAGAAATGTAGTTTTATATATTCTATCTTACACACCCCTTACAAAAAATAAACATTAATAAGTAGCTAATAAAATTATAAGAACAAATTAAATAATTTTTATTATAAATTAATATAGTACAATAATTTAATTGTTAAAAAGATCAAGTAAATTATAATTAATTTTTTTTTTTACAAATTACATCACACAAGTATATTAGTAAAGAGTCATGATCTTATATTTTGATGCATGATCCTTTATTTTACAATTAAAGAAGGAAACTTTGTACTAAAAAATGCATATCCTTCATGAAGATCATACACCTTTGTTCTTCTAGAAAAAAACAAAAAGAATGCTTTGCTCATCCCTAAAGAAGTTGATCCCCCAAATCTTAGCTTGCCCATTCCTTGTATATCACATAATATTGTTTACTCCAATATTTTTCATATTTATAGATGACAAATATAAGATAGTCAAAAAATTATAAGAGAATGTGTATGGTCAAGAATTAGATAAGTGAAAATCATGATATAAATGCATGAGAATATTAACATTTTTTCTTGGATAACGTGACCTGTTGCTAATACATGAACCATATTAAATTGCTTGTAAATTTCAAAATAACCTTTGAAATTCATAAAAAAAGATCTAGTTTTTTTGTGCATTGAAACATTAATGATTGCGCGATAATTTCGTTTCTAAGCATAAATAATAAGAGGAGGGTAATGCTAGATGGCCAAAAAATTTGGCCAGAATTTTTAAAAATTTATAATATCTTTTTTATTTTAAAATAAAATGATATTTTTTCCATTTTTTAATTAAAAGGTATTAAAGTTAAAAAGGTAAAAATGTTCAAAAAGGTAAAAATAACATAGGAAAAATACTATTCTGGCCAAATTCTTGCCAAATTTTCTGGCCAAAAGGATTTTTCCATTAGAGAAACAATGTTAATTTAGTGAATGAAAAATGGTTATTTCATTTTTTTAGAAACATTTAATATTTAATTAATTAGGTTTTTATATTAAAAGTGAATTTAATGTGTGTTGTAGACACGTAATTTTTGACCGAACATAAAGATTTACACTATCTTTTATTACTAAAATACTTTTTTTATGTCTAAGTTAGATATTTTAATTATTTTTTCTTATTTTCGTAAGTTTATTTTAAAAGATTTGAAAATAAAAAAAAATACATGTTTTATTTTTAATTTCAGTTTAATAATAAGCTAGTATTTCTTAATTATAATTGATAATTAGCTACTTAATTTTTGTTAGTTGAAAAAATAATTAAATAATATTATTATATTATATTATATTATATTATACTATACTATACTATACTATACTAGGTAATAAACCCGCGCTTCGCACGGACATAAATAATCTTTCTAAGCTTTTGAACCACCTTTCCAATAATAAATTGTTATAAGAAAAAAAAGTAATTAGTAGATTTTAAGAACATTTCAACAGTAATTAAATGATTTGACATTATCACATATCTCAAGAATTGTAAATATATAATAAATGATTAAAAATATCTTGATATCTAATCATTTTTATCTTTTAAATAATTTATCATAATATATGTTTGATGATATAATTGTTTTGTTAAAACTGAGTGATATTTTTATTTTGCGATTAAACATCACTTTTTCTATTTTTTAGTATATGAAAAATATAGAATCTGATAATTTTATAGTTAGAATAACTCTTTGTGAAAAAAAATTATGCGAAAGTTTTCGATAATCAATATTATTTATAAATAAGTTAAGACCGTTAAAAATGTACACCATAACAACATAAATTATTTTTTTTAGAGACAATCTACTTGTCTGAGGTCAAACGTTCACCACTTTTTGTTATTGTTACTTTGTTAGTCTAACAACATTTATAGAAGGAATAAATTTGAAATGACAGCAAAATAATATTGTTGGCCTTTTTAAAAATTCATTCTTCATTAAATTGCTGCTCCGAAGGCCCTTCTAGATGCCTAATCAATGCAACTTTACGATTTTTTTTAAAATATGTATGTATAATTTTTGCATTATGAAAGTACAAGTAGATCAAAATATTGGATTCTTGACTTATGTTAAAGAAATATTCTCAAACATTAAAAAAATTAAAAATGAGTATAACTAGGTAACTCAAAGCTCAGCAATGACTTTGAACATAAAGGACAACAAATCAATGTTAATAGACATATCTTTTGTTGCTTAAGATATTACTTTTATTTAGAACAAATTTTGTTTCATATTCTTCAAATTAAGCTTGCCAAAAATAGTCATAACGAACACCAAAAATATTTAGAAGAGCCAAATGAGAAGGGAAAAAAAAGAAAAACATTAAAAGGACGAAAGCTTTGTCCAAATGAGATCATATACATACCAAACGAAAAATAATCAATACAATTTTAAGGAGATCACAAAACAGCAAGATAAAAACATACATTAAAGGGAGTAAACTATGAGATATCCAATGATGATAACAAATCATTCTAACTAGAAAAGTTAATATGTTTTGAAATAACATACCTCAAAAAATTGACTAACACTTCAATCAACTTTCAATTCTTAAAGTACTCATAATATCCACTGATAAAAATTTGTAAAAATAGATAACAACAACATAAAAACCAAAAAATATGGGCATGCAAAGTTATTAACTCTCAGAGGATTTTCTAAAGAACACAAAATCTCATCCTTGTATGTGAAGGAATGACGTTGTTGATGAAGAAATTAGAGATTTGTGAGAGTTTTTTTTTTACTGTACCTTCAACAGTTCCAGTAGAGAAAAATTGCTTGAATACTCAGTTAACGTTTATTATTTAATCTGTACTAACAAATACTTATAACAATAATTTTGCAGATACATAAATAACAGTTTAAATCATGTACTCAAAAATAACAATTAATAATATAAGCATAAATTAATGACTATAAAAACATACCAACATATGTAACAATAGAATGAAACAGAATGGAAAAACAAAACAATGGTGTTAGTGAGTCATTTAACAGGAGCAAAATACACAAATATTTAATTGTCCATAAGAACAAGAAGAAGAAGTTCAACTTGTTTTGTTGGTTTAAAATGAAAGGAAATTCCTTTATTTATAGACAACAAAGGGTAGTGTGAACAAATGCTTATTGTGTCTTATCAGAGAGGTCACAACTCTTTGAAAAATTCACAACCTTTCATAAAAGTCACAACTTTTCATAAAAGTCACAGTATTCAAAAAAGTCGCAATTTTTCATAAAAGTCACAAGTTTTCATGAAAGATGAAGGCTAATTTTGGAAATAAAATAAATTAAAAGGAAATCATAATTTGTGGTGGCGCCACGTAGGCAGGTCTAGGGGTTATATATATATATATATTATTTTTGTAGACACGCAGTGAAATTTTGTAGGACACTACAAAACGTATTCAATTCGAATTAGGACTCTAGAATGTGTGTTCAGTTTCAATTAGAATTCTCAGAGGCTACTCAACCCTAAACCCTAGTTTATGCCTATATAAATGGTACTAAATTCTCTTAAAAGGCATCTCCAAAATTCCATAAAGAGATCAAGATCTTGAGTATTTCGCAAATTGATGGAATATTCATATAGAGGCTGAATCAAATCATCCTAGTTTGAGAAATACACCACTAACGACCCTCGAATCATGGATAAATCTTAGGAGGGGAGAATCAAGAGAGGAGCAGAATTGTACCACAATCTTGATGAATAAAATTATGTTTCTTAATATATATTTTTTTGTGATTGTAATTTATTTTCTGTTACTTTAAAATTTGTTGCAAACAAATTGGCACGCCCAGTGGGACCAAATCTGCCCTTCATCTCTTCTCTCATAAATCAAATCTGAAAATTTGAAGCTGCAAAGGTAGAAGAATGAGTACTTCAAGCCTCGTCTTTGAGTTTCATCAAGTCTACACTTCGACAAGCCTTGAAGCAGGGGGCATTTGTAGACACTGAAATTTTGTGGGACTCTACTAGACGTATTCAATTCGAATTTTGACTCTAGAAGGTGTGTTCAGTTTCAATTCGAATTTTCAGAGGCTACTCAACCCTAAACCCTAGTTTATGCCTATATAAATGGTACTAAATTCTCTTAAAAGGCATCTCGAAAATTCCATAAAGAGATTAATATCTTGAATATTCCACAAATTGATGGAATATTCATATAGAGGTCGAATCTAAATCATCATAGTTTGAGAAATACGCCACTAACGGCCCTCGAATCATGAATAAATCTTATGAGAGAAAGATCAAGGAAGGAACAAAATTGTACCCGCAATCTTGATGAATAAAATTATGTTTCTTCATATTTTGTGATTGTAATTTATTTTCTGTCACTTTAAAATTTGTTGCAAATAATTATATTATATTTAAAAAAAAATAATAACCTAAACCTACCCTATCACCCCACTTTTCCTGCCAATTACCACCACCCACTTACCTTCCAATTATCCCATTTACTGCCATTATCCCAACCCACACACCCAGTCTGCCAAAAAAGAAAAACAATACCCACCACAACCCCACTATATACACACACACGTATACCAAAAAAAGAAGAGAAACCCCTACTCCTACAAATAAATATATACATACAGACACCAAAGAAACAAACGAACACAGACAAACATCAGCCAATAGAAAAGAAACGAGAACAAACATTTTTGTCTTCCTTTCAACAACAACACACGGACAAGAAAAGAAAAATCACCCCCCACTTTATATTTTTTCACTCACAAATAGAGCTTGAGTTAGAGATTTGCTTTCGTAATTTCGAATTTATAGCTTTTTATTAGGACTGTTTATAATACTTGATTTCAATGTTATGAAGTTTGCTAGAATTTTATGTGTGTTTAATTTTGACAGAAGAATATTGAAATATTTCCTGTTTATTTTATTATACGTTATATTTTATCTTGTACCATATGTTATTATCAATTACGTACCGCTTGTTTCCAACCAAAATCAACCAAATGCCTGAAAGAATTATTCTGATAGTTTGTTTAGTCAACTTTATCTAATACTAAAAAATGTTTATTTCAGAAAAATTAAGAGATGAAGAGTTACAATTTTTATTTTTAATGTCTTTTGTCATAACTTGTAAGTATACTAAAAATGTAAGTGCATCTATAGCGAATTTGAATATGGAAAATTAACTTTTTATTTGTTTAAGATTTAAGATTTTTTTATTTAAATACTATTCATGAATATAAATAGTATAAAATAATTTAGTCACTAATAATACGCTTAAGCTTTGTAGTGATAGGTAAGCATTAAGATGGGTATATGACCCATTCAAAATATTTGTTTGATTAAGAATGTGGGTACACATCTTTTTCTTGAGACATTAAAATAAACTCAAGGATGCGGTGGCGTACCTTGTCCAATAATATAATTATATTTCACTAATTTTAAATAATACTTTTAGATAAAGTTAATACGGGTGATGCAAAAAAGACACTTATGCCTCTAAATGTCAAGACCAAGAATGCAGTTATGTATCTAAATGCAAACCAATAAAATTTCAACAATAAAATAAATATGAGCAAATCATGGCATGTAATAATATATCCAAAAATAAAAATTAAGATAAGTATAAGTCAATTAAAGCGACCGTGCTAAAACCACGGGACTCGAGGGATGCCTAATACCTTCCCCTCGGTCAATAGAATTTCTTACCCGAATTTCTAGTTCGCAGACCAAAATTAAGAGTCATTTCCTTTTGATTAGGGATTAAAACGAAAAGGTGACTTGGAACACCATAACTCAATTCCAAGTGGCGACTCTAAAAAATTAAAAAAAATCCCTAATCACTATCGTCGCTTAAATTGGAAAAACCCTTCCGCGGTGCGCAAAGAAGGGGTGTGCCGTGTGCCGTGTCCCGTGTGTGTGTATATATATATATATATATATATATAATGATTAAATTAAATATACATATAGATTATAGATGGTAAATATTATTAAATTAGATATTTTAATTAGGAATTAATCTAAGGAAGTGCAAAAGTCATTAAAATTTTTATTAAAATGATACAATTTAATATTTAACTTAAATAATTAAATGTTTTTATAACATTTTAATTTATAGTAGGGGTAAAACCGTAATTCAACTTTTAACTTTTTTGTTCCCACTTATAGTAATATATATATATATATATATATATATATATATATATATATATATATATATATATATATATATATATATGATGTATGTGAATATTACAATTGAATGAGTAGAGAAAGTGAGATCTTCTCTAAATCTTACAGATATGAATGAAGTTCTTAATTTGATCAAGAAATATTTTGAAGGTTCTTGTCTTAAAAAAAGGAATTCAAGATGCACGCCCACTTAAGAGGGGAGATTCCTCCAATTATAATTTTTTTTTTCTCTCTCATAGGTTATTTAGATAACTAATGATCTATGTGGCAATGGATTGATTCGCTTATTTATTCAAAAACTTTCGTACTATATTGGTAATAAAATTAATTAATTGAATATAACATAAATGATAATTTTTGAATTGGTTCTAATTATCATCGATTCATTTTTCATCAATTATAATTTAGGCATTTTGATACTTTATGTTAAGATGTACGCCAAAATTTAGTAATACTATTAGCATTTTTATTATTCCATAAAGATTATCAAATATTAATTCACTAATATATATATATATATATATATATATATATATATATATATATATATATATTTGTCTTATTTAAATACACATATTAGTTAAAGTGGGTTCTAGTACTTCTTTATATGAAAATAATTAATGACTGTAACGATTATTCTAGAGATTATCTCAGCTATTTATTTTATCTTCATGTATTAAATGATGAGGATACTTTAACAATTTTTATACTTTTCTTAAGACAAAAAGGGAGAAAACTAAAGAAAAAAATCTAAGATATTGTACGTTTCGTTTTCTCTCCTTAATTTTTATTGTTGTAGTAGAAAAGATCAATGCATTGTTTTTAAATCTACAAACTCGTAGAATACAAACACCCTAATTTTCCAAAGGAACATATTATTCTATTTATTCCTTTGTAAAGTACTAAAGTTGTGTTGAGTAAGGAAAGTAAGGTAATAACACAATATGTTATAATGAAAAATCCTGAATCATGAAAGGTAAAAAAAGAACGACCTACACTTCAATAACATTTAACCCAACTTCACCCAACCGTGAGCCTTAAAACAGTTTAGATTATAAATGTTGCAATTCTAGGAACTAAAATGAATCAAAAATCACCCTTGACTATTGATCGCAACGTTGCTAACTCTGAGCTTTAAACAATTTGTTGGGTTTAGCAAGGTGTGAATGAGAAATAAAAAGAGAAAATGTAAAGTGGAAGAACCAATGAAAGTGGGGCAACCAATTTTGGAGGGAAAATGAAAAGTCATTGCAAAGTGCAAATGAAAAGTCATTTTTACCATATTGGTAGAAGAAAGAAAATTGTTGTCCTTATATTAGGAAACACTTCCTTTAGTTCTTAAAGGGTTAAGAAGAAGGTGCCCCCTCGCGCCGTCATCGTCACTCGCTCGGCCTCGGCAAAGCCGGATTTGGATTTGGCAAATGATGTGATTGATTGACGTTAATTCATTTCTTTTCTCTTATAAATTAATTCAGAATGTTAGTTAAATAATGGAATTAATTTCGCAACGAATTATTTGAAATTCGCGCCTAACGGTAAATTCGTTTGAAAGGATTTGTTCCTTCCGAAAAGTCGTTATTTTTCCCAAAAGACATAACCTTCTGGAAAAAACGGGTTTGAACAGATTTGTCTGAACAGACTCGTTCCTTGCTGCTAATGGCTATAAATAAGAGGTAGTTTTCGTTTTTCAAACATTGGAAAAAAATATTTCCTCTCTACATACATATGAAAGTTTGATATGAAAGATATAATGGAATTGCGGAAAGGAAAATCCGAACTTTAAAGGAAATGATGAATGCCTTACTTATAAGTTCAGGTTTACCACAAAACTTGTGGGGGGAAGCTGTCCTTACAACAAATCGAATACTAAATAGAGTGCCTCACACGAAGACACGTGTTATTCCATATGAGAAATGGAAAGGTAGAAAACCCAACTTGAAATATTTCAAAGTGTGGGGGTGTCTAGCCAAAGTTCAGGTTCCTATACCTAAGAGAGTGAAAATAGGGCCTAAGACTGTGGATTATGTATTCATTGGATATGCCACAAATTGTAAGGCATGTCGATTTTTGGTTCATAAGTCCGAACATCCGGATATTCATGATAATACGGTAATGGAATCAGATAATGCTGAATTTTTTGAACATATCTATCCGCATAAAACTAGACATGAGTCATCTAGTGGGGGGTCTACACAACCTCGAGAAGAACCAAAAGATAATGAAACCAATGAAGAGAGTCCAAGGCGCAGTAAACGTCAAAGGACAACTACTTCATTTGGATCTGATTTTGTACCATTCCTTCTTGAAAGTGAGCCTCAAACATTCAAGGAAGCGATGTTGTCTAGCGACTCAACCTCTTGGAAGGAGGCTGTCAATAGTGAGATTGAATCAATCTTAAGCAATCATACCTGTGAGTTGGTTGATCTTCCTCCAGGGAACAAACCCTTGGGTTCAAAATGGATCTTCAAAAAGAAGATGAAAGATGATGGAACTATTGACAAATATAAAGCAAGACTTGTTGTCAAAGGCTTTAGACAAAAAGAAGGTCTTGATTATTTGACAAATACTCGCCAGTGACTAGGATTACATCAATTCAGATGTTAATTGCCCTAGCTGCAGTATACGATCTTGAAATCCTTCAAATGGTAACGACCTTCTTAAATGGAGAGTTAGAGGAAGAGATCACATGGAACAGCCTGAGGGCTTCGTAGTTCCAGGTAAAGAAAAGAAAGTATGCAAACTTGTTAAGTCACTTTATGGACTAAAACAAGCACCGAAACAATGGCATGCAAAGTTTGATCAAACCATGTTGTCAAATGGATTTAAGATCAATGAGTGTGATAAATGTGTTTACATTAAAGACACTCCGAATCAGGAAGTCATTGTATGCCTATATGTGGATGACATGCTGATAATGAGCAAGGACATTGCCAATGTAAAAGCTATTAAGCGTATGCTCGCTAGTAAGTTTGATATGAAAGATCTAGGAGTTGCCAATTTGATATTAGGAATTCAGATTCACAAAACTCCTAACGGTCTAGCATTGTCTCAATCTCATTATATTCAAAAGGTACTTGAAAAGTTCAAGTATTTGAATTTCAAAAAGGCAAAGACCCCAATTGATGTGAACCTTAATCTTGCAAAGAATAAAGGTGAAAGTCAGTCTCAATTGGATTATGCTAGAGTATTGGAAATTTTGATGTATGTCATGAATTGTACACGACCAGACATAGCTTGCGCTATAAGTAAACTGAGTTGATACACAAGTAATCAAAATAAAAATCATTGGTTGGCAATGAAGAGAGTTTTGGGGTACTTAGAAGACACTCAAAACTATGCTTTGCATTACAACAAATATCCATCAATTTTTGAAGGATATAGTGATGCAAATTGGATTACTGGGTCAACTGAAACGAAATCCATGAGTGGATATGTTTTCACTATTGGTGGAGGAGCTATATCTTGGAAATCATCTAAACAAACATGTATAGCTCGCTTTACAATGGAGTATGAATTCATCGCCTTAGACAAGGCAGGTGAAGAAGCTGAATGGCTCTGGAATTTCTTAGAAGATATTCCGTCTTGGCCCAAACCAATGGCCCTTATATGAATACACTACGATAGTCAAACTGCAATAGGAAGGGCTGGAAGCGTTATGTATAACGGGAAGTCTCGTCGCATAAGACGAAGATATAACTCTGTTAGACAACTACTCTCTAGTGGAATTATCACAATTGACTATGTAAAGTCAAAGGATAATGTGTCAGATCCACTTACAAAAGGCCTAACTAGAGAAAGAGTTGAGAGATCATCGACGGGAATGGGACTATGGCCGAGAACAATTCATCATGGCGATAACTCTACCTAGAAGACTGGAGATCCCAAGATCTAGGTTCAAGGAGATAAAACAAAATCATAGATGACGGTTCAACATTGTCAAAAATTATTTTATGTCCATTCTCATGATGAGACAATGTTCAGTAACAAGTATAAAGGCATAAGGACTTTTTTAATGGTTTCTAAGTTTGATACAGGGTATATCAAATAGTGTATCTACAGGATAACACATTTAGAAACCACCTATGTAAGTGTGAAGTGTAAGCCGCTTCAAGGAGAATCCGGTAAGGCCAGTTCTCTAAACACTTATTAATCGAGATGTGTTCATGGCTGAAACGAACAAAACAATGAGAACCAAAAACAGTTCAAGGGTTGATTGTGTTACTTATGTTGTCTAGGTATACACCAAAGCTCGACGGTTCAAAAATATCAAATCTACCGATTGACCGAGCATATCCGATATATGTTCACTATGGAAAGTTTAAAGGGAAACCTACTTATCCAGATGCGAAAACCCTTACTTACAAGACACACAAGTTTTCATGCATATGTTTAAACTATAGCCATTCCCCATTCATGTGGGGGATTGTTGGGTTTAGCAAGGTGTGAATGGGAAATAAAAAGAGAAAATATAAAGTGGAAGAACCAATGAAAGTGGGGGAACCAATTTTGGAGGGAAAATGAAAAGTCATTGCAAAGTGCAAATGAAAAGTCATTTTTACCATCTTGGTAGAAGAAAGGAAATTGTTGTCCTTATATTAGGAAACACTTCCTTTAGTTCTTAAAGGGTTAAGAAGAAGGTGCCCCCTTGTGCCGTCGTCGTCGCTCGCTCGGCCTCGGCTTCGGCTTCGGCTTTGGATTTGGATTTGGAATTGGCAAATGATGTGATTGATTGATAATATTTTTTTTTGGACAAAATTTATTTAATCAATCTTGTTAATTCATTTCTTTTCTCTTATAAATTAATTTAGAATGTTAGTTAAATAATGGAATTAATTTCGCAACGAATTATTTAAAATTCGCGCCTAACGGTAAATTCGTTTGAAAGGATTTGTTCCTTCCGAAAAGTCGTTATTTTTCCCAAAAGACACAGCCTTCTGAAAAAAAGGGGTCTGAACAGATTTTTCTGAACAGATGTGTTCCTTGCTGCTAATGGCTATAAATAAGAGGTCGTTTTCATTTTTCAAACACTGGAAAATTTTTTTTCCTCTCTGCATACATTTTCTTATATAAACAAAATTGTCGATCGACTGAGTCTCTGTGTGCTCTTATTGCTGTTCTTGCGTTTGCTGAAGTTATTGAAGTTTGAGGTACTGCTACTTCTTTAACAGGTTAATCCGTTTTATCTTGGGAGGAATTAATCTACAACCTCGGGTACAGTGAAGGGATTAAATTTCTTAAGGAAACACAGTGGTTTCTATGAACTCGGATCAAAAGCATTCTATCTATTTCAATTTTTTTCTGTTTCTGTATTTTTGACTAACCTGAATACAGGAGGTAACACAATTTAGATTACAAATCTTTCCATCCGAAGAACTAAACTTTAATTCGTATGAATCAACAATATCCATTGACTATTGACAGTACTTCAAGTTGACCCAACTTGATGTGTTCTCTAAACTCTAAAAGGAAAAGATTACAACTCAATAAAAAGGCAATACAAGAAAACTTGACTTAAAAGAACTTTAAAGCATATGCCTATGGAACATATTCTTCAATCTTTTTTTCTTGTGTTGGCTGCATTTCATCTTTAGGCAGAACTCTCTCAAATGTGAACTCTTTCTAGTTGATTGTCTTCTGCTTATAAATATTTGTGTGAGTGTGCAAGGTTCTTTGTGAAACCCTTAATGTATTTACAGATGTAGTACTTCTCCTTCATTTATAAGATGTCATTTCTTCTAAGGATTCCTTGTCCTTTTAGGATTCTATTTGTCACTATTCGTTAATATTTATCTCCATGTAGGAATCCTCTATGAAAATAAATTTTATGCAAGTTGGACTCTTGTCACGACCCAACCCACCGGGCCATGCGAGCACCTACATACTACCACCTAAGTAGGAGAACCCTCTTATCCCAAAAGTTGCAACATGCAGAAATTAAATAAAACGGAATAGTATGATTTTATAATTAAAAACTCTTTAAAAAAATTCTAGTTAAAACTTGTAAAGTAATTAACACCCCCAAGGATCTAGTCTAAGCAAGTACAAGAGCTACTAAGAGTACAAACTGGACATAATAATAAATGACACAGATCCCACCATGCGGAAGGAAAAGTAGAAGCTGCTGGAGAATTTCTTCGTCTTCACCTAATGAAACATCACCAACATAGCAAGAGTATGATCAATACAAACTACACGTACTGGTAGGCATTATCGGTCAACCCAACATCCACTGCATAACATAAGAAATCAATTAGTAAGAATATACCATAAACCACTCGCTTCTCCACCTTTACCCTCACTTGGATACCTCAAAACTACACTAGTACATCTTACTACTAACCACCTCCTCATTCAACCCACTCACTAGTTTTCTTGATCATAGCCTAGTCATTCTAACACATAGAAGAGACCAAGAATATAACTACACGTATTTCGACTAACCACCCACTACATGCCGTTACTTCCTCTTTTATATTACCCCGCCTTCGTCGCATGGCACATTATGTCAAGCTTACTAACTACTAACCACGAATCCCTTATTCGGACATTAGAAATTCTTGAACCATCACCCCCCACCTACCATATCACACTTCGGTTTGGGTTTGCCCTTTTTAGTTCATTCAAAATCAAGGTACATATCAGGTTTAAACATCATAGAAGAACAATCAACATAAGTATTCACCACCATATAGCACTCCGGGGAAATACAATATCAATTATCATTATGAACAAGCTACAGTTCCACAACCCTCAGGATATACAATTATGTCAAATCATTAGTCCTGTCATGGGACCCAAACCCAAACTGTTAGCATACCGAAACGTGGTACCTGATCTAATGTTTATGCCGAAATGTGGCAACCAATCCCATATTTATACCGGAACGTGGAAACTGATCCAACTTACTGTGTCGAAATGCAACACCCGATACATTCAACAACTACAATCACAAACACGTATATTCTCACAATCATACATCAAGTCGTGATTCATGGTATAACTCATTCAATTATTTTCATATTCGATTAATGTGATCCAAAATGCAACATTCGTATACATACAAGTATCATAGCGAAGCAAGAACAAACATACATCACCCAATCACAGAATCACCACCATCCCAATGAACTGTTCATCAACATATATCATGTAAATATTAATTCGACCATACTTAGCCCTAGTTCATCATCTAAGGCTTCTTCCTAGAGTTTTAATCATTCGATGCGTGAAGGCCTACACATAAATTCTACCATTGATTTACATATATTACGTAGTGAGCACCGATTTATAACTACTCAATTCATAAAACCTAGCCTACCTGGCGCCAAGCAGCTGCACGAAGTTTTGGCTTTGATTCTTGTGGTTCATGCTTCGTGACAGTGATCTTAATCAGAAATCCACCATTCCCCGCGCTCCTTATGCTAGAAATCTCATTCTCCTTCTTTCCCAAGCTTAGACCAACTTTTTGAGGTTTCTAGGGTGTTTTACGACTAATTTAGGTATTTTAGGAAGAAGGAGAAAATAAGATTTTGCGTTTTTTACATTCTACCTTGCCTATCTCGCTCTGGCGCCAACTTACCCCGCCTTGGAGCCGCTGCCCTAGCGACATCGCCCTAGCGGGACAGTGGTCTAGTAAATTCCCAAATTTTTGCTTTTCCTAATTAACGATTATTTAGGTCGTTACAATAGATATGAATGTACCCCTCTTTCATCCCTGAACGACTAGTGCATGGATCGTAACACGCCCTATTCCAAATTGCATCTAACTTAGGAATTGGTCCATTACGGGAACAACGACGGATGGGGATTTTTTTCAAATATTTGACACACGAAGGTACTATACCCAAAAGGACTAGAATAAATTGAAGGCAACATACGACGAAAGAACGTGACAAACTTTCACAACCTGACCCGTTAGAGCAGCACCCCTCCCGCTAAGGCGGGGCCGCTGTGGCGAGAGTTCTCCCACTGAAGCAGGAGATCAGGAACCAGTACATAGAAGGGAAAAATGAAATTTTCCCCATTCCCTCTCATTCCTTCAAATCTCTCCCTCAAAAATCCTCTCAACTCGCTTTCTTGAAACATCAAATCAAGGTAATTTTCTCGTTTATTACACTCTTTACTTCCGTACTTACTTAACTATGTTTGAGTTCTACTTGTCTAATTGCTTAGAAATGGTTTTTTGGGTAGTTACTCTAAAAATGAACTAGGTTGCTTGATTTGTTAGGAAAATGTATCATGAGTACTTCCCTTACATCCCCAACGTCTCTACAACATCCTGGGCGTAAGAATTTCATAAAAATATGGTTAAATTGGTACAAAAATGGGTGGGGGAAATTGAAGGGTCTGTTGATGAAAAACTCTAATTTGGGCCTTGTTTAGGGGTTTATTTGCTAATATGATTACGTATTTAGGTTCTAGGGTAGTTATTATATTCTGATCTGCTGAAATTCTACCGAAAATAGAGGTTTTGGGATGAAGAGGTGCCATGATCACACATGGTGTTCGTCCTAAATGAAGGCTGCTCTGGTGGCCTTCATCCCGCTATGGCAACCTTCCTCATCCCGCTCCCGCTGTGGCAGGATTCAGTGGACCAGTAGCCTGACCCCTTAACTCAAAAAATTTCCCTCTTCCCCTTCTGACTTACAGTAATTACGTTTCTTTTGAGATCGTAATCGTACCAACGGACGTTCTTGGTCGAATGCTCCATCCGCCGGAAGGCGTCTATTTCCAACGAGATCTAACTTATATTTTCCATAATTTGTAGGTCTATCTAAATGGAAGGTCTGACTGAAGAGAACCTACCTTTGCAGGTCTATATAAATGGCAGGTCCGAATGAAGAGAACCTACCCTTCGTCCGATTTCCCGACACTACTAGTCGAGAGAGGTTTCATGACTTTTGGAACAACAAATTTTGTTGTGACAGGGGATTTATATTTCTCAGGATAGAGGAGAAAGAGCTAGCCTTTTATGCTCGCTTGATGGAGTTTCTGGTGGGCTCCACTGACCGAAGCTCCCCCTGCCGCATGTGATGACTGGGTGCAGGAGTTCTATGTTGTCCTGCCCATCGTTTGCTGTGATGACCTTCACCCTCTCATCCACATCCGGGGAGTTGACATCTCTCTGAATGCCACGACCCTAAATGAGGTACTAAAGTTGCCGGAGGTCTTGAACGCTGAGTACGAGGCTAAGCTGAGTGAGATGGATCTGGAATGGCTAAGGGACACACTGGTGGAGTCTGCACGTTGGGACAGAGTTTATTGGACTTCAATTGAGGGTATTACTAGCACAGACTGGTTATCGGATTCTAAGAGGTGATTTCACTTGGTCACTAGAAGGATTCATCTATCAGGCAACCGCACTAACGTGACGTTCCCTCGGGCCTTGGTAGTGGCATGCGCGGTGCAGGACATTGAGCTGAATGTCGGGGTGCAGATTATTTCAGAGTGGAAGATGTTCTATCGGGGTAACAAGAAGGTGTTCTTCCTCTTTGGTCTTAATTGCGCTGTGCAAGCGGGTGGGGGTGTCGCTTCTCGACAATGATAAGGTACTTCCCATGGATCCCCCCTTTCACCCTCTTTTGGTTAGACACGCTTCTACTTCTTGGAGCAAGAGGAGGAGGATGGACATGGCTATCAGTAGCCAGGCGGTCGCGGGGTCGGATGAGGAGGGAGGCGATGACACTCGTCCTACTGGGTCTTAGCCTCCACGTTCATCGGCACAGGTAGAAGAGGACTTGGTAACTGTGTGGAGGAGGATGGGGTGCCCTATCACTCCCACCACCCCGGTTCCCATGCACTGCCCTAGAGCTTTAGATACTCCATCGCGAGTTGTGCCTGGAGAGGAGGAAGGGTCTGGAGAGGGACTATTTGTTGGTTCGGATCTGAAAGGCGGTGAAGATCTTGTTCACTTGCGTCGCTCCAGGGCAGGAGATTCCCATAGTGGAGAATGGGGATTTCTATTAGTTCTCTAGTCTAGAGGAGGCCATGACAGGCCTGGTGCTCCCGAAGGAGCTAGATTCTGATACCGACACCTCTCGGTCCCAGGGCTCTTGAGTTGTTTCTTCGCCCCTCTTGGGCTTGTAATTTTAGGATGACTTTGTATTTACCTTTTCGCTCTTCTTATGTTTTGTAAGCACATGGATGCTAGTTTCTATGCTGTTTTTCCCGCTAATATTAAATTCTAAGGTTTCATTGCCTATTGTTTTTGTTGTTGACACTATTTTGGGTTGTTGGGATTGTTCGGATATCATTTGGGGTCTAATTGGATAGCTTAAGAAAACTGGGGATGCAGGCTGAGGTTTTGCCTCACCTCATCCCATTATGGTGGGAGAATTTCCACTCTGACAGTCCCATTCTGGCGAAAATAATCCCTCCCCAGTGGTCAAAATGGAAACATAACTTCTGCCAAGATTTTTCTGGGGTTTTGCTCTCTTTTCTAAAATGCATCATGGTTCCCAACTTTACCAAACAAAACCAGGATAATTCCCTTAGTTGGATAGTCGATAGATACCCGTGTCAATCTCAACAATACATATCCAACTCATTTTGCTTACTTCAACACCATAACCCACACATCCCCAGGATATGCCCAGACATTCATGCGATTATTACACAAGCTCAAGACACATTCAAATTTTCCTCACCAATCGCCTCGTAGTTTATCTAAACCCTCTCATCGAATCTAGTCAGGACCTTCTTTTCACAACGAGTTTCACGATACACTTACATCTCGCATAATTTCAATAACTAGGCGAACATATTGCACGTAATAAGGTTTAGACACATATTTATAGTACACGTAATCATATCATCACATTCAAACAATTTCAACTTTACAATCGCAGTTAATTCAGAAATATGAAACACGCATTCATCGTTTCAAGTTGTACTCACAGACAAACCATAGTTCTTAATTAGTTACTTCCCTCCAGGAATGACCATTAATGATCATTCATGCATTTACACCGCCCCTAGGGCTAGATACCAATTGGAACCTTCCCAGTTCCAATTTACCTTACTTGTGTTCCCGTGACCATGGCGTCTAGATCACTTTGTTGAGATACCAATTGGAATCAGGAGGTACCAATTGGACTCAACTCAAACCACAAGCGAAACTCGCAAGAAAGGAGAGAAAAATTGAACAACTTCCTAGAATGCTTCCTAGCCTCTTGTAGATTAGATGTGGACGTCTACACACCCATCAACATGAGTCTAGTCTGCATTTTGCTCTTGTACTGGGAGACCGGTAACCTAGGCTTTGATACCAATTTGTCACGACCCAATCCACCGGTCCGTGCGGGCACTTACATACTACCACCTAAGTAGGATAACCTTCTTATCCCAAAAGTTTGCAACATGCAGAAATCAAATAAAACAGAAACACAAGAATAATAGGATTTTATAATTAAGAACTCTTTAAACAAATTCTAGTTAAAACTTGTAAAGTAATTAACACCCCAATGATCTAGTCTAAACAGGTACAAGAGCTACTAAGAGTACAAACTGTACATAATAATAAATGACACAGCTTCCACCATGAGAAAGGAAAAGTAGAAGCTGCTGGAGAATTTCTTCGTCTTCACCTAGTGAAACATCACCAACCTACATCTAGACTATGTCAAAAGACATAGCAAGAGTAGGATCAGTACAAACCACACGTACTGGTAGGCATCATCGGTCAACCCGACGCCCACCGCATAATATAAGAAATCAATTAGTAAGAATATACCATAAACCACTTGCTTCTCCACCTTTACCCTCACTTAGATACCCCAAAACTACACTAGTACATCTTACTACTAAACACCTCCTCATTCAACCCACTCACTAGTTTTCTTGATCATAGCCTAGTCATTCTAACACATAGAAGATACCAAGAATATAACTATGCGTATTTCGAATAACCACCCACTATATACCATTACTTCCTCTTTTGTAATACCCCGCCTTTGTCCCATGGCACATTATATCAAGCTTACTAACTACTAACCACGAATCCCTTACTCGGACATTAGCAATTCTTGAACCATTACTCCCCCCTAACCGTATCACACTCCAGTTTGGGTTTGCCCTTTCCGGTTCATTCAACATGAAGGTACATATCAGGCTTAATCAACATAGAATAACAATCAACATAAGTCTTCATCACCATATAGCACTCTGGGGAAATACAATATCAATTATCATTACGAACAAGCTACAGTTCCACAATCCTCAGGATATACAATTATGTTAAATCATTGATCCGTCCTCTCATGGGACCCAAACCCAAACTGTTAGCATACCGAAACATGGTACCCTATCCAATGTTTATGTCGAAACATGGCAATCGATCCCATATTTATGCCGGAACGTGACAACCGATCCATGTTAGTGTGTCAGAACGCAACACTCGATCCATTCAACAACCACAATCACAAACACATATATTCTCACAATCATACATCTAGTCATGATTCATGGTATACCTCATTCAATTATTTTCATATTCGATTAATGTGATCCAAAATGCAACATTCGCATACATACAAGTATCATAGCGAAGCAAGAGATAACATACATCACCCAATCACATAATCACCACCATCCCAATAAACAGTTCATCAACGTATATCATGTAAACATTAATTCGACCATTCTTAGCCCTAGTTCATTATCTAAGGCTTCTTCCTAGAGTTTCAATCATAATTCATTCAATGCGCGAAGTCCTCCACATAAATTCTACCATTGATTTACATATATTACATAGTGATCACAGATTTATAACTACTCAATTCATAAAACCTAGCCTACTTGGCGCCAAGCAGCTGCATGGAGTTTTGGCTTTGATTCTTGTGTTTCAGACTTCGTGATGATGATCTTGACCGAAAATCCGCCATCCCCGTGCTCCTTATGCTAGAAATCTCCTTTTCCTTCTTTCCCAAGCTTAGAGCAGCTTTTTCAGGGTTTCTAGGGCGTTTTACAACTAATTTAGGTATTTTAGGAAGAAGGAGCAAATAAGATTTTGCGTTTTTTACATTCTACCTCGCCTATCTCGCTCTGGCGCCAACTTACCCCGCCTTGGAGCCGCTGCCCTAGCGACATCGCCCTGGCAGGACAGTGGTCTAGTAAATTCCCAAATTTTTGCTTTTCCTAATTAACGATGGTTCGGGTCGTTACAACTCTTCTCATAAATATGTTACATCCATTGCTTTAATCCTCTTGCATTGCGTGATTGACCTTCTCCTAATCCCAATGGACTATGTCTAATAAGAACATGTCGTAGCAACCTATTCTTTGAATTTGTTCCCCTATTTGTCAATCATCAAAATCTTTCTTGATCTAATATAAATATATTTGGAAACTTCATGAAAAGTACTATAGCTCAAAATCGATAACAATTCAAAATATTCAGAGAGTATTTGGAAATATCAAGGTTAGAAAATATTCTTGGAATGTCCAAATAGAAACTAAGACAAATAAAGTATACATTTGTATCATGACATATTTATGGACGAGGATTATTTGATAATATTCATACTTTCGATAAGAGAAAAAATGGATTACATTTGAAAATATAAGATAGGGGCAAACTACCCGAGTTACATTGCCTATTTGTCAAGATAGCAATTTGTGGTGTTGTCAAAAGTAATGTTGTGGAGAAAATATGGAAGAAAGTAATATTAGCTTTTAGGTTTCCTTCTTCATCCAATAATTCATCATTTTTCTTTGGGAAACACTACAATTCAAGGGTATTCCACTAGGAAAGAGTATGTGAAAATTAAAGTTGATCTTTTGGAGGTATCAAAAAATATCTTAGATATTTTAGTAGAATTTTCTAGAATTTGATAGAGTAAATATCTTTGATATTTATACTTAAGAAAAATCTAGATATTCTAGATAATTTGATGTTTATAGTAAAGTATAGAAATATCTAGATTATTGTTACATAGTTAGAAGATAAGAATATCTAGATATTTCTTATAGATATATCTAGAATAATTTCTAGAAGCATCCCTATACAAGTATAAATAGGGGTCACATTAGACATTTGTAATCAACCCAAGAACAACCAAAATCAAAGAGTCTTCTTACATAAATAAACAAGTTCTCTTTTTTAGCTTCCTCTTCTTTAGTTGAATCTTTCAATCTTAGTTAACGATCTTGGGCTAGCAAAAGGGTTCTCCAATTGTACTTTTATTTTGTTATTCTCTACATAGTATACAATGTTACACATCCACCTTATCCTGAAGCCGCCATGCTGCCCGAATTACAATAAATAGAAATATAATTTCCTAAAGTACCTTCAATAGTGTCATTTGATGGAAATTTTTAGAGTTGATATCTTATTTACTGATGATTGGATTTGAGGAATTAAAGTTTTTTCTATATCATGTTTTTAGTGAACCAAGAGTTTCAAAATCAAAATCCAGATACTAGAAACATCAACAAATGTGAGGATAAAATAATGCAATAAAATGATAATCTATGACACATGAAAGGAGAGGACCAATACAAATTCTTTAACATGATGGGTAGAAGTCTATAAGTCCAGAATACAACTCCTACTCCACCACTAAGCACAAGAGACATCCTTCTTATTGTTGAGACATCTAAATTCTCTCAATCTGCAATAGAAAAGCAATTGGGAAACATTGTTTTCCTTCTAAAATATTTCCCTCAAGTGTGGTCAGGTAGCTTCTTGAAATGGTTGAATAAATTGAGTGTTATAAAGTTTGGTCTCTTTCTTGTTTCTTGTATATGTAAATATGGAAGAGGATTAAAAAATCTTGTGTATGTATTGTATCGCTATTGTATAAATAGTGTATACCATGTATTTGAAGAAGCTTTAATGACTAATGATATCTTTGAATCCTGACCTACTCAAAATTATCTCTAAATAATTTTAAAGTTAGATATGAGTTTATATTGATATTTAAATCTTTTAATATATCATTCACTTGAAATGATGATACGTTGAATTTATTTGAACTTTAAAATTCTTCAATGGTGAATTTTTCTATTAAACAAAGAGAAGAAACCAAAATACACACACTAATGGAGAAATATAAAAATTAGCACAAGACATTTTGGAACATGGAGGTTTGGTGCAAACCACACATCCTAGGCATTACATCGTGTGACAACATTTAAATGGATTGGTGCAAACCACACATCCTAGAACCACTCACTTCATCTTGATGTCTTCCTAGCTTATGATTGGTGAGGTCAATGTTTGAGGAGGACCTCTCTATGCATGTAGGTTGAGGTTATCCTCTTGCACATTTGGCTAAAAGTAGTTTCCCATGGCTATTAATGGTTCAAACTTGAGGATGAGATTGAAAGAATGATAAAACTTGTGTTTTGTTGTTGCCTTAGCTACTAAACTTTGCCATCTGCTGGATAGCTTGCTATTAATTTGTCCAAGACTGTTGCTGACATGAAGCTCTTGTTGTCATAGTTCTTCTTTTGACACTACTTGATAACTTGTTAGTTGGTAGAATCTTTGTTAGGGTTGTACGTTAAATAAAATCTTCTTGGGTTAGTGTTGCAGTATTTGTTAGGTGTAAATAATGTTCAGGCTATGCTACAATATAACTTCGTTGCACAAGATTTGTGGGGTTCGTATTAGTAAAAGAACCATATTCTCTTTAGCAAAAATAATGCATGCATTAATTTTCTATATTAGTAGTACCTTGTCTGGTGTACTTTTTGATCCTCTGTATAACTATTGCTTCCATTAGTTATACACACTATTGTGTATTGATCTTAGGCGTATTTATATGCCAAAATTGTCAATATTTGCCCATGATGTGATTGAATTGAAGAATAATCTCGAGTCTATTAGCTTGATTTCATGTAACTTGCGATGATTGTTCACTAACACATGTGATTAGTTGTTTCAGCAACTTTCAAGGAAGTTAGAGTTGATTCAGAGAAGAAGTGTCAGGCGTACTGCTTGACGCGACACGCTAAGGCATGAATAATAGAGAAGTTTTCCTGGCGCGATGCCAGGCGTGACACGCCACCATGAAAACTACTGAGACCATCGCCTGGCGCACTGATAGGCGCGACACGCCATAGTGGGAACTTCAGAGGACTTAGCCTGGCGCGAAGCCCCAGCTCCTGTCTGACTTTTCCAACAAAAAATGTATTAAATAGGATTCCTAGTTGAAGTATAATTTGACCCTAGTTTTCCTAGCTTCTATAAATAGATCCCTAGGGCTTATTTGTAGGGGGTTCGACATTATTTTGGTGTACAAGAGCAAGTTCCATCGTTTGTAATAGGTTTCACTTTTCTAACTCTTCTTATTTTTGAAAATTGCATGAACAATTGTATTTTGTGGTTTTCGAATACTATGAGTGGCTAAACGCCCTAAGTTCTAGGGCCGTAGCTATGGATTGAATGTTTATTATTTAAGGTTCTTGAATTAATTATTGGTTGTCATTATAAGTTGCTTCTATATTCTTGTTTTAGTATTTTATTCTTGTGGACCATAAGATAAATCTATTGTCTATTCTTAAAATCGAGAGAGGAGAGGGTAAATAGATAAGAAAATATAGAAAGCTTGATCATCCATTGTGAGTTGATGTGTGTTTAGGAGTGACGCCCAAATGAACAACTTGCTTGGTTACAAAACAGGATAAAATATAAATGCTCGCCAGTTAGGCCTGCTATCTCCACTCAACGATGTATTTAGACAACTAACTGGAGTAGGCGACTAGAGGTCGAGAGACTCGACTCATACAATTAATCCTGTAAACCAGTAACCTGATAGCTAAAAATTAGTTCTATGCCTAAAATATGATACATGAGATCCATTACATGTTGCAGCCCTGGAATTGTCTTTTACTTGCTTGAAACATCATCTTAAAGTCGTTCATAATTAGTTACTTTTATTTATTGCATAATTCATAGTAGTAGTAGTTAATAATCAACCATCTCTTTAAACGGTTACTTTTTTTTAGTTGTAGGACTAAGTGTTAAATATAAGTCGATATAAGTCCCTTGGGAATGAAAACTCATTTCGAAAAGAAATTATATTACTTGAGCGAGCACGGACACTTGCGTGTATATTGGGGAGCAACAAGTTTTTGGCGCCACAACCAAGGACTTAGAAATTGATTTATATTCAATTTTCTTAAGTCTACAATTAGAATATTCAGGTGCTAATAACTTGATCTTAGCTTTTTATTGCAGGCACTCAACTTTTATGTCTAGCTCAGAAAGGAGAACTTTTCGAACCAGACAATGAAGTCGAAAGAGCTTTACACCGATGCAGGAAAATGGCTAATCTAGGACGTCAACGAGAATTGGGGTTGGGTCTTCATGAAAGCAATGAGGGGAACAACTAAGAAAACGTGAACAACCAAGAAAGCTTGAATAACCAAGAGGTACCCCCAATCATACCGGCACGACCAGTCCGTGACGTAGCATTCCCACTCACAGCCAATGTAGCATATAGTATAAGGAAACCACCACCGGGGGGTAGGTTTGAACTAAAAAAAAAGCATGGTACAACTCATCCATTCTATGGGACAATTTACCGGTCTCCCCCACAAGGATCCTCAAATCCACATTAGGAACTTTTTAGAGATTAGTGATACATACATCCCAAATGGAGTCTCATCAGATTATGTGAGGCTGACGTTGTTACCATATTCGTTGTTAGGAGCTGCCAAGCAGTGGTTAGATTCAGAGCCACCAAACTCTATCACTACATGGGATTATCTAGCAAAGACGTTCTTGAGTCGTTTCTTTTCATCCAAAAAAATCGCATAGTTAAGGAGTGAGATATTAAACTTTAAGCAGAAACAGGGGGAGGATATGTACCAAACATTGACTCGTTTTTAAACAAATGTTGAATGCTTACCACACCACTATCGAGCTAATGAGGTACTTGCTCACAAATTCTTTGAGGGTTTAGATTACAATGCATGTGTACTTCTTAATAGTGTAGTAGGTGGACTAGCCTTAGCAAAAACCCAGGAGGAGTTATTCGACTTACTAGATAGACTCTCAGAAGGGAACCCGGGGTATGAGGGGGAAATGTCTAGAACCACAACCCAAAGGGCTGTGAGAATCTTAGATATAGATCAAGCTACCACCATAAACACCAAACTGGATGCAATGCAACATAACATGGACATGCATTTCAAACAAATGGCCTAAAACAAGCACCGATAAACGTTGTACAACAAAAAACTAGTTGGTGTGGAGTCTGTGGTAGTGGAGCACATAAAACCGAATTTTGTGAGGCAAACCCGAATTCCGTGAACTATATGGGTGATGCGCAAAGAGGTGGAGGTCAGCAAAACTATGGTAATACATATAACTCTAGTTGGAGGAACCATCCTAACTTCTCATGGGGTGGGAACCAAAACCAAAACCAAGCGCAAGGGGCTAACTAATACCGTTCAGAAGGGGCTGGGTAGCAATACCAAAATCCTAACTAGGGCGTAAATCTGAATGCACCAAAGGGGGGAGGGGATGACTAATGAGGAGTTACTCCAAAAGCTCATGGCTGAACTAGGTACAAATATAAATGTTAGGATAGATAAGCAGGATGAGAACATAAGAAACATACAAATGTCCCAAATGAGTTTAGAGAAACAAGTTGCGCAAGTTGCCAATTCCCTAAACTTGCGTCCTCAAGGTGGACTGCTCAGTGACACTGAAGCAAACCCTAAGCAATTGAATGCGGTGAGTACTAGAAGTGGATTACAACTAGAGGAATTAGCTCCAAAGAAGAGAGATACTAAGGTTGTTAATAAATAAAAGAAGGTGGAAGAGGTGGTAAAGAACTCCAATGTTGAGACGTCTGTCTTCAAAAGAAACTACCCCCTCCGTTTCCACAAAGGCTCAGAAAGTAGAATAAAGTCAAATGCTTCGGTAAGTTTCTCTCTCCTTAAACAGGTTCACATTAATTTGCCTTTGGTTGACATTTTGCAGGGTATTATGAAGTATGCTAAGTACATGAAGGAAATAATGGCTAACAAGAGGAGGCTCACGGAGTACGAAACTATAGCACTTACTGAGGAGTGCAGCTTTAGAATTCAAAATAGATTACCCAAGAAGTTAAAAGATCTGGGTAGTTTTACAGTGTAGATTACAATTGAGCAAAGTGCTCATGCCCGGTGAATATGTGATTTGGGTGCGAGTATTAATCTTATGCCCTTGTCGTTGTATAAAAAGCTTGGGTTAGGTAGTCCAAAGCAAACCATTGTCATTCTCCAACTCGCTGATAGGTCCATTGCTAGGCCAGAGGGGGTAGTAGAGGATGTGTTAGTACAAGTAGGTTCCTTGATCTTTCCGGTAGATTTTGTGGTCTGAGACTTTGAACCTAATTCTGAAATTCCATTCATTCTGGTCCGTCCGCTCTTGGCTATGGGGCGGGCATTGATTGATGTAGCAACAGGGCAGTTAACTATGAGGGCACATGATAAGGTAATTGAGGTGTTTGATATATATTCATGGATGGATGCTAGGTTCTTTGTGAAACCCTTATTGTATTTATAGATGTAATACTTCTCCGTCTTTTAGCATATGTCATTTCTTCTAAGGATTCCTTGTCCTCTTAGGATTCTGTTTGTCGCTCTTCGTTGAGATTTATTTCCATGTTGTATCCTCTATAAAAATAAATTTTATGCAAGTTGGACTCTTATCATAAATATGCTACATCCATTACTTTAATCATTTTCCATTGCGTGGTTGACCTTCTCCTAGTCCCAATGGACTTTGTTTGATAAGAACACGTCGTAGCAACCTATTCTTTTAATATGTTTCTCTATTTGTCAATCATCAAAATATTTCTTGATCTAATATAAATATATTTGGAAACTCCATAAAAAAGTACTATAAGTCAAAATTTCTAACAATTAAAATATTTAGAAAGTATTTGGAAATATCAAGGTAAAAAATTATTCTTAGAATGTCCAAATAGAAACTAAGACAAATAAAGTATACATTTGTATCTTCATGTATTTATGGACGAGGATTATTTGATAATATATTTACTTTTATTAATAGAAAAAGTAAATATATTTACTATTTGATGTCTTCCTAGCTTATGTTATCAACCAACATAGGGGTTGAGTTGAGAGCAATACCTTGACAAATGTTTGATGAGGTCAATATTTTAGGAGGACCTCTCTATGCATGTAGGTTGAGGTTATGCTTTTGTGCATTTGGTGAAATGTAGTGTCCCTTGGCGAAATGTAGTGTCCCTTGGATGATAAAACTTGTGTTTTGTTGCTACTAAACTTTGCCATCTGGTCGATAGCTTTCTGTTCATATGTACAAGACTATTGTTGTAATTACAGATCTAATTACCCCTCAAAACTTTACATCTTTTCACCATAATTGTGGAGGATATTTTTGTAAATTAATATTTCCATACAATATATGCTATTTTCAATACATCAAACAAGACAGTGCACGAGAAATAATTTATGTACGACTAATACAAGTATTACTAATGCAAGTATTAAAAGAACAATCAAATCTTATCTAGTAACATGACTATAGTTCATTTGTGATACCTTTTCGTCTCATCATATACAACTTGAGAGGATGTTATTGTGGTTCATTGACATATTGAAGTTGATTGGACTTCGGTTCGTAAAGATGTACCATTAATTATATGGTGTGCTAACTTTAAAATCACCATCATCAATAACTATTAGGACAAATCAATGCAGGAAAAACATGAAGCAGATAATTAAATATGAAGAATAAAATCACTTTATAAGAGGAGAAAAGTTTTATTCTTAGAGGAAAAAAACTATTATTTATAAGATTTGTTGAAATTCCATCGAGCATCACCAAATGCCAAACTACTATTGATTGGAGATAATTGTGGACACCCAGTTTTAATATGATATTTTCAAAGTTCATAATTTTATATTTTTAATTCATCAAATAGTAGAAATTATTTATTATATGTATATTTCAAAATTTATCGATAAATATCCTTATTTCTAAAAATATTAGAATTTTTATCTATTCGTTTTGATTAATTTTATTACTACTATTCTTGTCACAATGTGCCGTATATAAATAAAATGTTAGTTTCATTAAATTATTATTTTTATTTGAATCACATATTTACATGACATTAATAACATGCTATATAAGTTATTTATATTTATTATTTTTAGCGAAGTCTCTCAATACATTCAAATGCACATAAAGTAATGCAACAACGAGAAATTAATTTAGGAAGCCCATGGTTTTGTAAGTACGGTGACTTTATTGCCTTTATAACACTCTTCTTCTCTCCAATGGTTTTGTAAGTACGGTGACTTTATTGCCTTTATAACACTCTTCTTCTCTCCAAATTAAAGTGGCGGATGAATTTTAGGTTTTCATCTTTTTCTCCTTCCTTTCAGCTGCCGTCGGACCGCTGCCCACCACCACTAGACTCCATTTGGTAATCTACAAATGGATTCAAAGTTTCACCACTTGTCCCTCTCACACTCTACATGAATTCACAAATTATCATTTACTCTGATTCTTAGCCAAGCTCCATAGATCTGAGAAAATCAAACACCAAAATCACTTTCTTTTTTAAATTCGTAAAGTTCAGGTCATCTTCATACCACACAATTTACATAGGCATGTAGGTCTCTTCAATATCTATTATTTGATATAAATTTCATGCCCAATTTCTGGTGAGAAGTTTCTTAGCGAACTTATCACCGCTCATTGCCACCAGTCATCCAGCCATCTACCTCAAAATGGCCCCAAAATTTACCACTTCTTCACCTCACCATCCTGTACAGGAACCCACAAATAATTTCCTTTTATTCTTAACCAAACTCCATAAATTTGAGGAAAAAAAACACCAGTTGCTGCTTTCTTTCTAAAATTCAAAAGTTTAAGTCATCTTCATCCCACACAACTTACATAGGTATGTAGATCTCTTCAAGATCTATCGATTGATACAAATTTCATGCTAAAACGCCAACAAAAAATGTTCTGATGAACTTTCTCGGCAAAACCACTAACGACATCAAACCACCACAGCTCCAGAGACCCAACCAACATCCTCTTCTCCTATCCCCCAACTAAAGTTTTTTTTTTACAGGTCAAAATCCCGGTGATGTACACTATTTAGATTTGGATAGAGAGTCAAAGATCCGGCGATTACATGAAAAATCAACTTTACCTACAGACTTTTTCTCTAGCGCAATTTTGTTATTATCTCTGATCTGTTTCACCTTTTATTTTTTATTGGTATTTCATGTCTTGTATGGTTGATGTGTTTTTTTATTTACGATGGTTATCTTTTTTTTATAGCATATCTAGATTTCTTTATATTTTTATGGTATTGTTTTTGCAATTTTTGGCTAATTTTTGTGTTAATTTGATTCTGTTACTTTTTTATTTTCTATCATTTTCTATATAGTGAATGTTTGTTATTTAATTGCTATTTTATATTGCTTATTGTTCATTGTTTTAGATGTGTTGAACATTAATCATTTACTACCTGACACATTGTTGAGGAATTTTTTGTTGCTGGAACAATCTGTTTGTGGAACTTTGATCCATCACTCATTAGACCACTATCGTTCGTTGACCATTATTTGAAATTGTGACACTGTGTTTCTAATGTGATAAAAAAGAATTATAGATAGCTTATTATTGATAATAATGATTCATTTGATTCTTTTACTATGATATTGAATGAATATTTTGTCAATGGCTGATGATGAATTTTTTTTTTTTGGAATTTTAAGACCTCACTCAGATATACATAAAATGAGTTTTATTTTTACTTATTTATTTATTTATTTATTAATTATTATTATTATTATTATTATTATTATTATTATTATTATTATTATTATTATTATTTCTTTTGATTCATATTAATTAAGTTGTAATACTTTGCTTAAGTGTTTATTACAAGTATCTAGAATTGTTTTCCATTGAAGATATTCGAAAGAAAAGTTTGAATACTTTTTGAATGTTTTATCTATCATTATCTATATATTATTGACGATCGGTAAATATTTCACCATATTTAACGTTTAAATTTTACTATATTATTTATATATACTTATATCATGTTAGTATAATTGTGAAATAAATTTTTATCTTCTCCTCAATTAAAAAAATGAGTTCAGTCGGAATCCACAATTATGGATTCTCAAGGATGCTAATTCCTTTCCTTTGTGATCATATGAACCCTTACCAAGAATCTAATTGATTTCGTATATTAATATTTATTTATTAATTAATTAACATGTTTCTTATTTTTCCTAAAATAGGTGGTGACTCTAAAATTTTAAATATTTAAATAAATTAGTTGTTTTTCGAGTCCCACGACGTTGATACTTATTTCAAAATATTAGGGATATAACAATAATTCCTGCTAGTGATGCTCTATGGGATGGTTTCTTGTTATTCAAACATTCCAACAGTATGTCAAGAAAGACTTTTTGCACAAGTATATGTTTAGTCTTTCTAAGGGTAATTGAAGTTTCAGGATTAGTTTTCTTCTTAATTAAGCCTTTTGGGTCTTGATTCAACTAATCTAAAACTAATATATTTAACTCTTATTGCTTTTCCTTCATTCAGTTGCATGCATTGTATTACTTTATATTGGTTTAATAAGCTTAAATTCTATAACTTAAATGTTGTCACAAATTTGAAATAAATAAGTTACACTCAAGTGTTGACATGTTTCATTTTTAAGATCTAACATAGTCAATTGCTCTGCCAGATATAGACAAGACATGCTAACTAAGCACTGCAAAAATGATGTTGAGTTCATCATTGTTTGCTTCTTGCCTTGTAGTGAGAGGATTTTGCTTCGTATAAAGAGTAAATGAGCTACCTATGTTCAAAAGATGGTGCTAGGGTTGCAAAATTTGGTGATGGAATCTTCTTGGTCTTGGTGCAACTAACTGCTTTAAGAAGGTTCTAAAAGTTGTTTGTCCGTAATAGCTTTATGGTGTGATTTTAAAGTTTTGGACCAACACTTTCAGAACCGTCATAAGCAAGTTAGAAGATGACACTAAGAATAAGGTGGTTCCATTACCAAATTTTTCAGCTCTAGCACAATCTTTTGAATCCAGATATCTCATAAACTATGTATACGGAGCAAAACCCTCTTCACTATAAGCCAAGAAGTAAACAGTGTTGAACCCAACAAAATTTTCACAATGTTTAGTTAGCATGGCTAGGCAAAGCATTGACTACGTTAAGTCTTAAAAGGAAACATGTCAGCACTTGACTGTAGCTTATTTATCTCAATTTGTGGCTTATCTCAATAAAAATGCTACACTAAAGTGCAAAGATGTTTCAATTTTAAGACCTAACGCAGTCAATTGCTCTGCCAAATAGAGACAAGACATGCTAACTAAGCACTGCGAAAATGATGTTGAGTTCATCATTGTTTGCTTCTTGACTTATAATGAGAGGATTTGGCTTCGTATAAAGAGTTAATGAGGCACATGTGTTCAAAAGATTGTGCTAGGATTGCAAAAGTTGGTGATGGAACCTTCTTGTTCTTGGTGCAACTAACTGCTTTAAGAAAGTTCTAAAAGTTATTCGTCCATTATAGCTTGATGGTGTCATTTTAAAGTTTTGGACCAACACTTTTCAGAACCGTCATAAGCAAGTTAGAAGGTGGCACTATGAATAAGGTGGTTCTATTATCAAATTTTCCAGCCCTAGCACAATCTTTTGAACCCAGGTACCTCATAAATTATGTATACGGAGCAAAACCCTCTTCACTATAAGCCAAGAAGTAAACAGTGTTGAACCCAACATCATTTGCACAATGTTTAGTTAGCATGTCTAGGCAAAGCATTGACTACGTTAGGTCTTAAAATAAAACATGTCAGCACTTGAGTGTAGCTTATTTATCTCAATTTGTGGCTTATCTCAATTAATAAGCTACACTCAAGTGCTGGCATGTTTCATTTTTAAGACCTAACGTAGTCAATTGCTCTGCCAGATAGAGACAAGAGATGCTAACTAAGCACTGCAAAAATGATGTTGAGTTCATCATTGTTTGCTTCTTGCCTTATAATGAGAGGATTTTGCTTCGTGTAAAGAGTTAATGAGGTACCTGTGTTCAAAAGATTGTGCAAGAGTTTCAAAATTTGGTGATGGAACCTTCTTGTTCTTAGTGCAACTACCTGCTTTAAGAAGGTTCTAAAAGTTGTTCGTCCGTAATAGCTTGATGGTGTGATTTTAAAGTTTTCGACCAACACCTTTCAAAATTGTCATAAGCAAGTTAGAAGATGGCACGAAGAATAAGGTGGTTCCATTACTAAATTTTCCAACCCTAGCACAATATTTTGAACCCAGGTACCTCATAAACATTCTATATGGAGCAAAACCCTCTTCTCTATATGCCAAGAAGTAAACAGTGTTGAACCCAACATCATTTGCATAATGTTTAGTTAGCATGTCTAGGCAAAGCATTGACTACTTAGGTCTTAAAAGGAAACATGTAATCACTTGAGTGTAGCTTATTTATCTTAATTTGTGGCTTATCTCAATAAATAAGCTACACTCAAGTGCTGACATGTTTCATTTTTAAGACGTAACGTAGTCAATTGCTCTGCCAGATAGAGACAAGACATGATAACTAAGCATTGCAGAAATGATGTTGAGTTCATCAATATTGCTTCTTTCCTTGTAGTGAGAGTATTTTGCTTCGTATAAAGTGTTAATAAGGTATATGTGTTCAAAAGATTGTGCTAGGGTTGTAAAATTTTGTGATGGAACCTTCATGTTCTTGGTGCAACTAACTGCTTTAAGAATGTTCTAAAGGTTGTTTGCCCGTAATAGCTTTATGGTGCGATTTTAAAGTTTTGGACCAACACTTTTCAAAACCGTCATAAGCAAGTTAGAAGGTGGTACTAATAATAAGGTGGTCCCATTACCAAATTTTCCAGCCCTAGCACAATTTTTTGAACCCACGTACCTCATAAACAATGTATACAGAGCAAAACCCTCTTCACTATAAACCAAAAGTAAATAGTGTTGAACTCAACATCATTTGTACAATGTTTTGTTAGCATGTCTAGGCAAAGCATTAACTATGTTAGGTCTTAAAAAGAAACATTTCAGCACTTGAGTGTAGCTTATTTATCTCAATTTGTGGCTTATCTCAATAAATAAGCTACACTTAAGTGCTGACATGTTTCATTTTTAAGACCTAACGTAGTCAATTGTTCTGCTACATAGAGACAAGACATGCTAATTAATGCAGTGTAGAAATAATGTTGAGTTCATCTTTGTTTGCTTCTTGCGTTATAGTAAGAGGGTTTTGCTTCGTATAAAGAGTTAATGAGGTACCTGTGTTCAAATGATTGTGCTAGGGTTATGGAACCTTCTTGTTCTTGGTGCAACTAAGTGCTTTAAGAAGGTTATAAAAGTTGTTCATCCGTAATAACTTTATGGTGTGATTTTAACGTTTTGGACCAACACTTTTTATAACCGTCATAAGCAAGTGAGAAGGTGGCACTAAGAATAAGGTGGTTCTGTTATCAAATTTTCCAGCCCTAGCACAATCTCTTGAACCAAGGTACCTGATAAACTATGTATACAGAGCAAAACTCTCTTCACTATAAGCCAAGAAGTAAACAGTGTTGAACCTAACATTATTTGCACAATGTTTAGTTAGCATGTCTCGGCAAAGCATTGACTATGTTAGGTCTTAAATAGAAACATATCAGCACTTGAGTGTAGCTTATTTATCTCAATTTGTGGCTTATCTCAATAAATAAGCTATACTCAAGTGCTGACATGTTTCATTTTTAAGATCTAACATAGTCAATTGCTCTGCCAGATAAAGACAAGATATGCTAACTAAGCACTGCAGAAATGATGTTGAGTTCATCATTGTTTGCTTCTTGCCTTATAATGAGAGGATTTTGCTTCGTGTAAAGAGTTAATGAGGTACCTGTGTTCAAAAGATTTTGCTAGGGTTGCAAAATTTGGTGATGAAACCTTCTTGTTCTTGGTGCAACTAATTGCTTTAAGAAAGTTCTAAAAGTTATTCGTCCATTATAGCTTTATGGTGTGATTTTAACGTTTTGGACCAAAACTTTTCAGAACCGTCATAAGCAAGTTAGAAGGTGGCACTAAGAATAAGGTGTTCTATTACGAAATTTTCCAGCCCTAGCACAATCTTTTGAACCTAGGTACCTCATAAACTATGTATATGGAGCAAAAACTTCTTCATTGTAAGCCAAGAAGTAAACTGTGTTAAATCCAACATCATTTGCACAATGTTTAGTTAGCATGTCTAGGCAAAGCATTGACTATGTTAGGTCTTAAAAGGAAACATGTCATCACGTGAGTGTAGCTTATTTATCTGAATCTGTGGTAGCATTTAAGTGTCACGATTTAAGCATATTACACCTATTAAAAGCAATACGGTGATTTCAATTGAATTAATAAAAAAGAGTAATAGTAATATAAATTAGTTACAAATTAGTCAAATCAAGACCCAGAAATCTTGATTAAGAGTACGGCTAATCCTAAAACTTCAATTAACCATAAAAATATCCAATATATGATTGTGCTAACAATCTTTCTTGACAGAATTTAGGTATGAGTTTTATAACAACACGTTGCAACTCCACCGATCAGCACCCTGTTGGAGTTATATTCAAGAAGATGTATTTTGAGTGTTTTTCATGCTCGATGGAATTGCAACAATTCAGAGTAATAAAATGCTTTTTTCTAGGATGAAGAAAAATTCCCCTTCCTATCACGTTTTGTTATTTTTCTTGCTTAATCATTAGCTTCATATTCTTGTTGCATTGCTATTATGTACCAAATAAACTATCTCATCTTTACTTACATTAGAGTTTGCAGCGACGATTAATTTTGAATCTGCCAAATGAGACAAAGAGTATTTATGTGTAATTATGATTTATATACATAAAAAATTATTACTTTTTTATAGGTATACATCACAAAATTGATAAGGATCTACTATAGCCACATCTTTTGGAAGTAATATGTATATCGAGTTTCTATACAACTTTTAACACTATTCTCATTCGACAACAAAGTCTTGATATGTAGGCAACTGTAAAAATGTGGAAACTAGAATTTTTTAAGAAAGAAGCAAAAATATTAAGAATGAGACATTTTACAATCATGGCGTCGACATTCACATTATGGGTTTTGATATATTAAAAAATATTTTAAATTTGAACACTTCAGATATTATGTGAATTTGACTTCTTTTGCTTCCTTTTGTCCTCATTTTGTACTTAAGCTCTCATAGATGAAATTCAAACAAATTAGAATTAGAAATGGACATAAACAATCATCGAGGACATAATTTGGTGAACTAGAAACCTAATATGAGTCTGAAATTTCTGCCTGAACTTTTTTGGAGAATTCCAAGTTTTTGTTTGTTGCAATATGATATAGTGGCTGTCATGTCGCTACTGTGGTGGAATTAACTCCTCCCATAGTGGGTGTTCATGCTATCGCGAAGCCGCTATAGTGGGTTAGGCCACTATAGCGGAGTTAAATCATAGTTTATGCTGAAATTCCCCTACAACACTCATTATTCTATAAAGTTCATTTTTAGAAGAGGAAGGGAAACCTAGGGTGATTTTCTTCACTTTTCTACTATATTCTTCAATAAAGATAACTAATTCATTCCCCTACCTTATTATTGTGATTCTTAGGCCTTAGAATCCTTGTTGGGTGACCTTAGAGAGAGTTTGACTTGAATTAATGGTGGATAACCCTAGTTTTTGTAGGGATGATTATAAGAATCACATGGAGTTAGGATTTGATTATAATCCGAGTATTTATAGGTCATTATTTATTGATTGTGTATTTTGTTATTGTTTTAGGGTAGGAACAAGCCAATATTCATAAAAAGGGGAAAACTCATGTTCAATAGAGCTTCCAAGGCTTGATTCAAGGTAGGCGATGGTTGTTTGTTTTCCCGTTTATCTTATATGTGCTTGTATAGTGATTCATTAGTATTACATTCATGATACATGATTATGTAAAATTAAAGAGTATGATTTCAAATGTTCAATGTTGTCAATCACATGCAATGAATGTATTTACTTGAATGTATACGTGTATTGGTTATTCATTGTGGTTGTGATTGTGATGTGTGTTTGATAGTTGCACTGGTACTATGCCTGGTAAAGAATATCCACATGGTTGTCTCATATACCATGCCTGCTTGGGGTACCATACATGGTACGAGAATATCCATAAATGGTTCGCTCCGGTACCACACCGATACACTAATGATTTATGTGTGGGTTCCATGAGAGAACCTGGTTGAGTTGTTGTGCTATGGTTGTTCATTTTTTGATATGTATATCAACTCAAGGAGATGGTTCAGAGTTCGGGTTATGCTATAATTGTGATTTAATTATATATTATCTATTTTACTAAGTTGTAGTTTTTTGTTCATATTTCATATAATTGGAACTAGCTGATGATCCTATCAATACATGGTGGTTTTGTACTGATACCACACTCTCTTTCCTTGTTGAGTACATGGTATATCCAGGTGGATCGTTTTATACCTCTACTATGAGACGAGTGAAATTTGAATTCAAGACTGAGCTACTTCTTCGGGGTTTCTATATATTCCTCTTATCTTCTTAGTTAATCTCTTCGAACTTAGAGTTTTAGACTTATGTTTTCTTGGGTTTTTGAGGTTGCATCCCTTATTCTAAACAATTATAGTTTTGGTAGACGAATTCAATTTCTAGGGTGTTAATTTCACAAAGTTTTTGACTTTTTTTTATTGCAAAGTTAATTTTGGAATTATAAAAGCTTGTCTTGATTTATAAACTGGTTATTTTAATTGTTCTATGGATAGTATGATAGTAATTAGTTTGTTCTCCCATGAGAGGTTAGTGTGGGTGCCACTCATGGTAGGTTGGGTTCATTAAACCATACTAAGTCAACAATACGAATAAACATAAGTTCCAACCTCCTAGAATCATTCTAAGGATTTAATAACATTAATCAAGAATAAGGATCAACCTTAATTAAGCTTATCGACTATATACTAAGCTACTAACCAATGGCCAAAAGTATTGTCTAAGGATCATGCTAACCTAAAGCCTTAGAATAAAGCCTTCCTGACGACCGATACTACTAAACATACATATATTCTAATTAATCCAAGTCAAAAAGAACCATCCATAACCTACCTCAAGGCTGAAACAACACCTGAACCTCTATTCTTGATCTTTCCTTTTTCTAAGGGCCTCCGAACGGTGCTACACTATCAAAATAGCAATGAAAATGTCAAAAAAACAAGAAAAATGAAACCTAATTTTCAATTAAAGAATTTGGACCCAAAAATCAGGTCAAAATAGGATCATTGGACCCGTACGTGGACTATTAATTTTTACTATATTCACAAGGTCTCAACTAGATCAAGGAAATTGGGCCCCGAAAACACGCACAATCCAAGTACTAGTAAGCTCAAAATAGTCCCATAAAGTTTAAACTCAAAATATTATCAATATTGAAGAAATTAAGAGAGAGAATGATAGAACTTACGAGTTTAATAGATTACTAACGACCCACAATATGTTCCCATGCAATCAACTGACAATTTCCCCAAATTTCCCACTAATTTCCTTCATGAATCAAGCTCCAAAATCATCCCAAGGAGTTGATCTTTTAAGAAAATGCATGCTGAGTTCGTGGCTAAAATTTATAATTGTCAGTCAATTGCCTTTATGAATATGGGACCTGGTCAAGGAACGCGGAGGTCAACTTGACAGACCCTCTGAGAATGCGGGACCTTTTCCACGAATACTGAAGTTAGGTTGATTGATTCATATATGATTGGCATATATGGATATAATGTACCTGGTCCGTGAAAGTGTAGTACGTGATGCACCCGTCAGGGCTGCATCAGGTGCACTTTGGAGTTAAGAAATATCTATGATGGGGCCTCAAGATTCATTTGGAACCCCGAATATACAAATTAACTATGCTACCCCACTTAAACAGACATTTGGGACTCAACGCAATTGAAGAAACAATCATCAGAGGATGTCTCATTAAAATTTTGACCCAAGTTAAATCTTGCACAAAAACAATAAAAACCAACAAAATGCAAAACATCACAAGCCCATCCCGATCACATTGGAATCCAAACCGAAGGTCATTCTAAAACAAACTTGGCATTTCAAAGCTAATATAACTAAAATAATTTTTATCCAAGCACATTTACCAATAATGTTGACCGAAGTCAAACATTTGCCAAGCTTCTCCCATAATGGCTCAAACTCATGCCGAAGGCCTAGGAACCCGGGCCAACCATGCTACTAGCCCAAATAGACCTTCCAGAATTGATGGAACTAATGAAGATCTCATACGATGTTAGATTCTTCGGATATTGACCAAAGTTAACTCTTTCGAATTAAAACTTCCATAAAGGGAAAAACTTCCACAAAAACTCCACCGACTACCTTAGAAAATGTGCCTACAATCCCAGAATAACACAACCAGATGCTACAAAAAAAGGCAAAATAATTAAAAGAAGCAAATGCAAGAAAATGACTGCAAGGGTCTTTAGAACGTCCACTACTAAAATGACTTCCATCCTCAAAAGTAAAAGAGAATAAAGTACCTGAAGGATTGAAAAGATGAGGATATTGGGTCCAATATCAAGCTTGGCCTCCCAAGTAGCCTCCTAAACAAGATGTTGCCTCCACTAAACCTTCATCTATGGGATCTATTTAGACCTGAACTTCCTGACTAGCCTGTAAAAAACAACCAGAAGCTCTTCCTCAAAATCCAAGGACTCAACAAGCTGAACCAATCCTACTGAAGTATATTTGAGACTCATCTGGAACATACCTCCTCAACAGAGAGACATGAAAAATAGGGTGAACACCTAAAAGAGCCAGAGTTAAATTATCCAAATACATAACAAGTTTAGGAATCTAAATAAAATAGACACAAAGGTATTATCTAATTCAAACAATAATCATGTTGTCTACAAGTGTGGTTCTGATTATTTAGATGCCTTTAGAGAGTCAGTAAAGCAAAGTCCTTTGGGTTTCGCAAATGTTAACTTTAAGCTCAGTTATCCATCCTCAAACTTTGAGATTGCACTTTCCCTATTGAAAGGAAATAAGGGAAAGTCACAAGTACAAGAAATTAAGTAAAATCTTAAGGGTGACATCAATCATGGAAAAATATAACAATACAAATATGATTGAGGAGAAATCATAGTTGGAAAGTCTGATAATAGGCTTACTAGAGGAGGAAAGTACAATGATACAAACTAATTCATAGACATCATGCATAATATGATGCCAAGTTGGTTGCTTCCACTTTGATGTTTTCTCATTTTATTTGTAGGGTTAGTATAGTGTCCATATTATGTCAATTAGGATGCTGAATGCACTTCTATTAGGTTCTTGTATGAAGTTGGAGCATAGGACTCTAGCTCTGTTTAATGGATTTTCTCAAGTTACTATGTTGTTGCATTTACTTTTATCAATATATTGTTTAAGTTAAGTGAGGTCAAAGATAACATTTGCAGACCAAAAGGACTTTGTTGCATTGATTCTCTTAAGGCATCTAACACATCTGAACCACACTTGTAGACAATATGAACTTTGTTTGAATAAGATAATACTTTTTTTTACCTTATATTTATATCCCTAAACTTGTTATGTATTTGAATAATTTCATCCTCTAATAAGAATGAAACACTAGTTGAAAATATCAGTATCAAAATCATAGATGATGCTCTGCTGTGATCTTCATTGTCTCCTATTCCTCAACTAAAATTTCCTTGTACTTTATTGAGTGTAGTCTTATGCTTCTTGGCATGGCAAGGTACAAGGTCTGGTGATTTAACATCACTGTGGGATATTATATTTCCTGTTTTCAGAGTTTTCTCTCTTTTCCTGATTTCACTTTGTGATATTGCTTGTAGTAAGATCCATTAAAATATAATGAGTTTGCTCCTCATATATCAAAATATATCATTCTTAAAGGATGATCAAATTATTTATTTATGTAACAAAACATATCAAGTTATTTCTTCATCTAGTCTACCTTTTAATCACTTCATATATCATATTTAGTATTGAATGAATTATAGGCCAAACAAGTTTTTCTACTACTATGATATTCAAGATGATAGTAGAGAGTATCTTTCTATTCAAAAATAGTAACTTGTAATATTTCTCAAGTCAATATGATGGATAAATAGATTTGAAAATGTTGGTCAAACATTGCAGAATTCTAATCTTAATAAAACACAAAAGGTGCCACATAAAAATGGGACAGAGGGAGTGGTATTTCATTGTGATCATGTAGATCATTTAGTCATGCACTATTCATTTGCATTAAGAGGGCGAATAAAATTAAATAGGTCCACTACATAAAAAAAGATCTTTAGCAGCAATTAATTAATGGCAATAACTCAATTGCCGCTAAATATGTATTTTTAGTGGAGCACTTTTTGTATATGTCCCTAAAGGCTTCAGTGACACTGGATCTAATGGAACTTAACTAATGCAAAGACTAGCACTCTTTATTAATGTGTTTGTTTTTTGCTGCTAAAAGTTACTTTTGTTGTAGTGGTGCCCGAAGCATGTCCTCCAAAACCTGAGTAGTCCTCTCATACTGACCATCAGCCTGTGGATGAAAAGTTATACTAAGCTCAACTACCGTACCCAAGTCTCTCTGAATAAACCTTTAGAAATAGTAAGTAAATTGTGTACCACGATATGAAATAATAGACACTTCTACCCATGTAGATGGGTGATCTTCCAAATTTAGATCTGAGCTAACCTCTCTAAACTCTAAGAAGTCTAAACTAGCAAAAAGTGAGCAGACTTGGTCAATAAATCCAAGGTGATCAAAAGAGCAATAATTCTCTGAAATGTACTTGTAAAGCCTACCAAAATGTCCATAGCTATTAACTTCCATTTCCACTCCGGTTTGTGTCATGACCCTAATCATTGTGAGTGGCACCCACACTCACCCTCTAGTGAGAAAACCAACTACCAACTCAAAGCTTAACCCAAGCAGCATTTTCTATAACCAAGTTATAATATAAAATAGTAGGAGGATAGTTTAAAGAGAACTAAAGGATTGAGTCCTCATAAAATAAAGTAATACTCCTTCCGTCCCATTTTATGTGGCACTTTTTGGATTTCGAGATTCAAACAAGTCTAACTTTGCGTAAATTTTTCATAGATCTTTTAAACATTTTGAATTATCAATTATTGTGACCTATAGTATTTTTTATGTAGTTTACAAATATATAAATTTCATTTCAAAAAGATTGAAGATTTTATGTGCAAATTCCCAGCCAAACTTAAACTGTTTGACTCTCGAAAAATGAAAAATGCCACATAAATTGGGATAGAGGGAGTACACTAAAAATGAAATCAGGAAAGAATAAAAAATCTCTATAATTAGAGAACATAATATCCCAGAGATATATTAAATCACCGGACCTTGTTCTTTTACATGCCAAGAAGAGAAAGACAAAACATAATAAAACATCTGGCCTTCTTGTCAAGAAATAGAAGATGAGGAAGATGGTAGAAAAATACCATCAGTGATTCTGAAGGTGACATTTTCACCCGTGTTTTGTTGCATCAAAGGTTGAAATTATCCAAATATATAACAAGTTTCGGAATCTAAATAAAATGGAAACAAAAGTATTATATGATTCAAACACTAATTAATCGTATTGTCTACAAGTGTGGTTCATATAATTTAGATGATTTTAGAAAGTAAGTAAAGCAAAGTTCTTTTGGTTTTTGCAAATATTAACTTTAAGCTCAGTTATCCCTCCTCAAACTTTGAGATTTCACTTTTCCTTTTGAAAGCAATTAATTGAAAGTCAATGGTACAAGTAATCAAGCAAAATCTTAAGGCGATGACATCCATCATATGAAAATACAAACTAAGAATATGACTAAGGAGAAATCAGAGTTGGAGACTATGATAAAAGGCTTGCTGGAGAAGGAAAGTATAATGATATCAACAAACTCATAGCCATCCCTACATAATAGGTTGCCAAGTTGTGTGCCTTAACTTTGATGTGTTCTCTTTTCCATGATAGTGCTAGTATATTGTCCATGTTATGTTTATTAGGATGCATAATGCAATTCTATTATGTTCTAGTATGAAGTTGGAGTCTAGCTTTGTTCAATTGATTTTCTCATGTTACTATACAATTGCATTTACTTTGATCAGTATGTTGTTTAAGTTAATCGAATTTGCATGCCCTCATCCCCAAGCCAACCCAATCCCAACCAACCAAAACTAGAAGAAATGTAAAAATGCTCTCACCTTATAATTTTATGAATATCAAGCACAAATACTTAGGAAACTACTATATTCCTAGAAGATGACCATATATCAATTACAGTTAGTCCTTTAAAGGGCATTTTGGTGTCAAGAGGACGTTCTGAAAGTTTTGCAAACAATGATAAAAGTTATTAGGTTGCTAAATCTCACACAAACACTATAATACCATTTTAGACACTCTAGGTTGCTGCTCTTGGAGTGCATATCACCTGAGTTCCTATTAAAAAAGGTATGTCACTTTGATTAGAATATCCATAAATGCAAATTCGACTAACTCAAAAAATATATTGATCAAAGTAAATGGAGTTGTTAAGTAACTTGATAAAACCAATTATATTGAGCTAACATCCAATGCTACAACTTCGCACAAGAACCTTATAGAAATGAAATTCAGCATTCTAATAAACATAAGATGGAAAATCTACTAAAACTATCAACAAAAGGAGAACATATCAAAGTTGAAGCAAGCAACTTGACATCCTAGTGTGCAGGGATATATTATAGGTTTGTTGATATCACTGTATTTACCTTCTCCAGCAAGACTTTTACTACACTTTCTATCTCTGATTTCTCCTTAGACGCAATCTTACCATTGCATTTCTCTAATATTGATGTCATCCCCTTCAGCTTTTGCCTTATTACTAATGCTTGTGACTTTTCATTTCCTACTTTAAGCAAGCAAAATAGAACCTTAGAGTTTGAGGAGGCATAACTGAGCATAAATTTAACATTTGTAGATGAAAATGACTTTACTTTACTGATGCTATAGAGGCTTATAAAGCTTTTGCACCACAATTGTAGAAAATCTGAACTTTGTTAGAATCAAATGATACTTTTGCTTACTTTTTATTCATGTAACCAAACTTGTTGTGGCTAAGAGATTCTATAGAAAATGTCTCATTTCCTTGTCCCATAGAGTTATTCTTATTGATTTGGTACAAATTGATATGCTAGATTTTGATGTTATCATTGGCATGGATAGGCTACATTTATGTTATGCTTCTATTGATTGTAGAACTCGTGTAGTCAAGTTTTAATTTCCTAATGAGCTCGTCCTAGAGTGGAAAGGGGTAAATTATATGCCTAAGGGTCAGTTTGTCTCTTATATGAAAGCTAGAAAGATGATTTCCAAGGGTTGCAGAGGGATGTAGATTTTGAAACCCCTACTCTTGAGTTAGTCCCCTTTGTGAATGAGTTTCTAAAAGTGTTCCCAGATGATATACCCGGTATTTCTCTCAAAAGGGAAATAGACTTCGGTATTGATCTTC
Source organism: Solanum pinnatisectum (assembly GCA_035578085.1). Lineage (NCBI taxonomy): Eukaryota > Viridiplantae > Streptophyta > Magnoliopsida > Solanales > Solanaceae > Solanum > Solanum pinnatisectum. The sequence continues at coordinate 30,399,986 of CM069076.1, forward strand.
TCCCACATACGCAACATATTTCTATTCCTCCTTATTGAATGACTCCGACAGAACTTAAGGAATTAAAAGAGCAATTGAAAGACTTGTTGGATTAGGGTTTCATCCGACCAAGTATATCCCCAAGGGGTGCCCCACTGTTGTTTGTTAGAAAGAAGGATGATTCTCTTCGAATGTGTATAGACTACTGGCAATTGAATAATGTTACGATTAAGAATAAATATCCTCTCCCGAGGATAGATAATTTGTTTGACCAACTCCAAGGAGCAAGTTACTTTTCCAAGATTGACCTCCGGTCATGTTATCACCAATTGAGGGTGAAGGAAGATGATATTTCGAAAATAGCTTTTAGAACCTGATATGGTCATTTTGAGTTTTTGGTGATGTCTTTTGGTTTGACTAATGCTCCGACCGCTTTTATGGATTTGATGAATAGGGTGTTTGGACAATACCTTGATATGTTTGTGATTGTTTTCATTGATGATATATTGATTTATTTGAAAAATGAGGATGATCACATAATCATTTGAGTATTGTGTTGCAAATTCTCAAGGACCAACAAATCTTTGAAAAGTTTAGCAAATGTGAATTTTTGCTAAGGTCGGTGGCGTTTCTTGGTCACATTATTTCCAGTAAGGGTATTGAGGTAGATCCTAAGAAGGTGGATGTGGTAAAGAATTGTCCTAGACCTCTATCCCATTGGATATTAGAAGTTTCTTGGGTTTGACTGGTTATTACAGAAGGTTTGTTGAGGGGTTTTCTTCGATTGCCTCTTTACTGACCGCGTTGACTCAAAATAAGGCTAAGTTCATATGATCTGTGAAAGGAGCTTTCAAGAATCAAAGGATAGTCTTACTTTCACTCCGGTGTTGACTTGACCGAAAGGGACTTAAGGTTTTGTAGTTTATTGTGATGCCTCGAGAATTGGGCTAGAATGTGTACTTATGCAAAATGGGAAAGTCATTGCCTATGCTTCAATGCAACTTAAGATTTATAAGAAGAATTATCCTACCAATGACCTTGAACTAGCGGAGGTTGTTTTTGCCTTAAACATTTGGAGGCATTATTTGTATGGTGTTCATGTCGATGTTTTTTACCGACCACAAGAGTTTGCAATATGTGTTTAAACAAAATGATCTAAATCATCACCAAAGGAGGTGGCTTGAGTTATTTAAGGATTATGACATTAGTGTTCTCTATCACCCCGTTAAGGTGAATGTAGTGGTAGATGCTCTTAGTCAGCTATCTATGGGTAGTGTTGCTCATATTGAGAATGATAGAAAAGAGTTAGTTTGAGATGTTCTTAGATTGGCCCGGTTGGGTGTTCAGTTAGTAGACTCTACCAAGGGTGGTGTTATGGTTCATAATTGTATTTTGTGGCGGATGCGAAAGCCAAACAAGGTCTTGATCCGACTTTGGTTGAATTAAAGGAAGCAGTGCTTAAGAAGTCCGTTGAGGCTTTCTCCCAAATGGGAGATGGAGTATTTAGATATCATGGTCATTTATGTTTTCCTAATGCTGATGAGTTGAGGGAACATATCTTATTAGAAGCCCATAGTTCTTGGTATTCCATTCACCCGGTAGCCACCAAGATTCACCATGATTTGCAGTAGATTTATTAGTGGAATGGGATGAAGAAGGATATGGCAGAATTTGTGGATAAATGTCCAAATTGTCAACAAGTGAAAGTTGAGCATTAGAAACCTAGAGGTTTGTCCCAAGACATTAACATTCCTTCTTGGAAGTGGGAATATTTGAATATGGAATTTATTAGTGGATTGCCTCTCACGCGGCAACAACATGACTCAATTTGGGGTATAGTAGATCGAATGATGAAATCAGCTCATTTCATTCCCGTGAAGGTTTATTATTTAGAGGAGGATTATGCAAAGTTGTACTTGAGGGAGATGGTGAAGTTGCATGGAGTGCCTTTGTCAATTATCTCCGATCGTGGTACTCAATTCACTTCTCAGTTTTGGAAATATTTCCAAAAGGGTGTTGGTACTCGTGTTAAGCTTAGTACGACATTTCATCCCCAAATCGATGGGCAAGTGGAGTGTACTATCTAAACTTTGGAAGATATGCTCAGAGCTTGTACGATTTATTTTAAGGATAATTAGGATTATCATTTTACTTTGATTGAGTTTGCCTATTACAATAGTTATCATTCAAATATTGGTATGGCTCCATTTGAGGCATTATCCAAACTTGCATTATTCATTTGCATTGAGAAGACGAATAAAATGTAATAGGTTCCTGAAACATGACCTTCATCACCAAAATAGTCCTCTCGATGAAAAGGTGTACTAAGATCAACTAGGGTATCTAACTCTCTCAGAAGAGACCTTCAATAGGTAGTGAATTGAGTACCACGAACTAAAATTATAGATACTATCACCCATGCAAATGGGTGATCTTCTCAATGTAGATCTCAGCTAACCTCTTTTAACTCTAAGAAGTCTGAATTGGTAAAAGGTGAGTAGACTTGGTCAATAAATCCACGAGGATCCAAAACCCATAAGATATCCAGAAAGTATGTGTGAAGCCTACATTGAAGTCCATAGCTATCCGCTTCAATCTCCATTTCGGAATGTCTCACAACCCAGACCATCGCCAATGGCACCCATACTCAACTTCTAGAAAGAAAATCAAGTACTAACACAAAATTTTAACCAAGCATCAATTTCTAGAACAAAATTTTAATACAAAATAATAGGCAGACAGCTTAAAAACAATTAATGGATTGAGTCCCCATAAGCTTAATCAATATACCACAAAATAAAATCAGGAAAGAAGAGAAAAACTCTAGAATAAGAAAATGTAATATCCCACAATGATATGATATCACCGGGCCTTTTAATTTCATATGCAAGGAAGTGAATGACTGAACTTAATAAAGCATATAGGCCCGCTAGTCAAGAAATAGAAGATAAGGAAGATGGAAGAAAAACACCATCTTTGATTCTGATCGTGGCATGTTCAACCATGTTTCGTTGCCAACTGTTGCTCCCCATATACACACAAGTGTACGTGGTCTCTCAAGTAATATAGATTCTTAATGAAACAAGTTATCGTTCCCAAGGGATTTATGATCAATTTATATTTGACACTCAATTCTACAAATAAAAATGAAAGTAACTCTTTAAGAGATGGTGATGGTTGTTAACTACTACTACTAATTATGCAATAAATAAAAGTAGCTAATTATGAACGACTTTAAGATGATGTTTCAAGCAAGTAAAAGACAATTCCAGGGCTGCACCATGCAATGAATCTCATGTATCATATTATCGGCTTAAAACTAATTTTAGTTGTCAAGTTACTAGTTTATAGGGTTAATTGTATGAGTCGGGTTACACACCTCTTGTCGCCTACTCCAGTTAGCTATCTAACTACATCGTTGAGCGGGGATAAATAGACTAACTGGCGAGCATTTATATTTCATCCTATTTTGTAACCAAGCAAGTTGTTCGTCCGAGCGTCACTCCTGAACACTAATCACCTCAATCAAATAGGTCGACCGAGCTCTCTATATTCTCTGGTCTATCTAACCCCTCCTCTCTCAATTTTAAATTAGACAATAGATTTATCTCTAGATGGCCAGTCAAAAAAAAATACTAAAACAAGAATATAGAAGTAACTTATAATGATAACCAAGAATTAATTCAAAAAGCCTTAAATAATCAACAATCAATTCGTAGCTACAGCCCTAGAACTAGGGCGTTTAGCCACTCATGCTATTAGAAAACCATAAAATACAATTGTTCATGCGATTTCTGAAAAAATAGAAGAGTTAGAAGATCAAAACTTATTACAAACGTTGATACTTGCTCTTGCACACCAATAAAAAGTTGAACCCCAACTATGGAGCCCTAAGGGTCTATTTATAAGATTTGGAAAATTTGGAGACAAAACCTACTACAATTAGGAATCCTATTTAACACTTTTTAAGCTGGAAAAGTCGGGATGGCACTGGCGTGTCGCGCCTCCCATCACGCATGGAAATCAACTCTTAACTCTCCACCTTGGCGCAGCGCCCCTAGCAGAGCGTCAGGTTGGCGCCTCAGAACTTCTACCATTGTACTCAAACAATCTTTAGACTATCAACTCTTTTTCACAACCCTTGGACTTATCAACCCACCTTAAAATCAACCAAACATTTCTTTATCATGATCTTGTAGTTCACAATGGACGCAACATGTCAAAACATTCACACCAAGTTACAACACATGCTCAAAGTATGACTCTTTTACTATTTTTCTGGGCCAATGCAAACTCATATAAACACACCAATTAGATAATCCGAACACATGCCATGAATGCCCTCAATTATTTGTGTTTATTAGCCTTTCACTCAAGCAATCATAATAACAACAAGTCCTATTTTTCAAACAATCAACTCACTCTCACAAATGAAGTTCTTACTTCTCTCAACATGCCATAAGCTTGCCCATAGTGTATTCTTACTTTCACGTTATATTTCTCAAGGATTCAAAGAGACTTTCATTTGGTTGTAATGTCAGCTTAAAACGGAGGGAATATTTAGGAATCATTTTAGTGATTACACCTCCCTAATGCACATGTCATTGTTTTGCCAACAACCTCCTACTTAGCTTTTCTTTCCTCCTAGTACACACTTCATGAATATTTACCCCTTTTTGTTGCTCCATCTTTTCCCTTTACTTTTTTTTTTCATGCCTTTGCACTAGCCACCCTGACTCTAGATTTTAATGTCCGACTGAGGTACACATTATCCTTGATAGGACCAGGGCCAATGTTTAGAGCATATTTCTAAAATAGTCACCCTCAATTGAGTTGAGGTGCACATTGTCACTAAGGACCAAGGCCAAGACAGAGTTTTTACTTATTCTTCTCTTTTCCACATAATTTAGCATTTCACCCTTTCTTATCTCAACTAACAATTTTCAACCCTTCTTCTTAACATAGTGCATTAAGGATTTTATTAGGATCAAAAGAACTTGGTATCAAATAAACGGGTTTCGGCTTATCATGTGGCTTATCAACAAACAAGGCTAAAGGCTCAATGGGGCTTCACTAGGGATAATTTCAATGGTAGGCATACAAGTAGAGTCAAGAATTGGCAATTTCAATGAAACGCCTCAATCACATTCCCTAAGTCATACAAGCTACTAATTTAAAATACACAAGGCAAGTTCTAGATATCAAGTTAAGCAAGAACCAACAACCCTCACCACATATGGCATCATGACACTTATAAGGATATATCAACTAACATGCTCATACAACTTGCATTACAGTATTACTACACAATTAAGCCCATTTAATTTAATTTTATTTTGAGTCAAAACTAAGAACACATGCTTGTTACAAGGTTAGCATTCTATTGCACTTTTCCAATTATGACTACCCATGACGTTTGGCTAACTTTTTGAGACATAGTTTCAAAAGACCAAGGTTGGTTTCTCAATCCTACTCCTCTATATGACTCATTTTCCCTTAAGACGGTCATCCATCCATCATTGGGAGCTGTCACTCCTATTACGACTCTAAGACTCAATAAAGAAGTAAAACTAGTCTTAGTCGGTTCAAAGGGACTATCCTCAGTAAAAGTACCAAAAACAAACGCTGAGGAACCCAAAATAAAAATTAAAAAATTTAACTAAACTAACCTAAAACTAACACTAGACTTGATAAAGCAGTAAACAACTATATACAAAAGAGACATATTACCCACCCCACACTTAAAAATAAGCATTGTCCTCAGTGCACAACTAAAACAAAGTATAGAGATAGGAATACTTCCTCAGGCCTCTAGGCCTCATTGTCTCCACCTTAAAAACCATCAAGGCATGCACCTCCTCATCAACATCATCATCTTCCTTGTTCATCTCCTCATTAGCAGTAGCCTCATCATCATCCAAAGGCTCAAGAAAAGCAGGACCAGTCCTGCATAGAAACGCTGCACTCTCGGTCAAAGGTTAGTGATCCGCCGGGGTCTCCATCTCATCATCAGTGACCGAACATCCACCTATCCGTAGCTGCAGTTCTGCCATCCCAAACATTCTAGCCATAACACTATCATCACGAGCTTGTCTCTCTTGGGCTAACAAGGCAGGTCTATGGGACGTGTCCAATGGCTTTATCCTAGTGACATCAACTATCTTGCCTATCAAATTGAGATGGAAAGCAATAGTTAGGTCCACCGCTTCTTCTTTAATACCCTGGTCCCTCAGAAAATGAGTTATTAACCCTCGTTAACAAAACCTCCACCTCAAATTATTTCAAAACTTCGTCATATTTTGCCTCAGAATTGCCCCAACATTAATGGGCATTCCCTTCATCAGCATATAGACTAGAACCACCCTATCCATCGTTACCTCTCTCAGATGTTTAGCGGGCAACAACACACTACACACTATTTTTAACCACACCCGAGCAACCTGATTAAAATTAGCAAAGTGGAGGGTTGAATGCCTCTCGGTATCCTTACTACGCTCCCACCTAGCCGTCAACTCCACCGCACCTAATGTATGTCGAATATCTCTATAGGGGTTTTTTCTTTCAACCTATTGAAATCATCGGCATCATAGTTCGGGGTGCCCAAAAACTCATTCAATATTTTAGCCAAAAATTTCACATCCTTACCCTGAATAGGTGCAGTTTTATACTTAGTTTCAGTGAGCCAATTTGCATAGAACTTACAAACTAAGGACAAATTATAATCTCCTGGATGTTCAAAAATAAACCTCAGCCCCAACTCAATCACAGTTCGATAAATAGCAGGAAATTGGGACTGCAGTCTTACCTCATTGATGTACTAATCGTACATATACTTAGCCTCTTGCTGACAGTCAAACCACTCCCAATGATACCTCTCAACTGCCTTTTCACCAAATTTACGCGTTGGTTCCCGGCCACTTGAGGACCCGGATGCTTCACCCTTCCTACTCCGCTTAAAACCTGCCACATTTTTGGATTTTGGTGCCATTAGTACCTCTTAAGAAGAAAAATTGAAGAAAATAAAAAACATTGAAGTAAAGATGGGGGGTTGGATGGCAGTGGGTGTGGGAGAAGAAGAGTAAAAGAAAATTTGATGAGAGAGAGAAGATGTAGTAAGGTGGAATGGGGGAAAATGGGACTTTATAGGGAGATATGGAAGAAGATATGTTAGTTTGGGGGTAAGGCAAAGGTTTTGGTGGGTGTTAATGGAGGAATTTGATGAGGGAGGGAAAAATAAGAATAGAAGAAGAAGAAGTTGGGAGGAATTAGGGGTGGGTCGATTGAAATATTAGGAATAGGAGATGAATTTGGGATTTGGGGGGTTTTAAGGGTAGTGGGTTGGGCTTGGACCGGGTCAAAACCCAGTTCTATTTCAACAAAAATGGATGAGGCATGCTAGAGGGGCGATGCGCCAGCGTAGTACCCCAAAAGTGTTGTAGAATAACAAGGCCAGGACAGGCGCGCCTAGCTTCAAGTGAGTTCTGGGCTGGGGCGCGGTGGAAGGGCGACGCGCCAGCGTATCTCCCCAAAGACTGCTCTGAATTGTCATGCCAGTGCGCCTGGCTTCAATTATTATTATTTTTTTACTATTACAAACTAAGTTACAACTGATGAAAAATCATATCTAGCTAAAACTAATAAATAAACATGCTTCCCATAGTCTAAGCATTGAAACTACACTAAAACAAAAATCAAAATTTAAAAATGAACTACCTATCTATTACATATTTTTCACGGGTTTCCTTTTCTGTAGTGTTTGATTTAACGTTGCGGCATGACGCAGCTTGGATCATTCATCATTTAGCTTAAGAGCCTCCCGATCACGATCTGAATCCACACCAAATTAGTGTTTCACTCTTTGCCCATTTACAAAAAATGTAAGGCCAGTCTCACCTTTAAGTTCAACAGCCCATGTTGTGTCATTCTTACCACTTCAAAAGGATCACTCCCTTTAGACCTTAGTTTTCCAGGGAATAACTTCAATCTAGAGTTAAAGAGTAGTACCTTTTTCTCCCGGAGTGAAAGTACGAGTAACTATGTGCTTGTCATGCAACCTCTTTGTCTTTTATTTGTAAAGCTTGGCATTCTCATACGCGTGAAGCCTAAACTCCTCAAGTTCATGCAGTTGGTTCACTCTCTTTCTACTAGCCAGCTCGGGGTTCAAGTTCAACCTTTTAATTGCCCAATAAGCGTAGTGTTCTAATTCCATCGAAAGATGACATGCTTTACCAAACACTATGTGATAGGGAGAAGTCCCTATAGGTGTCTTATAAGAAGTCCTATATGCCCACAATGCATCATCTAACTTCTCAGACCAATCTTTCCTCTGCGCATTCACTGTTTTCTGCAAAATTTATTTCACCTCTCTATTTGAAACTTCCACTTGGCCACTCGTTTGAGGACGGTAAGCTATAGCAACCTTATGTGGAATACCATACTTAGCAAGAAGATTTTTAACTAGATGGTTAATGAAATGCTTACCTTCATCACTTATGATTGCTCTTGGAGTGCCAAAGCGAGTGAAGATGTGCTTCTTGATGAACTTTATCACCACCCTTGAATCATTTAAAGGAAGAGTGACAGCCTCAACCCATTTACTCAAATAATCCATTGCCACAAAGATGTATTGGTTTTCATTCGATGGCGGGAAAGGACCCATAAAGTCAATACCCCACACATAAAAAATTTCCACCTCCAAAATGTTAGTGGTATCTCATGTCTTCTTGAAATAGTACGCAACCTTTGGCATTTATCACAACCCTTCACAAAATCAATAGAATCTTTAAATAATGAGGGCCAAAAGAAACAAGATTGTAGTACCTTGTGCGCCATGCATTCTCTTCCATGGTGTCCTCCATATAGGCTAGCATGACAACTTTCGAGCACTTTTTGAACCTCATATTATGGAAAGCATCTTCTCACCACCCGCTCCACACCTTGCTTGAACAAGAACAGTTCATCCCAGATATAGAACTTAGCATCATGATTGAGCTTTTTCTTTTGTTGGGTTGTTGCACCCGGAGGGTAATCTCCACTTACTATCAGATTCACAATGTCCACATACCATGGCACTTGAAAGATATCTAATGCCATCAATTGTTCATCTAGAAACTCTTCCCGAATTTGCTCATTTTCATTCACATGGGAAAAATCCTCCTACCTAGACAAGTGATCAGCTATTTGATTTTCAGTACCTTTCCTATCCTTAATCTCAAGCTCAAATTCTTGGAGAAGCAATATCTATCGAATCAGCCTTGGTTTAGCATCTTTCTTGTTGAATAGGAACCTAATAGCTGCATGGTCAGTAAAAACAATAACTTTAGTACCTACCAAATATGATCTGAACTTGTCGAAGGCGAACACTAGAGCTAGCATCTCCTTCTCAGTCACTATGTAATTAGCTTGTGTAGAGTCAAGGTTCTTGCTTGCATAATAGATCGAGTGGAACACTTTATTCTTTAGTTGTCCCAACACTGCACCCACTTCTATGTTGTTTGCATCACACATGAGTTCAAATGGTAATTCCCAATCAGGAGCAATTAAGATGGGAGCCTCAATTAAGTTCCTCTTCAACATCTCAAAAGCTTTCAAGCACATCTTATCAAAGTCAAACTTCACCTCCTTCTCCAAATGACTACACATAGGTCTTGCAATCTTGGAAAAATCCTTGATGAATCACCAGTAAAACCTGCATGACAAAGAAAATTACATACCCCTTTTACAGAAATAGGAGGGGGCAATTTCTCAATAACTTCTACCTTTGCTTTATCAACCTCTAAACCCGACTTCAACACCTTGTGACCTAACACTATCCACTTACTCACAAAAAAAGGACACTTTTCCCAATTTAGCACTAAGTTAGTGTCCTCACATCTAGCAAGTACTCTATCAAGATTCCGGAGACATACCTCAAAAGACTTCCCAAAGACGGATAAATCATCCATGAACACCTTTACAAAGTCTTCCACCATATCATGAAAAATGGTCATCATACACCTTTGAAAAGTCATCAGTGCATTTGAAAGTACGAATGGCATGCGGTTGAAAGCATAGGTACCATAAGGACAAGTGAACGTGGTCTTTTCCTGATCCTCGGGGGCAATCAAGATCTGGTTGTAACCGGAATACCCATCTAAGAAACAATAGTACTCCTTCCCTGCTACTCAGTCAAGAATATAATCAATGAAGGGAATGGGATAGTGATCTTTTCGGGTGGTATCATTTAGTTTACGATAATTCATACAAATTCTCCAACTAGTCACTTTCTAGTAGGAATAAACTCAATTTTTTCGTTCCTTACCACAGTCATACCTCCCTTCTTAGGAACACACTGCACCTGACTTAACCACTTACTATAAGAGATTGGGTACACAATTCCAGCATCTAGACACTTTATTACTTCCTTTCTTACCACTTCTTTCATCAAAGGATTTACCCGACGTTAATGTTGTGCACTTGGTTTGTGATCATCTTCAATGTAGATTCTGTGTATACATAACGTTGGACTAATCCCATGAATATCAACCGTCTACTATCCAATCGCTTTCTTCCTCCGCTTTAAGATCCTCAATGCCGCATCAACCTGTATTTCAGACAACTCTGCATAAAGTATAACATGCAAAGTTTCATTAGCACCCAACTAAGCATACCTTAGGTGAGCCGGCAGACTTTTTAGTTCCAGCTTGGGAGCTTCTTCTATTGATGGCTTTGGTGGGGGCCCTAACTCACGATCTAATGACTCCACTTGAAGCTTACGAGTCTCAACAAGGGCTAGATTCAAACATGTTTCTATCTCTTGAGCCTTAGTATCTCCATCCACCTCATGACCTAGTAACACTCTCTCTAAGGGATCTTCGACACAACTTCTTGCAATTCTACTATGTGATCAACCACATTAATAGCAAACATCTCTTCATAGATAGAAGGCAATTTTAAAGCACGGTAAACATCGAATACCTCAACCTTATCATCTGCCTTATAGTTAATTGACCAGCCGCTACATCAATCAATGCCCTACCTGTGGCCAAGAACGAACATCCCAAAATGAATAGAACTTCTAAATCGGGTTCAAAATCTAAGACCACAAAATCCACTGGAAAAATCAAGGAACCTACTTGAACTAACATATCCTCTACCACCCCCTTTGGCGTAGCAATGGATCTATCAGCGAGTTGGAGAATGATAGTGGTTCGTTTTGGACTACCCAATCCAAGCTTTTGATACAATGACAAGGGCATCATATTTATGCTTGCCCCCAAATCACACAACCCCCGGGTATGAACATTTTGCCCAATTGTAATCTGCATAGTAAAAATACCCGAATCTTTTAACTTTTTGGGCAGTCTATTTTGGATTTTAGATCTGCACTCCTCAGTAAGCGCTACAGTTTCATACTCCGTAAGACTCCTCTTGTTAGCCACTATATCCTTCACGTATTTAGCATACTTCGGGATACCTTGCAAAATTTAACCGAAGGCAGATTAATGTGAACCGGTTTAAGAAGAGAGAGAAACTTACCAAAGCATTCATCCTCATTCTTCTTTTTGAGCCTTTGTGGAAATGGAGATGGTAGTTTCTTTTGAGGAATGGGTACCTCAACATTGGAGCTCTTTACTACCTCTTCCACTTTCTTTTCTTTGGTACCTTCTTCAGTATCTCTCTTCTTTGGAGCTAGTTCCTCTAACTGTAACCCACTTCTCGTACTTACCACATGCAGTTATTTTTGGTTGGGTTCAGTATCACCTGGCTGCCCACCTTGGGGACGCAAGTTTAGAGAATTGGCTACTTGCGCAACTTGTTTCTTTAAACTCATTTCGGACATTTCAATGTTTCTGATGTTTTCATCCTACTTGTCTACTTTAGCTTTTATTTTGGTCCCTATTTTAGTCATGAGCTTTTGAAGTAGCTCCTCATTGGTCATCCCCCTATTTTGTGCGCTAGGATTTGCACCTTGGCTAGGATTTTGGTATTGTTGCCCAGCTCCTTGAGAACGGTATTGGTTTGCCCCTTGCACCTGATTTTGGTTTTGGTTCCCACCCCATGAGAAGTTAGGATGGTTCCTCCAACTAGGGTTGTAAGTGTTACCATAATTTTGTTGACCTTCATCCCTTTGAGCATTACCCAAATAGTTTACGAAATTCGGGTTTGCCTCACATTGCTCGGTTTCATGAGCTCCACTAGCACATACCCCACACCAATTGGTTGTCTATTGTACCATGTTAACTGGTTCTTGATTTAAGGACATCTGTTTGAAATACATTGCTATATTATGTTGTATCCCATCCAATTTGGCATATATGGCGGTGGCTTGATCTACATCTAAAATTCCCGCAGCCCTTTGGGTTGTGGTTCTAGGCATTTCCTTTTCATACCCTGGGTTTCCTTCGGAGAGTCTATTGAGTAAGTCGAACAACTCCTCACAGGTTTTTGCTAGGGCTTGTCCACCTGCTGCATTATTCAGAAGCACAAGTGCATTATTATCTAAACCCTCAAAGAAAGTGTGAGCAAGCACGTCATTAGTTTGCATGTGGTGCGGGCATGCATTCAACATTTGTTTAAAATGAGCTCATGATTGGTACATGTCCTCTCCCTAGTTTTGATTAAAGCTTAATATCTCACTCCTCAGCTTTGCGGTTTTCTTTGATGGGAAGAATTGACTCAAGAACTTCTTTGCTAGATAATCCCAGGTAGTGATGGAGTTTGGTGGCACAAAATCTAACCAACGCCTTGCGGCTCCTAACAATAAGTATGGGAACAGTGTCAGCCTCACATAGTTCGGTGAGACTCCAGTTGGGATGTATGTATCAGTAATCTCTATAATGTTCCTAAGGTGGATTTGGGGATCTTCGTGGGGGAGACTAATGAATTGCCCGTTAGAGTGGAGAAGTTGTACCATGCCCTGTTTTAGTTCAAATCTAACCCTCGGTGGAGGTTTCCTAATACTAGATGCCACATTGGCTGTGAGTGGGACTGCCACATCACGGACTGGTCTTACAGGTACGACAGAGGGTACCTCTTGGTTGTTCAAGTTCTCTGGGTTATTCACATTGTCTTGGTTATTGTTCTCATTGTCTTCCTGAAGACCTAACCCCAATTCTCCATGACTTCCTTGATTAGCCATTTTCCTACGTCGGCGTAAAGCTCTTTCGAATTCGCTCTCTCGTTCGACAAGTTCTCCTTTCCGAGCCAGACTTGAGAGCCCACTGCCTGCAATAAACAAGCAAAGACCAAGTAATTAATACCTGAATATTCTAATTGTAGACTTAAGAAGATCGAATATAAATCAATTTTTAAGTCCCCAACAACGGCACCAAAAACTTATTGCTCCCCAATATACACGCAAGTGTACGTGGCTGTTCAAGTAATATAGATTCTTAATGAAACGAGTTATCGTTCCCAAGGGACTTATGATCAACTTATATTTGACACTCAATTCTACAAATTAAAATGAAAGTAACTCTTTAAGAGATGGTGATGGTTGTTAACTACTACTAATTATGCAATAAATAAAAGTAAATAATTCTGAATGACTTTAAGATGATGTTTCAAGCAAGTAAGAGACAACTCCAGGGTTGCACCATGCAATGAATCTCATGTATCATATTATCGGCTTAGAACTCATTTTAGTTGTCAAGTTATTATAGGGTTAATTGTATGAGTCGGGTTACACACTTCTCGTCGCCTACTCCAGTTAGCTATCTATCTACATCATTGAGCGGGGATAAATAGACTAACTGGTGAGCATTTATATTTCATCCTATTTTTTAACCAAGAAAGTTGTTCGTCCGAGCATCACTCTTAAACACTAATAACCTCAATCAAATGGGTCGACCGAGCTCTCTATATTCTCTGGTCTATCTAACCCCTCCTCTCTCGATTTTAAGATTAGACAATAGATTTATCTCTAGATGGCCAGTTGAGAAATACTAAAAAAAGAATATAGAAGTAACTTATAATGACAACCAAATTCAAAAAGCCTTAAATAATCAACAATCAATTCGTAGCTACAGCCCTAGAACTAGGGCGTTTAGCCACTCATGCTATTAGAAAACCACAAAATACAATTTTTCATGTGATTTGTGGAAAATAGAAAAGAGAGAATATCAAAACCTATTACAAATGTTGATACTTGCTCTTGCACACCAATAAAAAGTCGAACCCCAACTATGGAGCCCTAAGGATCTATTTACAAGAGTTGGAAAACTTGGTGACAAAACCTACTACAATTAGGAATCTTGTTTAACACTTTTTAAGCTGGAAAAGTCGGGATGGACTGGTGTGTCGTGCCTCCCATCACGGGTGGAAATCAACTCTGAACTCTCCACCTTGGCGTGGCACACCTAGCAGAGCACCAGGCAGGTGCCTTAGAATTTTTACCCTTGGCGCATCGCGCCTTTTAGTATGCTTGAGAGAGGGCTCTCAATGTTGGCCCTTGGCGCCTCGAACCTAGTAGTGCGCCTGGCCCTAAGGCCTTTATCCTTAGCCGTTTTTCATGCTTTCGTGCATCTCTTTTCTCAATTTGACTCCAATTTCCTTGAGAATTCCTAAAACCTCTAATCACATGTATTAGTGCATAATCATCACAAGTATAACTAACTCAAGTCAATAAATAAAGATCATTCTTTAATTTAATCAATTCATGGGCAAATATTGACAACTTAGGCATGTAAATATGCCTAAGATCACCAATAGAGGGTGAAATTATCAAAATACATAAAAAATTTTGGAATCTAAATAAAATCAAAACGCAAGTATTATCTGACTCACATACTGATTATATTGTCTACATGTGTGGTTCGGATAATTTAGATGCCTTTATAGAGTTAGTATAGGATAATTTAGTATATTATCTTTTTTGTTTTGCAACTGTTAACTTTTAGGTCAGTTATCCATCCTCAAACATTGAGATTGCACTTTTCCTATTGAAAGTCAGTATGTTCAAGTCACGGGTACAAGTAATCAAGCATAATCCTAAGGGGATGACATCAATATTGGAAAAATACAGCAGTAAGATTATGACTGAGGAGAAATAAGAGTTGGAGACCGCAATAAAACGCTTGCTGAAGAAGGAAAGTACAATGATATCAACACTCATACATATCAATGCAAAATAGGATGCCATGTTGGGTGCTTCCAATTTGATGTTTTCTTTATTTATTGATAGTGTTAGTATACTGTCCATCTTATGTTGATTAGGATGTTGCATTCCATTCTATTAGGTTTTTGTATGAAGTTGGAGCATAAGGCTCTAACTCTATTCAATTGATTGTCTAAATTTACTATATAGTTGCATTTACTTTGATTAGTATGTTGTTTAAGTTAATTGAATCTGTTGCCCCCCGACCCCCAAGCCAACCCTATCCAAACCAACCAAAAATAGAAGAAATGTAAAACTGCTCTCACCTTATGAACTTATGAATATCAAGCATAAGTACTAAGGAAACTACTATATTCCTATAAGATGATCATATATCAATTATACTTCGTCATTTACAAGGTCGTTTGGAGTCAAGAGGACATTTTGCAAGTTTTCCAAGCAATGATAAAAGCAATTAGGGTGATAAATCCCACACAAGTACTATAATACAATCATAGACACTTCAGGTTGGAGCTCTTAAATGCATATCACTTGAGTTACCAATAGACAAGCTATGTCACTTTGATTCGAAAATCCATAAATACAGATTGGATTAACTCAAACAACATATTGATCAAGGTAAAAACAATTGTATAGTAACTTGAGAAAATCAATTATACAGAGCTAACATCCTATTTTCCTACTTCGTAGAAGAACCTTATAGGAGTGAATTCAACATCCAAATAAACATAAAATGGAAAATGTACTAACACTATCAACAAAAGTAGAACATATAAAAGTTGAAGCAACAAGCTTCAAATCCTAGCAGTAGGAATCCTTATGGGTTTGTTGATATTATTAGAATTACCTTATTCAGCAAGACTTTTATTGGACTCTCCAACTCTGATTTCTCCTTAGTCGCACTCTTACCATTACATTTTCTAATATTGATGTTATCCCCATAAGTTTTTATTTGATTACTTATGCTTGTGACTTTTCCTTACATGCTTTAAACCAGCAATCTGGAACCTCAGAGTTTGAGGAGGCATAACTGTAACACCTCGAATTCAGAAAGATGAAATATTCAATTTTTTCCAAATAAAATACCCAGGTGCAAGCACAAACAGAGCCACCAATGGTCCGTAGGTCAAACCACGGACCATAGGTGGAACTGTGGTTGGCCATTCCAATTTTCCAAAATGTTAAGGTTTCAGTATTTTAATATGGTTCACCAGGATGGTGTGTTGTCCAATGCACGAGCCGTAGGTAGGTCTCGTAGGTGAGTCATAGACTTAGTGGAATTTTGAATACCAAAAGTGGGACTTACGGTGGCCATGCACAGATTGTAGATTGACCTACGGACCATACATGAATCCGCCAATGCAATAGGTTAGGTCATCTAAGCTAACTCATGAGATGGAAGCTCCTCCGCCAATGCAATAGGTCGGGTTTCTAGAAGCAATATCCTATAACTATGTGCCAACATAGGACTTTAGCTAGTGGATCCACCTTATAGCTATACATTTTGTTCTACCTTAGGAAAGTAGGACACCTTCTTTTGGTGTGGGATTACACGACACCAGATTCCATGTAGCTCACATGGTCTATGTCGGTTATGGAAACTTTTCCCTATAATAATGAAGATAATGAATGAGACATGAACTATACTATGACTTCTTGGTAAGCTTACTTAGTAGGAGTGGGGGTATGGGATTTCACTCCCACATTGCAAGAGTAGACTTAGTAGGATCTTGTAGGATGGTTCCTTTATATCATGATGAGATTCAAATGTATGCATGTGTATTGAATGGATAGTTGATATGAATGAATTTCCTTGTATTCAATTAATGTACATGACTATTTTCTCAATTGTGGCTAATGATTATAATGAGGTCTAGAGATGATATGCATGACCAAGGTAGCTTCAAGTGGGTGCTTAGTAGGGTTGGTATTATGGGATGCCAACCATACATTGCACAAGTCTTCCTTAGGGTTTGCTAAGGTGTTGATATTACTATGTAAGGAGAATAAAGGTGATTTTGGCTTGTCTTTGACATTGAAAATGTGTGTTGGTTTCCAAACTTCATAAATGCATTCTTTTCAAATAAAATGTCCCTTTTATCATATTTCATGGATTTTATGCATGTTTCCATACTAAGTACATATCATGTGCTAACCCCTTCTTCCTTCTACATCTTAATGAATGTAGGTTCCGGCTAGGTGACTTTCACTCTCCTTTTGAAGAAGACTTGAATTGCTTATCTCCAAGTTGTGGTGAGTCCTCAAGTTCGAGGATGGGATTTCCTATTTCTTAGTGTCTATTGTACTTCTCATTTTAAGACCTTTGTTGATGTAAAGGGATAAGTCCCAAACTTTGTATTCCTATGTTTTAGATGGTAAATGAGACAAAGTATAGATTTCCTATTACTTTCTTTTATGAAAAGTGAAGTTGGACTTCGATTGTAAAGTTTTAAATTTTTCCGCATTATTTCTATGCCTTATGTAATGATGATGCTAGAGGCTTGTATAAGACCCTTTTGGGGTAAAGTACGCCGGGTTACGTCTAGGGGCTAGCCTTGGGTTGTGACAGATAGGTTCTTTCCCCTTGAGGTGAGGGAGGCAAAGGTATTTGAGTTCATCAACCTTCTTCAAGGAAGCATGAGTGTGAAGGAATATGCTCTGGAGTTTACACAATTGCCTAGGTATGCTTCTAGTATGGTTGTCAACCATAGGGCAAGGATGAGTAAGTTTGTTTCGAGTGTATCTGAGATAGTGGTTAAGGAATGTTGCACCCCCATGCTTATCAATGAAATGTACATTTATCATCTTATGGTTCATGCTCAACAAATAGAAGCGGACAAACTTAAGGAAAGATCTAGGGAGGTAAAGAAGGCAAGTACTGGTGATGGTGACTTTTCACGTTCAAGGACTGATGGACATGGTCGTTCAAAGTTATGACAATGGTTTTCCAATCATGGTTCCTCCAATGCTCCTCCTAATTTCAACAAAGATATGGTGTCTAACCCAAGGCCTAAAGAAGGAAATGGTAGTGGATCTTCATTGCCTACTTGTAGTAAGTGTGGAAAGAAGCATGAGGGTAGATGTCTAGTCAGTTCTAATGCATGTTTTGGTTGTGGTAAGACGGATCATAAGATAAGGGATTGGCCATTAGTTGCTAAGAATGAAGGAGATAATCATGGACGGGCTCAACCTAATCCTTTGTTCGGTTCTAGAGAGAGTCAAAAGCAAAACCGATTATATGCACTTCAGACTCATCGTGAGCAAGAAGATTCTCCCAATGTGGTTACCGGTATGTTGAAACCCTTTCATCTTGATGTTTATGCTTTTCTTGATTCCAGTGCTACCTTGTCTTTGTAACGCCATATGTGGTTAGGAGGTTTGATATTTTTTCGGATGCGTTGATTAATCCCATTTCTATCTCGACTCTTATTGGTGAATCAATTGTGACTAAGAGATTCTATGGAAATCATCCTCTCACCTTACCCAATAGAGTAACTCATGTTGATCTTGTAGAGCTTGATATGTAAGATTTTGTTGTCATTATTGGTAATTATTGGTTGCATTATTGTTATGCTTCTGTTGATTATAGAACCCGAGTGGTCAAGTTTCAGTTTCCAAATGAGTCTATTTTAGAGTGGAAAGTAGAAAATTCTATGCCTAAGGGTTAGTTTGTTTCTTGTCTGAAAGCTAGAAAGATGATTTCTAAGGGTTGCTTATACCATCTAGTCAGGTTAAGGGATATGGATTCTGAAACCCTTACTCTTGAGTCAGTCCCCATTGTAAATGAGTTTCCGAAAGTGTTTCCCGATGGTTGACCCAGTATTCCTCCCTAAAGGGAAATAGACTTTGATATTGATCTTCTCCTAGATACGTAACCTATCTATATTCCTCCTTAATGAATGGTTGTTGTGGAATATAAGGAATTTAAATAGCAATTGAAAGATTTGTTAGATAAGGGTTTCATCCGACTGGGTATCTCTCCATGGGGTGCTCCAATTTTATTTGTTCGAAAGAAAGATGATTCACTTTGTATGCATATCGACTACCAGAAATTGAACAAGGTTACCATGAAGAATATGTATCTTTTTCCATGGATAGATGATTTGATTGATCAACTACAAGGAGCACGACACTTCTTTAAGATTGACCTCTAGTTAGGTTATCATCAATTGAAGGTAAAGGAAAATGATATTCCAAAAATGACTTTTCCAACTTGCTATGGTCATTTCAAGTTTTTGGTGAAGTCCTTTGGATTGACTAATACCCCAGCCGCATTTATAAATTTGATAAATAGGGTGTTTATAAAGTACCAAGATATGTTTGTGATTATGTTTATCGATGACATCTTGGTTTACTCAACGAGTCAAGATGAGCATACCGATCATTTGAGGATTGTGTTCCAAGTCCTCAAGTACCAACAACTCTTTGCAAAGTTTAGTGAATGTGAGTTTTGGTTAAGGTATGTGGCATTTCTTGGTCACATTGTTTTCGTAAAGGGTATTGAGGTAGATCCTAAGAAGATGGATGTGGTAACGAGTTGGCTAGACCTCTATCCCCTTTGGATATTAGATGTTTCTTGGGTCTAGCCAGTTACTATAGAAGGTTTGTGGAAGGTTTTTCGTCAATTGCCTCTCCATTGACGGTATTGAACCAAAAGAAATCCAAACTCTTATGGTCGAAAGTTTGTGAAAAGAGTTTTCAGAAATTGAAAGATAGACTTACTTCCACTCTAGTGTTGACATTACTAGAAGGAACCGATGGGTTTGCTGTTTATTGTGATGCTTCAAGAATTGGGTTAGGATGTGTCCTTATGCAAAATGGGAAAGTCATTGCCTATGCCTCAAGGCAACTTAATGTGCATGAAAAGAAATATCCTACCCATGGTTCAGAACTAGGTGGCGGTTGTGTTTGCTTTGAAAATTTTGAGGTATTACTTATATGGTGTTCATGTCGATGTCTTTAACGACCACAAAATCTTGCAATATGTTTTTAAACAAATGGATCTAAATCTTCTCCAAAGAAGTTGGCTTGAGTTACTAAACCCCGATAAGGAAAATGTTGTAGTTGATGCTTTTAGTCGGTTGACAATGGGTAGTGTTTCTCATATAGAGGATAGTAAATAGAAGTTGGTTCAAGATGTTCATAGATTGGCCCGGATGGGTGTTAGATTAGTAGACTCCACCAAAGGTGGTGTTATGGTTCAAAATTGTTCACAATCGTGCTTTGTGGTGGATGTGAAAGACAACAAGGACTTGATACGACTATGGTGGAATTGAAAGAAGCGGTGCTTAAAAAATCCGTTGAATCATTCTCCCAAGAGGGAGATGGGTTGCTTCGCTATTAAGGTCATTTGTGTGTTCCCAATGTAAATGACTTGAGAGAACATGACTTATAAGAAGCCCATAGTTCTTGATATTCTATTCACCCGGGAGCCACCAACATGTACCGTGACTTGCGGGAGGTATATTGGTGGAATGGGATGAAAAAGGATATTGTGGAATTTGTGGCTAAGTGCCCTTATTGCCAACAAGTGAAAGTTGAGTATTTGAAATCGAGAGGTTTGTCCCAAGATATTTGTATACCTACTTGGAAGTGGGAAGATTTGAATATGGACTGCGTTTGGGGTTACCTCACACCCGGAGACAACATGATTCAATTTGGTTTATTGTCGATTGAATGACGAAATTAGCTCATTTCATTCCTGTCAAAGTTCCATATTCGGCGGAATAATATGCTAGGCTATACTTGAGGGAAATTTTTAGGTTACATGGAATGCCCTTATCCATTATCTTCGATCATGGAAAATAATTCACATCTCAGTTTTGGAAATCTTTCCAAAAAGGGCTTGGTACTCGGGTTAAGTTTAGTACGACCTTTCATCCGCAACCCGAAGGACAAGCGGATCGTACCATCCAAACTTTTGAAGATATAATGAGAGCGTGTGTGATCAACTTCAAGGGTAATTAGGATGATCACTTGCCATTGATTGAATTTACATATAATAATAGATATCACTCTAAGTATTGGTATGGCTCCATTTGAAGTTGTATATGGTAGGATGTGTAAATCTCATAGAGGTTGGTTTAAAGTGGGTGAAGTTGCTTTGATAGGTCACAAGTTGGTACATGAGGCTATGGAAAAAGTTTGGCTTCTAAGAGAAGGATAGCAATGGCTTAAAGTCGACAAAAGTCCTATGCCGATGTTAGAAGAAGGGATCTTGAGATTGATATGAATGATTGGGTCTACTTAGAAATCTCACTCATATAGGGTGTGATGAGATTTGGAAAGAAAGGGAAGCTTAGTCCCCGTTATGTAGGCCCATATCAGATTTTGAGACGTATTGGTAAAGTTGCTTATGAACTTGAATTTGACTTGGCTACGGTGCATCTAGTTTTCCATGTCTCCTTGTTGAAGAAATATGTTGGTGATCCAGCATCTATAATGCCATTGGAGAGTCTTGACATAAAGGATAGCCTTTCTTAAGAAGAAGTACCAGTTGAGATTTTAGACCGGCAAGTTCGAAAGTTGAGAAATAAGGAAATTTTTCTTTGGTGAAGGTTCTTTGAAGTAATCAAGTATTTGACGGTGCTACTTGGGAGGCCGAGTCTGATATGATATCTATCCTCATCTCTTTCCCTCAATCCCTACTCTAACTTGAGGTATTCAGTTCCTCATAGGTTATTCTTTTGGTGTCATGTGTCTTAGATATTCCTATGATTTCCTCATTATGCATGTTTATGAAAAGTTTAAATTTTGAGAAAATGAGTTAACTTGATTTATTTCTTCATGTTTATGTGCATTTGAATATGACTTGCATATATACCTTATGAAATGATGTTTTTGAACATGATTTAGCTTGAATTTTATATTTCCTCCTCGGATATGTGCATTTATATGATTGCTTCATGATTGGGTTGTTAGGTATAAGTTCCTACCCTCCATATGATGTCTTGAATCGCATTCAAGGACGAATGTTCCCAATAGGGGGATATTGTATGTCACGCCCCGACTCTACCCCCTTGACGTAGCACAGGACCTAGGATCACGAGTGACCCCAAGCTAACCATGTGTCTAGCATATATCAAGCATACTAAGAATAACTGAATAAGACATGTACTATGCGGAAGCTAAAACAGTGGATAGCTGAAAGTGGGAAAAACCCGACTAGTCTGAATATATAAAATGTAATGAAAGTCTAGTGATGACTAAAGCAACACTTAACAACTCAAGCTGCATCGACTACTATGTTTGAAAAGCCTTTACTGAGTTGAGTTACTGGGACATGCCCCCTAGCTAACTCTAACAAAACTGAAACTAAAAATAATGACTAAAATGAAAGCATTTCTATTGTCCTCAGAATATGAGGACTCACCACTGAAGCTACTGAATGCGTACCGAGAATTGATCTAAAACGTAATTCAAATGTTGAGTACCTGAACCTACATAATGAAAGGATGTAGCATAAAATATGCGTCAATACTTGGAATGTACTGAGCATGAAGGATATAGATATATTAAGCTGAAAAATATATATAAGTTGAACAATGTATAACTGAGAAATGATATAATCAAAGCAGAGATATAGATACTAAAATATAACTGAAAAGCTAAGCTGAATGCAATGACCAAGTATTAATCATAAAGATGACATGTTGAACTGTATACTAATATAAATTCTAAAAACCTGGTCAATGCACTAAGAGTCTGGCTGTGGGAGCTACTGTTAACCGAAATAAACCACGTGAGCTAAATGTGGAGTCCGATGTATACACCCTATCGAGAGGACCCAATATACCTCTCTAGCGGTATAAAGACATGACTGTGGCGTAATCATTAAATCTGATGCCCAATAAAAGGGACTTATAATCCTACTAGGGCACGTAGTTCTGCGACTATGAGGGTACGTTGAACCCTAGTTCAACTCAGTGCTAAGTACTCCCTACTAAATATGTATATGACTTAAATATAACTGAAATACTGAATAGCTCAAAATACTGACATGATAACTGAGAATGCAACGTTTATATACTGATAATGTGACATTCAAAATATGAAGTATGAATATTTATTTAACTGACCTAGCAAGTGTAATTGATGAAAAAGGAGAATCTACACCGACTAGGTTTAGAGTTTAATACAAGGAATTAAAAAACATTCCCAAGAAAAACATAATATTTAGACTATGGATTATATAGCAGCTGAAATCACAATAAATTCCCAAGATTTTAAAAACCCTAGGTGTAAACAAGTTATGTATAATCAAATAACTAACCAAATTCTAGGGACATAGTGGATGAAAGGAACCCAGTAGTGAAATCTCACATACCTGGTGACAAAATCTATTGAGAAATCCTTTGGATTTCGGGGCTTGATTTGATGCATTCGGGCACTTTATCCAATACTAAGCGTCCACGATCGTTCAATAGTAATATAACCCAACTAGTGAGTTGGGGTCGAGTCCCAATGGAGCGGTTCGTAATTGAGAAGCAATAGAAAAGCAAAAATGTGTTCAAATTAATCATAGTTATAGACATTTACGAAGAAAAACATGATAAATTAAAGGGTGACACAAGTGTCAATCATCAAAGGGGGTTTTGTAAGCAATTATCAACTAAAATGACAACTAAAATGAAAATGCAAATATGGAGACGGGATTCTTGGGATGTGATAGGAATATGGGCTAAAATACACAACCGGCTAAATGCTATTGATAGTAACTCACTGCAAATTGGTAACTAGGCTAGACTTTAGTGGGGATAAATTTTCTCTCGAACAATTTACCCCGAATCAAATCAGTTTATCTCGACACCGATAAGTGGCAATAAAGCGCAGTCTTCACCTTAGTCCATTCACTCTCTCAAGCTGAATGTGTGGGAGAGGGTTTAGGATTCCCTCTCTCGAGTTGAACCCACGATAACCTAATAACCAATGACTATCGATTCAGTAGTTTTGATTTTAAAACTTCTCTCTCGAGCAAGTCAAAAACATGAAGATAAAATTGTATTCGCAACTACAACCCTATTTAATTCAAACACAACTACTTAATGAAATCACCTCTAAACAACGAATAAACAATCAATTAGCAATACCCAGCAGTAAATTCAACCCATATTCAAAAAATCACACAGCTAGACATAGTAAAGAGATAGAAATCGATACCGAAAGTGTTTCCACCAAATGGGTACGATAAATATTATCTTACACACGTCAAGGATGAAAAATCTTCAATACCCACTTCCAATTGCTTAGAAAATGGGAACCCTCAACTCTTCAAAGCTAAGGAAAATAGTCTCCAAAAACTAAGTTCTAAACCTGAGTAATTCTAAAAATTGGTTTTTGAAATGTAAAACTTGATACTAAACTAAAAATTCAAACAGGTATTTATAGTTGTCAAAAAGTGTGTTGCGAAGGATCACTCGGCGCAGTTAGTCGGGATTGCCGATCCACTCAGCGATCCACCCTTTGGTCTGGTTCATCGCCATTATACATTGTCTTTCAACAACTTCAAGTTTTGTAACATTGGGCGATGGAGTACTGCATCACGGAATCGTTCGGCGACTCGCCGAATGCTTCTCTATCTCGCCGACTCTATTTTATCCTTCAGAGCTTGGCACACTGGAACATTAGCGAGACCATAGCCATTCAGTGACTCGCCTAATGGTTTAGACGATCCTCAAGCTGTCTTTTCTTCGTTCTTTTCAGCTGTCTTGTTCCTTTTTGCCTAATAGTGTGCACGCTTAGTCTCTAACTCCAAATACTTGAAACTCAAGAATTTTCATCAGTTATTGAGACAAAATATGCATTTGAGGTTACTAAATCTATCAAAAATAAAGCCCTAAAAGAGTCCAAATCGTGGACTCATCAACACCCCCAACTTAAACTTTTGTTTGTCCTCAAGTAAAACTCAAGTTCAGCAGTTCATAAAGGATGTCTCAAACAGTGCTACACAAGACTCAATTGTTAATGCACACAAAAAGTCTCAACTTACTCTGCAAGGATCAATTGTGCATGATGAGTCCTCAGATTGGACTCATTTAAGGCTTTAGTTTAATAGAAATAGTGTCCTTAAATGCTTATTTTCTCTCAATATCTGATGAAAATTCTCAAGTTTCAGGTATTTGAAGTTTTAATGGAATCATGGACACTTAGGCGCAAAAAGGAACAAAAAGGCTAAAGAGAACAAAGAAACTGAAGCCTGAGCATCGCCAAGCACACTTGGCGAATTGCCGACTGGACATACTTCGGCCTTTGTTCCAGTACGCGAAGCCCTAAAGGAAGAGAATTAAAAAGGTAATGAAAGAAGCAATCAATGTATTGCGAGCTCAACCTTGATCGCCAAAGAGGTTTGGCGAATCGCCGAGTGGAACGGCAAACCTATCTGCAACAATTTTCTATGTTTAAATTTGATTGCTTTTTCGACTAATCATAAGACTATTGCAGGTATGGTACACACCAGCTCCAACCCACAACTTCAGAAGAAAGCAACACTAGGCATTCGTATTAATGAAGAAGGATCAAATCCTCCAAAGAGAGGAGGGGAAGATCTCAAACAAAGTAAAGGCAAAAAGAAGAAAAGCATAGCAAAGAAAGGAGTAGTTGCTGAGGCCAACACTGATTGGTATAAGCTTGAAGATGACCAACCATTGATTCAACGATAGAGCAGACACAGAAATCTGCCTTAATCCTCACCCACAAGAGTTTCATCAAATGCTGCCACCTCCACCAGGGTTACCTCAGCCACAGCTCCTCTTGAGCCAAATCCAAAGCTAGCACAGGCACCTTCAGTGGCTCCTACACCTCCTGTCGTGCCTCAACCTAGGATGCTTAACAGGTTAAAGATTGATGGGGTTCGGACCATCATAGAGGATAAGCTCCTTCTTCCTCTTCACAGGATTTAGGTGCTTCTTCTTCCAGCCAGCCGATCAAGTTCACTCAGGGTATGATCTTGAAGATGGGGCGTCTAGCCCAATTAGCCGAGGCACGGGCATCCAGACTGGAGAAGTTAGTCCCAAGGATGATTGAGAGAACTATAGCCACTACACTTCCCCCCATCCAGACCTCTGTCGATGCTTTGACCTTTAGGGTTACAGTATATGAGTGCAGACAAGGAGGTCATCTTAGGTATCTGCTTTACAAGCCGATGTTGTAGGTCTACGAAGGGACATAGACTATCTGAAATCTGTTGACTTCAATGACTTAATGAGAACCACTGAGGACCGGGATGTACCTAGAGAGGCAGCAGCTACAGATGCAGATACTAAGACTGATGAGGAGCTGACAGCAGCACAGGAGGAGTAGAGCATCTTTGGTAAACTGTCAGATCAGGTAGGGACAGTTGTGCACCCGGTGATCCAGGCATCGCATGCTAAGACGTCCACATCAGCCCCTACAAGACCTGGCACTGCTGCTTTTGATGTGACTACTCCGAGCACTGATGCCTAATTACAGACTGCAGGTCAGAGTTCTAATGCCCTGACAGGCGGAGAGGTCACATAGACAGGATTTCTCTTTACCTCTCTCCTTGTCTTGCTTTGATTTTAATTTTAGATATTATTACTTGCATTTGAGGACAAACGCATTTCTTTTGTGGTGGGGTGAGGCTCACCTTGTTTGCTTGTTTTGAATTATGTTTTCTGTATATATTTGGGTTGTATGTTTTTAATTGTGTTTTTAAAACTGCTTTGCGATTCTTTGAGCTTATGGCTCTCTTTTGGGTTTAATTGAAAAATAATTTTGACCCTTCCGAAAATTTTCATTTTTCAAAAATTTTCGCCACCTCTTATGTTGAAAGTGGTTGTTCTTGTACAAATTCAAGTCTCGATTTTGATCAATACCGATGACTTGAATAGTGCTCTCAATCGAACAAACATGAATGTGCGGCTACGATGTGAACAAATGAAATTGCATAGACAATATGTGAACTCTTTGCATCTCGTTGTGATTAGCCATTTCTCAAATTAATTCTCTTGTAATGACTGTTGCACACTAGCGAAAGTGTGTAGTCTTGTTTGACTTAAGTGTCGATGCCTTGTGTGATGAGCTTACTTTGAACATTTCATGAATATACCTAGAATTTACCCCGTTAGTCCAATTGATTAAGGCCTGCTCTTGAGATGATCTTAGGAAGAAGAGTGTAAGTCAATTTGACATATTTTGTGGCCTACCCTGTGAGCATTTGAACCTCTCTTGAGCACCCTTTGAGTCTATCCTTCTTCGGAAGAAACTTGATGAATACTTAGACCTCTCTTCATCCATTACCTAGAATCCTCTTGAGATGTGTTTAAGTGAATAGCCAACCTAGGCTAAAAGCCTAAGTTGGGGGTGTGGTGAAAAGGAAAAGGAAGAAATCAAGAAGAAGTCTCTCTTAACCCATGGTATTGCAAAAACAAAATGGAAACCCTCCATATAAAAAAAAAAGAAAGAGAAAATAAAAGAAATGAAAAAAGAAGTTGTGAAATAAAGTGCGAAAGAGATTGGGTTTCCAAGCAATCCATGGGAAGTGAATAATAAGATGACTATAAAGCACTAGAATAAAAATTGATGAAGGAAGAAAAGAAGGATGTGTTGAGAGCACCACATCTCATGAGGATGAAAGTCACTGAGCCTAAATGGCCATAAATTTGCACTCAGCCCCATTACAAGTTGTGTAAAGACCTTTTTGATCTTGGGTGAGCCGAACCGAACCGAAGGTTGATTGGAAAATAAGGGCAAACCTATGGGTGAAAGCATGCATTTTGTTCCTTTTTTTGAGTGTGAGTGTTGCATCTGATTTCTGAGCTTTAAATGATTAGACTTTTGTGTGTGATTATGGAATCACCATTTGTGTGAGGGCATTTAAATGCTTTTGTTGAGCATGAACTTGCATTAGTAGCAAGTATTGCGAGCTAGAGAATCTTTGATAATGGTGTGTCACAACTTGATTCTTTAAGTACACAATTGATCTTTGCATGAGTAGTTTGAGCCTTGTTATGTATGTTCATGGTTGAGTCTTGTGTAGCACTATTTGAGACATCCTATTTGAACAGCTGAACTTGAGTTTTACTTGAGGACAAGCAAAAGTTTGAGTTGGGGGTGTTGATGAGTCTTCATATTTGACTCATTTAGGGCTTTAGTTTAATAGAAATAGTTTCCTCAAATGTTTATTTTCTCTCAATATATGGTGAAAACTCTCAAGTTTCAGGTATTTGAAGTTTCAATGGAATCATGGACACTTAGGCGCAAAAAGGAAGAAAAAGGCTGAAGAGAACGAAGAAACTAAAGCCTGAGCATCGCCAAGCACACTTGGCAAATTGCCGACTGGACATACTTCGCCCTTTGTTCCGGTACGCGAAGCCCTGAAGGAAGAGGATTAAAAAGGCGATGAAAAGAGCAGTCAACGTATCGCCGATCAGTTCCATGAAGTAGAAATATACCACCCAATGGTCTAGGATGCAAAGATGTTGTAGGCAAGCACAGAAAGGAGACGAACCAGACAATGGATGAATCACCGAGTCAATCAGCGATTCCCACTTACCTCGCCGAACAATTCGCCGCAGCACTATTTTCTGAAACTATAAATACTAGCTCTTTATTAGTTTTAAGAAGAGTCGAACCATTATTATAATTTTCACAATAGAATAATACTTTTTTGGGATATTTTCTCTCAAGTTTGGAGAGGGTTTTTTGGGAGACTTGAACAAACAAGGATTTCATCTTCCCCAAGTTGGAAGTGGGTCTTCTCCATTCTTCTTCCTTTGCTTAAATCAAGGTTTAATTCCTTATACCCATTTGATTTTAATATCATTTTAGGTGTATTTTGTTATTTCTTGATGTGTGGCTAAAAACCCCCATTCTTGGGGTGTGATTTAGCAAATATGTGTTGATATTGTTGTTGGGTCTTGCTTGCTGATAGGTTAGATGTATTTTAATGATGATTTCACCTAGTGGTTGTGGTTTAATTTAATGGGTTTGTAGTTGCAAATACAAAACCACTCATGTGTTTTCGGCTTGTCCGAGAGGGAGGTCGTGAAACCAAGACCGCTAGACTGATGGCCTAAGGAGTGGGTCAACATGAGGTTCAGCCTGAAAAGGTGAGCCCTAGTCCCATATCCTAACACTCAGCTCGAGAGAGTGAGTGGGGTAAGGCATAGGCTGGCCTTCATGCGGTAAATGGGTGTCCGAGAGGAACACATTTGAAACGGGGTAAGTTTCTCCAGAAGGAACTTATTTTCATCTAAAGCTTAGCCTAGTCACTATTATCTTCCAAATTTCCTATCAATAGCATGTACCCAACGATTTATCTCAACTTGTATTGCGGTCACACCCCAAGAACTTTTCTCCATACTTGATCTTCTTGTTAGTTTTGTTTTTTTTCTACTTGTGACAAAACCCCCAATTGATATTTGACACTTTTGTGTCACCCCCTTTAATTTACTATGTTTTTACTCATTAATGTCTTTAGCCATGACTAGTTAGAACTAAATTTTATTTTTGTATTAATTCTCAAAACCACTACCTTGAGACACGACCCCAACCTTTAGTTGGGTTACTATATTATCGACGATCGTAGACACTCGTACTGTAGGTTAGTGTCGTTGGTCACGACAAGCATCAGTGCACTCAAAGCTTCAAGTTGTGACTCACCATTATCAAAGAATCTCAAGCTCACTATACTAGCTTCAAATGCAAGTTCAAGCTCAACAAATGTATTCAAATGCCCTTACAAAATGAATGATTCCATATTCACTCAAAGGTTCAACCATTTAAAGTTCCGGAATCAAGATCAACACTCACACTCACAAAGATAAACACAATGCATGATTTCACCCATAGGTTTGCCCTTATTTTCCAATCGACATTTGCTTCAGCTCATTCAAGATCAAAAAGGTCTTTTTCAAGGCTTGTACTGGGGCTGAGTATAATGGTATGGTCATTTAGGCTTATAGGATGAAAATCCTCATGAAATGTGATGTGAACAACACCTTCTTTGCTTCTCTTTATCAATTTCATTCAAGCTCAAAAGTCACCTATTATTCATCTTCCATAAGTCATTGGAAACCCCCTTTTCTTTGTTTTTCCACAACTTTATTTCATGACTTTTTCTTTTTCAATATTTTCTTCTTTTTCTCTCTTTTTTTTTTAATATGGAGGGGTTCCATTTTTCTCAAAACATGGGCATAAGGGACTCCTTTGCATTTACTTGATTTGCCTTCTCTTTTCACCACTCCCCCAACTTAGGCTTTTGGCCTAAGTTGGCTATTCTAACAAACCACATATAATGAGGATTATGGGTAATGGGTCAATAAAACATAGCAATGTTATCAAGTTTTTTCCAAGAAAATGTTAAGGTTCAAAGGGTGCTCAAAAGAGGTTCACACACTCACAAGGTAAGCCACAAAAGAGGTATAATGTCAAATTGGTTCACACTATTTAAAGTTGCCTAAGATCATCTCAATAAATTGTATCACTTAGTCAACCGGACCAACGGGGCAAATTCTAGGTGTCATCACACATGGTTCATGGTAAGCTCATCACACAAGGCATTGACACCAATGTCAAACAAGTCGTCACACTTCCACTATTGTGCAATGTTCATCACAAGAGACTCAATTCGATACTTGGCTAGTCACAACGAGATGCAAAGAGTTCACATATTATCTATGCAACTTCAATTGGCCTTGTCGTAGCCGCGCATTTATTTATGTTCGATTATGAGCACTATTTGAGTCATCGGTATTGATCAAAATTGGTACTCAAATTTGCAAGAGAATAGTCACATTCAACACATACAGGAGGTGGTAAAAATTTTTGGAAGGGTCAAAAATCATTCACAATTAAAAACGAGGAGCCACAGGATCAAGCATCCACAAAAGATGGGCCTCACCCCACCATAAATAAAAACATTTGTCCTCAAATGCAAATAAAAACATCCACAAGTCGAAATAAAGTAAGGCAGAGACGAAGGTAAAGAGAGGGCCATGTCTACACAATCGCTCCATTTGTTTGGGCATCAGTTCCCGATGCATCACTCTGAGTCTGAGCATCAGTGCCCGGGGTCACCTCAGGAGGAACAGCAATGCCAGATCCACTAGGGGCTGTCACGTGCGACTCCTCCAGAAAGACATGCACAGCTGCACAGAATACCTGTGCCTATGAAGGAATATTAGGATCTCTGATAGTGGTCTTCCTCTCAGAAATGGACCTCTTACCCTTGCCTTTCCCACCATTGTGGAAAGTTTCATAGCTTTGCCTCTGGATATAGCTGCATCCTCATTTATCGTAATCCCCTTAGTCTTTTTTTGGGTTGGTATTATTCTTTCAGCTGCTTTTGATCTAGTCATGTCTGCAAAACCTCGAGGAGAAGTTAGGAAATATCCAAACAAATGCATAGAGAATTAGGCGCAGACAGACTCGCCCAAACAGTTGGCGGGTCGCCGAATTGCTTGGATGAACTGGATTAGCCCATTGAAAGTTACAAAAAGGGTTTAGGGGTGTAGACAAAGGGCAGTCAAGAAGTCTTTCGGCGAGTCACCGAGTTCCTTCGGCGACTTCAGGCTTCTCACCGAAAGTTACAGGCTCCAATAACACATTTAGCATGAAATTAAAGGTGAGATGGGCACACTAGGCGAACCACCGAGTGGTTCGGTGAGCTCGACCCAGTTCGACAAATGACCCAATGTGCCCAACTTTTCGAATTCAACCCCACAACCCCTGAAAACAAAATCAACGGATGCTAATGAAATTAAAGTACACCCCACGACACCCAAGCATAAACCCATGAAATTTACTTTATTTTAAGAACAAGACTACGAGATTTTGACAATCAAAACATTACGGGCAAGATTATCAAATTAAATCAGGAACTCAAACATACTAATTCTATCAGAGAGGCCCAGCACACGACAACACGATAAGATCATTGCAAATGAGTATAATTTCGATCAAATAAACTCGGGGTTCGAAAAACCAACCTTTGATGCCGATTAAATTGATATTGAAATGCTAGGCGGCAATGTAATCCAACTTCGAGCACAAATCAATGCTAAAAATACTCTAAAAATCCAAGAAATATATAAACTAGAGTGTCGATGTGAGTTTGTGAAGATCAAAAATGAGGCAAAGTGAATGAATTTGAAACTTTTAAACCTTTGCCCTAAAAAATCGTCCATTTCTCACCCATTGACGACATTAGTCGTGCTCGCCGAGACACTCGGCGACACGTGGAGTAGTTATTCACCTCGCCGAATTTTACAGGACCTTCAATTATTGTGGGGGTCCAAACGGCAGTCTCCGTTGGGATCACAGACATGATCGGCAATTCGCTAATAATTTCCTAGGCTCGCCAAGTTTTACAAACTCCTATGTAAAATTGTCTTGAGTCTAACGGCGGTTTGGGTCGGGGTCGCCGACCTCGTCAGCGAGTCACTGAATGGACCTGAATCTCACTAATCTGCACTTTTCGAACACTTTCCACACTTCCATCTATACAATCAACACACCATTATTTTATCAAAACAAAATAAAGCAATAAAGGGTCTTGGGTTGCCTCCCAAACAACGCCTTAGTTAATGTCGCGGCACGATGCAAGTCCCGCTTTAAACCTCATTCTTAGGGTTAGCCATAGTATCACTAGGCAAACCCCCCTTTTGTCTCGGGTTGAGATGAGACGATATATGACCCATTTGGGTCTCCAACTACTTGATCGACATTGAATGGGAGGTGACGGTCTGGCTAAGGGTAGACATATCTTCTTTCATTTCTTTTAAAATCTTTTTTGACCCTTCAACTTTGTTGAGGATACAAGAGAGCATATCCTCAGACTGACCACCTTCCGAATCTTTTGACTTTTGGCGCTCGTGGAGAGGCACATACCTATCCTTCTCACTATCCTTCCAATTCAGATTACAGTCCCTCCATTCATGGTATCGATCTTTCCAACCTTTATCCCTGGCCCAGCCTTGGTTACCACCCTGCGTCGGGTAGTTTGAACGATAGCCACCGCCTTGGCTGGCTAGGAAATTTACCTCTTCATTATACAAGGCTTCAAACTTGGACTCATCCGGATTAGCACACCCGACACCCACCGCATTGACACTTCCAGCACCAAATCCCATGACATTTTTAGACAAAATATCAAGTTGTGTCATGATCTTGGCCATGTTTCGGTCCCTCTCTTGGTCCTTCTCCATTTGTTCCTTAGTTAACTTGAACGTGAGAGGGGAGACCTGGTCTTCACGGGTATACCACGCCCTGTTTATGGTAGTCATGCCATCCAAGAGCTGAGCAGCTATCACATAAGGTTGCTGCATCAAACCTCCTAGAGAGAGTTGGTCAGCAACACCCGTATTTACCGAATCCAGACTCTGGTAAAAATATTGCAGAAACATGTTATCAAGCAAGCCATAGGTTGGGCATTGAAGAACCAACTTTTTGAATCATAGCCAAGTTTCATGAATAGGCTCGCCTTCTAGATGCATAAAGCTCTGAATGTTGTCCCGAAGAGTCATCATCTCAAGGGAGGGAAAAATCGCACTTGAAATGCGGTGACCAACTCCTTCCACGAAGTGATTGATTCACGTGGCAATTCAGCCAGCCACTTGCATGCCTCTCCCATCAAAGAGAATGGGAACAACCTCAATCGAACTGATTCTTTGGAGATATTCTTGAAAGAGAATGGTCCGCATACGTCCACGAAGTTTCTAATGTGCTCATAAGGATCCTCATGAGCCAAACCACTAAAAAGCCCTTTTAGATGTAAGAGTTGCAACATAGTACTCGTGATGTAGAACACCGCATTCCCTTCGGCCAAAGGTAAGCAAATGGCACCAATACCGCCCATGAGATGGGGGTCATTAGCATAAGGCTCGTTGAGATCGTTGAGATTTTCAATGTCGTCTTGATGGCCTACTTGGCTGCCATTGCTGCCGTTTACGCTCATACTTCCTGTTTACAACACAAACAAGTAAAACAGAGCTAAAAACTAAGTAAAGATCTATCACTAACAAGAGCAAAGTTTAACTTAACTAAAAATTCTCAAGCAACATCACTCCCCGACAGCGGCGCCATTTTGATTTGACGTATCCGGGTGCTTCATCCAATACTAGGTGTCCATGGTCATTCAATAGTAATATAACCCACTAGTGAGTTGGGGTCGAGTCCCAAAGGAATGGTTCGTAATTGAGAATTAATAGAAAAGCAAAAATGCATTCAAATTAATCATAGCCATAGACATTTACGAAGAAAAACATGATAAATTAAATGGTGATACAAGTGTCAATTATCAAAGGGGGTTTTGTAAGCAATTATAAACTCAAATGACAACTAAAAAGAAAATGCAAATATGGAGACGGGATTCTTGGGATGTGATAGGAATATGGGCTAAAATACACAACCAGCTAAACGCTATTGATAGTAACTCGCTGCAAATTGGTAACTAGGCTAGACTTTAGTCGGGGTAAATTTTCTCTCAAACAATTTACCCCAAATCAAATCGGCTTGTCTCGAACATAGATAAGCGGCAATGAAGCACAGCCTTCTCCTTAGTCCATTCACTCTCTTGAGCTGAATATGTGGGAGAGGATTTAGGATTCACTCTCTCAAGCGGAACCCACGACAACCCAATAACCACAGACTATCGATTCAGTAGTTTTGGTTTAAAAACTTCTCTCTCAAGCAAGTCAAAAACACGAAGATAAAATTGTATTTGCAAACACAACTACTGAATGAAATCACCTCTAAACAGGGAATAAACAATCAATTAGCAATACCCTGAAGTAAATTCAACCCATATTCACAAAATCACACCCCAAGAATTGAGGTTTTAGCTAGACATTGTAAAGAGATAGACATCGATACCGAAAAGTGTTTCTATCAAATGGGTACGATAAATATTGTCTTTACAAACGTCAAGGATGAAGAATCTTCAATACCCACTTCCAATTGCTTAGAAAATAGAAATATTCAACTCTTAAAAGCTAAGGAAAATTGTCTCCAAAAACTAAGTGCTAAAACTGAATAATTCTAAAAATTAGTTTCTGAAATGTAAAACTTGATACTAAACTAAAAATTCTAACAGATATTTATAGTTTTCAAAAAGTGTACTACGAAGGATCACTGGGTGTAGTTCATCGGGATCGCCGATCCACTCGGCGATCCACTCTTTGGTCTGGTTCATCGCTTTTCTGCATTGTCCTTCAGCAACTTCAAGTTCTGTAACATTGGGCGATGGGGTACTGCATCGCGAAATCGTTCAGCGACTCGCCAATTGCTCTTTTATCGCACCGACTCAATTTTCTCCTTTAGAGCTTGGCACACTTGAAAATTAGGTGAGACCATAGCCATTCGGTGACTCGCCTAATGGTTCAAGTGATCCTCAGGTTGTCTTTTCTTCGTTCTTTTCAACTGTCTTGTTCCTTTCTGCCTAATAGTGTCCATGCTTAGTCTCTAACGCCAAATACCTGAAACTCAAGGATTTTCATCGGCTATTGAGACAAAATATGCATTTGAGGAAACTAAATCTATCAAAATAAAGTCGTAAAAGAGTCTAAATCGTGGACTCATCAGGGCTCAAACTTGAGGAACACTGCTACTTGTTCTTGAAAGAAACTGGCACCTCTTTCTCTTATTTTTATTCTAATTTGGAGGATTTTTGAAGAGTGAGGTTCTAGGTATGTCTGACTAGATTATAAGACTTATTTTGAGTAAAATGGCGTAGTTTAGGCATCAAACGACATAGTTTAAGTGCCCCCAACACATAGAGAAAAGACCAAAATGGACTTGACTTAAAAGCTGACAAAAGGCCATCCACGGAGGGACCGACGGACCGTCGTTTGGACTACCAACAGTCGACTACGGTCGTGGTTCGTAGTCTGCCTGATAGGGCTTCACTAAAACAAAAATAACTATTTACTCTAATCTTGGATTTTAGAAAAATTAGTGGCGTTGGAAAGAGGATTCAATTATCTTTGATTTGATAGGTCATGGGACACGTAATTCATTTTGTGAAAAAAGATATGATCGTTTGATGTAAATCCAACAACCATTTTCCTCCAATATGTTGCTGACCCTCACCGACGGTCATACCTATGGACCATAGGTCCAACCCTCAGATCGTACTGGTCGACCATCGGTAGGATCAGAGACCATCAAATTTTAGACCTTAGCAACAGAACCCCACCTACAGTATGTGGTTCTACCTGCGGTCCGTTAATGGTTTCGTTGGTACTGGCACCAGTTTTTTGAAAACTAGGATTTTCTCCATTTTGAGATCTGAGGTGTTACAGTATCTCCCCCTTGGGAATATTTGTCCTCGAATGAAGTCTAAACAAGTTGAGTATGGAGGGAATGAGCTTCAATCCCTACTATTAAGTAATAGAAATTGATATCTAATTGAACTGAGTTCCATGCACATGCAAATATGTTAAAACGCAATAATAACTGAGGGAACAAGATACTAAGACTGAAATACACATGAGTAAAATGAGAGGCAGGAGAGGAACTATTACCTCAAGCTGAGACAGAATTGGAAAGAAAGAGGTGAGGATACTTGGTCATCATGGTTGCTTCTGCTTCCCAAGTAGCTCACTCTATGGATTGACTCTTCCACAAAACCTTTACTAAAGCGACTTCCTTATTTCTCAACCTACGAACTTGATAGTCAGGAATATAAAATGGCACTTCTTCATAAGTGATACTATCTTTCACATCCACAATCTCTAATGGTATTATTGATGCGGGTCACCCACACACTTATTCAACAAGGAAATGTGAATGACTGGATGAATCGCTACTAGTTCTGCTGGCAACTCTAACTCATAAGACACATTACCAACCCTTTTTAGGATTCTATAAGGACCTATATATCTTGGACTGAGCTTCCCTTTCTTGCCAAATCTTATCACCCCTTCATAGGTGATACCTTCAAGAAAACCCAATTACCAATTTCGAACTCTAAGTCCATTCTCCTCACATATGCATATGACTTCTAACGACTCTTGGTTGTCTTTAGTCAATCTCTGATGAGTTGAACTTTCTTCATCGCCTCATAAACTGAATCTATCCCAATCAAGGTTGATTTACCAACAAACCAACCAATTGGGGACCTTCATCTATGCCCACATAGTGCCTCATACGGGGCTATCTAAATACTAGAATGGAAGTTATTATTATAGGCGAACTCTATGAGAGGTAGGTGAGCATCCTAACTACCCTTGAAATCGATAACGCAAGCTTAATGTCCTCTAAGGTCTTAATGGTACGCTCTACCTGAACATTTGCTTATGGATGAAATGTCGTACTGAGATTTACCTGAATACCAAGACCTTTCTGGAATGATTTCCAAAAATGAGAGGTAAACTGAGGACCTCTATTTGAGATGATAGACAAAGGAGCCCCATGTAACCTAACTATTGTATTGATGTAGAGTTTGTTGTAGTTGTCTGCTGAATTTGTAGTCTTGACAGCCAAGAAGTGAGCGGACTTAGTGACTCTGTCCACTATCACCCAAATTGAGTCATGTTTTTTGCGAATATGAGGTAAACCTATAATGAAGTCCATGTTTATAACTTTCCACGTCCATGTAGGAATGTTAATCTCTTAAGTCATACCTCCTGGTTTCTAATTTTCTACCTTAACCTATTGTCAATTAGGATACTTAGCCACAAAGTCTATTATGTCCCCCTTCATTTCGTTCCACCAAAAGACTTCTTGTAGATCACAGTACATCTTAGTGACACCTAGATGAATAGAATATATGGAATTATGGGCTTTTTTAAGTGTCTGCTGCCTCAAATCACCCATATTTGGAACACATAAGTGACCCTCGTAACGAAGTACACCATCTCCCCTTGGGATAAAACCTCAACTTTCTGCTGATGGACTATACCTTTCAACAAATCTTTTGTAATAACCGGCCAAACCTAAGAAACTTCTGATATCTATTGGAGAGGTGGATATGGGTTAGTGTTGTATTGCCTCAATTTTCTGAGAATCCACTCAGATCCTTTCATTATATACCACATGACCAAGGAAAGCGACCGACTGTAACCAGAATTCACATTTGTTGAACTTAGCGAATAACTAGCGATCTTTGAGAGTTTACAGAACAACTCTCAAATGAGTCACATGCTCATCCTCACTTCCAGAATAAATGAGGATATCATCAATAAAGACGATAACGAACAAGTCCAAATACTATTTGAACACCCTGTTCATTAAGTCCATGAAAGCTGCAGAAGCATTTGTTAGTCCTAAAGACATAACTACAAATTCATAGTGAACATACCAAGTCCTAAAGGCCGTCTTCGGGATATCACTATCTCTGACTCTGAGATTATGATACCCGGATCTAAGGTCTATCTTAGAAAAACAACTAGCACCCTGAAGTTGGTCGAACAAGTCATCAATCCTGAAGATGGGATATTTGTTCTTGATTGTGACTTTGTTCAAATGACGATAGACAATGCACATTCTGAGATAACCGTCTTTATTTTGCACAAACAACACTAGAGAACCCCATGGAGAGATATTGGGTCTAATGAAGCCCTTATCTAGAAGGTTTTTCAACTGTTCTTTCAATTCCTTTAGCTCGACTGGAGCTATTCTGTAATGAGGAATTAAAATGGGCTGGGTATCTGGAAGGAGATCTATTCCAAAGTGGATTACCCTTTCGGGAGGAACTCCTGGAAGTTCTTCTAGTAACACTCCTAGAAACTCATTTACTACTGGGACTGATTCAAGAGTTGGGGTTTCAGAGTTTAAACCCTTAACCCGAAAAAGATGATAAATATACCCTTTAGAGATTATATTCTTATCCTTAAGGTAAGAGATAAATTGACCTGCAAGAACTGAGCTACTACCCTTCCACTCTGAGACTAGCTCATTTGAAAACTGAAACCAAACTATTCTAGTTCTACAATCGACTGAGACATAACATGAATGTAACTAATCCATGCCTAGAATGATACCAAATTATACCATTTCTAACTCTACAAGGTCTACTGAGGTGACTTTCTGAGAGACTATGACAGGGAAATTTTTGTATACCCTTCTAGCTATAACTAGGTGACCAACTGGAGTAGAGACTGAGAGGGGTTCTGAGAGAGTTTTTGGACTGACACCAAAGTTTACTGCTATATGATATACTGTGATTTTACGATATTTTTGATGCATTTCACTTGAAGTTTGTGTGTGTCTAGGGCTATATTGTATTAGAAATAATGTTTTGTGTATCATGTTTGCAGGAAATAGGCTTGGATGCGGTTGATGAAGATGCGAGCTGAAAAGATGCAGAAGTGACCACCAACGGAGCCTCCCACAGACCATAGGTCCAATGATGGGCCGTGGGTGGGCAATCATAAGTCTTGGTTTGAGAGTTGAGTTTCAGAACTCAAACCACAGACTGACAGGATAGACCGTAGCCTAACCCACGAACCGTAGGTGATGCATCATAGGTAGAACATCAGGGAAGTCTGACAAGTGTGCAACCACGGAGTAAGACGACAGACCATATTTCGACCCACGATACATCCTACACATCCGTTGATGGTGATCTGAGAGTTGGAGGTTCCAGTACCTAATGAAATTGTCTAAGTGTTGAGCCACGGAGGGGACCTCGGATTGTAGGTTGACCCACGGTCGGTAGGTCGAAGTGTCGTTTGAAACCGCGTCTTGGCAATTTATTTCCTTATTTTTGTTTCCTGTTTTATTTAGGATTTGTTTTCTATAAATAGGAGTTATAAACCTCATTTTTGGGGGGTTAGACATTATTGTAAACTCTTAGTTTTTGGTGTTTTGGGAATTAACTTGCAAACTTTAGCAATTTGATTTCCGGAATTCGTTTAATACAATTTTCACTTTGAATTTCAATTGACGATTTCGGTTTTCATCAATTCTACTTGTAAGTTCATGAATTCTTCTTATCTAATTATGAATTATGAATTCTCAAGCATGAGTAGCTAAATTCACAACTAGGGTTGTGGGAACCATGAGCAAATAACAAAGGATGAATAATAATTAAGTAATTTTTGAATAGTGTTTATGCATGTATTGTTAATTCTTTCGCTTAGAAGTTTTTTTAACGGTACGCAACGTTAGAATTCGCCTCGTTGCTACTTGCCAGACCAAGGAGGTAGTTAATGAGAAAAGAATTAACAACAGAGATTTAGTGGACGCTATCTAATAGTCTAATGTCAATTGGAGCGAGGGTGAAAACTAAGTCATACATTTATGTGATGTCTAATCTGGGGTAAAGGTAAGGGTTAGTAAAGCATACACCCGTAGCCGAACCAAGGTGCGATGTGAAATTCCCTACTTGGAGGACCAATCACTTAGGGATACCTAACTTACCGACTTTGCATGTAAAACACTAGGAAAGGATTACTATTATTAGGATTACTGCGTTAAGAGCTTGTGAGGAACACACATACCCTAGTTTATCTCTCATATTGATAATTCAAAGTTTGAATCTTGCTTACTTGTTACTCAATCAACAATTTATTACATGCTTACAACCCCCCCCCCCTTCAATTACTTATCTCAGAAATAGTTTGACTAAACGGATATAATAGTGAGTTAAGTTTAATTCTGAACCATATTCCTCGTGGGATCGACCACAACCTACAAGTTGGGTTCTTTATTTGACAACGATTGCTTATACTTCTTTAGGGAGGTGTAATTTGAGCATATCACTATATATGGAGTTACAAAAGACAGATTATCCCCTGGATCTAACAATGCATTAACATCTAAATGAAAGACTCACAACGTACCATTGACCACATCGAGAGAATCTTCTTGGTCCTGGCGAGCCTGAGAACATACAATCTGTTTTGGCGCTAACCGCCACCTGTAGTGGACGAAGCACCTTGCTAAGTTGGGCGACCTACTGGTGCTGCTGGAGCTATAGAGTAAGCCCAGTTGTTATTACCTCCTTGCACCTGTCTGGCAAAAGGGCAATCTTTCAACCTATGGCCATGACCACACCCAAAAACACCCATCTTTGCCAGCAAGACACTCACCCAGATGGTTCTTACCACACTTTGGACAAGTTGGGAAAGTCATGTAACCTATAGTACTCCCAGAGACTTAGAGCATGATGCCCTACCCTTCTGATCCTGTCGAAACCTGGGGGATGGAGCACTAGCTGATGAAGGTGCAGGGGCTGTAGATTTCTGCTGAAACTATGAGCGATTTTCATCGCCCGACTTATGTTGAGCGTATTCATAGTTGCTTGTTCTAGCCTTTTTGTTGTCCTTAGCCATTTCCCTAAGCCTATCTCCCTCAAGCTACTGAGTGTGAGTCATTAGCATGGAGTTGTCCATATCCCCTAAAAGCATAGCATTCCTGCACTCAGTCTTCACCAGATTATTATTTTCCTTTTCAGAATCTAAATTAGTAAATACTCAAAGTCGATTGTATAAAAAAAATATTTCAATGTTATTTCAAAGATTTTTTTCTTGTTCCAATGTATGAAGAATTTTATGTTTCGTGGTTACAATGATTTTTAGATAATGCTTTTTAGAACTTCTCAGTAAATTGGACAAATCCCAAAAATGAAATGCAGTAATCTTACACTTGGAAAAATAAACCACACCATTTCAGCAATTTTGTATCATATTTTGATAATGATAGAAGAAGATCCAAAGACAGAGATGAGAAAGGTAGGAAAGAGAGAGAGAGAGAAAGATGATAAACCTCAACGTGTTTTAATAAAAGAAAGAAAAAAAATCATTAATCATTAAATGTGAAAATATATGAATTAAACTAAGAAGAAAAATAAGTATTTCTAAAAACGAGTTGATTGTGTAATTTTCTTGTCCACCGTCAGTGGATACTAGTTAACTTATATCCAGTGACGGTGGACAAGAAAATTACACAATCAATTCATTTTTAGAAATATATATCAAAATTTTTAAAAATAAATCACATAATACTAATTATTAAAAAATTTTTAAAAAAATAGTATATGGTAACTTGGACTCTAAATTAATTATATGAGTTTGTTAAGAATTCTTACTTGACTTATCAAAAGTAAGAAGGATTCTTTCATGCTTTCTTTGAAATATATGCTACCAAAATAGCAATAGAATCATTACAAAATAAAACAAAATAAAAAAAATGAAAAACAACCCACGCACAATTCTATAAATAATAAAATTCTAATCCCTTAATTTACTCCATTTTGTTATTTACTTTCCACAAATATCTCAATTGTTATTTAATGTTTCTCTTTCATAACCTCAATATCATTCATTTTTCCATAGTTAATTCTGAAAAATATTTAAGAATTGATTGTTGTTTTTAATTATTTTGAATAAATACTTTTTCTTCAGAATAGTTATGTTATAAATGATTGCATAGTGATTCGATTGTTAAGAATTTTTCAAAATGGTGTTATTTTTTCAATTATTAATTTTATTTTTATTAATTCCAACCGTGTTAGTTTTGTTATGGTTTAAAACGAATAATTTTGAACAAAAAAGACGTAAATCAATTAACACAATGTTAATATATTAGAAAATATTTATTTCAATAAATATTAATATATTATATGGTTTCACATTGGGGGTGAAATATGGTATAACTTAGTATATTATATGATCTCTAATTGGTAGTATTTATTTAAATAAAAATTGGTATATTAAACGAAATCTTGTTGATATGATATATGGAATAAGTTAGTATATAATATAGTGACTATATGGTAGCATATATTTCAAGGAAAGTAGTAGTATATTATATGATATCATGTTGGTGTGATATATGGTATAAGTTACTATTTTATATGATGTCTATATGGAAGTATTTATTTCATGAAGGTTGGTATTTTATACGATACCATGTTGGTATGAAATATGGTATAAGTTAGTATATTATATGCTTATATCATCGAACCTTATACCTATTGTACACTGCAAGAAATTTGTACGTTTATATTGAGGTATATTGTTGGATTAAAATATGATATAATATTCTTACTAAATTGATGCTTGAATACCAACTTTTATACAATAACTAGGTAAATTGTCCGCGCTTTACGCGTTGGTGAGCTACGTCAATAATCTACTTCTGAACATTTGATAATATTAGTGTTTTCGAGTGGGTAAAGCCCTACGATAAATTGTCAAGAATATTTTATCCAAAAATGAAATGAAATATTTTTTTAATCTTAAAACCAAAAAGATTTGAGTTTAATTGTTTATGCATTTTGTTATTAATTCTTCATTTTACTCTAGTTCTTCATCACCAAATTC
Organism: Solanum pinnatisectum; assembly: GCA_035578085.1. Lineage (NCBI taxonomy): Eukaryota > Viridiplantae > Streptophyta > Magnoliopsida > Solanales > Solanaceae > Solanum > Solanum pinnatisectum. The sequence continues at coordinate 30,443,291 of CM069076.1, forward strand.
TTTAGAAAAGATATGTAATTATTTCATTGTCTATATTTGTATTTTCAAAAAATGGTACAAACATTTTATTCATCAATTGCAAGAGTTTTTCTCCTATTCAAGGCCTCTACATATAGAATCTAAATGTTATACATCTTAAGTAATTAGTTGTGTACTTGATAAGTTAATTAAATATAAAAACACATCTCTTGGAGTTCAATGAAATAACGTATGTCGCTCAAATAATTTGGATTAAATGATGTCTTGGCAAGTCCCTTATTCAAAACCATTCGCAATCAGTGGCACTACTTTGATAGCCAAAAGGCATATTTTGTTGTTTATGTTTCGATCAATATGCTTAATACTTTAATTTTTTGCGATTTTTAATCTAATATTTATAAGGAGATAAATATTTCTTTAAGATTTAATTAATATGGATTGATCCTACTTTGAGGGGTAATTCATTGATTCCAATCCGAATATCTCTAGAAGATAAAAAGTTGAATAACTAAAATTCCAAGGTAGTATGGAACCACCACAACTTCTGAACACTCAAAAGTCCCTTCTTGGACATCCTATGGATCTTTTGGCCACTGAAAACTCTATAAAGATCAAAGTCATTCATTTCACAAGTTTAAGAATTCTAATCTACATGACACCAATAGTGTAATGATTACATCAAATTCTTGATTAACATATCTTTACTTCAACGTAATGATCAAAATCATAAACATAAACAACAAAGTTTAAAACATGTACTCAAAAACAGCAACTAATAATATATGCATAAATTAATGACTGTAAAAAATCATACCAGGATCTGTAACAATCGAATGAAACAGAAAGGAAAAATGGAGCCCATTGAATTCACATTGTCCCCTTGAGAAAATTATCCCCCTCTAGTACCCGAGCTTTAAAGGAATAGATCCTTTCAGGATAGAACGATTCTATTCACTAGTATATTGATACAAAAACAATGGTGTCAGTGAGCCACTCAACAGGACAAAGTACATGAATATTTAATTGTGTAGAAGAAGAAGTTTAGAATTTTTGTTGTTTTAAAATGAAAGGAAATCCCTCTATTTATAGACAACAAAGGGTAGTGTGAACAAATGTTTATTGTGTCTTATCGGAAAGGTCACAACTCTTTGGAAAAGTCACAACCTTTCATAAAAAGTCGCAACTTTTCATAAAAATTGCAACTCTTCATGAAAGGGAAGACTAATTTTTGGAAATAAATAAATTAAAAAGGAATCCTAATTTGTGGTGGTGCCACGTCGACGGGTCTAGTGTTCTCTTTTATATATATATATATACCAGTAAAATTATCCACGCTTTGCTCGGAAATTTAATATCACTGAATTTATACGATAATACTTAAAACCTATCAGTCATTAAAACTAAAACACTATATTATCTTACATACAAGATTACGTAGTAACAAACATTAATAATGTAAAGAGAAATGAAAATTATTACATCTTATCATTTATCCTTAATGACATAAGCATAAATTAATGATTGTAAAAATGCATACCAGGATATGTGACATAAGCAATGGTGCCAGTGAGCCACTCAACAGGAGCAAAGTACACAAATTTATATTGTGAAGACGAAGAAGAAGAGGTTCAGAATTTTCGTTGTTTTAAAATGAGAGGAAACCTCTCTATTTATAGACAACAAAGGGTAGTGTTTATTGTGCCTTATCGAAAAAGTTTCAACTATTTGGAAAAGTTGCAACCCTTCGGAAAGGTCACATTCTTTCATAAAAGTCGCAACTCTTCATAAAAGTCACAACTCTTCATTAAAGTCATAACTTTTCTTAAAAGTCACAACTCTTCATAAAAATCGCAACTTTTCATAAAAGTCACAACTTTTTATGAAAGAGGAAGGCTAGTTTTGAAAATAAATAAATTAAAAGGGAATCCTAGTTTGTGGTGGCGCCACGTAGGTAGGCTCTCTTATATATATATATATATATATATATATATATATAATGTACGTTTGTTAATAATTTCATAAAAAAAAAAAAAAAAATCAGATAGTAATTTTATACCACAACGAACACCAACATAATTTCTATCAAATATTACCTTTCAGTTCCAACACTAGAATGAACAATACCACATCTTGAGAAGTATTATTTTTCAGAATTTCAAGAAAGACTAAAAATTAGGCTCAATGAAATATAAAAAAAAAAAAAAAAATCATCAAAAAACAATAAAATTTTATTTAATTGTATGACAAAATAATTTCTCAAAATAAAGATAAAGTGATGGAAGAAATTGTTCTAAGATAAACTTCTATATAAAATTACTATCATGCGAATACTCCTTCGAATCAACTCTTTCTCCTTTTCTTTTTTGACAAATTAGGAGTAACATAAATAGATTTTTCACTACCGATAACAAGATTAGGGAGACAAAGTAAATACATTCAACTCGAAATTTAATCTCAAACTCACATCAAAATTGTTAATGTTGCAATTCAACTGTCAATATTCAGATTATTTCTTTAAATCGCATACATGGAATTTTTCCTATTCATGACCGTATAAATCAAAGAAAGCACACAATTTTATCTCAAAATATAGATAATTTTGAAGAAAAAAATAAATATAAAGAGGAACCAAATTCTTAATGAGAAAACATGAAGATTTTATCCAAAAATTAACGATGGTATGTGAGAGAATAAAAAATTAAATGGTGTGATTTCATGTAAGAAATTAAGAGAGAGAAAAGAAAGAGAAATTAAAAGGTGTTTTAAAAAAAGAAACCTATCACAACATGATTGTGCTTGGAAATTCAAAAGGTAAAATAGTAAATTATCAAATCCATAAAATAAGTACACTACCCCCAAAAAATAGTAAATAAAACAGTATTCCACGTAAAAAAAAGGTGCATTAATTATATTGTTATTAATAAATTGTCATATTTGTAATTAAAATGTTAATGTTATAAATAAAAAAAATTAAAATAATATTGTGTAAATTATGGTCTTAAATAGTATAAATAAACAGTAACAAAGCAACAAGAGAAAAGATATGAATAATATTCAAAATTAGGTGCCAACAATTATGAATCAATATCAAATCAGCCACCAAACACATGGTAACACTATTATATTTATTTAAACCTAACATCAACAACAACAACAATAATTATTAATAATATTTGTTAGCACAAAATTTGATAAAATAAGTAGAATTAATATTATTATTATTGCCCCACGAATAAAATAAATGTTCTAATGAGTAAAATGACACAAAGGAAAGGAGTGTCAAAATTGAGTATCATAATCCATACCATATGGTCGTTGTCGATGATAAGGCGGAAACTTGTGGCCCGTAATGACCTGTATCATGAATACAAAATAAAAGGATAAAAAACATATATATCAGATATATTCATACGAGATCCTACATATTACCGAGAAATATGAGTTGGTGCACATAACGATATTTCAAGGTGGAACATTTCAATTGGACATGGACTTTAAGTAGGGATGTACAAAATCGAATCAAACCGTAAATTGAGTCAAACCGAAAAAAAAACCTGACTAATGATTTGGTTTGACTTAGTTTGGCATTGAAAAAAAACCCGACTATGCTTGGATTGGTTTGGTTTTAACTTAAAAAAGTCAACCCGAGACCAAATCAATCAGACATTATATATATAATTTTTAAAATATATTTTATACATAAAAAACATTTACTTTGATGTAATTTCTAAATATTACTTATACATTTTCATAATTTTTATATTTTAATTTTCGTTTTTTGAGACTTAAAATCTTGAATGGTCCAATAAAGGTTATAGTCCATAGATATTAATAAGTCTAATAAAGCTCAATTCGAAATCAAATCAATATTGTGCAACAAAATAAATTAATTCAACACTAAGAATGACAATAATGTTGAATATTTGTTCTTTAGTTTTATATTGGTTTAGACATTTAAAATACATAATTTAATTTTACTTTTCCTTAATGTTTAATCATGTAACTATTACTTATTAGACTTATTTTAGCATGATTTAGTACTTTAATATTATGATCATTTTCATTATGACTTTGCAATATTTATTTTATAGATGACTTTATTATTATTTTTTTTATTGAATATTTTAGTGCCACCACTCATCTCATATTTTGTGTTATTTTCTTATGAAACACCTTAAATAGTCGTATTTTAGTTGAACTAATGAATTTTTTGGAGCATAAGTTAATTATATATTTGTATGCATACTTTACCGGAAAAATTCGAAAACCTGAAAAAATTCGAGGTTTATTAGTTTGGTTTGATTTAAAAAATTTAAAATTCAACACAATGATTTGATTTAGTATTTGAAAAACCCGAACTAACATGATGTTGACAACCCCAAAAAAACCCGAGTTTTATTAGTTTGGTTTGATTTATAAATTTAAAGTTTTTACACAAATGGTTTTGTTTGATTTTTGAAAAATTTGAACCAACCCGATCATGTACACCATTAACTTTAAGGATTGAGTGGACTTTCCAGTAGCTAATATATTGCCTTAGTTACCCATAAATAATACAGTAGTTATATTCAGTTGTGAAGACAGAAATTCTAGACGAACAAAAGCAATATACTAATATCCTTGTGGTTCAGTTTTTCTGTTCATTTTCTTATTCTTTATTAAGCCTTTGTTATCAAGTTTCATTGCATATCCACCCTTGTTCTTCCATTTATGCGTTTCTCATCCCAAAGATGGAATAGATTTTCTAAAAAAAATTAGGGAACACTACTAAGAAATAATCTTCAGTCGAAAACCGATAGGACAATGAACAACGAACAGCAACTCAGGTGATATTCTTACTACTCGCAAAATTCCGATACTTACTATTGATCTGTATTGCATTTTGTACACCCATTCCAACATCAGACACAGGACAACAAAATGGTGCACACGGCTGTGCCAAGTTTCAAAACCAGATGTTATACTAAAATATCATTACATTGCCAATGTGCATCCAGCAATGTGGAAACTATGTCATGCTCTTTGACGATAAACCATAGAGAGTGAAGAAGGGTAAGGCCTTCCCCAGAATTGTGAGCTGAACAGATATTTAAAATCTCCAAACGAAAGAAATTATGACGAGACAATGATGTTTATTTCTCCGGATATAGCAACGCAAGAAGCATAGTACCACATCATTGAATTAGGTCTGAAATTGCACCAGAAGTTACAGGTAAGAGATTTTATTATTTTTTTAAGAAAAGCTGAGTACTGTAATGATGCAGTTACTGCGTATACCTTGCTGGCGATGTTGTTTGAAAGCCAATCCAGTCCCTCATATAGCCCTTCTCCAGAAGTAGCACATGTACTCTGGATATACCTGTATGTGTGTGTGTGTGGGGGGGGGGGGGGTCTTTAGATGCCAGCTTATCTAAGAGGCTAATTGACAAAAAAACGAACTTGATGTTGGTGCCCATATAAATTACCAGTGTCGTTGTCTGAGAGAATGAAGGCCAAGCTTGTCGGTGATTTCAGCCGCATTCATTGCATTTGGAAGATCTTGTTTGTTTGCAAAAACAAGCAACACAGCTTCTCTTAATTCATCCTGCAGAAAACGTATTCAGATATCAAGAACTGCTGTACCCCAAGGAGGTTAGTCGGATATCCGGTTTAAGATTTATCAAAGATATTTCTACCCAACTATAACATCACAATTACCTCATTTAACATCCTGTGAAGCTCATCCCTTGCCTCAACTACACGGTCTCTGTCATTGCTATCAACCACAAAGATGAGACCCTGTGTGTTCTGGAAATAGTGCCTCCATAGAGGTCTAATCTGCAAGTGCAACACAAAAGATAACAGTAGAAACACAATTTTAGGCTTTTAGCTCTTCCGGAGTTAGAAAGAAATATACCTATAACTGTACCTTTAACATTAAACACATGAAACCCCTAACAGATTGTAGAAAAGACAATTGAAAAGAACCAAGATCAGTACACTTATGGACAAGGTGCTATAGCCAATTCAAATACAAAAGAAATAACGTAAGTCCACTTATATCCATCAAGGGTCGTTTGGTTGCTGGTTAAGAAGAGAGTTATTCATGGACTAAAACTAGCAAAGCAATACCATGTCTGGTAACTTTTAGTTGCTTTGTATAAAATCCAGCATACGAAGTACTGTGTTTGGTTATCATTTTGCAATTCCACATAAATAAAACATGTATGAGTTGTGGGTCAAAATCTGAATTGTATAAAGCAGGGTAGAAGATTGAATAACTAACACAGGGATATTAATTAAACATGAATAACTAGTACATTCATTATTACTAATAGCTGCATAAGTCATAATTCTATCCAACAATCTAACGTTCCCTAAGCACTCAACACACTGCCTCATACTCGTCACTTTCGTAAATACCCAACAAACCACAGGTTAAGCATAGGAAAGTGTGGGACTGAAACTACAATTCTAAGCCAAAACCTGGGTCCACAGTAAAAAAAAAAAAAATTTTATCGTTGGACACCAGTTTCCATCTTAGCTTTATGTAACTGAAGTTCAGTATGATCAAGCTTTCACGACTGATGCCTCACTCAGAGGGGGACTCTTACCAGATAACTCGTTGCCTGCTCTACGGGACACCAATTTATGCCTTAGCTATATGTAACTGACACCAGTTCAGGAACTATCTCCTCAGGCTAAGAGCAAGTTCTTGCAATTTGCTGCCTCCATGAGATCTCAAGGGTGAAGAGATAACCAATGTTTACCATGCATCTCACTCTTGACCTTCCATTCAGGGTTAAGGGTGTAAACATGCCAGTTCCACATGTTTGGATCATACACAAGCTTGAGCATAGCTCATTAGCATGTGTTATGATCATCTTGAACAGAAATTCAACTTGGCTCGAACATATATAGTTAAGCTTTACTTGTTGTGGATCAAACTAGAAAGACAAATATAAAGAGAAAAATCATTTGTGAGCTCCTTTTTGCTTCACTTTTTACTTTTCCCAGTTTGAAACAAAGGCTATAGACCATTTTGAAAAGCTTGAACACTACATATTAGATCCCTAAACAGGTCCAAATGAGCAAGCATATAATCAGCTCTATAATCTTTTTCATATTCCTCATCTCATTTTGATAATCTTTTTCACATCCCTTGTGTTGTTTGGATAATCTTTTCATATGTTGTATCTCATTTGGCTGATATGAGAAGAGGGTTGGCCCCAAGGGATTTGGTCTAGTGGTGAGAGCACAACATGTGATGTTGGGGTTAGGGTGCATGTCACGGGTTGAAGCCGAACCATAAACAAAAGCTTAGTATTTAAGAGGAGAAGGGCAAAGTTGCGGCCAACTATTCAACCGAGTTCCGAACCGTGCACCACTGGCCCTTAAGATATTTTTGGTCATCCGAAATAAATATGAGCAGAAGGGAGGTAAAGAGAGTGAGGAGGGGGTTGGAAGCAATGCCTAAGAGTCGGTAAGTAGAAGTTTTCCACGAAAAGACATGACAACAATGACATGAGGGAGAACCGTGGAGAAATGAGCAACGAGCACCTTCTGTGTGGTTGTGTGATCTGTGTATAAAAAATGTGGAAAAAAAAGGAAGCAAAAAAGCATTCCTTACCCAAAAAAAAAAAAAAAAGTGCTGATAGAGCATACATGAGTTAAGCCAAAGCTGAGCAAGGATTTCTAGCTATCAAATAATACTGAGCTCAAGTTAAGTAAATGAGGTGGTGCTGCATTTAAAGCAGCCAAGGCCTAGCATTTTCAGCAAAGGCTTGACTCGTTAACACGTCTAATTGAGTGGGAGAATAAAATCCTTTCCTTCTAACAAATTACCGTATCATTATTACCCTTCTCTTTGAACTTCTCACTTCAGGTCATACATTTTCCAACATAAATACATGATCATAAATGCCTACATGCTCCAAATTCTAGAATGTTTCATACAGAGGCTACACTAGAAGCTAGCATGTCTCACACATGAAAACCCACAGAAAAGAGGATGTATCCAGTGCAGCAGGTGTTTTTTATGTTGAAAGTCGTCCGAAATTTGCAGTCACCTATATTTGCACTGCCCCATCACCGCTCAGCTTGTGGAGTTACAGTGGGTAATGCTACAGCAAACTAATAAGTCATTGAAGTATTGGAGTGGAAAAGGGTTGGCCGAGAGAAAGAGGATTTGTGGAACATTAAACCAGCTACTGTTCAGTGCCTCAGTGGATTGTTTGGATTGAGAGAAAGAGAAGGATGCTTTCAAGACATGGAAAACATACAGAAGTTGAAGTCAAATTGTATTGTTTTTGGTGTAAGATGGAACAAGTAGATGATGTTGAATCTATTTTAGGGGGATTTAAATCACCACAGGTTTAGAAGGATAATGTGTAAGACTCCCTACTTTGCTGCACAAATTACCTAGCATGACCTCAAAACAAATGCTACCCTCGAAGCCTTATATGAAACCTTCTCCTAGCCTCACAAAACTCGCCTTCAAAGGTTATATTCCTACAGGTCCTATAGAACAATTCCTTATTTCCCAACTTATTTTCTAGGTTTTTGAGTCTCCCATAGCAAACGCATATTCATAGTAATGGTAGAACAATTGTGTAACACATGATGTGTGGAGTAGGATGTGTTTGAACCATGCTGCAAACAGAAGTCTGGTATATTTGAGTGGAGAAAGTTAGAGGGATTGGCCCATTACCCACCGAGTCTCGGACTGTGTGCCACTATAGCACTCAGATTTCTTGGTTATCAAAAGAAACCAAAAAAAAAAAATTAAAAAATTCAATGACCATCCGTTTTCCAGAGGATACAATTAAAAATGAGGACCTTTGAGAAGAACTTTTAGTAGAATAATGCTAAATTCCCAACCAACTTCATCTCAGACATCAGCAATCTGAAGAACTCACGGTAGTTTATGAAAAGTCAAAAACATGTTTGCCACAAGATAATTTGCTATTCTTTAGAAGATAGAAGACATGAAACTAGCTGACTCAGTTCAGTATAGCATTGGTCATATTAGGGGTTGATAAAAGTATAGTCAACAGTCAACACCTGACCGTTCATAAGCTCATTAATTCCACATTAATAGAGGTAGTCTCAGTAAATTAATATCAATGGGCCAAACTATGCTCAACTAGTTATGGAAGCTTATCAAAAACAGAAAAGTATGTACTTCTTCATCAGATGAGAAAGTCTCACAAGAAAATCATGCAACCAACACAAATTTTCAGTGAAGGGAGAGGGTGACATTAAGGTTTCGCATGCTAAAAAGCTTTTTCAGAGTTGATAAACTATTACCAGAAATTTGAGTCATGAAGAACTGCAAGACCCCAGGTAATATAAGACAAAAACAGTTAATCAGGGCATAAGAACTACTTGTACCTTGTCCTGACCACCAACATCCCACACAGTAAAGCTGATGTTTTTGTATTCAACAGTCTCCACATTGAAGCCTATTATTGAAATAGAAAATGGTTCAAATTACATGGCAATTATTTGGCATGATCAAGAAATCTCTCCTAACAACACACATGATAAGCATTTGATTAAGATACAAAATTTAAGGGAATAATAGCAATCTGCGAAAATTGTTTGATTCCCCAACATATCATCCCCATTCTCAGAGAATACAATATCTCCCATATTAGCACATGTAAATGCAAATAATGTCTAGTAAATTTTTCTAGAGTAAGCCAACCTTTGGAAGTACACCTATCAAATAACAGTAATCAATTGATAGACACAACACATTCCTTTTGGCCATACAGATCAGTATAAGCTTACTTTCAAGTAGCATACCCCATGATGAGTTAAATTTCTAAACATGCAAAATAGTGAATCAAAATAGGTAAAAAAAAAAAAAAAAAGTAAAAGAGAACTAAAACAGATTCCACAGAATGAAGCGTACCAATGGTTGGGATAGTGGTAACAATTTCTCCCAACTTGAGCTTGTACAGAATTGTGGTTTTACCAGCAGCATCGAGACCAACCATAAGAATTCGCATTTCTTTCTTCCCAAAGAGGCGACTAAAGAGTTTAGTGAAAGACAGCCCCATCTCCGTTAATCTGAAAAATAACATAAATACTTAATATGAGGGATGAAATCTAAGAAAGCAACTACTTTCCAAACAAAATAATTAGCATATGAATTATTCCCAGGCCAGAACCCTTTCCCCTGTCCTCGTCATTTCTGTATCAATACTTAACAAATCTCCAGTGCTGAAGATACCCACCAACACCCATCAATTTCTTCTTAATATTATTAATATGGGGAAGAAGCAGACAAATTTTACCACTTTTTCTTTTAGATGAGCACAGGGTAAAACCCATGCTCCTATGCAATAGTTCTCAAGAGCTCGACCCAGAAGGCAAACCCCTTGCTTTCGAACTTGAGACCTCCAACGTGGAAGCCCCAAGACCAAACCACTAGGCCACCCCGAACGGTTAAATTTTTACCACTTTAAACACACCATTTATGGTCACAACTTCAGAGCATATCCATAATGATCCTGAACAAATGATGAGTTATGAAACATATAATGCTACATGTAAATGTAATAGTAGAAAGGAAGGAGCATCATTTAGTGGCTAAAATTCCTTCAAGGAAACAAAACAATCACAGATAAAGCAGATATTACAATTTGAAAACGTTGTGAATTAAAAAAAAAAAAAAAAACTGAAACTGAACATCCATCCGGTAAGGTCCAAACCACCTTTCAATTAGGAGAGTTTCAGTTGGGTAAAGAGATAGATCTGAGATGAGATATTCAAACAAAAAAAGGAAAAGCTGTGTGGTTACCGAAGATCGGCCGATGAGAGAGGATGAAATCAGTAGATCTCTATTGTCCAACAGCACCGACCACTCTCAAATTCTCTTTTGCTCGGTCACCGAAAAGAAGAGGAAGACAATTGTTGTGCTCGTCTTCCTATTTATTTCCTCGCCGTTAAGTTTTTTTTCTTTTTTTTTTTTATTCGATGTTTGTAGTCACATTGGAGCTCGATTTATTTCTTTGCCGTCAATTTTTTTTGTTTCTCACTTGATGTTCGTTACTCACATTAAAGTCTGACTAGATTCGAATTCACACTAGAAAATTCCACATTGACGTAAATCGCTCAATACCCAAGAGACTTAAACCTGAGACCTCTTAAAATTAAGAATGAAGAAGTACTTACCATTCTATCACAATCCTGATTAGTCCGTCTAAGTCCTTCTGATTCCATTATAACTTTGCGTCAATGCGCAGCACTTGAACGAATTTATCCCCATTCTTTTGGGTAAAAAGATGCATTGTTAATAATAATAAAATAAAGGTAATATACTAAATTAAGAAGAAAAATAAATTAAAATGTTATTACCTCCGTTCACATTAGATGGGCAACTTATTAAAAGTATTTGTTCAATATTCTTCCCTTCATTTACTTCTATTTATTACTTATTCCTAAAATAGATTTTCACTTTTACTTGTCACTTTTGATATATCAAGAAAAGAAAATAATTTGTTTTCATGTTTTACTATCGGTATTAATTACTTTTTTTCAAATCATTTTTAAGAATATCATTTAATAGGGGATAGTTAGGTAAAATACATCTATCAATAATTATTTTTTTAATGTGTGTGTCAAGTCAAAATGTGACAAGTAAAAGTGAATGGATGGAGTACTTGATTACTTATAAAATTAGGATGGAGTTAATTATTTTATTCTCATTTTACCCCTATAATTAATATGACTTTGGAAGTTTGAACGAACTTTGAAGATTCAAAGTTTCTTTTTTCAAGAGGATAATTAATATGAATAAAGAGCAAAATAGTAAAGTTGATTAATCTATTAATAAATGTGTAAAATAGAAAGTGTCCATCTAATATGGGACGGAGGGAATAAGTATATTATTTTTCTTTTCACTTACTTTTACCTTCTTTTTTGTTACAAGAAGAGGGATATAATTATTTTCTTAACGTGTGTATATACTTGGATATCAGGTAAATTATATGAATATGTATTTGTTATGTATATTGTATATACTTGGATATCAGGTAAATTATATGAATATGTATTTGAGCACCAAGTGTATTATATGGACAGCTAGTTTACAACACATAGTATATTGTGTGTATATCTATCTTACAACATTATCTATATTGCATGTATATGTATGTTACAACACAAAATATACTTACGTGGACATCCATTTTACAACATTCCCTCTTGGATGTCCATATAAAAAAAATAGTGGAGAAAAAGTATAGTCATATGCTATGTGTGTTGACTCATTTAAAAAAACTTACCAGTAAAATTCAGTGGGATAAATTCAGTTAATAAAAAGAGAGTGTAGCATGTATTTACTCCCCCTGATGAAGACATCACTTAACAACTCGAAGATGATGCATTTTGATTCTTAGCATATTTTGACATATCTCTACAGTTTCTTGAAGATATCTACAGGCTTTTTGAAACTGGCTTATTCTTTATTCTTCTTTAATCATTATTGAAAGGGAGGATGACACTTAGTAGAGCTGTCAATATGGGTTGGCCCACCCCATCCGGGCTAACTTATATATGCTTTGAGTTTTAACGGACCTGGCCGGGCTAGCCCATTTTTTGTGTGGGCCAAAAAATAGTTGGTCCCGCCCAGAAGTACGTGGACAAGATAATATTGCATGGTATTAGTGTTACTACTTGTTAATCAAATACACAATTATTATCTTTATAATATTTATTAAGTTTGATTTCAAGTAAAAACATAAATAGCTAAATCTATATATATATATATAAAGTTGAAACATAAAAACGATGATGTGGCACTCTCTAAGGCCTAAAATCCTATTTATTTATTTTTTATGGTTTTTTTGGAGATTTTTCCTCATTTTGAAATACATAAAATATTAAGGCTTTATATTTAATTATCTCCTCATTAAAGAAAATGCATAAAAGCAACATTTATGACCGCTAAAAGTAATTATTTCCTCTCCATTAACTTTTGAAAAGAAAAACAATAACGCACCATTATGTTGCCCAAATTTTTCTAGCCGAAAAAAAAAACTTTCTCCTTCCTTATAATTAACATTTATATTTATTAATGGGTAATGATGTTATATTAGTATTAAATAGTATACATTAGTGTTGCACGATTTTTTTGCCCAAAAAAACTGATTTCAATCCCCTTCTCCTTCCCACTAATTAATATTTATTAAGAGCTATTAAATGTTGCACCTCTTCAAATTTTGAGACATAAATTTAGGAACAAATCTCCAATAGCTCCATGGGCTAGGTGAAAAACTCATGATTCCATATTTCATCAGGTAATTTTAATTATTATTTTATTGGATAATTGTATCAACAAATCCTCTTATATGAAATCAAAGTAATGTGATTTACTTATTAGTGGTTATACATGGTTCTAGGTGATTATGATCTCTTCTTAAAATTTTCATATGCATGGACGTTTATTGTTATGATTTCTAAGCAATATATCTTTTCTTTGATTGTTAAGTATAATTTTGCTAAGTGATATACCCTGAGTTTACGGTATTTTTAATACATTTCACTTAAGAGTTGTGTGTGTCTAGGGCCATTTTGTATTAGAAATAATGTGCTTTGTATCATGTTTGCAGGAAATAGGCTTGGACGTGGTAGAGTGAGATGACAGTTGAAAATCTGCAGAAGGAGCCACCCACGGAGGCCACCTACGGACCGTAGGTCCTGTGAGGGTTCGTCGATGGGTAGGCGTAGATAGAAGCATTAGGGAATTCTGACCAAGTGTGGAACTATGAAGTGATCTACGGACCGTAGGTTGACCTACGGCCCGTCCTGCACATCCGTCGAATGTGAACTGGAGTTGAAGTTCTAGTACCTGATGAAAATCCTAAGTGTGGAGCCACGGAAGAGGACCCACAGACTGTAGATCAACCTACGGTCCGTCCTGCATGTCCGTAGATGATAGACTAGGAGTTGAAAGTTCCAGCCCTGCTGAAAAGTTCTAAGCATTGACCAACGGAAGGGACCTACGGACCGTAAGTCAACCTACAATCCGTAGGTCGAGTCATCGATCAAAGCCGCGTCCAGAAAGTTTATTTCCTTATTTTGTTTCCTTTTTATTTACGACTTGTTTTTCTATAAATAGGGTATGTAAACCTCGTTTTTGGGGGTTAGACATTATTGTTTACTTTTAGTTCTTGATATTTTCTTGGGAATTAACTTACAAACTTTGGCAATTTGATTTTCGGATTTCGGTTTATGAGATTTTTGCTTTGAAATTCAATTCGAGATTTCAGGTTTCTTCTACTCTAAATGTAAGTTCATGAATTCTTATTATCAAAACATGAATTGTGTTCTTTCAAGCATGAGTAGCTAAATCCACAACTAGGGTTGTGGGAACCATGAGCAATTAACAACATATGAATAATAATTAAGTAATTATTGAATAGTGTTGATGCATCCATTGGTAATTCTTTCGCTTAAAAGTCTTTTTAACGGTGCACAACGTTAGAACTCGCCTTGTTGCTACTTACCGGACTAAGGAGGTAGTTAATGAGAAAAGAATTATCAACAGAGATTTAGTGTAATACTATCTAATAGTCTAATGTCAATTGGTACGAGGGTGAAAACTAAGCCATACATTGATGTGATGTCTAATCTGAGGTAAAGGTAAGGGTTAGTAAATTACACACACGTAGACGGACCATGGTGCGGGGTGAAATTCCCTATTTGGAGGACCAATCACTTGGGGATACCTATCTTACCAACTTTGCATGTAAAACACTAAGAAAGGATTACTATTATTAGGATTACCACGTTAAGAACATATGGAAAACACATACACCCTAGTTTCTCTCTCTTATTGATAACTCGAAATTTGAATCTTTCTCACTTGTTACTTAAACAATAATTAGTTATTTGTTTCACAAATCCCCTCCCCCCCCCCCCTTTAATTACTTGTTTTCAAAAATAGTTTGACTAAACAGATATAATAGTGAGTTAAGCTTAAGTATGAACCATATTCCTCATGGGATCGACCCCAACCTACAAGTTGAGTTATTTATTTGATGACGATCGCTTATACTTCTTTAGGGAGGTGTAATTTGAGCGTATCAAATTTTGGTGTTGCTGCTAGGGAATAAGGCTTTTGGATTAAGTTTAACTACATTATTGAACTTTAGTCAATTATTTCCTAATTTTATGTTTTCTTTTGTTTTTGTTTTCTACAGGTTTCTACTCTAGTGTATGTCAAGTACACGGAGTCGAAGCGAACCACTGACCCCATACGACCTCGAACTAAGCAAGACTTTAAGAAGAATGTCAAACCAAGGGGGAAATAATAATCCAATCATAGAGGAGCATGAGGAAGGAGTGAATAATGAGAACATTTAGGTTCCTGGTGTTAATCTACTCGGAGATGCATTTAGGGTGCAGAATCAGAACCAAGGTTGTGAGATAACTACAGGGTCGACTTCACTACAGTTGAATCAGAAGGACCTATTTTTCTCCCTCATCTACTTCCAGGGCATACATTTGTGATGACTAGTAGTTTAATGCAGATGCTTACAACAAGAGGGTTATTTTCTGGTATGGCTTCGGAAGATCCGCATGGGCACATGACCAAGTTGAAGAGTGTCTGCAGAGTTGTGTGGGACGACCAGAGTTGGATATGAACGTCATAGGGTTGAGAGTATTCCCTCTATCATTGACCGGTGATCTGCGGTGTGGTTTTCTGAGCTTTCATATAACTTGATTCATACATGGGACCAATTGCATAAGGTGTTCATGGCAAAGTATTTTCCCTTGTCCAAGAAGCTGAATCACAAGGACAAGTTGAACAACTTTGTAGCACTACCTGGTATGTGAGCAGTTCATGGGATAGGTTCACTGCATTCATAAGAAGTGTTCTGAATCACCGCATAGATAATGAGTCACTGAAGGATTACTTCTACAGAGGTTAGGATGACAATGGTAAGGTTGTGCTTGATACTATCACTAGAGGTTCATATGGTGAGTGCCTTTTGAGGAGATCGCTGAGAAATTGGAGAAGATTTCCCAAAACAATAAAGCATGGAGCACTAGGAAGTCAGACACTGGAAGAAGCACATTTGCAGTTCAAGCTGCACCTAGTCGATCTGCCGATGACATTAGTGAGGAGATAGCTCAGATGAGGACAGAACTTGGGTTGGTGTTGAAGCATGTGAGTGGAGGTGCAGAGAAGGTGAATTTGGTAAACTATCTAACTAGAACTCCACCACCACCAGTTAAGGAATGCTACTATGAGGATGATGCTTATTTGGTGAATGATCAGACGGGGGGTTTTCGAGCCAACGCCTAAGGTTCCAACTCGGATAATTGGTGACAAGGTCAAGGAAACCAAGGTCAGAACTATAGTAACTACAATCTAGAGGGTAACTATGTACGGGATGGGAACTACAATTGCGACAACAATTACAACCGTAACAACTATGGCAACAGTAACGAGAGAAGTGGGTCATATGTTCTACCTGAAAATCGGGAATCTGGTAATAGAGAAGCAGGGTAGTATGTCACGGATTGAGGATATGATACATAAGATGATGAAGAGGTTTGATGTAACTGATGAGAATGTGAAGGAGATGCGAAACGACTTGTCTAGAGTAGGTCAAAAAGTTGATGCCCATGCAGTGTTAATCAAGCAACTTGAGCAGCAGATGAATCAGTTGTCTACTACAGTAAAGCCATGTCAACCTGGCACACTTCCTAGCAACACCATCCATAATATGAAGAATGATGGGCATTGTATGGCAGTCACCACTTGAGGAGGTAAACAGACCATTGACCCCCCTATGCCGTCTGAGGTTGAAACTATGGAAGAAAAAGATGATGATGAGATCAAGGTGACTGGGGAGTCTAAGAATGCTACAGAGAAGGAAGCGGAGGTAACCCAAAAAGTTATTCCCATGCCTATACCTCCACCGCCATTCCCATAGAGATTAGTGAAGAAGACTGAAGAAGGAAAATGCTGCAGGTTCATTACTATGTTGAAACAAGTTTCCATCAATGTCCCGTTAATAGAGGCTTTGGAGCAAATGCCTAGGTATGCGAAGCTTATGAAGAATTTGGTGACCAAAAAGAGGGTCATTAGCTTTGAGAATGATGAAAGGTTGCAACATTGCAGTGTTATTCCTACTAGGTCACTTGTGTAGAAGAAAGATGATCCTGATGTTTTCACTATTCCTTGTACCATTGGAGTGTTGCATTTTGCGAAGGCGTTGTGTTATTTGGGTGCTAGCATTAATCTGATGTCATTGTCTATCCACAAGAAGTTGGGTTTAGGGGCTCCAAAATCGACTGTGATGCGACTACTCATGGCCGATAGAACCGTGAAGAAGCCCATTGGTGTTCTCCAAGATGTCCTCGTGAAAGTGGAGTCATTCGTTTTTCCGGCGGATTTTGTGATACTTGATTGTGAGGTTGATTTTGAGGCTCCCATCATCCTAGGGAGACCATTCCTTGCTACTGGGCGTGCCTTGGTCGATATGGAGAGAGGGCAGATGAAGTTTCGATTAAATAATGAAGAGATAACTTTCAATATCTGTAGGTCTATGAAGTAGGAAAGCAATCTCAAATCAGTGTCAGTGGTAAATCATATTGTGAAGCGATGTTCTGAAGTGTCTATTAAAAAGAGGTTGGGTGTTGATGCACTAGCAGTGATAATGATGATATTTTGAGGGTGATGGTATTGAAGACTATGATGAATTAGTCGCCGCACTTGATAGGTTCGAATTTTGTTCCAAGCCAAAGAGATTAGAGTTAGATATGAAGAATCACGACTCTCCACCCGCAAAACTGTCAGTTGAAGAGGCTCCAAAATTGGATCTCAAGGCTCTACCATCACATTTGAGGTATGTATTCTTAGGAGAGATGGTACTTTACCGATCATCATTGCGGCCGATTTGAGTAAGGTGTAAGTTGAGGCATTGGTTTCTGTGTTGAAGAGGTTTAAGCGGGCTATTGGGTGGACTATTGCGGAGATTATTGGGATTTCTCTTGGCATTTGTTCTCATAAAATCCAACTCATGCCGGATAGCAAGCCTAGTATTGAGCACCAAAGGGGACTAAATCCGCCTATGCAAGAGGTCGTGAAAAAGGAAATCATCAAGTGGTTGGATGCTGGAGTCATATACCCCATTGCAGATAGTAGTTGGGTCTGTCCTGTTCACTGTGTACCTAAGAAAGGTGGGATTACTTTGGTTCCTAATGCGAAGAATGAGCTTGTTCGATGAGGCCAATGACTGGATGGAGAGTATGCATGGACTACCGCAAGTTGAATGCTTGGACAGAAAAAGTTCACTTCCCAATGCCGTTCATGGATCAGATGCTGAATCGCCTTGCTGGTAAGGGTTGGTATAGCCTTCTTTATGGTTATTCAGGCTACAATCAGATCTCCATTGCTTTGAAACACCAAGAGAAGACCACCTTCACATGCCCTTATGGGACTTTCGCTTTCAAAAGAATGCCATTTGGGTTGTGTAATGCTCCAGTGACTTTCCAGCGTTGCATGATGTTGATATTTTCAAATATGGTGGAGGACACTACTAAGCTATTTGTGGATGATTTTTCTATGGTAGGTGACTCGTTTGATGGGTGTCTTATGCATTTGGTCGAGGTACTGAAACAGTGTGAAGAGTGCAATCTTGTGCTAAATTAGGAAAAGTACCACTTCATGGTGTAAGAAGGGATCATTCTAGGTCATCGGAATTCTGAGAAAGGTATTGAGGTTGATAGAGCTAAAGTTGAGGTAATAGAAAAGCTTCCACCACCCATCTTTGTTAAAGGTGTTAGAAGTTTTCTTGGGCATGCAGACTTTTATAGGAGGTTTATTAAGGATTTCTCCAAAATTGCACACCCATTGTGCAAATTGCTCGAAAAGGAGTGTAAGTTTGATTTTGATGATGCTTCTCTAAGAGCATTTGGAGAGTTGAAAGTAAAGCCAGTTTCCGCACCTATCATTATTTCACCAGATTGGGGCAACCATTTGAAGTGATGTATGATGCGAGTGGAGTGGCACTTGGTGTGGTATTGGGACAGAGGCGAGAGAAGATTTTTCATCCGATTTACTATGCCAACAAAGCTCTGAATATGGCTCAAAAGAACTATACGGTGACTGAACATGAACTCATTGCTGTGGTTTTCGCATTTGAGAAATTTCGATCCTACTTGCTTGGTACTATGGTCATAGTGCATACTAACCATTCTGCATTGAGGTATCTGATGGCTAAAAAGGATGCAAAATCGAGGTTGATTAGATGGGTATTGTTGCTGCAAGATTTCTATTTTGAGGTGAAAGATAGAAAAGGGACAGAGAATCAGGTTGCCGACCATTTGTCCAGATTGGAGGAGGAAGCTATGCTCAAGTTAGGATATAGGGTTGAAATTTATAATTCATTCCCAGACGAACAGGTATTGGCTGCTTCTTTTGATCTTATTCCTTGGTTCGCAGATTTTGCTAACTACTTGGCAAGTGATCTGGTTCCATCGGATTTGTCTTTTTACCAAAGGATAAAAGTTTATGCATGATATGAAGAAGTTCTTTTTGGATGAGCCTTACTTGTTCTGTATTTGTGCTGATGGGATTATTCGTCATTGTGTGCTGGAGGTTGAGATGATGAGTATATTAGAGGTGTGCCATTCGTCGCCTATTGGTGGGCATCATAGTGGTATTCGGACTGCATATAAAATCTTGCAATGTGGGTATTACTAGTCTACCATCCACCAAGATGCTCATGATTTTGCCAAGTCTTGTGATCGTTGCCAAAGAGAAGGAGGAATTTCAAAGAGGCAAGAGCTACCTATGAATCCGATATTGGTGATTGAGTTGTTTGATATTTGGGGCCTTGATTTTATAGGTCCATTTATGAGTTCACATGGGATGAAGTATATTCTTGCTACAGTTGATTATGTGTCGAAATGGGCGGAAGCAATTGTGCTTTCAAACAATAAGGATAAAAGTGTCACCGCATTCCTGAAAAAGAGTATCTTCTCCAAATTTGGTACACATATGGTGATTATCAGCAATGGAGGTTCCCACTTTTGTAATAAGTTGTTGAAGGTGTTGCTAGAGAAATATGGAGTCAGTCACAATGTAGCCACTCCTTACCATCCACAGTCTAGTTGACAAGTTGAAGTGTCTAATAGAGATAAAGCAAATTCTTGCAAAGACTGTGAATGCCAATAGAACAAATTGGTCAAGGAGACTTGATGATGCTCTATGGGCCTATCGCACCTCATTCAAGACTCCCATAGGTATGTCTCCCTACCAACTTGTATATGGGAAGTCATGCCATTTGACGGTAGAGCTAGAGCATAAGACAATGTGGGCGCTAAAGAAGTTGAATTTAGATTGGGGCGCCGCTTCGAGTCAAAGAATGAATGACATGAATGAGCTTGATGAGTTTCGCCTAAAAGCTTATGAAAGTTCACAACTATAAACGGACCCTTTAACGGCAGTAAAATACAGCATTAGCGGCAATAATATTCACCGCTATAGCATGTTCCAGCCAATGATATTTGGCTGGCAATGCCGGGGTCGGCAAAGGCTTTCGCGACCATTGTGCAAAATGCTGGTAAAGGGTAGCATGAATTGCCACTAAAAATCATTATCTTTTACAGCAGTTATTTGCAGCAATTATATTAGCTACTAAAGCTAATTCCTAACGACTAACAATGGTGTTTTAGCATCCATTCTTTTAGCCAATAAATCCATATAAATAGCCGCTAAAAGTTATTGTTTTAACGGCAATTTTCTTATGCAAAATAATGGCTACAATATCCCTTTCAAAAAATGTCTTAGTTTTCCCTTTTAGCATCAATTTTTATGGAAGATAAATTCAATTAAATTTCAGCTAATAGTTGACATCTTTAATGTCAATTGTTTGAAGGCAATACTAAAAGATACAATTGTTTAGGCACCATTTATAATAATACTACGTTCATCGAGAATAGTAACAACAAAGTTTTGCAAATAATAAAAATATATTACTATTAATTTATAATATAGAATATATTACATAAAATCTAGACAAATAAAAGGAAGTACTAATCAAAAATATGAATGCCACAACTTATAAAATCTTATATTGTTCCTACTAATATATTGAATAATATCTTCAAATTATTTTCGCAACTCTTCTTCATATTGAAATCTCCGACATATAAAATTTGTGAACTTCATATTGTAAGACCTGAAATAAGAAAATAAATGTGTCAAGAGATTGAAAATATATAATATATAAAAACATCGCATGTAGTGTGACTAATTGGACAAATAACAAGCAAGAAGCATCCAATAGCAAGAAGTCATATTCTTTCATATGAATGTAGAATAACGTTATCTTATATTAGAAGTCATATTCTTTCATATGGACTTAGAATAACATTATCTTATATTCCTCGGGAAAAACAGATAATATAAAAAAGACATGGAGGCAGAAAATACTACAGTTGAAGATCGTCAAATTGGGGCAGCAAACCTCTCATAACAAAGGTTAACTAAATGAGCAATTAGGAAAGGCGAAAAGTTAATTGTAGTGTGCACTGAAAAGAGCTTGCTAGTTCAACAACCTATCCAATGGAATCTACCCAACAACTTGTCCGAGGGAATTATGAGTCCAGCTGCTAGAAAGAATTGCAGAGAACATAGGTGTGAAGTAGTAAAGCTGAAACCGGCCACTGTTACAGATTGTGCTCGAGCTTTATTCGATGTAGATGGGCTGTAACTAATTGCTGAAAGGAGAGGATCTACAATTGAGTTTGCTAATGTTCTTCAAGTAGAAATTTAACATAGGAATTCTGAGGCAACAACTAATTGCTTAAAGTAGAAGTACTACTACAACTCACACATTAAATAGTCAATAGTTAGAGTTCCTCAGCAGTATGTTTAGCATTTAAATTGACTGATTTATATTCCCTATTTTCTTTACAACAAAGATAGAAGATTATACAAACACACACCTAAAAGAAATCTAAAAGGATGGATAAAAGAAGAGAACATATCCATAGAGAGACACAACCGACACAATAACAAAATTCATGTCCATTGATAGAAATTTAGTCATTTCCATAAGTTTTGATATGTTTTCTTTAGTTGTGTGTTTGTTGTCACCTTAACTATAATCAAATTGAGAAACTCAACAACAATATAGTAAAAACATCCCACGTAGCTTATGTGATTGAAATCCTTAAGCTCAAAATCTTTTTTCTATGAAAATGACAACTGATATAAGTATTATGAAACCACTAGAGAAAATGAATACAAGTTAAATCTTCCCACGTAGCTTATGTGATTGAAGTTTTTAGACTCTACTTCTCTCTCCTCGAATAATGGGGGCAGAATTTAGTATTATGGAACTACCGGAGAAAATGAACACACTGATAATCTATTTTTACTATATTAACTGGAATAAAGTTACAAAGTATGACAGAATGAAAATAAAGCCACTTCAAACCTCGATTCTGCATATAATTGGGCAGCAACTAATTGTTGAAAGTAGAGATTAAGCAAGAAATTTTCTCCGAGATAGCTAAGCTTCTTAAACTAATGTTGAAGGAGATTAAACTATTTTATCCTCGAGATTTTCTAGTCTAATCATGGACAGATTTGCAGTAAACAAAGTAATGGAATAGTAATAATGAGATCAGTCGTCGTCATAGCTCTTTATTAGTATATCCGGGATGCAATGAATTGCTGAAAGTAGAGGATCTACAAGTTATTTTACTTATAATTTTAAAGTTGAAATTTCACTTAGCAATTCTAAGACGACAACTAATTGCTAGAAGTAGATGTGCTCCAGGTCATGCATTAAATAGTCAATAAATAGTCAACTACAGGTCAATATTTAAATTAACTGATTTATGTTTCGTGTCTTCTTTCCAACAAAATTAGCAGATTATACAACTTCACATCCAGAACAAATCTAAAAGGATGGATAAAAGAAGAAAACATATCCATATAGAGACACAACCGACACAATAACAAAACTCATAACATTGATAGAAATTTAGCTATTTCCTTAAGTTGTGATATGTTTCCCTTAGTTTTGTGGTTGTTGTCAACTTAAGCATAATCATATTGAGAAACTCAACAACAATATAGTAAAAACTTCCCATGTAGCTTATGTGATTGAAGTCCTTCAGCTCTACTTCTCTCTTCTCTAAAAATGGGGGTTGAATTTAGTATTATGGAAGTATTAGTGAAACTGAACACACATATAACATTTCTCTTCTCTATTAATTGAAAGAAAGTTACAAAGTATGAAAGAATAAGAATGAAGCCAATTCAAACCTCAATTCTTTTTATAATTGGGAAGCTACTAATTATTGAAAGTAGAGGTGCTAGAGGTGATTTTCTAATGTTCTCCAAGTTAAATTTTCACTTCGAAATTTTGATGAAGCCAGAAATTTTATCTAAGGCAACTCAGCTTCTTAAACTAATGTTGAAGAAGAGTAAACTATTTTGTCCAAGAGATTTACGAGTCTAATTCTCAGACATATTTGAAGAGAACAGAGTAATGGAACAGTAGTAATGAGATCACCCGTTGTTATAGATCTTGCTTGAGCTTTAGTCAATGTAGTAGGGATGCAACTAATTGTTGAAAGTAAAGTATCTTAAGGTGTTTTTTCTAATGTTTCTTTGAGTAGAAATTTCACTTAGCGAGGCAGTAACAAATTGCAAAATGTAGAGGTGTTACAGTTCAAGCATTAAATAGTCAATAATTAGAGCTCCTTGGTTGTATGTTTAACATTTAAATTAGCTAATTTATATTTTCTATTTTCTGTCCAACAGAATATGCAAATTGTACAACCAAACACCTAGAAGAAAGCAAAAAGAAGGAATAAAAGAAGAGAACAAATCCATATAGAGACACAATCGAAATAATAATAGCACTTATGTCAATTGATAGAAATTTTAACTATTTTATTAGGCTGTGATCTGTTTTGTTTAGTTGTGTGTATGTTGTCAGGTTAACCATAATCATATTGAGAAACTCAACAACAATATAGTAAAAAATCATGCGTAGCTTATGGAATTGAATTCCTTAAGCTCTACTTCTCTCTTCTCTTAAAATGGAGACTTAATTTAATATTTTGGAGTGGAAAAAATGAACATATTTATGATCTCTTTTTTCGCTATTTATTAACTTAAATTTACAAAGTACGACATGCTAAAAATGAAGCCACATTGAAGCTCAATTCTATATATAATTTTGCAACAACTAATTGTTGAAAGTAGAAATGCTACAGGTGATTGTCTAATGTTCTTTAAGAAAAAATTTTACTTAGGAATTCCGAAGAAGAAATAATTTTTTCTAAGGTAGTTAAGCTTCTTAAACTAATGTTAAGGAGAGTAAACTATTTTGCCCAAGAGATTTGCGAGTCTAATTTATCGGTTGATTTGCAGAGAACAGAGTAATGGAACAGTAGTATTGAGATCAGCCGGCGTTATTGCTCTTGCTCAACTTTAGTCGATGTAGCTGGGAGCAACTAATTGCTGAAAGTAGAGGATCTACCAGTGATTTTTCTAATGTTCTTCCGGAAGATATTTCACTTAGGAATTTTGAGGCAGCAACTAATTGCAGGACCTAGAGGTGCTACAGTTCACATATTACTAATTAAAGCTCCTCAACTATATGTTTAACATTTAAATTAACTAATTTATATTTCTTATTTTTTGTCCAACAAAGTAAGCAGATTATACAATTAGACACCTAGAAGAAATCAAAAGGGAGGGTTTAAAGAAGAGAATAAGCCATATAGAGACACATTCGACACAATAACAAAACTCATGTTCATTAATAAAAATTTAAGTATTTTCTTAAGTTGTGATCTGTTTTGTTTGGTTGTGTGTTTGTTGTAACCTTAATCATGATTATATTCAGAAACTCAACAACAACATAGTAAAATATCCCCACATAGCTTATGTGCTTGAAGTCCTTAAGCAATACTTGTCTCTTCTCTAAAACTATTGGCTGAATTTAATATTACGGAATTACTGGAGAAAATGAACACACTATTAATCATTGTTTTCTCTATTAACTAATAGAAAGTTACCAAGTATGATAGGATAAAAAATGAAGCCACTTTGAAGAGCCAACCACTTTGTTACCATATTGATAAAAAGAATTGCAGCTCACTTAGTGTTTTTACAATTTGCAAGTCTGTCCAACTACTCGCAATATTTCTGACATGTCAAAAGAAATTGCAAGTTCAAATTTCAAATAGATATGCAATTAACATAGGCATGGAACAATAGTAATAGAACTAGATGTCGTTACAACTCTTGCTCGAACTTTAGTTAATGTAACTGGACAACAACTGATTGATAGATTTTTATTTCTGCCCAATTATATATTAGAACTATCCATCGTTACAACTCTTGTTCTAGTTGCTCTGTACTTCTAACAAACCGGAAAGGGTGGGTGTAGCTAGCTAGCTGTTGTTTGGTGGTTTATATAATTCAATATTTTCATACTGGAATAGAGACACAAGTGAAAAGTGTATGAGAGTTTTCATTATGTTCTTCCAATCCTCTATCATAAGAAATTAATTCAACACTTAATGATGTAGCACAACTTGCAAAAATAGTTTACTTGTACTAATTCTCGTATTCTCAATGGTACTTCTGAGTGCTCATGACACATATAAATTTATTTTGTACGACAGTATCTCCTAGAACATGTAATTGATAAATGACTTTTTATTTTGTATATCAATATATTTTTTCTAGTTATCAAGATTGTTTAACAGTGTCAATCATGAATATAATCAGCTCGAGTCTCGATTAGTTGAAGTAGGCAGTAAATAACATTAAGTTTGTTGCTCTTCAATACCACAATATGGTACTGTTCGTTTTGAATCTTGTCCTCACAGTTTTACCTTTATATTTTGATAGTATTCAAAGTTTTCATTAAAGTTAAATTGATCCTCCATCTACCATCACAATTTTGTTTCTTTACTTCATAAAATAATAGAAAAAACAGAGAAATCGATTCAACAAATTACAATCAATTAAATAAATATTAGAGACCACAAACACGACCTAGCAAACACATATTAATTAACAACAATCTTACTAGGTTATTATAGAGACAGAAACATAAAAGCTATAATACATAGAACAGTATAATCTACATACATATAGAGACAGACAAAAATAGAGGAGAGAACATTAACACCTAAAATAAATTTGGAGAGGAGCGATCTACTTACCTGAATACTTGGTCGATGGACGTAGTTGATACTTGCTTGATGTCACTTCTCTGATGGAATAATTCCTCAACATTCTAGGTTTCTAATGTTTTTCTTATGCGGGTGGGACTTGGGAAAGGTTTTTATTTGCAAAAGGTGGGAGTTTTCCTTATTAAAAGGGGAAAAGGTTGACAAAAGTTGGACTTTTATTTTTAGAAAAACAATTTTAAAGGTTTTCTGGCCATTCTTTTCAACCGTTAATAAAAATGTACTTATTGTTGGACATTATACATTAGCCATTGATATTTAGCCTTGTGTGAATACATTAGCGGCAATTACATTAATGCCGCAAAACAATTGTCGCTAATTCCCATTTTTGTAGTAGTGGTTTAGCCTTGTACAAGGAGAAGATGAAAAAGTATCATGATCAAAAGATTGAAAAGCGTGAATTTGTTGTGGGTGATCTCGTGCTTTTATTCAACTTAAGGTTGCGATTGTTTCCTGGCAAGCTCAAGTCCAAGTGGTCCGAGCCATTCAAAGTCACTCAAGTGTTTTCACATGGAGCAGTCGAGCTCAAGAACAAGGAGGGAACAAGGTTCAAAGTGAACGGGCAGAGGATCAAAGTCTACATGGGGAAATTGGAGAGTGTGCAAGAAGTGATAGAGGCTTATTATCTTGATGAAGTTTGACTAATTAAGGGGCCTGCGTCGTGGCGCGATGTTAAATCAAGCGATGCTTGGGAGGCAACCCACGATGTACAGTCTAGCCAACTATAGGTTTTCTTTTCAATGTAGGAGTTTTCTTCTTTTATTTTAATTTTTGTATCTCTTTAGATAGGTGTTTTATTTTTGTATTAGTGTAGGCTAGATATAGAATACGATCCATGTCTAAAAAGTGTCAAGTAAATATAAAAAGAAAGTCCTAATGGTTGCTACGTGTGCAGGGGCGAAAGGCAAAATCTGCAGAAAAACAACTGTGCAGAGGTCTACGGACCCCATCGATAGTTTGTGGGTCCATCCACGGACCGTGAATGGTGTCCGTAGACCCCAGGTAAGTTTTCTAAAAATTCTAAGTGTCATAGTGACCTACGGACTGGACCTATGGTCCGTATGTCGACCTACAGACCGTCGATTGGGTCTTGTGGGTCCAAAACCTAGGGTTTGATCGACCCGACCTGGACATCTTATAAAATAAAATCGTTCAATTTTAATTCATTCCCCACATTCAAAACTCCCTCCCAACTATTTTAAACATTTTCTCTCCCACAAATCACTCCATTTAATCCCAATATCCCACAGATCAAGTCCCCATTCATCTCCCAAATTCCCAAAATCATCCTTCTCCCTTCCAAACCCCTCATCTCCCTTCCCCAACGATTCCACAGTCCGAGTTCGGTGTCAAAGGCTTGCCAAAAGGGTCTAGGAGCATATTGCAATCACACACTCACCATTGTTGTATACTTGTGAGGTATGTTATTTTCTCCTGAACTTTGAAATTGTTCATAGTTTCCTTCTGAAATCACAACAATGAACTTGATCTTGGGTTGTCAATTTTGTGTTTGTATGTGAAATTGTATGCTAGAACACCCTTGGTATGATGGTATGTGAGTGTGTAGTTACTTAAAACTAAATAACTCAAGTTAATAGGCCAAATTGGAAGTTTACTTAGGGTTCATGGGTCTCAGTGTGATAAACTGTGAAATTTGGTAAAATTGGAACCTTGATTAACTACCATATTACTTGTTGAAATGCATGTATAGGCCTAAGTTGTTTAAAATTTGTGAAGAAAAAGGATTGAAATAATTGAATCATTTGAAACTTGGCACAACCTGACCCACGAGACCCTGTCTATGGATCGTAGGTCAGTCTATGGACCATAGGTCGGGTCCGTGGGCCAGAAGCACACAAATTATTTGCTAAGTGTCGAACCACAGTGTGGACTACGGTCCGTCGTTCCATCGACAGACCATTCTGCACATCAATGGTTCCCATATCTGAGACCTAATTTTGGGCACTCTGACCTACGGAGGGGACCTATGGATCGTAGATTAGCCCACGGACTGTAGGTACTACCATGGGTCGGTAGTTCAGTTACTGCCCAGAAATTTTTTAGTTTTTTGTTTTGATTCGTTTCTTGTTCTAAAATTCTTCCAAGTGTTTTATTTGCTTGTTTTGGTACTAACTAAGCTTCTGCAAGTACAATCAAGCTCCGACTTACGCCGCAAAGGGCAAATCAAAATCTGTGGCACCTTCCTTGCAGCCGATCGATGAGGATACTGATGTGGAGTACGTTCCACCTCCCACCAGGACTTCCCCCACTGCTCCACAAACTACACGGAATCGAGCCCGGTAGGTGATTCCTGACATGGTCACTACCCTAGTTTGATGAGAGGGCCACACTGATCGGATCACCGGCTGGCTCTGAGTTCACATCCGGCTCCAGCTCCAGCCCCAAAGGTAGCATCGCCTCCTTATACGAGTCTTATAGTACAAAGGATACCATAGTGCCCTCGGTTCTGAGCCTACACCACTTACTGAAGATCTAAATCGATGGTGTGTGGAAGGCCAGTATCAGATATACAAAGATGCATGTATGCTGAATGAGAACGATAAAATGGCTCGACTAGTCACCGAGGAGCATCAAGTTCTCACAAGTAGCCACCACACCGCTCCAATCATTGAGGAGCTCTTTCGTTGGCACAGGTGCGAGTAGATGGCATGACCCCAGGCACGTACAGCGAGGAGATAGTCAGGAAGTTCTACGCTTCCTATGCCGCTACCATCAGAGGGTCCATCTCAAAGTGGGCCAAACCGGCAGCTCAGCCCCCACTTGCGGCCACACTAGTACGGGGGTTCACTTTAGACATCTCTGAGATCACCCTCCGCAGGCTCATCTATGGTCCGGACCAGGCTCTGCCTATTAATACAACAAAGTTAGACTACCACATGGGCATTATTAGGAGTGGGGCATTTCAGAAGAATGTCGAGTAGAGGGAGGCACTTCTTAGGTGGCTAGCCAGAGACCTTGCTACAGATGAAGAGAGTGCGGATTGGGTCAGTACCCTTAGCCTGGGCATTCGGAAGACGACCCTGACTTTTGCTGCTAAGTTCTTTTAGTTGCTATAATGACATAGACTATCCCCTACTCAGGCGAACAATGTGGTTAATTGGGACCGAGCAGTGATACTTGCAGTTATAGTAGCAGGGCTGGAGGTTGATTTTGTCCGCATTCTGATCACGGAGATTCACGAGAGGGCCTTCAAGGCCACCACCACCCTACATTTCCCCTGCCTCATCTTCCAACTTTACAGGGACTCTGGAGTACCAGTTTGGCATTGTGACCAGTTGCTGCAGGCAACCAAGACTCTGGACATCAACCTTATTCGAAATGAGGACAATGTAGCTGCACCTCGCAGGGAGCCATAGGTTGAGGTGCCACTATTGGGCGATGATCTTGTAGCAGATGTGGAGTAGATGCAGGATGATGACACTGCTCCTCCAGCCACTACAGTAGAGGCCCAGCTCCACCATCTCCGGCCGCCATGCCCCTAACCCATCCAGAGCCACTCATTCTTTGGTTCCACCGCCATCCCTCTAGTCCGAGTCCAGAGGCTAGAGGCATATATGGACACTTTACTTCAGCATGTGAGGCCATGGATGTAGCGTGTTATAACGGAGTCTGAGGCAAGGGTTGAGCAGCGGATGGAGCATAGGATGGACCAGAAGGTCCAGGCCATTCATAGCCGCATGGATGCCTTTGAGTTGCGAGTCCTGGAGAGGCCTGCCCCAACTGTTGAGGTGTCCACCCTCAAGAAGGAGTTAGAGGGCCTTCATGCTAATATTGTTGTACTTCTCGCTCCCCCAGAGACTGAGCCAGAGTATGCCCCTACGACACCGGGTGATGATGTGATGATGAGTGCCCTATTTGGTGATAATATGCTGCCACCAGATTCTTCCCCTATTGCTGGGAAGCGCCCCTGCTCTGGTTGTACTTCTGAT
Organism: Solanum pinnatisectum; assembly: GCA_035578085.1. Taxonomy (NCBI): domain Eukaryota; kingdom Viridiplantae; phylum Streptophyta; class Magnoliopsida; order Solanales; family Solanaceae; genus Solanum; species Solanum pinnatisectum. The sequence continues at coordinate 30,473,461 of CM069076.1, forward strand.
GATGTAAAGGCTCCGAGATTGAGAAAGAGGGAACGCCAACAGACTAAGGTGGCTCAGAGGGCATCAATTATTGATGAGGAGCTTAGACATCAGCGGGCTAATGAGGTAGGTGTTGGCACATCCGCCAGAGTGAGCACTACTGATGGTGCTAAGAGAGTTGATGTGAGCACTACTGACGGTGTTGTGAGAGTTGATGAGAGCACTACTGAGATTGTTGGGATTGTTGATGGGAGCGCTAATGATGGCATTCCAAGTGTTGATCCAGTAGGCTCCGGGAAACCGAACCCACCCACTTCTTGAGTGGTCTTCGGTGCATATGCGCGACAGGTTTGCTTCACCTGATCCTTTACTCTTTTTTTTGTGCATTAGAGACAATTGCACTTTTTTTTTTGGGGGTGGGGTAAATGGATTGTGAGTGATAGGGTGAAGTTTGAGTAACCTAACTTATAATCCTCTCTTGGGGTTTTCTTGCCTGTGTTCTTTTCCCCCAAGAGACTGTTTTAATTTCTGTTGAACCGGCATGTTTAGGAATATATATATGTAGTAGTAAGTAGAAAAATGAAAGCACGATGGCATGAAAAGCATGAGAAGAATGATCCCTGTCTAAAATTGTTGAAATGTGCTAGATCTATAGTCTTGATGAGTTGAATGTGTAGGATCTCAATGTGACATGATAAGAACCGATTTGACCTCATGACTTAAGCTAAAACTTGAACTGGGTAATCTAATAATCTGATAATGAAACAATGTGGCAAGAGTGTGTGAGAAAAGTTGAATGTTTAGACAGTATGTGCCAATCTAGAACTTGCCCCGTTGGTCCTGCTAAGATGATCTAGGCTAGAAGTTGGGAAGTGATCATAGGCCCTTGTTCAAATTAGTTCACTTAAGCCTAAAATGATCCAACCAAATTAAATCAATGTTCCCTTTGATCCAAATATTTGATCCTAAAATAGGCCACTTCTTTTGATTCACCTAACTCACCTTCCCTAAAATAATTGTCTTGGCCCCGGTCCCTCCTTGGACATGTGCACCTTGACTTAGGCAAAAAGCCTAAGCTGAGGGTGGCTAATTCAAAAGCTACCTTGATCTTGGCCTTGGTCTGACATCGGATATTGTTCACCTCAACTCATGCAAATGCATAAGTTGAGGGTGGCTATGAAAAAGGAAATCGAAAGAAAAAGGGTATGAAAAGAGTTTTGTATTGAAGGGAAAAACAGAAAAGAAAAGATGTGACTTCATGCAAAAGAAGCAAAAGATGAATAACAAAAGTGTTGAAAGAAATAAAGAAAAATAAAGAGAAAGAAAAAGAAAAGAGCAGAAAAATATGATCTAAAAAGTCAAAGGTCACATCTGTGTTGAAAAGAGTCAAGGGAAACAAAGTAAAATGAAAGGATATCAAAAGTAGGTTGAGAAAAGAGGTAAAAAGCCATCATAATGTCAAGGAGGACAGAAAGTCACTAAAAAGTACCCAAATGTACCACACCTGACCCTGAGCCTACATTACAAGCTAAGAAAGTCCTATAGAGATCCTAGCAACAAGTTTGGAGAGTCTATGCAGTGAAAATACGGGCAAGCCTATGGTATTGAGCACTAATTGTACTTGAAGTCACTTCTGAGTGTGAGTGTTGAATGAATCCTAAAACTCAAAATTCATATCTATTGTGTGTGAAAAAGGATTTCTTTTGAAGTGAGGACACATGTTACATTGTTAGAACATTGATACCTTGGTGATTGTGAATGGTGTATGTTATGGTGTCTGTTGGTCGATCTATGTCATGTTTTGATCCGTATAAGTTGGCATGTTGAGTCTAAGGGAAAAGATTTGCACTGAGAAAATGGAATGGATTGAAATAGCCATGTGATTGCTTGATTTTGTATGTCTACTTCTACACAAGTGTCGTTTAGAGTGTTAGTGTGTCGCTTGAGCACAAACAACATGTTTAAGTTGAGGGTGTTGATATACCGTGAGTTTACAATATTTTTAATACATTTCACTTAAGAATTGTGTGTGTCTAGGGCCATTTTGTATTAGAAATAATGTGTTTTGTATCATGTTTGCAGGAAATAGGCTTGGATGTGGTAGAGTGAGATGACAGCTGAAAAATCTGTAGAAATAGCCACCCACGGAGGCCACCTACGGACCGTAGGTCCTGTGACGGTCCGTCAATGTGTAGGTGTAGATAGGAGCATCAGGGAATTCTGACCAAGTGTGGAACTACGAAGTGATCTACGGACCGTAGGTCAACCTACGGGCCGTCCTGCACATCCGTCGAATGTGAATTGGGAGTTGAAGTTCTAGTACCTAATGAAAATCCTAAGTGTGGAGCCACAGAAGAGGAACCATGGACCGTAGATCAACCTACAGTGTGTCCTACACATACGTAGATGATAGATTAGGAGTTGAAGGTTCTAGCCTCTGCTGAAAAGTTCTAAGTGTTGACCAATGGAGGAGACCTATGGACCGTAGGTTGACCCACGGTCCATAGGTCGAGTCATCGATCAAAGCCGCATCCAGAAAGTTTATTTCTGTATTTTGTTTCCTTTTTGTTTAGGACATGTTTTTCTATAAATAGGGTATGTAAACCTCATTTTTGGGGGTTTGACATTATTGTTTACTTTTAGTTCTTGATATTTTCTTGGGAATTAACTTGCAAACTTTGGCAATTTGATTTCCAAATTTCGGTTTATGAGATTTTTTCTTTGAAATTAAGTTCGAGATTTCGGGTTTCTTCTACTCTAAACATAAATTCATGAATTCATATTATCAAAACATGACTTGTGTTCTTTAAAGCATGTGTAGCTAAATCTACAACTAGGGTTGTAGGAACCATGAGCAATTAACAACATATGAATAATAATTAAGTAATTCTTGAATAGTGTTGATGCATGCATTGGTAATTCTTTCGCTTAGAAGTCTTTTTAACGGTGCGCAACGTGCTACTTGCCAGACCAAGGAGGTAGTTAATGAGAAAATAATTATCAACAGAGATTTAGTGTGATACTATCTAATAGTCTAATGTCAATTGGTGTGAGGGTGAAAACTAAGCCAAACATTGATGTGATGTCTAATCTGAGGTAAAGGTAAGGGTTAGTAAATTATACACACGTAGCCGGACTAAGGTGCGGGGTGAAATTCCCTATTTAGAGGACCAATCACTTGGGGATACCTATCTTACCGACTTTGCATGTAAAACACTAGGAAAAGATTATTAGGATTACCGCGTTAAGATCTTATGGGGAACACATACATCCTAGTTTCTCTCTCTTATTGATAACTCGAAGTTTGAATCTTTCTCACTTGTTACTTAAACAACAATTAGTTATTTGTTCACAAATTCCCCCCCCCCCCCTCCCTTTTAATTACTTGTTTTCGAAAATAGTTTGACTAAACGGATATAATAGTGAGTTAAGTTTAAGTCTGAAGTATATTCCTCGTGGGATCGACGCCAACCTACAAGTTGAGTTCTTTATTTGACAACGATCGCTTATACTTCTTTAGGGAGGTGTAATTTGAGTGTATCACTAAGTTTCTTCCATTGTTTATAGAAAGTGAAAGGAAAAATGTATCAACATGCTACAACAACTATTCAATGGATTGCTTATCAAACTACTTATTATGAGTATCTCAAATATATCTTTTTTATTATGCTTGTAGATATAATTATTTAAATATTTATAAGATGCAATTTTATTTAATACATAACGTATATGTGTTTTGTTTCTTTTAATTTGTTTGTTTAATTATTAATTTTGTTCTTTATTTTATGTAAGATTTTTTTTTCTTTGTGTGTTTTCGTAGAAGATTACGAAAATAATAAATTGTTCATAAATAAGAATGTTGAAAGAAAAATGATCTCTCATCAGCGTATACAATTTAGTTTATGATTATTTTCATTGATATTATTTCTCAAAACATTTAGATATCCGAAGATTTGATCTTAATTATTTTTAATAAAGAGTTCCAATAAAATTATATTTTCTTATGCACATGAAATCAAACTTATTTTGACATATTTAAAGTTTCAAATTTAGTTCGAATTAAAAAGAGTGAATTATGTTGAATTAGCTATTTTTAAATTTGAATAATCTTGTTTTAGTATGAGTTGAATTTGTCTTTGTCTTTTACATGAGTGATTTGAATATAAGTTATTATCAATAGTTTAACAAAACAAAAAAACTTGAATTGAATTAACACCACAATTTTTAAAACTATCCAAATATATGATAGCTTGAAATTTAAAATTAATATCTATATATATTTATATATAGTTGGGCATAGACAAAGTGATATTACAACTCTACAATCAATAATCATATTTTTCTTTTTTTCTCAATTTTTACAATTTTCCTATTTTTTATCTGTTTTTGTTTTTAAAAAAAAAAAAAAATCAAAAGTCACTACATCAAATATTTCTCCCCACTATATGTTAACTCATTTTTTCAAATAACTCACTATTAACTACCACTTATTGTATTCAAGTCTCTTTAATGTGTTAGTACATATCATTTTAATTTAAAATTTTAACTTCGATTAAATAATTACTTAATTAATTAGGGGAAGATAATTACTATAAAAGATAGGAAAGATGAAAAACGTTAGATTTCAAATAGGTAATGAGAATATTAAAGTAGAAAAAAGTATTTAAAATTTTGATTATTCAAAAATAATGCACAATCTTTGACTAACAACAAGAATTAGGGAAACAAGAAAATAATGAAATTAAATAAATAAATATAGAAAGGATCGAAAAAGTAACGGTCCAAAAAAATAAAAAGAGGAAGTAGGATAAGAGAGGGAAAGAAAATGGAGACAATCACGAAGAAAATAATGAAAACTCGGAAAGTAACCTATTTTCTAAACTAGAGCTTATTATTTAGGGTATGAACAAATGAGGGGGAGATTAGATACGGGAATAGAAAAAAAAAAGATTTTGAAAAAAATAATAATTAAATAATGATATTAAAATACAATTCATCTCTACTTATATCGACCTTTACTTTTCATTTCATGCTTTACTTTATTTTATTAGAAGATAAATTTTAATGTATATTATTGATGTTGTAAGGATATATATGGAAGTATGTTATTATTTCGATCAAATTTTAATAAGTTTATTACTAAATGTATAAATAGTTTTTATGGTCGCGCGAAGTGCGAAAATGTTCACTAGTAGAAATATAAACCTAATTATTTTTCAATAATCATAATAAACCACAAAAACAATGACAATATTCCATAGACTATGGCCTATGTAGTGATTCCCTAGAAATTTTAGGGAATTTTTATTTTATGTAGTACATATTTTATAAACATAATTTGTATTTAAATTGTTTAATATTTCAAACTTTAAACAGATTTTGAGTTTAGACTCTTGTTATTTTTAATACTCTATTTTATTTTTATTTGGCCCATGGGCCGGCCTTATACATATTTCTCAAGTCCCGCCAATCGGCAAGCTTATTTAGGCCAAGCTAAAAACCATTTTCTTAAATGAGCTTCAAAAAGCGTAGTCCAACCCTATCAAAGCACGGGTTAGGCCAGGCCTAGCCCATATTGACGGCTCTAGAACTTAGGAATAAATATTGGTGTAATATACCACAATCCAATAAAATATGGTTGAAAATAAGATAATAAATATAAATAATCATTTAGGCTGAGGTGCGGATATTTCGCCCTCTTTAAGGAGTTTCAAGCTCACTACGACATAACCTACACTGATCCAGTTATTCAGGATACATAGCTGTCACGACCCAAAAATAGACGTGATGACACTCGTCTTTTCCCACCAAGACAAGTCAGCATAAAACCCAAATATCACAAAAAATGCGAAAGTAAGACAAATTGAAACCTCAAAATATCATAAGTGCGGATAACTAAGTGAACTTAATAAAACCTCCAAAATCTGGTTGTCACATACAAGCCTCTAAAGTATTACAATTGATTCAAAAGAAAAACAAAGGTGTCAAATGACATTGTTTCTAGAATAGAACAAGATCATAAATAGGAGTAAAAAGGTCTGCTGAAATGACAAACAACTACCTCACAAATCTCCAAGAAGCCTTGGAAAAGAAGAGAATGTAAAGTACCACAAAAATCCAGGCTCGTAACCTACAAAAATTGTAGAAGCAAGGGGTGAGTACCAAACCACATGGTACTCAACAAGTAAACTTCTAAACACAAGCTAAGAGAATAGAATATGGGTACTCCTTACACCCCCAACCGAACCTCCACAACTTTAACCTGCATAAAATCTGCTCAACCTAACAGTTCACAATTTACAAAGCACACAGCTCAACAACAACACTCTAACAATTTCATATTCCCAACAACAAGCTCAATATTTCATCAATCACAAGTTCCACTGAAAGACACTCACAAGATCATCAACACACAAGATCAAGTTCATCAATGATAAAAATGTGTAATGCAATGAAATGCAATGTCAAGTATAGTGATGCATGTCTGACCTAACGATACACACCCAATGTCTCTCAGTCCGGGACCCATAGGGGACATATATGTCCAAACATCCATCGCGGCGTGCGATACGATCCTCGATATATAGTATACATCGCGGAGCACGATACGTCCCTCGATACATAGTATCCATCGCGGTGCGCGATACGTCCCTCGAAATGGCACATCCTTTTATCACATAACACTTATCACAACCATGTCTCAGAACCAATGCAAATGAAATGTTCACACAAATAATGAGGAGATGGTCATTTTCTTAATAATGCACAATTCACAACAATGCAACCACGATACAACATCAAGAACGAGTCAATAAGCCTTTCAAACCATTCTCAACACATCACACATCATCAATTAATCACATTGCCCTTTTATTACCATTTTTCATCATTGGAATTATTCAATATGGACAAGTCAACCCATCACCAAGTCTCATTACTTCCCAACACGTACCACAAGGAAATACACAATTTTATGCACTTAACAAGGGTTTAGAAATCCACTTGCCTCAATTAATCAACAATTCACTCCGGAACTTGAGTCTCCCCTTTTCGTTGAGCTCCCAAATCAATGCAATCTATTCAAGTACATAATCACAATAAGATTTCGAAACTAACAACACCCACATTACTATAGGTTTAGCCTAGACCCAAAAACTCACCCAAACCTAAAATCAAGTTCTTATATCTTGATGTCAATTAACATGTCAACTCTCATGTTTTCCAAATTTCAAGCGTAGGGTTAATTTCCAATTTCTCCCAATTCCAACTTTAATGTATAGTTACTGGTCATAATTGTTTGTTCCATTTTTTCCAATCAAAATTTTCACAACATCACTCAATTTATATACATACATAATTACTCCCCATCATTCCAATTTCATGATCTTCCTCTCTCTTTTTTTTATTATATAGAAGAGCCATGGGAAGAACAACCAATGACATTTTAATATTTTTAACATCATTTAAGGACAAAATAATAATTATATAATTAATGGTCAAAATGAAAATCTAGAAGAATCCATACATGTCTAATTTTTGTTACGGGCCCATAAGGATATTATAGTAATTTTGTCAAAATTAAGAGTTTCTATTAGTTAATTAACTTCTTACCCACAATAATAAATGTTAAGCTTGTTTTGACATGTTTTAGAAAGAAAATTTTGAACTAATTAAAATAAAATGTGTTTGAATAGTTAATATTTTGTTCCTAAAAATACTTTAAGGGATTTCTGAGTAAAAATATTTTTAATATTATGTTACATAATATGACCACTAAAATTGTATCTTGATTATTAAAATAGTCTTTAAAATGACGTATCAATATATTTTAATTAATTTGAAGAATATATCAAATTTCGTGACTAAAAAAATGAACAATGTCTGACTATCAAGAAATTACAATTAAAAATATAAAATTGTCATTTCTATATAGGATATTTTCTTAATATCAACTATGATAAACTATTTCAAAGAGAAAATTTGACAATGAAAAAGTTTAACATTCAAAATCTAAGGAATATTAAAATACAAACTAAAGAAACATGAATAGTTAAAAAATAAAGAAGAACAACAAAAGAAAATGTCAGTAGAAAAGGACTTTGTTGAGAAATATAGAGGAAGAAAAAAAATTAAAAACTAAATAAATTAGGGAAAAACAACCTAAAAAAAAAAGAAAAATTTGTTATTTTGTGGGGGGTAAGATTTAGAGTTTTCTTTTACGACATGATATTAAGAGTGTAGTATCAAAAAAATTTATTAATGTAATTTAGAATATAACATTACGATAATTGTTATTGTATATAGAAATAAAGTTTCTTTCATGATTTTTTTTATTGCTGTGGACTTAGAAATAAATTATGCTTTCAATATTTATAATATAACATTACTATAATTGTTACTGTATATAGAAATAAAGTTTCTTTCATGATTGTTTTTATTGTTGTGAAGTTAGAAATCAATTTTTATTAGTACTTTAATTTCAATATTAAAATCAATCAAAATAAATAGAAGTATTTCTATTTATCGGAGACAATAATAAAATGTATCACAAATTCATTGACAAAGTAGACTACAAGCACAATATGTACTTAAGAATAGAGATATGAAAGACTTTGAATCGATGTTTACAAATTGGTTGATCGATGATTAGTATTTTATCATATGCAAAACTTATGGTGCATATATTACAAAACGAAGATAATAACATTGTGGAAATAGATACCACTTACGAAAATATATGAAGATCGATGAATTTTTTCAAAGATATCAACAGTTTATATATTCATCGAACACAAAATGTTTTAACTCATAATCTAACACAATTCTCTATTTCCTTGCTCGATAGAACTTTTTAGAATTCAACCTTTTCAATTTGGGTTGTAAACGACACATTCATGACGTATGAACATTTGAAATAGAATATTAAGTAATATATTGAAGTTGTTTGCTAAAGAAAAAAAATAGTATAAAGTATAGAAATATCATATCTTTGGAGGCTAATTACATCCTATTCCGAAAGTTTCCTCAATTACAAAAATCTCAAATTTTTCATTGCTCTCGAATACATTCCTTGGTTGTCCGATACAATGCAACATGGGAGGAATGTATCCTAGAGGAGATAGGTATGTAACCGAAAGCGGATAGATGTGTCTGAGAGAGAATAAGGATATATCCGAGAAAAAATTATGATATCTTAAGTTGTGAATTTATGTAATTTTTCCAAAAATATGTGAAATTATATTGGGCCCGTATCACGGGCCTTAAATTATCTAGTTTAAAAATATTTTTCACGTCTACAATGACAACTTTGCCACTTTTTAATTCTCTTTCAAATTCAATTATAATAGAATAATAATAATTATAACAAAGATACTGCCCACCACATCTAATGATTCATTAATTCAAACTTCTACGTATAATTAAAGTTACTGAAACGAAATTGAGAAACATTCACCTGAAGCCGCTGTCAACCTTCTCTGCTAATAGTACCGCGGTTGTTTTTGAGTTTATGACTCAACCTAGGAACCTTAATTATTATGTTTTACATATGGGTCAAATAGTATAGGGTGTTAAATAAATTATCAATTTAGTCTATTAACTATCAATTAAATTAATTATCTAAAAATTATCCGTCCATTAATTAACTATAGTTACACTAATAGTTCAAAATTGTCAAATCAACTTCACTTACTGATAAAAAAATGACTCGAGACAACTATATGAAGGGATAAAACATTAATTTTATAAAAATTTCCAAAAATGACCTGTCGGGTCATTACATTATCCACCACTAAAAATCATGTTAGTCCCCGAACATAAGGAAAAGAAAGAATAATCGGCGTTACCAGAAGCCTAAAGTATAATTTCCAGAGTCAATGTTTATTTTTCCAAGCGAGCACATCCTTGAGACAATCCATCAAGAGCAACTACTAAGAATTGAACTTTTGAATCAAAATACAAATCAAGAGTGGTTATCAAGCCATAAACTAACTCATGAACTCAATCTAAACTCAACCCCATTGGATCTTAACACAACCATCCTGATGAATCTTTTCTCCCATAACCAAGATAACCTTCTGAATCGATACCGACTACAATCAGAAGTGAACTTTAACCAACCACCACAAATTCATAATGCACAAACCATCATAGATCTTATCAAGATTTCCTTTTCACAACACAATATTTTCACGAGCTTAAGTTATACAAATATGATCTTTAGATATCATGTACTCATCAAGGGAGAATTCAACTTATCTCACCCAAAGAAGAACAAGATCAAGTAACCACCCTACAAGCGGTACACCCAAGTATACAAAACCTCTAATAATACTATTGAAAATGCTAGATCAGTAGCTATGATTGTAGACAACCCTTAAGAACAAAGAAATTAGACCCAATGATCCCCACATTCAACCACACATAGCTGGAACATGATCTCAATGTCTAGATGAATATTGAAAATGTCGGACAATTGTAAGTATTCATGGTAGCACTTCTATAAATTCTCTTAAGCAAGGTTGTGCATGTAGTACTACTGGTATCCTTCAACTATCTCAAACAACACCAAATCTATCTGATACCATTTTGTCACGATCCAAAAATGGACGTGATGACACTCGTCTTATCTCATCAAGAAAAGTCGGCCTAAAACTCAAATATCACAAAAAATAAGGAAGTAAGACAAATTGAAACCTCTAAAATATCATAAGTACGGATAACTAAGTCAATTTAATAAAACCCCAAAAATCTGATTGTCACGTGTACAAACCTCTAAAGTATTACAATTGATTCAAAAGAAAAACAAAGGTCTCAAATGACATTGTTTCTAGAATAGAACAAGATCATAAATAGGAGTAAGAAGGTCTGCTGAGATGACAAACACCTACCTCACAAATCTCCAAGAAGCCTCGGAAAAGAAGAGAATGTAAAGTATCACAAAAATCCAGGCTCGTAACCTACAAAAATTGTAGAAGCAAGGGGTGAGTACCAAACCACACGGTACTCAACAAGTAAACTTCTAAACACAAGCTAATGGAATAGAATATCGGTACTCCTTACACCCCTAGATGAACCTTCACAACTACAACCTGCATAAAACCAGCCCAACCTAACAGTTCACAATTTACAAAGCACACAACTAAACAACAACATTCTAACAATTTCATATTCCCAACAACAAGCTCAATATTCATCAATCACAAGTTCCATAGAAAGACACTCACAAGATCAGCAACACACAAGATCAAGTTCATCAATGATAAAAATGTGCAATGCAATGTCAAGTATAGTGATGCATGTCTGACCTAACGATACACACCCGCTGTCTCTCAGTCCAGGACCCATGGGGGACATATCTGTCCATACATCCATCGCCGCGTGCAATACGACCCTTGATATATAGTATCCATCGCAGCGCGCGATACGTCCCTCGATACATAGTATCCATCGCGGCGCGCAATACATCCCTCGAAATGGTACATCCTCTTATCACAACCATGTCTCAAAACCAATACAAATGACATGTTCACACAAATAATGAGGAGATGACTATTTTCATAACAATGCACAATTCACAACAATACAACTGTGATACAACATCAACAATGGGTCAATAAGCCTTTCAAACCATTCTTAACACATTTCACATTAACAATTAATCACATTGCCCTTTTATTACCCTTTTTCATCATTGGAATTATTCAATATGGACAAGTCAACCCATCACTAAGTCTCATTACTTCCCAACACATACCACACGGAAATACACGATTCTATGCACTTAACAAGAGTTTAGAAATCCACTTGCCTCAATTAATCAACAATTCACTCAGGGACTTGAGCCTTTTCATTGAGCTCCCAAATCAATGCAATTTATTCAAGTACATAATCACAATAAAATTTCGAAACTAACAACACCCATATTATTGTAGGTTTAGCCTAGATCAAAAAACTCACCCAAACTTAAAATCAAGTTCTTATATCTTGGTGTCAATTAACATGTCAACTCTCATGTTTTCCAAATTTCAAGCGTAGGGTTAAATTCCAATTTCTCCACATTTCACAAGAAAATTATTAAGAACTAATGAAACAATAACACATCAACTTACTATAGTCAACAATACCCAGATTCCATGCACCATAAAATATTCCAAATAATTAGAACACCCAGGACTCAATTTCAACTTTAACGTATAGCTACTGATCATAATTGTTTGTTCCAAATTTTCCCATTCAAAATTTTCACAACATCACTCAATTTATATATATACATAATTACTCCCCATCATTACAATTTCATGACCTTCCTCACTTTTTTTAAAAATATTTTTCATGTCTACAATGACAACTTTGTCACTTTTCAATTCTCTTTCAAATTCAATTATAATATAATAATAATAATAACAAAGATACTACCCACCACATCTAATTATTCATTAATTCAAACTTCTACATATAATTAGAGTTACTGAAACGAAATTGAGAAACATTCACCTGAAGCCGCCGTCAACCTTCTCTGCTAATAGTGCCGCGGTCGTTTTTGAGTTTATGACTCAACCTAGGAACCTTAATTATTATTAATTATGTTTTATATATGGGTCAAATAGTATAAGGTGTTAAATAAATTATCAATTTAGCCCATTAACTAAAAATTAAATTAATTATTTAAAAATTATCCGTCCATTAATTAACTATACTTACACGAATAGTTCAATATTCTCAAATCAACTTCACTGACTGATCAAAAAATGACTCAAGACAACTATATAGAGGGATAAAACGGTAATTTTATAAAAAATTTCAAAAATGACTTGCCGGGTCATTACAATAGCTCAATAACGCCGTACAACTCAAGCAACTTCGTATTAGTTGAAGAGCCCAAAGCTCCACTAAAAGAACACCTTTCTTCAACATATACATATTTCTTTTATATAGTGAATATAGTTGAAGACTTAGAATATTTTCTTTGTCATAACTCTCTCTTTCACTACTATACACTACAATATTATTTCACATTTCTCATCTTTCTTTTTTTATCCCACTTCACAAAGGAAGAAACACCTCTATTTATAGATGATCCTTGTATTGAATATGAATAATGTGGATAATAGTGTAGACATATGAATAAAGGAATTATGTCTTGAAGGTTACATGAGTTACAAGACATAATGATGTAGAATAATGAAAAAATAAATTGTAAATGGTTATGAGAGTTACAAGCTAACAAATGGTCATATTAAGTTAAGAGAAATAATTGGCACTTACCGAGTTATCTTAAAGAAAAGGCATCAACACTTCTTTATGCAGTTCAACAAAGGGCGGTCTCTTTAAGGAGATTCAAGTCCATTGTGGTATAATTTATGTACATCGATTCAGTAGTATCACTCTTGACTTTCCTCTTCAGGATACAACAGTCAAACAACGCCGTACAACTCAAATAACCCTAGATTAATTAAAAAGTGTAAAGCTCCATAAAAAGAATATCTTCCTTCAACATTTAAATACACTCTTTTGTATAGTGACTATAATTGAAGATTTAGAATATTTTCTTTGTCTCAATTCTCTCTTTCACCACTTTCTAGAAGAAAGTTATGATGAACTAAGGTTACTTCAAGGAAGTATCTCTTGCATGTTTAAGATGATGATTATGTGCATTGACTATGTTTTATGACTCATGTTTTCTAACCCTCTTATCTCATGTTTTAGCTTGGTCATTGCATTTCATGAAGGTTATCTCTTTTAAGTATGTTTTCAAAGATTTTATGCATGGCTCATCTTGGTACACATTTTGTACTAACGCATACTCTTTCCTTCATTTCCCCAAATGTAGGTTTCGACAATCAGGGTTTCTAGTTTCGTGGCTAGAGTTCGTTGACGAGATTCTAAGCTTTGGTGAGTCCTCATGCTTTGAGGATCGGATCTTCATTGTCTTTAGTTCTTCCTTATTTTCAGTTTTGAACATGATGTACGGGCTAGACCCAAATTTCATTCTTATGTACTAGATGGCTATTGAGACGATGTTAGAATTTCCACTTTGCTTAATAAAGCTTTGATACATTGAAACTGTCTTTTAAATCTCTTGATTTCTCTTTCTTATGTTAGAAATGCTAAGTGGCTTGATATGGGGCCTCTCGGGGTCCTTTACGCCTTGTTACGCCTAGGGGCTACCTTGGGCCGTGACAGAAAATTCCTCTATTTATAGCAAAAAAAGCATAGTATAAACAAGTGAAAACTTACAACCTTTCAAAAAAAGTCACAATCCTTCAAAAATGACACAACTCTTCAATCTGAAAAGATGTCTACTTTAAATTATAATATAAGTAAATAAAACATAAAATTTAAAAGATATATTAAATTGAATGTTTTAAGTTGGGGTATGATAGTAATTTAATAGTTAAGATAAGAATTCATGCTTTTGAGATAGTATAGATAGAAGATAGCTATAGATAGATAGAAAATATATAGATAGATTAATTTCCATTTAAACTATTAATTAATCCTCAATTAAAAAAAAGTTACACTCCAGGTAATACAATTAGGGCAAAATTTTTAAAATGTCAATGTTTTGGCATTTAATATGATTCTTTAGTCACAGTTTTTTGCAAAATACAATTATTCAATAACAAAAATGAGAAAATCATAGGAGAAAATATTTTTAAAAAAGAACATATCACTTAAAATTCTCATCAGTTACAATTTCAAAATCAGACAAAAAGGCACCCATCCACTTTTTTTTTTTATTTATAAAATTTCAAAAATCAACTTTTTTAACATTTTTTTCAGATATAAAACATTCAGCCATTGTTTCTTCCAACAGAAACAGATATAAAAAACAGAGTTTTGGATTAAAAATAAATTACATTTTGCATGTTCAGTCATTCAGTAATTGGGAGGAATTTTTTGCATGATTCTAAATGATGTTGATTATGGTTTAAAGGCTCATATTTACAAAGATATCAGTGCACAAGAGAAGCGGCCGCGCCATGGCGGCAAAATCACCGTGATTTACCAAGTCATAATTATATTTTCATTATAATTGTATACTAACAATTTTTGTATTTTATGTGCTCACTTTACCATTTAAATTAAAAATGATGTTTCATGACTGTCAAATATATATATATTTTTTATTTATATTACAAAAGTATTATTGTTTGTCTCCCAATATAATCGAATCATTACATATGAATATGATTTATAAAATGATACAAGATTCTGAAAAAAGACATACATAGTGAAAATAATAAAATTTGTTGAGGAATATACAATATTCTAAAAATAATTACAAATTGACTGTTAAAGAGATATGATACATCTATGCTTAAGAAATACAAATTAATTTGACATACCTATTAAAATGACAACAAACTAAAAAAGAAATATATTGTTCTTAATAAAAATACAATGCTCAATAAAAGAAAAATAATTGACAAACAAAAATTAATATGAATACAATTCTAGTAAATTCAATTTTTGCAACCTTCTTCGACTCTCTCTTTCGTTTTCTTCTTCTTTTTCGTTTGCTATGTTCCTTTTTCCGAACTACATAAAAGAGATCAGAAAAAGAAGAAAGGATTTATTTTGTTTGTGGATCGGGCGGGTGAAAAGGGATATATACTTAATTATTTTGATTTCTTAAAATATTTACGAAAAAATTTTCATACTAATTTAAGTGACAAAAAGAGGTGGGCAACTTTTCGTGACACAAGGATTTAACCGCTAGAAGCTGGCGCCTTAATGTCGGTCTCCCTTCCTTTTTCAAAACAATATTTTAGGCATCGTTGGAACTTTCTCAACTCTTCTTCTTCTTCTCTGTTCTTTCCTCTTCCTCCATAAGTATTTGCAGCTATGGAAACTGAAACTGCCACTGCACCTCAGCTGGCATCTCTTGCTGACACAGATATCAATTGGGACAGGTTAACTCTTTCTTCATTTCTTTATTTAACCGCTATCTCAACATATATACATCTTTATGAAAATGAGTTGTTCATCTTTGCTGATTTCCTTGCTCGTTTACCTCCAAATTAAATAGCTTGAAACTCACTTAATCATCAATATACACCAACATAAGCACAATCACTAGAATTAATTTTCCAAAAAAACAATAAAAATACTAAAATGTAAGACAAATTAGGACTAAATATATGCATTTTAGGTCGAACATCACAACTTCTCTATGTACAAATCCGAATCCTAGTGTATGTTAGATCCTAAGCAAACCTTTTAGTTTTCAATTACTTTCCTTATTTTGACAAGTAACTAAGTCTTTAAGTTCCGGAAACCTCACTCTCCTTGCAGGTTGGATAAGGTTAGATTTCATATAATAGGAGCTATTCTTTTCACTGTTCAGTCCGCGTTAATACATCCAACAGCAGTGGTGAAGACAAGAATGCAAGTCGCTGGATCCGGACTTTCTCAAATGACTGGATTCTCTGTATTTAGACATATAATTAGGAGTGACGGCATCCCAGGCATCTTTAGAGGCTTTGGCACATCTGCTGTGGGATCGTTGCCAGGTAGAGTCCTGGCTTTGACTTCACTTGAAGTATCAAAAGATATGATGCTTAAATATACACAAGGTCTTAATCTGCCGGAACCAACTCGTGCGGCTCTAGCAAATGGCTTTGCTGGCATGGTCTCCAACTTAGTCTCATGTGTCTACTTTGTGCCTCTCGATGTGGTGAGTAAAACTGATTTTGACTAATTTGTGGAGTCTTTTAGAGACATCTTTAATCTTTATCTCCGTATTATACAGTTTCTTCCTTAAGTACTACTACATGTTATATGTTCTTGAGAATAAGTTGGAAATTGATTAACAATCAATAAAATCTGTAACAAATTACATAACTTTCTTCTTGCTCTTTGCTTTACCTTTGCCCCATTGGTGCTTCATAAGTTCTTTTAAACTCTTCTTATGCCTGTGATGTAATGTTTTTTAGCAAATGAAGTTCCTTAGGTGAATTGTAATACAATGCTGCCTTTATTTCCTATAGCTTGTGAAAATGTTTTATGCTAAGAATGACTCTCTTCTATTTCAGATTTGCCAGAGACTTATGGTACAGGGAATTCCAGGGACTAAGCTTTGTGCTGGTCCATTTGATGCTACACGAAAAGTACTAAAAGCTGAAGGAATTCGTGGTATGTATAGAGGATTTGGATTAACTGCTGTGACTCAGTCTCCTGCACAGGCGCTTTGGTGGGGTGCCTATGGTGCTGCTCAGCACATCATTTGGAGGTAAAAATTCTTCTTCTTACACGACCAAAACGATAGTTGCTGTCAGTTACTGAATTCCTTTTTTGTGAAATTGTTACCTCAGGAATCTCGGTTATAGTGACAACGCGGACAAGAAACCGTCTCACATGCAGATGGTTGCGGTCCAGGCTACAGCTGGATTGGCAGCTGGTGCCTGTTCGTCAGTAATTACAACTCCCATAGATACTGTTAAAACACGACTTCAGGTAAAAACTTTATTTTTTTCTCTGTTGGATTGGTGAAGAAATAACTCAAATTTGGCAAGGCTATTCTCATGATTAGATTTGGTGGTGTGTCTTAAGGTTATCGATGATTATGGTGTTGGGAGACCTTCTGTACTAAAGACCACAAAAACGCTTCTCAGAGAAGATGGATGGAAAGGATTCTATAGAGGCTTTGGACCTAGGTTCCTCAATATGTCTTTCTATGGGACAACGATGATTGTCACCTATGAGATAATCAGTGAGTTGGGATCTTTTTCTTTACATTTTCATTTCTTCCCTCTTGTTCTTTTCATTTCTTTTTCTTTTGTTCACTTTCTACATAAGTTGATTTGAGTAGAATTAACTAGCTACTAATGTTTCCCTCTTGTTCCAGAGAGATTATCTATTAAGCAAGTTTGATCATTCGAACTCCAAACCCCAAAGGGCATTGATATTTTCGGGAACTGTTGAACTACTAACAGGGAGCTAGGCTTCATATCATGCAGCTAACTTGATTATTTTTTCTCTTGTTATTCTTTTATGACATTTATACACACTTATGTCCATTTAATCTATTAGTGACTAATCATTGTCAGATTTCAGTAGTTTCTAATGTGCAATATTTTCACCTTGCACTCCTCAAGATAGATCAGAGGCTTGAGAGCTTGTAATAACTCTTTATGTTTTTAAAATTCTTAGCAATAAGACTCATGGTGCTTGAAATTCTTAGCAAAGGAACTAGATAGGAAAAGTATTTAAACTTTGAAGAACTCTACTTCACTTGGTACGTTGTTGTCCTTTTATATGGTGTTGCAGGGCTATGTCTTTCACTCGCTACTTTATAGGACAGCTTTGAGATGAGAAGCAGCGAGTATTTCTTTCTATCCAAACACAATACACCATGGCAGCAAATAGCCAGTGTAAGATCTCATTCTTAGCGTTGCAGCTATGTGTTCCAGCAGTGGGCCATAGGATCTCCTCTTCCCAGCTGTTAATTTCTCTATGAATTTGCATCCAGCATAATAGAGACTTTCACATTAGGAGCAGTCAAAGAATAGGTGTGAGAACAGTTCATTGGTACCCGTGGTGCACATCAAAAAAGGCCTAGGTACCTTGGTACCCCATTTCTCGAGTCGTTCAATTGTTGTTAACCTTCCATGGAGAACTAGCCACATAATGAATTGATGTCATACCTGTCCCGGAGCTAATTTCTTCCTCTAGACTTTAGGGTAGATCAGGAGAAGAGCTTTGTAAGCTTTTCTAATCATGAACTTACCTGCAAGGGTCCACGGAAGTAATTCTGTCTTAATCTCGTCATCTCCTAACCAGGTTCGTGCCTCAAAAATTCTCTTGACAGTCCAGCATGTTTGCCATGGTATCGGAACGCTCTCAATTGATCTATTTCGTATATAGAAACCATGTATCCATTGCCCCCATAACGTCTCCTTCTTACCAACCACTGCCAATAGAAGTTTAAGGATGGCGGCCCCTGTTGTCCTTGGCATACACACCTTCTCCCAGACGATGAGGGATTTTCTAGAGGTTTCACAGCTTCCCGTCCAAAGAAATGTGCGAAAAATAGTAGTAAACAATTCAGTGATTTTCTTTCGTAGCAAAAAAACTTGGGACCAATTTGTCTGCATTTCAAATAGGATGCTCTTCATCAGCTGGACCCTTCCACTTTATGACAAGAACTTAGTAGTCCAACACCTTATCCTAGTGAATGCAGGTAAGACAGGACGAGAAAGAGGCAAAAAATTGGCTAGATCTGAGTGGAAATAAAATGGGCAAACAATAGACGAAGCGAAAAGAGGGAGTCAAGTAGGAACTGAAGAAAAAAAAATCCCAGCTCTGTATCCTCTCCGCGTCGCAGAGAGGGGAATTATTTCTCGACACTTGAAGCTGCCTAAACAGAAGACTACGTATCCTCTCCGGTTCGTGGAGAGGAAGTTGCTGTCAATATAGGTAGGTCTGTTTCGCCTCCACCTCGCAGACCTGCAAGCCGTATTTTTGCCAAACTATAAATGGACTCAAGTTTTGTTATTATAATCAATTCTTTTTCTGGTTTTTGGGAGAACGACGACTTGGACGATATTTACTCCAATTTTAGGGTTCACTCCTGCTATTGAGATTCAAATTATGAGTAGCTAATTTCCCTTATTTTAGGGCTATGTCTACGAATGATTGTGTAGTATTGATCGACTAAAATACTAAGCTAAATAACCTGAAAATGGCCGAAATATCAACTAAGGATCATGCAAGCCTACAGACTAACCTAAAGTCTTCCTAACAATCAAACTACTCAAATATATACATAATCATGCTAAGCCAAGTCTAAAAGAGGAAACCGTTACCTAACACAAGGATGAAACTGCACTCGAACCTCTACTCGGGTGCTTTTCCCTTTTGAAGAGCCTCAGGATGATGCCAAGCTATCAAGAATAGAAAATACAAGTCAATACAGGAGTAACGATACCTATATTGATATAAATTCGGACCTGAAATTGGGTAAAAGATTGACCCTTGAATGACAATATTGAATTGAGAAACTAATTCCATCATTATGTTCCCCTCGAGATGAGGGTCGCATGCCCGGAAGTTGGGCAAAAAAGGGATTCAATTCGGACCTTGTTGGAATGTATGCGTCTACTAACTACGATAGGACAAGGTCCTTCAGACAGTTTATGATGCTCAAAAGTAAATACAGGAAATAAAAGGAACACAATACTTTACGTGTAAACCTCCTTGCTCAAGGGAGTAAAACCACAACCTGTCTCACAGAATTTTTCAAACTGTTTTTACTAATCTTCTCAAGCAAAGTAAAACACAATTTACAACCACACGATGATATTAGCCTCCTAATCTCAACACTAAGTAATACCACCTATTACTTAACGAGCCAAAGCAATGCCTGCATTGCCCAATATACTAATCCTAACTGATTAATATAGATTTTTCCATAAGACACAATGTTGCCCTCAACTATGGGCTTACAATGATTCACACAAGTTTTGAAACGTTTCTATCAAAGTGAAACGAATCCTACAAGTTAAGCACAAATACAAGCAATCAAAATAACAACAGGTTCAGGAAGGAAATCATTAGTCTATGAGGTCCCTTATTGTTTTGAAGCTTGAATTTTATCTATTTTGAATGAATGAATTGATATGTTGTTTGTCATGTTGAATATATCATCCATAAAGAATTATTAACCATCAGACAAACATCCTCGTCCATTCTGATTGGTTCAGTACGTTGACGACTTCACCAACTTCTGACACGACAACTTTCCAGCTGAATAGCACATAATCCCGGACGAACACACTTTGCAGAGGACCAGGTACCTGCATTTGTGAGGATCATCAAAACATCTGGGAACAATAAGACTTACTATTTCCCCCCTTTTTGATGATGACAAACAAATTGCCTCACATGAGTTTAACATTCATTCAAATTTCATCAGTTCCCCCTATCAGTAATCCCCCTTTCTTTTACAGTTCCCTCTTTCACTAACTCTAATTTTACAAATAGTTTACAATCAATTCCCCCTTTTGACATCATTAAAAAGGAGTAACATTAAACATATGCAAGCTGCATGCAAAACGTTAGGAATTCAGGGCCATAGGCCACACAGTACATGCACAGGCAAGCAAAAAATAGAGAAGATAAAAGCATACTAGTCAGGACAAAAAGAGATGATATAATTAGATCACTAATACTGACCATAAGATTCGATCAAAACAATACACTTTGCCACACGAACTGAAAAGAGAGACCAACATAGACACAGAAAGATATAATAAAAGCGTAGAAGGGAGACACATTTAGGACGGAGGGGGATGAGGAGCGAAGGACTTCACCAACAGAGTCATGCGATCGTTTGCATCGCCATGAGCCTGAATGATTTGCTTGTTAAGGGCCTGAACTTCCTCACTTAGTGAGGCATTTGTCTTCAACAGTTGTGCATTCTTAGCTCTTAACCTATCTACTTCCTCCTTATCCACAAAACTGGTACCAGGTCCCTTAGAAATAGTCTGCTGCATCTGAGCCTTAAGTCGTGCAATCTCAACCTCCTTTGCATTCAAGGTTATTGTAAGATCATTCAACTTCTGCTTGAGAGATTCTTGCTGCTCAAGAAGATTAGACACATATGACTCACCCTTAAATCTTTCCCTCAGCACATTCACATTCCAAGAGGGTTGCAGGAGAAAACATCTGCTTGACAGTACTAAGTACTCCTCTTCCAAGAGGTACTCCAAAGTGGTCGAACACATAGTTCAGCAGATATACATACGATATGCCATGTTTGGCATTCTTCCAAGTTATCACCCTGTGTATGTGTTCAAGCATGCTTGCTGGAAGGTTGATGGCTTCAAGTTCATCCAACTGTTCCATGAGGAACAAATCTGCAGCATATGATACGATTCTCTTCTCACTCCTTGGCACCAAGACCTTGTTGATGAACTCAAACATCAACTGATACTCTTCTCTTAGGAATTTCTTAGGTAAGCTAGCCCGTTTTATGTCCCCACGCTTGGTAGCCCGTTGAGTAAACTCACTAGAAGGTTTGCAACCTTTAATAGACCTGTTCCCTTCAGACAAAACACCCAAAATGATTCGCAGACTCTCTTCATTCAAATAGATTTTCACCTCTTTAACTGTCGTTCGGATCCAACCATTATCGAGAAACTCCGTCTTGTAGTAGAATTCCCTCACCTCAGGCTCATACAGATAAGGTGCTGGAGCTTCAAACTGGTGTTCCCAATTTTGCAATGACACTGAATCAAAAATAGTAGACATACCATATTCTGTGAGGATTTCTAGATCAAATACCCTCCCATTCAACACCTTTTGTTTCTCCATCTCTGCAATACGCTCTTCCCGAGTTAACACTTTTTCCTCCACTGGCTTTTGAACAGGTGGACCTGGTCCTTTTATAGGTTTTGGTTTCAGAGGAGCCTTTCTAGTCACCTTGTCCCTTTTCACAGGTGATTTCTTCATAGACTTAGGAGCCCCTTTAGCTTTGACCCGTTCAATTTCAGCCTCCTTCCTTCGTTTTTCCACTGCTTTGATGATATCTTCAGATTTTGTTTCACTCAAGCCTATATGTTGAGGCGTTGAGGTAGGATCCTCAGTAGGCACATTAAGATCTATTCGTTGTCTCTAATTTCGCTCTGTTTGGACCTCGTTTGCCGCCAAAACATCTCCCATCAATTTCTGCACTACTCCCCTTATTGCATATCTTCGTTTGTCTCCTTTGGTGTGAGACTCCACCATTTTTCCTTTCCCTTTTCTTTTTATTTTCCTCTCAGACTCAGTAGGTTCATCATTAAGTTTAGTCTCAGGTATGATATCAACTTCTCCCAGATTCGAGACTGCCATAGTTGAAGCATTAGCCCCTCGAACCCCTTTTCTGTGCCAGATTAGAGGGATTTATTCTTCTTTTTCCTCCTCACTGTCAACCCTGAAGGAGTTAGGTGTTTGGTCAAACACAAGTTTATCACTATGAGGGACCTTTTCCGGCGATCTCGACTCTTGTTCCAACAGAGTTGATTGAATGTCCCCTCTGAGAAAGGCCAAACTTTGTACGACCACCAGTTCCTCTGCTGCTACTAGAATGTTGGACTCTATACCCTTGTCCTCAGGCAAATCCCCTTCAAATAATCGCTCAGATACGGTAGATGACATAGGCCTAGACACAACTTCTAGGTCTTCAGAGGGTGTCTCAAGGGTGGGCTTCACAATTGACTGGGCCTCGAAATTTAGGGAATCTTTGCCAGATAGAACTAAAGTTAGAGAACAAGGCAAGATTTCCCCAGAGTTGAGTATAGGAGATACCAACACTTCAGTGTAGGGTGCAGCAGTCTCACCCACCCCACATACAGGTGTTGACGGAGATCCTTCTGGAGGAGGAATTAAGAAATTGAATGAACTGGGATTTTCAATTTCTTAGGAGAAAGGGAGTTTTGAAGAAGAAGAGTTAGAAATTTTATTTAAAAGATGAAGGGAGGAAAGTTAGATGAACAATGAGAGAATTCGAAGGAGAGAAGGAAGAATGTGATGTTTGAAATCTCTCAAAAGAGTTGTATTTAACAAGGTATCGGGTCCCTAAATAGTAGTGACACTTGGTTTAAAAATAGAAAAGACGTCTGCAACTGACACATAAATGGGAAGATGACACATGGCAGTGACTGTTGACAGAAAACTGTATAGCAAAAAGTGATACTAACCTTCTGGGGACCACGTCTCTCTCTATAGATAGCCTTTCCTGTATGATTAGATCTTCCCTTTAGCCAACATACCATGAATGTGTACCTACAATAAGGTACCATATGTGAATTCACAAACGATAAGCAATACAACTAGTATAGATACCTGCCCTCCCTAACATAGTCAAAAGAGAGGTTTCATGCAAGCTTGTTATGGAATTAGGCGATCTTGTGCATCCCCAGCTTCAGTCTATTCTTGACGAAGTTTTCTTTGCTCAATGACTTGGTGAAAATATCAGCCACTTGATCTTTTATTTTGCTATATCTCATCACCACATTGCTCTTCTCAACATTGTCCCTAAGAAAGTGGTGTATCACATCTATGTGCTTGGTCCTCTTATGCTGGACAGGATTCTTGGCCATGTTCATTGCACTTGTATTGTCGCATATTAGAGGAATAGTGTCTGTGAGAACACCAAAATCTTTGAGTTGCTGCCTGATCCACAAAAGCTGAGCACAACATGATGCAACAACCATATATTCTGTCTCTGCAGTTCATAAAGCCACCAAATTTTGCTTCTTGGTGCCCCATGAAATCAGTGACGACCCTAAGAAATGCGCCATGCTTGAAGTGATTTTTCGATCAACAAGAAAACCTGTATAGTTAGTATCAACATAACCAATTAAATCAAAGGAGTCGCCAGAAGGATAGAAGAGGACTAGGTCTTGTGTTCCCTTCAAGTATCTCAGTATTAGCTTGGTTGCCTTCAAGTTTGATTCGTTTAGAGCTTCTTGGAACCTGACACACATCCCTACACGGAAGACTATATTTGGCCTGCTGGCAGTGAGATAGAGAAGTGACCCAATGATTCCCCTATACATGGTCTGATTGACATCAATCCCTTCTTCATCCATATTAAGTTTGACGCTTGTGCTCATGGGAGTTTCAAAAACTTTGGCCTCGAGCATGCTGAATTTCTTGAGCAATTCTCTTATGTACTTCTCTTGGCATATTGATGTACCCTGAGGGGACTGTTTGATTTGCAACCCTAAGAAGAAAGTAAGCTCCCCCATCATGCTCAATTCAAATTCGATACTCAATAAGGCTACAAACTCTTTGCATAGTGAATCTGAAGTAGCCCCAAAAATAATATTATCTACATATACCTGCACAATAAAAAAATCCTTACTTCTGGACTTTAAGAACATGGTGTTATCAATTTTACCTCTCTTAAAACCATTTGCTAGAAGGAATTTTGACAAGCGCTCATACCAAGCTCTAGGAGCTTATTTTAGACCATACAAAGCTTTATCCAGTTTAGCACATGGTTTGGTAGATCAGCATCTTCAAAACCTTGGGGTTGTTTTACATACACCTCCTCTTTCAGGTACCCATTCAGGAAGGCACTTTTAACATCCATTTGAAACAGCTTGAACTCCATGTAGGTAGCAAAAGCTATTAAAATTCTGATGGCTTCCATTCTGGCTACAGGTGCAAAGGTCTCATCATAATCAATCCCTTCCTCTTGATTATATCCCTGTACCACCAGTCTTGAGTTGTTTCTAGTGATGGTTCCATGCACATCAAGCTTGTTTATGAAAACCCATCTAGTCCTAATAATGGTTTTGTTGGGAGGTATGGGGACCAGGTGCCACACTTTGCTCCTTTCAAACTGATGAAGTTCTTCCTGCATTGATGTTACCCAGTCAACATCCTTTAAGGCTTCTTTGATGTTTCTGGGTTTAATGGTGGCTATGAAAGCCGAATATGCAACTAAATTTCTTGTTTTGGATCTAGTTTGTATTCCAGAGAGTGGAGAAACAAGACTATCCAGAGGTTAAGAAGATTGATGTTTCCATCCGGACTTTCTTGTTATCTCCTCCTCAAAATCAGCAACAAATTTATCTTCTTTAGGCTCTTTGTTATGAGAGTCTCCTTCCTAAGCTGCACTAGAGGGACCAGGTTCCTCTGTAGGTTCTGCACTGTTTTCTTCAATTAAAGTCTGTTCAGCTGCAAGATTTTGGATTACCTTATCTTGTTGGCCCTTCATCAATTCCTCATGTTCAATGTCTTCACTATGTTTGGCATTGCTCAGATCATCAGCTTCATCAAAAACCACATGTACACTTTCTTCAACACACAGAGTTCTTTTATTGAAAACTTTGTATGCCTTGCTAGTTGAGGAATAACCAACAAAAACCCCTTTATCACTCCTGACATCAAACTTTCTCAAATCATCCTTCCCATTGTTCAAAATAAAGCACTTGCAACCAAAAACCTTCAGGTGACTAAGTGATGGTTTTCTTTCATTTAGCAGCTCATAGGGGGTCTTCTTCATCACTGACCCGATGAGGCATCTGTTTGTAACATAGTAGGTTGTGTTGACTGCTTTTGCCCAAAAGTTCATTGCAAGTCCTGAGTCAATCAACATGGTCCTAGCAATATTCACCAGGGTTCTGTTCTTTCTTTCCATAACCCTATTTTGCTGAGGAATTCTAGGAGCAGAGAAATTGTGATGAATCCCATTGTCATCACAGAACCCTTCGACTTGGGCATTCTCAAACTTTGTACCATGATCTGATCATATATTTGTGATCTTGCAATATATTTTCAGCTAGATTGCTTTGGCAAAAGTGATTAATACGCCAGATGTTTCATCCTTGGTCCACAAAAACATGTTCCAGGTGAACCTCGAGAAATCATCAACAATCACTAGAATGTACCTCTTACCTCCTCTGCTCTGGATTTTAAAAGGTCCACATAGATCCATGTAGAGAAGTTCTAGTGGTTTGGTTGTGCTGATACCTTTCTTTGGCTTAAATGATGATCTCGTTTGCTTCCCCATTACACAGGCATCATAGACCTTATTGTCAGAAAACTTCAGCTTCGGTAGTCCACAGACCAGGTCCCCTGCAACAAGCTTGTTTCGCAATGATGAGCTCACATTCCCAGTCGTCTATGCCATATATTTGCATTGTCAGTCTGTGCACTTAGATATGTGAGACTATCCCTTTCTATTGAGTCAGGATCTGCAACATACATATTTTTGACTCTTTTGGCAGACATAACAACTTTGTTAGTAACACAACTAGTAACTATGCATCTGTCAGACAAAAATTTAACTTAATTTCCCTTATTGCAGATTTGAGATACACTTAGAAAATTATATTTCAATCCATTCACATAGTGAAGATTGTCTATGGAATGTTTTAGTGATCTTCTAATTTTCCCAATTTCCAGAATGAATCCCTTTTTCCCATCACCAAACGACACACCACCGCCCTGGTGTGCTTCCAAAGAGAGGAAGTTTTGAGTGTCTCCAGTCATATGCTTTGAGCAGCCACTGTCCATGTACCAGCATTTACTGCTTTCTCTCTTCTACTCAAGAATCACTTATTAGACTTAGGAACCCACTTGAGATGGAGTTCCCAAAAACTATCAAAAGGTTTAATGAGAAACCTTCCTGTCCATGGGGGCAAAGTATTCTTGCTAAAATGGTAGGTGGGACCAGGTGCCTTTTTCTTTTCTACCTTTCTTTTTCTTGAATTGAGAAAGTTCTCCCTGTTTTTTTTTTTACTCTTTTTAAAGACTCACAATTTTTCTTCAGATGACCATTTCTTCCACAATGGGTACACAAAAGATTGTCAGAGACAAAGACATATTTACTGTGAAGATTGTAAGGAGGTTCTATCTGTCTACACCCTAAGCCCTTTTTGCTGTTGAACTTCTGATTAGCTAAGTTTGAAAGGATCTTAGACGAATCAAGCCATTTCAGGGAATGGTTTAGCTCTTTTTTGATATGACTTAAGTCCTTCATTAGTTGAGAATTCTTTTCAAGAGAAACAACTAATTTAGACTCAGATGCTTTCAAATTTTCTTCAAATTCATCTTCAAAAATACTGAGTTTTCATTTCCCACCCTCAGAGGTACTAGGTTCCTCGCTATGTTGTGGACTCTCAGTTTCTAGAATACTTATCCTAACACTCATTTCAGACATTTGAGAGTTAAGGGTGGCGTTTTCATCCTCACACAAACTCAATTTTTCACTTAGCATCATATTATCAGTGGTTAATTCATCTACAGAGTCAATTAGCATAGCAACAATTTTTCTCAATCTCTTAATGGCTAAAGTGTCTAGGTCACTTTTTAGATCAAAAAGGGTTACCTCATCCTGGTTCTCTTCGTCGTCTGAATTTTCCAATAGCAAGAATATGGAGTTGAACACAGTTTCATCATCTTTGACAGCCATCATCGAAACATCTTCATGACTGTCTTCTTCTTCCTCAGAGTCGCTGGAGCCATTTCCCCACACTGCAAAAGCCTTTTTCACAACTTGATCAACATGGGCCTTTTTTTTAGCATGGTCTGGGACCTGGTCCCTTCTCCGAGGTTTGAAATCCCGAGTTTCCTACTTCTAGCTTTGACAGTCCCTTATGAAATGTCCAGGCTTCCCACATTTGTGGCAAATATCGTTTGCATTTGCTACTCTTCTGGTAGACCCTTTCTTCTAGAATGCTCCATGCTTTTTGACTATCTTCTGGAACCTTCTGGTTAAGTATGCCATCTCATCCTCCTCTTCTGACCATTGTTGCCTATTTAGCTCATAGGTTTGTAGGTTTTCAATCCAATCATCCATGGTGAGGGCCTTCAGATCTCTTGCTTCAGTGATATCATTCACTTTGCTCTCCCATGACTTGGGAAGCACCCTTAGAATTTTTCGAACTTGTTTGCTCGGGTGGATAGTTTCACCAAGACATCTTAGTTCGTTGGTAATAGAAGTGAACCTTGTGTGCATCTGATGGATGCTTTCACCTTCCTTCATACTGAAATTCTCATATTGAGTCGTTAGCATATCCACCTTGGACTCTTTTACTTGGGTCATTCCTTCGTGAGCTCTTTTGAGACAGTCCCATATTTTTTTAGCAGTCTCGCAGGCAGAGATCCTGTTGTACTCATCTGGACCAATCCCACACACTAGCAACTTCTTTGCTTTATAGTTCTTCTCTATCTTTTTCCTGTCTGCTTCATTATATTCCCTTCTGGTTTTGGGAATCACTTTAGTGAGTTCTCCTTCCACTACATCTTTGGTGGGGATGTACGGTCCGTCATGAATCAAATGCCATAGCCCACTATCTTCAGCATTGATGTAGTCATGCACGTGTGTCTGCCACCATCCATAAAATTGTTCGTTGAATCGAGGTGGTGGACTGACCTTCCTCTAGGCGTGGTGGAGCAACCATTCCTTCAAGATCTTTTCTTTTTTTGGTGTTAACCAAATAGAAAAGTCAAGCTATGATACCACTTGTTGGAATGTATGCGTCCACTAACTACGATAGGACCAGGTCCTTCAAACAGTTTGTGATGCTCAAAAGTAAATACAGGAAATAAAAGGAACACACAATACTTTATGTGGAAACTTCCTTGCTCAAGGGAGTAAAACCACGACCTATCTCACACAATATTTCAAATTGTTTTACTAATCTTCTCAAGCAAAAGTAAATCATAGTTTACAACCACACGATGAGATTAACCTCCTAATCTCAACACTAAGTAATACCACCTATTACTTAACGAGCCAAAGCAATGCCTGCATTGCCAACTATACTAATCCTAATTGATTAATATAGACTTTTTTGTAAGACACAATGTTGCCCTCAACTATGTGCTTACAATGATTCACACAAGTTTTGAAACGTTTCTATCAAAGTGAAACGAATCCTACAAGTTAAGCACAAATACAAGCATTAAAATAACAACAGGTTCGGGAAGTAAATCGTCAGTCTATGAGGTCACTTGTTGTTTTGAAGCTTGAATTTTCTCTCTTTTGAATGAATGAATTGGTATGTTGTTTGTCATGTTAAATAGATCATCCATAAAGAATTATTAACCGTTGGACAAACAACCTCGTCCATTTTGATTGGTTCAGTACGCTGATGACCTCACCAACTTCTGACACGACAACTTTCCAGCTGTATAGCACATAATCCTGGACGAACACACTCTGTACAAGACCACGTACCTGCATTTGTGAGGATCATCAAAACATCCGGGAATAGTAAGACTTATCAGACCTTAAATGGTATAATTACTATACGTGAAGAATTCGAATTCAAGGGAATTTAAGGTCCAAAACGAAATCAATTACGAAAATAAAGCTAGAATCGAGAATACAAAGTGAGTAGGAAGGAAATTATCTTTGGATCACTTGAAAAGGGCAAGATTTCCTCAAAGACAATATGTTTCGAGCTCAATTATAATGGGTTTCTTTTTTGAAGAAAGAAAGTGGAAGAGGGAATATAACTTTGGCGATGACCGCAAAAGCGGTCAAGTGGCCGCCTAAGTGGTCATTGCAAACATGGTAAGCTGGCCGCTATAGAGGCCCAACTCCAAAGGGCTCCTACTGTCAAAGTGATGCCCTGACCACTTAAGTGGCTACCGCAAAAGAGGTGAGTTGGCCGCTCAAGTGGCCGCTGCTCCCTGAGGCCCTTCCTCTAAAGAGGCATCCAGACAGATTAAGCAGCTATCGCTAAAGTAGTAAAGGTCCGCTAAAGCGTCGCACCAACAATTGCTGCAATTGCTATTGGAACAAAATGCCCCAAGTTCCGAATGGACACTTGAGATTCATCTGGGATCCATTGAAGGCAAATTGAGAATGCTACCCAATCTGAAACGACATTTTCAACTCAACAAAATCGATGAAACAACCAACGGAGGTCATCAGGTCAACACTTACAAGGCAAACATAACAACAAAACGCCAAACGTCACAAAGTCATCTAGATTGCTTCAGTATTCGAACCAAAGGTCATTCTAGACTAAACTTGGTATTCTGGAGCTAATCGAGCTGACATAATTCTCATCTAAGCACGTTTATAAAGAATGTTGACCGAAGTCAAAACTTTGGCCAAATTTCAAAACAAAAATGCCTAACAACTTAAACTCGCACTGAAAGCCTCGGACCCAAATTAACCGTGCTATTAGCCCAAAAGGGCCCTTCTGGAGATAATGGAACCAACGAAAATCTCATCCTACACCCGACTTTGTAGATGTTTCCTAAAGTCAATTCATTCACTTAACAACTTCCAAAAAGATAAAAATTCACACCAAACTCTCTCAACCATCTCGGGAAGTGTGCCACCCATCCCAACACTACAAAAATACCACAAGGAAGCCACAGAGAGGGGAAAAATAGTAAATGCAGGCATAAACATGCAAATGACCACGTAACCTAAAATGTTTTATCAATTTTATATATGAATTTTATACAACGCCTAGATAGAAAAATATTTTCTAAAGAGAAGAGGAAAGAATGCGCAAGTCAAAATGTTTAGCTTGTTGTATTCAGTCGCATCATGGAAATAAATAGATGAAAGACTCTTATTCTACCTTAACTACATAACTAAATTTCAGAAATAAAAGAAACAATTACAGTAAAAAATGTAATTGTCTCATACTCTAATTAGTGAGGGATTGTTAGTACATTTGAGCATTTTAATATTATTAAATTGTCTCATACTCTAATTAGCCTTCATAGCCATTCTCCCTTGGTGAAAAAATTAAGCAAAAACATTGGGGAGTAATTGCAAGTGGCTATCTTTTGGCAGAATGGAGTAATGGTCTTCTATAACTAGAACTTCCCTATTGAAACCTCATTATTCTCTAATACATTATTTTCATTCTTTATTCTATCATTATACCTTATAACTCATGTAACCTATAGTCCATTCACTTGCCCTATTAACTACCCCATTATCTTCCTATTCATTGCAAGGAAGACTTCCTCCCTTATAACTAGTGATGGTCTTCCTTTGGGTTGAGTACAAGGAAGAGATATAAAAATAAGAGTTGTACAAGAAAATATAGAGTGAAAAAGATGAGTAGCATTGTATTGTTATATTAGTGTAGTGAAAGAGAAAGTTGAGACATAAGAAAATATTCTAAGTCTTCAACTATATTCACTATACAAGAGAGGATAATTATATGTTGAGGAAGGTGTTTTTTTTGTGGAGCTTTGGACTCTTAAACTAATCTGGAGTTACTTGAGTTGTACGATGTTATTGGGATGTTTTATCCTGAAGGGGACAAGTCAAGAGTGATATTGCTGGATCGGTGTAGATTATGCCGCAGTGGGCTTGAATTTCCTTAAAGAGAGTGAGATATCCGTGCCTCGGCCTAAAGAGTTGTTTATTCATTTTTGTCATTTTATTTTCAACTATAACATTTTTATTTGTGGTATATATTACACCAACACATTGTTTGCTGAAGTCTTTTTGCAAAAGAAAGCGATATATTGGTCTATCTAAATGTATTAATTTGAATAAACTTGGAAGCGAACATAACAACATTGGACAATAAGGGCTTCACTGAAGGTAAGAAGGTCAACCATAAGAAAAAATTCCTTTTTTAAAAAAGGATATTGCATACAATTACTAAATAGTTAAATTCATAGCAGGTAGAAGAAAGCTTGTCTTTCTTTTTGGATAAAATAAAGTATAAGCTAGATAAGGTTATAGACAAGATAATTAGTATATCTTCTCATGAAGACCAATGCATAAAAAGCATAAACCAAGTAAGGCATGAGATTATAACCATCTTATATGGAGGTGGTAGAAAGATACATTGCATGTGTAGCCTATACATCACAGATAAAAACACAGAGACTTTAACTTATACAAAGATCATAGATTTATAAATTCAAGATATAAAATACACTCGATGAACTCATTTCTAATTGAAATCAAGCTAATCATTCAAACACAAAAAATGTAGCTTTGAAAGTAAATGATACTGGAATATTATGAACTGTAGAATCATCTACACCAATAAAATATCAATAGAGAGTTCATATTATTAGGATAAAACTTTCAAAGTATTCTATTGACTCCATCTTAGAATCCTTCAAGGAAAACCGATTCCTTGGAGTAACCATTCAACATATCTTGCACAATACAACATAAAGATGCCTCCTACAATTCCCAATTTTACATTGATGGGAACCTTCTTGAATTTTCTCAAGAGACAAATCCAAAACAACCCAAATACCCGTAGGATGTTGGTGGTAAAAGTGGAGAAATTTAATTTCACGAACAGGGACCATAAAAAAGTAATTTGAAATTTTGTTTGAATCTACAAATTAATAGTTTCAATACCTTAGTATAAGAAATGAAAACTAAACAAGATATGTGACTCCAACAAAATAATGAGTAAGAAGAAAAACTAATAGAAGAGTACCACCATACTTCCACCTATGTCACTGGAAATCACATAAAAAGTACAGGTTTTCCCAACAATGCATGAGGATATATCAACCCATAACCTCTCCATATATAAAAACATGTTACATAGGAAAAATAAACAATAATTGGACAACACATACTTCTTTTATTGACTTCAAAGTTTAATTTAATTGATTCAAAGATATGCGTCAACTAATTGTATCACCACTAAAAATATAAAAGAAATATGTAAAGCATACTAAAAGTAAGAGTAGAACCAAACATAAAAATAAAAATGTAGTAACAATTATGCAAGCCAAACAAAGTGATAAGTGGTAAAGGAATCAAAGTTTGTAATAGATTTTATGGAAGGGCAGAAAGCATTGAATTATTGATGAAAAAGCCACCTTGTCCGTCAATGCCTCCACCTATATCAGACTGTTGTTCATCACTGTACTTGACACCTTTGTGGCTCATATTGTAAAATGTGTAAGTTTCAAGCCAGTGAATCGAGTAAATGATCTAGCATATTACTCAAAATTCAATGTTTCTCCACTTCAATCCTAGATTCTGACCCAAGGACGTCTATTGATCTTAGCCAAATTAAGCACCTATGGCAGAAAAAATAAGTTTCATTAACATTAACTTCTCACATAAAAAACAAAGCTTGTGGTGAGCTACAATCAATAACTACCCTGTATCTCACCATAAACTTGTTTTTTTTTTTTTTTTTTTAAAAAGATATGGCATATGAGAAGTCAATGTTAATGAATGCTTTTTTTTTTCCCCATGAATGAGATGCTTAATTTTTCTAAGATCAATTAACCTCTTTGGATCAGAAGCTTAGATGGAGGTGGAGATACATGGAATCTTGAGGAACATGCTAGATCATTTACAAAATTTACTGGCATGAAATCTACACATTTTACAATAGAAGCAACAAGGGAATCTGGTACAGTGATGAACATCAGTATGACATTGGTAGATACATTGATAGACAATATAGGTTCTTCATCATTAACTCTATGCTTTACTCCCTTTCATAAAATTTGTTATGAGTTTTAGGTTAAGAATTCTAGTAATAATCATGATTATAAGAAAGAATTTGAGTTGGAAAGATTGAATCACTTGGAGAAGGGCTTACTTTGAAGAAGAATCTTGAAAAGGATTTAGAAGAACATTGCTTGAATACGAATCTTGAAAAGTATTTGAAAGAATCTTGCTTGGAAGTCTTATGCTTTGATCTTCCTTAGAATTTTGTATTAGGGTTTGAGAGAGGAGAAGAAGGAATTAAAAATATGGAAATAGGATTGTTTAGGGCTTTATAGGAGTTAAGAAATTTGTTTTTAAGGTTTTCCTAGTGGTATAAGGAGAAGAAAATTCCCTTATTTAGAATTTTCTTGCGGCTAAAACGGAACTGCACTACATTATTTAGTAAAATGATCATAACTCTCTACTCCGAAAGCGGAATGATGCAAACTTGGTGGCGTTGGAAATATAATTCAAAGACATTTAATTTTGATAGGTTATAGGTCACGTAACACTTCATATTCTAAGAGATATGATCATTTGAAGTTGACCAAAGTAAAATCTTAAATGAAAACTTAATCAATAAGGAAACTTTTAACTCAACTTTGTGTTAGAGGATTATTATTACCTTAATTAATCTCCAAATATCCTCCCACACAAAATAATTGAATTTAACACCTATGCACAATTAAGAATCATCCAGTACAATCCTATACACTTATGAAGAATGGTTCAGATCTTAGCTTGAAGATTTGGGGTGTTACAATATTTCGATCATTGTTCTGACCTTGGTTTCCACTTTGTCGTTGATAATTGATGTGAGAACCCCTCACTTGGTTTCCCAAATATTGAACTGCTACATTATATAATGCCGCAAAATTGGCGTCATCCGGGCACTGTCCACTATTGGTTCCTCCTTTCATGACATATTTAAACAACAAATTGAGTTGAGTTAATATTTTGGCCATGTATTCACCTCGTTCATGATCCTTCTCAATTTTTTCTTTGCTCATGACTAGTTGTAGAGTAGGCACATGATCTTCTCTAGTATGCCATGCTCGGTTCACTTTTGTCATCTCATCTAGCAACAAAGCAACCACATCATAGGGTTGTCTCATTAATCCTCCTTAAACTAACTGATCAACCACACCTTTATTGATTGAATCAAGGCTACAATAGAAGTATTATAGCAGGAAATTGTCTAGAACACCATGTGTTGGACATTGAAAAAGTTGTTTCTTGAACCACAACCAAGTTTCATAAAGAGGTTCACCTCAAATGCGCTTGAAATTGTGGATTTCAGTTCTAAGTTTCCCCATCTTTGATGGGGGAAAGAATCTCTCCAAGAAAGCATCAGTTAACTCATTTCAAGAAGTGATAGAGTCATTTGGCAATTCCGCCAACCATATTAAAGCTTCACCCGTGAAAGAGGATGAGAACAACCTCAACCTCACAGACTCTTAGGAGATGTTCTTCAACACAAATGGTCCACACACCTCCACAAAATTCCTAAGGTGTTCATGAGCTAAACCCCCAAACATTTTCCTTAGTTGGAGCAATTGTAGCATTATTACGGTTACGTGAAATACATACCTTCCGGTTGTGGGAGGTATTCCGATGGCTCCCATGGTTTGAACAATATTAACAAGTATATAATTCAAATCATCCATATTTTCGTTTTGACTATAGTGACTATCGTTGTCACTACCATGAGCACTCATTGTATAACACCTACAAATCAACCAAGAACAATACGAAACAATAATCTACTACAACTAAACAAATTTACAAACTAATTTCTCAAATAGAATTCTCAACCACCACTACCCGGTAGAGGTGCCATTTTCGATAACACTCAAATATCCTCCTTAAAACCAATTAAAAGAGACAACGGTCATAGTCAATAAAAAACCCAATGGAGAGTTGGGGTCGAATCCCACAGGGAATGGTATGTTGTAGAGAATTCTTATCAAGAAATTTGGATTGTTAAATCATTTATTTGTAATAGTAAAAACAAGTGGGCGGATGATTCCACCAATTTAATAAAAAGCTTTGGGTATCAATTTTCATAATTAAACTAAAATTACGGGAACTACAACTAATTAAAAGCAATCTAGGGGTGTGAGGATTGGAAATCATGTCATATAGGGGTAATTCTGCTACTCTATAGTGATGAGAATTCATGAATAGACTAAGTCATCTTCAATGACGCTAATCTTCTTTTGATATCATAGCATCCTTGCATAAAATATCCATTTGATCTCATCTATAAGTTAATCTAAACACCCAATATCTTAATTTATTCTCTCTTTCAATGCAGAAATAGGGCAAATAGATCTAACCCATAACCTCTATTTTCAAGCAAGTTACATACATCAAACCTAAATTGCTAGTATTTGACTAATTATCCACTCCAATCAATCTCTTTCGACCATTGACCAGAGATCGGAAGTGGGAATTAAGTTTTTAACCTTAACCCATAAATTAACCTCATGCTAATTAGCCCAAATTAATGTATGACAACATCAGAAAAGAGCACAACACAATACCCACTACATTAAATGAACACCCAACCCCGTAATTGCACCAATAGATCTTGGGGTTTTAACCACCCATCATAAAAAGTAAAGAAATTATACCTTACATGAAAACAACCATGGATAACATGAAATTAAGCAATTACTAGCAAATCCACTTTGGAATCAACTTCAATTTGACAAATTCAAGAGCGAAGTTGAAAAACCCCAAAAACTAGAAAGTGATCTTCACAAGGTAAAAGTGTTCCTCCTAAAACTCTCAAAGTAAGAATTCTTTTCCTAATTCTCAAACTCCCTTTTTATCTCTACTTTGGGATATTTATAGTTTCCCAAAATTTAGCCCAAAACTCAATGGCGTCTCACTCGGCAACAATAGTTGGGCTCACTGAACTCCTTCAACGAATCACCAATCTAGCTTCAGCTCACCTTTTCTTGCTCTAGGATTGAAGTGTTTGAACCTCAGACAGTGAGCTCGTTTAAGTCTCCCTTTCACGTTCAGCCTATCCCTGAATACCACCTTTGTTTGCCTTTCGAGCCTTCAATTTTTCTCCTTGCACTATCGATTTCAGTGATGATCAACAAGGTCACCTTTCTTATTTAGTGAGTCACCTTTTTATTTGGAGTTTGCTGACCTGTCTCGATAGGCACAAGTGTTATGCACTGTCACTTTAGGCAAGGTCATGCTCACTAGGTGGACCACCTATCTTGTTTGGCGATCATCAATGTATAGTTTGTACTTTTTTCTGCATTTTTGGCTATTCTTTCAAACATTCATCCTTGCGTTGTCAATTAGCCTTCATAGCTGTAAATCATCAAGATATCATTAGAATAGGATAAAATTAGGCATCGGGGACACTAATTATTGAGCTAAATAGACCTCAAATGAGTGCAAATCTACCACTCATCAATGAGTTCCTAAGGCCTTGAGTAACATTTTCAAGTATTAAATTTCGGATTCAAACCTTATTTTTAGAATTGGGTATTGTGTTGACTGACCCATTTTTCAATCACTTTATGTGGGTATTGTTGTTTCCAAAAATTTATTATGAATACTTTCTTGTATATAGATTGTGTGGCTTTGGAAGTGATTCGGAAGGGGAAGACTCAAGTCTTGGAATGATTATTTATTGATTTAAGGCAAGTGATCTCATAAACCTTGTATTCTAGTAGAATTTCATGTACTTCCTTCAATGTTTGTGTATTGGGAGTAATAGGGATGAGGTGATGAGTTTAATTGTCCACTTGTTAAATCTAAATGAATAAAAAAGGGCTGAAATGATAAAGGCTGTGTGATGAACATTATAATGTGAATTGCCTCGTTGTGAAATTTAGTAATTGATTGATGAAATGCTTGAAAGCATGAATGTGGACTTGAATTGGGTGAACTGTTGCCTCTTCTATGTGGTGTGATATTGCTTCTGTGCATTAATCATTGAACACTGTGATGAAACATATGATGATTATGATGTCGAGGTCTTTGCCAGCTAATGTTACAAGGCCAAGGTCATTTTTGGCAAGTGTTTATGATGCCGAGGTCATTTTTGGCAAATGGTTGTGAAGTAGAGGTCATTTGCGGTGAGAGATTGATCATCTCGATTTGATGCATTTCTATGCTTATGTGTGACATACATTTTAATTGTGATTGGTGCACTGTTACATGTGGTTGAATTGTTGATATTGGGATTGACTTACTTGATTCATTGGATTGTTGATTTGTGACTATTGAACTATGAATATTGAGCCTTGTGAGCAGTGTATTGTAGAACTGTTAGGTTTTGATGATTTCTGTGCAAGTTGTAGTTTATAGAGGTTCGATCAGAGTGTAAGGGGTCTTCGATTTCTCGCTAGATGCCTTGTTTATTAGTTTGCTGTGTTGTTGGCACTCACCCATTGCTTCTACACTTATGTAGGTTCGAAGCTCGGTATTGTATGATCGTCTTCTTCTCCTAGTTTCTAACGCTAGTTGATGGATTACTGAGAGGTAGTTGCTTGTCATCCCGGCGGACTCTCTTTTTCTTTCCTTACCTTTATTCTTTTGTTCTATTTGAGAAACAAAGGATGAGACTTGTAATTATTTCAATTCCACACTTTATCTATTTAGTGGTTTGTACACGTGACAACCAAATTTTGGAGGTTTCATAGAATGAATAAGTTTTCCACTTTATCTTGTTCTTGCTTTATTGTTTTCTGCATTTCTTTCGTTTTCGTTGGGTTGAGGTTGACTTTTCTTGGTGGAAATCGACAAGTGCCATCACATCCATTTTTGGGTCATGACAGACTCGATGAAGACGATTCTTGAATATATATTAGTGATGGAAGAAGATGTCGACAAGAACTAGAAAAATTATGTATTGATTTGTATATTATATTTTGACTATATTGTTATGATATTTAAAGTCTTATGAAGGATGTTTATGTTGTATTTTTTCTTTTTATTGTATATTTTTTGTGTTCTCTCTCTATTAGATTTTTTTGGTTTAATTTTCTATTAATTATTTTTATTGTCATAAGTCTATATTTATTATTGAGCTCAAATTAGATATATTTTTTTTTACTTTATTAGAAGTTTGCTAATTACTACGCAGAGATCAAAATTTGTAGTTGGTTATTTAAAAAGAATTAATTTTAAACATTAAATTATTCCCCTCATTTGTTGTTTCTTGTCATATTTTAAAGAGTAATTTGTAATTATTATATTTTATTACTCATTACATGCATGCTTTCATAGAATTCTAATAGTTCTAAAGGATCTATAAAAAATAACATGGGACACACGTGCAATGCACGTGTCTAGAAACTAGTATATATTGATTTGCTTTTGCCTGCTCTTCTCTTTCTATTGTTAAATTGTTGCTTTCGATTTGTTTCTACCCTTATACCTATTACTTGTCGTTCTAAATTACGGGCTGGCTTACCTACTAATAGGTTAAAGTAGGTGTCATCATGACTCGAGGAATCATATAGTAATAATTAATAGATGAGAGCTAAAAATTGTGAAGAAATTCATAAGTAAATAATATATGAATATAAGGAGCTAACAATATTTTTATTTTACTATATTTCTAATTGACAAAGGACTCAAAAGATTTTAACTTTTGTTTTAATGAATTTTGAGCCTATAGTTTAGAATTTAAAACTAAAACTGAACAGAGAAAAAAAAATTAAAATTCCATGGAGGTTCAAACCCATGATGTACCGAACGAGAAGTCAAGCATTAATCACAAGGGTCGCAAGCAGTTTGGTGCAAAGAGTGTCCTTTTAATTATTTCATCTTTTAGTTTCTGTTTTTTACATGTATATTAAGTAAAAAAAAATCAACAAAGTAGTGTCATGTAACACCCTTTGGATCAACGAAGATCCGTCCCTAGAAAAAAGAGACAAAGCGATAAATAAATTGTTATGACAACTCATCCAAAAGATCGTTTGGCCATTTATTTTATGAATTTGTCGTGGACAAGTTAATCCACGACATGCTTTTCTATCTTCATTCAAGTCGTGTGAATTTTTATGACTTCTTTAGTTATTATTTTTTGTTGTTTACAAGATTAGGATGCATTTTTGTTCTATAGATGGGGTTGGCATTGAAAGTCGGGTCTTAGGTCTGGACTCGTTTGGGTAGTTTGACAACTGGTACATGGGTATAACACAATAAATCAGACACCTTTAGATGTCTTATTGATGGTTTTATGCAATTTCAAGCTTCAAGTGGTGTCATTCCATCCATGACCCTTGTTGGTAGTCTAATTGGCAAGTAAATCGATGTGTCTACCACCTCTTCCCAAAAAGACTTAGGCAACTTTATTCTTTACAGAGCTCGGTTGCTTCATGTTCCTTACATGTAAAAGTTTTAGCATAACAATTCTTGGTGCACTGACAGAAGCAACACCTGCACTTATATCTGACTCAATACCTTCCATTGATTCTTCACGCTTGTCAATTCCTTTAATAAATTACATAGATGAGCCTTTTCTCAAAGTCTGATGACATGTTTGAGCCTTTTCTCAAAGTCTGATGACATGTTTGAGCCTTTTCTCTTCTAAAAAATGATTTAATTAATGACGTGGACAAGTCCTAATCTACCATGTGTAAAAAAAGGTTTTGCAAAATCAAAACTTTTTTCTGTTAACAAATAATGGCATAGATGAGCCTTTTCTCAAATGGAAAATGGCATAAATGAGTCAAACTTTTAACAAAGGACACTGATGAACCTTTTGTCAAAGTTCAATGACATATTTGAGTAACAATGATTTTAAACTATTTACCATTAATGCAAATAATTAGAATCCTACCAATTTTCCATTTCTTTTCATTGATATTAGAACTCTTTAATTAATTCATTTATATATATATATATAATAAATATTGAATAATAAGAAAAATATTATAAACCATGATAAACGTAATCAATTTTGTGTTCCTTTTTAACCACATTCATATTTAGTATTGGTGTAATATACCACAAATACAATAAATTACAGTTGAAATAAAATGACAAAAATGAATAAATAAATCTTTAGGCTGAGACACATATATTTCGCTATCTTTAAGGAGATTCAAGTCCACTGCGGCATAATCTACACCGATCCAGCACTAATACTCTTGACTTGTCCCCTCCAGGTTACAACAGTCTAACAACGTGTACAACTCAAGCAACTCCGAATTACTTGAAGAGTCCAAAGCTCCACAAAAGAACACATTCCTTCAACATATAAATACTCTCTTGTATATATTGAATATAGTTGAAGACTAAGAATATTTTTCTATGTCTCAACTCTCTCTTTCACTATTACACACTACAATATTACTTCACACTTCTCATCTTTTTGAGATATTTCACAAAGGAAGAAACACCACTATTTATAGGTAAAGAAGTCTTCCATATAATCAATAGGTAGAATGAGGGGTAGTAAAGTGGGTAGATAAATGTGATAGATGTTACATCAGTTACAAGAAACTAATGGTCATATGAGTTACAAGAAACTAATGACCATGAGAGTTACAAGAACTAATGGCCATATAAGTTACAAGAACCTATAGTCATCTTCTACCACAATTTATACCCACTAACTTATGCACTTAATATTTTATTTCAATAATAAAATGCATAATACACCAACATTTAGTGCTAATATAGTCTAGAGGAATGAGGATTAATAATTGATGCTTCGACGCAGTTAGTTCAATATTGTAAATGCATTTTTCAAAATTTCTTATCATGATTAAGTGCATGATAAATAAAGTTAGAGAAAGAAAAATGAAGAAAAAAGTGGCAACAGCTTCAAAAGGCATCTTGTTTATGAAGTAGTACGCTTCCTGTAGTAGCCCAGCTCTCCCTAAGAGGTAAACCACACATGACACAACCATAGTGTTCCATCTTAGCTACAAGTCAAAATTTATGTGACATTGGTTCAAATCAACAAGTATGGCACACTCACAAGCTGATAGAACTGTCACGAATACAAAAGTAATACTAGTAACACAATTTTGTATCGTTTTAAATATCCATTTCATTCTTTCCCTCTCCAGACCCCACTTATGAGATTATACTGAGTATGTTTGTCGTTGTTGTTGTTTCTTTCAAATTATGTTGGATCTTGTTCAAAAGTATGACACCAAAAACTACATTTCACCATATAAGTGACAATACTAGTAGCAACTAGCAAATTTGTATAGATCTCTGAAAACTGGGAAGACTAATCCATAACCTGCTTATAGTTGAACTGTGCTAGCATTTGTAATGCGCGGAAAAATAAATAAAGGGTTGGACTGTTGAATTTTATAAATAGAGAAGTTTGATAATTGCTTAGCAAATTTGGCTCGTGTGGCGTCTGTTTTTTTCTAGAGCTTTTGTTTAGCAAGTTCTGCAAAAAATATATGCAAACAGAGATACAAAATGGAGTGCTAATGATGTAACGTCGGGGCAAATCCATCTGCTGAAGGTGCGGATAATTTTGTATTGAAAACTTAAATTTGTCTGCTTTAGGTGGATTGATTGAAGAATCAACACATATACTAATCCTTTTTAAATTTGTTTGTACTTTTTCTTTGTTTTCTGCCTAATTGAACTTGAAATGATCATATTCTTTCACATTGATATAACTTTATGTAATTAAGAAAAGGATAATATAATGACTTCCTAAACTTATGAACAAACTAATCTTTTCATTATTCAGGAATGTTACCCTAATTAATTATTACTCAACTAATAATTGGCTGAACTTGCTTACAATCTCTATGTAATAAAACCTTCAAAAAGAATGAAAACAAATATGGTTTTTGAGTCTCAAAGGAAGAAAACTCATGTCTTTATTCACAAAATAAAAATATTGCAGATACATAAAAACTAATATTCTGAAAGATAAATATCAAGTTGACTACCTTGAGATTACACAGTAGTTTATTTTCCTCTGCTTTTGCATTCTCGTAATAATTTTGTATTCCAATTCTTCAAACAACCTCGAAAATCATGATGGATATTGTGTTGCCAACATTATGTATATTACAGACAGTACGATGACTAATCCACAACCATAGCCCATAAGAACTGCCTGCCAATTGACAATTGATGAATCTCCTTCTTCTTCTTGATCAAGACCAAAATGAGTTGCTGCTTGTGGTACCCCATCATCACC
Source organism: Solanum pinnatisectum (assembly GCA_035578085.1). Classification (NCBI taxonomy): domain Eukaryota; kingdom Viridiplantae; phylum Streptophyta; class Magnoliopsida; order Solanales; family Solanaceae; genus Solanum; species Solanum pinnatisectum. The sequence goes on from CM069076.1 coordinate 30,516,519, forward strand.
ACCACATTCTTTTGAGAGTGGAATCCACATAGTCCATCATTCTCTTTGTATGAACTGTTCTCAAACGTATCAAATTGTTTTCCTTTGGCGATGCATCCAACAAGATGATTGTGAGAGAGATTTAAGACTTTAAGAAATGTGAGGGATGCGAGTTGTTGTGGAATTTCTCCGCTGATTTTATTAAATGAGAGATCCAATGACTCAACTATAGATAATTGGTGCAGTGATGCTGGTATATGACCTTTCAAGTTATTATGAGACAAGTTCAGCGTACGAATTCCAATGAGATCTCCAATAGTACGTGGAATATAACCTTCAAATCTATTGTTAGAGAGATCGATAACTATGCTTGCTTCAGAAACTTTAACAAATTGAAGATCCAATCCCTTTGTTGTAATTGTCAAAGAATCATATTGAACTCCCAGATATGAGGTTGTCATTAATTATCTTCATGGCTTGAAAACTATCAAAAAGACTTGCTGGTAACTTCCCACTAAATCCGTTGGATGAGAGATCCATAATTCGAAGTTGAGAAAAAATGGTTTCAGTCCTTGAAACTTCTATGGGACCATACAACTTATTTGATCTCAAACTTAAAATCCGCAAATCAGGTAGTGCTCCCAACCATTTTGGGAATATGTCATTCAACTCATTATTACCTAAATCAAGCTGTCCCAAATATTTGCAATTGATCAAAGATGGCGGGACTTTCCCCTCTAGCTTATTCCCGCCCATGTTAATGATTTGGAGTTGGTTTCCAATACTAAAAGTTGTATTAACTGTCCCACTAAGACTATTATTGCTCACATCAAAAAGCCAAAGCAAGCTCATCTCATCCAAACATTGCGGGATCAGTCCCTCCAATTTATTACCTCCCAAATCTAGCTGTGACAATGTTTTAACTTTGCAGATGGTTGAAGCAATCGGTCCGCTAAGATTATTTTGAGAAACAATAAGAGAATCTAGGCGCGGTTGGATTAAGAGTGACTTTGGAATAGAACCTTGCATCTGATTTTTTTGTAGAGAAATGTAATATAATGTTTTGGACGTGAACTCCTGAATTTGGCCACTGATAGTGTTATTGCTCAAGTCTAACCATCCTAATGATGGAAGACCGAATATCCAGGATGGTATACTCCCATTCAAGTGGTTTGATGACAAGTACAATACATGTAGGTTTTTCAGACCACTTACATTGGAAGGAAACTGACCAGTTAGGGAATTGGACGAAATATCTATGCTTTCAAGTTGTGGACTCCAGCTTCCATTAAAGGACAAGCCCGCAAAGTTGTTATTTTGAAGTGATAAGACTATGAGCTTCTTAAATGGGAACATGGAAATTGGTCCTTCTAAGTGGTTATTATCAAGGAGCAAATCCTCTATGTTGGTGAGATTCCATAGAGGTCGAGGAATAGACCCAGAGAGATTACAAGACCTCATGTCCAATAGACGTAATGAAGTTAAATAGCTAAATGATTGAGGTATCTTATCAATAAAATTCACACCATTAAGATATAACTCCATGAGGGATTCATTGCTATTCCATTTGGTTGTGGGAAACTGTACTGTGAGCTGTAAATTGGATGAAAAACAAAGATACTTCAAGTTAGAAAGGTGGAAAACTCTTTAGGGAAATATTCCAAATAATTGTGTCTCTGAAAGTTGTAGATATGTTAAAGATGAAGAGAAATTTAGAGGAATGGTGGAAGAGATGTTCACTAAGAAAAGGTCAAGTTCTCTTAATTGGGTTAAGTTCTTAACTAGTAGTTTAAAATTGTGAGGCCCTAGGTGAAGTCCATCTTGATCATGTGCATTGTCTCTCGAGATTCATAGAACTTCCAATTTTGAAAGGTGAGAGATTTTAGAAGGGATCGGACTTGACATATTCGAATCTGATAGATCAAGATGCCTCATGCTAGAAAGGTCACCAAATTTAGGTGAAATGTGAGACCGAGAGAAATTATTACGAGACAAATCAAGCCTTTTAAGAGTGGAGACTTGAAAAAGGCTACTGTTGGGATGCAACTTGCCTTGAAGCTGGCTGCAACTAAGGTCAAGCTAAATCACTTTTCCTGTTGTCTCGTCACAATAAACTCCAGCCCATGAGCAACAATTAGTGCTTGTATTCCATGTAACCATCTTTGGATATGACTCAATATTTTGGTATGTTGTTTTGTAGAAACAATAAGAAACATAAGGAGTTATTGTAAACATGTGCTTAAACTGTAGAAGGACAAGAGCTTGATCTTTGGGGCACAAATGCAATAAGGACGAAGAGAAACCAAATAGTTGACTGAGAAAGGCATATATAAGAAACAATGATAGTTGTCCATTACCCATTTTTGCACTGAAATCAAAAAATATTTGCTATGTTCCTATGTGCAACAACTTTGATGAGGTATATATAGCACAAAATAAAGCAAAGAAAATTTTGCTTCTGGTGCTTTGGAGTAAACATTTCCAGGAAGGTCACCTAGTCAATTTTAAAGTTGTCAATTACATAATAACTTGAACTATAGGGAACAAATATAATTTAATCAACTTCAATTCTTAGAAAAGAAAGAAAAGTCTACAAGAGTGCAAATTGGTGTATATATCTTGACAAAAACATTTCATGTAATAAAATCAAGAAGAGTTTTATTTGTTAGGATAGGAGTATTATTGTTTGATAACAACATTTGAAATCGAAAATCCTTTAAATTTTTAATTGATTACTTAGTGTATGGATCTTGACTTACAGGTCAACAATGACAAAAGAAGATTTTTTTGTGATTGGGCAAAATGACTCTTTTGGATTTTTAATATAATAGAAATGTTGGGAAAATCTTATTCGTTTATTTGGTTACTTGATGGATATATAAAATTAAATATTAAACTCTATGAGTTGGGTCCCCATCTGTTTATTTGAGTTACTGTCACCATTCACCGTTCACTTCTTTCCTTCGTTGTATTAAAGTCGTAGTAACATAAGATAAAATTAGATTTCTTATAACAATTTTACATAAAATTATCATGCTCAAGATGTCGTACCTATATTGGAGCTCTACTAAATATGAATTCACTCCAACAAATTTCACATTAAGAGACAAAACGTTCACTATCAAATTAAAGTAGAACAAATGTCTACTTTGATTCTGATGCAAATGTATAATTTTGATGTATTAATTATGAGCAATCACTTTCTGGCACAAGAAAATAAGGAAAAAATAGATTATTTTTATTTGTACGCTTTCCTAACATAAATATTGTTAAGAACTCTCCGGAATGGAAACGAAAAAATTACTTGGAGGTTCCAAGGATTAGAAAATATTCTAAAGAATCTTTCAAACCTCTCAAAATGTAGAATTCTTATTTATTTTTTTCTCATTTTTTTGAGCTTTTTCTTATTTTTAAAAATTCATGTGATATTTGAAAAAACTCAAAAATATCTCATTTAATAAAAGATGAAACTTCCGTGTTAAGAGAATTAAAATGACAATTATGCTGCCGTGTTAACAGGGAATTAAATGGACAATTATGCTTGATTATTAATATTATTGGCTTTGCTCATTCCTATTCCTTACTAATATTACTCTCTTCTCATGTCTTTTTGTATAATTTTAAGTATTTGTTTCCATATAAATTTGAACATAGTTGGGTAAGTATTATTAATACACTTTTTATAATTATTCAATTTCAAGGAAGAATTGAGTGAATATTGAGTTGTAATTTTCTTCTAATTTGATAGTGAATGTTTTATCAAGAACTTAAATTCATCAATCTTCACTCAATTCATTTGCTCCGTCTAAGTCATTTTAAAGTGTACCCTTACTCCCTATTGATTCTAACTACTCTAAACTACATCTAAACAACGAGAAATCATTCATAACGTGAATCATAACCCATGAATTCATAATTCAAATTCAAGGTACAATTAAGAGTTAAGTCTTGAGAGTTCTTTGGAGTCATTTTGAGAAGTCTTTTACAATCTTTTAAAACTTGTTTTAAGAATTGAATACTTGAGGTTGAGGATGAGGAGAGTAGAGTTCATTTTTTTAAGATGATATATGGGAACTAAGTATTCCCAAGAGTAAATGTTTTTACATTTATGAAGAGAGGAAACACCGATTTCCAAAGGAGTTCATGAGGAGTTTTGAGCACTATCTCTTTTAAGAGAAACATTTTGAGTAATAATCTCAAAGTTGAGGATGAGGAAAATGTTTTTTTTTTAAAAAAAATATGAGCTAAGTTATATTTTGGGAGTAGTATTGAGCACCGATATGTGGGAGAGTTCAAACAACTCACAACCCCCATAAACCATGTAGCCAACATGGGTAGAAAGGGTTATACGTTTTAGATGATTCCTTATTGCTTTTTAAGCATAGCTTAGTGGATCCAGTTAGTTGAGGAGTTCTATACCCCAAAAAGGTATAAGACAATTCTGGCAGCGTGGGCGAGACATTACATCATCATATAGCTCATAATGCTGGTTGTCGGTTAGAAAATCTCCCAAACAGAGTTTATTTTGTATTTTTACATACAAACTGAGTTATATTGTATTTTTACATACAAACTAAGTTATATTGTATTTTACAATACATTGAGTTTTTATCTACTATTTTAAAATCTTTTTTTTTTATATCGCATTATTGTTATTGCTTTTATATTGAGATGAGTTGAGATTGAGTTGAGGTTGAGTTGAGTTGAGTTGAGTTGGTTCTTCAGTTCCTGTTCAAGCTTATGTCATGTTTTAGATTTCCCCTTGCATGCTCGTACATTCCATGTACTGATGCCATTTGGCCTGCATCACTTCATGTTGTAGATACAGGAGATCAGGGTCATAAACAGGTGCTTCGTTGATACAACATTGGTCCAAGTTATCTTTGGTGATCTTCCTTGCTCCGGATGATCCCTCATTTATGTTTTATCATTTCAGTTTTGTTATTAGAATGTTGTGGGTCTTGTCCCGATGTCCATCTCAGTTAGTAAAGGCTTCATAGATAGATAGACAGTAGTAGTTCATGAGTCTTGTTCATTTCAGTTGTTATGTTCTAGACTTGAGTTGCCCTTAGGCTAGTTTGAATGTTTGATTTCTAAAATATTATGAGTTTATCTTTTGAGATAGTTGAGTAAAGTTTACTTTTGAGTTCATATGTTGTTGAGTAAGTCTTCCTGTAACACCTTGATTTTCATGGAAAGACAAGGAGGGTGGGTAATAAATTAAGAATGATGTGGTATGTCATATTTTAAGTGTTCAAGGGTTGTATCTCAAGTTTTGAAGTTAGGTAAGTGGCAAAATAAAAGTTGGCGAAAGTTATCGTAAGTTCCTTTTTAAAGATTTCTCTGAAATTTGGGTCAAATGTCTTGGATGTTTTCTCCGAATATATAAAGGGTTAGAAGGCCTGTCACCCATTAAATCTAAGGCCTATGAGTCTAGTTTGAAACGTACAAAACCCCGTTATCCAACCGACACCAAAGTAAAAGGTTATCAGGGATTTTCTACGAACTACCGGGGCAGAATCCGGGTCGGATAAAAAATATGGTATGTCGGCTTACTCAACGTTTTAAGCCATGAAAATAATTCTTTTCACTTCCAAACCAGAGAGAAAGCTTAAGAGAGGGTTCCTATGGAGTTCTTGCATGATGAAGGTTAGTTTTTGACGATTTCTATCATTAAACATTACCCCCATGCCTAGAAACGTGATCTCTACACGTGGCAATCGTTCTTCCCTTCTATTAGCTGCATTTGGAGCTAGTTTTTGAAGATATAAATTTGTAGTTATTGGTGTTTCTTCAAGGTTTAAACTTGGTTAACTAAGGTAATCATCTCGGGACTCTTTTATGATTGTTTTTATGAATTTCTACGGACATTTCGACAAGATGGGGCAATATGGCAAATCTGCCGATTTAAGATTAATTATGAACTGTTTATAGGTGCGTACCAGCTGTGTATATATAGTGTTTGTGAATCTTAGGACATAAGGAACAACTTTCGTGAAGGAACTACGGTCTTTCGAGCGTTCATTGGAAAGGTATGTTAAGGCTATTCCCTTCGTTCGACATGTTTCCTTAGAGGTAGTTAATGTTGGTGATCTTGTAGATGTAATTGTGAGTTGTTGGATGATTGAGTGGTTATAAAACCTCATTTTATGGACTCATAATCTGTTAAGAATGACCCTAAGTTAGGAACGACTTGGAGATTATTCATATATATTGTTTATAGCTAAATTGCTCACCTTTAGCCTATTCAATTGTTTGTTGTCTCCCTTGGGGCTATTGTGGTTAGTTGTTGAGCTATGAACTGCCTATGGGGGCTATGATGTTGTCTAATAGGACTATGTTATTTCCAAAGAGGACAATGTGTTGCCCACTGGGCTATATTGATGCCAAAGAGTGTTATGTGTCAGTCTATTTTGACACCAAAGAGGGCTATGTATTGCCTACAGGGCTATGTTGATGCAAAAGAGGGCTATGTGCAGCCCACAGAGCTATGATGTTGCCTAAGAGGCCTATGCGCTGCCTACGGGGCAATATCGTTGCCTTTTGACTTCTTACAAAGACAAGGGGCAACCGATAGGGGTATGTTGATTGATTTGGCATCTTCTGGGCTCTTGGGGGCCTAGGTAGGTGGTATCTTATTTGTACCTGCCAACTTTATGGGGGCTTGATTAGGTTGATGTTTGATCATTTTTGTATTTTTTAGATTTAGTATCGGGTTAGCATGCTTATCTAAAATTTTGATTTCCTTACGTGATTGCTTTTGATATATTATGATACTTGCCCACTTAGTCTATAGCCTTTCATACTCTGTACATTATTTTGTACTGACGCACCATTGCCTTGGGGCCACTGCATTCTTGCATATAGGTCCCGATAGATGACCCAGTAGACCTCCTCAGCAATAGGATTGACTTCTATTCGATTGGCTAGCCCTTTTCCTCCAGAGCTACTAGAGTTGGGAGGTTTGTTACCTTTTGTTGTATATATCTTTATGGGTAGGCTGAGGCCTTGTCCCGCTAATCTTTACTACTCTTAGAGGCTTGTAGACTAGTGTGTAAGGTGTATAGCTACGTTATGGCCATACTGGCCTAGTTTGTTGGTTTACTGAAGCTTATGAGCTATTTGATGTATTGTCTTGATATATACCTGCTTTCAGTTTGGGTATAGATATCATGGTGGCCTCTACGGCCCAATCAGGACTTATGTGCTAGTTGACTATTTATTTATATGATCTCCTGGAGTAGCTGTTTCTTTTATAGATCAGTTGACAGGGGTCTTGCCGGCCGAGGGCTTAGTTTTAAGCCGAGATATACTTGCTTTTTTTCTTGATTGCATGTGGCTGGCATGGGCTAGTAGCAAATGGTTCAGTAGGGTCGGCTCGGGGCCTGAGTTTTGGCATTAGGAGCCACTTGCACCCCTCGAGTTTGGGTCGTGACACTTTTATTGAGAGTTGAGCCAGGCCAAGGGTTCGCTTGGGGCTAACAATAGTTCCCGAGTGCCATTCGCATCTAGTGTGTAGACTCGGGGCATGAAAAAAACAACCTCAATCTCATTGTGGTTTGACTAACCTTAGGATTACAACTTAGATTTCACTCGAATAATAATCTCTTGGTAAAATGTAAGAATTCTCTAGCAAGATAATACACCTAAACGCTCATCATCCCTATTAGGTGAATCTCACTCATCTCCTCTCGGACCCAAAGTGTTTTAATTTAATCCTTGTTTATTTGTTTAAACACTATTCCCTCTCTGCTCAAGTCTTTAAAATAAGTTATTCAATTAGAGCTCATTCTCTTCTAATGTAACACCTCAGATCTCAAAATGAAGAAAAATCCTACTTTTCATAAAACTGGTGCCAGTACCGAAGGAACCACCCACAGACCGTAGGTGGGACCACAGATTATAGATGGGGTTCCGTCGTTAAGGCCAAAATCTTTATATTCTCTGATCCCACCCATGATCAACCAGTACGGTCCATGGTTGGACCTATGGACGGTAGCTCTAACCGTAGGTGAGGGTCAACTGCCAGTTAGAGGGAAATTGTTGTTGGGGCAACTTCAAACGATCATAACTTTTAGCACAAAAGGAATTAGGTGGCCCACGACCTACCAAATGATAGATAATTGAATCCTCTTTCCAACGCCACCAAGTTTGCTAAAATCCCATCTCCGAGTAAAACTTTATGCTTGATTTAGTGAAGCCTTGTTGGGCAAACTTTACCGACAAGCTCTACATATGGTTGGTAGGTCAAACGATGATCCGTAGGTCCCTTCGTGGGTGGCCTTCATCAGTTTTTAAGTTATGGTCATTTAGGTCTTTTTACTCTGCGTTGGGGCCCTTAAACTATGTCATTTATTGCCTAAACTACGTCATTTTACTCTGTCTAAGACAAATAACTTAGTCAGACTTACCCAAAACCCCTATTCTCCAAAATTCACTAGAACTTCGAGTGAAAAAAAGGAGAAAGAGTCGACCAACCCCTTAATAACACGCAGCAGGTTTTCTTCGATTCCAATTGCAAAATCAAAGGATTTCTCCATAGATTTTGTTACCAGGTATGTGGTATTTCATTAATGGGTCCTTTCATCCACTAGTCCCTAGAATTTAGTCAGATTCTTGATTCTCTATATCATGTTTAGACCTATAGTTTCTCAAACCTTGGAGAATTATTTAACTGTTATAGTAATCCTAATCAGATTATCATGTTTTCATGAAATCGTTGCTTAGTTCCTTGCATGAAACTCAGAACCCTAGTTGTGTAGATTCTCTTAGTTCATGATTTACACTTTCTAGGTCAGTTAAACATATATACATGCTCCAGTTTCGAATGTTTCATTGTCAGTATTTAAATGTTGCATTCTTAGATTTGCATGTCAGAACATTGAGCTATCCAGTACTTTTGTTATGTTGTTTATACACATTCCAGTTGGGAGTAGGCTTAGTACCGAGTTGGACTAGGGTTCAACATGCCTTTATAGTCCCAAAACTATATGCCCTCGTAGGTTTATAAGTGCCCTATGTTGGACATCAGATTTAATGATCATGCCAGTCATGCCTTTATACCCCTGGCAAGGTATATTGGGTCCTCTCGATGGGGCGTATACATCGGACTCCGCATTTAGCTCACGTGATTTTATGTCGGTTAATAATAGCTCCCACAGTCAGACTTTAGTGCAATTGACCAGGTTTTCAGTTATACTTCAGCATTCAGTCTCAGTATGTCATGTTCAGGATTAGTACTTGGTCATTGCGTTTAGCTCAGTTTCCAGTTATATTTCAGTATCTATTTTTCTGTTCAGATTATATCATTGCTTAGTATCTTTTGTTCAATTTATGTATTTGTTCAAAACTATTCTATATCCTGCATGCTCAGTACTGTAACACTCCGAAAAAGATAAGTTAAACTAGAGCCTTAACGTGAGGACGAACGTCTTGAATGAGAGTTATAGGAGTCAAGGCCATGAGGCAAGTGCCATGGACAAGGGGCCAAGCCAAAGCCAAAGGCCAAGGCTACCCCTAGCCTTTAGCTACTGCCTCAACCTTCACAAGAAGGACCACGAGTCGTGGTCCTAACCACGAGTCGTGGTCCTAACCACGACTCGTAAAGGTAGGCGTGGTCTTGCCTTGGCTATGAATGTTTGGCCACCATTTTCCCTAGTTAATGCCTCAAACTGCACGGCCATCACCACGGTCCGTGGTCATGACCACAACTATGAAAGGTGCTCGTGGATTTGCCTTAGGTAATGAGCAAAAGGCCCCAAGTGGCAAGGTGACCTCCTCAAGGACCACGAGAGGGATCATGGCTCGTGATCTTCACCACAGCTTGTGGAGCCCCTCGTGGTGATGCCTTAGGTATGTAAGCCTTGTGCCACTTTGGAGGGGCTACTGCCTCAACCCTCCACGGGCATGACCACGTGTCGTGGTCTACTTCACGAGCCGAATGCCACCATACTCTAGCCTTTGCCCCAATCTTTACGAAAGGGACCACGAGTCATGGTCCTCATACAGCTCATGAAGATGGGCGTGACACTTGGACGGGGACTTTAAATGAGGGTCATTTATGTCTTTTATTTTTTTTAAGTCCAATTAAAGTGGGGATGTTTTGGGTATTTTAGGGGGTAAAATATATATTGGTTTTAAGTCAAAATTCACAAGACTTGGTCATTATTCACAAACACCCAAATATTTCGCCAAAATCCTCTCCTCTCAATATTTCTCTCTCTAGAAGTTCCTCCATTGAAGAACACCAAGAACTTGAAGGTTAGGGCTTAAGAATCAATCTTCTCAACTCCAATTCGTGGGTAAAGCTTCAATTAAGGTATGGGAACCTTGATTCATGGAACACTTTTCTCCATGAAGGCCTTCAACTCTAATTTGGAAATTTAGGATATTGTTCAAAAACTAGGGTTTTCATTCTAGCCATGGGTTCTTCTTAAAAATAATTTCATTATGTTGTTTGTCTTATATTATGGATGAATTGACGTTTAATGGTGATTTTTATATTAAAACTCTCCATGAACCTATGAACTATGCCATGACCCCAATTTCATGAATTATGATGGGTGTATTGATGCAAGATGATTACTATGGATTGTATCTATATTAATCTAGTCGTTGAATCTTGTTTTATTCATGCTTGAAGTAGTATTTCTAAGTATGATTGTGAGACATGATTCATGATCCTTGAAAGGGTAAATTGCTAGGGTTTGTACATATTGTTGAAGGTGATGTACAAACTTATGATTCACTTGAAAGGTAAAGATCCTATGACTATTGTGTAAATTGAGGTATTGTTGAAAGGTTATTCTCCCCTTACCCTTACACATGTTCATGTATGACTTGTCTAGGATGATGATGATGTTGTTGTGTTGATTGAAAGGCTATTTCTCATGAAAACACTATGAACAATAATGTGAAAGGTTTACTCACACATTAATGATGATTCTAAGGTTGAAAGTTAGTTCTCACCTAAATGAGTCTATGAGCTATTTTATGAATTGTATTGAATGAAGGGTAGATCACTCCTTCACATATGTAAATATAATTCAAGACTAATTATGTATAATTTGGGAGATAATGCTTAGTATCGAGTGGATATGGACAATAAGGTAAATGCCCTTTCGTCAATGCAATAGTTTGGGTCATCTAAAGTAAAAACATGAGATGGAAGCTCCTCTGCCAATACAATAGGTTGGGTTTCTAGAAGCGATCTCCCTATCCCATAACTATGTGCCAACATAGGACTTAGCCAGTGGATCCACCTAGAAGCTAACACATACCTTAGGCAAGTAGGACACCTTCTTTCGGTGTAGGGTTACATGACATCGGATTCCATGTAGCTCACATGGTCTATGTTGGTTATGGCTATTCTTCCTTAAATGATAAGATAATGAATGAGATATTAACTATACTATGATTTCTTGGTGAGTCTTACTTAGTAGGAGTGGGGGTATGGGACTTCACTTTTACATTGCACAAGTATACTTAGTAGGATGTTATAGGATGGATCCTTTATGTTATGATGAGATATGAATGTATGCATGTATGTTAAATGGGTAGTTGCTATGAATGACTTTCCTTATGTTAAACTAATGTACATAACTAGTTCTTTATTAATGTCTATTGTTATGAAGAGGTCTAATGATGATATGTATGACTATAGTAGCTTTACGGGAGTACTTAGTAAGGTTGGTACTATGGGATGCCAACCATACATTGCACAAGTGTTCCTTAGGGGTTGCTAAGGTATTGATGTTACTATGTGATGAGTATAAATGTGATTATATCTTGTCTTTTACATTGAAAATGCATGTTGGTTTCCAAATTTGATAAATGCATACTTTTCAACTAAAATGTCCTTTTTATCATATTTAAAGGATTTTATGCATGTTTCCATACTTACTACATATTTGTGCTAATCCCTTCTCCTTTTACATTTTGAGAAGTGTAGGTTCTGGCTACGTGACATACACTCTCCTTTCTTGAAGAAGACTTGGATTGCTTATCTCTAAGTAGTGGTGAGTACTCAAGTTCGAGGACGGATTATCCATTTCTTAGTTTCTATTGTACTTCTCATATTGAGACTTTTATTGATGTAAAGGGCCAAGTCCCAAACTTTGTATTCCTATGTTTTAGATGGTGTATGAGACAAAGTCTAGATTCCTATGATTTTTTCTTTATGAAAAAAAATGAAGTTTGACTTCTATTGTAAAAGTTTTAAATTTTTTCGCATTATTTCTATGTCTTATGTTATGATGATGCTAGAGGCTTGTATGAGACCCCTTCGGGGTCAAGTATGCCGTGTTACGTCTAGGGGGTACTCTTGGGTCGTGAAAAGTACATTCCAAGTACTGACGCATACTCTACGCTACATCCTTTCATGATGTAGGTTCAGGTACTTAGCATCCAGATCACGCATAAATTGCTTCCCGATCTCTATTTCAGCAGTTTCAGTGGTGAGTCCTCATACCTTGAGGACAATGGACATGTTTTCTTTCGTATTCAGTCTTTTATTTATGTTTCAGTTTTGCTAGAGTTAGCTCGGGGGATGTCCCAACAACTCTGGTCAGTAGAGGCTTTTTAGACATAGTATTAGATTCAACTTTAGTTTTGAGTTTGATTTTTCAGTTATTATTGAACTCTTAGTAGTTTTATATATATTCAGATCAGTATTGGGTATTCCCCATCTTTTAGTTACCACTGTTTTAGCTTCCGCATAGTATCATTTTATTCAGATTGTTTTAGTATGCTTATGATATGCCAGCTTCAAGGTTAGCTTGGAGTCACTCGTGATCCTAGGTATTGTGTTTACGTCAAGGGGGTAGCCTGGGGGCATGACATCTAACTTTTCCTAATCATAGCCTTCTCTCTCGAGCAAGTAATTAATAAAGGCAGGTTTTAACATGTACACTTATTAGAAAGAAATCAATGGGAAATTAGATACAAAGCAGACACAACATTTATTCACAGTCATTCATGGTTGATTTTCAAGTTGCTCTTTATTAATGGTTCCCATATCCCTAGTTGTGGATTTTATCTGCTCATGATCTCAACAAAACAATTGTTAAACATTGATGAAAGCTCTAAAGAAATAGACTTAAAATAATGAAAACCAATTAATCTTGATTAAGAACTTGAATCCCAAGATGAAACGATGATCAATTATTCAAAAGATAAACCCAAAAGAAAAAGCTATCGTCTTTGCGATGGAAAACTTGTCTCACAATATTGATTATAATGATAATAAAACCCTATGTAATTAATTATAGTCTTAAAAATGAATCCTAATCAAAGTAGGAAAGCAGTTCAGTTTACAACATTCACGAGTAGACAAAATGACCAGTGAAGCTTTAAATGATTTGCGAAAGCCTCCCGTGATCCAACACTTAGTCAATTTCTTCAGCCTCTACCTCAGCTTCCCACGAGTCACTGTACGGTCCGTATAGGTCACCATGATTTGTATATGGTCTCATATAGTTACAATTGGTATTCTTTTATTGCAGGCCACCTTCACGGCCAGTTTCACGAGCCATTCACATCTTCATATCTCATATAGCCTTTCATCAACAACTGCTACACTTCCATTTCAGATCTTTTCTTTCAGTACTTTCTTACAAACACTTTTCCTACACATTAAACCAAAATAAAATCATATCGACAAAAACATGTTTGGTTCCTTGCGATAATCCTTTGTTTTGGGTGTCGAATGTGCAATAAGTTCCCGACACATCACACTCTAAGAGAGAAATTCATGCAAGCTTCATCCCATAGGTTTGTCCATATTTTCCAATAGTCACACAACCTAGTTTATGCATGATCACCAGGGTATTTTTAGGCTTTTAATGGGGTTGAGGGTAAATGTATGGTCAATTTGACTTAGTGACTTCGTCTTTTCAAAGCATTGTTGTACACATCTTCACCTCTTCTCAAGTTCTTTTCATTCTTATGACTTGGAGACTCACTTAAGCTTTTTATTCAATTTGTTGGACACCCCTCTTATTTCATGACACTTTCTTTTTCATTTCAATTTTTAATCTTTTACTCCCTTTTATTCTTTGATAATGAGGGGTTCCCTTTTTCTGCCTCACATTTCAACGTTGAGTCTCACTTTTCTTTTTCACCATCCACTTGGCTTTTTTCCTCCTTCATTTCCACACCCCATCTTAGGATTTTGGCTTATGTTGGCTATTCAAACAAACCAATGTTTAGAAAAATGATTTTATTTGTGGGAAGTTAGGGACAATTTGGATCAAGAGATTTCAATAAGGTCGATAACAAATGGTTTAGGCTCAAATGGTGACAAGATGGTTGCACACCCTCACAAGGTAGTCGCAAAGGTATGAGTGATTGTCTTCCTTCTCAAAATTCATGCCCTAGATACTTTCTTGAATTCACCAAGGATAGACCATTAGACTAACAAGACAAATTCTAGGACTCGACAAAGATGCTTTCAAGTTGGAGCTAACCACACATGGCACTTCAAACACCATCATTTATTTTAGCTATAAGTAATTAAGAAACTGTCACGTGGTGTACATTTCAACACACATCTAGTCAACGCATTAATCAAAAATATCATTCAAAAGTAAAGATACACTAGATTCTACTCGCAATCATCAATACGAAACACATTTCTCAACATGAGCACTTTCCAAGATTTCGATATTGTAAAAAAATTATACTCAAATATTAATGGTGTCAAGCAATCTCATAATTCCAAAAATTTATGCGGGGCAGGGGGAAAATTTATAGAGAGATTAAAAAGGAATTAAATCAATTAAACACACAAGGGCTAGGCACTACAAGTGCCACTCACCCTAACAAAAAGATAAAAGTAGTGTCCTAAATGCTAAAAGTTAAAACATGAAGAGGTAGACTGAGTGTCTCCCTATTAGAAATTATTAGATTGAGGTTCCGATTAGGTCTGCGATTTTGCAGCCTGCCTACCTGATCGAAGAATCACCCAATGGGTTCAATCCACCAACCGTGCTTGTAGCAACCATAAAATTACTCACCTCGATTAATAAAAATAATGATCGGCGAGTCGCCAAATTGTGCCATAGATCGCCCAAAATGACAGTGCACTTTGTTATAAATTCAACCCTAAAAGGCATGCTAATTCGGGCTCACATACAATGAACGACGGATCACCTATTATTTCAGCAAACAACTAAAGTTGACAGAACCTTTAGCCCTTTGCACCATCCCAAGGACCAACTTAGAAGTGGTTGACCCACATGGAAAATCAAATCACCGAATGGTACATCATCACGCCTAATAATACTCTAATTCTTGCACAAGTGACAAACATTATTGAAATCAACTAACACTTGGGTTGTTTCCTAAGAAGCTTGATTAAACGTTGAAACACGATGTGGACATGCTCTCAAGCATCATTCAATTACATCACTGCAATAACTTTCACATCGCACCCTTCCCAAAAATAAACTTTCAACATTTTAACATTTACATTGATCTCAATTGCTACATTACCACATAGTCTAGTCACCTTGTATAGGCTTGCCACTTTGACTTGAATTTTCTTAGGAAGAGTCTCAGCCTTGAGTTGAATAGTAACACTTCATCACCTACCCATAACTCTTGTTGTAGAATTTCAGCATCATTCCATCTTTTCACCATTTTTGTAGGGGGCTGAACTCTCATAGACCTTCAAGAGAAACTCCTCCATTCGAATAGTTGGGTAACACGACTCTTCGAAGCAATTTTCCCAATTTAAATATACCCTTTTAAAATACCATAAGGCTTTGTGCTCCAATTTGATAGGTAGGTTACAGGCTTTACCAAACACAATTTGGTACGAAGACATGTCTATTGGAGACTTGAAGGCTGTTTGATAAGCAAAAAGTGCATCATCAAGCTTGCTGGACAAATCGGTTCGGTCGATGTTCACTGTTTTTATCAATATGTTCTTGATTTAAATTTTGGATACCTCAACTAGTGCCCTTGTTTGTCGGTGATATGGTGTTGCAACCTTGTGCTTCACCCCATACATAGACAAAAGGGCTTAAAATTTACAATTATTGAAATGGGAAACCCCATCACTTATAATGGCCCTTCGTATATAAAACCTTGTGAAAATGTACCTCTTTAAGAACCTAGTGACACTTCATGCTTCATTGTTGGGTAAATCCACCACTTTAACCCATTTTGGAACAAAATCAACCGCTATGAAAATAGATTTGTTCCAAAGGAGCTCACATATGGACTGATGGAGTCAATTCCCCACATATCCAAAGTTTCCACCTCAAGAATTTGTGAAAGAGGCAACTCATAGCTTCTTAAAATACTCCCATGCATTTGACATTGCACATATCTCTTACAAAAACTATGTGCATCTTGATTAAACATTTGCCAAAAATAACCGTATTGCAATGATGAGTCTAATATTTAGACTCATTTGGGGCTTTGTTTATATAGATTTAGTGTCCTCAAATGCTTAATTTGTGCCATAAACTGATATTAAAGCCTTGATTTTTAGGTATATGGATTGAGGAGCAAACCAAGGACTAACAGGCAAAAAGAAATAAAACAAACTGAATAAATAAAGAAAGGCGAGTCTGATGATCGCCAAAAGCACTTGGTGAATCTCCAAGTGGCCAATATGCCCGCCCAAAGTTCCAGTATGCCATCCCTGAGGGAAGAAACAAAGTAGGCAATAGAAAAGGGGCAGTTGGCGAATCAATGAGCAGTTCCGCGATGCAAACAGTGATCGCCCAAAGTTACAGGACTTGAGGATGGTGAGAGCCAAAGCAAGAAGGTAATAGAATAGAGCAAAGGGCGGTTCGCCAAACCACTCGGCGAACCCGACTTACCTCGCCTAATGTCCCTTCGTGGCTTATTTTTGGTGACTATAAATTAGATTTGAATAGTTAATTTAATATATTGAATTAGTTTAGAACAATTTTCTCAGGAGTTTTTGATAGTTTCTAAGGAGACTTGAAGGCTTTTTGAGATTCAATTTGGAGATTTTGCAAATGGTTTTTGATTTCTATGCAAATTGAAGCATTGTAAAGGCTTAATTACTCTTACCTAGTTGATGGCTAATCAATTCGGTAACCCTTTTAATGATGCTTGGCTAAAATCCCAATTCTTGGGGTGTGACATGTGATTATGGGTTGAATTATTTTATGGGTATTGTTAATTACTAGTTTAAATGCTATATTGAAGTGGATTTAATCATTAGTTGTGGTTTAATTTAAGAAATTATAGTTGCAAATACAGTTCTAAGTTTGTGTTCTTAGCTTGCTCGAGAGAGAGGTTTTAGAACTAAGACCGTTGATTAATGATTTGTAGGTATTGGCTTGAGATAGGTCCAGTTCGAGAAAGTAAATCTTAAACCCAATCCTACCTATCTAGCTCAAGAGAGTGGATGAATTAAGATGTGGGTTGTTCTTCATTGCTAAGCTTGTTGATGTTCGAAAAAAATCACCTAATTAGGGATAGTTGTTCGAGAGAAAGCAATCTCCCTTATAGTCTAGTCTACCCACTGATTTGTAGTTGTTTACTAGTAGTTTCAATTACCCATACATTGAAATTTGCCTATAATCGATCATATCCCGAGAATTTCTCTCCTTATTGTTATTTCAAACTGTTTGTGACTGCGTTGTAGTTGATAATTGCAAACTAAAAACCCCCCATCTAATAATCGTGTCAGCCCTTTTTATTTGTTTCATGTCTTTTTTCGATGATTTCTATTCCTATATCTAGTTAGATCATATTCGTACTTATTGATTGACTTTGAACACGTACCGCTCCTTATGGGATTCGACCCCAACTCAATTGTAGGGTTATATATTGCTTATGATCGTTTGCATTTAGAATTATATGAAGTGTATTTGATAAATGTTAAAACTTAAATCAAAATGGCGCTGCTGCCAGGGAGGAGTGTTGTTTAAAATTCTTTTAGTGAAGTTGAATTGTAATCTGTTTAGTTATAGTTGAATCTACTTATTTTTGGTTTTGTGTTGCTTGTGTTCAACACAGGAGGAGATGAGCGTTAACGGAAGTAATGGTAGCCAAGTGGGCCAGCAAGATTATGTTGGAAACCTCAATGATGTAAATGACCCTAACATTAATGACCCAGTTCCATAGGGTGGTGTGGGGGCAATTTGTCTACCTCCAACAGAAGGAACCACTGTTTTTCACATTACTAGCACAATGCTTCAACTCCTACAATTGAAAGGTTTATCTGGGGCACTGGCTCATGAGGATCCCCATGAACATATTCGAAACTTCATGGACATTTGTGGTCTATTCTCATTTAGGAGCATATCGCAAGAATCAGTCTATCTTAGGTTGTTCCTAGTTTCTCTGATGGGCGAGGCCAGTAAGTGGTTGGCTGAGTTGCCATAGGATTCTATCACTTCTTGGGACGAGCTTACTACTACATTCCAAGTGCGATTCTTTCCCCCATCAAAGATGATGACTCTTAGGGATAATATCCAAGGTTTTAGACGTTTGGAAGGTGAGCCAATCCATGAGATGTGGCTGAGGTTTAAAAAGTTGGTGCTGCAATGCCCAACCCATGGACTTCCAAATAATGTACTGCTACAATACTTCTATAGGAGCCTCAATTCAGTGAATAAAGGAGTTGCTGATCAACTTGTTCCCTGCGGTATAATTCAACAACCCTATGAAGTGGCATCCCAACTCCTTGATTGCATGACCAAGATCAATAGGGCATGGTACCCTCGTAAAGACCAAGTCTCTTTTCTAATTTTAGAATAAAGAAAGAGCAGATCGAAAAGAATCAAGAAAGAGACCAAACCATGGCCAAAATAATGACCCAGCTGGATATCTTGGCTAAAAATGTCATGGGTGTAGGTACAAAGAGTGTTAATGCTGTGGGTGTTGGTTGAGTAAACCTCGATGAAGCACAATTTGAAGCATTGTACAATGAGGAAGTAAACTTCCTAGCCAACCAAGGATGAGGTTATCATACAGACTACCCAAGGCCGGGTAGAAATCAAGGTTGGAATAGAGATGAGGGCTAGAGAGACCGTGACAGAGATTAGCGTGATCGTAACGTCACTTGGAAGGATAGAGAGGGTGAAAAAGATAGGTATGTCCCTCCCCATTAGCGTCAAAAGCCCAAGGAATCTGAAGGTGGCCAAACAGAAGATATCCTCTCACGCATTCTCAACAAAGTTGAGGGGTTGAACAAGGTGCTGAAAGAGATGAATGAGGATGTATGTACCCTTAATGAGATGGTCACCTCTCATTCTGTGTCAATCAAATAATTGGAGACCCAAATGGGACATATTTCTTCGAATTTGAATCTAAGACAACCTAGTGACACAATGGGAAACCCTAAAAATGAAGCTTGATTTGGTACTTTCGTCGTGCCACGATGTTAACTAAGGCGCTGATTGCGAGGCAACCCAAGTTTTTAATGCTTTAGTTTTGATTTTGAATAATAGGTGTTGATTGTGCAGGTTGAAAAGTGAAGAGTGTTGGGAAATGGGCAGTTTAGTGAGTCAAAAGTCCCATCGATGACTCACTGAAGAGGTCAGTAAGCCTGACTTGGACCACCGTTGGACCCACCAAGCCTGAAGTTTGTAAAACTCGGCGGGCTAATTGCTTAATCGACGACTCGCCAAACAAGTCGGTGAGCCCAATTTTATCCACCGTTTGAACCCCCAAATGTCTGGGAGGCCTGTAAAACTTGACGAGGTAAAGTACCACTTGGCGATGTGTCGAGTTGGTCGGCGAGCACAACTTACTCCGCCTATGGTGCCGCCGACTAAACTATTTAAAATTTCATAATCCTTTATATTCTCTCATTTCCAACTCTCGTACTCTTTCACCCATTAGTAAATCTCTCTCACCCATTAGTAAATCTTCCATATTTTGCTATTTTATTCGCATTGTAGTGTGATCTCGTGCTCAGAATTGGAACTCTTTACCGCCTAGCTATTCAAATTTAGAAATTCGGCATTAAGGTTTGTTTTCCAAACCCCACACTTTAATTTTTTAGTTGAACTCAAATGCAATAGGTAAATGGGTGTTGTTGGATATTGGGTAATTGCGTTAATTGTATTTTATGTGTCAGATTGCTAGTAAGTTGTGTGAACTTGTGCCTAAATACTTAAATCAATGATTTCCCTTGGTTTGTGTGTTAAAATTAATCCTAAATTGTTGGGTTGTGGTAATTTAGTAATGGTTCTAGTTGGGTGAAGTCTTAGTAGCCCCGAATTTTGCTAAATGACATAATTTTCCTAATGATGGAGCATTTGACGTCATTCTTAAGGGCTAAAGTTGTCAAATGGCCAATTTTGGCCAAATCAAGAGAAGTTTGAGTACCCCGAGGGTATGGGTCATATGGGTCTAGTGCTAATTGAATAATGTGTGTGTTTGATTTTGAATTCGGGGGTTGCGGGTTTGATCTTGGGAAATGGGGTTGAAAACTGGCACGTTGGGCTGTTTGGGGAACTGCATCGAGCTCGCCGAGTGGTTTAGCGGTTCACCAAAATCCCCTTCAGATCGCCTTTAAATTCTACGTTTGGTTGATTTCATTTTATAACTTTTGACGAGAATCCTGGGCTCGCTGAGTTCACTCGGTGACTCGCCGAAAGGTTGCCTTAATAGCCTTTTATGCGCCCCTAACCCTTAAAATGCATTGTAATAGTCGGTGGGCTACTCTAAGCTCACTGATTGGTGTTGGCGATTTGCCGAAGGGCCCTAAACATTGCCGACAAGCCTTGATTCTGAAATTTTTTCGAGTTGGTCCTTTCGGCGAGCCCGATCTGGCTCCCCTAAAAGACTCGGTGGCTAGTTCGGTGAGTCTTTCTGCAACTTTAATTCTGCAATTTTCTTAAATTATTTCTAACACCTTTCGATGTGTTTTGCAAAAATGGCTAGAGCAAAAGTACCATGAAAAGACATGCCGCCCCACAAAAGGAGAAAATGAATCATTATAAATGAGGATGCATCGGCATCCAAACCATAAGCAACCAAAATCACTACCAAGGGAAGGAAAGGCAAAGGAAAGGGCAAGGCACCCATGATTGAGTTACCGGAGGTCAGCTCTGACAATGAGGGAGTCTATGCGACTCACCTTACTTCATCAGATAGTGAGGGACAACCCTAATATTATCAGGCTTCCATCTCTAAGCTTGAGGTTCACCAGCTTCTACTTGCCCGAAGAGCAAAAATGCGCTCCAAGGGGATTCATGACCCATCTAGGATCCGGGTGCCTCAGATTCCTCTTCCTCCTCTAGCTTTAGATCAGACCCGGGGTCCCTACATTCCAAATTGGGTCTAGGAGTTCTACTTAGCCTACGGAGCCTTGGTACCACAAGGGAATAAAAAGGCTTGTACTTTCACTCTAGTGGATTTTGTGGTTATTCAGGGGAAGAAGGTAAAACATGACAGTGAGGACATAAACGCCATCTTGGGATGCACTTATAACTTCGCTGATGACTATCAGAGTATGATCAAGATAACGGCGTTGGAGGAAATGAAAAATTGGCTGGCCCCTCTCCTTTTAGATTATACCCCAAGGTGGATTGAGGCTGGAGTACCAATAGAGAAAAAATACCTTAATGTGGCAGCAAGGTACTGGTTTGGATTTATTAGTAGCACAATCATGTCATCCTAGAACGAATATATCCTCTGTCACACTAAGGCGACATGTCTTGGATCCATTATTGCAAGGAATAACATCAATTAAGGTGCAATTATTGGACAGGAGATGGCTATGTGGTCTAAGCAGCGATAAACATCCCTCCCTTTTTCGGTATTGATCACCGAACTATACGGATGGGCCCATGTTCTGTGAGATGAGAAGGCAAATATGGAAGCGACTCCTACCTCCTCTACTGACATCCGACATATTGAGGATGAGTACTCGAAGGATAAGGCTGAGATAAGGAGGGCAGCTTCGGTGGATACATCCCCGGTGGTTGATGTTGATACATTACCTGCAGAGGCAGTATTGCCTACTCCGTCCACTAGGCCTTCAGGTATTTCTAGCTTTGCCCTTCTATGACTCTGAGTTCTTCTGCTATTCCCCCAACTCCTAGATTTGCTGCTAGCACTACTGCATCCTGACCCTCGCTCACCCAGGCCATGCTGCTATGGATGAGGCACCTAGCCCATTATGCTGATGTATGTGCTTCCAAGCTAGAGGCTGCGGTTCCTAGGATGATTGAGAGCTCTCACCGATGCATTGACACCTCTCAGAGATTCTATTAATGCCCTCACAACGAGGATAGAGGTGTGTGAGAGAGGTTAGATAGCTACTCATGAGGTGACGGCCTTAAAGGCTGCGATTGCTGAGTTGAGGAAAGATGTGGACCAGCTGAAGTTCACTGATATGTCTCATATTTTTGGGACCGTGGAGATCCCTAATGACCTGGACACATATATTCCAGTTCATTTTGATATGCCTCTGGTGACCACCGGAGATGAGATTAGAGTTGATGATGCGGATGCAGAGTCTGATGCTGAGATTGATGAAGAGCAACTTGGTGTTTAGGAGGAGAATACGTTTGAGGGTCTGACTGATGTAGAGGAGGCTATGGTATATTCTGTTGTTCAGGCTTCATTGAGGGACACTTCTATGGCAGGCTCTAGTGGAGCCACAGTTAATGAGACACCGAACACTGATGCCCAACATCAAAGTGTGACCCCAGGCACTGATGCCCAGACAGATTGATCGACTCACATGTAGACTCCACCCCAAGTTTAGCTTGGCAGCATGATATTTTTACCTCCTTTTCTATTGTTTTTATTGATTATTCTTGTTTAGTTTCATTTGAGGACAACTGCTTCTTTTTATGGGTGGTGAGGTATTTCCATTCCTACCTCTTGTGATTCTATTTTGTTTGTGAATATTGGGTTTTGTGATCTATAGATGTGTTTTTAATCTTGTGGCTCCTTATTTTGAATGGAAATGGTTTTAAACCTATTTTTAAAAATTTTTCCACCTCTATTGTGTGTGATTATGGCTGTTTTGTGCGAATTTGAGTATCGATTGTGATCAATACCGATGACTTAAATAGTGCTCTTAATTGAACGAAATGAATGTGCGGCTATGATGAGACCAATGATGTTGCATAGACAATGTGTGAACTTTTAGCATCTCGTTGTGACTAACCGGTTATCGAGTGAGTCTATTGTGATGAACATTGCAAACTAGCTAGAAAGTGTGCAGTCTTGTTTGATATTGGTGCCAATGCCTTGTGTGATAAGATTACTCTGAACATTGTGTATGATGACACATAGAATTATCCTCGTTGGTCCGGTTGACTGAGTGATGAAAGCACTTGAAATGATCTTAGGCAACAAATTTGAAGAGTGAAAACAACTTGACAATATACCTCTTTTGTGGCCAAACTTGTGAGATGTGTGAACCTTTCTTGAACCCTCTTGAGCCTTACCCTTTTCTTGGAAGAAACTTGAACAATTGTGACCTCTCTTTATCCATTCACCCATAACTTTTATGAAGTGTCATTTGTTCGAATAGCCAACTTAGTCTAAAAGCCTATGTTGGGGGTGTGGTGAAAAGAGAAGGAGAGTCAAGAAGTGTGAAAAATCCCCCTTTAAGTAATGATTTTGAAAAAGATGGAACCTCTCCATGTAAAAAAAAAAAAAAGAGAAACAAAAGAAGAAAGCAAAGAAAATGAATGAAAAGGTTGTAAAATAAAGTAGTAGAAGTTGCAAAAGAAATGGCGTATCCGATAGTTCATATGAAGTTGAATAATGGGGTGGATTATGAGCATGATTGAAATGGTAAAGAAAGGGAGGAAAGTGATGTTCAGACTATACTTCATGAAGGTAGAAGCCACTAAGCCTAAATGACCATACCTTTACACTCATCCCCGTTACAAGCCTTGAAAAGACCTTTGTGATTTTGAGTGAGCTGAAACGAATGTTGATTGGAAAATAAGGGCAAACCTATGGGTGAAGTCATGCATGTATTCATCTTTGTAAGTGTGAGAGTAGTATGTGATTCTGGAACTCTAAAGTGTTGAACAATTGTGTGTGAATATGGAATCATCTTTGTTGTGAGGACATTTGAGTACCTTTGTTGAGCTTGAACTTGCATTTGAAGCAAGTATTGTGAACTTGAGTATCTTTGATAATGGTGAGTCATAATGTGAATCTTGGAGTGCACAATTGATCTTTGCATGAGTAATTTGAACCTTGTTGTTTGAATTTATGTTGAGTCTTATGCAACACTATTTGACACATCCTTTTTGAACTACTGATCTTGAGTTTTACTTGAGGACAAGCAAATGTTTAAGTTAGGGGTGTTGATAAGTCCGAGATTTTGACTCATTTGGGGCTTTGTTTATATAGATTTAGTGTCCTCAAATGCTTAATTTGTGCCATAAAATGATGTTAAAGCCTTGATTTTCAGGTATATGGATTGAGGAGAAAAACAAGGACACTAACAGGCTAAAAGGAACAAAACAAACTGAAGAAAGGAAGAAAGGCGATCTGATGATCACCAAAAGCACTTGGCAAATCGCCGAATGTCCAATATGACCGCCTAAAGTTCCAGTGTGCTATCCCTGAGGGAAGAAACCAAGTTGGCGATAGAAAAGTAGCATTCGGCGAATCGCCGAGCAGTTTCGTGATGCAAAAAGTGATCGCCTAAAGTTATAGGACTTGAGAATGCTGAGAGACAAGGCAAGAAGGAGATAGAATAGAGCAATGTGCGGTTCGCCGAACCACTCAGCGAAATGACTTACCTCGCCTAATGGCCCTTCGTGGCTTTTTTTTGGTGACTATAAATTAGATTTTGAACAGTTAATTAAATATGTTGAATTAGTTTAGAACAATTTTCTCTTGAGTTTTTGATAGTTTCTAAGTAGACTTGAAGGCTTTTTGAGATTCAATTTGGAGATTTGCAAGTGGATTTCAATCTTTTTGCAAATTGAAGCATTGTAAATGCTTAATTACTCTTTGCAAGTTGATTTCTAATCGATTTGGCACCCGTTGTTACCTTTTTATGATGCTTGGCTAAAACCCCAATTCTTGGGGTGTGATCATGTGATTATGAGTTGAATTAGTTTATGGGTATTGTTAATTACTGGTTTAAATTCTATGTTGAAGTGAGTTTAATCATTAGTTATGGTTTAATTTATGAATTGTAGTTCAAATACAGTTCTAAGTTCGTGTTCTAAGCTTTCTCGAGAGAGAGGTTTTAGAACTAAGGCTATTGATTAATGATATGTAGGTATTGGGTTGAGCTGGGTACAGCTCGAGAGTGTGAATCCTAAACCCAATCCTACCCATCTAGCTCGAGAGAGTGGATGAATTAAGGTGTGGGTTGTTCTTCATTGCTAAGCTTGTTGATGTTCGAAAGAAATCACCTGATTCGGGATAGTTGTTCGAGGGAAAGCTATCTCCCTTATAGTCTAGTCTACCCACTGATTTGTAGTTGTTTACTAGTAGTTTCAATTACCCATACATCAAAATTTACCTATAATAGATCACATTCCAAAAATTCCTCTCCTCATTGTTATTTCAAATTGTTTGTGACTATGTTTTAGTTGATAATTCAAACTAAAACCCCCCCATCTGACATTCGTGTCACCCCTTTTTATTTGTTTCATGTCTTTTTTTGATAATTTCTATTCCTATATCTAGTTAGATCACATTCGTATTGTTGATTGAGTTTGAACACGCACCACTCCCTATGGGATTCGACCCCAACTCAATTGTTGGATTGTATATTGCTTAACGATTGTTTGCACTTAGAATTGCATGAAGTGTGTTTGATAAACATTAAAACCTAAATCATGCAACACTTTTGAGGAGCTGCGGAGCCCTCCATGGTTCCCACCTATGGATAATACATTGTACGCTTCCAGTATATTATATATTTCCACCTTTAAAATGAAACACCTAATGATATGATCGGCGCATTCCCTGAAAATATAAGGTTCATCCCAAATATTCCTCTTGACCTCAAACAAAAATTTCTTCTTCTCATGACTCTTTAATTATTAGGCATCAGTCCACACACAATAAAAAATTTCATAATCATCATACCATGGCATTGAAGTGTGGGAGACCTTCTTTAACAATTCATCAAGGAAACATCTTCAATATTAAGTTCTCCTGCCATGGAAGTGCCCAGCTCTAACCTCGATAAGTGATCAACCACTTGATTCTCACACTGCTTCCTATCTTTTATCTCAAAGTAAAATTCTTGAAGCAGAAGAACCCACATAATAAACTGTGGTTTAGCTTCCCTATTTTCCATTAAGTATATGAGGGCTGCATGATTAGTGTGCACTACAACTTTTATACCCAACAAGTATGCTCTAAACTTCTCAAAGCCATACATAAGAGCGAGCAATTCTTGCTCCGTCACTTTGTAATTTTTTTAGAGAACAATTTAATGTCATGCTAGTGTAGTTAATGGGGTGAAATAATTTATTGTTACGCTGTCCAAGAACAGCACCAAGAACCACTCCACTTGCATCAAACATCATTTCAAATAGAAGACTCCAATCAGGTGCAATTATGATGGGGGTTGAAATAAGTTATTCTTTCAAGCTCACAAATTCCTTCTTACAACTTGCATCAAAATCAAACACATCTTTTCAAACAACCTGGACAAGGGAACAATTACCTTAAATAAATCTTTTATGAATCGTCAGTAGAATCCAGCATGGCCAAGGAAACTCCTTCCGCCCTTCATTGATATAGCGGGAGGTATCATGTCAATAACATTGATTTTAGCTTGATCAACCTCAATCCCTTTCCCAGAAATTCTTATGCCAAAGGAATATCCCCTCATTCACCATGAAGTGACACTTTTCAAAAGTTAGGACTAGATTTAATTCAACACATCATTTCAAGCCTTTCCCCAAATGGTCCAAGAATTCTTCAAATGAGTTCCCAACCACAGATAAATAATCCACAAAAACGTCCATGGATTCCTCTACCATATAAGAAAATAGCTAGAATACACCTTTGGAAAGTGTACGGTACATTGCACAACCCTAAGAGCATCCACTTGAAGGAAAATGTCCCATCAGGACACGTGAAATTGGTCTTTTCTTGATCTTCCCATGATATAGAAATCTGATTGTAACCCAAATAGCCTTATAAGAAACAATACCACCCTTTAACCATGATAGGATCAAGCATTTGATCAACAAAGGGCATCAGAAAAGGATCTTTCTCTGTCCATAGAATCAACTTCGTGTAGTCCATACACACTCTTCATTCCTTCACCGGTGTAGTTTCCACAAGCTCATTTTGTTCATTTGGGACTACCATCAAACCTCCCTTTTAGGGCCACATTGAACAAGGCTTACCCATTGACTATCCACAATCAGGGAGATTACACCCGTATCTAACCACTTTATGATCTCTTTCTTCAAAACTTCTTGCATTGGAGGATTCTCTATGCTTGGTTTAAACCCCTTGGTCAAATGAATTTTACGAGTGCAAACTCCTGGAGAGATTCCCACGGTGTTTGCAATAGAACACCACAAGGCTTTGATGTGTTTTTTTCAATACAATGATCATTGCATTCACTAGCCACTCTTTCTTGTAATCTTGAATTATTATCAATAGTGTATATTCAGCTCCCAAGAAGATATACATGAGATGCATAGGAAGAACCTTAAAATCCAATTTTGGAGGTTCTGTTATGGATGGCTTGGCTGGTGGTGCTTCTCGATAGGAAAAATCCATTTGTAATTTATTTGGATTTGACAAGAACGGTCCAACACCAACAAGACCAGCCATAACTTCATCATAATCTTTTATCTCTTCTTTATCATAATTGAGTAACATTGCTGCTAGTGATTCTCTTCTATAAGCTGCATCTCCAATACTTTCTATTGCCTCATCGATTTGGTCTAAATGAGAGACCACCTGCATGTCACTTGGATACTTCACCGACATACAAACATTAAAATTAACCTCTTCCTCATTCACACAAAACTTTAGTCCTCCTCTTTCAATATCTACCAATGCTTTTCCAGAAACCAAGAATGGTCTACCAAGTATGAAAGGGACTTCTTTGTTGATCTCAAAATCCAAAATCACAAAAACAGCCGAGAACACAAATTTGTCCACTTTTACAAGGACATCATAAATTACATCCTCTGGTGTTTTAATTGATCTATTCGCCATTAGTAACCTCATTTTTATAGGCTTCAGCTCATCAAGGCCAAGTCTATCAAAAACCTTCAAAGGAATATGATTTATGCTCTCCCCAAGGTCACATGAAGCCTTGACAAATGTGTGCTTCCAAATAGTGCATGGTATAGTAAAAGATCTCATATCATCCATCTTCACGATAGCGTCGTTGTTCATAATGGCACTACACATTTGGGGAAGATCAATAGTTTAATCTTCTACTGACTGCTTCTTTATGACCAGCTCTTTCATGCATTTATCATAACAGGGCATCTCAAATAACACATCCACAAGAGGATGTTTACCGACAAGTCTTTGACTACCCCCAAGAACTTTTGAAATTTGAAACTATCATATTTCTTTTTCAATCTTTGTAGGAATGGATGAGTTATTTTGATTGGAGTTTTCACTATAGGATCCCTAACATCACCATCACCATTGCTTGCCTTTTGATCATCATCAACCTCCTTAATCACTGGTTCTTCTTTTTTCTTGGGTGGCTCATAATTGGCAACCACCAGTTCACTATTTCGTTTGTAAATAAGTGGTTTATTTTTCAACACCCTGCCACTTCAAGTTGTCCCCGCCGACTCTTGGGTGTCAATATTTGGATCAACAATCATATGATGAGCTGCCACTTCCTTCAAACTTGAACTCACCATGGTGGAAAGTTAGTGCATTCTCTCCTAAAGTTTCCAAATTTATTATGAATAAAAGGTAACCGTACTTACCTGTAATGAGAAATCACTTCTCATTCTTGCAACATCACATCAGATCCTACCATCTTATTAAAAATTTTGGCTAGCAACTTTTTGGTTTGGGCACTTTACGAATTTCCTTGCTTTCTCTTAGCTTTTGTAATTTCATGTACTTACACATGATTTGAAAACATATCAATTTATGCCTCCTCCCTAGCCGTGTTCTCTTCATGTTCCTTGATCATACCCATTTGAAGAGGAATTACTGGGTCTTTATTGTGTCACGACCCAAGGTAGCCCTTAGGCATATCATGGCGTATAAGATCCTAAAAGGCCCCATACAAGACACTTAGCATTCATCGTACAAGATACTAAAACATAAGAGAATTAAAAGACAATTTCAACATGTCAAAGTTTTATAGAGAAAAGCAGAAGACTGAACATCATCTCAAAGCCATCTAGTACATAAAAGTTTATCGGGGCGTAGCTAGTACATCAAGTTTTAAAACTGAAAGTAAAGAAAAATGGAAATCAACACAGTCCTCGAGTGATGAGGGCTCACTAATCTTCAATCTTATATATGAGATCCGAGCCATGAAAGTGTGAATCAATAAGGTCACTCCCTACATTTTGGGGAATGTAGGAAATAGTATGCGTTGGTACAAAATATGTACCAAGTATGATAGCCATGCATAAACGATTTGAAAACATGCTTAATAAGAGGTATCTTCATGAGATGCAATGACCAAGTTAAAATGTGAGACAAGAGAATTAAAAACATGATAATAAAATATGGCAAAGCAAATACACATTATTTTAAGACACATGTGAGATACTTCTTGAAGTAACCTTAGTTCATCATAACTTCCTCGTGAGAAGTAGCCTTAACTGACATATAAGAACATGTGAGCTATTAACATGGAATCCGGTGTCTCTCACGTCGAAAATGGTTGTCCCACTTTCCAAGGTAAGGACCATGAACTTCTAGCTTATTTGGATCCACTAGCTAATAAATATCTAGACAATCCTATGTTGGCACATAGTTTACGGGACATGGGTAATCGCTACTTGTCCACTCAGTACTAAGCTTAACTTCCACGAAATAGTTATTAATCATATTCATCTTATCTTTTAAAGGAACATGGGTAATCGCCTCTTGTCCTTACATTATGTGACATGGTTAATCTCCTCTTATCTCTTAATATATAGCGTGGATAATCACCTCTTGCCTCAATATTAGAATAGCTCCTTAACAGTGGTTCATTTTAGGTGAGAAAGCCTTTCAACCTTAAGAACCCTTTATGTGAGAAAACCTTTCACAACAATTAACCATAATAATAGCGTATATGATTTTACTCTCAAAGTAATCTATATCATATTTTTTCAATTTCATAAGAACATGCATAATTCCATAATTCATCTTTCATAGTTCAAAATCCACTTTCAATCATCAATATCTAGAAAACATGGGTTAGACATGGGTTCATGTTGATTCATCTTAAAATCATAAGATTATATCAATTCATGCATAAATGTTCATAATTAAATTGAGTAAATCAACATTGAAAAGAACCCGAGACATGGAAGAAAACCCTCACTCAATTGGGGAATTCTAGCTTTGTAAATTGGAGAATTGAGGAAGTCCATGGAGGAAAGAGCTCCATTGATGAAAAATATCATACCTCAATGCCAAAATATTGACTTCAATAGTGAATTTGGAGACTTGACTTGCAACCCTAGATTTCTTCTTCAACTTTTAGAGAGATAATTATTTGAGAGGACGATTTGTTCTTCTTTTAGAAATTTGAGAGAATGATTTCAATTGGGGAAATTTGGGGGTTAAAACACTTATATAGGGGTTTAGGTGAAGGGTAAAATTACATAGTATTAGGCTAAAATAATTAGGAAAACACCCAAAAGCCCCTAGGAAAATAACTACCGGATCGACCTACGGTCCGTTGGTTAGACCACAGACCGTCCTGCTCAGCCGTGGTTTGAGATCAGAGACAACAAAATCAAAACCCCCATTGACGACACTGACCTATGGCCCATAGGTCCAACGATGGATGGTGGACCACGACTGTTAGGTCCTAACATTTTGATCCTGAATTCGACTAAGTTTGAGACTCACCTACGGACCCTAACCTATGGCTCATGCAAGGTGTAACATCTCAAAAGTTGAAATAACTAGGAAGGAGTTCATAATTGGAAATAGTCGTTTTTGGAAAGAATGAAAATCTGGAAATTTTGTCAAGTTAGAATAATTTGAGTTTCGGTCAAATTGAAACGACCATAACTCCTAGCTCAAGATGATTTAGGTGTACTTCCAGAGATTGTAGGAAAGCTCTTGGAATAATATTTCCAACACTTCTGAGTTTGCGCGATTCCGAGTTCGTATGAGTGAGATATGCCCTTTGGAAGTTGGGTTGTTCGAATAAGGAAAGTCCAATCCGGATTTTGGAAGGGTAATTTAGTCTTTTCCTTACCCAATTGTTTTAATTCATTTTTAGGAGTTTAATTGAGGTTTATTCAGATTTTAGTCAGTTTAGAAAAGTTGAAGTTCACGCTAGGTCTTGGAGAAAAGAGAAAAGAGGATAGAAGAGAAGAGAAATCAAGAAATCGTCAAGAATGTTTGAGTTTAGCTTGTGGATTTTATCAAGGGGTGATCCCTACGAGGTATGTGAGATCACACAGCGATGGGTTAGTTCACCCACGTGCCAATCATGATTCAATTCAAAAAAAGTTTATTAGAATCGAAAGTTAATCCCTTGAATTCTTGATGAAGTTCGTTTGAATCCTTGTGGGTTGTGTTGTTAGAGTTTACTTGAGATTGATTCATGTTTTTAGTTGTGTTTTCGAGTAGAATATGATGTATATTGAGGGTATAAATGATTCTAAGTATTTGGGGAAAGAACCAATTGAGTTTATAGGGTTTAGAGATAAAAAACGGAGAAGAAAAGTTGTCAAACATAGGGGTGGGGCGTCACGCCAGCCAGCGTGCCCCAAAAGGGTCTCTACATCTTCACCCTTGGGGCGTCGCGTCAGCCAGCGCACCCCAGACCAGTACCTGAATGTTGAGGGCTGGCACCCCGTGCCTCTTAGAGAGCCACGGATGCCATTTCTCTCCATTCGTCCCCTATCTTTTCGTACTTGTTCCTTAGCAATGTACCTATGTTTTCAGTTGTTTCCAACACTCTTAAGTACATCTAAACATAATGAAATCATCCATAAACATGAGATCATGAACCTTGAATCCATAATTCAATTCAAGGAGAGTTAGGAGTCAAGTCTAGAAGTTAAGAAGCAAGTCAAGAGAAGTTTATAAAGTTTTTAAAAGTCTTTCACGAACGTTTTAACCTTGTTTTAAGACTAAAGTTTCAAGTTAAGCAAAGAGTAAAGAGTTGAGTTCATTTCTCAAAAACCTATAAGGGAACTAAGTATTCCCAAGAGTTTAAAATGTTTTCCCATTTGAACAAGAAAGGGAAACACCAATTTCCAAGAGCGCTTTTAAACTAAAGTTTTGAGTAATTATCTCAAACCAAAGAAACAAGTTTTGATTTTAAATCATCTGATTTAAGTATATTTTGGGAGTAGTATTGAGCACCGATATGGGGATGCGAGTTCATATTAAATCAAGTCTCCATAAACCATGTAGCCATCATGGGTAGTAAAGGATCATACTTTTTAGATGATTCATTAAGTTGCTTTTTAGTATAGATTAGTGGATCCACTTAGTTAAGGCGTTCTATATGAAGGCAAAGTATAGGATAGTTCTGGCAGTGTGGGCAAGATGATGTATCACCACTTAGGCTCATAATGGTGGTTGTTGATTAGAGAATCTCTCACAAAAACTATATTACTTTATTACATGAGTAAAATTGAGTTTGTTATTGCATTTTTTTAACGAACTAAGTTGTTCTCCACTGTTTTACAAGCTTTATATATATTGCATGTGTTTTACTGCTTTATATTGAGTTAAGTTGTTCAAGTGTTGAGTAAAGCCAAGGTAAGTGTTCCTTCCAGATTCTTTTCAAGATTAAGTTGTGTTTAGCATTCCAACTCGCTACATATTTTTTTTTTCAATGCAGTGATGATGTTGCTGGCCTACACATATGATATGATAGTAGTAATCGATATCGGGATCGCATGCCTCTCGTTGATCCATTGAGCACTGTGAGTACATTGTGAGCCTCCTTGCATTCCAGAGGACTCCTTTTTATCAGTTGCTTAGTATTTCATTGTTAGGATGATCGGGAGTCTTGTCCCGACATCCCTCTTTGTTTTAGAGGCTTCATAGACAGTCATACAAATAGTTATAGTTCTTTAGTCTTATTCATTTCAGTTGTATACGTTTAAGACTTGAGTTGCCATTTTGGCTAAGTTATTATTTCTTAAGTTATTGCATGAGTTATATTTCTTATATTAAAGTCTTCCACTGAGTAAGTAGACCAGAACAAGGGTTCGCTTGGGGCCAGCAATGGTTCTTGAGTGCCAGCCATGCCTGGGGTGTAGGCTCGGGGCATGACACATTAGACGTCCTAGTGACCATTGAAAAAGTACTGTAACATGGCTTTTTTTGAAAACTTGACTGGCCATCCATGGACCAGATCTACGGTCTATTAGTCAGACCATGGTCCATGGGTACTCCGTTGGACTGGCATGACATTCTTCTAAACACTGCAAATTTTACCCTTTCCAAATTCGAGGTGTTACAAATTGTATACCAAACTTGGGTTACTTTCATCAACTCATCAAGCAATGTTTAACTTCATCAAAAGGTTGTCATAAGATTTCCCCTTTACAAGTTGATCAGACAATCCTTTGTTCAAAATATCAAGGCTCTGATAAAAACTTTGCTGCAACAGCTTATCGGTAATACCATGATTTTGACATTGTAATGTCAACCTTTAGAACACAGTTATGTTTCATGAAGCGGGTCACTGTATATCCTCTTCAAGTTTTGAATAGCGTCTCTCATTTCACCATATTTGAGGGAGGGAAAAACTTTTCAATAAAAGCTTCGGTGAGTTCCTCATATGAAACGATAGAATCTTTTGGTAATTTGGATAACCATTTTTTTGCTTCACCCATCAAGGAGAAAGGGAATAGTCGTAATCATATAGATTATTAAGTAATTCTCTTCATAGTGAAGAGCCCACACAAATTCACAAATTGTCGGAGATTATCATCGGCGTCGTCATGGGAAAGACCACCAAGCATCCCTCTCATATAGAACAACTACTACATTTTCTCGATTACAATAAAGGTAGCATTCCCCAGTGTAGGGGTAACCGAACTGGTCCAAAACTCATGATGACGTTGATATTTATGCACTCGCTATCACCAATATCATTGTTCTTCCCATTGCGACTAGCATTGTGGCCACCGTCTACACTCATTTTTCTAGCTGCAAATTCGGGCACAACAACAACACCAAGAGGAGTATGAATAAAAATAATTAATAAATGCTCTAAGGATATCTGGGTTTGTATTAATGTCCAATAGGAGTATGAATGCTTGCTCAATCCTGCTAGACAACCATGGATAAGTTGTGTAATCTTCAATGACACAAATCTTCTTTCGATCTCATTGCATCATATCATAGCATCTCCTTTTGGTCTCTTCAATGTGAATTCCTAATAAACCCAATACCTTAAAAAATCTCTTTTTCAAGAAAATTTGGCAACTAGAAATGACCTATAATCTCTCATTCGAGAAAATCACAAGAATCAAAACTAAATTTTAAGAATCAAGTTGTTTAACCAGTTCAATTGATCTCTTTCGAGCATCAATCGAAGATTTAGACTAGGATTAAGTTGTCCACCTTAAACCTTAAATCAACCTCATGTTAAAAACCCCAAATCAGTGGATGAACATCCATAAAACAGAGAAAAAAGCCTAATACTTACTAAATGAAATCAACACCAACTGCATAATCAAACCCCTGGAATTGTGGTTTTAGCCAATCATTATAAAAGTGAGAGAAGGTATACCTATCATGACTCCATCAATAGAATAGTTAGAGATCATAAACAATCTTCAATACCCACATTTAATTAAACCCACAATTGTTATTTACAAAATTGTTTCAATTCAAAATTCTAAAGGAAAAAAACTCTGTAAGTATTTTTCAGAATATGAAAAAGTTCGCATGAAAAAGAGTCGGCAGATCACCGTCTAGTCCTTTAGCTCGCCTTTTCTTTGATTTTGGCTTCAAGTGTTTGAACCCCATTTGGTGAACTCGATAGAGCTAGCCTTTCAGGTTCGGCTTTACACATTCGACACATCGCCGATCTATTCTTTCTTTGCCGACCTACCCCAATGTTTTAACATTGAGCATTACCAAAATTGGTGAGGTTTAGCTTGTTCGACGATTCATCCTTCATGTTAGGCGGTCTTCAACTTAGTATCTTACACTCCTTTTTGGTGCTTTTGCCTCTTTTTCTTAGATTTATCCTTACCTTATCCTTTAGATTTTGTAGCTACAAAATACCAATTTTTCATTAGTATATGACGTAAAAAGGTATTGAGGACACTCATTATCGAAATAAAAAGGCCTCAAAAGGGTGGAAGTCTACTACTCATAAACATGCCACTTACTCATTTCGATTGTAAGACCTAAATATTGCGTTTGTGATGGTCAATTAATGATTGGGTCCATTGATCATTAATTGCAAACATATGGTTTAACACCCACGGCCCCAATGACTAAAAAGAATTGTTTACCTGAATGTAATGCCAAGCCTCAATCGTGAATACCAATTTCAGTGGCATTTGCAAAAGAAATTTAAAGATCACAGATACGAAGAAATAGTTAGGTGAACCAGCAAATGCTACACCAACCTAAATTTGAAGCTGGCCAAATGCCCTGACCAGGCCTTGAGATTTGTTGGAACCACATACACATAAACAAACTATGCTAACATAAAATATTTGACATTTTAGACACAACAAAGAGTGGTTCCCACACCTAAAATTCTATTTTAGCCAAAAACAGGAATGTGCTTGAAATGAGTATAGCAGCTTTGAGACCTGAATGAAAGGTCCTTAAAGACCAAACATGATGTTCTGTAGATAAAGGAGACATCAAAAGTACACTCAAAGGCCATTACCTGATGTTTGACAAAAGTTAACCATTCAAACTTCAGAAGCTCTAAAATACAAAAACGTAATAAAATCCAAACAACTGACTAGGTGACAAAACTGTCCGTCCTAGCAAGTAATAAATAACTTTTATTTACTATAGAAAAGCTGTAAACACTTAAAATATATTGATACAAGTAAATGGCCTAGAGGGTCATTGCAAGACTTTTACCACAAACAAGAGTCAATACTCCAAAAATATTGAAGAGAGAGAATTGCAAATTCTTTATTTTTTTATTAGGATTTCAAGTATTGAAACAAACATTAAGTGGGGTATACAAAGTTCTCAGCTTATTGAATCAACTTCTATGGTTCTTAATTACTATTATTTTTATCTAAATTTGTCGACATATTACTTATAGAATTATGTTCACAATTCCTATAGTGTTTCCCTCGGTAAAAGGATGATTTCAACATTGCAATTCATAAAATCTAATCTAAAACTAATAATTGATTTTAATCAAAGAAATTAATTATTAAAAATATTTAGTAATAATTTTGCATAAAAAATGTTTGAAAAATTGATTTTAAAATTACATATGAAGTTTGTTTATATTTTAAGTGTTAATTGAAATTTCACTCTACGCCTTTAAGTGTTTTTAATCGCCCCAACTCCATACACATTTTTAGGAAACACATATATAATGGTGAATTGAATGCCTTTCATTTGAAAATTACATTGCAGAATAAGAATAATATATATATATATATATATATTCAGAAGATGAATACATCCATGTAATTTAATAACGAAGTGAGACATAAGGCATCAGGTAAAATGACTAGATTAATCGAGATCATAGGCAATAACGGCCGAAAGATCAGAGAACTCTTGGACCACCTTGCTGAGTTGTTTGAGTTGGGGTGGTACATCTCTGAAACCTTGGTTACAAGCAAGAGATTCATACATAGCAGCAGAAGCCAAAAAAATTATTTTTCTATAATTAGCAATCCTAAACAAATCATTGCAACTTTCAAGATTATCACTGACATATTTGTAGTTTTTTAAACAACCAATTAGTTGGTCATTCATGTTGGGATCTTTTATGGGTTGTTGAAGAATGGATTGAACCAAGTTATAGGTAGATGTGGTATTATCTTAGTCTATAGAAAGAACAATGGAGAGAAGGCTGTGAATATCTCCTTTGTAAACATAGGGATCATTTCGAAGCACTTGAAAACATAGAGGAGGATTTATGGTTTTGGGACAAACGTCATCAAGTATGCCTGCCTTCACATTTGGAAGATTTCCAAATAGTGTTACTAATACAAAGGAGAGAAAGAACAATGAAGAAGACCAAAACTTTGCCATTTTTCTACCTTTTCATGTTGCTACACTGTCCACCATGCTTTTATAACTTTAAAAGGTATCAAATATGAGATTAATGTAATTCTTCATTTTGGTTTTCTTTTGTAACTGTAAAAGGGAAAAGTCAAAGATGAGATTAATGCAATTCATTAAAATAAAAGAGACTAATGCAATTCATTAAGATGTACCAAATATGAGATTAATGCAAGTATTTAAATGTAGCTTATGTAAATTTAAATAGTTGCATAATTAGTATATGTTTTATTG
This sequence comes from Solanum pinnatisectum, assembly GCA_035578085.1. NCBI lineage: Eukaryota > Viridiplantae > Streptophyta > Magnoliopsida > Solanales > Solanaceae > Solanum > Solanum pinnatisectum. The sequence goes on from CM069076.1 coordinate 30,554,049, forward strand.
ATATCATTGTAATCATTTAAAATTTATTAAATATAAATTTATAAAAAGATTCAGATTATATTAAATTCAAGTGCCATCCATCTAAATTCCTTGTTTTGGAACGTCAACACCAAAAGGACAAGGTCCTCTAGAAATGCTTTATAAGGAAGAAGCAGTGTTGCCAAATATATCAAGAAGATTCTAGCTCTAGTTAAGCTCTCAAGTGCCAAGAAATCTACTAGAATGAAGAACATTGATTCAACTAATGAATCCTCTACACATGTATCACCTGATATGTGCCCTTTGAAGATCGACTTGCCCAATAATCCATGCTACTCCCCGATGTCCCCAATGGTCATGCAATCAATAGTAATTGATGATTCATCTATAGAGGAACAATTTTCAAACCTGGCAAAGATAGTTGAAGGATTGACGAAGTATATACAAAACCAAGAGTCTCGGATCAATAAGTTAATATACATGATGGATGGATCATTAGATGGAGAATCCATTGATGCGTCTAGAAAGGGTATTGAAGTTCAAAATATTGAAAATCACGTGAAGCAAACAATGCCTATCAAGGAGATCCTATTTTGTTCCAAAGGGATGATCCCACTCAATTATTTGAGGGATTTCATCGAAGGGACCACCAAAGATAAGGACAAAGCTTCCACTAAGTCTTCCCTTATGTATGCCAAATTGTACATTTGCAAGGATTGATAGATTAAAGATGTATGCTGCTTATCAACCTCCCAATTTAATGACCATGCCAAAAGTTGATATGCTTAGTCTCTTTCCCCACAAAAGGCTTGTAACACCCCAAAGTTTTATAAATTAAGACTCGAACCATTCTTCATTTGTGAATAAGATCGTACCGGGTTATCTTAAATTGCCCATATGTGTAAAGTTAAATTCTTTAGAGTGGGAATGAATTTAGATATGAATTAAGGTCACTAGAAATCCTAGCACAAAGTTGAGTTGAAAGTTTCCTTACCTATTAAGTTTTGATGTAAGATTTTACTTGGGTCAACTTTAAACGACCATATCTCTTAGAATATATAGAGTTACGTGGCCCATAACCTATCAAATTAAAGGTATTTGAATATAATTTCCAATGTCACCAATTTTGCGTCAATCCAAGTTTTGAGTAAAAATTTATGACCATTTTAGTAAACGGATGCAGTGCAATAATGAATTAACCGACGGGAAAACATTAAAAAAGGTCGTTTTTATCTTTTTACCTCTAAGAAAACCCTAAATGAATTTCTTAACTAATTAAAGACCCAAAATAATTAGATTTTCATCTCTTAATTGATCATTCTCTTCTCTCTCAAACACTAAGGCAAAACCCTAAGGAAAAATCAAAGTAGAAAATTTCATTCAAGATTCTTTCAATCTTCTTCAAGATTCTTCTTTAAGGTAAGTCTTTCTCCAAGAATTCCATTCATTTAAACTCAAATTCCTCCATAAAATTATGAATCACTAATGAAAATCATAGTTTCTTGACCATAGAGTTACAAGAAACTAATTCAAGAAATCTCAGGAAAGCTTTTCTTGATTTTTCTCCTTCAAGCTAGGGTTACAAGGCTTCTAATCAAGTTCTTCTTCAAGATTCTTCAAGAATCTTGTTATTCTAGGTATGTTATATGCTATGCATTAAGATTCTTGAGTTGATTTGTTCATGTCTATATTTCAGTATGAACCCTATGAATTGAGTATTTTTTAGATGAGTAGTATCGTTGAGTTTGTGAGTTTTGAGTTCTGAGTTTCCATATTTCTATTAAGATCCCTGAGTTGAGTCGTTCATACCCGTAATTCTGAATGAACCCTATGAATTGAGTTATAAATCTTGAGAAAGTTTTTTAAAAGTCAACACTTGAGTTTTAAACTAAGTTTTTGAAGAAGTAAAGATGACTTTTGAGAAAGAGTTTCTAAAACATGATTAGTGTGACAATCGAGTATGCCATCAATGTTTAAGTAGTATGGTATCTAGTTATGCCATCAATGTTTATGTAGTATGACTTCTAGAGACATCAAAGATCATATCACTATATGATTTCAATATATTTTTGAGAAAGAATTTTAAAATATGAATTGATAAGAGTATAAGGGAACTAAGTATTCTAAAAGGTATCAGTTTTTACATTGATAAAGAGAAACTTTGCTTTCTAAATGAATTATGAGTTCAAAGATATTTCAAGAGCAGTTACCTCTTTTAAGAGGATAGTTTGAGGAGTTATCTCAAACCATAGGAAGAGTAAGTTTTTTAAACATTGAGCATGAGTATATATATTATTGGGAGCAGTATTTAGCACTAATATGAGGATGACTTCAGACAACTCACATTCCTCATAAACCATGTATGCCAACATGTGTACATGATCATACTTTTTAGATGAATCTTAAGTGCCTTCAAACAGATCTTAGTGGATCCACTTAGTTGGGGTGTCCTATATCCCGACAAGGTATAGGACAATTCTGGCAGCATGGGTGAGATGTTGTATCATCATGTAGCTCATAGTGATAGTTGTTGGTTAGAGAATCTCCCAATAGACTTAAAGTATATTTTAATATATTACTTATTATGTTGAGTTCAGAGATGAGAACGTATTTTATAAAGCTTTAAATGATTTAACTCCTTTATTTCTTTACATTCAACTTCAGTACATTGTTATCTATTGCAATTCTTTCTTTTAGTTATTTGTTATTTAGCTATATTACGTACTCGTACATTCAATGTACTGGTGTCATTTGACTTAAATCTTTCAATGATGTATATACAGATTCTTAGGATCCTCAACAACAGTCTGCTGAGATCACTTCATCCACTTGTTAGCTTTCGAGTGAGGTCTCTTTGCTTCTGGAGGAATCCAATTTTATGAGTTGTTAGTATTATTAATATTTTGAGTATTCATGGGTCTTGTCGCGACACTCGTCTATATACAATATAGGTTTCATTGATAGACAGTTTTGGAGAGTCATTCAGTTTCATATTTTTTTTATTTAAAACTAATGTTTCATACTTAGTATATTCAGTTCAGTTTTGACATTCACTAAACTATTGTTAAATGTTTATTTCAATTTGATGCTTAGGCCTGCTTGAGTTATTCTTCCGTTTGTAGTCAGAAAGGATGAGAATTCGCTTGAGGACCATCAATGGTTCTCGAGTGCTGGCCATGTCCAGGGTGTAGACTCGGGTCATGACAAACTTGGTTTCAAAGCAAAGAGTTCAAGTTTCCTAGGGTGTTTATGAAGTCGTGTCAGTAGGATCTTATTTATAGTTTTGAGGGCCCCACTTCTATAAAATAAGGGACTACAGACATTTAAGAAAATTTTCCCTTCTTTCATACTCTAAATCGTGCATTAGAATTATGTCATAATGAACTTATTCATACTCATGCGTTTCTCAGATCCATTCGACTACCCCTCATAGTAATGGTGGTTGAAAAGTGAAGCCCAACATCCTTATCGATGAGCTATTCTTAGCAAGAATCTTGAGAAAGTCATGAGACTACAAAGGGGCTTGAGAGAAGCCCCTGAGTGAGACTCAAACCATTCTTTATTTGTAAATAAGATCGTACCGGGTGATTTTTAAATCGCCCATATGTGTAAAGTTAAATTATATAGAGTAGGAATGAATTTGGATATGAATTAAGGTTACTAGAAATCCTAGCACAAAGTTGAGTTGAAAGTTTCCTAACCGATTAAGTTTTGATGTAAGATTTACTTGTGTCAACTTTAAACAACCATATCTCTTAGAATATATATAGTTACGTGGCCCATAACCTATCAAATTAAAGGTATTTGGATCTTCTTTCTAACACCACCAATTTTGCTTCAATTCAAGTTTCAAATAAAATAGTTATGACCATTTTAGTAAACTGATACAGTGCAGTGACGAATTAGCCGACGGGAAAACATTTAAAAATGTCGTTTTATCTTTTTACCTCTAAGAAAACCCTAAACAAATTTATTAACTAATTAAAGACCTAAAATAATCACATTTTAATCTCTTAATTCATCATTCTCTTTTCTCTCAAACCCTAAGGCAAAACTCTAAGGAAAAATCAATGTAGGAGACTCCATTCAAGATTTTTTCAATCTTTTTCAAGATTCTTCTTTAAGGTAAGTCCTTCTCCAAGAATTTCATTATTTTCAACTCAAATTCCTCCATACAATTATGAATCACTAATGAAAATAAAAATTCTTGGCAATAGACTTTCAAGAAACTAATTCAAGAAATCTCAAGAAAGTGTTTCTTGATTTTTATCCTTCAAGCTAGGATTTCAAGGCTTCTAATCAAGTTATTCTTCAAGTATTCAAAAACCTTGTTCTTCCAAGTATGTAAGGATATCATATAATGAGATAGTGATGTCTTCAGAAATAGTTTTAAAGATACATCAATCGATTAATACTCTAGCGTACTCCCCAAGTCTAGTTATGACAACATCTCGTTGATATTCCTAATAGCAGAATTGTGTCTATTACCTATGCTTATACACGTCAGAGAGATTCACATCTATTCTCAGTTTCTAGAATGAGGGGCAAGGACTTTAGCCTATTGATCTTAATCTTACTCCATAATGTTATGGATATCAGCCTTATGATATGAACCTATTCATATAAGCACTCATGTCTCATATTATGCTCAGTCTCACAAATTCATGATTTACTCTTAATGGCTAGCAACATAATGTTATGTCATGCATATTCTTATATCAGATATCTCGAATGACTCGTGCTTATGATCTTTTGGCCTAGAGCTATTGCAATAATATTTTTTAATTTTTAGAGTGGTGTTGTTGATAGTTGTTGTGTGAAGGATAGAGAAGAGGATTGCTATTTCTCATTGTGATAGTGATGGTGTGTTAATTCCATCTAAGGTTATAAATGTGGAGGAAGAAGGAGATAAGATTTTACGATGAGTAATAAGTTAGTTTCCTAGTAAGATTACATAAAAGTTAAGTTGGTAGAATTGATGAGAGACTAAGGAAATCTTATAAGGGTTAGTTAGTAGGAGTTCATGGAGTGGTTATAGTACTAGGCTTGATTGTAGTGTTGGTAGAATGTGGATGAATGCATAATGCATTAGATGTTTCTTGATATGGGCTCAAGGTTAGTTGAAGGTTAGTAGGGAAGTTCAAAAGTCAAAAAGATAGTAAGAGTAACTTTTTTCCCTTCCATCCTCAGTTTAACGATCATTCAAGGATGAATGATCTCAAGGGGGAGATATTGTAACACCCCAAAAATTTCTAAGCTAAGGCCCAAACTGTTCTCTATTTGCATATAAGGTCTTATTGGGTTATTCATAAATTCCTCATATATGTAAAGGTAAATTCTTTAGTGTGGGAATTATTTTGGATATCAATTAATGTTACTAAAAACTCCTAGCACAAAGTTGAGTTGAAAGTTTCCTTACTGATTAAGTTTTGATGTAAGATTTTATTTGGATCAACTTTAAACGACCATATCTCTTAGAACATAAAGATTTACGTGGCCCATAACCTATCAAATTAAATGTATTTGAATCATCTTTCCAATGCCACCAATTTTGCGTTAATCTAATTTTTGAGTAAAATATTATGATCATTTCAGTAACCTGGTATAGTGCAGTGACAAATTCACCGAAGGGAAAACATTAAAAAGGGTCTTTTTACCTACAAGAAAACCCTAAACAAATTTCTTGACTAATAAGAGGCTCAAAGAATCAAATTTTAATCTCTTAATCCCACATTCTCTTCTCTCAAAACCCTAAGGAAAAATCAAAGTAGAAGACTCAATTCAAGATTCATTCAATCTTTTTTAGGATTCTTCTTCAAGGTAAGTTTTTCTCCATGAATTTCATTCTTTCAAACTCAAATTCCACCATACAATTATGAATCACTAATGAAAATCAAAATTCTTGGTTATAGAGATTTCAAGAAGCTCAAGAAAGGTTTTCTTGATTTTTATCCTTCAAGCTAGGGCTTCAAGGCTTCTAATCAAGTTCTTTTTCAAGAACCTTGTTCTTCCAGGTATGTAAGGCTATCATAGTGTTGGACTAGTTAGTCCTCATGGCCTACATCTACTTTTAAATTAGAAAAAGAGTAACCTAGGATTTTATCCCAAGATTTGATTATTCTTTTAGAAATTATATTGCTAATTTTTGAATTGCTATATGTTAGGCATTAAGATTCTTGAGTTGATTTGTTTAGGCCTATATTTCAGCATGAACCCTATGAATTGAGTATTCTTGAGATGAGTAGTATCATTAAGTTCTAAGTGTTTCAGTTCTTTAGTTCTGAGTATTGAGTTTTCTATATTATTATTGAGATCCTTGAGTTAAGTTGTTCATGTCTATATTTCAGCATGAACCCTATTTTGAGTTATAAATTTTGAGAATCTCTTAAAGCCAGCATTTTTGTTTTAAACTGAGTTTTTGAGAAAGTAAATCGGAGTTTGAGAAAGAGTTTTAAAACATGATTAGTATGACAGTCGAGTATGTAATCAATATTTAAGTCGTATGGTATCTAGATATACCATCAATGTTTATGCAGTATGAATTGAGTAAGAGTATAAGAGAACTAAGTATTCCCAAAGGTATCCGTTTTTACATTGATATAAGAGAAACTTTGATTTCTAAATGAGTTACGAGTTCAAGCATATTTCAAGAGCAATTACCTCTTTTAAGAGGATAGTTTGAGCAATTATCTCAAACCAGAGGAAGAGTATGTTTTTAAACATTGAGAATGAGTATATATATTATTAGGAGTAGTATTAAGCACTGATATGGGGATGAGTTTAGACAACTTCACATTTCACATAACCATGTATGCTAACATGGGTACATTGTAATAATTTTTAGATGAATCCTAAGTGCCTTCGGGCAGAGGTTAGTTGATCCACTTAGTTGAGGTGTCCTATATCCCGACAAGGTATATGACAGTTCTAGCAGTGTGGGTGAGACGTTGTGTGATAACGTAGCTCATAGTGATGGTTGTCCGTTAGACAATTTGCTAATAGAGTTAAAGTGCATTTTTATATATCACTTATTATGTTGAGTTCAGAGATGAGAAAGTATTTTGTAAAGCTTTAAATGATTTAACTCCTTTATTTCTTTACATTCAGCTTGAGTACATTGTTATGCATTGCAGTCCTTTCTTTGAGTTATTTGTTGTTCAGCTATATTACATACTCATACATTTAATGTATTAATGTCATTCGACCTGCATCTTTTAATAATGCAGATACAAGTTATTAGGATCCTCAACAAGAGTCTGTTGAGATCACTTCATCGGCTTGTCTGCTTATGAGTGAGACCTCCTTGATTTCAGAGTACTCCAGTTTTATGAGTTGTTAATAGTAACTCTTTTGAGGAGTCGTGGATCTTGTCCCAATACTCATCTTTGTATAGTAGAGGCTTTATAGATAGACATTTTTGGAGAGTCTTTCAGTTTCATATATTATTTAAAACTTATGTTTCATACTCTTTATATTCAGTGAAGTTATGAGATTAAGTAAATTGTTATTAAACATTTCTTTCAATTTGATGCTTATGTATGCTTGAGTTAGTCTTTCGTTTGTAGTCAGCCGGGATGAGGGTTCACTTGGGGGCCACGTCCAGGGTGTAGGCTCAGGTCGTGACAGTTTACGTGAAACACAAAAGGGGAAGAAAAAGAAAAAGAAAAATAAATAAATAAATGGGAAGAGGATTTTTAGGAGGAATAGGGAGTTTGAGGGTACTTAGAATAAAGGGTGAGATAATTTGAATTTTTTAGGGCCCTTTTTTTTCTTCTTTTTCATAATATATAATTTATTTATTCTAGACTTGGTAAAAGTTGAAGGATTAATTAAAATAAATAATAACTAGCCAATACATTCAATTCACAAGCTTCTTTTATTAAAATCTAAACGTAAAGAGAGCATATAATTTTGTTGTAACTTTCATATCTTTTTTATTTATTTATTTTAAATTTTTAAACCTACTGAAATAATAATATTTAAGTATTGAAATGGTGTAAAATCTTAATTTTGGTCAAAAATCGCGTGTCTACAATATCTTATCCTTATACTAGGTACTTGCATCTTGTCTAGAAAATAAACTCCTTTAATCCCACTTGGCAATTGATCTAGCCTGTTGTATAACATAGGTCCAATCCTCTTTGACCACTTGCGGGGTGCATACTATTCTCTAAAATTGATTTAATGTCTGGGTATCATCAGTTCAAGATTAGGCCCAAAGATGTACCCAAGAAGACATTCATGACTCGGTATGGACACTATGAGTTCTTGGTGATGTTGTTTGGGTTGACCAATGAACCTGGAGGCTTCATGAATTTGATGAATGGTGTGATCAAACCATTCTTGGATTCCATTGTACTTGTCTTTATTGATAACATTTTAGTCTTCTCAAAGAGAAAGGAAGAGCATGATGACCATCTTCGCATTGTTTTGGCTATCCATGAGAAAGTTTGACTCCATTTGGGTTGTAGTTGACAGACTGACTATGTCATCCCACTTCATTCGAGTCAGAGTAAACTATAATGCCCAGAAGTTGGCAAAGATTTATGTTAAAGAGATAGTAAGGCTGCACAAGGTGCCCCTTTCTATCATTTGAGACTGTGGTACACAGTTCACATCGATGTTTTGGGGGAAGTTACATGAAGAGTTGGGCACTCAACTCCCTTTTGCACAACTTTCCATCCACAGAGTAATGGACAGTCGGAGAAGATAATTCAAGTGTTGGAAGACATGTTAAGGGCATATGTGATTGACTTTGGAGGGCATTGAGATAAATTCCTACATTTATGTGAGTTCTCTTACAAAAATATCTATCACTCCAACATTGACATGGAACCATTCGAAGCACTTTATGGAAGGTGATGTAGATCGCCCATATGATGGTTTGAGGATGGAGATGTGAAATCTTTGGGGGTGGAGTTAGTAAATGATGATCAGGATAAGGTGAGGAGTATCCAAGCTCAGTTTCTAGCAGCTCAAAGTCGATAGAAAGAGTATGAAGATTGTAAAGTAAGGGACATGACATTTAGGCTAGTGAACAAGTTCTTCTGAAAGTGTCACCCATAAAGGGGGTGATAGATTCGGCAAGAATGGCAAGCTCAGTCCTCGCTACATTTGCCCATTTGAGATCCTTCACTATGTAGGGCCAGCGGCTTATAGGTTGTCTTTACAACCTAGCCTATATGTATTCCATCTAGTGTTCCATGTGTCCAAGAAGTATAATGGGGATGAAGATTATATCATCAAGCGGGACTAAGTTTTGTTAAACAAAGATCTCTGATATGAGGAGGAACTAGTTGCAATCCTTGATCGTGATGTCTGAAAGTTGTGAACCAAAGAGATTAAGTTAGTGGAAGTTCAATAGAAGCATCGTCCAGTTGAGGAAGCTACTTAGGAAACCGAGAAGGACATGCAAGACAAGTATCCCCAGTTATTTGATGATTTAAGTACTACTCTATTCTCGCCTAAGCATAGTTTTCCTAATTTATCACTCAGGGATGAGTGATGTGTTCATTGGTATTTATTTTTATGGCATGTTCTCATATCTATGGATAAGACAATGGGTAACTTTGAAATTTCAAGCCTAGGCCACACTTGGATAAAATCTTAGTCAGATGAGGTCTAGGGTAATCTGGTAATGGATGGTGGATTTGATTATGAATTTAAATATCTAAGTGGATAGCCAAGATGATAAGAAGAATGTATGGCTTTACAGAATCGAATTTGAGCGGATAGAACTCTCGTAATTGATCTTAGCATGAAATGGTGGTTTCAGAACATCAAGGTTCGAGGGTGTGTTGTGACATTGAGACTTGGAACACAAATTTCGAGTCTCTGTCTCAGTGCAACCCGCCATGTCAGGGCCTCAATGGCGGGATTTGACTTGTTATGGCGGGCGAATCACTAGTAAAAAGGGGAAAAGTCCTAAAAACATTATTTTTCTACAAACTTTGTTCTTGGGGAGAAAAAGGACAACCTAGGGCTATTTCTTTTGATTTTTAATTGATTCTCACACTAATGGTAAGTCAATTACTCCCCTAGTTTATAAATTGATTCTTAGAACTTATAATCCTTGCTATATGTCCTTAGGGAAAAGTTTTGGCTTGAATTTAATGGTGGAAAAAGCCCTAGTTGGGTGTTAGGATCATGGGGTTAGCCAAGGGTTAGTATTTGGATATAATCTGGGAAAACTAGGCCTCTATTATTGTAACTTTTCATAATTAAATAGTTTTAGATCAAGAAAAAGCTTAGAGACTTAGGAAAGGGAAAGCTCAAGTTCCTTAAGAGTGTCCAGGCTGTGTTTTAAGGTAGGTGATGGTTTGGTTTCCTGTCTATGTTATATATGCATTGTAACTTCTCCATTGTAGTCATGCATGTATGCGAATAGGGAAAGATGAAATGAATAATTGTGATTCTATAGCATGCAATGAACCTGTTACCTGATTGTACGATACAAATTTGTAAATCATTCATTGTTGTGCTGATTCTTTTTGTGATTATGGTTGATTAGATTGGGTGTCATATTCCGACACATTATTGGATCGAGTGTCATGTTTCGACACACTAACAGTTTGAGTATCGATTTCATGAGAGAACCATCATTGACTGTTGCATTTGAGATTGATATTGTGAAACTGATATATTGAGCATAAGCTGGTAAATTGTTATTCCTTCTGTTTATGTGTGGGTTACTATGTTGTAGTTACTTGTGTATGTCTCACTTACTAGAATAGCCGTGTGATCCTACTAGTACACCGTTATTTGAGCAATGATACTAAACTTGCTCTTTCTTTGTTGAGTACAGGGCATCTTCAGGCGATTGTTGAGAGACCCCAGCTAGGAGATCACTAACTTGTCGAGCTAAGGGTAAGCCAGTTCTTTTATGCTACCATGGATTCATCTGTCACGACCTAGGGGTACCCCTAGATGTAACAATGTGTATAAGACCCCGAGAGGCCTCATACAAGCCACTTAGCATATCATAACATAGAGTAATAGAAAAGAACAGAAATTTATAACTTTTCAATACAATCGGAGTCTTTATAAAATGAAGCAGAAGTCTAATAACATTGTCTCAAACTATATAAACATCATAAATAAAATCTCAAGACACAACCCATACAACAGTCCAAAACTTAAAAGAAAGACATAAAAGAAAGTAGTGATCACATCCTCAATCCAATGAGGACTCACCAATCTTCACTTCCTTGAGCTACTACGATCCAAGCCACAAGAATGAGTATCAATGACACCGGACCCTACATTTGATAAGAATATAGGCAAAGTATGCATTAGTACATTCAAGTACTAAATATGATAGCTAGCATAAACAACATAAACATCATGGTTAGTCAATACAGACCATAAGCATAATCAATGCACATAAATCATCATCATAATCAGAAAGGAATACTTCTCAAGCAACCTTACTCATCCTTAGTCAAGACTTGGGTCATCCGCATCTAGTCAAGCTTACCACATGGAATGCATCTCTAGCAATAATCAACATTATTCATTATTTACATCATAGTCTCATTATTCATACTTACTTTTAAATACATGGGAATTCACCTCTTTTCCTAGCTTATAAAGGCTAATGGGTATTTGCCTCTTGCCTTGCTTAAAGGCTTACGCCTCTTGCCTTACTTACTTTTAGATTGCGGGTACTTGCTTCCACAACTTCGTCACAGGATGCGGGTACTCGCCTCCACATCATTCATCATATAATGTGGGTACTCGCCTCCACATTATTTTATAGGGATCATGGGTACTTGCCTCTAGGTCCATTCATCATAATAAGAACATAGGGACTCACCTCTTATTCAATTCTAAGGAGTAGGGGAATCAGCTCATATCCTATAAATAAAGGTCAACGGTAATCGCCTCTAACCTCATCAATTATATAGTCTTTTAGTCTAGATTTATTTTAGGTGAGCAATCCTTTCAACATAGAATCATTCATGTGAGAAAATCCTTTCACATTCATTTATTCATAATTTGTAATTCATGTAGGAAGTATCCCTTCCATAACAATGACTTACTAACAATTCATACCCTAAGCTTTACTCTCAAAGCCCTAGGTCTTATGATCATCATCTAAGCATCATTCCCAAGCAATTCTTATCATAATTCATCAATCCTATAAGGATACATCTAAACCCACAAAATTTCTCTTCATGGCATCAACCTAATTATATTAATTCTAGGTTAGAATCATGGAATAGGCATGGGTACATGTAATTTATTCTAAAAAGATGTAATTATACTAATTCTATCATAAACAATCACAATCCACTCAATTGGATCCATAATCATCATAACCCACAATAATTGAAGAAACCCTAGCTAGAATTGGGGAATTATTTATCAAATTGGAGGAATTCTAGGGGACTCCATGGATGGAAGATGTCTATGGATGAAGATCTATCATACCTTGATCACAAAGCCCTTACAAGCTTTCAAATTGGAGACTTGATCGTGACCTAGCTTCCTCTTCTTCCTTCTTCTTCCAACTTCTAGAGAGAGAATATTTGAGAGGAGTTTTGGGAATTCTTTTGGGATTTTGAGAGAATGATTTGAATAAGGGGTTTTGGGGGTTAAAAATGTTTATATAGGTGTCCTAGACTTAGGCAAAACAACACCACTTTGATTTAATTCAAACAGAAAAAGACCCATATGCCCCTAAAATAACTGCCAGTCTCTGACCCACTATCCATGAACAACGGACCGTGGATGGACCTATGGTCCATCCTAGTCAACCGTAATTCGTTGTCAGAGACTTTTGACTAGTTGATGGGAAACTAAACCACAGGGCACCGATGGACTTACGACTTGTGGGTCCAATCATCGTCCCGACCTGGAGCTTTCCTCAGGTGCCCAACCACTGACCCACCTACAGTCTTTAGTGGTTGGCCACCGTCAGTTGGCATATGTAACTTCCCAAAACTGCTATTTGTCTCGTTTTGAATCTGGGGTGTTACATATCTCCCCCTTGGGATTATTCAGCCTCGAATGAGATTTTAAGAACGTTTCTAGACAAAAGACTCAAGACTAGCAGCCCATCATGTATGCAACATATATATATGCACACAACTAAGGAGGAAACATCAACTCTGAGTCAAATCTATTCAATGTACCTTAAGGAGGTAGGAACTACATCTAACAACCCAATATGCATGAAATTTTCAGATTTCATATATTCAAGGAGGAGCTACCTTCTCCATCTCATATCATGCTCAACACAATCTTATGGAGCTCATATGCAATTCAATCTCAAAAAGCATATCTAAACATGTTCATCAATTCATCTCATCGAGTCTATAGGCAACTTGTATTCAATACACTACAATATGAGGAAAATCAATCACACAACTCATTTTCTTTCAAAACATAAGTTTTCATGAACATGCATAACATAAGGAAATCAAGGGAACATCTAAATCACACATGACTTCAAATCATAAATAAACCAAGAGGAAACTCATTACCACAATCTAGAGTAGAAGGAAAGAGATGAGGATATCGGGACTTCATATCGGCCTAGGCCTCCCAAGTAGCACCATCAACTAAGTGGTTTCTCCATAATACCTTCACAGAAGCAACTTCCTTGTTTCTCAATCTTTTATCTTGTCGGTCTAGAATCTCAACTGGTACTTCTTTATAAGAGAGACTTTCATCAACTCCCAATCCTTCTAGGGGAATTATGGATGTAATATCTCCAACACACTTCTTAAGCATAGAGACATGGAACACCGGATGCACCATTGCCAAATCATTTGGAAAATAAAGCTCATAGGCAACCTTACGAACAAGTCTCAAAATATGATACAGTCCTACGTATCGGGGACTAAGTTTCCCTTTCTTCCCAAATCTCATCACACCCTTCATAGGTGAGATTGTCAAATAGACCCAATCACTAACCTCAAACTCAATGTCTCTTTTTCTAACATCGGCATAGGACTTATGTCGGCTTTGGGTTGTTCTGAACCTCTCTCTACTAAATTGTACTTTCTCCATAGCCTTATGAATTAACTCGTGTCCAATCAAAGAAACCTCACCCACCTCAAACCATCCTATAGGAGACCTACACCTTCTACCATAAAGAGGTTCAAAGGGGGCCATACCAATACTAGAATGGTAGCTATTATTATAAGCGAACTCTATCAATGGCAAGTGATCATCCCAACTTCCCTTGAAATAGATGACATATGCTCTTAACATATCCTCTAAAGTTTGGATCATTCACTCCGCTTGCCCATCAATTTGTGGGTGAAAAGTTGTGCTAAGCTTCACTTTTATGCCAAGACCTTTTTGGAATGACTTCCAAAACTGAGTACCTCTATTGGAGATAATGGACAATGGCACACCATTCAATCTTACCATTTCCCTCAAATACAACTTGGCATAGTCTTCCACTACATAAGAAACCTTGACGGGAATGAAATGAGATGATTTCATCATTTGGTCTACTATAATCCAAATCGAATCATATTGGCGCCGAGTCCGCGACAACCCCACTATAAAGTCCATATTCACATTTTCCCGCTTCCAAGTAGGAATACTGATATCTTGGGATAAACCTATCGATTTTTGGTGCTCAACCTTTACTTGTTGGCAATTTGGGCACTTATCCACAAATCCCGCAATATCATTTTTCATCCCATTCCACCAATAGATCTCCAGCAAATAACGGTACTTTGTGGTGGCTCCCGGGTGAATAAAATACCAAGAACTATGGGTTTCAGCCAAAATTCGATCCCTTTAACTCATCAACATTGAGAATACATAACCGCCCTTGGTATCTATGTACTCTATCTCCCCCTTGAGAGAAAGCCTCAATAGAGTTCTTGAGTACCACTTCTTTCAATTCTACCAAAATCAGATCTACACTTTCTTTAGCTTTCATGTCACTTACAAAATATGATTCAGAACCATTATGGACCATGGCATCATCCTTGGTGGTGTCTACCAATCGAACACCCAATTGGGCCAATCTATGCACATCTCGTGCCAACTCTTTTCTATCATCATCCACATGAGCAACACTACCCATAGACAACCTACTAAGAGCATCCGCTACTACATTTGCCTTTCCTGGGTGATAATGGACACTCATGTCATAATCCTTCAATAACTGAAGCCACCTTCTTTGGCGAAGATTCAAGTCCTTTTGACTAAACACATTGTAGGCTTTTGTGGTCAGTGAACACATCTACATGCACCACATACAAATAATGCCTCCATATTTTTAAGGCAAAAACCACAACCGCTACTTCAAGATCGTGGGTCATATAATTCTTCTCATGAACCTTAAGTTGTCTTGAAGCATAGGCAATAACCTTTCCATTTTGCATAAGCACACATCCCAACCCAATTCTTGAGGCATCACAATATACCACAAAACCATTCGTACCGTTAGGTAAGGTCAAAACCAAAGTGGAGGTAAGTCTATCTTTCATCTCTTTTCACATGATTCGGATCATACAAACTTAGCCTTCTTTTGAGTCAAAGACATCAATGGAGAGGTAATAGAAGAAAACCCCTCAACAAATCGTCGATAATAACCGGCCAAACCTAAGAAACTTCTAATGTCTGAAGGTGTTAGAGGTCTAGGCCAACTTTTGACTGCATCCATCATTTTAGGATCTACCTCTATCCCTTTCTTGACACAATATGACCAAGGAAAGCTTCCGATCTTAGCCAAAATTCACATTTGCTAAAATTTGCAAAAAGTTGTTGTTCCTTAAGGATTTGTAATATGATCCTCAAATGATCAATATGCTCATTCTCACTCCTTGAATAGGTCAAAAATATCATCGTTGAACACAATCACAAACATGTCAAGGTATTGTCTAAACACCCTATTCATCAAGACCATAAACACCGTTGCAGCGTTAGTCAAACCAAATGACATTACTAGAAACTTATAGTGACCATATCGGGTTCTAAAAGCCATTTTCAAAATATTTTCATCTTTCACCCTTAATTGGTAATAACCCGATCGGAGATAAATTTTAGAGAAATAACTTGCCCCTTGGAGTTGGTCAAACAAATCATCAACCCATGGAAGAGGATACTTGTTCTTAATGGTCAACTTGTTCAACTGTCGATAATCGATACACATTCTGAGGGAACCATCCTTTTTTCATAACAAACAACACTGGAGCACCCCATGGTGAGATGCTTGCTTGGATAATGCCTTTGTCTAATAGATCTTCCAACTATTCCTTCAACTCCTTAAGTTTTGCCAGAGCCATTCTATAAGATGGAATAGAGATAGGTTGCGTATCCGAAAGAAGGTCAATATCAAAATCTATTTCCCTTTCGAGAGGAATACTGGGTAGATTATCTGGGAACACTTCTAGAAACTCTTTTACAATAGAGACCGACTCAAGAGAAGGGGTTTTGGAATCTACATCCCTAACCCTCACTAGATGGTATAAGCAACCCTTAGAGATCATCTTTCTAGCTTTAAGACAAGAAATAACCTTACTCTTTGGCATGGAATTTCCCCCGTTCCACTCTAGGATAAGCTCATTTGGGAATTGGAACTTAACCACTCTAGTTCTAGAATCTATAGAAGCATAACATGAATGCTACCAATCCATACCAAGGATGACATCGAAGTCTAACATATCTAGTTCTACCAAGTAAACAAGAGTAACTCTATGGGATAAGGAGACGGGACACCTTCTATATACCTTCTAAGCCAACACATAATCACCAACATGGGTAGAAATAGAAAAAGGTTCTAATAACACTTCGGGGAGCACATCAAACCTCATAGCCAGATAAGGTGTCCCAGAAGACAAAGTAGCATCGAGATCAAGCAAAGCATACACATCAATTTGAAAAACTTTTAACATACCGGTCACCACATCAGAGGAGCTATGTCGATCACCTCTAGTCTAGAGAGCATATAATTTGTTTTGCGTAGGAGCACTAGCACCGAACCACTTGGACCAGTATCTCCCTCATTCTTAGCCACCGAGGGATAATCCCTTATCTTGTGACCCATCTTGCCACACCCAAAGAAAGCATTGGAGCCCACTAGATACTTACCCTCATGATTTCTCCCATATTTAGCACAAGTAGTCATTGAAGACTTACTACCATCTCCTTGAGGTTTAGGGTTAGACACTCTTTCATTGTTAGGCCTTGGTGAAGCATTTGAAGAACCTTTCCAGGAGAATCTTTATCGAAACCTTGAACGACTTCGTCCACCGAACCTAGAATGTGAGAAGTTACCATCATCCGTTCTTGCCCTCTTTGCTTCCCTAGATCTTTCCTTAAGCTTTTCTTCCTCAATTTGTTGGGCATGCACCATAAGCCGAGAAATGTCCTTATCATGAACAAGCATAGTAGTGTGGCATTCTTTGATAACCAAGTCCCAGCACAAACTTACTCATCTTGGTCTGACAATCCGCCATAAAGGAAGGAGCATACTTAGATAGTTGAGTGAAACTCAATGCGTACTCCCTCACACTCATATTTCCTTTCCAAAGTTTGATGAACTCAAGTACCTTGGCCTCTCTCATATCTAATGGGAAGAACTTGTCAAGAAAAGCACTTTTGAACCTCTCCCACTCTATGGGACCCACTCCTTCTAGCCTTGCCTCTTTCCACTGATTAAACCAAATCTGAGCAACCCCTTTGAGTTGATAAGCAGCTAACTCCACTTTCTATATACCGATGTCACCCCCATAATAACAAGTATCTTATATATCCCATCGATAAATTCTTGAGGGTCTTCCTCACATTTGGAGCCATAAAATTCTGTAGGGTTCATCCTTGTAAAGTCCCTCACTCTTGTCGCTGCCGTACCCAGATTTAGGTTCACGGGAGCTACCACCTCTCTATTGTCTTGGGCCATCATGGCTTGAGCCAATATTGGAATACCGACCTAAATTATGCATTGATTACATTCTCAATCAAGAGATCGATCAGAGCTTGAGGAGGAGTTTAGGGAGGAACTTCTTGACCCATATTGTCTCCCTCCATCCTTCTAACATTAGCCCTTCTAGTAGTCATATCTTGAAAACCATCAAGTAAGGGTTAGGAGAACGACTTTATAGAGTTAAACTCCATGGCACGACTTAGAGAAATGAAGAAGTGAAGTTTCCTAAACATCTAGTAGCCTCTCATTTATAAATGTGGCGCGCTTTACACTTATGAACAAGACCCTACTCAACGTGGTTTGAGACATCCTAGAACCATTCTAAATCTTGTTCTCTGAGTACCAAGTTTGTCATGACCCAGGGTACCCCCTAGATGTATCAAGGCGTATAAGACCCTGAGAGACCTCATACAAGCCACTTAGCATATCATAACATAAAGTAATAGAAAAGAATGGAAATTTAAAACTTTTTAATACAATCTAAGTTTTTATAAAATGAAGTGCAAGTCTAATAGCATTGTCTCAAACCATCTAAACATTAGGAATAAAATATTGGGACACAGCCCATACACTAGTCCAAAACTTAAAAGAAAGACATAAATTAAAGTGGTGATCACATCCTCGAATCCAATTAGGACTCACCAATCTTAACTTCCTTGAGATACTATGACCCTAGACACGAGAATGAGTATCAATGTCATCGGACACTACATTTGATAAGAATCTAGAAAAGGATGCGTTAGTACAATCAAGTACTAAATAAGATAGCTAGTATAAACAACATAAACATCATCATTAGTCAATACAAACCATAAGCACAATCAATGCACATAAATCATCATCATAATAAGAAAGGAATACTTCTCAATCAACCTTACTCATCCTTAGTCAAGACTTGGGTCATCCGCCTCTAGTCAAGCTTACCACATGGAATGGATCTCTATCAATAATCTACATTATTCATTCTTTACATCATAGTCTCATTATTCATACTTACTTTTAAAGACATGGGGATTTGCCTCTTTGCCTAGCTTATAAAGGCTAATGGGTATTCTCATCTTGCCTTGCTTAAAGGCTAATGGGTATTCGCCTCTTACCTTACTTACTTTTAGATTGCGGGTACTTGCCTCCACAACCTCATCACATGATGCATGTACTCGCCTCCACATCATTCACCATATAATACAGGAACTTGCCTCCATATTATTTCATAGGGATCATAGGTACTTGCCGTTCCATTCAACATAATAAGAACATTGGGACTCACCTCTTGTTCAATTCTAAGGAGTAGGGGAATTGGCTCATATCCTTCATATAGAGGTCAAGGGTTATCGCCTCAAGCCTCATCAATCACATAGACTTTTAGTCTAGATTCATTTTAGGTGATAAATCCTTTCAACCTAGAGTCATTCATGTGACAAACGCCTTTCACATTCATTCATTCATAATTAGCAATCCATATAGGAAGTATCCCTTCCACAACAATGACATCAATTACTAACAATTCATACCCAAAGCTTTACTCTCAAGGCCCTAGGTCTTATGATCATCATCTAAGCATCATTCTCAAGCAATTCTAATCATAATTCATCAAACCTATAAGGATACATCTAAACCCATAAAGTCTCTCTTCATAGCATCAACCCAATTATATCAATTCTTGGTTAGAATCATGGAATAGGCATGGGTACATGTAATTTTATTCTTAAAACATGTAATATACTAATTCTATTATAAACAATCACAATCCACTCAATTGGATCCATAATCATCATAACCCACAATAATTGAAGAAACCCTAGCTAGAATTGGGGAATTCATCATCAAATTGGGGGAATTCTAGGGGACTCCATGGATAGAAGATGTCCATGGATGAATAGCTATCATACCTTGATCACAAAGACCTCACAAGATTTAAAATTGGAGACTTGATCTTGACCTAGCTTCCTCTTCTTCCTTCTTCTTCCAACTTTTAGAGAAAGAATATTTGAGAGGAGTTTTGGGAATTGGTTTGGGTATTTGAGAGAATGACTTGAATGAGGGGTTTAGGGGTTAAAATGTTTATATAGGTGTCCTAGACCTTAGAAAATGATCCCAATTTGATTTAAATAAAACCAAAAAAGACCCATATGCCTCTAAAAATAATGCCAGCCTCTCACCCACGGATCATGATCGGCAGACCGTGGATAGACCTATGGTCCGTCCTGGTCCACCTTCATTTCTGGTCAGAGACTTTTGACTAGTTGATGGGCCACTGAACCATGGGGCATTGATAGACCTATGGCTCTTGGGTCTAGTCGTCGTCCCGGCCTGGAGGTTTTCTAAGGTGCCTAACCACGGACCCACATATGGTCCATGGTCCATGGTCCATGGTCCATGGTCCCAACCATGGTCCATGGTTGGTTACCGTTGGTTGGCACCTACAACTTCCCAAAATTGCTATTTTTCTCATTTCCAATCCAAGGTGTTACATCATCTAGGATCTTAGTCCATTTCATTCGGACTTAAACCTTTCAGACTCTTACATATGTTTAGTTATTTTGGGGTTGTATCCCCTTAGCTTTGACCATTTAGTTAGAAGTTTTGGTACAACGACTTTGAGGTTCTAGGGGTTTAATTTTAGCTTGTTTATGTTTGTGTTTGGTAACTTACTGACTTGGTGGGAACTCAACTTTTAAATTGATTATTTAAACCTGTTTCCACATCTTTAAATACATGTCTTTTTGTTAGTATTATTTTGTTAGGTTGTATTAATGTTTCTTCCACCTGAGGGTTAATGTGGGTGTCAATCACGATAGTTTGGGTCGTGACAAAACTGAACTTGTTGAAAGAGAAAAAAAATAGTATTACCTTATGCTGGGAAAAATTCAACAAATAAGAGGGCAATAGTAATAGCTTTTTTTGTAGTCTAAGAATAAATGATAAAGACATTTGACACAGTATGGTAACTTTATAAAGTGCAAAGAATTTGAAAAGGGTATAAAGTATTTAACTGATTGAAGTTAAAAAGACCAAAGATATAAATGTTGTAATATGAAAAGTTTGATATTGCAACTGATAATTCTAAAAGGTTTGGACACTAACCATCTACAATAATTGGTGCAGAGAGAAATAGTACTCCCCCCACTCGCTCCCTTCAGTGAAACTGAACTAATTATCCAATTGATAGAAGATAAACATTTTAGCTTCTAATATGTAAAAGTTATTAGAGGAATGGTGTTATTTAAGTGATCAAGACAAAGTGATTATTTTTAATATGGTAAGGATATTTTCGCAATTCAACTGTCAACTATGGAGTTTTCCACTTTTAGTATAATATATGATATGATTTAGGCATTAGCAAAACTTTCAATGGTCAAGGTGGTCTTGTTCTACTGAATTAGCATGGATTTGAATCCCTTATCTAGAAATTTTAATGTTATAAATAATCCCCCTTTGAATTCAAAACTCAAAAATAAAAACGATAAATATGGCTTTGGTTGGGCTCGGACAAAGGTCGAGAGGGCAGATGCACTGGCCAGCTATGTTCCTCGGACTCTTCAAAAATGTCGATGGGTTCGTATAATATCCTCCAAAATTAGTGCATTTTTGGAGGATCTGACATGGGTACGACATCAATTTTGGAGAGTCTTAGCAACTTAGTTGGCCAGTGCTAGTAGCACCAAGTGTCATCCTATGCTTTCCATGAGGGCACTATTCATTTTATTTAGTTTCTGCTAGTTTCACTCGATAGAAAAAAAAAAAATATATATATATATATATATAAAAATTTTCCCAAAATTATCGTGTTCACGTGCACCCCCACCTATACACGTGGGTCTGCCTATGTATATATATTAAAATCCTTTGTCGTTATGTTAAAGGACCGAATTTTATGCCTTTCATAACCTTAAAACCCCATTTCATCAACAATTCAAGTCTCTAATTATATGTCATTGTTGTCATTCCCCCACAATCTCAAGCTTCCTCCTTCGTTATTGTGTCCCCAGACCTATCATTTCATTTGTTTTCAAGATTTCTTCCGGATCAGATCCGTATAATTCCGTGAGTTTTTTTTTTAAATTCCAGAATTGCAATCCTGGTGATTTATACATAAATTATGTACAAGATAAACAAAAAGGGGAGGGACTTAACCTTAACCCCAAATATATATATCAGTGATTGTTAAGCAATCCTCGCAAAAGCGGAGAATTATTAAGCATGCCACTACTTTATATTTCCACATATCTAGAGACTATATAGATTAGCTTACAAAAAATGGGCTTTGTCGTATCTTATCCTTATGCTAGGTACTTGCATCTTGTCTAGCAAATAAACTCCTTTAATCCCACTAGGCAATTGATCTAACATGTTGTATAACATACGTCCACTCCTCATTGTAGCTAATTTTGAAAGATGATCAGCCACTGTGTTGACTTCTTTGAAGCAATGAGTGCAGCAAAAATCATCATTCCCTACTAAATCAACAGTCTCATCCATGATAAACTTCAGGTTGCGATTTTGAGAAGTTCTATTATTCATCATATCAACCACGAGCAAGGAATCCATTTCTATTGTGCCTTATTGATGCCCATTATTCTTCAACCATTGAAAAACATACTTAGCAGTTGTTGCCTCAACAACATTATGCTCTATAAAAATTCCATCCACGTAAGTTCAATCATCCTTTGTTGTGGTCTGTTCTACACCACAATCTTACAATTAATACTTCGTCTCACATTTTCAACAACTTGACATTGTTGATTCCAGTGGAGATCCATTTTCTGAAGTGGGATAGCTTTGTCCATAGCAGCTTTAATCTTTCAACTTATTTGTTTCTCCACTCTTCTAAATAAAAACTTGTTTTCCTACCATATCAACAAGAACACCTCACCTTCCACAACTCTTAGAAAATTAATATTGGAATATTCTTAATCATCATTTTGTGTATTGCATTATGTCCAAGTGTCTGCTTATATACCATGAGTTTATGGTATTTTCAATATATTTCACTTAAGAGTTGTGTGGATTTAGGGCCATTTGTATTGGAAATAATGTATTTGTGTCATGTTTGCAGGAAATAGGCTTGGACGCGATTGAGTGAGATGATAGCTAAAAATTCTGCAGAAGTGACCACCCACAAAGGTACCTATGGACCGTGGGTCCTAAGATGGCCTATCGATGGGTAGATTAGATACGAGCATCAGGGAAGTCTAACTAAGTGTGGAACTACGAAGTGATATACGAATAGTAGGTCGACCTATAGCTCTTCCTGTACAGCCGTGGAAGATGTTCAGAGAGTTGAAGCTTTAGTACCTGATGAAAATCCTAAGTGTAGAGCCATGGAAGAGGACCCATGGACTGTAGGTCCACCTCGGTCAGTCCTGCACGTACGTAGAAGCTGATCAGAGAATGAGGTAAATGTAAGGGTTAGTAAATTATACACACGTAGCCAGACTAAGGTGCGGAGTGAAATTCCCTATTGGGAGGGCCAATCACTTAGGGATATCTAGCTTACCAACTTTGCATGTGATACACTAGGAAAGGATTACTATTATTAGGATTGCTGTGTAAAAAGCTTATGGGGAACACATACACCCTAGTTTCTATCTCTCATTAATAACAACAAAGTTTGAATCTTTCTCACTTGTCACTTAAACAGCAATCAGTTATTTGTTTCACAAATCCCCCTCCCCCCTCTTTAATTACTTGTCTCGGAAATAAGTTGACTAAACGAATATAATAGTGAGTTAAGTTTAAGTCTAAACCATATTCCTCGTTGGATCGACCCCAACCTACATGTTGGGTTCTTTATTTGACAACGATCTCTTATACTTCTTTAGGGAGGTGTAATTTGAGCGTGTAATTTGCCACCAGTATTGAAGGAATACTTTAACTTGTTTTCTTCTGTACACGACTCCCAAAGGTTGACCAAAAAACTTTCCCACATGTTTTGCAGGCTCAATGTCAATAAAGAGGTGTTTGATAGTTTTTGACATAGTTGTAGCAAAACATAGGCTAGCAGGAGAGCTTTCCTTCCCAAACCTGCATATAACATCATTAAAGGGTAGTTTAGATTTAATGAGTAACCAAGACGAGAAAGACATTTTGAATGACATATTTTTATGCCAAATGTTTATCCATACATGATCTGACACTCTAGATTCCCTTATGCAATTCCAAGCAAAGTTATTTGAATAGACACCATTACTAGTAGCCTTCTAAATCAATAAATCACTTCTACTACTGGAACCAATTTTAATATTAATGATATGCTGAACCAACCACCGCGGCAACACATCTTGGACACAGCACTTGGCCTCAGTGAATTTAGACCAAAAAGTATTTTGACACCTGAACCTCCACGACTTCTTGATATTGAGAATATCACAAATGTCTTTTTTGTTTCTCATACCTAATCCATCTTCATTTCTCGGGAAATACATGTTCTTCCAAAACGCCCAATGATATTTGTCTTTATTTGTTGTGGAGCCCCAAAAAAACCTACTGAAATGTCTCTCCATAAGCTTGATAATACCTTTAGGAGGAGTTGAAGCAGTGAGAGTGTATATAGGCAATGATTGGAGGACATGTTTAATGAGAATGTTTTTGCCTCCGTATGAAAGCATGCTGCTTTGCCAACCATTGAGCCTTTTGATAAATTTTGATAACAACTTCTCAACATACTCATTCCTTTTCTTCCCAACTTAGATAGGACATCCAAGATGATCAATGTAAACTCTTTGTTAAGGAATTCAGTAGAGCTTCTAATTTTGTTAATCGTACTAGGTATTGTACGTGGAGAAGTAAGGTACAAACATTTATATTTGTTCATTTTTTTGCCTGAACTTTTCTCATACCAGTGAATTTTCTTCGTAATAATCCTAATGGATTTGGTGTTCCCACTAGTAATATTAGAATGTCATCTGTATACGATAGATGATTAATAATCGGCCCCTTCATGGACATAGTAAAAGGTAAGAAATGATCATTTTGAATAAGTCTGTTAAGAAATCTAGCTAAAACTTCAGTGCCAATGATAAAAAGAGAAGGAGAGAGAGAGAGAGATATCAATTACTAAAGAGAAGGATTTAGCCTTTTAGAAAGAATTTTAGTAATGACTTTACTTGAAAAATTACTAAGGCTTCTAGGTCTCAATTCTGAAACAATTAGGAGAATCTACTTTTGGGATTAAAGTAAGAAGGGTATGAAAGAAGATAATTAGTTTTCCTTTCAAGATGAAAAACTAAACAAAACCAAATACATCATCCTTGATAATATCCCAAGAAGATTGATAAAATTTACTTGAGAACCCATCAGGGCCAGCAGCACTGTCTAATTTCATCTCAAATATGGCTTCTTTAATTCATCTTCTTGAGGGCACTTGATAATGCTAAGATTATCTCCGTGGATGATGCATTTGGTTATACAGTCTAAAATATTAGGATCAACCCGTTGTTTTAAATTAATAATATGTTCATAATGTTTGATTGCAGCTTTTGCAATTTTTGCATCTCCAGTAATTCATTTCCCTTTATTGATTGTTATTCTACTCAGGCTCAACCTTCTCTTCCTGTATCTTATCATAGAGTGAAAGTACTTTCTGTTATTGTCACCATCTTCATACCATTTAATCCTAGCATTTCTTCAACAAAGACTCTTGCTTGTCGAGCCAATATACATATTCGGCATGCCCATCGTTCAACTCTTGTATACAATTTTTAGAGTTGTTAATCATATCCTGTCACGACCCAAAAACGGACGTGATGACACTAGTTTTTTTCCACCAAGACAAGTCAGCCTCAACCCAACGAAAATGAAAGAAATGCGGAAAATAGTAAAATTTAAGAACAAGGTAAAGTAGAAAACTTATTCTTCTATTAAAATCCATAAAATCTGGTTGTCAGTTCTACAAGCTCCTAAATACATAAGTACAGAATTAAGAAATAAATACAAGTCTCAATGTTTGTTTCTCAAATAGAACAAAGTGTAAGAGAAAGAAAAAGAGGGCCCACCAAATAACAAGCAGCTACCTCTTTAAGTCCTTGACAAGCCTCGTGATCGAAGAAAGAGAAAGAGATCATGCAAGTCAAGTCCACATTCATGCTTTCAAGCCTTTCATCACTCAATCAACAACAGTTACAATAAGGTAATTCACATCATCATGATCAACAAATTTCCTTTTTCATTTCAACCCCTTATTATTCATTTAGATGTATCAAGTGGTCAATTTAAACCCTTCATCTCAGCCCCATCACTCCCAACACAGAATCAACGAAGAAAGCATACGAATTCAACTAGAATATAAGGTTTAGGAAGGTACTTGCCTTAAACCAATCAACAATGACTCCATTAGTTGAGTCTTCCCCTTCTGAATCACTTCCAAAGCCACACAATCTATGCACAAGCAAGTATTCAAATAAATTTCTGGAAACAACAATACCCACATCAATCCTCTTGAAAGGTGGGTCAATTAACTCAAACCCCCATTCAAAAATCAATGTTTGAATTTGAAATTAATAGTTGAAATGATGTTGAAGGCCTTATAAACTCATTAGAAAAAATTATTTTGAAAAAAGAGATCAAAGTTACTTCAAAATCACCATTTAAGCTAAGAACTTGGGTTCTTGAACATTGCTATAAGACTACCTAAATATCACATTTGGATGTTAAAACTCTTAATTAATCAATGGAAAATGAAGGTTTAGGATCAATAACACTTACCCAAATGATCTAGCATAAAAATCCTTTCAATATTTCCACCAACGGTCCCCAAAGCTCAAAAATGGGGAAATGGGCTTAAACCCCAAATATGGTAGAAACCCCCCCTCCCTCATAAATCATTTAAGCGCCAGGGGTTTGTGAGTACCATCAAGTCCATTTTTGTTCCTTGACAAAATGGTATCAAAACACAGGTTCATAGGTCTCACGTGTATACAAGCCGTGTCTACTTAGAGTCTCGAAGATCGGTAAAGATATGTCAACACTTATCTCTGAGCTGTTATGAAGACTATTAGGAAACTTCCTTTTTGTTTATTCTTTCTCACCATGCATGGTTACCTTCTTTAGTACTAAGCTATCGTATATTCTTTTGATAGAAAGAGAGGACTAGAGCTATTGTTATCGATGGTAGATAGGAGGTAGTTTCTGAGATAGTCGTTGAGGCCTCATCTAGGGGTAGAGGCAGAGTCTGAGCTAGAGGCCATATTTGTGGAACGACACTAACCAGTGGTCGTGCCCATTGAGCAGTACATGCAAGAGGTCATACTATAGAGGTCTTTCTAGAGCCTCATATTGATGACAAAGAGAACTAGGTTCCTCCAGAGCCTGCATCCACATCTTTTCTTCAAGATACCTTAATAAGGGTTTTGACTGTGCTCGAAAGCTTTTCTAAGAGTTATGGTGCATCCGGCACACTACAATTCTAAGATTATAGTGGGGACTCAAACCCAAGAACAACAATAAGCCCTAGTTATTCAGGACCCGGTGAGGGAGCCACCAATGGATCTCATGGCTAGGAATGATCTTGCACCAGTAATTAGGGGTCAAGTTGCACTGTCGGTTGTTCTTACAGAGGATGAGCAACACGGGTATGGGAAATTTTGAAAGATGGACCCACCTCAGTTTCAGGATGGAAATATCAAGGATGCTAATGAGTTTCTAACTATATGTTGAGAGTTTCTAGAGGTGGTTGGGTTATCTAAGTCACATGGGGTTCGGTATGCTACCCTTCCACTTCGTGGGCCAGCAAGAGAATGGTGGAGAGATCATTTAGGGTCTTTTCCAATTGGATCTCCTATACTTACATGGGAAATACTTTCCAGTGCCTTTCATGACCGCTTCATCCCTTGGAGAATGAGAGAGGAGAGTCATTTTAGGTTTGAGATTCTGAGACAGGACAACTTATCTGTTATAGAGTATGAGGCCCATTTTTGCTAGTTGTCTAGGCATGCTTTAGCCATTATTAAAGATGAGACGAAAAGATCCGCACATTTGTGAGGGGCTGACTTTCTCTATCAGATCAGCTGTGTTTAGGGCATCTCGAGAGGGCTCTTCCTTCCAGTCCATTGGGAGTGCCACCAAAGAGGTAGAATTGATGGAGAGAGATGAGTTTGGGGACCTTAAGAAGTCCCATACATTAGGTTAGTTTCATGGTGCCTCATCTTGAGGCAAGGAATCACACAGAGAGAGTGGTTCCTTTCAGTATCGGGGCCCATTCTTGCATCTATGTCGACATCAAGGGTGGTTAGATACCTCGGGATTCTTATAGCATGGGTCAGGGCTCATACGGTTCACAAAAGTGACCTACAAGGCGAGGCAAGGTTTTCAGGATCTGCACAGCAGTTCCCGAGTAAGATGTTTGCTTTAGTTGTAGAGATCTCAATCACCTGATGCGATAGTGTACTTTCCAAAGGAGTCGTGAAGGACCCTAACCTACTTATTCATTTTAGACTAGACCACTGGTACCACAGGGTAGAGGTCTAGGCAAAGTTCAATCATGTAGAGGTGGTAGAGCTTATGGTATTGGTACTGCGGCTCAGCAGAGTGGAGGTAGAAGTACCACCAAGGTTGGAGGTGGCATAGGGGGACATTATTTTCTTTCCCATGGAGACCTGAGGTAGAGACTTTTGATGCTATTATTACAAGTATCATCCCCGTATGCCATCGATCTGGTCTATATTATTTGATCCGGGATCTACATTCTCTTATGTGTCTACTTATTTTTCTGCTGAGTTTGATATGATGTGTGATATCATGCATGTAACTATTCATGTTTCTACACCCGTGGGTGATCCTTTAGTAATGGATCAAGTGTATCGATATTGTCTTGTTTCTTTGGTAGGGTATGACACTTGGGTAAACTTAATCATTCTAGGGATGGTAGACTTTGATGTTATCTTAGGTATGTATTACTTTCCCTTGTCACGCTATTCTTGATTGTAATTCTAAGACTGTGTCCTTAGCGATGAATGGTGTTCCGAGGTTTAAGTATAATAGTGCTAGTGGTTCTTATCATAGCAAAAGTTATCTCCTTCATACGTGCTCAGAAATTGGTGGAGAGAGGATGTTTGTCTTACTTAGCCTTCATTCGAGACACTAGTATTGAACCACAAGCCGTGGATATCATTCTCGTGGTTTGGGAGTTTCTCGATGTATTCCCTGCTTATCTTTTAGGTATTCCTCTTGATAGGGATATTTATTTTGCTATTGATTTGGAGTTTGGTACTAAACCCATTTCTATAACTCCTTACCATATGACTCCAATAGAGTTGAAAGAGTCGAACGACCAGTTGTAGGAATTGTTGAGTAAGGGGTTTATTCACCCTAGCGTATCCCTTTGGGGTGCCCATATGTTGTTTGTGAAGAAGAAGGACGGGACTATGAGGATGTGTATTGATTACAGATATTTGAACAAGTTAACACTAAAAAAGAAGTATCCTCTTTCGCGTATTGATGACTTATTTGATCAGCTACAAGGAGCATCATTTTTCTCTAAGATTGATTTGAGGTTTGGATATCAACAACTGAAGATTAGGGCATCATATATCCCTAAGACAGCTTTTCGAACTCGGTATGGGCATTATGAGTTCCTAATGATGTCCTTTGGGTTGACTAATTCCCCTACAACATTCATGGAGTTGATGAACGGGGTGTTTCGACCATACCTTGATTCTTTTGTGATTGTCTTCATAGATTATATTTTGGTTTACTTCAGAACTGAGGAGGACCATGTTCCACACTTGAGGATTGTACTTCAAAGGTTGAGGGAAGAGAAGTTGTATGCCAAGTTCTCAAAGTGTATATTTTGGCTTATTTCTGTGAAATTCTTGGGACACGTGGTGTCTAAGGAGGGTATTAGAGTAGATCCGGCCAAGATTAAGGAAGTTAGAGGTTGAACGCGACCTATTTCTCTAACATAGATTCAAATTTTTGTAGGATTAGCAGGCTATTACTGATGATTTGTTTAGAGTTTCTCTACTATTGAACCTTTATTGACCAGATTGACTCGACAGGGTATGGGTTTCCAGTGGTCTAATGAGTGTGAGGAGAGCTTTCAAAATTTTAAGACTTTGTTGACTTCGGTTCCTATATTGACTCAACCAGAGGAAGGTGTGGAATTTACTGTGTACTTTGATGCTTCAGGAGTCGGGCTGGGTGGTGTATTGATGCAGAAGAGGAAGATGATTGCTTATTCTTCTAGGTAGTTGAAGACACATGAGAAGAACTACCTTACTCATGATTTAGAGTTAGTGGTCGTGGTCTTTGTACTTAAGTTATGGGATCACTATTTGTATGGGGTGCATTGGGAGATCTTCACTGATCATCGGAGTCTTCGGTAGATCTTTAGTCAGAGGGATTTGAACTTGAGGCAGCGTATATGGCTTGAGTTGTTGGACTGTGATGTAACCATTCTATATCATTCGGGGAAGGCCAATATGGTGAAAGTAACTTCATCCAAGTAAATCATACTTTTTGTGGAAACAGAGGATGTTCAAGCATACCAACCCTACTCGTACTCATCAAATTAAATGCTTAAGGAAATAAAAGAACTAAAAGTCAAAATTTATCCTTTTTGCTCCTACTCATAAAACTACATTAAATAAAATTTAAATTTTACTTTCTTAGCTCCTACTCATCAAATTAAATGCTTTAGAAAATATCGCAAGAACTAAAATTTGATATTTATCATTTTGACTCCTACTCATCACAGTAAATCAAATAAAATTTAGAATTTATCCTCGTGACTCCTACTCATCAAGTTAAATCAAATAAAATGTTGTAAGCAATTAAGAGAAATTACTTTTCCTCCTAGATCATACTCATCAACAGATAATCTATTGCCATAATCTTGACAATTTTCCTATATATGCAAATTTATTCACTCTCCCTTTGCTTCCAATCCTCTCTGTCTTTTATTTTTTTTTCTAAAGAAATAAAAAATTAATTGACAGATTGTCTAGACTAGTGATGGACTACAACAAAGAAAAGGCTATCAAGGCTAAAGGCGTCGCTAAAGAAATAATGGGAAATAATAGAAAGAGGGCATCAACAAAATTAAGTGAAAATTGGGCTGTATCTGATCATCTGCCTGGGCAGTCTCCATTGTCTCAACGAGGAAAATCGGCTAATATCTACGCGGTGTAGACATCGTATCAATTATCATGATAATCTAAGTGATGATGATGATGATGAATATTCTTCTAAGAGATTTAAGGGGGCTGGATATCCATCTCCTACTAAGGAATTTGAGCTACAACATTTGTCTCATGTAGCAACTCCTAATGGAGAGAGAAAGAAATTAAAAGATTGTTTGTCCTATGAAGAGAGCTTTCAGAACACAAAGATGGAAATTGAGACTGCAAATGGAAGTGTTGACGTAGGGCTTTGTACAATGACTAAGTCAAAATCATTTGAATATCCAGATCCAGATTTTAGCGATTTTGACAAGGACAGGTATGGGCAAGTATGGGCTGTTTATGATACCTTGGATGGCACGCCTAGATTTTATGGCATCATCAGGGAGATTTTTTCTCTGGAATTTAAATTGTGCATAGCATGGTTAGAGCCAGAGCCGCTGAATGAAACCAAATGGCTATATGAGGGCTTTCTAGCTTATTGTGGTAGGTTCAGGATAGGAAACTTAGAACACATTGAAGTTCATCTTATGTTCTCACATTTAGTATGTGCAACAAATGGAAACAACAATGATGCAATAAAGATATTTCCAGTGAAAGGAGAAAGTTGGGCCCTCCTAAAAGATTGGGGTAGTAAAAATCTCAATTATGAATTTGTTGAGGTCTTCTCAAACTATAATGAATCTATTGGTGTGCATGTTGCATACTTGGATAAAACAAAAGGCTTCACTTCTCTTTTCCATATGGTAGGAAACCTATTTCTAGTTCCAGTAAAGGGTATATTTAGATTCTCTCATCGAATTCCTTCTATGAAGATGATAGGGATGGAGAGGGATGATTTTCCTGAAGGATCCTTTTAATAGACCCTACCTCCTTACCTATTGACCAAGTAGATGTTTCCGCTTCATTGATAGACCAAAGTCATGGACTTTGTAAATTCTTCTGAAAATTGGGTTGCACCAATACTTAATCAGGTTCCTAAACCTGAGTTTTATAGATTTGCTACTGAGAAATCACTAGAGAAATTTCAAATTGGTCAATGTTGGGCAATATACAGCGATGAAGATGCCTTGCCCTGATACTATGGGCTGATAAAAAAGATAGATCTTATCCCTCAGTTTGTGTTGCATGTGGCATGGTTTTATGCATGTCCACTCCCTAAAAGTACAATACAGTGGCATGATAAAACAATGTCAATTGGTTGTGGATTGTTTAAGTTTTTAAACAGTAAGTTAAAAAAATATACTGTAACCAACAACTTTTCACATGTTGTAGTTACATAACCTTTGAAGAAGGGTGTATACAAGATCTTCCCCAAAATAGGTGAAGTTTGTTCAATATACAAAAACTGGAGTGCTCAGTTGATGAAAGGTAATAATCTAGAAGATTTTGAATATGAGATTGTTGAAATAGTGAATGTTTGCAATAATTAGGTAGATGTGAAGTTCTTAGAGTGGTTAAAAGGTTTCAAGTCTGTCTACAAGGCTCGAGTGGAAGAAGAAGAGGCTAACAAAGTAGTGAAAATATGTGTATCAGAGCATCTCAGGCTTTCTCATCGAAATCCTGCTTTTTGCCTGACAGAAGAGAGAGGTGGCAGCTTGCGAGGTTTCTGGGAGCTTGATCCAGTAGGAATGTCTCTGTGTTTAGTCACTCTTACGGACGAGAGGACAGTAGCTCATTTTGTGACCAGTCTCTTTAACATTACCCTCATCAATGAATTTGTATGTGCTTCTAGAGTCTATGAGTATGGCCAGGTTCCTATTTTTAACGGTCCCTTGACCAAAATAGTGTTTACCCTCATATGGATTCCTGGGGGTGCACTTAGACACACAACTTCTTTTATTTCTTGTTCTATATCACCTTCATTGATTATATACAGAGTGATATCCTCAACCTATGCATTTGCCTCTTCTACTACCTCATTAGGTTCAAGTTCTCCTATTCGACAGTTTAGTTGTTTCCTCTTGCATTGATGGCCAGCTCTATCTAAAAACAAGTGATTGTTCCTCCTATATTCATAAATCTCAAGGCTCAACTTGTAAGTAGTAGGCATAGTTGTCAGCATACTAGTGCTCTTAACAACAGCTGCATTTCCAATAGGTTTGAAGGTATTTTTGTTCTTCTACAGGGTAGCTTCAATAGCCCTCTCTTGCATTCTAGCTTGCTCAATATCAAATCTAAAAGATGTGAGCTTAAAAATCTTTACATCAAACCTTATATTTTCTTTTAAACCCCCCATAAAACTGGAAACAAAATGAGACTCAATAAGAAGTTGATTTCTCACCAACATTTGAGTTTTAAGATCTTTAAATTTGCCTAGAAACATATCCACAGATTCAGTCTGTTCGAGC
Source organism: Solanum pinnatisectum (assembly GCA_035578085.1). Lineage (NCBI taxonomy): Eukaryota > Viridiplantae > Streptophyta > Magnoliopsida > Solanales > Solanaceae > Solanum > Solanum pinnatisectum. The sequence continues at coordinate 30,587,390 of CM069076.1, forward strand.
CATTTAAATTCCTCCATTATATCATCTAATTTTTCCGCATCAAAGCTATCACATAACTCCTCCTTGAATTCGGTCTAAGTCACCACACCCCTACTCAAAACTAATGAATGGTACCATGTCTCAACTAAACCATTCAAGTAAAGAGCATTGGCCTCTAATTTTTCATTCTCAGTTATTCTATACAAGTTAAAATACCTCTTACATTTTTGAAGTCATACCTTAAGTTTCGGGCCTTCAAGGGGTAGCTCATATTCAGGAGGAGGAATGGAATGTTGGTCAATTTGGAGCTCGAGGATACATGTATGGTTTAATACATCTCTAATAAAAATAGGAAAGAATAGAATTAAGTGATGGTACATGCACTAAATTAGGTATATGATTATCTAGATATAATAGCCACTTTCTTAAGGCAAAATGTAAGTCAAGTTGGTAGAAGTCCACTTCTCTTCAAAGAGAATCATTTAATTTAGAAAGCAAGTAAAAGTGAAGTAAAAAATCAGTTTCTCTACTTGTCTTCAAGAATGAATTAGAGTGACAAAGAGTGTTGCTTCTCCCGAATTTTCAACTTGTCCAATTTTCAAATACCATTTTTCCACTTAAAAATATTTTTTTACAAATTTCACAATTTTCATAGCTAAACGGGTGGCGGGGTGCTATACAAATTAGAATGGAATGAAGTTTATTTTTTTCATTTTATTGGGGAATCTTTTTATTTTCTTTTCTGTTTTTCGTTTGCTTGGGAAAACCTTTTTCCCTCAATAGTTCATACTCATCATGCAACAATTACTTCTCTAAGTTTCACTGTTTTTAAGAGGTTCAATATTGAATAGAAGATCTTTATAATTTTAACAGAGCAGAGTTTTTAAATTTCATTTTATAGGGTAGTCTTCTATTTTCTTGTTGTTTCTTTTTGTTTGCTTGGAAAAACATTTTCCCTCGATTTGCTTCATACCCAGAATATGTTTGTAATATATATATATGTATATATATATATATATGTATATGTATATATATATATATATGTATATGTATATATATATGTATATATATATATATATAACACAAGATTTGAAGGTTTTGGGTACAACAATATTATCTTAACTACTTTCTATGTACGTGTATTCCATATTAATTAGTATAAAAACATTTTAAAGTAATATTATTATTAGAACATGTGTGATGAGTTGCACATAACGTCTAGAGGCCAAAAATAATGTTAGTTGAAACTGATGAATAGATTCATAAAAAATAAAATCAAAGAAGTCCAATATAACGAAAACACATAAAGTAATCATAGAAGAAAAAAAATATAACATACACATCTTTTTTAAGACTTTAAGCATAACAATATAGAGGGAAAAAATACATAATTTTTCGAATTCTTGTCGACAATTTCTTCCATAACCAATCGAAATAGAAGAGTCTTCTTCATCAAATCAAACTAAATTATGAATCAAGTAGTACAATAATGATATTAGCGCTTCATTGCTTTGATTATAGAATGAAAAGGATGACATTGGGTAGGGGTCTCATGAAATTAAAAAATGAATTTATATAGATAAAAATGTTGGAATACCAAAAGACATCTTAAAGTTTCAAATTAAATATTTGAAGGTTATGAATATGAAAAGCATGAAATTTATGAATATTAAAAAATAGCAATTGAATAGATAATTAGATAATGAAGGTGAATGTTTAAAACAAATAAAAAAGTAAAATAATAAATAAATGAATAAGAGAAAAAGATTAGTCAAAATGTCTTGCTTTTTTTTTTTCCAATTTGAGAACTTGTTCAATCTGAAAAGAATAAAAACATAAATCAATAAGGAAAGAACAAAAATATACTTTAATCTTGAAATAAAAAATATGCACATTTATACAAAACTAGGGAACTTATCCGCGCTTCGAGCGGTAAAAAAAATTATATGAACTTGTGATTTAATTGTTATCTAATAGTTTAATATTGTAAACAATCTAAATTTATAGTTTTGATTACTTTTCTTGTTCCAAAAGATTATTCAAGTATAAGTTTATAATCTCAACTCATATGTTATTGCAAAACTTAATTTGAAAATTAAATCCAACCTACAATTACATTTTAAAAGAAAATAATTACAACAACTCAATAAGAAGAAAGTTGAAAACAAAAGTTCATAATAACTCATTTGTAGTTGGGTTTTTTTTTTTTTTTTTTTTTAAATATATATTTAGTTTAGTAGAAGAAAATGAGCAATTTGGAAAAAAAATTATGTAAAATTTGTGATAAACTTGAATAATGAACTACTTACAAGTAATTGAAATAACAATAGGTCTTAAAAGTTTCAGTTAATATAAAATTACTTTATACAGTGTATTTGGATATTCATACCAACAACTTATAGATCTAGTAAATGTTTTACTCATATTCCCCTTTAATGTTGCCAAAAATATCATTAAAAGGTCTAAACATTTTGGGCAAATTCTAATACTATTGATGGAAAAAAAAAGTTGTAAAACATTCTATTTGTTTCAGCCTCTCCAAAATTGAAGAAAGAGGGATAAAAAATAATAAGTAAAAATAAATTGTGTTTCTCTCTTCTTCCTTTTTAGTTATACTTTTTGTTTTTCTTGTGATACTATAGATTCTTGTAAGTGTATATTTTACATGTTCCTACAAATATGATTACAAAATTTGTATTAACTATCAAAAAGAGAATATTTCATTTATGACCCTTAAAATCTATATAGGAGTATAAGTTTAAGAAAGTTTAATTGTACATTGAAAAATTAAAGTAATTAAATAGGATTTAAATATGAGGAAGGAAAATGCCAATTTCTGAATAATATTTTCATGCTCCGAGAATCATTAATGTTATGTTACAAATTCATAAAATCTAAAAAGAATTTTTCATCTAAGAAAATAAAATTAGGGATGCAAACTTGACATGAGAGAGATTTTTATTTTTTTTACATGAGAGAGATTCAAAAATGCAACAAAATTAGTTTCAAGCTTCAATTTAATTGAGAATCCTTCTTTGGACAATTGAGAAATTTATCATCTACTAATTTATCATCAATAATATGTAAATTATTTGACAAAATTTATTTTAAAATAACGTCTTATTTTATTATTATTGACATATTGTTTAAATTTGAAGTTAACACTTAGCAACAAAAACATGCTCACACTATCTCTAAAAAAATACAACATAAAGTAAGAAGATACATTATTATTAAAAGAGAGAAAATTAATGACACAAAAACACTAATAAAATGTAAATTTGAAGCTAGCAATTTAATTGAGAATCATTCTTTGGATAATTGAGAAATTTATCATCTACTAATTTATCACTAATAATATGTAAATTATTTGATAAAATTTATTTTAAAATAACATCTTATTTTATTTTTATTATTGACATATTGTTCAAATTTGAAGCTAACACTAAACAATAAAAATAAATACAAGATGACTTAAGAAGATAAATTATTTTTAAAAAGGAGAAAATAAATGACCCAAAAAACACTTATAACATGTAAATTTGAAGCTAACAATTTAATTGAGAATACTTCTTTGGACAATTGAGAAATTTATCATCTACTAATTTATCATTAATAATATGTAAATTATTCGATAAAATTTATTTTAAAATAACATCTTCTTTTATTATTATTGACATGTTGTTCAAATTGAAGGTAACACTAAGCAACAAAATTTCTATCTCTGAAAAAATTACAAGATAAAGTAAGAAGATAAATTATTTTTAAAAGAGAGAAAATAAATGACCCAAGAAAACACTAATAACAAGTAAAATTGAAGCAAACAATTTAATTGAGAATATTTCTTTGGACAATTGAGAAATTTATCATCTACTAATTTATCATTACTAATTTGTTAATTATTCGATAATTTTTTTAAAAAAAATAACATCTTCCTTTAGTATTATTGACATATTTTTTAAAATTTTAAATTTGAAGCTAACACTGAGCAATAAAAATATGCTCATACTATCTCTTAAAAAAATACAAGATAAAATAAGAAGATAAACTATTTTTAAAAGAGAGAAAATAAATGACACAAAAACACTAATAACTGAGAAAGTAAACATGATTTTGATTTACGAAAATTTATACATATTGAAGATGAAAAAAAGGAAGAACATATCAACTTACCAAGTATTTAAAATTACATCCATATATAACTTCATTATTTTACCTATTTATAATTTGCAAAATATCACAATCATATATCAAAAGTAATAATATAATTTCATAATAAAAAAAAAATTCAAAAGAACAAAATCATACTCTCTTAAAAATACAAGATAATGTAAGAATAAAAATTATTTTTAAAAGAGAAAATAAATGAGACCAAACACTAATAATTGGGAAAGAAAGATGATTTTGATTTATGAAAATTCATACATAATGAAGATGAAAAGAAGAAGAAGATATGAGCTTATCAAATATGTAAAATTACATCCACATATAACTTCATTATTTCACCTCTTTATAATTTACAAAATATCACAATCATATGTAAAAAATAATAATATAATTTCATAACTGAAAAAAAAAAATATTCAAAAGAACAAATTAGATCACATCAAAAGAAATGATAAATGATTGATAGTATTACCTGAAAGATCGAAAATAGCTGAAGAGTACATTTTAGTGATATTTATATATTTTTACTACAAGCATGTAATTATTATATTAATGAATAATAAAGTTCTTTAATAGGTAACAATAATACTATTCAAGATTAAATAACTGAAACTTAAATTACCCATTTATGGGTTAATTAAGAGGAACAAATAGCTTGAAGGGATGGATGATGATAACGTAAGAAAAAATAAACTAAATAAGCGACTTTTGAGTTTTTTTTTATAAGAAAAATAGCTTTATAACACAATTTATGGAGATGTGAGTTATGAAGATAACCTTTTTAAAAAATAATTTAATATTTAATAATAATAATAATAATTGAGAAAGATGAAATTAAAAAAAAAAAAGGATAAAATATAAATATGATTGTTCATCAAAGAGGTAATACCACATCACATTACCTCTTATAAAAACATTTTAAATTAAATTAAAAAGGAAATATAAGATATAAATAGTATTCCCTCTGTCCCTAATTATTTGTCCACTTTTCCTTTTATAGTTGTCCTTAATTACTTGTCCATTTTGACAAATTAAGAAAGAACAAAATAATTTTACCTATTATACCCTTAATTAATTACTTTGAAAATGGTATAATTTCTTGAAAATTTTAAATTTTTAATCCATCCACTTCATAATTAATAGGGCTAAAATGGTAAATCCACGATGTCAATAATTGCTTTCTTAATAGGTGTGTCAATTTAAAAGTGGATAAGTAATTAGTGATAGAGGTGATGTGATGTACTTTATGAAATTAATGAGGGAAGACAAAATGTAAGTGTGCCTTTTTCTGAAATTTGTAAAAGCAAAATTTACTTTGGAAAAAAAAAAACAGAAAACAAAAAGGCAAAAGACGTATTTTAGGAAGATATAAATAGTGTAATAATAATGAGGAAAGAGATAATATTTAAGTGTACTTTTTTTGAATTTTTTAAAAGAATTTATTAAGAAAAAAAGACAAAAAAGTGACAAAAAAAAAAGATAAATAGCAATCCTGTCCAAAGAAGGGTGCCACATCAGATTTTTGTCATCCAGCTTTATATATATTTATTTATTATTTATTTTGAAAAAAAACAAAAAGGCAAAAGAGGTATTTAAGGAAGATATAAATGGTTTAATAATAATGAAGAAAGAGAAAATATTTAAGTGTATTTTTTTTTGAATTTTTTAAAAGAATTTATTAAGAAAAAAAGGCAAAAAATTGACAAAAAAAATAAATGGCAATCTGTCTAAAGAAGGGTGTCACATCAGATTTTTGTCATCCCGCTTTATATATATTTATTTTGAAACAAAACGGAAAACAAAAAGGCAAAAGAAGTATTTTAGGAAGATATAAATGGTGTAATAATAAAGAGGGAAAAGTAAATATTTAAGTGTACTTTTTTTGAGTTTTTTAAAAGAATTTATTAAGAAAAAAAGGCAAAAAAATGACAAAAAAAAAAAAATAAATAAATAAATGGCAACCCTGTCCAAAGAAGGATACCACATCAGATTTTTGTCATCCAGCTTTACATATATATATATATAGAGAGAGAGATTTCTTGGTCGGCAACATATGGTAAAATCTAAACATTTATTATTAACTAGTAAAATTACGCGCGCTTCGCGCGGAAATTTAATATCATGGAAATTATAAAATAATACTTAAAATCTATCGGTCATTAAAACTAAAACACTATATTATCTTACATACAAGATTACGTAGTAATAAACATTAATAATGTAAAGGAAAATGATAATTATTACATCTTATCATTTATCCTTAATAACATAAACATAAATTAATGACTATAAAAATACATATCAGGATCTGTAACATAAGCAATTGTGTCAGTGAGCCACTCAACAGGAGGAAAGTACACAAATATTTAATTGTGAAGAAGAAGAAGAAGAAGAGGTTCATAATCTTTGTTGTTTTAAAATGAGAGGAAATCCCTCTATTTATAGACAACAAATGGTAGTGTGAACAAATGTTTATTGTGCCTTATCGAAATGGTTACAACTATTTGGAAAAGTTGCAACGCTTCGGAAAGGTCACAACCTTTCATAAAAGTCACAACTTTTCATAAAAGTCGCAACTCTTCATTAAAGTCGCAACTTTTCATAAAAGTCAGAACTTTTCATAGAAGTCGCAACTCTTCATTAAAGTCGCAACTTTTCATAAAAGTCACAATTTTTCATAAATTTCACAACTTTTCATAAAAGGGGAAGACTAGTTTTGTAAATAAATAAACTAAACAAGAATTTTGTTTGTAGTGGCGCCACGTAGGCGGGCCTAGGGTTCTCTTTCATATATATATATAATTCCTACATTGGGCTCTTCATTGTATTAGTGACTGTTGAAAAACATATCAATTTAATTTTAAAATGGAAAAAAAAAATACTCTCTTAAAAGAGTGTCACATCACTTTGATATATATAAATTGTGTTAAGTATATTAAAGGAGAGAAATGAAAATAATAAAAAAAAAAGTTTTTAATGTAATTAATTTAATTTTTAAAAGGGTGAAAATGTGTAGCAACTTTCTATGGATATTTTCCTCTTTCAACTTTTGACTTACCATTTTCCCACATTTAGTATTTTAATATAATAATATATGATTATTATTTAATATTTAATTAATTAAATGTTTACAATATTTTGATTTAGTATAGGGGTTAAATGATAATCCAACATTGCATTTATTAGAGAATAAAAAGGCCATCAATTTCTAATAGATGTTATTCCAATCGACAAATGTAATGCTTAAAAGGTGCAACAATAAATGAAATTTGTATAATTTCACTAAAATAGTAAAAGTTTTATTTCTCAATTATTCATTCAATGAATGTATACGTTTGTTTATTATTTAATGGGATGTAAATTTAATTTTAAATAGAGATTAATGAGTATTTATATTTCTATCCATAAATATTACTTATAATATTAGTTTTTTTAATATTTAATAAATAGTTATTTTATAATATTTGTATGAGAAAGACATCAATTCCACCTTGAACTTGTATTGAAAAGTCACACGCTTAAACTATCATGATGACCTATTACACACATTTACGATTCAAAAGTAAATTTATTTACCCCTTAAAACTGACGTGACAAAGAAATAAAATAAAAATAAAAACTAAATGCGTCAGCTGGAAATAAATTAAAAATAATAATTAGAATCAACTTTTAACCCCCCCCCAACCCTCCTCCACCCCACCCCTACCCCCACACCTCTTCTTCAAACCTCTTCTTCTTCACACCTATTCTTCTTTTTCACATCTCATCTTCTTCATTCCTTATACATCACAATCTCAAAACATAACTTTTCTTTTTGATTAACAATTAGGTTAATTCTCATAGATTTGTTAGTGAATAATTGTATTTTGTGATAACTTTTTACTAAAGGAAGAATCTAAAAAGAATTTCGGATAAACCTAAATAAATAAATCCTAGTTATGTTTAGGTGATTTTGGTTGATTGTTTCTCTCCCTTCTATTTTTTGACTTTGTTAAAGAAATTTTGGTGGTTAATCAATTTTTGAGTTTGGTTCTAATTGTAGCTTTATGGGTATGGTGGTTCTACGTAATGGGCGAAAAAAAAAGAAGAGGAAATTGAAAGTGGTGAAGAAGATTACTCAATTTTTGAATTTGGTGAAGGTGACAACTTTATGAGTGTGGTGGCGCTAGGTAACGATTTTGAAAAAAAAAAGAGTGGAAATTGAAGATGGTGAAGAAGAAAAAAATTATATTAGAAATGGTGATTGTGATATTTAGTGGTGGATGGCGAAGAAGAAGGAGAAGGAGAAGGAGAAGGAGAAGGAGAAGGAGAAGGAGGAGAAGGTGATATGGCGATGGTGAAGAACAAAGAATCAATAGTGAATAAGGTAGCCGGATATGATTTTATCCATGAGGTAAGAGATAGAGTGGGTGAGATTATGTGATGAAGAATGTATAATTATTAGATAATTTTAATAATTAATTGGAGATTAAGTAGTGTAAAATGTTGTTAACAAAAGAAAAGTAATTAATAAAGAAAAGAAAACAAAAAAAATTATAAAAAATCATGATTTTTGACATGGCGCTAATGTAGCGCTGATGTGGCAGTGAGTGTATTACACCACACCCTGTGAGAGTGGTGTTACACGTCTCAAGGTGGTATTAAATTCACTTTTGAATAGTAAATGTATGTAATAGGTCATCATGATAGTTTTAAGCATGTAAGTAACTTTTCGATATAAGTTTAGGGGGGAATTTATGTCTTTTCCCCTGTGAGAGTGGTGTTACACGTCTCAGGGTGGTATTAAATTTACTTTTGAATAGTAAAGGTGTGTCATGATAGTTTAAGCGTGTAAGTGACTCTTCGATACAAGTTCAGGAGGGAATTTATGTCTTTTCACTATTTGTATTTAGTGAAATGGTCAAATGGTAATACTTTTAGGGGTTGTTTGGTAGTGTATTGGAGAAAATTATGCTTGCATTAGCTTGATGTATTATTAGTACCTTGTTTGGTACACTTTTCTAACGTATGCATAACTAATGCTTGTATTACTAATACACTCTATTGTGTATTGAAGAGTGTATTACTAATACCATCTATTTCTATGCATTAGTAATGCAATGGGTTCTAATAATGCATCCATTAACATTATTAAAGACACAATTGCCCTCAAAAACTTTTTTTTGTAAACAAATATTTTTTATAAAAGAACTATGTAACGCATAATATTTTTAGTACACCAAACCAAACAATGTATAAAAAAGAAAATCTTATCATAACTAATGCAAGCATAACTAATACAAGCGTTACTAATGCAAACACTACTAATACACTATATTTTGCATTATTCTTATATACTCTACCAAACGATCCCTTAGTGTGTTGAGGTTTAGCTTATACACAGAGGATTAAATTATCGGGTCTTATAAGTATAAAGTTTTTTGTTCACAATCTAGGATGAAATTTAGACATGCCAATGGTACGATTGTAACACAAGATTATATGTAATTTATCTTGATTATGGAAACGGTATAGTTTCAACTTTTTGTGCTAATGCATTTTGTATGTATTGAACGAGACCGAGTAGAGATAATTGTTTAAGATTGACTGACAAAAATATATTCTCTAAACTATTAAATATATTTATATTCTCAATCCTTATATGACTATTATGATCTATATTTATTAATTATTGTTTTGATTTATTAAATTGTGAGATTCTGAGATGGGTTAATATGCCTGGTAGATTTGATGGTAATAATATATATTGGTGAAATAATAAGTTAGTTGATGAAATTTAGGTCTTGTAATAGAGATTGATTGATATGCCTTTTTGAGGAACTTATAAGTTTTCATCGTGTCAAACCTTGCAAGTGGATTTTTGAATTCGACAAATGAAATAAGTTAAGTAGTGCTCTAAAGGAAATTAATCATTAAATTAAATTCATCAGTAATTTAATTTACTAATTAGTATCTCTAATCTTAACATGGGGAATTATATAAGTATTTAATGGGGAATTACGAAATATAAATAGAAGAGTGCAATTGCGAATTTCGAGTGGAATGATTTGTAATGTATCATGGTAAGAATAATTCAAATTAATTATTTGGAATTATTTCCATAATAGGAAGCCTCAGTAATTAATTCTATGGTCCCTACAGTGCCCGTATTTAACTAAAACTCAGAATCCTATTTCTAAGGAAAAAGAAGTAAAGAGCGTGCGTTAGTTTTGGTTCAACAAATACTAACGTGTGACTTTTCTTGTTTCAAGAAAAAATGAGTTTTCTTCTCCTTTTTGGATTGGGAAGAAATCTCTATAAGTAGGGATTCTAACCTACAAAAAAGATTGAAGATTTCTATTCATACTTGACCACCCAAGTATTGAGAGAGTTCGGATGTGAACTTGACATCATTGTAGAAGACTGCAAAGTTGTTGTCTATCATATGGCTTCGCTTGAAGGTTTTTCTAACTTGGGGATTCGCTTGAAGGTATCTGCTCACGCTTCAAGAGGTAATTCTTAAATGAAATTTCAGCAAGTTTATGTGTTCTAGCTTAATTGTATATGTTCTAGCATAAACAATTTGGTTATCTATTATTCATGTAAGCAGTAAGATTCTAGTATACTTCCGCTGTACATATAGTTTTCCAACATATGTCTGCGTTTCAAATAGGATGCTCTTGATCAGTTGGACGCTTCCACTATATGGCTAGAACTTAGTAGTCCAACACCTTATCCTAGCAGTCGTTCTAACAATGAGAGGTGATCTGACACATTTATATGCCCGAAAGCCAAATTAAACACATACGTGAGCTAAGTTTGAGAGCAAACCTTCATGACAGTTATAATTTTCTAGTCATGTTCATGCGTCATTAAGTAACCCATGTGATTAGTGAATGCAGCTAAGACAAGACGAGAAAGAGGCACAAAATTAGCTAGATCTGAAGTGGAAATAAAATGGGCAAACAATAGACGAGGTGAAAAGAGGGACTCAAGTAGGAATTGAAGAAAAAAAATTCTAGCTCTGTATCCTCTCCGCGTCGCGGAGTGGGGAATTATTTCTTGACGCTTGAAGTTGCCTAAACAGAAGACTACGTATCCTCTCCAGTTCGCGGAGAGAAAGTTGTTGTCAAAATAGGTAGTTTTGTTTCGCCTTCGTGTCGTGGACATGCAAGCCGTATTTTGGCCCAACTATAAATGGACTTAGGTTTTGTTATTATAATTAATTCTTTTTCTGGTTTTTGGGAGAATGACGACTTGGACGATATTTACTCCAATTTTAGGGTTCACTCCTGCTATTAAGAATCAAATTATGAGTAACTAATTTCCCTTATTCTAGGGCTATGTCTACGAATGATTGTGTAGTATTGATCGACTAAAATACTAAGCTAAATAACCTAAAAATGGCTGAAATATCAACTAAGGATCATGCAAGCTTACAGACTAACCCTAAAGTCTTCCTAACGATCAAACTACTCAAATATATACATAATCATGCTAAGCCAAGTCTAAAAGAGGGAAATCGTTACCTATCGCAAGGACGAAACTACACTTGAACCTCTACACCGGTGCTTTTCCCTTTTGAAGAGCCTCGGGATGCTGCCAAGCTATCAAGAACAGAAAATACAAGTCAATAAAGGACTAACGATACCTATATTGATGATATAAATTCGGAAAGGAAATTGGGTAAAAAAATTGACCCTTGAATGACAATATTGAATTGAGAAACTAATTCCATCATTATGTTCCCCTCGTGATGAAGGTCGCATGCCCGGAAGTTGGGCAAAAAGGGGATTCAATTTGGACCTCAAATGGTACAATTACTATACGTGAACATTCGAATTCAAGGGAATTTAAGGTCCAAAACGAAATGAAGTACAAAAATAAAGCTAGAATTGAGATTAGAAAGTGAGAAGGAAGGAAACTATCTTTTGGATCACTTGAGAAGGGCAAGATTTCCTCAAAGACAATATGTTTCAAGCTTAATAACAATGGGGTTCTTTTTTGAAGAAAGAAAGGGGAAGAGGGAATATAACTTCAACGATGACCACAAAAGCAGTCAAGTGGCCGCTTAAGTGGTCATTGCAAACGTGGTCAGCTGGCCGCTACAGCGGCCCAACTCCAAGGGGCTCCTACCGTCAAAGAGATGCCCTGGCCACTTAAGTGGCTACCGCAAAAGAGGTCAGCTGGCCGCTAAAGTGGCCTCCGCTACTTGAGGCCCTTCTGCTAAAGAGGCATCCAGACAGCTTAAGCAGCTACCGCTAAAGTAGTCAAGGGCCGCTAAAGTGTCGCACCAACAACTGCTACAATAGCTATTGGAGCAAAATGCCCCAAGCTCCGAATGGACCCTTGATATTCATCTCGGGTCCATTGAATGCAAATCGAGAATGCTACTCAATCAAACGACATTTTTGACTCAATAAAATCGACAAAATAACCAACCGAGGTCATCTCATTAGAATGTTGACTCAAGTCAACACTTACAAGGCAAACATAACAATAAAATGTCAAACGTCACAAAGTCATCCAGATTGCCTCGGCATCCAACCCAAAGTTCATTCTAGACTAAACTCGGCATTCTAGAGCTGATTGAGCTAACATAATTTTCATCTGAGCTCGTTTATAAATAATGTTGACCAAAGTCAAAACTTTGGCCAAATTTCAAAAAAAAAAAATGCCTTACAGCTGAAACTCGCATTGAATGACTAAGGACTCCAAATCAAGCATGCTACTAGCCCAAAATGGCCCTTCGGGAGATAATGAAATCAATGAAAATCTCATCCGACACCCGACTCTCCAGATGTTTCCTAAAGTCAATTCTTTCACTTAACAACTTCCAAAAAGACACAAACTCACACCACTCTCCCAACCATCTCGAGAAGTGTGATACCCATCCCAACACTAAAAAAATACCACAAGGAAGCCACAGGGAGGGGCAAAATAGTAAAACATGCAAATGACCACGAGGGTCATTAAATTTACCTTTGTGCGCCAAACCCATACCTGTCGCAACCAAAGGGCGATAAAATGGTGGATAAGATTATCATCACATTCCAGGTGCTCGGTCCAAGTAACCTAAAATATTTTATCAATTTTATATATAAATTTTTTATAATGCCTAGATAGAAAAACATTGTTCTATAGAGAAGAGGAAAGAATGCGCAAGTCAAAATATTCAGCTTGTTTTATTCAGTCATATCATGGAAATAAATAGATGAAAGACTCGTATTCTACCTTAACTACATAACTAAATTTCAGAAATAAAAGAAAAAATAATAGTTAATATCTCAATACTTCAACAAAAATTATGAACATGCACGAAATATTGACCTAATTATCAATGAGCTACTTTCACATATAGCAAACATAAAAATTATATTTGTATGTTATATATATAGTTTGCATAATTGCGCTCCATAGAAAATTTTATGTTTGCTATGTAGCTTTTGATTTGTATAATTCGCTATATACATCCAATTTTATACAAATTGTTCAGTTTTGTATAAATTAATTTATACATTGTAATTTGTATAATAAGATCCATATTTGTATAATTATAAGTGTATCGAATGAAAATATATGTATATGTATTTGTATTTGTATATACACTTTTCTCTCGGTTTATACAAACACAAACACATTTTTATACATTTTATACATTTCTATACCAAATAGGTAATTGTATACCGAAAATGGCTAAGTGTATACCGAATTAGATGGCAAAAAAATGAGATGTTTGCTGCGAATTACAAATAAAAGATACTATGACTATATCATTTAATTTGAATTAATAGTTTTCTATTTCATACAATTTTCCAGTGACCATTACTGAAGACAACTTAGAAAACTCAACCACCAAATCAGAGACTAATTTCCGAGGGATATATTTTAACGACACAACCTTTTAGTGATATTGTCCACTTTGGGCCTAGGTCCGCATGACTTGAAAACGCGTCACTGGGGTGTAAGGTCTACTTACTTATATATCCAATATATATCCTATGTTTTTGCCGATGTGGACTTCTTATCCTAAGTTGGGGTGTCACATACATCCCCTCTTATGGAATCAACATTCTAACTAAGGTTTACCCCACTCCATATGATTTACCTAGACTCAGTAGTGAGGTTTGCTCCGTGACTCAACACTAAGGTTTTCCCCTCCTTACTGGGATTTGCTTAAACTCAATTGAACTCTGACCCACATCGACAAGACTGACAGATGAATGACCCTGTTACCATTTGTAACAGGCAAGCCCACACGACTTTAAAATGCATCAATAGGGAGTAGGCATGTTTACTTATATACCCAACATCTCTCTGTGTTTTAGCCAATGTGGGACTTCTTATTCTAAGCTGGAATGTCATGTATACCATCCAAAAAGATCCCTAGTTGTCTTGCCAATAGATATGAGAGGAGAAGTCTGCACAATATTTGAATCCTTACATACTGGCATGACACAGAACAATAAGGTAGACATTGTCATAGTACATTTGAGCATTTTAATATTATTAAATTGTCTCATACTCTAATTAGCCTTAATGGTCATTCTCCCTTGGTGAAAAAATGAAGTAAAAAACATTGGGGAGTAATTGCAAGTGGCCATCTTTTGGCAGAACGTGGTAATGGTCGCTTATGACCATAACTTCCCTATTGAAACCTCATTATTCTCTAATACATTATTTCACTCATTATTCTATCATTATACCTTGTAACTCATGTAACCTATAGGTCATTCAGTTGCCCTATTAACTACCCCATTATTATTCGATTCATTGCAAGGAAGACTTCCTCCCCTATAAATAGCGATGGTCTTCTTTTGGATTGAGTACAAGGAAGAGATATAAGAATAAGAGATGTACAAGAAAATATAGAGTGAAATAGATGAGCAATATTGTACTGTGTTTATATTAGTGTAGTGAAAGATAGAGTTGAGACATATAAAAATATTCTAAGTCTTCAACTATATTCACTATACAAGAGAGGATAATTATATGTCGAAGAAGGTGTTATTTTGTGGATCTTTGGACTGTTCAACTAATCCGGAGTTGCTTGAGTTGTACGACGTTGTTGGGCTGTTGTATCCTAGAGGGGACAAGTCAACAGTGATATTGCTGGATCGGTGTAGATTATGCCGCAGTGGATTTGAATCTTCTTAAAGAGAGTGAGATATCCGCGATTCAACCTAAATTTTTTTTTATTCATTCTTGTCATTTTATTTTCAACTGTAATATTTTGTATTTGTGGTATATATTACACCAACAATTTTAAGGAGATTTATGCTTTTGTTACAGTTTGAAAAAGTGTGGATATCAAGATAGGGATCTCAACATAATTCCGCTCATTCAAGAGATGGAAGAGAAGAGGTGTATGGTAAAATATTTTTCTACTTGCTCAATTCAAGTGGAGAAAAGGTAAAAGAAAAAAAAATTAGCTAATATTTTTCATGAACTATTTTTCATGAAAAAATGTATTTAAATTCTTAAAATAGTGGGGGTTCATGAAATGAGGAAAAAGTCATTGTGAAAATTTTTTTTTTTTTTTTGCATCTTTGAGAAATTCTCTAAAAGAAGTATTACAAGTGCATATATTTATTATGGAATAAATCACATGTTGTTGGGCTATAATTAGATGATTTTTGGATCTAACATGAGAGTTATAAATAAATTATAAAAAACATGTTGAGTAGTCATTTAACATGAAATGTTTTAGGTGAGATAAGCTTCACTCTTGGAATAAAAAAATACCATAAAACATGTGATGAAATTTTCCTTGTCAAGTCACATGATGTCGCATTTACGAAATACAATCTTATTGGTTGTGTGAGTCTTGCAACTGCTTTTGATTCAATTGTGAAAATTGTGTGACAAATAAAGAAGGAGTTTGCTAGCCTAATAAAAAAATATGAGATATCTGATTAATTGCACTTTATATGATGGTGTGTATAACGTATAGTATGTACAAGCAAATTAGGTAAATTTACTTGGTACAAAATTTGGTGGCTTGTTTTGTGAGAAAAAATCGGTGTTGTTTGATGGAAGTAACAAAAGTAAATCATGTTGGTTGCTAACTCTACTTTGGAGGTTGAAGTAAAAAAAAGTTAAGCTTTAATAAGTGAAAAAGTGAATTGATTTTATTATATCAAGCACTTTATTTTGAAAAATTAATTTTTCTGATTTTGATTAATTGTGATAGCACCAATATTATTGATAAAGTACAAAATCACTATTATAATGGTAAATTCAGACTCATGAGAAGAAACCACAATATTGTGATATCATATTGACCATTGGTATACCATCAATATCAGTTGTGTTAAAACTTGTGATAATCTTACAAATTCAAAAATCAAGGTCTTAGCAAGATGAAGAGCCTGAAGCACATCGAGGGGGGATGAAATTGAAGCAAAAAATAAATAAATTCTAAGTTCTATATGATGAACCCAACCTGGGACTAGAGATCCTACAACCAGATTCAATGGGAAGAACAAATCATATGATGACTTGTTGTGAAATGCACTATATATTAATTTTTATTCAATCCCTATGATGTATGTGCATTTATCCTATGATGAATTGTGGAGGTTCAGTCTTCGAACTCTTAATGAAAGTATGTATCATGTATGAGTGGGATGTCAAGTTATGGGAGCATTCTTGACAGATTTCACCATGTGAGTGTGAAAGTATGCCGCTTTCTATGAGAAGAAGCTTGTTATCAAAAATACTCATGAAAACTGGGATAGCACAAGTCCGTAAAAAAGCTTATGTCATCACCTTGATTATTGTGTGTAAATAGTGATACTTTATTTCCCTAAAGAAGTCATAATTCAAGTCTGAGACCAGACCACTACTGACTATGGAGTAAAGATTATTGTTTTATTAAGTGAAGGTTCAATGCAGAGTATACCTTCATTATGCATAATAGTCTACCTTCAACTAAATTGTGAAGAACTCTCTTATCATAATATTACAATGAGTGAGGGACTGTTAGTACATTTGAGCATTTTAATATTATTAAATTGTCTCATACTCTAATTAGCCTTAATATCCATTCTCCCTTGGTGAAAAAATGAAGTTAAAACGTTGGAGAGTAATTACAAGTGGCCATCTTTTGGCAGAATGAAGTAATGGTCTTCTATAACCATAACTTCCCCATTGAAACCTCATTATTCTCTAATACATTGTTTCATTCTTTATTCATTATACCATATAACTCATGTAACCTATAGGCCATTCACTTGCCCTATTAAATACCCCATTATCTTCCTATTCATTGCAAGGAAGACTTCCTCCCTTATAACTAGTGATGATCTTCCTTTGGGTTGAGTACAAGAGATATAAAAATAGGAGTTGTACAAGAAAATATAGAGTGAAAAACATGAGTAGTATTGTATTGTTATATTAATGTAGTGAAAGAGAGATTTGAGACATAGAAAAATATTCTAAGTCTTCAACTATATTCACTATACAAGAGAGGATAATTATATGTTGAGGAAGGTGTTCTTTTGTGGAGCTTTGGACTCTTAAACTATTCTGGAGTTGTATGACGACGTTGTTGGGATGTTGTATCCTGGAGGGGACAAGTCAAGAGTGATATTGCTGGATCGGTGTAGATTATGTTGTTGTGAGCTTGAATCTCCTTAAAGAGAGTGAGATATCTATGCCTCAGCCTAAAGAGTTTATTCATTTTTTTCATTTTATTTTCAACTGTAACATTTTTATTTGTGGTATATATTACACCAACACATTGTTTGCTGACAATTTTTTGCAAAAGAAAGCAACAGATTGGTCTATCTAAATGTATTAATTTGAATAAACTTGGAAGCGAACATAACAAAATTGGATCCGGCTCCTCTCCAATTCTCTTCTCTCCATTTCCCCAAGTTCTAGCTTGGATTGGAGACACATGTCATAGTTTAGAATTAATGATTGAGATCTAATTAATTAAAGCAAAGTCCTAACCATAATTATTTACTTTTATATATTTCCTTCTTAAATACTTTTGCAATCCAACAATTCTATATTTACATTATATTATTTGTAAATATATTTAAAATAATTTCTTTTCTTAATTACTTGAGTAATTTTTTGCTGATATTTTACTTTTTTCCCTAACGTTTGCCATTTCTCAAATAATATTTACCAAATAAAAATTAAAAGTTGTGACCTGACATTTTTTTAAAAATTTTAAGAGTAAAATAAATTTTGTCACTCAATTTTAAATTCTTTCTTACTCCCTAAATGGAGTCAATATTGTTGTATAGACATTGTAGCTCTTAATACTCTATTAGAATAATAAAAACGTTTAACTATATTACAATTTTTTTTTCAAAAAAAGTAAAACTATTTAATAAAAGTTTTAAATATGTAAGCACGACGGTAAAGAAAATTTTTAAATATATTTAGGGAAATTATAATGGATTGCAAAAATATTTAAGAAGCAAATACATGGTAGTAAATAACTATTGTTAGGACTTTGCTTTAATTAATTAGATCTCAACCATTAATTTTAAACTATGACCTGTGTCTTCAATCCAAGCTAGAACTTGGGGAAAATGGAAAGAAGAGAAATGGAGAGGAGTCGGATCCAACAAAATTGGACAATAAGGGCTTCAGTGAAGGTAAAAAGGTCAATCATAAGCAAGATTTCCTTTTTAAAGAAAGGATATTGCATACAATTACTAAATAGTTAAATTCGTAGCAGGTAGAAGAATGTTTGCCTTTCTATTTTGGATAAAATAAAGTATAAGCCAGATAAGGTTATAGACAAAGAGAATTAGTATATCTTCTCATGAAACCAATGCATAAAAAGCATAAACTAAGTAAGGAATGAGATTATAACCATCTTATATGGAGGTGGTAGAAAGATACATCGAATGTGTAGCCTATTCATCACAGATAAAAACACAGAGACTTTAACTTATACAAAGATCATAGATTTATAAATTCAAGATATAAAATACACTTGATGAACTCATTTCTAATTGAAATCAAGCCAATCAATCAAACACGAAAAATGTAGCTCTGAAGTAGATGATACTGTTAAATTATGAACTGTAGAATCATCTCCACCGATAAAATATCAATAAAGAGTTCATATTATTAAGATAAAACTTTCAAAGTATTCTATTGACTCCATCTTAGAATCCTTCAAGGAAAACTGATTCCTTGGAGTAACCATTCAACATATCTTGCACAATACAACATAAAGATGCCTCCTACAATTCTCAATTTTACATTGATGGGAACCTTCTTGAATTTTGTCAAGAGACAAATCCAAAACAACCAAAATACCCGTAGGATGGTGGTGATAAAAGTGGAGAAATTTAATTTCACGAACAGGGACCATAAAAAAGTAATTTAAAATTTTGTTGAATCTACAAATTAATAGTTTCAATAACTTAGTATAAGAAATGAATACTAAAGTAGATATGTGACTCCAACAAAATAATGAGTAAGAAGAAAAACTAATAGAAGAGTACCACTCATACTTCCACCTATGTCACTAGAAATCACATAAAAAATAGAGGGTTTCCCAACAATGCATGAGGATATATCAACCCATCACCTCTGCATATACAAAAACATGTTACATAGGAAAAATAAAAAATAATTGGAAAACACATACTTCTTTTATTGACTTCAAAGTTTAATTTAATTGATTCAAAGATATGCATCAACTAATTGTATCACCACTAAAAAAGTAAAAGAAATATGTAAAGCATACTAAATGTAAGAGTAGAACCAAATATAAAAACAAAAAAGTAGTAACAATTACGCAAGCCGAACAAAGTGATAAGTGGTAAAGGAATCAAAGTTTGTAATAGATTTTATGGAAGGGAGGAAAGCATTGAATTATTGATGAAGAAGCTACTTTGTTCATCAATGTCTCCACCTATATCAGACTGTTGTTCATCACTGTACTTGATACCTTTGTGGCTCATACTGTAAAATGTGTAAGTTTCAAGCCAGCGAATCGAGTAAATGATCTAGCATATTACTCAAAATTCAATGTTTCTCCACTTCAACCCTAGATTCTGACCCAAGGACGTCTAATGATCTTAACCAAATTAAGCAGCTATGGCAGAAAAATAAAGTTTCTTTAACATTAGCTTCTCACATAAAAAAAAAAGCTTGTGGTGAGCTACATCAATAATTACCCTGTATCTCACCATAAGCTTTTTTTTTTTTTTTTTTTTTTTTTTTTTTTTTGAAGATATGGCATATGAGAAGTCAATATTAATGAACCTTATTTTTTTGCCATGAATGAGATGCTTAATTTTGCTAAGATTAATTAACCTCTTTGGATCAGAAGCTTAGATAGAGGTGGAGATACATGGAATCCTGAGGAACATGCTAGATCATTTACAAAATTTACTGGCATGAAATCTGCACATTTTACAATAGAAACAACAAGGGAATCTAGTACAGTGATGAACAACAGTCTGACATTGGTAGATACATTGATAGACAATATAGGTTCTTCATCATTAAATCTATGCTTTCCTCCCTTTCATAAAATTTGTTATGAGTTTCAGGTTAAGAGTTCTATTAATGTAACACCTGGAAAACCAGACCTAGGAAAAAATTGTAGAACTCACCTGAACTAGTGAACCACGGCAGGGTTCACGGACCGTGATAAGGTCCACGATCTGTTGACCTGTCTATGGACTCAGCCCCTTGGCAGCAGAGGTGGACTGCCCCTTGCCCAAGTAAAGACCATAGGGACCTTCATGGTCTGCGATCCAGACGATGGGTCGTGGGGGCATCTGTGAAGGCTAACCAGTAAACCTCCATACCTAAGCCACTAGACCCAGCCCAAGTGAGGACCACGAGGACCTTCACAGTTTGTGGTCCTCCAAACGGTTCGTGGTAAGGGCTCATGGACAGGGCCTCCGGAACCAATAGCTACTGGCCAAGGACCACGACTGGTCCCATGGTCCGTGGTCCCTTTCACGATTCGTAAAAGTGGCCGTGGCCAACCCCGCTTGATTTTTAAGTGGGTTTATTTTGGTCTTTTCCCCTATTCATTAGACACCTAAACTAAGTTGTTTAACCCCTAGAGTACGTGGTTTTGATCATTTTTAGCCTAGAAACATAACTAGAACTTACCTATGTCAGATCATTCATCAAAACTTAGAAAATTAGAGTGTAAGAGGAGAAAGAGGTCGAACAACCCTAGTTCAAGAACGCATCAAGGTTTCATCAGTTTTGCCCCAAAATCGAAAGATTTCTCCAATAAATTCGTCACTAGGTACGTGGGATTTCACTAGTGGGTTCCCTTCACCCATTAGGTCCCTAGATTTCAGTCAGAATCCCTTACTATTATCTAGACCTAAGGTTTCTTGAATGTTAGAATTGTTGGGTTTTTAGCTGTTAGAATGATCCAAATCATATTATCATGTTGTAGCATTGTTTTTTCCCAAATTCATGCATAAACTGAGAACCCTATCTATGTAGTTCTTTTAGTTCATGAATTACACATGCTATGTCAGTAAATTCAGTATATATATTAGCATGCCTCAGTTTCGGATGCATTATTATCATTATATTAATGTTGTATTCTTAGTTTGCATGTCAGTATTTTGAGCTATCTAGTATTTCAGCATTTTAGTCATAAAGTGTTAATTACTTAATCATATCGGAAACTTAATACTGAGTGGACTAGGGTCAGTTACCCTTAAGTCCTAGAACTACGTGCCTCGTAGGTTGTAAGTCCCCTATGTGGGCATCTTTTTAGTGATCACGCCAGCATGCCTATATACCTCTGGCAGGGTATATTGGGTCCTCTCGATGGGGCGTATACATCAGAATCCACATTTATTTCATGTGGTTTTATGTCAGTTATTATTAGCTCCCTTACAATTTAGTTAGATTCTATTGCATTGACCATGTTATCAGTAGAGTTCAATATTCAGTCTCAGCATGTTATAAACTTGGTCATTGCATTCAGTTTATCCATGTTTAGTATTTCTAGTATCCTTATCATGTTCAGATTATATCATTGCTTATTGCTTGTTTAGTTATGTTATTATTCAACTTTATTCTATCCTACATGCTCAGTAGCTTTCAAGTACTGACGCATACTCTACGCTACATCTTCTCGTGAGGTATGTTCAGGTCTTCAGCAGTCAGATCACACATAGATCGGTTTCTGATCTTTAGTTCAGCAGCATCAGTAGTGAGTCCTCATTCTTCGAGGACTAGGGACATGATTTTCTGTCTTACTTTTAGCTTCAGTTTCAGTTTTGCTAGATCTAACTGGGGCATGTCCTAGCATTTCTAGTTAGTAGAGGCTATATTTCAGATGTAGTTAGTTTCAGAGTTAGCGGTAGAGTTTGACTTTTCTTTTGTATTCAAACTCGTAGTTTCTTATATTCAAATTTAGTATATGGGTATTCCCCATCATTTCAGTCTTATTATGATTAAGCTTCTGCACAGTACTTTCCTAATTCAGTTTATTTAGTATGCTTAGAATATGCCAGCAGGGTTAGCTTGGGGTCACTCGTGATCCTAGGTCCCGTTTCCACGTCCAGGGGTAGCCTCGGGACATGACAAACTTGGTATCAGAGCATTAGGTTTATGTGTCCTAGGATGTCTGAAAAGTCGCACTAAGTAGAGTCCTTTTCATTGGTGTAAAGTGCACCACATCTAATGAGAAAGAGGTTGCAAAGTGTTTTAGGAAAAACTTCAAGTTCTTTGTTACTCTTATCGTGTGTAAGATATGATCTAATTCCTCGTGCTAATCCTTCGTTATGCGCTTTCAGTGATCATGCCTCCTCGTAGAGCTTATGGAAGGAATGTGAATGCCAGGAATGCAAACGCAGCTCCTCTAGTCCTAGATCAGGAAGTTTCGAATGCTAAATTCCTAAACACTATCCAGTTATTAGCTCTGAGTGTGACCAACCAGAACAATCAGTAGGTTCCATTTCTGGCAAATGCTAATGTTGGGTCAGCTGCAGCTAGAGTTCGTGATTTCGTTAGGATGAATCCGCCTAAGTTCTTAGGATCGCAAATTGGTGAGGATCCCCAAAGCTTTATTGATCAGGTCAAGAAGATCTTTGGAGTGATGCAGGTAACTGGGAATGACCGTGTTGAGTTGGTACTTACCAGCTGAATGATGTAGCTCATATCTAGTATACTCAGTGGAAAGAGAGCAGGGGTACAGATGCAACTCCTATCATTGGGAATGCTTTAGTGAGACCTTTCTGGACAGGTTCTTCCCAAGAGAGTTGAGGGAGGCAAAAGCTTAGGAGTTTATGAATTTGAGGCAGGGTTCTATGACGGTCCAAGAGTATGGATTCAAGTTCGCCCATCTCTCCAGGTATGCTCCTAACATGGTTGCTGACTCTAGGACTCAAATGAACAAGTTCATGTATGAGGTATTCGATCTTGTGAAAAAAAAGTGTAGAAATGCCATGTTACTTAAAGATATGAACATCTCTAGGCTTATGAATCATGCTCAACAGGTTAAGGGTGATAAGCTTAGGAAACAGGCCAAAGAGAATAAGAAGGCTAGAATAGGAAACTATGACTATTCTCAATATAAATCGAGTGGTGGAAATCGCTCACAATTTCAGCAGAAGTCTTCAACTCCAGCACCTTCATCAACTAGTACTCCATCCTCCAAGTTCCGTAATTATCAGAAAGGTAGGGCATCAGGCTCTAAGAATCAAGGTAGAGTTTCAGGCACCAGAAACTACCCAACTTGTCTGAAGTATGGTAAGAACCATCCAGGCGAGTGCCTTGCAGGAATAAGAATGCTTTGGATGTGGTCAGTATTGTCACAGGTTGAAGTATTGTCCTTCTAAGCAGGGTCAAGGAGGTAACAATGGTAAAGCTCAGTCTACAACTTCAGCAGCACCAGTAGGTCGCCCGACTCAGTAGGGTAACTCATCTGGTACAGGTAGCGGTCAGCGCCAAAACCAGTTGTATGCTCTTTAGACTCTCTAGGATCAGGAAGACTCTCCTGATGTAGTCACTGGTACGTTATGAGTCTTTGACTTAGATATTTATGCTTTGTTAGATCCAGGGGCTACTCTTTCCTTTGTAACTCCTTATATAGCAGTCAACTTCAATGTTAGTCCAGAAACTCTCTTAGAACCCTTCTCAGTATCTACTCCAGTCAGTGACCCAGTTATAACTAGACAGATATACAAAAATTGACCTGTCACAGTCTATCAGAAAGTCACCTCAGCAGATCTTGTAGAGTTAGAAATGGTAGACTTTGATGTCATTCTAGGCATAGATTGGTTACATTCCTATTATGCCTCAGTCAATTGTAGAACTAGGATTGTTTGTTTTTTTAGTTTCTAGACGAACCAATCTTCGAATGGAAGGGTAGTAGCTTATCGCCTATGGTTTAATTCATTTCTTACCTTAAGGCTAGAAAGATGATTTCTAAGGGTTATATCTATTATCTAGTTCGGGTTAAGGATTTAAGCTCTGAAACCCCAAATCTTGAGTCAGTTCCAGTAGTCAATGAGTTCCCACAAGTGTTTCAGAAGATCTTCCCAAAGACCCTCCCGAAAGGGAAATCAACTGTGGAATTGATCCAGAAGATCTTCCTGGAGTCCCTCCTGAAAGGGAAATCGACTTTGGAATTAATCTCCTTGCAGATACCCAACCTATTTCTATTCCTCCTTACAGAATGGCTCCAGCAGAGCTTAAGGAATTGAAAGAGCAGTTGAAAGACCTTCTAGATAAGGGCTTCAGCAGACCCAATATTTCCCCATGGGGTGCAACAATGTTGTTTGTGAAGAAGAAAGATGGTTATTTCAGAATATGGATTGACTATAGGAAGTTGAACAAGGTCACAATCAAGAATAAGTATCATATCACCAAGATTGATAACCTATTTGAACAACTTCAGGGTGCTATTCATTTCTCGAAGATAGACCTCAAATCCGGTTATCATCAGCTCAGAGTCAGAGACAGTGACATTCCAAAAACAGCCTTCAGAACTTGGTATGACCATTATGAATTTGTAGTTATGCCATTTGGACTAACTAATGCTCCTGCAACTTTCATGAATTTGATGAACAAAGTATTCAAGAAGTATTTGGACTTGTTCGTTATCGTCTTTATTGATGATATCCTCATTTACTCTAGGAATGAGGAAGAACATGTGAATCATCTGAGGGTTGTTTTGTAAACTCTCAAGGATCGCTAGTTATTCACTAAGTTTAGCAAATGTGAGTTTTGGTTGTAGTCAGTTGCTTTCCATAGGCATATAGTGTCTAGCGAAGGGATCCGATTGGATTCTCAGAAAATAGAAGCACTGAAACAATGGCCCAGACCTACCTCTCCTAAATATATCAGAAGTTTCTTGGGTTTGGCTGGTTACTACAGAAGGTTTGTGGAAGGATTTTCCTCCATAGCCTCTCCAATGACTAAGTTGACGCAGAAAAAGGTCAAGTTTCAGTGGTCAGATGATTGTGATAAGAGTTTCGCAGAACTGAAAACTAAGTTACCTACAGCTCCCATTTTGACTCTACCAGAAGGTTCAGACGGTTATGTGATCTATTGTGATGTATCCAAAGTCAGCCTAGGTTGTGTGTTAATGCAGCGAGGTAAGGTTATTGCTTATGCGTCTAGACAGCTTAAGGTGCATGAGAAGAACTATTTGACTCTTGACCTCGAGCTAGTAGCACTGGTGTTTGCACTTAATATTTGGAGACACTACTTGTATGGTTTCCATGTAGATATGTTCACAGACTACAAGAGCCTTTAGTATGTGTTCACCCAGAAAGAACTGAATATTTGCCAGAGGAGATGGCTTGAGTTCCTCAAAGATTATGATATGAGTATGCATTACCATCCTGGTAAGGCCAACGTAGTATCAATTGCTCTTAGCAGGCTATCTGTGGGTAGTAAAGCACATGTAGAAGAAGGAAGAAAGAAACTAGCAAGGGATGTTCACAGACTTGCTCGATTAGTAGTTTGTCTTATGAGCATATAAGATGGTGGTGTAACAGTTCAGAATGGGTCAGAATCTTCATTGGTAGTGGAGGTTAAGGAAAAGCAAGACAATGATCCTATATTGCTTCAACTTAAGGGCGCAATCTATCAGTAAAGAGTTGAGGTTTTCTCCCAAAGGGGAGATGGTGTGCTTCGCTATCAGGGTCGATTATGTGTTCCTAAGGTGGGTGAGTTGAGACAGAAAATTCTTGCAGAAGCCCATAATTCATGATATTCTATTCATCCAGGTGCCACTAAGATGTACCGTGATCTGCGGGAAGTTTTTTGGTGGAATGATATGAAAATAGATATAGCAGATTTTGTGGCTAAGTGCCCTAATTGGACCACCGTTGGACTCAAGAAATTTTAAGGTTGGAGTCTGTAAAACTCGACGGGCCCAGGAGCAAATCGGAGTGTAGCCGAACAGGTCAGCGATCATGACTTTGTCTGCCGTTTGGACCCCCACATTAACTGGAGGTCCTGTAAAACTCGGTGAGGTAAGTGCCCACTCGGTGTGTCGCTGAGTGGGTTGGAGAGCAAAATTAATGTTGCCAAAAGGGCGAGAACTGGACGGTTTTTAAAGGCCAAAGGTTTAAAATTTCAAACTCTTTCACATTTCCTCACCTTTTAACTTCTGAAGATCAGACCCGCATTATATTTTTCTATATTTTCACATTTTTACCGCTCGTTAGTTGTTGATTGTGAGTTCAGTGTTGGAAATCTTTGTCGCCTAGCATTTCAGATCTTGTATTTAGCATTAAATGTTGGTCTTCCAAACCCTGAACTCGTATTTAGTAGTTTTACTCAATTGCAAATTGTTTTGATCTTAGTGATGTGTGCTGGGCCTCTCTGAATCCATGTTTGTGTATTTGCCTGCCTGTTATAATTTCTATATCTTGCCTTAATTTCCTATATTGTTGTTTTCCCGAATTTCATGCCTTAAACTTGATCTAAATTGTTGGGTTATGTGTAAT
The DNA here is from genome assembly GCA_035578085.1 of Solanum pinnatisectum. Lineage (NCBI taxonomy): Eukaryota > Viridiplantae > Streptophyta > Magnoliopsida > Solanales > Solanaceae > Solanum > Solanum pinnatisectum. Next base: position 30,614,446 of record CM069076.1, read on the forward strand.
TAATGTTTGCTCTAGTCGGGTGAAGTCTGAGTAACCCATAATTGTGCTAAATGACATACTTTGCCCAGTGATAGACCGTTTGACATCATTCTTAGGGGCTTAAGTTGTCAAATGGCCAATTTTGGCCAAATTAGGAGAAGTCTTAGTACCCTGGGGGCATGGGTCATATGGGTCTAAGTCTAATTGAGTTAGTGTATGTTTTGATTTTATTTTCGGGGGATGCGGGGTTGATTTTGGAAGTTGGGGTTGAAAGTAGGCACGTTGGGCAGTTTGGTGAGCTGAGTCGAGCTCACCGAACCACTTGGCGGTTCACCAAATCCTTCTTGATCACCTTTATTTTCATTCAAAAGTTAAGTTTGGGTTCTGTAACTTTCGGCGAGAAGCTTGAGTTTGCTGAGTGCACTCGACGACAGTCTTCTTTGATCGCCCTTTCTGCGCCCCTAACCCTTAGAATATACTATAACTTTCGGTGGGCTTGTCTGTGCCCGTCGATTCATCAAAAGGCCTTTCCCATCGCCGACATGCCAATTTTTCTGGGAATTTCTAAGTCAATCCTTTCGGTGACCCGATCTAACTCGCCAAAGTGATTCGGCAACTCACCGACTGGTTCGACTGTCTGCAACCTATTTTTTTGTGACTCTACTTGAACTGTTCCTAACTTTCTATGATGTTTTTGCATATATGGCTAAAACCAACTTGGACATGCCACCCCGTAAAAGAGTAGGGGGCATAGTGATCGATGAAGGGACAACAAATCCCCCTAAAAAGGGAAAGATGGAACCTCCTAAGGGAGGCAAGGGAAAGGGCAAGAGGCCCATATTTGATGTTCTATAGCACAACTCCAACAGCGAGGGAAAGTCCTTTGACTCCCAAGCTATATTCTCCGAGCCCGATGATAACCAACCGCTACAGTCCAGGTAAGCAGAGATCCGTGCTAGGTCTCATATAGACTCATAGAGAGCCCCAACAACCACCTCTCCTACAACAGATACAGTGCCAGCTCCAGTATCGACGGTGGTTCCAGTGCCACTAGTACAGGTTCCTCCTCCCCGCCTACTAAACAGATTAAAAGCCGAGGGACCGAGGACGATTCTGGAAGAGAAGTTGTTGTCCATAGAGGGCTTAGAGGGAAAGTACTCTCTATTATTGGACACACTCGATTCAATATTTTCACCAAGCCCCGAGGCCTATATATCCCCACCTGGGTCTATGAGTTTTATTATGCTTACAATGATCTGGTTCCTCAGGGGAAGAAGATGGCCAGTGCCTTCAGACCAGTAAAGTCTATCATGGTCCGAGGAAAAGAAGTTGGGTGTAGTAGCGATCACATAAATGCTGTCTTTGAGAGAGCCACAGGGTTAGAGAATGAGTATGAGGGTCTGGCGATAGTTAAATCCCTAGATGATCTAAAGGGCTGGCTTGCCCCCCCTTTTTTCTGATACCACCCCGAGATGGATTGATGCGGGAGTCCAGATAGAGAAGAAGGACTTGAATGTAGCTACACGGTGCTGGTTCGGATTCATCAGCAGCTCCATCATGCCTTCACAGAATGAGTCCATTCTCCATCATGCAAAGGCAGCCTATTTAGGGTCGATCATAGCAAAGAAGTGGCTCTACTTGGGATTGATTACTGAGCAGGAGATGGCCATGAGGGCCAAACAACACCAGACACCCTTACTTTCCCGATCTTGATTACAGAGTTGTGCCGGCGTGCTGGAGTCTCTCGTGATGAGACGAGAGATATTGAGGTCACTCCCACTTTCCTGGTGCTTCTGCCACTTCCTAGCCCACCAAGATTACTCAGGATATAATCCTGAAGATGGGGCACTTAGCCCATTCGACGGATGTGAGAGTGACTCGATTGGAAGCTGTGGTACCATGGATGATCGAGAGTGCTATCCTAGTTGCACTGACACCCCTATGAGCTTCTATTAACACTCTCACAATGAGCATTGGGACTTGTGAAAGTAGACAAGGGGTGACTTTAGAGGTGACGACTTTAAAAGTCTAGGTCGCTGATTTGAGAAAGGTTGTGGACTATTTGAAGTCCACAGACTTCACTTCACTTCTGGAGGTAGTGGATGATGTGGATTCCCCGACGACTTCTAAGATTCCTCCAGCCACCACCAGAGACGTACAGATGGATGACATAGCAGATGATGAGTTGAAGGCAGAGACTGACTAGCTGCAAATATAGGTGCCAGAGAAGACCATCTATGGAGACCTGCCTGATCTTGAGGAGACGATTGTACAGTCAGTAATTGAGACATCGCTAAGAGAGACATCCATGGTAGGCCCTAGTGGACCGAGTGATGTTGATGTGACATCGGGCACTAATGCCCCAACAAATGGAGTGACTGTGTAGACAAGACCCTTCTTTACCTCCCTCTCTGTCATTTTTATTGATTCCTAGTGTTTTTATTGCATTTGAGGACAAATTGCTTTTTGTTTGTGGTGGGGTAAGATATTTCCATACCCACCTCTTGTGATTATTAATTTGGTTTATATATATTGGGTTTTGGCACTGTGTTGTGGATGTTTGAGCTTATGGCTTCGTATTTTGAAGGCAAATGGTTTTTGGACCCCATCTGAAAATTTTTGCCACCTCTTGATTATGTTTGAATATGTCTATTCTTATGCAATTTGAGTGTCGATTAGGATCAATACCGATGACTTGAATAATGCTTTTAATCGAAGAAAAGTGAATGTGCTGCTACGATGAGGCCAAATGAAGTTGCATAGGCAATATGTGAACTTTTTCTTGTTGTGACTAGCCGATTATCGAATTGAGTCTCTTATGATGAGCATTGCATACTAGCGAAAGTGTGGATTCTTGTTTGATATTGGTGCCAATGCCTTGTGTGATGAGCTTACCGTGGACCATAAGTGATGACACCTAGAATTTTTCCCGTTGGTCTGGTTGACTAAGTGATGTAAGCTCTTGAAATGATATTAGGAAACAATTTGAAAAGTGAAACAATTTGACATTATACCTCTTTTGTGGCCTATCTTGTGAGTGTGTGAACTTTGCTTGAACACTTTTTGAGCCTTACCCTTTTCTTGGAAGAAACTTAAGAAAATGAGACCTCTCTTTATCTATTCACCCATAATCTTCATGAGGTGTTGTTTGTTTGAATAACCAACTTAGGCCAAAAGCCTAAGTTAGGGGTGTGATGAAAAGAGAAGGTAAATCAAGAAGTGTGAAGAAATCCCCCTTGATCCATGGTTTTGAGAAAGATGGAACCCCTCTATACAAAGAAAAAAAAAATAAAAAAGAGAAAAATAAAAGAATAATGAAAAATAAAAGGAACGAAAAAGTTTTGAAATAAAGTTGTGAAAGTGCAAGAGAAATGGGGTGTTCAGTATTCCATGATAAGTGAATAATGGGGTGACTTTTGAGCATGGGTGAAAATGTTAAAGAAAAGGAAAGAAAGTATTGTTCATACCACATTTCATGAGGATAGCAGCCACTGAGCCTAAATGACCATACCTTTACACTCAACCCCGTTCCAAACCTTGAAAAGACCTTTTTGATCTTGAGTGAGCTGAAACAAATGTTGGTTGGAAAATATGGGCAAACCTATAGGTGAAGTCATGCATGTGTTCGTCTTTGTGAGTGAGAGGGTTGTATGTGATTTCGGAGCTATAAATTGTTGAAAAATAGTGTGTGAATATGGAATCATTCTTTGTGTGAGGGCATTTGAGTACCTTTGTTGAGCTTGAACTTGCATTTGAAGCAAGTATTGTGAACTTGAGAATATTTGGTAATGGTGAGTCACAATTGATCCTTGCATGAGTAATTTGAGTATTGTTGTGTGCATTCATGATTGAGTCTTGTGTAGTATAGTTTGAGACATCCTTTTTGAACTGTTGAACTTGAGTTTTACTTGAGGATAAGCAAAAGTTTAAGTTGGGGGTGTTGATGAGTTTGAGATTTAGACTCATTTAGGGCTTTATTTATAATGATTTAGTGTCCTCAAATGCTTATTTTGTGCCAATAACTGATGTAAAACCCTTGATTTCCAGGTATTTAGATTGAGGAACAAAGCAAGGACACTAATTTGCAAAAGGAACAAAGCGAGCTGAAAGAATGAAGAAAAGTAAGTCTGGTGATCGCCGAGTCTACTTTGGCGAGTCACCAAACGGCTTCTTGACCGCCTAAAGTTCTAGTGTTCCAAGCCCTAAAGGAAAGAACCAAGTCGGTGAGAGAAAGGACTTGGTTCATATTTGGCCACTATAAATACATTTTTGAACATTTAGTTTAGTAGCATATTTTCATTATCATATTTTTCATTACAACTAATTTTCATTTTCGAATTGGAATTATTCTGAGTATTGAGACAAGTTTTCTCTATTTCTTCCTAAGCTTTGAAGAATTGAAGCTTTTCACTTTTGAGAAATTGGAAGTGGGTCTTTGAGATTCTTCGACTTGGATCATTGTAAAGACGAAATTAATCTTACCCAGTTGATGGAAACTAAATTTGGTAACATTTTTTTTTATATATTTTTATAATGTCTCGAAAAACCCCAATTCTTGGGGTGTGATTATGTGATTATGGGCTGATTTAGTTTATGGGTATTGCTAATTATTAGTTTAAATGCTATTTAAAAGTGAGTTCAATTATTAATTGTGGTTTAATTTAAGAATTGTAGTTGCAAATGTAGTTCTACCTTTGTGCTTTTGGCTTGCTCGAGAGAGAGGTTTTAAAACTAAGATTATTGATTGATGGTTTGTGGGTATTAGGTTGTCATGGGTTCAGCTCGATAGAGTGAATCCTAAATCCTATTCCATAGATTCATCTCGAGCAAGTGAATGGACTAAGGTGTGGGCTATTCTTATTTTGCATGCTTGTCGATGTTCGAGAGAAATCGACTTGATTCAGGGTAAATTGTTCGAGAGAAAGGTTGCCTCCTCTATAGTCTAGCTTACTCACTAATGTCTAGCTATTTTCTAATAGTTGCAATTACCCATTTGCCTATATTAGCCTATAATCAAATCACATCCCAAGAACCCGTCTCATTATTGTTATTTCATATTGTTTGTTGTTGTTGTAATTGATAATTTCAAAAAAAGCCCCTTATTTGACATTCGTGTCACCTCCTGATTTGAATTATGCTTTTATTCGATAATGTCTATTCTTATGACTGATTTGACCACATTCACACTTTACTATTGAATCTTAAACACGTACCGCTCCCTGTGGGATTCGACCTCAACTCATATAGTTGGGTTATATACTGACTAGAGATCGTTGACACTTAGAAATGGATGAAGTGTCCTTGAAACGTTAATCAATAGGTAGTGGGGGCGTCCGTGAAGGCCAACCACTAGACCCCAGACCTGAGCCACCAAACCCCAGCCAAAATGAGGGCAACGAGGACCTTCACGGTTTGTGGCCCTCCACATGGTTTATGGTAAGGGCTCGTGGACAAGGCCCCACGAACCAGTAGCTACTAGCCAAGGACCATGACTGGTCCCACGATCCGTGGTCCCTTTCAAGGTCCATGAAAGTGGCCGTGGCCAACCCTGCTAGATTTGTAAGTGGGGTTATTTTGGTCTTTTCCCCTATTTGTTGGACACCTAAACTACATCGTTTAACCCCTAGACTATGTGGTTTTAATAAATTTTAGCCTAGAAACATAGCTTGAACTTACCTAAGTCAGATAATTCATCAAAACTTAGTAAATTAGAGCGATAGAGGAGAAAGAGGTCGAACAACCCTAGTTCAAGAACGCAGCAAGGTTTCATCAGTTTCAGCCCCAAAATCGAAAGATTTCTTCGTGGAATTCATCACCAGGTATGTGGGATTTCACTAGTGGGTTCCTTTCAACCATTAGGTCCCTAGATTTCAGTTAAAATCTTGATTCCCTTACTATTATCTAGACCTAGGGTTTCTTGAATGTTAGAATTGTTCAGTTTTTAGGTGTTAGAATGATCCAAATCATATTATCATGTTGTAGTATTGTTTTTGCCCAGATTCATGCATAAACTAAGAACCCTAGCTATGTAGTTCTTTTAGTTCATGAATTACACATGCTAGGTCAGTAAATTCAGTATATATATTAACATGGCTTAGTTTTTGAATGCATTATTATCAGTATATTAATGTTGCATTCTTAGTTTGCATGTCAGTATTTTGAGCTATCGAGTATTTCAACATTTCAGTCATAAAGTGTTAATCACTTAATCATATGGGAAACTTAATACTAAGTGGACTAGGGTCAGTCACCCTCAAGTTCCAGAACTACGTGCCCTGTAGGTTGTAAGTCCCCTCTGTGGGCATCATTTTAGTGATCACACCAGGATGCCTCTATACCTCTGGCAGAGTATATTGGGTCCTCTCGATGGGGCGTATACATCAAACTCCACATTTAGCTCATGTGGTTTTATGTCAGTTATTAATAGCTCCCTTATAGTTCAGTCATATTCTATTGCATTGACCATGTTATCAGTATAGTTCAGTATTCAATCTCAGCATGTTATATACTTGGTTATTGAATTAAGTTTAGCCATGTTCAGTATTTCCAGTATCCTTATCATGTTTAGATTATATCATTGCTTTATTGCTTGTTCAGTTATGTTATTATTCCACTTTATTCTATCCTACATGCTCAGTACTTTTCAATTACTGACGCATATTCTATGCTACATCTTCTTGTGATGTAGGTTCAGGTCCTTAGCAGTCAGATCACGCATCTTCAGTTCAGCAGCATCAGTGGTGAGTCCTCATTCTTCGAGGACAAGGGACATGATTTTATATCTTACTTTTAGCTTTAGTTTCAGTTTTTCTAGATCTAGCTGGGGCATGTCCTATCCTAGCATTTCTAGTCAGTAGAGGCCATATTTCAGACATAGTTAGTTTCAGCGTTAGTGTTAGAGTTTGGCTTTTCTTTGTAGTTAAACTCATAGTTTCTTATATTCAGAATTAGTATATAGGTATTCCCTATCATTTCAGTTTTATTATGATTAAGCTTCCGCACAGTACTTTTCTAATTAAGTTTATTTAGTATGCTTAGGATATGCCAGCAGGGTTATCTTGGGGTTACTCGTGATCCTAGGTCCCGTGTCCACGTCCAAGGGGTAGCCTCGGGCCATGACAATTAATAATCATAATTATAAGAAAGAATTTGAGTTGGAAAGATTGAAATACTTGGAGAAGGACTTACTTTGAAGAAGAATCTTGAAAAGAATTTAATGAAAATTGCTTTAATATGAATCTTGAAAAATATTTGAAACAATCTTGCTTAGAAGTCTTATGCTTTGGTCTTCCTTAGAATTTTGTATTAGGCTTTGAGAGAGGAGAAGAAGGAATTAAAAAGATGGAAATAGCATTGTTTAGGCCTTTGTAGGAGTTAAGAAATCTATTTTTAAGGTTTCCTTATTGTATGAGGAGAAGAAAACTACCTTATTTAGAATTTTCCCACGGCTAAAATGGAACTGCACTACATTATTTAGTAAAATGATCATAACTCTCTACCTCGAAAGCAGAATGACGCAAACATGGTGGCATTGGAAAGATAATTTAAAGAACTTTAATTTGATAGGTTATAGGTCACGTAACTCTTCATATTCTAAGAGATATGGTCATTTGAAATTGACCAAAGTAAAATCTTATATGGAAACTTAACCAATAAGGAAACTTTCAACTCAACTTTGTGTTAGAGGATTATTATTACCTTAATGAATCTCCAAATATCCTCCCACACAAAATAATTGAATTTAACACCTATGCACAAATAACAATCATCTGGTACAACCCCATACACTTATGAAGAATGGTTCGGATCTTAGCTTGAAGATTTGGGGTGTTACAGTATCTCGATCATTGTTCCAACCTTGGTTTCCACTTTGTTGCTGATAATTAGTGTGAGAACCTCTCACTTGGTTTCCCAAATATTGAACTTCTTCATTTTATAATGCTGCAAAATTGGCATCATTCGAGCACTGTCCACTATTGGTTCTAACCGCATTTACCGACTTAAGTCCACCTCCCATGACATATTTAAACAACAAATCAAGTTGAGTTATTATTTTGGCAATGTATTCACCTTGTTCATGGTCCTTCTCAATTTGTTCTTTTCTCATGACTAGTTGTAGAGTAGGCACATGATCTTCTCTAGTATGCCATGCTCGGTTCACTTTGGTCAATCATCTAGCAACAAAGCAGCCACATAATTGGGTTGTCTCATTAATCCTCCTTAGACTAACTGATCAACCACACCTTTCTTGACTGAATTAAGGCTACAATAGAAGTATTGCAGCATCAAATTGTCTAGAACACCATGTGTTGGACATTAAAAAAGTAGTTTCTTGAACCACAACCAAGTTTCATGAAGACGTTCACCTCCAATGCGCTTGAAATTGTGGATTTTGGTTCTAAGTTTCCCCATCTTTGACGGGGTTAGGGGGTTGGGTGGGAAAGGATCTCTCCAAGAAAGCGTCAATTAACTCTTCCCAAGAAGTGGTAGGGTCATTTGGCAATTTAGCCAACCATCTTGAAGCTTCACCCGTGAAAGAGAGTGAGAACAACCTCAACCTCACATACTTTTGGGAGATGTTCTTGAACACAAATGGTCCACACACCTCCACAAAATTCCTAAAGGTGTTCATGGGGATATTCATGATCTAAACCCCCAAACATTTCCCTTAGTTGAAGCAATTATAGCATTATTACGGTTATGTGAAATACAACCCTTCCGGTTGTGGGAGGTATCCCGATGGCTCCCATGGTTTGAACAATATTCACATGTATATCATTCAAATCACCCATATTTTTGTTTTGACCATAGTGACTATCGTTGTCACTACCATGAGCACTCATTATATAACACCTACAAATCAGCCAACAACAATACAATACAATAATCTACTACAACTAAACAAATTTACAAACTAATTTCTCAAATAGAATTCTCAACTGCCACTACCCGGTAGCGGCGCCATTTTGATAACGCTCAAATGTTCTGCTTAAAACCAATTAAACGAGACAACGATCATAGTCAATTAAAAACCCAATGATGAGTTGGGGTCGAATTCCACAGTGAATGGTATATTGTAGAGAATTCTTATCAAGAAATTTGGATTTTTAAATCATTTTATTGTAATAGTTAAAATAAGTGGGCGGATGATTGCACCAATTTAATAAAAAGCTTTGGGTATCAATTGTCATAATTAAACTAAAATTACGGGAACTACAATTAATAAACAGTAATGTAGGCTGTGAGGATTGGAAATCATGTCACATAGGGGTAATTCTGTTGCTCTATAGTGATGAACGTTCCTGAATAGGCCAAGTCATCTTTAATGATGCTAATCTTCTTTTGATATCATAGCATCCTTGCATAGAATGTCCTTTCGATCTCATCTATAAGTTAATCTAAACACCGAATACCTTACTTTATTCTCTCTTTCGATGTAGAAATAGGGCAAATAGATCCAACCCATAACCTCTATTTTCAAGCAAGTTACATACATCAAACCTAAATTGCTAGTATTTGAGTAATTACCCACTCAAATCAATCTCTTTCGACCATCGACCGGAGATCGGAATTAGGAATTAAGTTTTCAACCTCCATAAATTAACCTCATGCTAATTAGCCCAAATTCATGTATGAACAACATCGAAAAAGAGCACAACACAATACCCACTACATTAAATGAACACCCAGCCCTGTAATTGCACAAGTAGATCTTGGGGTTTTAACCACCCAACACAAAAAGTAAAGAAATTATACCTTCTGTGAAAGCAACCATGGATAAATTAAGCAATTACTAGCAAACCCAATTTGGAATCAACTTTAATTTGACAAATTCAAGAGCAAAGTTGAAAACCCCCCAAAACTAGAAAGTGATCTTCACAAGGTAAAAGTGTTCCCCCCAAAACTCTTAAAGGAAGAATTATTTTCCTAATTTTCAAATTCCCTTATTATCTCTACTTTGGGCTATTTATAGTTTCCCAAAATTCATCCAAAAAACTCAATGTGTGTCTCACTCAGTAACATTAGTTGGGCTCGCTGAACTACTTTGGAGAATTGCCAATCTAGCTTCAGCTCGCCTTTTCTTGCTCTAGGCTTGAAGTGTTTGAACCTCAGTCAATGAGCTCGTTTAAGTCTTCCTTTCACATTCAGCCTATCCTTGAGTACCACCTTTGTTCACCTTTCGAGCCTTAAATTTTTCTCTTTGCACTATCGATTTTGGCGTTGATCAACAAGGTCACCTTTCTTATTCGATGAGTCGCCTTTTCATTTGGAGTTTCCAGACCTTTCTCGATAGGCATAAGTGTTGTGCACTGTCACTTTAGGCAAGGTCATGCTCACTAGGTGGACCGCCTTTCTTGTTTGGCGATCATCAATGTATAGTTTGCAATTTTTTCTGCATTTTTGGCTATTCTTTCAAACCTTCATCCTTGCCTTATCAATTAGCCTTCATAGCTGCAAATCATCAAGATATCATTAGAATAGGACAAAATTAGATATCAGGGACACTAATTATTAAGCTAAATAGACCTCAAATGAGTGCAAATCTACCACTTATCAATGAGCTCCGAAGGCCTTGAGTAACATGTTCAAGTATTAAATTTCGGATTCAAACCTTATTTTCAAAATTGGGTATTGTGTTGATTGACCCATTTTTCAATGAATTGATGTGGGTATTGTTGTTTTCAAAAATTTATTATGTATACTTGCTTGTATATAGATTGTGTGGCTTTGGAAGTGATTTGGAAGGGGAAGACTCAACTCTTGGAGTGATTATTTATTGATTTAAGGCAAGTGATCTCATAAACCTTGTATTCTAGTAGAATTTCATGTACTTCCTTCATTGTTTGTGTATTGGGAGTAATAGGGATGAGGTGATGAGTTTAATTGTCCACTTGATAAATCTAAATGAATAAAAAGGGGTAGAAATAAAAAAGGCTATGAACATTATGATTGTGAATTGCCTCATTGTGAAATTTATTAATTGATTGATGAAATGCTTGAAAGCATGAATGTGGACTTGAATTGGATGAACTGTTGCCTCTTCTATGTGGTGTGATATTGCTTGTATGCATTGGTCACTGAACACTGTGATGAGATATGTGATGATTATGATGCCGAGGTCTTTGCCGGCTAATGTTATAAGGCCAAGGTAATTTTTGACTAGTGTTTATGATGACGAGGTCTTTGTCGGTGAGTATTATTATGCTGAGGTCATTTTCGTCAAATGGTTGTGAAGTAGAGGTCATTTACGGTGTGAGATGGATCATCTTGATTTGATGCATTTCTATGCTTATGTGTGACATACATTTCAATTGTGATTGGTGCACTGTTATGTGTTATTGAATTGTTGATATTGGGATTGATTTACTTGATTCATTGGATTGTTGATTTATGACTATTGAACTATGAATATTGAGCCTTGTGAGCAGTGTATTGTAGAACTGTTAGGTTTGGATGATTTATGTGCAAGTTATAGTTTATAGAGGTTCAATCAGAGTTGTAAGGGGTATTCGATTTCTAGCCAGATGCCTTGTTTATTAGTTTGTCGTGTTGTTGGTACTCACCCATTGCTTCTACACTTATGTAAGTTCCAAGCCCGGTATTATATGATCGTCTTCTTCTCCTACTTTCTGACGCTTGTCGAAGGATTACTGAGAGGTAGTTGCTTGTCATCCCGTTAGACCCTCTTTTCCTTTCCTTTATGCTTTTGTTCTATTTGAGAAACAAAGGATGAGACTTGTAATTATTTCAATTCAACACTTTATCTATTTAATGACTTGTACATGTGACAACTAAATTTTGGAGCTTTCATAGAATGAATAAGTTTCCGCTTTATCTTGTTCTTGCTTTATTGTTTTCCGCATTTCTTTCGTTTCGTTGGGTTGAGGTTGACTTTTCTTGTTGGGAATCGACAAGTGTCATCACGTCCATTTTTGGGTCATGACAAACTCGATGAAGATGACTCTTAAATATATATTGGTGATGGAAGAAGGTGTCGACAAGAACTAGAAAAATTATGTAATGATATGTATATTATATTTTGTGTTTTCTCTCTATTAGACTTTTTTGGTTTAATTTTCTATTAATTTTTTTATTGTCGTAAGTCTATATTTATTATTGAGCTCAAATTAGACATTTTTGACTCTATTAGAAGTTTGCTAATTACTACACAAAGATCAAAATTTGTAGTTGGTTACTTAAAAAGAACTAATTTTAAACATTAAATTATGCCCTCATTTGTTGTTTCTTGTCATATTTTTAAAGATTAATTTGTAATTATTATATTTATTACTCATTACATTCATACTTTCATAGAATTCTAATAGTTCTAACGGATCTATAAAAAATAACATGGGACACAAGTGCATTTCCAGAAACTAGTATATATACATATATATACATATATATATATATATACATATGTATATATATATATACATATATATGTATATATATATATATATATATATATGTATATTGATTTGCTTCTGCATGTTCTTCTCTTCGTGTTGTTAAATGATGCTTTCGATTTGTTTCTACCACCCTTATACCTATTACCTGTTGTTCTGAATTACGGGTTGTCTTACCTACTATTAGGTTAAAGTAGGTGTCATCATGACTCGAGGAATCGGATAGTGATAAGTAATAAATGAGAGCTAAAAAATGTGAAGAAATTCATAAGTAAAAAATATATAAATATAAGGAGCTAACAATATTTGTATTTAACTATATTTCTAATTGACAAAGGACTCAAAGATTTTAACTTTTGATTTAATGAATTTTGCGCCTACATTTAGAATTTAAAACTAAAACTGAACAGAGAAAAAAATTAAAATTCCATGAAGGTTCAAACCCATGATGTACCGAACGAGAAGTCAAGCGTTAACCACAAGGGTCACAAGCGGTTTAGTGCAAAGAGTGTCCTTTTAATTATTTTATCTTTTAGTTTCTATTTTTGATATGAATATTAAGTAAAAAAAAATCGATGAAGCAGTGTCATGTAACACCCTTTGGATCAATGAAGATCCGTCCCTAGATAAAAGAGACAAAGCGCTCAATTCAGAGCGAAAAATATATTGTTATGACAACTCATCCAAAAGATCGTTTGGCCATTTATTTTATGAATTTGTCGTGGACAATTTAATCCACGAAATGTTTTTCTATCTTCTTTTAAGTCGTATGATTTTTTATGACTTCTTTATTTATTATTTTTTGTTGTTTACATGATTAGGATGCATTTTTGTTCGATAGATCTACTTAGTTGAGAAATTTTATACCTCCGCAAGGTATAGGATAGTTCTGGCAATGTGGGCGAGACACTGTATCATCACATAGCTCATAGTGATGGTTGTCGGTTAGAGAATATGCCAAACAGAGTTTATTTTGTAATTTTACATACAAACTGAGTTATATTATGTTTTCCAATACATCGAGTTGTTATCTGCTATTTTGAAAGCCTTTCTTTATATCACATTATTGTTATTGCTTTTATATTGAAATAAGTTGTGATTGAGTTGAGTTGAGACGAGGTAAGTTGTTTCTTCAGTTCGAGTTCAAGCTTATGTCATGTTTTAGATTTCCCCTTGCATGCTCGTACATTCCATGTACTAACGTCATTTGGCCTGCATCACTTCATGATGTAAATAGAGGAGATCAAGGACATCAACAGGTGCTTCGTTGATACCACAGTGGTCCGAGTTAACTTTGGTTAGCCTCATTACTTCCGGAGGATCCCTCATTTATGTTTTATCATTTCAAATTTGTTATTAGGATATCGTGGATCTTGTACCGATGTCCATCTCAGTTAGTAGAGGCTTCATAGATAGATAGACATCAGTAGTTCATGAGTTTTGTTCATTTCAGTTGTTATGTTCTAGACTTGAGTTATTCTTGAGGCAAGTTTGAATGTTTTATTTCTAAAATATTCTAAGTTTATCTTTTGAGACAGCTGAGTAAAGTTTACTTTTGAGTTCATATGTTGTAAGTCTTCCACTGAGAGTTGAGCCAGGCCAAGGGTTCGCTTGGGGCCAAAAATGGTTCTCGAGTGACAGAAACAACCTCAATCTCATTTTGGTTTGACGAACTCAAGGAATCTCAATTGACTTGCAAGTTGCAAAATTCATCAATTGCAGAGTTGCATCCTCACCAGCTGTACCTCTAAACAACCCCTTCAAATTCAATAATTGAACCATAGTTCTGGTGATGGTGAATTTAACTCTTGGCGGAAATGGTGGGAGCACTATATCTCTTGTAGCTCCAACCCCATCCAAGTATGATCTTTGTCATTAACAACTACATGCACCTGTTGTTGACCTTTTCTCCTTGGGTATAATGGTTGTTGTTGAGGGACCAATTCTTCCTCTTCTTCATCCTCAATTTCTACCCTATTCATGTTGTTTGCATAACTGTTAGCACCCTAAGCATGGCCCTCAGTATCCTGTCTCAGTCTTTGCCTCTGCATCGCAAATTCTTGAGTGTTAACCATTCTTCTAATATACATATGAAGCTCGAGATCATAAGGAATTAAAGGTAGTCCCTTACATTTGGTGTTTGATATACACTACTTGAGTCACCTGTAGAAGATAGACAAAAAACAAGAAGTAAAATTAGGAAATACCCTACAAACTAAAATAATTGCAAGTAGAATATTGCTAAACTGAATTCCCCAGCTAAGGCACCAAAATTTGATACGTACAAACTTATACCTAAATTAACAAGTATATAATGGTTGATATCAATTACAGAACTCAACAAGAGTTGTGGTCGATCCCACCGGGAATTACAAAAGAAACAAATCTACTAGTTCATATGTTCAGTTGCGGTTGATATTCTAAGAAAAAAATTGTGTAAAGTAAATATTGGGTTTGTTTTAACGTCCAAGTACCCAATTGTAATTAGAATTAAATAGTAACAGTGACATACAAAAGTTCCAAGGTTTGGCTATCGATTTAGATTAGACTAGGATTGTGTTCCCCATGACCTTAGGATTACAACTTAGATTTCACTCGAATAATAGTCTCTTTATAAAATACAAGCATTCTCTAGCAAGATAAATTCACCTAAACACTCATCATCCCTATTAAGTGAATCTCACTCCTCTCGGTCCCAGAGTGTTTTATTTTAATCCTTGCTTATTCGTTTAAACACTATTCCCTATCGGCTCAAGTCTTTAAAATGAGTTATTCCATTAAAGCTCATTTGCTTCTAACTTTTCCTAATCATAGCCTTCTCTCTCTAGCATGTAATTAATAAAGGCAGGTATTAACGTGTGCACTTGTTAGAAAGCAATCAATGGGAAATTAGATAGGAAGCATACACAACATCTATTGACAGTCATTCATGGTTGATTTTCAAGTTACTCCTTATTAATGGTTCCCACATCCCTAGTTGTGATTTTTAGCTTCTCATGTTCTCAACAAAACAATTGTTAAAAAATGATGAAAGCTCTAAAGAAATAAACTTAAAATAATGAAAACCAATTAATTTTGACTAAGAACTTGAATCCCAAGATCAAACGATGATCAATTATTCAAAAGATAAACCCAAAAGAGAAAGCTATCGTCTTTGCGATGAAAAACTTGTCTCACAATATTGATTATAATGATAATAAAACCCTATGTAATTAATTATAGTCTTAAAAATGAATCCTAATTGAAGTAGGAAAGTAGTTCAGCCTACAACATTCACGAGCAAGCAAAACGGTCAATGAAGCTTTTCACGATCCGTAAAAGTCTCTTGTCACCAACACTTAGTCAATTTCTCCAGCCTCTACCTCAGCTTCTTATGAGTCATTGTACGGTCTGTATAGGTCACCACTATCCATCTGGGGTCTCATATAGTTACAATTGGAATTCTTTTCTTCCAGGCCACCTTCACGGGGAGTTTCACGAGCCATTCACATCTTCATGTCTCATATAGCGTTTCATCAATAACTGCTACACTTCCATTTCAGATCTTTTATTTCAACACTTTCTTACAAACACTTTTCCTGCACATTAATCCAAAAGAAAATCATATCGACAAAAACATTCTTGGTTCCTTACGATACCTTTGTTTTGGGTGTCGAATGTGCAATAAGTTTATGACACAACACACTCTAAGAGAGAAATACATGCAAGCTTCATTCTGTAGGTTTGTCCATATTTTCCAATCATCACACAACCTAGTTTATGCAAGATCACCGGGGTATTTTTAGGCTTTTAATGGGGTTGAGGGTAAATGTATGGTCAATTTGGCTTAGTGACTTCATCTTTTCAAAGCATTGTTGTACTCATCTTCACCTCTTCTCAAGTTCTTTTCATTCTTATGACTTGGAGACTCACTTCAGCTTATTATTCAATTTGTTGGACACCCCTCTTATTTCATGACACTTTCTTTTTCATTTCAAAATTTAAGCTTTTACTCTCTTCTTTTCTTTGATAACGAGGGGTTCTTTTTTTCTGCCTCACATTTCGACGTTGAGTCTCATTTTTCTTTTTCACTATCCACATGGCTATTTTCCTCCTTACTTTCCAGACCCCGACGTAGGCTTTTGGCTTATGTTGGCAATTCAAACAAACCAATGTTTAGAAAATGATTTTATTGGTGGGAAGTTAGGACAATTTGGATCAAGTGGTTTCAATAAGGTCGATAACAAATGGTTTAGGCTCAAATGGTGACAAGATGGTTGCACACCCTCACAAGGTAGTCATAAATGTATGAGTGATTGTCTTCCCTCTCAAAATTCGTGCCCTAGATAATTTCTTGCATTTACCAAGGATAGACCATTAGACTAACAAGACAGATTCTAGGACTCGACAAACATGCTTTCAAGTAGGAGCTAACCACACATGCCACTTTCAAACACGATCATTTATTTTAGCTATAAGCAATTAAGAAACTTTTACGCGGTTTACATTTCAAGGCTCCTATCAATACACATCTAGTCAACGCATTAATCAAAAATATCATTCAAAAGTAAAGGTACACCAATTTCTTCTTGCAATCACAAATACGAAACACATTTCTCAACATGAGCATTATCCAAGACATCGATATTGTAAAAAAAATATACTCAAATATTAATGGTGCCAATCAACCTCACAATTCCCAAAATTTATGGGGGGTAGGGGGGAAATTTATAGAGAGATTAAAAAGGAATAAAATCAATAAAATACACAATGGATAATCACTACAAGTGCCACTCACCCTGACAAAAAGATAAAAGTAGTGTCCTAAATGCTAAAAGTTAAAACATGAAGAGGTAGGCTGAGTGTCTCCCTATTAGAAGTGATTATATTGAGGTTCCAACTAGGTCATCTGTTTTGCAGCCTGCCTACCTGATCAACGAATCGCCCAATGGGTTCAATCCGTCAATTGTGCTTGTAGCAACCTTAAAATTACTCACCTCAATTGATGAAAATAATGATCATTCCTAATAGTGATCAGTGATTAGCCGATTTGTGCCATAGATCACCCAAAATGACAGTGCATTATGTTAGAAATTCAACCCTAAAAGGCACGCTAATTTGGGCTCTCATACAATGAACGGCGGATCACCCATTATTTCAGCACACAACTAAAGTTGACAGAACCTTTAGCCCTCTCCACCGTCCTAAGGACCAACTCAGAAGTGGTTGACCCAGATGGCAAAGTGAATCACCAAATGGCACATTATCACGCCTAATAATCCTCTAATTCTTACACAAGTGATAAACATTATTGAAATGAACTAACACTTGGGTTGTTTCCTAATTGATTAAACGCCACGACACGACGTGGACATGGTCTCAAGCATCATTCAATTACACCACTTCAATAACTTTCACATCGCACCCTTCCCAAAAATAAACTTTTAACATTTTGACGTTTACATGGATCTCAATTGCTACATTACCACAAAGTCTAGCCACCTTGTATAGGCCTACCTACTTTGACTTGAATTTTCTTAGAAAGAGTCTCAACCTTGAGTTGAATAGTAACACTTCATCACCTACACATAACTCCTGGTGTAGGATTTTAGCATCATTCTGTCTTTTCACCTTTTTTGTAAGGGGCTGAACTCTCATAGACCTTTAAGAGAAACTCCTCCATTCGAATAGTTGGGTAACACGACTCTTCGTAGCAATTTCCCAATTTAAATTTACCCTTTTTAAATACCATAAGGCTTTGTGCTACAATTTTATGGATAGGTTACAGGCTTTATCAAACACAATTTGGTAAGAAGACATGTCTAGTAGATACTTGAAGGTTGTTTGATAAGCCAAAAGTGCATTATCAAGCTTGCTAGACCAATTAGTGCGGTTGATGTTCACTGTTTTTGCCAATATGTTCTTGATTTATATTTTGGAAACCTCAACTTGTGCACTTGTTTGCCGTTGATATGGTGCCACAACCTTGTGCTTCACCCTATACTTAGACAAAAGAGCTTAAAATTTACGATTATTGAAATGGGAAACCGCATCAATTATAATTGCCCTTGGTATACAAAACCTTATGAAAATGTACCTTTTTAAGAACCTAGTGACACTTCGTGCTTCATGTTGGGTAAATCCACCACTTTAACCCATTTTAGAAAAAAATCAACCGCTATGAAAATATATTTATTCCGAAGGAGCTCACATATGGACCGAGGGAGTCAATCCCCCACACATAGAAATGTTCCACCTCAAGAGTTTGTGAAAGAGGCAAGTCATATCTTCTTGAAATACTCCCCTGCATTTGACATTGCACACATCTCTTACAAAAACTATGTGCATCTTGATTAAACATTTGCTAATAATAACCTCATTGCAATACTTTTGAGGCGCTGCAGATCCCTCCATGGTGACCACCTATGGGTGATGCATTGTACGCTTCCAGTTTATCATTTATTTCCACCTTTAAATGAAGCGCCTAATGATATGATCAGCGCATTCCCTGAAAAGATAATGTTCATCCCAAATATACCACTTGACCTCAAACACAAATTTATTCTTCTCATGCCTTTTTAATTATTAGGCATCAATCCACACACAAATTTTTTTTTCATAATCATCATACCATGGCATTGAAGTGTGGGAGACCTACTTTAACAATTCATCGAGGAAGCATCTTCACTATCAAGTTCTCCTGCAATGGCAGTGGCTAGCTCTGACCTCGATAAGTGATCAACCACTTGATTCTCATGCTGCTTTCTATCTTTAATCTCGAAGTAAAATTCTTGAAGGACAAGAACCCACATAATAAATTGTGGTTTAGCTTCCCTATTTTCCATGAAGTCTCTGAAGCCTGCATGATTAGTGTGCACTACAACTTTTATACCCAACAAGTATGCTCTAAACTTCTGAAAGCCATACACAAGAATGAGAAATTCTTGCTCCATCACTTTGTAAATTTTTAGAGCACAATTTAATGTCATGCTAATGTAGTTGTCACGACCCGGGGTTACCTTTTAGAAGTAACACGGCGTAATTGACCCCGAAGGGGTGGCATACAAGCCTCATAGCATTCATGAACATTAAAGCATAGGAAAATAATGCGGAATTTAAAACTTTTCTTTACAATCGAAGTCTCTTAATAAAATGAAAGAGTATCTATGACACTGTCTCAAACCATCTATTATACTTGGAATAAAACTCTTTAATACAAACTTAGGGACACGACCCTTACAAAAGTCTAAAAACATAAAAGTAAAGACATAAAGGGATATATGGTTGAGCCCTCGAATACAATGAGGACTCACCAAGCTTCTTCTTCTTGATCTCCTATGAACCTAGCCACGAGGATGAAATCTAATATCTCCAAAGCCTACACTTATAGAAAATGTAGAAGAATGGGTTACCACAAAAACGTACTAAGTATGGAAGCCATGCACAAAACCCTTAAGAAATGGATGAAAAAGGGACATTTCATTTGAAATCATGCTTTATGCCATTTTAGAACATCATCTTTGAATTAGTTGGAGAATGCAACCAATAAGGCAACTCACATACATTTCATTATAACATAAGAGATATCATTATGATAAAAAGCATAGTCTCGAATATCAATATAGCACACATCCCAATCTTCACAATACATAGCCTCCATTCATAAAAGAATACGGGTCAAATACCAAGATGATCTCATCATTAAGTAATCATCACATAAGGAACCCCTAAGAAACACTTATTCAATGTATGGTAACTAACATGCATTTACAATGGGCAACACAAGCCAAGATCACATTCATACTCATTTTATAGTAAAGCCATTACCTTGGTAACCCCTAAGGGAACACTTGTGCAATGTGTGGTTAGCATCTCATAATACTAACCCTACTAAGTACTCCTTTGAAGCTACCTTAGTCATGCACTTCATCTTTAGACCTCATTATAATTAATAGTCACAAATAAGGAAATAGTCATGCATACTACTGTGAGTATAGGGAAAGTCATTGTCATTAACTAACCATTCAATACGCATGCATACATTGAATCTCATCACAATGCAAAGGAACCATACTACAACACCTTACTAAACCCACTTGTGCAATGTGGGAGTGAAGTCCCATACCCCCACTCCTACTAAGCAAATTCACCAAGAAGTTATAGCATGATTCGTGTCTCATTCATTATCTTCATTATTTAGGGAAAAGTAGCCTTAACCGACATAGACCATATGAGCTACATGGAATCCGGCATTGTGTAACCCCACGCCGAAAGAAGGTGTTCTACTTGCCTAAGGTAGAACTAAATTGTCTAGCTATAAGGTGGATCCACTAGCTAAAGACCTATGTGGGCACATAGTTTATGTGATAGGGAGATTGCTTCTAGAAATCCGCCCTATTGCATTGGCGGAGGGGCTTCCATCTCATGAGTTCCCTTATGGATGACCCTCACTATTGCATTAGTAGGAGGGCCTTTACCTCATTGTCCATATCCACTCGGTGCTAATCATTATTTCCCAAAATTATACATTATTAGTCTTTGAATTGTATCTACATGTGTGAAGGAATACTTTGCCCTTCGTTCAATACAATTCATGAAAATAGCTCATAGATTCATTAAAAGTGAGAATGTACTTTCAACTTTAGAATCATAATTAGTATGTGAGTATGCCTTTCACACCAAGATCATGTGTTCTCATGAGAATGCACTTTCAATCAACACAATAGGATCAACATGGTCATGTACATTTCATGCATAATAATGTGTAGAGATCCATATGAGAACTATACTTTCAATTAACACCATTAATACATCATGATCATGTTTATGCATGGAGTGTGTGTGTAATTGTCCTTGAAATGACACAACAACAACATTATTATTATACACACCTCCCTTTCAAAGTGTTCACAAGTATGTACATAATATCACAATCATGCATAACTCACATACATTGCATTCAAGAATCATACACCATGTAAATTAACACATTTAACATTTATCATAATAGATGTGTATAAAGTCATAACTCAAATAGATCATTCATTTACATGTATAAGATCATATACTCACATTATAGGTTATATGGGTAAAGCCCTTCCACAAAAATACCATATACAATTCAACATGCTCAATAAGTAAACACCTACACCTTTCAAGTGGAGCAATAGTTCATATACAATAGCTATTCAACATGCACAATGGCTTCCTTCCTAAAGCCTCAATATTCATAGTTCATTCCTTTTAAACTTTACCTTTAAAGCCCTAGGAGTAATCTTTATATTATGTGTATTACTCTCAAGAAACACCTCACATGGTCATCATGTAAACCTAACTCTCAAGGTAGACTAACCACATGTTTCATTCTTACTCAACTATAGTCATATAGCATCAAGTAAACTAAATCTCAATACTACTCAACCATAATTCATCATGTATGACCTAATCAAGTTCATTCATGTCTACAAGATTAACTCATAAGCAATTCATGTTTAGGTGATTGAATCTAAGGCAATTCATCAAGAAGTTCATCATTCTTAGAAGGTTCCATCTAAACCCTCAATTTTCCTCTTTTATAACATAACCCTAGGCTATATCAATTTCACCCTAGAATCTTAGGTTAATCAAGAATACATGTAGAATTATACCAAAATCATGTAACTACATCATATTCAACTCATATTCAATCCATTGAATCAACTTCTAACAACATTCATAATGTAGTGAAGAACCATAACTAGGGTTGGGGGAAACTTATGGATTCTTTCGAATTCAAGTTAAAATCATCTAAAATCAGTACTATCATCAATAACAATCATAAGTATCATAATTGAATCAACATCCAACAATTCCCTCATCATAAGGTCAATTAAGTAAAGAGGGGGAAATCATGGGTCCAAGGGAAATTCTTATCAAAACTCCATCAATCCAATGTTAATTCACCATAAACAACCATAATAAATCATAATAAAACAATTGAATTCGTTTTGGAAGAAGACCCATGACTAGATTTGAAAACCCCAGATTTGGGGAATTTGAAAACATAGTTGAAGGGGCTTCTTGGTGATAGCTAACCAAGAATGAAGAACTCCCATACCTCAATTAAGAATCTCTAAGAAATTTGGGGAAGAACCTTGAGAATCTACAAACCCTAGCTCCAACGACTTCTTCTTCTTCCTTGAGTTTAGAGAGAGAAATATTGAAGAGGAGAAGCTCTTTTGATTTGATTTGGGTTTTCTTGAAAAGTGACTTAATTCAAGGAATTGAAATCTAAATAGGTTATATAGTTGCTAGGAAAAGAATAGAATAATGTGGACTCAACTTTGGAAAGGAACTAAAGGCCGACAATGTTTAAACTTAAAAGTTTACACCAAACCCATTTAAGCTCGCCCTATGCACCCCTTGGCTCGCCAAAGGCACTAGGCGACTCACCTAATGGCCCTTGGCTCGCCCATTTTTTCTAGCCTGACAGTGCTTCACTATTTCAGGCATAACTTTTTACTCCGAGATCAGAATTGGGCAAACTTGGTGGCGTTGGAAAGAGGACTCAAAGACATTTAATTGGACAGGTAATGACCCACCTAATTCATTTTGAGATAAGAGATATCATCATTTGAAGTTGACCCTACAAGTTGTAACTGAAAAATCTCCTTTGGAACCTTGGGCTCGCCAAGTGCACTAGGTGACTCACCAAGTGAACCCTTGGCTCACCCTTTATTCCAGTGAGCTCACTAAAAGGGCTGGTCATTGGGCGATGGAGGGGTGCCAAAGGGCGACACGCCAACCAGGTTGGCAAGCAACCATTTAGCTTGCCCTTTGATCCAGGATCTTAGACAAATGGGCAGTGAACTAGGCAATGGAGTGGGAGCAACGGGCGATTCGCCAACCAGCTTGGCGAGCTTCAACTTAGCTTGCCCATTGTTCTAGAACTAACGCTATGAGGGCAGTCCCTTAGGCGATCAAAAGGGCACAAAGGCGACTCGCCCAACCTTTTGGGTGATCAAGCAGCCCATCACCAAAAGGCTCCATCAAGTAACAAGGTTTCTACCACCCTATCTTGCAAGTTTAGGTCCTAGCTTGCACCCTAGGCTCCTTCCTCACCCCATTTAAGTTCTAAAGTAGCCTAGACCCCAACTCAAAGTCACTCTAACCTGGACATCAAGGCTCTAGTTCATCCTATCATTTTCCAGGTCGTTACAGTAGTTAATAGGGTGAAATAATTTATTGTTATGTTGTCCAAGAACAACACCAAGAACCATTCCACTTGCATCAAACATCATTTCAAATGGAAGACTCCAATCAAGTGCAATTATGATAGGGGATGAAGTAAGTTATTCTTTCAAGCTCACAAATGCCTTCTTACAACTTGCATCAAAATCAAACACATTCTCCTTTTCAAACAACCTGTACAAGGGAACAATCACCTTAGATAAATCTTTTATGAATTGCCGGTAGAATCCAACATGGTTAAGGAAATTCCTTCTGCCCTTCACTGATATAAAGAGAGATATCATGTTAATAAAATTGATATTAGCTTGATCAACATCAATCCTCTTCCCATAAATTCTTATGTCAAAGGAATATCCCCTCCTTCACCATGAAGTGACACTTTTCAAAAGTTAGGACTAGATTTAATTCAACATATCGTTTTAAGACTTTCCCCAAATGGTCCAAGAATTCTTCAAATGAGTTTCCAACCATAGAGAAATCATTCACAAAAACGTCCATGGATTCTTCTACTATATAAGAAAAATAGCTAGCATACACCTTTGTAAAGTGTAGGGTGCATTGCACAACCCAAAGAGCATCCGTTTTAAGGAAAATGTCCCATCAGGAAATGTGAAACTGGTCTTTTCTTGATGTGATATATAGATATGGTTGTAACCCAAATATCCTTATAAGAAGCAATACTACCCTTTTACCGTGAGAGGATCAAGCAATTGATCAACGAAGGGCATCAGAAAAGGATCTTTCTCTGTCCATAGAATCAACTTCGTGTAGTCCATACACACTCTTCATTCCTTCACCAATGTAATGTCCACAAGCTCAGTCTTCTCATTTGGGACTACCATAAAACCTCCATTTTAGGGCCACAATGAATAGGGCTTACCCATTGACTATCCATAATTTGGGAGATTACACTTGTATCTAACCACTTTATGATCTGTTTCTTCAAAACTTCTTACATTGGAGGATTCTCTATGCTTTGTTTAAACCCCTTGATCAAATGAATTTTATGAGTGCAAACTCCTAGAGAGATTCCCACGGTGTTTGCAATAGAACACCATAAGGCTTTGATGTGTTTTGTTGAATACAATGATCAATGCATTCACTATCCACTCTTCCTTGTAATCTTGAATTATTATCAATAGTGTAGATTTAGCGCCCAAAAAGATATACATGCGATGCGAAGGAAGAACCTTAAACTCGAATTTTAGAGGTTCTATTTAAAGAGTATGATGATAGTAGAGAATGAATCGATCATCTTATTAATTTATGTTGTATGGTTTATAAAGGGCTATGCCCAGTCGATACAAAGTCCTAATATATACAAAGTCTATGTATGATAACAATAAGAGATAAAATAGGATAATTGAAGTGATTGAGATGGACTCTAATTCTAGAAATTAGTAAAACAACTAAATCAAGAATACGCTAAAACGTATGAAGAATATTCAGTCGTTATTACGCCCCCGCAAGTTGGTGCTGGTATCAATCACACCCAACTTGGGAAAGAGCCACTCAAAGCAAGCATGTGGCAACGACTTAGTGAGTATATCAGCAACTTCGTCAGCATCATGTAAGTGTTTGACTTCAATCTCCTTGTTTTGCACCTGATCCCACACAAAATGAAAGTCTATGGCAACATGCTTCATTCGACTATGAAAAACAGGATTGGCACAAATATATGTAGTGCTAACATTTTCATAAAAGACTGTTGGAGCACCATCAAGAGGAAAATGTAGCTCAGGAAGAAGATTAGACAGCCAGTTTATTTCTGCAACAACAGTAGCCACAACTCGGTATTTCGCTTCAGTTGACGAACGGGAGACAGATCATTGCTTCTTGGACTACTAGGAAATAGGTGTACCACCTAGAAAAAGCACATAGCCTGATGTGGAAGTACGATCATCTGGATCTCCAGCTAAGTCTAAATCAGAGAAAATAACTAATCTTGAATCTTGTTTCTTGGCAATATTGATGAAAATGGGAAGTTTCACTAAGATAGCAAAGACAACGCTTAATTGCCTTTTAATGAGTTGACTTGATTGATGCATGAACAGGGAAAGTTTGCTAACAGCAAAGGCAATGTCTGGGTGAGTAAAAGAAAGGTAGTGTACCAATAACTCGCCTATAAAGAGAACCATCAGCTGGATCATCTCCAGAAGAGGCAGTAAGAATGGTGGTGGAAGTCATTGGTGTTGGAGCTCTTTTACTGTCCTGCATACCAACATCATGTAAGAAATCCAAAGTATATTTGTGTTGTGACAGAAACAAGCCTTCAGTGTGTGGGAGAACTTCAACACCCAAAAAATAGTGTAAAATACCAAGATCCTTTAATGAAAACCGATGAGAGAGACGATCAATAGTATGTTTTACACCTGCAGACTGATTACCAGTGATGATTATGTCATCAACATAAACAAGCACATAAATGGTAAAGGCAGAATTGTGCAAATAAACAAAGAGGAATCTGATTGAGACTTTGCAAACCCAATAGTTACCAAATAATTTTTGAGCTCAATGTACCATGCACATGGTGCTTGTATTAAGCCATAAATGGCTTTGTTGAGCTTGCACAAATGTGAGGAGTGATGTGGATCCTCAAAACCAAGGGGTTGTCGCATATAAACCTCCTCCTCTAGTTGACCTTGAAGAAATGCATTGTTCACATCTAGTTGATGGATGGGCCAGCTACCTTGGGTAGCAATAGAAAGAAATAAACAGATAGTAGCTGGCTTGACCACCAAGCTGAACGTTGAATGATAGTCTAGACCCAGGCGTTGTATAAATCCTTTGGCAACCAGATGAGCCTTAAACCTGTCAATCGAACCATCAAGATCATGCTTTATATGAAATAGCCACTTACAATCTACCACATTCATTAAAGGATTGAATGGAACCAATTTCTATGTCCGTTCCTAACTAGAGCATCGATCTCAGATTTTATAGTTGTTCTCTAATGAGGATGAGGGTGGGCTTGTCTATATGTTCTAGGTATGAAGGACGGAGAGGATTTTACAATGACATTGAACTATTTTGGTTTAAGACTATTGGTCTTAGAACGTGTGATCATAGGATGTTGAAGTGGTGGGGTGGTCACTGGAACTTGTGGGGCAGATTGGTTGCAAATCACCGTAGGTTGTAAACTGAGGGGATAGGGTGGTGAAGTGTGTGCCGAAGATTGGAGGTGAGGAGTTCGGCGATGGTAAGTGAGTAACGGGCGGATTGAGGAAGGTTTAGAGTTTAATGGGATAGGTGTGTTAGGTTCGGGGGGGAGGGGGGGGGGAGAATGAGATTCTTGTGGTGCTGAAACTAGAGGCATTGATGGCTGAATTTGAATAGGCAAAGAAGATTGAGAATTACCTGATTTGATGGAGGCACCATGGGTTGCAGAGGAGGGCGAGTGTGAACGCGTGGGCAGCGACATAATTGGATCTAGAAGTTGTTGACAAACATGTGAATCCAAAGATTTATCCTTTAAAGGTTGTTCCACAAAACAGTTTTCCCAAGATAAATCTACCGTGTTTTTATTTTTCAAGTTCAAAAATAAATTTCCCAAAGGAAAATTGTCTTCTAAAAATGGAACATCTCTGGACAAATAAACTTTGGACTTCACTGGATCTAAACATTGGTGGGAATAAAATTTATTTGAAAATCCTAAATAAAAACATGGAGTTTAACAAGGCTCTAATTTGTTCTTAGCATAAGGTGTAAGCTAGGTAACATAGACGACTGAAAGCCTTAATAGAATCATATTTAGGGGCATTTTGAAATAGAATCTCATATGGACACACATCTTTTAAAGTTGGAGTAGTTAGTCTATTTATAAGATAGACTGCTTGATAACAAGCAAAACTCCAAAATGATTATGGTAACGAAGCTTGATGTAATAAAGTTCTATCCGTCTCAATAACATGTCTATATCGACGTTCAACCAGAGCTACTCGTTGTGGTGTATATGAAGGTGAGACTAAGTGTTCAATACCATGTGTTTTTAGATAAGATGACAAACTTTGGAATTGACCACCACCATTAGTGTACAAGGATAATTTTTTGTTTGAAATTGCCTTTCGAGCAATGGATGCAAAGTTTGGAAAATGTCCAGAACTTCTTTTTTTGATTTGAGAGTGAACATGTATTTAGAGAACTGATCAACGAACAAAACATATTATCTCTTTTTATCAATTGACAAAACAGGCAAAGGACCCCATAAATCACTGTAAAGAAGTTGTAAGGGCCTTTGACTTTGCAAAGAGTTCTTAGAAAATTGCAACCTGTGCATTTTATTTGAATAACCTGAATTATAATTTGAAATTGTTCTAGAATGAGAAATAGAAATGGAAAACTTATGCAGAATTTTATTCAAAACATGTTGATTAGGATGTCCTAAGCGTCGATACCATAGGTTGAGAGGAACATCTACATTACACTTGGGAGACTTTTGTGTGCTGCCCGGCGCCCACTCATACAACCCATCTTTGTTCACCCAGCATAGAAGAGGCACCCCCGCACTCACATCCTTCACAAAATAATGGAAAGGAAAAAATTCAATGGATGTTAGATTATCTTGACAAAATTTAGAAACAGAAATAAGGTTGCTTTTTATGGAACGAGAACAAAAGTGTTAAGTAGTTTGAAATTATAGTTCGATAAATTTATGTTAGCGTTACCGATATGAGTAATTGGAATGGTGTTACCATTTCCCATTGCTATCTCTTCAGGACCATGGTAATCATGCATAGTAGCTAAACTCTGATGATCAGAAGCAAACTGGTGAGTGGCCCCACTATCAACTATCCAAGGGGCTTTCTATTGGTTAAAGCGAGCAACAAAGTTGGCTCGGGCTTGCAGATGGTTGTGCAACTAAGAATGACAGACTTTGGTTGAGTGTCCTGGATGATCACAAAGTTGGCAACGAAGGTTGCTATCTGGTTGTGATTGATTTTTGCGTGGATGCTATGAACGCCATGGTTGATTACTGGCAGCATTGTTACCTTGACACCTATTGTTGTTATTGGCATTGTTTCAAGGAGGAGTTGTAGATGTTCGTTGTGCTATGGCAGTAGTAATTGTAGGCGGCTATGGTTTCCTAGCCTCTTCATGCTTGAGAAAAAACTCATGGTCGAGCAACTTTTCATACAATTCTTCGTATGAGATTGTAAAATCTCTTACAAGAATAGCGGCAGAAAGTTCATGAAACTTAGATCCAACTCCGCTAAGAATTTTAACAATGAATTCTAGATTAGATACAGGTGCTCCAGCAGTTGCAAGTTCATCACATAGTGATCTAACTTGATGGAGATAATCAGCAATAGGACGAGTGTCTTTGGTTACACGATCCAATTGGTCACGCAAACTTAAGATTCATGTTTGAGACTTGTTTGCATAAGCACTATGCAAAGCGTTCCAGGTAGCAAGAGTTGGTTCAACAGAGGCCAACATAGCATTTTGAATCAATTGATCTTGACGAAACCAAACAAGAAACGCAGGATTTACGATATCTTACTTGTTTTGAGAGAGCGTTTAAGGGGGAGCAGGAATGGATGCATTGAGATAGCCATAGATATTGTGGGCACGCATAAGCATCGATACTTGAGCTTTCCACAAAGATAAGTTAATTTGGTTGACAATCGTGGCATTATTGTTAGCATCATAATTGACTACAAAAACATTGGGGGCCATTGCAATTGATGAGAGCGTGAAGAATAGAGAAGGTACTCGTGAGTGTGAAGAGCAAAGAAAGTACCCATGAGAGTTATAGAAGCTCTGATACCATAAAGAGTAAGACGATATTAGAGAATGAATCGATCGTTTTATTAATTTATGTTGTGTGGTTTATGAAGGGCTATGCTCAGCTGATACAAAGTCCTAATATATACAAAGTCTATATATGATAACAATAAGAGATAAAATAGGATTATTGAAGTGATTAAGATGGACTCTAATTCTAGAAATTGGTAAAACAACTAAAACAAGAATACGCTAAAACATAGGAAGAATATTCAGTCGTTATTACTATTATGGATGACTTGGCTAGTGGTGTTTCTCGATAGAAAAAATCCATCTGTTATCTATATGGATTTGACAAGAACGGTCCAACACCAATAAGACTAGCCACAACTTCATCATAATCACTTATCTCTTCTTCATCATAATTGAGTAACACTGTCGCTAGTGATTCTCTACAATAAGTTGCCTCTCCAATACTTTTTGTCGCCTCATCGATTTGGTCTAAGTGAGACACTTTTATCTCTTGTATTCAGGTTAGGAAAAAACATAAATAGAAAAAAGATGAAATAGACTGAAAATAAAATTCGAGTCCACAGAACTCACTATGTTTCCTTAAGAAATTTAATCCCCTCAAGTACCCGAGGTTACAGATTAATTCCTCCAAAGATAAAATGGATTAACTATTAGAGAAGTAGCGGTACCTCAAACTGCACTAAATTTAGCAAACACAAGAACACCAACGAGAGCACACACAGGCTCAATTGATTGGCAATTTTGTTTTGTAAGAAAATGTATGCGGAGAGGAAAAAAATTTTATGGTCGAAAAATGAAAAATGACTCTATATTTATAGACACTTGCAGCAAGGAACTCGTATGTTCGGACAATGGTGTGTCTTTCCAGAACATTGTGTCTTTTGGGAAAAATAACGAAATTTCAAATAAATTCCATTACGCAAAATTAATTTTGTTAATTAACTACATTATGAATTAATTTATAAGAGAAAGGAAATCAATAAATGAGATTGATTAATAAATTTTGTCCAAAAATATTATCAATCAATCACATCATTAGCCAAATCCAAATCCAAATCCGAAGCCGAGTGACGACAACGACGACGACAACGGTGCAAGGAGGCACCTTCTTCTTAACCCTTTAAGAACTAAAGGAAGTGTTTTATAATATAAGGACAACAATTTTCCTTTGTTCTACCAATATGGGAGAAATGACTTTTCATTTGCAAAGACTTCTCATTTTCCCTCCAAAATTGGTTCCCCCACATTTTCCATTTTCTCTTCTTATTTCCACATTCATACCATGCTAAAACCCAACTATTCCCCACATCAATAGGGAATGACTATTGTTAAAACATATGTATGAAAAACTTGTGTGTCTCGTAAGTAAGGGTTAATCACATCTGGATAAGTAGATTTCCCTTTAAACTTTTCGTTGTGAACATATATCGGATATACTCGGTCAATCGGTAGATTTGATATCTTTGAAACGTTGAGCATTGGTGTATACCTAGACAACATAAGTCATACAATCAACCTTTGAAATGTTTTTGGTTCTCATTGTTTTGTTCATTTCAGTCATAAACACGTCTTGGTTAATAAATGCATAGAGAACTGGCCTTACCAGATTCTCCTTGAAGCGGCTTACACTTCACACTTACATAAGTAGTTTCTAACTATTTTATCCCATAGATACACTATTTGATATACCCTGTATCAAACTTAGAAACCATTAAAAGTCTTTATGCCTTTATCCTAGTTACTGAACATTGTCTCATCATGAGAATGGACCAAAAAATAATTTTTGATAATGTTGAACTGTCATCTATGACTTTGTTTGATCTCCTTGAACCTAGATGACTTGTTCTCAGCCATAGTCCCATTCTCGTCAATGATCTCTCAACTCCCTCTCTAGTTAGGCCTTTTGTAAGTGGATCGGACACATTATCTTTTGACTTTACATAGTCAATTGTGATAATTCCACTAGAGAGTAGTTGTCTAACAGAGTTGTGTCTTCATCGTATGTGACGAGACTTTCTGTCATATATAACGCTTCCAGCCCTTTCTATTGTAGGTTGACTATCGTAGTGTATGCATATAGGGCCATTGGTTTGGGACAAAACGGAATATCTTCTAAGAAATTCCGAAGCCATTCAGCTTCTTCACCTGCCTTGCCTAAGGCAATGAATTCAGACTCCATTGTATAGCAAGCTATACATGTTTGTTTGGCTAATTTCCAAGATATTGCACCTCCACCAATAGTGAAAACATATCCACTCGTGGATTTTGTTTCAGTTGACCTAGTAAACCAATTTACATCATTGTATCCTTCAACAACTGCTGGATATTTGTTGTAATGCAAATCATAGTTTTGAGTGTCATCTAAGTAGCCAAAAACTCTCTTCTCTGTCATACAATGATTTTGATTGGGATTATTTGTGTATCGACTTAGTTTACTTATAGCACAGATGTCTTGTCGTGTACATTTCATGACATACATCAAACTTTCCAATACTCTGGCATAATCCGATTGAGACTGACTTTCACCTTTATTCTTTGCAAGATTAATGTTCACATCAATTGGTGTCGTTGCCCTTTTGAAATTCAAGTACTTGAACTTTTCAACTATCTTTTGAATATAATGAGATTGAGACAATGCTAGACCGTTAGGAGTTTTATGAATTTTAATTCCCAATATCAAATCGGCAACTCCTAGATCTTTCATATCAAAACGAGCATACGCTTAGTAGCTTTTACATTAGCAATGTCCTTGCTCATTATCAGCATGTCATCCATATATAGGCACTACACCATTTTAGGTCTACAGCAACACTAATTCTAGACTACGTTTGTAAAGTGTTGCCTAAAGTAGTTTTGGGAACGCTTTTAAAGCGTAGCCAAAGTTTTTAACTTTTAGCTACGATAATATTGGCAACACTTCAAAAGTTTACTCTTTAATGGTATAAGCTACACTTTGTAAGCATTGTTACAATATGATATAATTGGCAACACCTATTTACATCTATGGCCACACTTTTAAAGTGTCTTATTTTTATAATTGAAAAAACAACACATTATAAGTCTGGCCTTAAAATTTTCACTAAAATATTATATTCCCTCCAATATTTTTAACTCTCCCTCCCATTTTTATTGGCCAAAAAAAATAATAATAATCATAGACCATTAACTTTCCTCTTTCACTCTTCACTTTCCTCTTTCACTGAAGAACTGACCCAAAGAGCTAGCTGAAGAGAGGTGAAGAGAGCTGCAAACCAAAGAGCTGGATGAACCGATTCTCTCCTCTGACACTGATTTGTGAGAAAAACATGTTGAAGAGTTGAAGTCGTCGAAGAACTGAGCTGAAGAGTTGAAGAGTTGAAGTCATCAAAGAACTGATAGTTGAAGTCGTCTTTTCCGATAATGATTTCTTTAAGTGTAAGTACGATTCTCTTTCTCGATACCTATTTCATCAAACGTAAGTACTAAAGCAGTCTTCTTGTTAGCTAAAGTGGTTGATTTTTTGTTTTGTGTTTATAAGATGAGAATAAGAAGGAATTGATTACTTTGGGGTTGTTGGCAAGATGAACTGAAGTCATCTTCTTCTCTTCTCCAACTGTCGGTGACTCTATCAGAAGCCTGGTGCAGAAAATAGGAAAATCTATTCGCCGTCTCGGCGCGCCTTCAAAGGCCCGGGTTTATACGGATAACAATGTAATCCGACCAAAAGAGTATTGAGATTATGAATCCCTAACTGTTCAATGGGGGTAATTTGTTGATTTATTTTTGTTTTTGTTTATTATATGTGTTTTCAAGGCTGTTTAGACGGAATTGATGTTTTCTCTATTTGTTGATTGGTTGTATAGGGAGAAGGATGATTACAAGGTGGTAAGGAAAGTTGGGGAAGTATAGCGAGGTGTTTGAGGGAATTCACACTACTAATAATGAAAAATGCATCATCAAAATCCTTAAGCCAGTGAAGAAGAAAAAGGTTGGTTGGTTTTCTTCTTTGCTTCTTTATATGTCCGTATTCAATGATAGTTAATAAGCCTCTATCTATTCTTGAAATTGATGCTTTTTAGAAATTTAAGGATTTTCATTGTGAGGTGCTGAGTTTCTATTGTTGGACGATTTCTATTGCAGCTTGAGGGATCAGAACATTTCATTTACTTGTGCGTTATGTGAGTGTAAACTAGAGTAGACTCATTTTTTTTATAAGTAATGAAATATAATACTCACTTAAGATGTTGGAATCAACTTATATGAGAAAGAAAGACATGATTGAGTTTTGAAAGATGTGGTCTACCACTCAAACTTGGAAACCAAACAGAAGGTGCACTAGAATGATTAGAAAGGAATTTTGAGGGTTCTTTTTCTGCATGCAGGTAGATCTTTTAATTGCTTCTCAAAGTTGTAGTCCTTTCCCTAAGTTAGCTTTCGTGAACTTACTACATACTTAACTTTTTTTCTTTGTAGTTGCACGATCTAATTAAGTTATATCTTCTTAGAGACATCCCCTTTTACTCGACACGATTTACATCATCCACCACTTACATCTAGAAGTATTATCATCACTAAGTCACATGTTTTTGCTAAGCTTTGGAAAGGCACCCTCTTTTAGTCTTTTAAACCGTAATAGATGTTGAATACAAGTAGTTAAAGGATTAACCTCTTCTCATGTTGCATTTTGGTTTACCGGTTTTAGTTTCTGTTTTGTTCCATATGTGAAGTAAGTTTGGCTTAATACAAAAAGTGTAGAAGATCAACATGCGTAAGTTTCCTCATCACTAAAGTTTTCACCGACCCTTTTACTCTAGTTTTCACCATTATTAAATTCTAATGTTTGTAAGCATTCTGCAGCTGCTCTCTGCACCTCTGAAATAAACAAACTCAATCAACTCAACAAGTGGAGGGATACCACCTTCAATGCTATAGTCACAAAATATAGATAAAGTAAGACAGAGTTATTTTTTTTTTGTACATTCTGCAATAATAATGTTAGGGTGTTTGTCTTTCTTTCTGAGCTGCCTTTTTTTTATAGGGTTGAGAATTTGGTTCATTTTTATTTCCTTCTGGGTGTTTGAGCTATGGGGATTTTGCCTTCATGTCTATTTGTTAATGGGTTTGCTTTCTTTTTCTTCCTTTTTTCTTTTGCATAAGATTTTGAGGTTTGTTTTTTGTTATGTATTTGAGCAATTTGGTGCAAATGTTGGAGGCATTGAGGGTACTAGATTGAGTTGATTCCTTTTCTTTTATTTCTCCTTCATTTTTTTCTAGTTTTCAAGGGTGGGCTATGCTTTTGTGTGTTTACAGAAGGGGTTGTTTAGGTTGTGTTTCTGTTGGTTAGAAGATTATTACTTCTTTCTCGTTTGCTCCAGAATTTTCACATTTCTGATAGATTTGAGAATTTGGTTCTGCAAATTTGGATAGATACATTTATTCCTTCGATTTTATCTTTCTTTTGTGCACCCAGAGTTTTGTGAATTGTGAGGCTTCTTACTTTAGGAAATATTGAGATTCAGAGATTAGTTTCTTTTTCATGTCATGAGATTTTTCATGATAGGAATTAGACATTTGGGAGTCTTCTTTCCTTTATTGTCGCCTTCCTAGAAAAATTTTGTGCCAGTTTGCATTCTGGGGTGGTTAGGATATTCTCCTGATCTCTCTGTTTCCTGCAAGTTCTTTCCCTTTTAGTTCTATAAATTTTCCAATTCTAAGATATTTTGGGGCCTTGTAACATTCTATTTTGCTCTCCAATTTTAGAGGTTGAGAGGTAACATATAGGGTTAGATTATTTAATCTCTACCCATGTCATTTTCATAAGGGGATTAGATTCTTTCATATGTAAAGTTGGTCACTATATAACTGCTAATTCCTGATATGAGGGAAAAAGGACTTTCTTGAATTTTGAAAAACTTCTCTTTCCATTCAGAAATATAATCTTGCTTTGCTAGGTAGATACTAATTCTTCGGATTGCTTTATTGAAACAAAATAAATGAACTATTGGGATCTAAAAGCAGGTCACCGGAGACTCTTGTTGTTTTGTTATTTTTTGCTTGCAAATTTGCCTTAATGCTTCCTACTGTCCTAACTGTGATTACTCTATAGATGGAAATATTTTGCCTGATCAGCTGAACAATTTCTGTCCTCCGAAAGCTAAATATGTTTTTCTCTAGACTAATGTGTGAGCTTGTAATATTAGACAGAAGATGCATTATTTTCTTTTAGATCTGCAACTTAATTTATTTGACTCTAGAATGTGCCAAATGATGTCTACGGGGACATCATTTTGGGAATCATTGGAATAAATACTTGTCTGAATTCGTGATACAATTGCATTTCATGACTTTTAGAATATTCCTGGGGACTTCGTTCATTCTTGTTCCTTTTGGGGTTAGCAATGTATGTGTTATGCTTTATTTAGTTATTTTGTTATCCTTTTTGGTTTGTGATCAAACAATGAAGTGTGTAATGACTTTATTTTTGCATGTCATATAGTCCTTTCATCTATGAGTCACAAGTTATAAGAGTATTTACCTTTGAGGGATTGCATTTTTAAGATTTTATTCTGTTTATTTCTTCTTGCAAGTGATGGGGAGAGGCGTTACAGGTTTACGTTCTAATAAGAAACCTAGTGTTAAGCCAAATGGTGTCACCCATGGTACATTTCATGTTGCCCCCAGAATCTCCAAGGAAAGAGTCACTACAACATTTAAAGGGTTCGAGAAACATAGTTCATTGTAGCATTTCATTTCAGAGTGTTTGAAGTTTGATAGCTAACTGATTGTCTGTGTTCTGTTTCTTTGCATTTCTTGGATATATATAGAGTGGTAAAACTTGAGAAGAGATTAATCCTTTAATTACTTGTATTCAACATGCGTAAGTTTAAATTGTACTTTTCACTCATCACTAAAGAAAAATAAACAAGAAAATGAAAATATAGAGGCTGGTGTACTTTCCTTTGAAGCTCATCTAAGTATTTGCTAACTAGTCACCATTTCACCGTAAATTTAGTTTCCTCTTTTTCTTGTTTCCAGCTTTATTCAGTAACTACGAGAAGATGTGCAAAATTTATTTGCATCAGCTTCAGAGTCTTTCTCAAAGTCAAACATTAATTGCAGCATTGAGGAGAGCCTTGTTCGATATCGAGCTGTTACATCTGCTTCCAAAAAGTTGGCAATACGAATTTGCGGGTAATGAAAGATCTGATACTTGAGCACAAGGCTAAGTTAGTTCTATTTTTCCTTCAGTACTAAAGTAGGTTCTGCAAATTGGACATGCATTTTGTGTTGGCATATTTTTATATTGAAAGAATTGCTCTCTGTCAGTAAAGACACTTTCCCACATTAATGAAACAAGCATAATGCTGCCAAGCCTGGACATTTCCCTTATGTGAATCACAATTAAGACCTTCACAAGCTAATTGTCTTGTTCAGAGAAAGCAGTACCATGTTTTGTTACATGTATTTTTGGCTTAACTTTGTCAGCAAATTGAATTGGTTTTTTTAAATAAAGGACAAAACATTTATTTTCTCATTTTCAAAGCAGGCAGTGTTTTTAGTTTGAGCATACCCTCGATGAAACTACTCAGTCTGTTCCATGTTATTTTATTTTCTTTCCAGGAACTGTTGTTCCTATGCTTGAAGTTGTGATGGCTACAGTTCCTGTTGAAAAGCATTTTTTGCATCTGTTATTATCAATTAGTCAGCTGCTGCAATATTTACAGTGCTGGAAATTCTAGAAACTCAGCTACTGCAATACTTGTGATCCTTTTGCTTTGAATTTCAGAATTTTTTCTTTTTTTTACTTGTCGGAATTATTTGACAATTGGTTGGCTGTGGAAGGTAAGTCAGTGGTTGACTTATTATTAATTTATGTCTCCATTGTATCCTTATTTTTTGAATTCTGATTTTTAGCTCCTTCTTGATTGTTTGGTCGATCCTGCATAGAAAGATCAATGAAATTATTAGAAGTAGGGAGTGCAGAATTAGTAGTCATACTTGTGTCATGAGTCTGCTGCTGCTACAATGTTTCCTTAGGAGATTTTGGTCTGTCCATGCTATGTTGAACTGGCTTGTAAGCTTTCCCCTTCTGAGTCTGCCATTCTTCATCAAATGGCTTGTTATTATTTCCTTTTTTTGGTGCTGCTAGTATTGTGAACTGGTGTTTCCATCCTCTCTATTTGTGTATTGCATTTGCAGGTTTCTGGAATCTTGTTTGCCTTGTTCCCCTTTGTTTTTGTTCTTCCTATCGGCCTCCAATTCTTTTCTTTTTTTAAATTCCTCTTATCTTTGCTTAATAGTACAGACATGTAACAAGTGTCCTTGGTGTTTACAATATATGCAGTAATCCGGAATATGCTCATATTCAATAGTTTACCACCTCCCTATGTTGAGATCTTCTTCATTCAACCCCATCCACACATGAGGAGGTCTCTCTTTGGTAAGATCAATTTGGACTTTGCCCTAGCAACACTTCCTTTAGTTTTTTGGATAGAAGCAGTGTCCAAGTACAAAACTTTGCCAATATGACTCAATAGGGTTGACAAGATGTGCTTGTGATAGCAATGCCAAAGTAGCTCCGGTAGAGAAATCCAAATAAGGACTATAGGTGTTTCCTCCTCAGGCCTAAAAGTAGGAGTCCACTTTTGAATTGGTTGGCTTACAGTGAATACTCTCCAATTATGCACTTCCACATCTTTATTGTTATGAATTGGTTTGGCTTACTCTGAATTTAAGCATATTAAATACATGATTTATTTCACTAACTTATAATTTTATTTTGAATGTGCAGAAAAATGATGGTAATTGAATTTGAATTGTGGCCAGA
Organism: Solanum pinnatisectum; assembly: GCA_035578085.1. Lineage (NCBI taxonomy): Eukaryota > Viridiplantae > Streptophyta > Magnoliopsida > Solanales > Solanaceae > Solanum > Solanum pinnatisectum. The sequence goes on from CM069076.1 coordinate 30,652,606, forward strand.
AGTAAACTCGATCTATTGTAGTGAACGATAAAGAGTTTTTGTACTATTGTCATATATGTTTGAATGCATTTGGTTTTGTGGAATTTATTGCTCTTTAAGCAATCACTTTCTAAGTATTGGCTGTACAAGACATGTTTCTTGAAGTTTATTTGAAATATATAGCTTCGATTTAATTATTAGTTAATTTTGTGCTTTAGGTCACTTGTATATTTGATTATGTGATTATTTAATATATGCAAATAAAAATTATTATTCTTAAAAATAAAAAATTGTGGCTACAAAATTCTACACAACATTGCCACACTTCAAAAGTGTTGTTGTATGATGCCCAATGTTATCTTGTACATAAGAAAAGTTACACTTTTTAAGTGTTGCTCTAGATGAGATATAAAAGGCAACACTTTTTAAGTGTGACCAATAACAAAGCAAAGGCAACGCTTTTAAGTGTAGTATAATAAAAAAAAAGGTGTCGCTAATGCATCACTATAAAGCGTGCCCTTATACCTATTTGGCTATGCTTTATAAGTGTAGCTGTGATGGCGACATTTAAAAAGTGTTGCCTAATGTCAAAGGTTACGCTTCTTTAGGCCACCCCCTAAAAAGCGTTGCTTAAAGTCCAAAAGTGTAGCCTTTTATCAAAGGCCACACTTTTTGCTAGTTTAGGCTACACTTTACTGGGGTGGCCGTAGGCCTAAAATGGTGTAGTGAGGCATACAATGACTTCCTGATTTGGAACATCTTTAATATAGTCACATTTATCACATTCATTTATCTTAAATCCATTTGCCAACGTGGTTTGATCAAACTTTGCATGCCATTGTTTCGATGCTTGTTTTAATCCATGAATTGACTTAACAAGTTTGCATACTTTTTTTTCTTTACTGGGAACTACAAAACCGTCAGGTTGTTCCATGTAAATCTCTTCTTCCAGCTCTACCTTTAAGAAGGCGGTTTTCACATCGATTTAATGGATTTCAAGATCGTATACTACAGCTAGGGAAATTAACATTCGAATTGATGTAATCCTAGTCACTGGCGAGTATGTGTCAAAATAATCAAGACCTTCTTTCTTTCTAAAGCCTTCGACAACAAGTTTTGCTTTATATTTGTCAATAGTTCCATCATGTTTCATCTTCCTTTTGAAGATCCATTTCGAACCCAAGGATTTGTTCCCTGGAGGAAGATCAACCAACTCCCAGGTATGATTGCTTAAGATTGATTCAATCTCACTATTGACAGCCTCCATCCAAGAGGTTGAGTCGCTAGACAACATAGCTTCCTTGAATGTTTGAGGCTCACTTTCAAGAAGGAATGTTATAAAATCAGATCCAAATGAAGTAGTTGTCCTTTGATGTTTATTGCGCCTTGGACTCTCTTCATTAGGTTCATTCTCTTTTGGTTCTTCTGGAGGTCATTTAGACCCCCAACTAGATGACTCAAGTCTAGTTTTATACAGATAGATATGTTCAAAGAATTCAGCATTATCTGATTCCATCAACGTATTGTCATGAATATCCGGCTGTTCGGACTTATGAACCAAAAATCAACATGCCTTACTATTTGTGGCATATCCAATGAATACACAATCCACAGTCTTAGGTCCTATTTTAACCCTCTTAGGTATAGGAACCTGGACTTTGGCTAGACACCCCCACACTTTGAAATATTTCAAGTTGGGTTTTCTACCTTTCCATTTCTCATATGGAATAACATGTGTCTTGCTATAAGGCACTCTATTGAGTATTCGATTTGCTGTAAGGATAGCTTCCCCCCACAAGTTTGGTGGTAAACCTAAACGTATAAGTAAGACATTTATCATTTTCTTTAAAGTTTGATTTTTCCTTTCCGTGATTCCATTAGATTGAGGAGAGTAAGGAGTAGTAGTTTGATGGATAATTCCATTTCTCAAACATATTTCTGCAAATGGAGAATCATATTCTCCACCTCTATCACTTCTAATCATTTTGATCTTTTTAACCCACTAATTTTCAAATTCAGTTTTATATTGCCTAAATGCATCTATTGCTTCATCCTTACCATTTAGCAAATAGACATAACAATATCTAGTGCAATCGTCATTAAAAGTTATGAAATACTTTTTCCCACCACAAGATAGTGTTGACTTCATGTCAGAAATGTCAGTGTGAATCAGTTCTAAGGGATATGAGTTCCTTTCAACAGATTTATAAGGATGCTTAGCATACTTAGATTCAACGCAAACTTGACATTTCGATTTATTACTCAAATTTAGGAAAAACATTTAAGTTAATCAGTTTTCACAAGGTTTTGTTATTAACGTGTCGCAAACGATCGTGCCATAAAAATTCAGACTCAAGCAAGTAAGAAGAAGCAAAATTTTTATTCATATCAACTACAATTAAATTGAGTTTGAAGAGACCCTCAGTGAGGTAACCTTTTCCTACATACATCTCATTCTTACTTACTACAACTTTATCAGAAACAAATACACATTTAAATCCATTCTTAGAAAGAACTAGTATAGAAACTAAGTTCTTTCATAATTCTAGAACATACAAGACCCTGTTAAAAATCACCACCTTGCTCGATGTCATCTTCAAGTGGACCTTGCCAGTTCCTTCAACCTTTGTAGCAATAGAGTTCGCCATAAATAACTTCTCGTATGCTGGTGCTGGAGTATATGATGTAAATAATTATTTGTTGGCACAAACATGGCATGAGGCACTAGAATCTGTCCATCATTCTCTTGGATTTTCAACCAAGTTGCATTCTGAAAGCATTGGACAGAGATCGTTCATCTATTCTTTGGATTCAGCCAAATTTGCTTGATCCTTCTTCATGTCCTTCTTAGGACCCCAACATTCAGTAATCCTATGACCAGGTTTGCCACAATGGAAGCAGTTTCCATTGAATTTATTCTTAGGAGGATAGCTCTTTGGACCAGATGCTTTTTTTTTTTTTAAATTTTATGGGCTTTTCTTCAACAATATTTACTCCAAATATTGTTGAATTACCACGTGACCTCTTTTTTGCGGTCTTGTTATCCTCTTCGATTCTCAGCCTTACCATGAGATCTTCAACAATCATCTCCTTGTGTTTATGTTTCAAGTAGTTTTTGAAGTCCTTTCACAACAGAGGTAACTTCTCAATAATGGCCGCTACTTGAAAAACATCATTCACAATCAATCCTACATTAAAGATTATGTGAGTATTAAGAATAGACTTAATATGTTTAACATATGCATTATATAAATTTATACCTTCAGTAAGGAGATCATGGATTAAGATGTGCAGTTCTTGAACTTGGGTGACAACGGTCTTACTGTCTATCATCTTATAGTCCAAAAACATTGCCACAATGAACTTCTTCATTCTAGCATCCTCTGTTTTGTACTTCTTTTCTAAAGCATCCTAGAGTTCTTTTGAGGTCTTGACACTACTGTACATATTGTACAGATCATCTTGCAGGCCACTCATAATATAGTTTCTACACAAAAAATCTGAAAGTGGCCATGCTTCTGTCACCAACAATTGTTCATCGGTTTGAGTTTCGTCCGACATAACAGGAACATTCTCATTAATAAATCTCTGCAGACTCAACGTAGTTAGATAAAAGAACATCTTCTGCTATCATCTCTTGAAGTCGACTCCAGAAAACTTTGCAAGTTTCTCAACTGGTGCAAGAGCAACAGTTAAACGATTGTGTGCAACCGATGTTGTTGTAGCACTTACTGTTCCAACATTTACTTGACTTGAATTTGTCATTTTTCTATCACAAATGGTAGACAATTGTAGTATGTGAAATACTAATAGTAAAGAATAAATCCTTACACATCTTGTTTCTGATTTAACGATAAAGTTTTTATGTTCTTTTAATCGTTAATTGAATGAATTTTAAAAATTCAAACAGAGTAAAAAACCATAAAGTTTTTAATCTCCAGAAACCTCAAATATAGAAACTATTGAATTTCTTAAGCTTGTTATCTCCTGTATTCAAGTTAGGAAAAAACAGAAACAGAAAAAAGATGAAACATACAAAAAATAAAATCTGAGTCCACAGAACCCACTGTGTTTCCTTAAGAAATTTAATCCCCCCAAGTACCCGAGGTTACAGATTAATTCCTCCAAAGATAAAATAGATTAACTATTAGAGAAGTAGCGGTACCTCCAACTTCACTAATTTCAGCGAATGCAAGAACAACAATGAGAGTAGACACAGAGTCAGTCGATCGACAATTTTGTTTTGTAAGAAAATGTATATAATGAGGAAAAAATTTTCAGTGTTGAAAAATGAAAAAAGACTCTATTTATAGCCATTTGCATCAAGGAATGCGTCTGTTCGGACAATGGTGTGTCTTTCTAGAACGTTGTGTCTTGTGAGAAAAATAACGTCTTTTCGGAAGGAACATGTCCCTTCAGAACGAATTTACCATTTCACGCAAATTTCAAATCAAAAATATTTTCAATCAATCACATCATTTGCCAAATCCAAATCCAAATCCTAAGCCGAGCGAGCAATGACGACGACGGCGCGAAGGGGCACCTTACTTAACCCTTTATGAACTAAAGGAAGTGTTTCCTTGTATAAGGACAACAATTTTCCTTTCTTCTACTAATATGAGATAAATGACTTTTCATTTAAAATTACTTTTCATTTTCCCTCCAAAATTAGTTCCCCCACAATTTCTATTTTCTTATTATTTATATTTTGCTAAAACAAAAAAAACCCAAAACCCAACCATCATGACTTCTTACTTCTTCTTAACAACATTAAAATTAACCTCTTTCTCATTCACACGAAACTTTAGTCCTCCTCCTTCAATATCTACCAATGTTTTCCAATAGCCAAGAATGGTCTACCAAGTATGATAGGGACTTTTATGTCGATCTCAAAATCCAAGATCACAAAATCAGCCGAGAACACAAATTTGTCCACTTTTACAAGGACATCATAAATTACGCCCTCAGGTGTTTTAATTGATCTATCCGCCATTAGTCTTATTTTTATAGGCTTCAACTCATCAAGGCCAAGTCTATTAAAAACCTTCAAATGCATAAGATTTATGCTCGCCCCACGGTCATATAAAGCCTTGGCAAATGTGTGCTTTTAAATAGTGCATGGTATAGTAAAAGCTCTCAGATCATCCATCTTCACGATAGCGTTGTTGTTCATAATGGCACTACACATTTGGGGAAGCTCAATAGTTTAATAGTCTACTGACCACTTCTTTGTGACGAGCTCTTTCATAAATTTATCATAACCGGGCATCTCAAGCAACGTATCCACAAGGGGGTTGTTTACTGACAAGTCTTTGACTACCCCTAAGAACTTTTGAAAATTGAAACTATCATATTTCTTTTTCAATATTTGTGGGAATGGATGAGTTATTTTGATTGGATTTTTCACTGTTGGAGCCTTAACATCACCACCACCATTGCTTTCATTTCAGTCACCAGTTCATCTTCTTTCTTGGGTGGCTCATATTTGGTAGCCATCTGTTTACTATTTTGTTTGTAAATAAGTTGTTTATTTTCCAACACTCTGCCACTTCGAGTTGTCCCCGCCGACACTTGGGTGTCAATATCTAGATCAACAATCATATGATGATCTGCCACTTCCTTCGAACTTGAACTCACTATGGCGGAAATTTGGTGCATTCTCTCCTAAAGTTTCCAATTTTTGTATGAATGAGAGGTTATTGTACTTGCCTGTAATGAGAAGTCACTTCTCATTCTTGCAACATCACAAGAGATCCTACCATATTAGAAGAATTTTGGATAGCAACTATTTGGTTTGGGTGCTTTACGGATTTCCTTGTTTTTTCTTAGCTTTTGTAATTTTATGTACTTGAACATGATTTGAAAACATATCAATTTGCTCTTCCTCCCTAGCCATGTTCTCTTTATGTTTCTTGGTCATACTGGGTCTTCAATTGTGTCACGACCCAAGGTAGCCCCTAGATGTAACATGGCGTATATGACCCTGAAAGGTCCCATACAAGTCACTTAGCATTCATCATACAAAATAATAGAACATAAGAGATTCAAAAGACAGTTTCAACATGTCACAGTTTTATAGAGAAAAGCGGAAGTCTAAACATCATCTCAAAGACATCTAGTACTTAAGAATTTAACGGGGCGTAGTCGGTACATCAAGTTCCAAAACTGAAAGTAAAGACAAAATGGAAATCAACTCAGTCCTTGGGTGTTGAGGGCTCAGAAATCTTCAATCTTCTATATGAGAGCCCTAGCCATGAAAGTATGAATTTGTAAGGTTGGTCCCTACATTTTGGGGAATATAGGCAAGAGTATGTGTTAGTACAAAATATGTACCAAGTATGATAAGATTTGAAAACATTCTTAATAAGATATATCTTCATGAGATACAATGACCAAGCTAAAATGTGAGACGAGAATTAAAAACATGAATAATAAAACATGGTCAATGCAAATATACATTATTTTAAGACACATGTAAGATACTTCTTGAAGTAACCTTAGTTCATCATAACTTGCTTGTGGGAAGTAGCCTTAATTGACATATAAGACCATGTGAGCTATTAACATGGAATCTGGTGTTTCTCACACAGCGAAAACGATTATATTGTCTCACTTGCTAAGGTAAGGAACATGAACTTCTAGCTTATGCAGATCCACTAGTTAATGTATATCTAGACAATCCTATGTTGGCACATTATTTATGGGACATGGATAATCGCCACTTGTCCACTCAGTACTAAGCTTAACTTCCACAAAATAGTTCTTAATCATATTCATCTTATCTTTTAAAGGAACATTGGATAATCGCCTCTTGTCCTTACATCATGTGACATGGTTAATCGCCTCTTGTCTTTTAAAAGAGAACATGGGTAATCGCCTCTTGCCTCAACATTAAAATAGCTCCTTAGCATTGGTTCATTTTAGGTGAGAAAGCCTTTCAACCTTAAGAACCCTTTATGTGAAAAAACCTTACACAATAATTAACCATAATAACAACATATATGCTTTTACTCTCAAAGCAATCTACATCATATCTCATCAATTTCATAAGAGCCATGCATAATTCCATAATTCATCTTTCCTACTTCAAAACCCACTTTCAATCATCCATATTTAGAAAACATGAGTTTTGTGGCGGAGCCGGGATTTTTAATAAGAGGGTTCATAATCTGAAAAAATAGACACACGAAGTAGCTGAAGGGGGTTCAATATCTACTATATATAGCTAAAAAAATTATTTTAACCATGTATAAATCATATAATTTTTCACTGAATGGGGTTCGGATGAACCCCCTAATTGTAAGGTGGCTCCGCCACTTCATGAGTTAGACATGGGTTCATGGGAATTCATCTTAAAATCATGAGTTTATATCAATTCATTCATAAAAGTTCATAATTCAATTAAGTAGATCAATATTGAAAAGAACCCAAGACATGGAACAAAACCTTAATTCAATTAGGGAATTCTAGCTTTGTAAATTGGAGAATTTAGGAACTCCATAGAGGAAAGGGCTCCATAGATGAAAACTATCATACTTGTATGCCAAAATCTTGACTTTAATGGTGGATGGAAGCTGGACTTGCAACCCTAGATTTCTTCTTCAACTTCTAGAAAGAGAATTATTTGAGAGCACGATTTGTTCTTCTTTTAGGAATTTGAGAGAATGATTTCAATTGGGGAAATTTGGTGGTTAAAGCAGTTATATAGGGGTTTTGGTGAAGGGTAAAACGACATAGTATTACGCTAAAATTATTAGGAAAAGACCCAAAAAGCCCCTAGGAAAATAACTGTCGGATCCTACCAAAGGCTCGACATACGGTCCGTTGGTCAGACCACGGACTGTCCTGCTCAGCCGAGGTTTGAGATCAGAGCCACCAAAATCAGGCCCCTATCGGCAACACTTACCTACGGCACGTGGGTCCAACGACGGACTGTGGACCATGGTTATAGGTCCCAACATTTTAATCCTAAATTCGACTAAGTTTGAGACTCACTTACGGACCCTAACCTATGCCTCATGCATTAGATGACAGACCGTCCTGGTGAACCATTGAAAAAGTACTGGAACTTGGCATTTTTTAAAAACTTGACTGGCCATCCATGGACCAGACCTACAGTCCGTTAGTCCGACCACGGTCCAAGGATGACTCCGTCATACTGGCACTAGATTCTTCAAAAAGCAGCAAATTTTACCCTTTCCGAATCCGAGGTGTTACAAATTGTATACCAAGTTTAGTTTACTTTGATCAATTCATCAAGCGACTCTTTAACTTCATCAAAAGGTTGCCGTACTATTTCCCCTTTTACAAGTTGATCAATCAATCCTTTATTCAAAATTTCAAGGCTCTGATAAAAAAACTTTGCTGCAACAGCTTATCAATAATGCCATGATTTTGAGATCGTAATGTCAACTTCTATAAACACAGTTATGTTTCATGAAGCGGCTCACTATATATCCTCTTGAAGTTTTGAATTACATCTCTCAATTTCACCATATTTGAGGGAGGGAAAAACTTTTCAAGAAAAGCTTCGGTGAGCTCTTGCTATGAAATGTTAGAATCTTTTGGTAATTCGTACAACCATTTTGTTGCTTCACTCATCAAGGAGAAAGGGAATAGTCGTAATCATATCGAATATTGATTAATTTTATTCATAGTGAAGAGCCCACAAAAATTCACAAATTGTCAGAGATTATCATGGGGGTCTTCATGGGTAAGACCACCAAACTTCCCTCTCATATAGAACTACTACATTTACTCGGTTACAATAAAGGTAGCATTCCCCAGGGTAGGGGTAACCAAACTGCTCCAAAACACGATGCCATTCACATTCATGTAATCGCTATCACCAATATCATTGTTCTTCCCATTGGGACTAGCATTGTGGCCGCCATCTACACTTATTTTTCTAGCTACAAATTCGACCACAACAACAACACCAAGTGGAAATGTATTCCACTCAGCTAAACAAGTTCTCAAGTTAATTTCACCAACTGAAGTCTTAGCTACCGCTCCCCTACAATGGTGCCATTATTTGATAATGCTCAAGTTACTATAAAACAAACAAAAGAGTAAGCGACCATTATCAATAAAATTACCCAACTAAGAGGCAGGGTCGTATCCCGAGTGAATTGATGATAAGAATTCAGAGAGGAAGATAAAATGAAACTAATTCATAGTAGGAAAAAAACAAATAGGTGGATGATTCCACCAAATTTAAGAAGGATATTTTGGAATCAATTTTTGCAAGTTAACTACAAACAACAATTAAAATAATTAATGAATGATCTAAGGATATATGGGTTTGTATTAATGTCCAATAGGAGTATGAATGCTTGCTCAATCATGCTAGACAACCATGGATAAGTTGTGTAATCTTCAATGACACAAATCTTCTTTCGATCTCATTGTGTCATATTATAGAATCTCCTTTTGGTCTATTCAATGTGAATTCCTAATAAACCCAATACCTTAAAATTCTCTCTTCCAAGAAAATTTGGAAACTAGAAATGATCTATCATCTCTCTTTCGAGCAAACCACAAGAATCAAAACTAAATTTTAAGAATCAAATTGTTTAACCACTTCAATTGATCTCTTTGGAGCATTAATCGAAGATCTATACTAGGATTAAGTTTTTCACCTTAAACCCTAAATCAACCTCATGTTAAAAACCCCAAATCAGTGGATGAACATCCATAAAACAGAGAAAAGTCCCAATATCCACTAAATTAAATCAACACCCAACCACATAATCACACCCCTAGAATTGTGGTTTTAGCCAATCATTATAAAAGTGAGTGAAGGTATACCGATCATGACTCCATCAATATAATAGTTAGAGATCATCAACAATATTCAATACTCACATTGAATTAAACCCACAGTTGTTATTTACAAAATTGTTTCAATTCAAAATTCTAAAAGAAAAAAACTCAATAAGTATTTTTCAGAATATGAAAAAGTTAGCATGAACATAGATACACTTTCTCTCTCTTAGGGCTATTTATACTCTACCAAAAATTAACTGAAATTTCCTTTCGTAACCCACTTGGAGACATAAATCAGACTCGCTTAGCAGATTCGGCAGATCGTCGTCTAGTCCTTTAGCTTGCCTTTTCTCTGATTTTGGCTTCAAGTGTTTGAACCCCATTTAGTGAACTCGGTAGAGCTCGCATTTCACTATAGATGAATTGTGGATTATAACCTTGTTCGTCTAATTTAGCTTTCTTTTTTCACTTAGAAATTTGTCACATTCGGTGACGGAGTCAGGTTTGCCTTTACACATTCGACGCATCGCCGATCTATTCTTTCTTTGCTGACCTACCCCAATGTTTTAACATTGAGCACTGCCAGAATTGGTGAGGTTCAGCTTGTTCGGCGACCCATCCTTCATGTTAGGCGGTCTTCAACTTAGTAGCTTACACTCCTTTTTGGTGTTTTTTGCCTCTTTTTCTTATATTTATCCTTGCCTTATCCTTTAGATTTTGTAGCTACAAAATACCAACATTTCATTAGTATATGACATAAAAAGGTATTAAGGACACTCATTATCGAAATAAAAAGGCCTCAAAAGGGTGGAAGTCTACTACTCATAAACATGTCACTTACTCATTTCAATTGTAAGGCCTAAATATTATGTTTGTGATGGTCAATTAATGACTGGGTCCATTGATCATTAATCGCAATCATATGGTTTAACACCCACGACCCCGAAAACTAAAAAGAATTGTTTACCTGAATGTGATGCCAAGCCTGCGATCATGAAGACCAATTTCAGTGGCATTTGCAAAGGCAATTCAAAGATCACGGATACGAAGAACAAGTTAGGTGAACCAGCAAATGCTACACCAACCTAAATTTGAAGTTGGCCAAATGCCTTGATGGGGCCTCAAGATTTGTTGGAACCCCATACACATAAACAAACTATGCTAACGCACAAAATTTGACACTTCAGACACAACAAAGGTTTTAGAGAATACAATGTAGGTCATCTCCACAAAAGAGTGGTTCCCACACCCAAAATTCTATTTTAGCCAAAAATAGTAAGGTGCTTGAAATGAGTCTGGAAGCCTTGAGACCTAAATCAAAGGTCCTTAAAGACCAAACTTGATGTTCCATAGCTAAAGGAAACATCAAAATTACACTCAAAGGTCAATTATCTGAAGTTTTGACCAAAGTTAACCACTAAAACTTCAAAAGCTCTAAAATACAAAAACATAATAAAAAGTAAACAACTGAATAGGTGACAAAACTTTCAAGTAATAAATAACTTTTATTTAATATAGTAAAGCTCTAAACACTTAAAATACGTTCATACAAGTAAATGCCCTAGAGGGTCATTACAAAAATTTTACCACAAACAAGAGTCAATAGTCGAAAAGTATTGAAGAGAGAGAATTGCAAATTCTTTTTTTTATTTCTTTCGGATTTCAAGTATTGAAACAAACATTAAGTGGGTATACCAAGTTCTCAACTTATTGAATCAACTTCAATGGTTCTTAATTACTATTATTTTTATCTAAATTTCTCAACCTATTACTTATAGAATTATGTTCATAATTCCTATAGTGTTTGCCTCGGTAAAAGGATGATTTCAACATTGCAATTCATAAAATCTAATCTAAAACTAATAATTGATTTTTATCAAAGAAATTAATTATTAAAAAATATTTAGTAATAATTTTGCTTTAAAATGTTTGAAAATTGATTTTAAAATTACATATGAAGTTTGTTTATATTTTAAGTGTTAATTGAAATTTCACTCTATGCCTTCAAGTATTTTTAATCGCCCCAACTCTATACATACTTTTAGGAAACACATATATAATGATGAATTGAATGCCTTTCATTTGAAAATTACATTGCAGAATAAGAATAATTATATATATATATATATATATATATATATATATATATATATATATATATATATCACTACTAGAATTTTGGTCTACAACAACAGTTTCATATGTGTTGCAATAGGACCTAAAACAGTTGTCAGAGTGCTACAGCAATGGTTTTGCAACCGTCTCATCTGCTCGCGTTGCTATAGCTCTATTGTAACAGTTTATTGTCACTGTTCCTGAAAGCGTTGCTATAGGAACCTCTATTGCAACGGTTTTCCGTCCATCTATAGGCACTATAGTTGTAACGGTTTACAACTGTTGCATTAGAGGATGTGGTAACTGTTAGCAACAGTTGCAATAGAGTATGTTGCAATAGATTTTTCTTATGGCAACACTTTTTTTAAATATTATGGCAACTATTTTAATTGATATTGCATCATTTTTATTTTCTATGCAACCAATCAGTATGAATCTACAGTTTTTCCCAACATGTTGCAATAGTTAAGGTTTCTTGAGCATTATATATATATATCAACAACATTTTATAAAAAATTCTCTAAATCAAATCACGTAAGAAAATGGCTAAATATATATAGCCGATTCACATATATAATTCGAAATATCCTAGTCATCACAATATCCATAAAGGTAATATATATATATATATATATATATATATATATATATATATATATATATATATATATATATATATATATATATATATATATATATATATATATATATACCAAAACACATGTTTTCAATAGTTTGCACAATTTCCATACTAATAAAAATTAAAAAAAAATATTGTAGCTTAACAAAAGTTTCAAAATGTAAAGAAGCAAAAGAGTCGAGCTAATTAAAGCAATAGGTTTCTACATCTTTCAATCAATTAGATCAAGTAATAAGGTCTTCATCACTGCTTTCATCATCCCCTTGGTTATCTTCTCCACCTATAAAAGACCAGAAAAATAAAAGTTTATTGAGAGCAAATGTTGAAGAAAGATAGTTCAGATTTACATAATTAAATCATTTGTCTCGGTCTACTGATCCACATCTGTGTAAGTGAAATAATCAAACATTTCATTTGCTCAATCAACTGTGCATAAAGAAAAAAGGTAAAACCAAAGGAATGGAAGGTAAACTTAGCCAAGTATCAATGTAGTTGATATGGAAAGCATGTCTACAAGTAGGGAGCAATTTCAATTTATCCTTATCAAAGAATTCACACAAACAAACAGCACAATCAAAGGGCTCTTTAGGACCAACAGCTTCTTTGTACAAAAACACAAGTAATACATCAATAAATGTTTGATCCAAACCAAAATCATGTAAATGGAATAACTACTGTAACTGTCTTTGCAAAGAATCTGAACTAGAAACTTCGGGTATCCATTAGATTGAGATGAGGTTGAAGAAGAAGGGTGTTCTATAAGAAACCTAACTAGCAAATGGAGCAGACCAGATATGAAAAATAGGACAACTAATATAACTATAATGAAAAGAGCATGAACTGGACTGATCTTGTTTCCAGATGGGGATGAAGTAGATGAGTTTGGTTCCTTGTGAAAAATAGAACTTCCACCAAATGAAGGAGGTTATGAGGGAAACAGAGGAAGAGAATATGTAAAACACATTCCTGTCTTGTGACTCAACTACACCAAATGAACAAATAATCTCAAAAACACATTCAAAAAAACAGTTTAGTGACATAGCAAATAACAAGAAATAATGATGAAACCAAATAGAAAATGCGAAAGACATAATCTTTACATGTCTTGATTCCCACTTAGTCACCATTACACAGAAAAACAATACTTATAACAATCCATTTATATAAAGAATCACTTTTGACTTATCGAGCATATGTAATGTGCCAAAAGTGCATTTCTTGTAATTAGCACTTTTTCTTTATATCATGACACATACTTTGAGTATGTTAACAAAGGTTGGTGCATTATATAGTAGCAGACTTTATTCAAACCATTCTAATTCACCATAACTAGTCAAATTCAAGCCATGGAAGTTATAAATCAAATGCACACACCAAGCACACAAGTTGTAAGTATCCAAAACTTCATCCACACTCCACTACATATAGGAAAGGACAATCCATTTGGCCAAGCCAAAGTCACAGAATGGTGAAAACTCAAATACATGGTTTTTCAGATCTGCCAAGTCCAGCGAGGATGATCCTTAATTTAAACTAACAACAAGTTACTAATCTTCGCATAAGGACCAACAGCAGCGTAGATACACACACAAATTATCTATAAACTAGAACTTACAACAACAGTTCATCTGTGTCAGCAATAGGCCAGCCCTTTAGTGCTAAATATTTATTGTTTCCAACCGTCCAACAATTTCACTAACAATAAGAGCCACAATAATTTCACAATTTAAGCTGGCACACTAATGAGAGAACAATGATTCAAAGACTAATGTTTTCACAACCACAACATTTGGAAAAGGAAAAGAAGAGTCCAAGGTTCTAATACTCAAACAGGGTCCTGATTGAGATAAATCTATACACAAAAAGTGAGTAGAAAACTCAACATTCAACTAGAACAAATATAATTAAAGATGGATGAAAGAATTAAGTGAAGAATAAACGACATACCTTGATGATTTTTGCTAGAAGATGGACGATTCAACGGTTGCATAGCTTCTTGTGGTGACTGAGCACCCACTGATGCCAACTTGGCAGCATTCAATTGAAGTCCAGGGTACATACGATTAAGTCGTCCAATAATATCATCTGTAACTTCTTGGTGTATGGTTACTTTTTGTTGTTCTAATTTTTCCGCCATCCTTTGACGCATCCTCTCTTCCAATTCCTCCATTTTTTTCCCATCCTCTCATCATTAGCACTTAAATAAGGTTCAGAAAGCGCTTTTCTTTTCAAAGTAGTTTTACAATCTCAGGCACCCTGGGTGTTCAGGTCCCATGACTGCTGTAAAAGTATCAAATGATTGATTGTCATCTTCATTCTGTCGACTTTGCATTTTCTCCATTTCAGCTTACAAATCAAATTCAAATAAATAAAATCAAGTATTTAAGAACAAATAAAGGATCTTAACAACATTATAACCAAATAAAAGTCATACAATTTTACTAATTGTATCTTCGTTGGAGTCCTTGTATACTCGACCAGGCTTTCTTGATCTTGTAGCCACAAAGAGTTCTTTAGCTGACAGCTCATCGGGGCTTTCCTTCTCTTTTTCCTAATTACATAAAGTTGGTGATCTTTTATGAAAACAAATTCATATTTAATGATTAACAGGAGAACATACCAAATTATTGCGTATCACAGTAAAACTTGTTTTACCAGCAGTATGTGGATTCATCCATTTTTTTTTATTTTTGGTATTTTTATCAATTATTTCCTGTAAATAAATGAGACAGTAAATTCTACGTAAATTAAAAATGAATCAAAAACAGAAAAATGAATCAATCATAACATAAAATATAAATCTAACCTTGAATTTTTTAGAGTCCCAATATTTGAGAAGATCCTTAAAATCAGATTCTAAAACATCTTTGGGCTTATTTGCCATTCGAAGATCATCATTATCATATGATTTATAATGTTTCTCATACAAGTCATTCTTATACTTTCTCCAAGCATTTTTAATTCCATCCAAAGCCCCATTTTTTGCACTATCAGGAATATCATATTTCTCCTACAATTTGTTCTTTATATTAGTAAAAAGTATGAAAAGTTTATAACTGAAATTAGAAATGCAGGAGCTCAAACCTGGGTATCATCCCACAAATCTTTTTTTGTGTCCATATTCTTCAATTATGAAAATTAAGAGGACAAAGCATCGCATTCCTTGCCAAGGTTCCAAGAAAATCCCCAACTCTGCTACAACGGCATTAGTAGGACCAATGGGTTGATTGTACCTATTCAACACGACCAACTTACGCTCTTGTCGCCCATGTACACTTTGCATTACTGTACTACCTCTTTTCCTTTTTTGAGTCACAGGGCCTACAATAATACGAAGCAAAGTTAAACAATATATCAACAATGTTAACTAATTTTACAATTCCAATACATTAAAATATTTAGAAGTGAATTTATATGTTTTTACCTAGTTCTCCTGATAGGTCATTTTCTTCCTAATTCTGTGTCTCTTGTTGCACTTGGTCTTGTATATCGTGTGCCTCTAGAGTAGGATTTTGTCTTGGCACATGTTGCAATTGTTTCTCTGAAACTTGTGCTACTACAGTGGAAGAATTCATAGGTGCTTGTTGCACTTGTTCCTACACAACTTGTGCTTTTAAAGTGGAAAAACTTGGAGGCACATGTTGCTGTGATTTCTGCATAGATCTTGTTTTTAGAGTGGAACAACTCTGAGGCATTTGATCCTTTTTAGACTGTGCTTTCAAAGTACAAGAATTCTGAGGCATTTGTTGCAATTCTTCTTGTAAAGTTTGTGCTACAAAAGTAGAGGAATTTTGCGGCAGAATAGATTGAACATTCTCTTTTGATCTCAGTGAAGAAACCCTTTTGTAAGCCATAGATGTAAGTGTTCGAGCTTGCACATATTGTTTTCCTTTTCCTTTGTTATTTTGTTTTGAAGTCTCCTCCATCCTCATGATTATCGAATATATCAAAACGATATATATGAATAAGAATCAGATATTTTTAAGCACAATATAAGGTACATGTATTTCTAAGAAACAAATCAGAATATAATTTTAAGAAAAAGAATAAAAGAAACATGTATTTCTAAGGAAAGGATATATATCACTCACTCAAAATAAAATAAAATGATGATAAATATATATTTACAAGACATTCATAAATTATTTATTTAATCATCCGCATCCATCTAATCCCAATCAGTATCATTAAAGTCATCCTCCTCTTCCGACGTTCCCATAGTTGTATCCTCTAAAAATTGAGCATCAGATGGTATATCAACAACATCAACAGGAATATCTTCTCTTGACCATCTCATGTCAACATCAAATAATCTATTTAGGGGACCAATGTCTTCACTTAGCTCTCTCCAAAATGTATCTCCAATATTAGGACAATTTTCTTCCTCCAAGTCATACAAATCAACAGGCACTTTATTCCTTGCATAATAAACATCCTTCTTGATTGGATCCGCCACATAAAATACTTGATGCACTTGAAACGCCAACACAAAAGGGTCATCCGTACTTCTTGATTTGTTGAAGTACACATGAGTTAACCCATATTCATCTATTTCATTATAAAACCAATCACATCTAAATAGTACAACACTAAAACAATTGTAATAATCAACCTCAATGATATCTTGAATAGCCCCATAATATATAACCTCTCCATCATTGGGATTTTGATCTCGAGCACTAGTAAAACTATCAGTTGTCGCTGATAAAGTCACTCCACTATTTTGAGACTTGCATGAGTAATCACATTTTAATGTATGAAATCGGTATCCATTAATGAAATATGCAGTATATCTTTTGGTTGCCACCCTATTAGGCCCTTTAACTAGCCATCTTAACTGATTAGGCACTTCAACATTTTTAGATTTCTCTTTAAACCAGTTGCCAAATTCTTGACTATGACTCTTTGCTCTTGTCCATGCATTTGATCTAATATTACTATCAATTAACATCTTATGCTCCCTGCAAGTATGAATAATTCAAGTTTGATTATTAGGCATTTATAATTGAAGTTTTAAGTGCCTTATAATAATTGAATAGATGAAGTTTAAATTATATACAATTACTATGTTTTTATCTTACTTGATAAAATCTTCCACTTGTTCATCACTAGTATTGAAGAGAACATATCGATGTACTTCACTAGATAACTCTAGATCCATGGTAAAAGTCTTTCCTTTTTTCTTCTTCCCATTTCCAACTGGATGCCCAAGCTTAGGAAACAAAAGGGACAAATCATCTCCCTCTTTTTCAACATCCTCATCATCCTCGCCTGGTACCTCATCGAATGGTGTCTTCACTCCATAATGTAGGTATATTGAACCAAAGATCAAGAACTCTTCAACATCAAACCCCTCTACTATACAACCTTCTGGATAACGTCGATTATGAGCAAAACCCTTGAACTTGCAGATTTTTCTTTCAGTGGAATACATCCATCGAAGATGATTTAGACCACCCAATCTAATTTCATCAACCAAATGGATAGGCAAATGTTCCATTATATAAAAAAAAATGGAGGAAAAATCTTTTCAAGCTCACATACAATTTCTTTGATTTCAATTTGCATTGGCTCAAGATCTGCTCGCCTTATAACCTTACTACATATAGCTTTAAAGTTGTTCCCCAACCTAATCAAGGCTAATGAAACATTCTTCGGCAATTCTTTCCGAACCGCAATTTGGAGCAAGTAATGCATTATAAAATGAACATCATGGCTTTTGTACCCTAATATTTTCATCTTATCCACATCCACACGATCTGATATGTTTGAGGCAAATCCTTTGGGTAATTTTGCATTTTTTAAGACAGTGCAAAATAATCATTTTTCTTCTAGTTTCATGGTAAAACAAGATTTAGCTAAATGAGCTTTTCCATTTGTATTATCTTTCCTTGGATGAAGCTCCTTTCGTATCCCCATTTTTTGCAAGTCATAGTGAGAATTAATGTGATCTTTTGACTTTCTTGGGATATCTAATAAAGACTCTAGCAAACTATCACATATATTTTTCTCAATATGCATCACATCAAGATTGTGCCTCAACTTATTATGTTTCCAATATGGTAATTCAAAAAAGATGGATCTTTTCTTCCATGGACCTTCATTATTTTGACGTCTTTTCTTGTTGCCCTTCCCAAAAACATTATTGAAATCATGTAACTTTTCAAACACTTCTATGCCCGACAAGGATGTAGGTTCAGGTCTATGATCCTCCTCTCCATTCAAAGATTTTTTGTCTCTTCTAAATGGATGATCAGGAGGCAAAAATGGCCGATGACCTAAGTAACACATTTTACGACTATGTTTGACATATTGAGAGCATGTGTCGTAGTTGCACGTGGGGCATGCTAATTTTCCCTTAGTACTCCATCCAGAAAGCATTGCTAGCGCTGGAAAATCACTAATTTTCCACATTAAAGCTGCACACATTTGAAATATTTGATTTGTATGAGCATCATATGTTTCTATCCCAAATTCCCATAGTTCCTTCAATTCAGTAATTAATGGTTGTAGGTACACATCTATATCCTGTCCAGGAGATGATGGCCCTAGAATGATCATCGACAACATCATATACTCTGGCTTCATGCAAATCCATGGTGATAAATTATAGTTCATCAACATAATAGGCCAAGTACTATGGGAAATGCTCATGGTTCGAAATGGATTGAAACCATCACTTGAAAGGCCCAATCGAACATTACGAGGATCTTTTGAGAAGTTTGGATGTATAGAATCAAAATCCTTCCAAGCTTCTCCTTCAACAGGATGCCTTATATTCCCATCATTAGGTCATTCAAAATCATGCCATCTCATTGCAACAGCTATTTCAAGACACAGAAACATTCTTTGAAGCCAAGGCTTTAAAGGAAAATACCTTAAAATCTTTGCTGGTATTTTAGAGCTTGCATTAGTCGTGCAATCACCCTCATTTGACCATCTAGAAGACCCACACACAGAGCAATTATCTTTCTCCGCATTTTCATTCCAAAATAACATGCAATCGTTAGGGCATGCATGTATTTTGTCATAGCCGAGACCCAAATCTTTTATTATTTTTTTAGCTTTATTGAAAGACTCAGGCATTTGAACAAAGGGAAATGCTTCTTTTAACAAGTCTAACAGATCAGTAAAAGTCACATCACTCAACCCATGTAGGGATTTACGCAAGTATAACTGAATGATGAAACTAAGCTTACTGAAGTTCTCATACCCTTCATCCACTAATTTAAAAAATCTCTTTGCATCTTCAGATAACCCTTCTCTCTCTCCTTCTCCATGCCCTGTTTCACCCTCTATGTTTCGAAATGTATCATGAAGTAGTCCATCAATACCATCATGGTTGCATGAAAGTGCTGTATTTCGTGAGGAAAGTCTCTCCCCGTGAAAAATCCATTTGTTGTATCCATCCACAAATTCATTTACAATCAAGTGATCCTCCACCACATTTCTATAATGCCAATAACGATTGATGCATTTTTTGCAAGGGCATAATATTTCATTTCCTTTAGAAGCTCGTTGAAATGCCTTATCAAGAAAATCATTCACTCCACTAATATATTTATCACTGCATTGTCTGAGACTCATCAAACTTCTATCTAAATTATCCATTGATATCTATGCGACACGAAAAGATAAAAAAAATCAAATTTATGATAAACTATGAAATAAAAAGACAACAATGTTTTACACATGAACAAACATATCTCAAAATGTACATGGAGAATATGAAGTTTAAAACTCATAGCAATCACAATTCAATTTACAACAAGCATTTCATAGTTTTTCTTAATATATGAAACAAATATCAAAGTTCCCTTTATCATTGGAAATATATACAAAAGACTGATCTACATGACCTGCCAAGAAGTAACTTTAACAAGCTTATCATGCATTCAAATTTATGTTATTAAAGACTTATGGACATTGAAGAAATGGAAAATGGTCGTTGGATTCACATGAACTTCGGTCATATATATTCTACCACACCAATAAATCACCTTGAGGATTCAATTCTTTTCAAAAAAGTTGCCCTACTGATTTTCTTTTTGATAGGAAATCAAGACAAAACAATCTTTAAATGTGATAAAACAGATTTTTAAGGCAAATAATATTGATCTAGAATTTTACGAAGTTTCAGATTTTCATGTCAAAAAGTCTAATACCAACCAGCAGTGAATTTCAGTTTTTCCATTTTCAGCTAATGTATCTCTTGTTTGTTGTTACTCTAATGTAACTCTTCAACAATAATGAAAGTGAAATTTCTCACATCCTAGCTACTCAAGCGAGAGGTGAAATCAAGGAAGACATCATCAATGCAAGGGTAATAAAAACCGATTGAATAACTCATGGAACAACAAATCCGACATCAATATCAAGAGAAATATTGTCTAGAGTAATTAATTTCACCATAACTACAACAAAACTTTAAACCCACAATAGCTAAAACTTAATGGGAAAAACCCACAATCAGAAACAAAAAAAAAAAACATCAAATACACTAACTACACCTCAACGATTAAAGGAAAAAGAAGAGATTCAAGAAGAAAACCTCAACAGCTCAAACTTGAAGTTTCTTCAGCTATAACCTCAAAGATGTTAGAACAGAACCTTCAGCTGTTGAAGAAAAAAACATCAAGATTTCTCAGATTTCATAAATAAACCTTCAGCCCTCCATTTCCTTCGATTTCACAACAGTTTCTAGAGAGAAATGGGTTTACGATTGAAGAAAAAAATAGTTTAAGTTTGCCCTAAAATTACAGACAAGAAGAACTTACCATAAGATTCAAATCCTTGCAAAACTCCACAAGCTTGCCCTAAAATTGTGTTCTCGAAGTTGAAAAATAGGTCCAAGAGAAGTTGGTAACACCTTATGGTCTTTTGCTTGTTGAAGAGATGAGAAATGTCTTCAGAAAATGTTTGTATCAATATTCTGATAGAAAGAAAAATAAATTAGATTTAAAAAATTGTTGGCATGGGAAACAATGTTTAATGTTGATGCAACATCTATCAACAATGTTCAATACTTTTTCCAAAAACAAATTCCTACTGATTTTTTTTTATAAGAAATCAAGGCAGAACAATCTTCAAAAGTGATTTTAAGATTTTTTTCTTTTAACTAATGCCACAGGCCTACAACAATCATAAAAAGTAAGGAAAGTTGTTTAAATAAGTTACAATAAATAATGTCGTTTAGTTAGTGAATTTAGTTGTTGTAATTAAGTCAAAACTAATGTAGTTAAAGTTAAAAAGTTCTTAAGTTGTTTAAATAAATAAAAACAAATAATGTCGTTTAGTTGGTGGATTTACTTGATGGAATTAAGTCAAAACTAATGTAGTTAAAGTTAAAAAGTTGTTAAGTTGTTGAAATAAGTTAAAATAAATAACGTTGTTTAGCTAGTGAATTTAGTTGTTGCAATAAAGTCAAAACTAATGTAGTTAAAGTTAAAAAGTTGTTTAAATAAGTTAAAATATATAATGTAGTTTAGTTTGTGGATTTAGTTGTTGGAATTAAGTCAAAACTAATGTAGTTAAAGTTAAAAAGGAAGTTGTTGAAATAAGTTAAAATAAATAATGTCGTTTAGTTAGTGAATTTAGTTGTTGGAATTAAGTAAAAACTAATGTAGTTAAAGTTAAAAAGTTGTTAAGTTGTTTAAATAAGTTAAAATAAATAATGTCGTTTAGTTAGTGAATTAAGTTGTTGGAATTATGTCAAAACTAATGTAGTTAAAGTTAAAATGTTGTTAAGTTTTTTAAATAAGTTAAAATAAATAATGTCGTTTAGTTAGTGAATTTAGTTGTTGGAATAGAGTCAAAACTAATGTAGTTAAAGTTAAAAAGTTATTAAGGTGTTTAAATAAGTCAAAATAAATAATGTCGTTTAGTTGGTGGATTTACTTGTTGGAATTAAGTCAAAACTAATGTAGTTAAAGTTAAAAAGTTGTTATGTTGTTTAAATAAGTTAAAATAAATAATGTCGTTTAGTTAGTGAATTTAGTTGTTGGAATAGAGTCAAAACTAATGTAGTTAAAGTTAAAAAGTTATTAAGGTGTTTAAATAAGTCAAAATAAATAATGTGGTTTAGTTGGTGGATTTAGTTGTTGGAATTAAGTCAAAACTAATGTAGTTAAAGTTAAAAAGAAAGTTGTTTAAATAAGTTAAATTAAATATTATCGTTTAGTTAGTGAATTTAGTTTTTGAAATAAGTCAAAGCTAATGTAGTTAAAGTTAAAAAGTTGTTAAGTTGTTTAAATAAGTTAAAATAAATAATGTCGTTTAGTTAGTGAATTTAGTTGTTGGAATTATGTCAAAACCAATGCAGTTAAAGTTAAAAAGTTGTTAAGTTTTTTAAATAAGTTAAAACAAATATGTTTAGTTAGTGAATTTAGCTGTTGGAATTAAGTCAAAACTAATGTAGTTAAAGTTAAAAAGTTGTTAAGTTGTTTAAATAAGTTAAAATAAATAATGTCGTTTAGTTGGTGGATGTACTTGTTGGAATTAAGTCAAAACTAATGTAGTTAGAGTTGTTAAGTTGTCTAAATAAGTTAAAATAAATAATGTCGTTTAGTTAGTGAATTTAGCTGTTGGAATTAAGTCAAAACTAATGTAGTTAAAGTTAAAAAGTTGTTAAGTTGTTTAAATAAGTTAAAATAAATAATGTCATTTAGGTGGTGGATTTACTTGTTGGAATTAAGTGAAAACTAATGTAGTTAAAGTTGTTAAGTTGTCTAAATAAGTTAAAATAAATAATGTCGTTCAGTTAGTGAATTTAGCTGTTGGAATTAAGTCAAAACTAATGTAGTTAAAGTTAAAAAGTTGTTAAGTTGTTTAAATAAGTTAAAATAAATAATGTCGTTTTGTTAGTGAATTTAGTTGTTGGAATTAAATAAAAACTAATGTAGTTAAAGTTAAAAAGTTGTTAAGTTGTTTAAATAAGTTAAAATAAATAATGTGGCTTAGTTGGTGGATTTAGTTGTTGGAATTAAGTCAAAACTAATGTAGTTAAAGTTAAAAAGTTGTTAAGTTGTTTAAATAAGTTAAAATAAATAATGTCGTTTAGCCAATGAATTTAGTTGTTGCAATAAAGTAAAAACTAATGTAGTTAAAGTTAAAAAGTTGTTTAAATAAGTTAAAATATATAATGTGGTTAGTTGGTGGATTTAGTTGTTGGAATTAAGTCAAAACTAATGTAGTTAAAGTTAAAAAGGAAGTTGTTGAAATAGGTTAAAATAAATAATGTCCTTTAGTTAGTGAATTTAGTTGTTAGAATTAAGTCAAAACTAATGTAGTTAAAGTTAAAAAGTTATTAAGTTGTTTAAATAAGTTGAAATAAATAATGTCGTTTAGTTAGTGAATTTAGTTGTTGGAATTATATCAAAACTAATGTAGTTAAAGTTAAAAAGTTGTTAAGTTTTTTAAATAAGTTAAAATAAATAATGTCATTTAGTTAGTGAATTTAGTTTTTGGAATTAATTCAAAACTAATGTAGTTAAAGTTAAAAAGTTGTTAAGTTGTTTAAACAAGTTAAAATAAATAATGTCGTTTAGTTGGTGGATGTACTTGTTGGAATTAAGTCAAAACTAATGTAGTTAAAGTTGTTAAGTTGTCTAAATAAGTTAAAATAAATAATGTCGTTTAGTTAGTGAATTTAGTTGTTGGAATTAAGTCAAAACTAATGTAGTTAAAGTTAAAAAGTTGTTAAGTTGTTTAAATAAGTTTAAATAAATAATGTGGTTTAGTTGGTGGATTTAATTGTTGGAATTAAGTCAAAACTAATGTAGTTAAAGTTAAAAAGAAAGTTATTTAAATAATTTAAATTAAATAATGTCGTTTAGTTAGTGAATTTAGTTGTTGGAATTAAGTCAAAACTAATGTAGTTAAAATTAAAAAGTTGTTAAGTTGTTTAAATAAGTTAAAATAAATAATGTCATTTAGTTAGTGAATTTAGTTGTTGGAATTATGTCAAAACCAATGCAGTTAAAGTTAAAAAGTTGTTAAGTTTTTTAAATATGTTAAAATAAATAATGTCATTTAGTTAGTGAATTTAGTTGTTGGAATTAAGTCAAAACTAATGTAGTTAAAGTTAAAAAGTTGTTAAGTTATTTAAATAAGTTAAAATAAATAATGTCGTTTAGTTGGTGGATGTACTTGTTTGAATTAAGTCAAAACTAATGTAGTTAAAGTTGTTAAGTTGTCTAAATAAGTTAAAATAAATAATGTCATTTAGTTAGTGAATTTAGTTGTTGGAATTAAGTCAAAACTAATGTAGTTAAAGTTAAAAAGTTGTTAAGTTGTTTAAATAAGTTAAAATAAATAATGTCGTTTAGTTGGTGGATTTACTTGTTGGAATTAAGTCAAAACTAATGTAGTTAAACTTGTTAAATTGTCTAAATAAGTTAAAATAAATAATGTCGTTTAGTTAGTGAATTTAGCTGTTGGAATTAAGTCAAAACTAATGTAGTTAAAGTTAAAAAGTTGTTAAGTTGTTTAAATAAGTTAAAATAAATAATGTCATTTTGTTAGTGAATTTAGTTGTTGGAATTAAGTCAAAACTAATGTAATTAAAGTTAAAAAGTTGTTAAGTTGTTTAAATAAGTTAAAATATATAATGTGGTTTAGTTGGTGGATTTAGTTGTTGGAATTAAGTCAAAATTAATGTAGTTAAAGTTAAAAAGTTGTTAAGTTGTTTAAATAAGTTAAAATAAATAATGTCGTTTAGTTAGTGAATTTAGTTGTTGGATTGAAGTCAAAACTAATGTAGTTAAAGATAAAAAGTTGTTAAGTTGTTTAAATAAGTTAAAATAAATAATGTCATTTAGTTAGTGAATTTAGTTGTTGGAATTAAGTCAAAACTAATGTAGTTAAAGTTAAAGAGCTGTATAGTTGTTTCAATAAGTTAAAATAAATTTGTCAAAACTAGTTAGACTTAGAAAGGTGTTAAGTTGTTTAAATAAGTTCAAATGTTATTTAGCTGTTGGAATCAAAATTATCATTATTGTTTGTGTAGATGGATCCTGATCGTAGTTGGATGTATAATAGAAACAATCCTGGTCGAGCGGGTATGATTCCAGAATTCGCAGAAGGTGTCACTAGATTTATAAATCATGCAAAGACAATTGATGATTTTTTTAACTTCAAGATTGAGAGGAAGAGAGAGGAGGAGATTGCGGCAGCAAAAGAGGTAGAGATCAAGAGATATGCAGCGCTTCAGGCCCAACTAACTTTTCTTTTTGAATCAGGAAATATTTTTCCTCCATGTCCGGCCAGTAGTGATGGATCTGATTAAGAGGGTGATGAGAATGATAAGTCTAATAAGGAGAGTGATTAGGGTGATAAGAATGGTAAGTCTGATAAGGAGAGTGAGGGTGATGAGGAGTAGTTGTATCTATTTGACATTTTAGACTTATATATTTTTGGAATTGTTTGATTGTATTTTAGTTTATTTTTAAGTTGGATGAAGTTAATTTTGAAATAGTTTAATGTATATGTTGAAAATATTGTGTTGTTTGGTTGGATAAAGTTTATTTGGAATTCTTTCGGTTTTTTTGGAATAAATATGCAGGTGGGCAACTAAAATTGCAGCAATTTTCTGCCAATTTTGTAGCAGAAAACCGACCTCCGAAAGTCTGAATTTCAAAACTAAAAAACTAAAAATACCGACCTTCGGAGGTCAGAATTCCAAAACTAAAAAATAAAAATACCGACCTCCGGAGGTCGGAATTTAAAAAATACAAAAATAAAAATACCGACCTTTGGAGGTCAGAATTTAAAAAATACAAAAATAAAAATAGGTACTTGCATCTTGTCTAGCAAATAAACTCCTTTAATCCCACTAGGCAATTGATCTAGCATGTTGTATAACATTGGTCCACTCCTCTTTGACCACTTGCGAGGTGCATATTATTCTCTAAAATTGATTTAAGATCTTGGTATCATCAGTTAAGGATTAGGCCTAAAGATGTACCCAAGATGATATTCAGGACTCGGTATGGGCACTATGAGTTCTTGGTGATGTTGTTTGGGTTGATGAATGCACTTGCAACCTTCATGAATTTGATGAATAGTGTGTTCAAACCATTCTTGGATTCCTTTGTAATTGTCTTTATTGATTACATTTTGGTCTACTTGAAGAGTAATGAAGAGCATGATGACCATCTTCGTATTGTTCTGGCTGTCCATGGGAAAGTTTGACTCCATTTGGCTTGTAGTTGATAGACCGACTAAGTCATCCCACTTCATTCCAGTCAGAGTAGACTATAATGCCCAGAATTTGGTAAATATTTATGTTAAGGAGATAGTAAGGTTGCGTGGGGTTCTCCTTTCTATCATTTGAGACCGTGGTACGTAGTTCACATTGATGTTTTGGGGGAAGTTGCATGAAGAGTTGGGCACTCAACTCACTTTCAGCACAACTTTCCATCCACAGAGTAATGGACAGTCGGAGAGGACAATTCAAGTGTTGGAAGACATGTTAAGGGCATGTGTAATTGATTTTGGAGGACATTGAGATAAATTCCTACCTTTATGTGAGTTCTCTTACAAAAATATCTATCACTCCATCATTGACATGGCACAGTTCGAAGAACTTTATAAGAGGGGATGTAGATCACCCATATGATGGTTTGAGGTTGGAGATGTGAAATCTTTGGGGGTAAAGTTTGTAAAGGATGCTCAGGATGAGGTGAGGAGTATCCAAGCTAAGCTTCTAGCCACTCAAAGTTGATAGAAAGAGTATACAAATCATAAAGTAACAGACATGATGTTCAGGCTAATGAACAAGTTCTTCTAGAAGTATCACCCATAAAGAGGGTGATAAGATTAAGCAAGAAGGGCAAGCTCTGTCCTTGCTACATTTTCCCACTTGAAATCCTTGGATGTGTAGGGCTAGAGGCTTATAGGTTGGCTTTACAACCTAACCTATCTGGATTCCATCCAGTGTTACATGTGTCCAAGAAGTATCATGGGGATGGAGATTATATCATCAAGAGAGACTCAGTTTTATCAAACAATGATCTCCAATATGTGGATGAACCAGCTGCAATCCTTGATCGTGATGTCCGAAAGTCGAGAACCAAAGAGATTAAGTCAATGAAAGTTCAATAGAAGCATCATCCGATTGAGGAAAATACTTGGGAAACTGAGAAGGACATGTGTGACAAGTATCCCCAGTCATTTCACGATTCATGTACTACTCTATTCTCACCTAAGCCTAGTTTTCCTAGATTTTCACTCAGGGATGACTAATGTGTTCATTGGTATTTATTGTAACAGCTTGTTCACATATCTATGGATAAGACAATGGGTAACTTCGAAATTTAAAGCCTAGGCCACACTTGGATGAAATATGAGTCAGGTGATGTCTAGGTTAATCTAGTAATGGATGAGGGATTTGATTTTGAATTTAATGATTTAAGTGGATAGCCAAGACGATAAGAAGCATGTACGGCTTTATGGAATCAAATTCGGGTGGGTAGAACTCTCATTATTGATCTTAGCGTGAAAGGGTGGCTTTAGAACATCAAGGTTTGAGGGTGTGTTGGGACATTGAGACTTGGAACACGAATTCCGAGTCTATGTCTCGTGCAACCCACTACTTCAGAATTATTCCCGCCATGGCAGGGCTGCTATGGCGGGATTTGGCCCGTTATGGCGGGCCAGTCACTAGTAAAAATGGGAAAAGTCCTTAAAACATTATTTTTCTGAGAAATTCGTTCTTGGAGAGAAAAAAGGGTGGCCAAAGGCTATTTCTTCTAATTTTTCACTGATTCTCACGCTAAAGGTAAGTCAATTACTCCCCTATTTCACAAATTGATTCTTAGAACTTAGAATCCTTGCTATTTGTCATTGGGGAAGAGTTTTGGCTTGAATTTAATGGTGGAAAAAACCCTAGTTAGGTGTTAGGATCATGGGGTTGGCCAAGGGTTAGTATTTGGATATAATCTCGGTAAATAGGCCTCTATTATTGAACCTTTGCATAATTTAATAATTTTAGATATAGAAAAAGATGAGAGACTCCGAAAAGTGAAAGCTCAAGTTTCTTAAGAGTGTCCAGACTGTGTTTCGAGGTAGGTGATGGTTTGGTTTCCCGTATGTGTTATATATGCATGCTAACGGCTCTATTGTATTCATGCATGTATGTGAATAGGGAAAAATGAATCTAATGAAATTACTAATTGTGATTCTATAGCTAGCATACAATGAACCTGTTGCCTGATTGTACGATACAACTATGTAAATCATTCATTGTGGTTCTAATTCTATTTGTGGTTGTGGTTAATTAGATTGGGTGTCACATTCAAATACATTATTAGATCTGGTGTCACATTCCGACACACTAACCGTTTGAGTACGGGTTCCATGAGAGGACCACCATAGACTGTTGCATTTGAGATTGATATTGTGAAACTGATATATTGAGCATGAACTGGTAAATTGTTATTCCTTATGTATATGTGTAGGTTACTATGTTGTAGTTACTTGTGAATGTCACACTTACTGGAAAAGTCATGTAATCCTATCAGTACACCGTTGTTTGTGTATTGCATGGATTCATCTAGGATCTTAGTCCATTTCATTCGGACTTAAACCTTTCAGACTCTTACATAGGTTTAGTTTTTTTGGGGATGCATCCCCTTATCTTAGATTGTTTAGTTAGAAGTTTTGGTACAATCACTTTGAGGTTTTAGGGGCTGAATTTCTGCTTGTTTATTTTTGTGTTTGGTAACTTACTGAGTTTGTGGGAACTCAACTTGTAAATTTATTAATTAAACCTATTTCCACATATTTAAATACATATCTGGTGGTTAGTATTATTTAGTTAGGTTGTAGTAATGGTTCTCCCACCTGGGGCTTGGTCTTGGTGCCAATAACGACGGTTCGGGTCGTGAAAAAACTGGACTTGTTGAAAGAGAAAAAAAATAGTATTGCCTTACGTTGGGCAAAATTCAACAAATAAAAGGGCAATAGTAATAGCTTTTTCGGTAGTGTAAGAATAAAATGATAAAGACATTTGACACAGTGTGGTAACTTTATAAAGTGCAAAGAATATGAAAAGGGTATAGAGTATTTAACTGATTGAAGTTTAAAAGACCAAAGATATAAATGTTGTAATATGAAAAGTATGATATTGCAACTAATAATTCTAAAAGGCTTGGACACTAACCTTCTACAATAATTGTTGCAGAGAGAAATAGTACCCCCCCCCCCCACTCTCCAGTGAAACTAAATTAATTATCCAATTTATAGAAGATAAACATTTTAGCTTCTAATATGTAAAAGTTATTAGAGGAATCGTGTTAGTTAAGTGATAAAGATAAAGTGGTTATTTTTAATATGGTAAGGATATTTTCGCAATTCAACTGTCAACTATGGAGTTTTCCACTTTTAGTATAATATATGATATGATGATATTATTTAGGCATTAGCAAAACTTTTAATGGTCAAGGTAGGTTTGTTCTACTGAATTATCATGGATTTGAATCCCTTATCTAGCAATTTTAATGCTATAAATAAGCTCCCTTTGAATTCAAAACTCAAAAATAAAAATGACAAATGTGGCTTTGGCTGGGCTCGGATTGAGGTCGGGAGGGCGGATGAACTGGCTAGCTATGCTACTCGGACTCTTCAAAAATGTCAAACAGTTCGTATAATGTCCTCAAAAATTAGTGCATTTTTGGAGGATCCAACATGGGTACGGCAACAATTTTTTAGTGTATTAGCAACATAGCTGGCCAGTACTAGCAGCACCAAGTGTCATCCTATGCTTTCCATGTGGGCACTATTTATTTTATTTAGTTTATGCTAGTTTCTCCCAATAGAAACTATATATACATGATTTTTTTCCCCCAAAATTAACGTGTTCACGTACACCCCCACCTATACGCGTGGGTCTGCCTATGTATATATATTAAAATTCTTTGTCTTTATGTTAAAGAATCGAATTTTATGCCTTTCATAACCTTAGAAACCCGTTTCATCAACAAATGAAGTCTCTAATTATGTGTGTTTTTTGTCATTCCCCACAATTTCAAGCTTCCTCATTCATTATTGTGCTTCCTAGACCTATCATTTCATTTGTTTTCAAGATTTCTTCCGGATCAGATCCTTATAATTACATGAGATTTTTCTTAAATTCCAGAATTGCGATCCTGGTTATGTATATATAAAGCATGTACAAGATAAACAAAAGGGGGGAAAGGGGGGGGGGACTTCACCTTAACCCCAAATATACATAAGCAATTGTAAAGCAATCCTAGCAAAAAACGAGAATTATTAAGCATGCCACTGCTTTATATTTCCACAAATCTAGAGACTATATAGATTAGCTTATAAAAAAAAAAGGGGCTTTGTCGTATCTTATCCCTATGCTAGGTACTTGTATCTTGTCTGGCAAATAAACTCTTTTAATCCCACTAGTCAATTGATCTAGCCTGCTGTATAACATAGGTCCACTCTTCATTGTAGGTAATTTTGCAAGATGATCAGCCACTGTGTTGACTTCTTTGTCGCAATGAGTGCAGCGAAAATCAGCATTCCCTACTAAATCAGCAGTCTCATCCATGATAAACTTCAGGTTGCGAATTTGAGCAGTTTTATTCTTCATCATATCAACCACGAGCAAGGAATCCATTTCTATTGTGCCTTTTTGATGCCTATTATTCTTCAACCATTGAAAAACATACTTAGCAGTTGTTGCCTCAACAACATTATGCTCCAAAAAACTTCCATCCATGTAAGTTGAATCATCCTTTGTTGTGGTCTGTTCCACACCACAATCTGATGATTAATACTTAGTCTCAAGTTTTCAACCACTTGACATAGTTGATTCTAGTGGAGATCCATTTTCCAAACTGGGAAAGCTTTGTCTATAGCAGCTTTGATGTTTCAACTTATTTTTTTCTCCACACCTCTAAATAAAAACTTGTTTTCCTTTCATAT
This sequence comes from Solanum pinnatisectum, assembly GCA_035578085.1. Classification (NCBI taxonomy): domain Eukaryota; kingdom Viridiplantae; phylum Streptophyta; class Magnoliopsida; order Solanales; family Solanaceae; genus Solanum; species Solanum pinnatisectum. The sequence continues at coordinate 30,684,044 of CM069076.1, forward strand.
ATACAATAACAACTCACCTTCCACAAGTCCCAGAAAATTAATATTGGAATATTCTTAAACATCATTTTGTGTATTGCATTATATCTAGCTGTCTGCCACCTGTCTTGAAGGAATACATTAACTTATAGGACACTCTAGTATCCCTTATACAATTCCAAGCAAAGTTATTTGAATAGACACCATCACTAGTAGCCTTCTAAATCAATAAATCACTTCTACAACTGGAACCAATTTTAATATTACTGATATGTTGAACCCGCCACCGTGGCAACACATCTTGGACACAACACTTGGCCTTAGTGAATTTAGACCAAAAAGTATCTTGACACCTAAACATCCACCACTTCTTGATATTGAGGATATCACAAATGTCTTTCTTGTTTCTCATTCCTAATCCACCTTCATTTCTTGGGAAATACATGTTCTTCCAATGATATTTTTCTTTATCTGTTGTGGATCCCCAAAAGAATCTACTGAAATGTCTCTCCATAAGCTTGATAATACCTTTAGGAGGAGTTAAAGCAGTAAGAGTGTATATCGGCAATGAATGGCGTACATGTTTAATAAGAATGTTTTTGCCTCCGTATGAAAGTATGCTGCTTTGCCAACCATTGATCCTTTTGATAACTTTCGATAACACCTTCCTAAAATATTCATTCCTTTTCTTCCTAGCTTAGATAGGACATCCAAGATGATTAAAATAAACTCCTTGTTAAGGAATTCAGTAGAATTTCTAATTTAGTTAATCGTATGTGGAGAAATAAGGTAAAAACAATTATATTTGTTCATTTTTTGGCCTGAACTTTTATCATACCAGTGATTTGCTTCATAATCATCCTAATGGATTTGGTGTTCCCACTAGTAATATCCGAATGTCATCAACATACGATAGATGATTAATAATCATCCCCTACATGGACATAGTAAAAGGTAAGAAATGATCATTTTGAATAAGTGTGCTAAGCAATCTAGCTAAAACTTCAATGCCAATGATAAAAAGAGAAGGAGAGAGAGGTCTCAATTACTAAAGAGAAGGATTTAGCCTTTTAGAAAGAATTTTAGTAATGACTTTACTTGAAAATTACTAAGGCTAGGTTTCAATTTTGATACAATTAGGAGAATCTACTTTTGGGATCAAAGTAAGAAGGGTATGAGAGAATAATTTAGTTAGTTTTCCTTTCAAGATGAAAAACTAAAAAAAACCAAATACATCATCCTTGATAATATCCCAATAAGATTGATTAAATTTACTTGAGAACCCATCAAGACCAGCAGCACTGTCTAATTTCATCTCAAAGATGGATTCTTTAATTCATCTTGTTGAGGGAACTTGATAATGCTGAAATTATCTCTGTGGGTGATGCATTCGGTTATACAGTTTAAAATATTAGGATCAACTCGGTGCTGCTTTAGATTGAAAATATGTTCATAATGTTTGATTGCAGCTTTTGCAATTTTTGCGTCTCCAGTAATCCATTTCCCTATATTGATTGTTATTCTACTCAGGCTCAACCTTCTCTTCCTGTATCTTATCATAGAGTGGAAGTACGTTATGTTACTGTCACCATCTTCATACTATTTAATCCTAGCATTTCTTCAACAAAGACTCTTACTTGTTGAGCCAATATACATATTCGGCATGCCCCTCTTTCAACTCTTGTATACTATTTTTAGAGTTGTTAATCATATCCTATCACGGCTCAAAAATGGACGTGATGACACTTGTTTTTTCCCACCAAGACAAATCAGCTTCAACCCAATGAAAATGAAAGAAATGTGGAAAATAGTAAAATTTAAGAACAAGATAAAGTAGAAAACTTATTCTTCTATTAAAACCCATAAAATCTGGTTGTCATTTCTACAAGCTCCTAAATACACAAGTATGGAATTAAGAAATAAATACAAGTCTCAATGTTTGTTTCTCAAATAGAACAAAGTGTAAGAAAACGAAAAAGAGGGCCCGCCAAATGACAAGCAACTACCTCTTCAAGTCCTTGACAAGCCTCGAGATCGAAGAAAGAGAAAGAGATCACGCAGGTCAAGTCCACATTCATGCTTTCAAGCATTTCATCAATCAATACAATAAGGCAATTCACATCATCATGATCAATAAATTTCCTTTTTCATTTCAACCCTCTGTTATTCATATAGATGTATCAAGTGGGAAATTTAAACCTTCATATCAGCCCCATCACTCCCAACACACAATCAATGAAGAAAGCATATGAATTCAACTAGAATACAAGGTTTAGGAAGCCACTTGCCTTAAACCAATCAACAGTGACTCCAGTAGTTGAGTCTTCCCCTTCCAAATCACTTCCAAAGCCACACAATTTATGCACAAACAAGTATTCAAATAAATTTCCGAAAACAATAATACCCACATCAATCCTCTTGAAAGGTGGGTCAATTAACTCAAACCCCCATTCAAAAATCAATGTTTGAATCTGAAATTAATACTTGAAATGATGTTAAAGGCTTCATAACCTTATTAGAGAAAATTATTTGAAAAAGAGATCAAAACTACTTCAAAATCACCATTTAAGCTAAGAAGTTGGGTTCTTGAAACCTTGCCACAAGACTACCTAAATATCACATTTGGATGTTAAAACGCTTAATTAATCAATGGAAAATGAAGGTTTAGGATCAAGAACACTTACCCAAATGATCTAGTATAGAAAATCCTTTCAATATTGCCACCAAGGGTCCCCAAAGCTCAAAAATGGTGAAATGGGCTTAAACCCCAAAAATGGCAAAGCCCCCACCCCCTTATATGTCATTTAAGCGCTAGGGGTTTGCGAGTGCCATCAAGTCCATTTCTGGTTCATGACAAAATGGTATTAGAGCACAGGTTCATAGGTCTCACGTCTCGAGGATCGGTACAAAGACATCTGTACTTATCTCTAAGAGGTTATGAAGACTATTAAGAAACTTCTTTTTTGTTCATTCTTTCTCACCGTGCGTGGTTACCTTCTTTAGTACTAAGCTATCGTATGTTCTTTTGATAGAAAGAGAGTACTGGAGCTATTGTTATCGATGGTAGATGGGAGGTAGTTTTTGAGACAGTCGTTGAGGCCCCATCTAGGGGTAAAGGTAGAGTTTCAGCTAGAGGCCATATTTGTGGAACGACACTAGCCAGAGGTCGTACCTATTGAGCAGCACATGCAAGGGGTCATAATAGAGAGGTCTCTCTAGAGCCTCATATTGATGACAAAGAGGACTAGGTTCCTCTAGAGCCCGCATCCACACCTTTTCTTCAAGATACCTTAATAAGTGTTTTTAATGTGCTCAAAAGCTTTTCGAAGTGTTGTGGTGCAACCAGCACACCACAACTCTAAGACTATAGTGGGGACTCAGACCCAAGAGCAACAGTAAGCCCTAGTTATTCAGAACTCGGTGAGGCAGCTACCAGTGGATCCCATGGTTGGGAATGATCTTGCACCAACAGTTAGGGGTCAAGTTGTACTGTCGGTGTTCTTACAGAGGATGAGTAACACGGGTATGGGAAATTTTGAAAGATGGACCTACCTCAGTTTCAGGATGGAAAGATCAAGGATGCTAATGAGTTTCTGACTATCTGTCGAGATTTTCTTGAGGTGGTTGGCTTAGCTAAGTCACATGAGGTTTGGTATGCTACCCTTCAACTTTGTGGGCTAGCGAGAGAATGGTGGAGCGATCATTCAGGGTCTTTGCCAATTGGATCTCCTCTACTGACATGAGAGATACTTTCCAGTGCCTTTCATGATGCTTCATCCCTTGGAGAATGAGAGAGGAGACTAATTTTAGGTTTGAGAATCTGAGATAGGATAGCTTATCTGTTATAGAGTATGAGGCCCATTTTTGCTAGTTGTCTAGGCATGCTTTAGCCATTATTCCAGATGAGACGAAGAGGATCCATAGACTTATGAGGGGCTGACTTTCTATATCAGATTGCTGTGTTTAGGGCTTCTCGAGAGAGGGCTTCCTTCCAGTCCATTGAGAGTGCCGCCAAAGAGGTAGAATTGATGGAAAGAGATGAGTTTGGGGACCTTAAGAAGTCCTGTACATTAGGTTAGTTTTATGGTGCCTCATCTTGAGGCAAGGAATCACACAGAGGGAGTGGTTCCTTTCAGCATCGAGGACCCATTCTTGCATCTATGCCTACAACCGAGGGTGGTTAGATACCTCATAATTCTTATAGCGCGGGTCAGGGCTCATACGGTTTAGAGCAGCAACCTACAAGGCAAGGAAATTATAGTGGGTTTTCAGGATCTGCACAGCAGGTCCCGAGTAAGATGTTTTGCTTTAGTTGTAGAGATCTCAATCACCTGATGCAACCGTGTACTTTCCAAAGGAGTCATGAAGGACCCTAACCTACTTCTTCATTTTAGACTAGACCATCGGCACCATAGGGTAGAGGCCTAGGCAGAGTTCAATCAGGTAGAGGTGGTAGAACTTATGGTAGGGGTACTGCGGCTCAGCAGAGTGGGGGTAGAGGTACCACCCAGGATGGAGATTGCATAGGGGGACATTGTTTGCTTTCCTAGGGAGACCCAATGTAGAGACTTTTGATGCTATTATTACAGGTATCATCCCAGTATGCCATCGATCTGGTCTGTATTATTTGATCCGACATCTACATTCTCTTATGTGTACATATTTTTTTGATAAGTTTTCTATGATGTGTGATATCATGCATGTACTTATTCATCTTTCTACACCCGTGGGTGATCCCTTAGTGGTGGATCGAGTGTATCGATCCTGTCTTGTTTCTTTGGCAGAGTATGACACTTGGGTAAACTTAATCATTCTGGGGATGGTAGACTTTGATGTTATCTTGGGTATGAATTACTTTCTCCTTATCACACTATTCTTGATTGTAATGCTAAGACTATGTCCTTAGCGATGACTGGTATTCTGAGGTTTGAGTAGAATGATGCTAGTGATTCTTATCCTAGCAAGGTTGTCTCCTTCATACGTGCTCAAAAATTGGTGGAGAGAGGGTGTTTGTCTTACTTATCCTTCATTCGGGACACTAGTATTGATTTGGGAGTTTCTCGATGTATTCCCTTCTTATCTTGTAGGTGTTTCTTCCGATATGGATATTGATTTTGCTATTGATTTATAGTCGGGTACTAAACCTATTTCCGTTACTCCTTACTGTATGACTCCAATAGAGTTGAAAGAGTTGAAGGACCACTTGTAGGATTTATTGAGTAAGGGGTTTATTCACCCTACTGTATCCCTTTGGGGTGCCCTGTATTGTTTGTGAAGAAGAAGGATGGGACTATGAGGATGTGTATTGATTATAGATATTTGAACAAGGTAGCTGTAAAAAAAAAAGTATCTTCTTTTATGTATTGATGACTTATTTGATCAGCTACAAGGAGCATCGTTGTTCTCTAAGATTGATTTGAGGGGGGGTATCAACAACTGAAGATTAGGGCATCATATATCCCTAAGACAGCATTTCGGACTCGGTATGGGCATTATGAGTTCCTAGTTATGTCCTTTGGGTTGAATAACACCCCTACAACATTCATGGAGTTGATGAACGGGGTGTTTTGACCAGACATTGATTCTTTTGTGATTGTCTTCATCGATGATATTTTGGGTTACTTCAGGACTGAGGAGGACTATGTTCGACACTTGAGGATTGTACTTCAGAGGTTGAGGGAAGAGAAGTTGTATGCCAAGTTCTCAAAGTGTATATTTTGGCTTATTTCTGTGGCATTCTTGGGACATGTGGTGTCTAAGGAGGGCATTAGAGTAGATCCGATCAAGATTAAGGTAGTTAGAGGTTGGACGCGACCTATTTCTCTAACAAAGATTCAAAGTTTTGTAGGATTGGCAGGCTATTATCGATGATTTGTTCAAAGTTTCTCTACTATTGAAACTTCATTGACCAGATTGATTCGACATGGTATGGGTTTCCAGTGGTCTAATGAGTGTGAGGAGAGCTTTCAAAATCTCAAGACTTTGTTGACTTCATCTCCTATATTGACTCTACCAGAGGAAGGTGTGGAATTTACTTTGTACTTTGATAATTTAGGAGATGGGTTGGGTGGTGTATTGATGCAGAAGGGGAAGATGATCGCTTATTCTTCTAGGAAGTTGAAGACACATGAGAAGAACTACCCTACTCATGATTTAGAGTTGGTGGTGATGGTCTTTTTACTTAAGTTATGGCATCACTATTTGTATGGGGTGCATTGGGAGATCTTCACTGATCAGCGGAGTCTTCTAGTACATCTTCAGTCAGAGGGATTTGAACTTGAGGCAGCGTAGATGGCTTGAGTTGCTGAAGGACTATGATGTAACCATTTTATATCATCTGGGGAAGGCCAATGTGGTGAAAGTAATTTCATCCAGGTAAATCATAATTTTTGTGGAAATAGAGGATGTTCAAACATACCAACCCTATACCTACTCATCAAATTAAATGCTTAAGGAAATAAAAGAACTAAAAGTCAAAATTTACCCTCTTTGCTCCTACTCATCAAAGTAAATTAAATAAAATTTAAATTTTACTTTCTTAGCTCCTACTCATCAAATTAAATGCTTAAGAAAATATCGCAAGAACTAAAATTTGATATTTATCATTTTGACTCCTACTCATCAAATTAAATCAAATAAATTTTAGAATTTATCCTCGTGACTCCTACTCATCAAGTTAAATCAAATAAAATGTTGTAAGCAATTAAGATAAATTACTTATTCTCCTGGATCCTACTCATCAAGAGATAATCTATTACCATAATCTTGACAATTTTCTTATATATGCAAATTTATTCACTCTCCATTTGCTTCCAATCCTCTCTGTCTTTTTTTTTTTTCTAAAGAAATCAAAAATTAATTGACAAATTGTCTAGACTAGTGATAGACTGCAACAAAGAAAAGGCTATCAAGGCTAAAGGAGTTGCTGAAGAAATGATGGGAAATAATAGAAAGAGGGCAGCAACAAAATCAAGTGAAAATTTGGCAGTATCTGATCATCTGCCTGGGCATAATCTCCAGTGTCTTAACGAGGAAAATTGGCTATAATTTATGTGGCGTAGACACTGTATCAATTACAGTGATAATCTAATTGATGGTAATGATGATGATGAAGAAGATTCTTTTAAGCGATTTAAGGCAGTTGCATATCCATCTCCTACTAAGGAGTCTGAGATGCAACATTTGTCTCCTGCAGCAACTCCTAATGGAGAGAGAAAGAAATTAAATGATTGTTTGTCCTATGAAGAGAGCTTCCAGAACACAAAGATGGAAATTGAGACTGCAAATGGAAGTGTTGATGTAGGGCTTTGTACAATGACTGAGTCAAAATCATTTGAGTATCTAGATCCAGATTTTAGCGATTTTGACAAGGACAAGGATGAGTCCTGCTTTAAGGTTGGGCAAGTATGGGCTGTTTATGATACCTTGGATGGCATGCCTACATTTTATGGCATCATCAGGGAGATTTTGTCTCCGAAATTAAATTGTGCATAACATGGTTAGAGCCAGAGCCGCTGAATGAAACCAAATGGCTATATGAGGGCTTTCTAGCTTCTTGTGGTAGGTTCAGAATAGGAAACTTAGAACACATTGAAGATCATCTTATGTTCTCACATTTAGTATGTGCAAGAAATGGAAACAGCAATGATGCAATAAAGATATTTCCATTGAAAGGAGAAACTTGGGCCCTCCTAAAAGATTGGGGCAATAAAAATCTCAACTATGAATTTTTTGAGGTCTTGTCAAACTATAATGAATCTATTGGTGTACATGTTGCATACTTGGATAAAACAAAAGCCTTCACTTGTCTTTTCCATAGGGTAGGAGACCCATTTCTAGTTCCAGCAAAGGGTATGTTTAGATTCTCTCATCGAATTCCTTTTTAAAGATGAAAGGGATGGAGAGGGATGTTGTTCCTGAATTATCCTTTGAACTAGACCCTACCTCTTTACCTATTGACCAAGTAGATGTTTCTGCTTCATCTATAGACCAAAGTGTGATAGCTAATTTCATGGACTCTGTAAATTATGCTGAAAATTGGGTTGAACCAATACCTAATCAGGTTCCTGAACCTGAGTTTTATAGATTTTCTGCTGAGAGATCACCAGAGAAATTTCAAATTGGTCAATGTTGGGTAATATACAGCAATGAAGATGCCTTGCCTCAGTACTATGGGATGATAAAAAAAAATATATCTTCTCCCTCAATTTGTGTTGCATGTGGCATGGTTTTATGCGTGTCCACTCCCTAAAAGTACAATACAACGACATGATAAAACAATGCCAATTGGTTGTGGATTGTTTAAGTTTTTAAATAGTAAGCTAAACAAATATATTGTAACCAACAACTTTTCACATGTGGTAGTTGCAGAACCTTTGAAGAAGGGTGTATACAAGATCTTCCCCAAAACAGGTGAAGTTTAGGCAGTATACAAAAACTGGAGTACTTAGCTGATAAAAGGTAATAATCTAGAAGATTTTGATTATGAGATTGTTGAAATAGTAGATGTTTCAATTAATTAAGTAGATGTGAAGTTCTTAGAGTGGGTAAAAGGCTTCAAGTCTGTCTACAAGGATTGAGTGGAAGAAGAAAAGGCTCACAAAGTAGTGAAAATATGTGTATCAGAGCATCTCAGGTTTTCTCATCGAATTCCTGCTTTTCGCCTGACAGAAGAGAGAGGTTGCATCTTGCGAGGTTTCTGGGAGCTTGATCCAGAAAGAATGCCTCTATGTTAACTATGTACTGATTGAAGCATCAAACTTTTCTTTTCTTTATCTTATACCAAAATGGAAGTGTTCTTGCGGATTTCTAAAACTCAATTATGTCTCAAAAGAAAGTGTGATTTCAAATCTATTAGTAAGAATATATTTTAATAAAGAGTGTTTAATAAGTTTAGATTTTTTTTTAATACAATCCATATTTGCTTATACTTCTCTTATTAATGATTGTGAGTTGGTAATTTAATCATTACCAAGTATGTCACATCCTCCTAAAGGAATAATTCACAATTCCTCAGTGGGGTCTGTCCTTTATCTTCCAAGAAAACTCTTGGCAATGTGAAGTGCACATGACATAGTTTTTATCAGCAATCACTCTTACTGGAGGACAATATCTCACTTAGTGACCAGTCTCTTTAACATTACCCTCATCAATGAATTTGTATGTGCTTCTAGAGTCTATGAGTATGGCGAGGTTCCTATTCTTCATGGTCCCTTGAGCAAAATAGTGTTTACCCTCGTATGGCTAAGAGTGCACTTAGACACACAACTTCTTGTATCTCTTGTTTTATATCACCTTCAATGATTATATACATAGTGATATCCTCAACCTATGCATTAGCCTCTTCTACTTCCTGATTAGGTTCAAGTTCTGCTATTCAACAGTTCAGTTGTTTCCTCTTGCATTAATGGCCAGGTCTATTTAAAAACAAGTGATTGTTCCTCCTGTATTCATAAATCTAAAGGCTCAACTTGTAAGTAGTAGGCCTAGTTGTCAACATACTAGTGCTCTTAACAACAACTGCATTTTCAACAAGTTTGAAGGTATTTTTGTTCTTCTACTAGGTAGCTTCAATAGCCCTCTCTTGCATTCTAGCTTTCTCAATAGCAAATCTAAAAGATGTGGCTTAAAATTTTTTTCATCAAACCTTATATTTTCTTTTAAAGCCTCCATAAAACTGGAAACAAAATGAGACTCAACAAGAGGTTGATTTCTCACCAACATTTGATCCTTAAGATCTTCAAATTTACCTAGAAACATATCCACAGAGCCATTTAAATTCCTTCATTATATCATCTAAGTGTTCCGCATCAATTCTATCACATAACTCCTATTTGAATTCGGGCCAAGTCACCACACCCCTACTCAAAACTAATGAATGGTACGATGTCTCAGCTAAACCATTCAAGTAAAGAGCATTGGCCTCTAATTTATCATTCTCAGTTGTTCTATACAGGTTAAAATACCTCTTACATTTTTGAAGTCATACCTTAGGTTTCGGGCCTTTAAGGTTGGGTAGTTCACATTTAGGAGGAGGAATGGAAACCATCTGGAGCATGTTCTATCGATTATGCTAAGCTGGAATGGGAAGGATTTCATCTCCTTGTTGTTGGTCACTTGGAGCACGAGGATACATGTATTGTTTAATACATCTCTCAGAAATATAGGAAAGAATAGAATTAAGTGATGGTACATGCACTAAATTAGGTATATGATTATCTGGATATAATAGTCATTTTCTTAAGGCAAAATGTAAGTCAAGTTGGTAGAAGTCCCCTTCTCTTCAAAGAGAATAATTTAATTGAGAAAGCAAGTAAAAGTGAAGTAAAAAATCAGTTTCTCTACTTGTCTTCAAGAATGAATTAGAGTGACTAAGAGTGTTCCTTCTCCCGAATTTCCAACTTGTCCAATTTTCAAATACCATTTTTCACTTTAAAATATTTTTTTACAAATTTCATAATTTTCATAGCTAAACGGGTGGCCAGGGTGCTATACAAATTAGAATGGAATGAAGATTTTTTTTTAATTTTATTGGGGAATCTTTTTAATTTCCTTTCTCTTTTTCTTTTGCTTGGGAAAACCTTTTTCCCTTAATAGTTCATACTCAGCATTCTATTAGTTGAAACTGATGAATAGATTAATAAAAATTAAAATAAAGAAGTCCAATATAAAGAAAACACATAAAATAATCATAGAAGAAAAAATATAACATACTCATCATTTTTAAGACTTTAAGCATTACAATATAGAGGGAAAAATACATAATTTTTTGAATTCTTGTCGACAACTTCTTCCATAATCAATCGAAATAGAAGAATCTTCTTCATCGACTTAAACTAAATTATGAATCAAGTATTACAATAATGATATAAGCACTTCATTGCTTTGATTATAGAATGAAAAGGATGACCTTGCGTAGGGGTCTCATGAAAACAAAAAAATGAATTTATATAGATAAAAATGTTGGAATACCAAAAGACATCTTAAAGTTTCAAATTAAATATTTGAAGGTTATGATTATGAAAAGCATGAAATTTATGAATATTAAAAAATAGCAATTAAATAGATAATTAGATATGAGTCATGAAGGTGAATGTTTAAAACAAATAAAAAAAAGTAAAATAATAAATAAATGAATAAGAGAAAAAGATTAGTCAAAATATCTTTTTTTTTTTTCAATTTGAGAACTTGTTCGATCTGAAAAGAATAACAACATAAAACAATAAGGAAAGAACAAAAATATACTTTAATCTTGAAATAAAAAATATGTGCATTTATACAAAATTTCTTGGTAGGCAACATATGGTAGAATCTAAACATTTATTATTAATTTCTACATTGGGCTCTTCATTGTATTAGTGACCGTTCAAAAACATATCAATTTAATTTTAAATGGAAAGAAAATACTCTCTTAAAAGGGTGTCACATCACTTTGATATATATAAATTGTGTTAAGTATATTAAAGGAGAGAAATGAAAATAATAGCAAAAAAGTTTTTAATGTAACTAATTTAATTTTTAAAAGGGTGAAAATGTGTAGCAACTTTCTAGGGATATTTTCGTCTTTCAACTTTTGACTTACCATTTTCCCACATTTAGTATTTTAATATAATAAGATATGATTATTATTTAATATTTAATTAATTAAATATTTATAATATTTTAATTAGTATAGGGGTTAAATGATAATCCAACCTTGTATTTATTAGAGAATAAAAAGACCATCAATTTCTAAGAGATGTTATTCCAATCGACAGATGTAATGCCTAAAAGGTGCAGCAATAAATGAAATTTGTATTACTTCTCTAAAATAGTGAAAGTTTCATTTCTCAATTATTCATTCAATGAATGTATACATTTGTTTAATATTTAATGGGATGTAAATTTAATTTTAAAGAGAGCTATAATTAATGAGTATTTATATTTCTATCCATAAATATTACTTAAAATATTAGACTTTTTTAATATTTAATAAATAGTTATTTTATAATATTTGTATGAGAAAATACATAAATTCCAGCTTAAACTTGTATTGAAAAGTCGCTTACATGCTTAAACTATCATGATGACCTATTACACACCTTTACTATTCAGAAGTGAATTTATTTACCCCTTAAAACTGACATGGCAAAGAAATAAAATAAAAATAAAAACTAAATGCGTCAGTTCCCCCCCCCCCCCAAACCCTCCTCCACCACACCTCTTCTTCAAACCTCTTCTTCTTCACACCTATTCTTCTTTTTCACATCTCATCTTCTTTATTCTTTATACATCACAATCTCAAAGCACAACTTTTCTTTTTGATTAGCAATTAGGTTAATTCTCATAGATTGTTACTGAATAATTATATTTTGTGATAATTTTTACTAAAGGAAAAATCTAAAAAGAATTTCAGATAAACCTAAATAAATAAATCCTTAAGTTATATTTAGGTGATTTTGATTGATTGTTTCTATCTTTTCTGTTTTTTTTTTTTACTTTTTTAAAGAAATTTTGGTTGTTAATCAATTTTTGGGTTTGGTTCTAATTGTAGCTTTATGGGTATGGCGGTTCTAGGTAATGGGTGAAAAATAAGATGAGGAAATTGAAAGTGGTGAAGAAGATTAATCAATTTTTGAATTTGGTGAAGATGACAACTTTATGAGTGTGGTGAAGCTAGGTAACAATTTTGGAAAAAAAAAAGAGTAGAAGTTGAAGCTGGTGAAGAAGAAAAAAATTATATTAGAAATGGTGATTGTGATATTTAGTGGTGGATGGCGAAGAAGAAGAAGAAGAAGAAGAAGAAGAAGAATTGAAGGTGATATGGTGGTGGTGAAGAACAAAGAATCAATAGTGAATAAGGTAGCCGGATATGATTTTTTCCATGAGATAAGAGATGGACTGGGTGAGATTTTGTGATAAAGAAGGTATAATTATTAGAGAATTTTAATAATTAATTGGAGATTAATTAGTGCAAAATATTGTTAACAAAAGAAAAGTAATTAATAGAGAAATTTTTTTTTTATAAAAAATCATAATTTCTGACATGGCGCTAACGTAGCGCTGATGTGACGTCGAGTGTATTACACCACATCATGGGAGAGTGGTGTTACACATCTTAGAGTGGTATTAGATTCACGTTTGAATAGTAAAGGTGTGTAATAGGTCATCATGATAGTTTAAGCATGTAAGTGACTTTTCGATATAAGTTCAGGGGGGATTTATATCTTTTCCCTATTTGTATTTAGTGGAATGGTCAAATGATGATGATGATGATGATGATGATGATATAACTTTCAACTTTTTTGTTCCCACTTTTAGTAGTACTAGTTTTTCAGCAGGTGTGTTGCACGTGTACACCTAGCTATATGTCGAATCCTTAATAATCATTCATCTTATATACTCCCTATTGACTTTGCACACTTTTTAAGAAACTATAAATAGAATGTTAATTTTAATATATCATCCTTGAATATAATAAATACAATGTCTTTGAATAATGTAATAAACAAATAACTATAGTTAATGATAAGGGTAAATTAGGAACTAAGTGTAAAATTATCCCTTGATTTCATAAAGTGGATAAGTATTTTTTGACATCCCAAAATAGTATAGTGGATAACTATTATTGGACGGATGGAGTAATATACATCTATAATTCATGTTTCCTTTTTCTAAGATTTCCACCCAAAATAATGTTCTGCAAGAGTTCTGTTGGAGTAAACCCATTGAAATGTTTATCAACGTCTTCAGATGCAAATGTCTTTTATGAAGTTTTCTATAAGAAAATTCACCAGGTCCAAATTTATAATCCTTTATTTCCTCCACTATGTACGTTATTAGCTTCTTCAATTTTCCTCATCTTAAAAGTCCACTAGGCAATATACTAAATATCACAATATTAGGTTCTACAATTGTCATTCTTCATCTTTTGTTGATAAATAAATAAAAGTTTTCTCAGTAATTTCATTTTACAACACTCACTTTTGATATAATATTATTAAAAGCATATCTATATTTTCCTTCTCATGTCTTTTTTATCCTTCATTTGTTCACAATTTTATGCTATAATTTGTATTGATTTCACAAACATACACTAACATATATATTATTGCTTTTCGGGTTCTATAAGCAGCAATTTATGATTCAAAATTGGGACCCTATAAAAACAAAAACAAAAAAAGGCGACTACACAAGAAGGTGAGAGAGATGTTCCAAATATAAATTGCATAAATCTGTATATGTAATTATATGAGAAATATATTTTGAATTTATATCCAGAATTATTTTAAAGTCCAATTAAAAGAACGTTTTTCTTGCATGCAAGTTTTGGGTCGTGGGTCGCCCATGTGGACCGAACCGACCCAATCTGTTTTGCTCTATTCAATTAATTAATTAATTAATTAATTAATTGTATGGATAATTCCTTTTAAAGGATAAGTCAAAACAGGTACACTGTAACTGTTCAACCTCCCCTTAAAAGACTCCTAGTTGAAGTAACTTTCAAGGAACGTGGAACGTGAAAAAGAGGAGAGGAAAATGTGTGAAACAGAAAAACAAAAACTAGAGATCAGTAAAGAATCAGAGAAGTGAGTTTCTTAGAAATATCAATCAACACTCTAAGAAGACTCTTAGTTTGTGAATCAAGACCGATTTTAGTTTCCTTGAGATTCAAAGAGTGATCTGGAGCAATTTCTTTCGACAATAAAATCAACAACAAATATTTTCGCTATAAGTTACAAGGTACACATCTTGTTGTTGTTTTGACTTTAAAATTCTTTTATTGGTATTAGAGTCATCGTTAATTATCCTATAATTCGCTACTTCCATGTACTTTCACTGTATTGTTGATAATAAATAATTTGTGACTATTTTTTCTTGAAAATCAGTGAATAGAGAAAAAATATTGGAAGTTGTTAAGTTTTTTAAGACTCTTTGAATGTGGATTAATTATATGGTAAATAGGATTCAAAATCCTATTTGATTCTGACTCATAATGTAGATAGGATTCCTTGTCCTAAAAAGAAAGAAAATTATGTAAATTTTTTTGTGAAAAACTGCTATTGTTCGTAGAAATCTGAAAATAGGATGTACAATGAATTTGGTCGAACCTTATTTTTTTTAATGATCTGCTCGTTTGTAGCTTTCCGAAAATATATTATAATGAAAACGGTTTTAAAATGAGTGAGATATGAAATTTTGAAAGTTGGTTGTTTTTTGTTTACTATTTTCCAGAAAAAACTGCTTTTGGTTGTAGCAATCTGGAAATTGGGTGTACAACTTTTTGGTTTGACACATAATTTTTCATGATCTACTCATTTGTAGCTTTTCGAAAATACATTATAATAGAAAAACATATTTAAAACAAGTGATATATGAATTTTTTAAGTTGAGCTGAAAAAAAAAGTTTTTTTAAATAATTTTTTTTTTGGGATGAGATTTGTGTCCTATTTAGGGTTTTTTTTTTTTTTTGGAAAAAGAATATGTGTACTCTTTAGGATCTTATTGGTCTTGTTTATTTGTTTAGTCCTTATGTTCCTTAAGCAGTTGCTTGCCTTTTATAACAAATTTGTGACATATGTTGTTGCATTAAATGGTATTAACCAAATTTCCATTGTGTTCCCATTTCAGATATGGCTGGACGGGTACATGCTCAAATTACTCCAAGTGAGAGTTCTCAAATTCGAGCAAAAGGACGAGGTAGATAAGCAAACCGCCGTAAGACAAGTTTTCGAGAGCGTGACATCGTACGAATTTTTGTCCCAATGATGACTGTTATGGAATGAAAGGACCATTCGAAGGAAAAGAGAAAAAGATCTAAGAGAATTTATGTCTTTGAAGATGGATCCTCTTGACTCTTTAATAGACTTCCTCAGAACCTTTGTCATGAAATTTGAAGAGGTTAATGAAAGTGACATTCGAGTTACAGAGAGGGAAGGATACAATGTTTTGTATCATTCTTGCCAAAATACTGTAAGAATGAACTGAATGAAACTAGTATCAAAATTGGGGATAATGAAGAATTATGGGTGCATATGGTAAAAATAGGAGTTAAGTGGGTAAAACTTCACAACATAATCATTTTTTAGTATTTGCTTTTTTTTTTTCTTTACAAACTTTGTAGTAAACATCATTGATTATGCTTTAAGATGAAAATTTGAGTTTTATCCTCGTTTTATTTTGGATAAGTGGATTATTATTATACTGCACAATGTCATATGGTGTTTGATTATTAGACATGCAAATTTGTGTGATATTAGTCTAAAATAAATTAGTGTACACATTTAGAAGTTAGTTTCAAATTTTGGTTAAATATTTAATTCGTAGATGATGATTGGATGCTTACATGTCTTTTTGATTTTACATTTAAATATGAAACCATTATGAGAATTGATTTGTGTGAATGTGTATGTTAGATGCATAATTGATTAAAAAAATCTTGCCTGATTATATCTCATAACAGACATGGCATCAAAAAGTATCATTACTGACTTAAACAAATGTAAAAAACTTAACGGTGATAATTACGATATCGGGAGTGGTAAAATATGGTATGTACCAGAAGAGCAAAATGCTCTGGAAGGTATAAACCATGTTTTGAATCAACCAGAAGAGGGTAATACTAAACAGCAGAAGGAATCTTGAAGCTTACAAAGCTTAGAAAAAAGCCAATTCCACTGTACGTAGAATAATAGTTAGTTTTGTGGTTAATGACCTCATACATGAATGTGAGGAATTCCCAACTGCTCATGCTATATGGGCACATCTGCGAGGAACATATGGGGGTACATATGTAACCCGCCTCCGATAGTTGACTATCAAATTTGACACTTATAAAAAGTGTCATGATCAGAATATCAAACAACACCTTAGGGTGATGTTAAACATGATTGCTCAACTCAAGAGTGTTGGTCATGTTCTTTCAAATGAGCAACAAGTTCAGGCAGCGATTCGGTCTCTTCCCAATAATTGGGAAAATTTGAAGCTTAACTTGACTTATAATGACAGCATCAAAACTTTTTCTGATGTTGCACGCCATGTTGAACTTGAAGATGAACGCCTTGATGCTGCTAAAGATGCTTTTAATGCCTTTGTGGCAGAGTCAAGTGGTACAAAATCTTCAGGCTTCAAGTGCAAGAAATATTGGAAAAGAAATGGGAAAGACAAAGAGACTGGAGAAGGACCCTCTAAAGAAAAGAATAAGCCAAAATCCAAGAAAGGAAAATGGTTTTTCAAGAAGAGAGACAAGAGCAAAATGAAGTGTTACAATTGCCAAATGTTTGAGGACACTAAATCTATTAAAATAAAGCCCTAAATGAGTCCAAATTGTGGACTCATCAACACCCCAACTTAAACTTTTGCTTGTCCTATGTCTCAAACAGTGCTACACAAGACTCAATCATGAATGCACACAAAAAGACTCAACTTACTCATGCAAGGATCAATTGTGCACTCAAAGATTCAAGTTGTGACTCACCATTATCAAAGATTCTCAAGTTCACAATACTTGCTTCAAATGCAAGTTCAAGCTCAACAAAGGTACTCCAATACCCTTACACAAAGAATGATTCCATATTCACCCACAATGGTTCAACAATTTAAAGCTCCGAAATCAAATGCAACGCTAACACTTACAAAGATGAACACAATGCATAATTTCACGCATAGGTTTGCCCTTATTTTCCAACCAACAATTGTTTTAGCTCACTCAAGATCAAAAAGGTCTTTTTCAAGGCTTGTAACAGTGTTGAGTATAACGGTATGGTCATTTAGGCTCAGTGGTTGTAATCCTCATGAAATGTGGTGTGAACAACACTGTTTTTCCTTTTCTTCATCATTCTCATTTGTGCTCACAAGTTACCCCATTATTCATCTTCCATGGACTGTTGGACACCCCATTTCTTTTTGCATTTTCGCAACTTTATTCCACAACTTTTTTATTCTTTTTCTTTTTCACTCTTTTCTTCTTTTTCTCTCTTTTTTTTAATATGGAGGGGTTCCATATTTCTCAAAATGATGGGTCAAAGGGGACTTCCTTGCGTTTCTTGATTTACCTTCTCTTTTCACCACACCCCCAACTTAGGCTTTTGGCCTAAGTTAGTTATTCACACAAACCACAAATCATGAGGATTATGGATTATGGGTAATGGATAAAGAAAGGTCACAATTTCATCAAGTTCCTTCCAAGAAAAGGTTAAGGTTCAAAGGGTGCTCAAGCAAGGTTCACACACTCACAAGGTAGGCCACAAAAAGAGGTATAATGTCAAATTATTTCACACGCTTCAAAGTTGCCTAAGATCATTTCAAGAGATTGCACCACTTAGTCAACCAGACCAACAGGGCAAATTCTAGGTGTCATCACACATGGTTCACGGTAAGCTCATCACACAAGGCATTGACACCAATGTCAAACAAGACTCTACACTTCTGCTAGAGTGCAGTGTTCATCACAAGAGACTCAATTTGATAATTGGCTACTCACAACGAGATGCAAAAAGTTTACATATTGTCTATGCAACTTCATTTGGCCTCATCGTAGTTGCACATTCATTTTTGTTCGATTATGAGCACTATTCAAGTCATCGATATTGATCAAGACCGATACTCAAATTTTCAAGAGAACAGCCACATTCAAATAAAAACAAGAGGTGGCACAAAATTTTTCGGAAGGGTCTAAAAATCATTTCCAATTAACACAAGGAGCTACAAGCTCAATCATCCACAAAAACAGTGACACAATATATACCACAAAAACCCAATGTACGAACAAAGAAATAATCACAAAAGGTGGGCCTCACCCCACCACAAACAAAAGGTATTTGTCCTCAAATGCAAGAAATAAGATATCCAAAAGTTAAAAAGTAAGACAGAAAGGGAGGTAAAAAATAATCTTGTCTAAGTAGTCATTCCATCTGTCTGGACATCAATGCCCGGTGTAATGCTTTAAACCTGGGCATCAGTGATCGGAGTCACCTCAGAAGGAGTGGGTCCACTAGGAGCTACCATGGATGTCTCTGTCAGTTATGTCTGGATCACCGACTGCACAATCGTCTCCTCAAGATCTAGCAAATCTCCATATATGTTGTCCTCCCTTATCTCTATTTGCTCATCATCGGTCTCTGCCTCCGACTCATCAACTAGTGTATCATCTCTATGTACATCTCTGGTCGTAGCCGGAGGAATCTCTAAAGTCTCAGAATTGTCCACATCATCAGCAGCCTCTAGTAATGAAGTGAAGTCAGTAGACTTTAGATAGTCTACGTCCTTCCTCAAATCTGCTACTTCGGCTTTCAAAGCCGTAACCTCGGAGGTATCCCCCTGTCTGCTCTCACAAGCCTCAACTCTCGTAGTAAGAGTGTTAATGGAAGTCTAAAAGAGGGTCAGTGTAGCAGTGATGGCACTCTCAATCATCCATGGGATAGATCTCTCAAGTCGGGTCGCCTTCACATCAGCCGAATGAGCCAGGTGTCCCATCTTCATATTCATCACTTGAGTAATCTTAGTGGCTAGGACGAGGTGAAAGCACCTGGAGCCTGTGAAGAAGAAGAAGTTTGAGTAGATGTACCTGAAGGCCCAGGGGCCGAAGTATGCAAAGATGCCTCTATAGGTATCTTATCAATGTCCCCCTCCGGGGATGTATCCACCTGAGCTAATCTCCTCCTATCGAGCTCCTCTCGTGTGTTCTCGGCCTCAATACGCTGGATGTCACTGGAGGAAGATGAGGTAACCTTAATATCTCTCATATCATCCCGGGGCACTCCAACACACTGGCACAACTCTGTGATCAAGACTTGGAATGGAACATAAGTCTGCCTCTGCTTGGCCCTCATGGCCATCTCTTGCTTAATGATAAGTCCCAAGTTGAGCCACCTCTTTTCTAAGATAGACCTTAAACAAGCTACCTTCACATGTCGGAGGATGGATTCATTCTATGAAGGCACGATGAAGTTGCTGATGAATCCAAACCAATACCGGGCAGCTACATTCAAATCCTTCTTCTTGATCTGGACGCCTGCCTCTATCTACCTCGGGGTAACATCAGAGAGAAGGGGGGCAAGCAAACCCTTTAAGTCATCGAGGGACTAAGCCGTCGCCAAGCCCTCATAATCGTGCTCGAACCCTATGGCAATTTTAAGGGCAACATTTATCATATCGCTGCAGCATCCAACTTCCACACCTCGAACCATGATCGACGTAATTGATCTGACCTCACTGGCCTTCTTCTTGCTTATCGAAACTAAGTCACCATACACTGTATAGAACTCCCGGACCCATGAAGGACTATAGAGGCCTCAGGGCCTGGTGAAAATCTGAAATCTGTGCCACTGCAATATCTCCTTAACACTGGATTATCTTTCCACTAGGCCTTCCGTGGACAACAACTTCTCCTCGAGGATAGTTCGCAATCCATGACCTTTTAACCTGTTGAGAAGCTTGGGAAGAGGGACAGCTGGTGGAACAAGAGCCACAAGAGGTGTCGGAGCTGGCATTGAATTTGTTGGGGTGGAAACTAGAGGGACCCTAGCTGAGTCAGGGTAAGATCTAGCACGGATCTCAGCCCGTCGGGACTGCAAGGGCTAATCATCCTCCGGCTCAGATAAAGTAGCTCAGGAGTTAGCACACACTCGCTCAGATGTGGGCCTCTTGTCTTTGTTTTATCCTCCCATTGGAGGCTCTTGCCTTAGGTTAGTTCCTCTTTTATTTATAGTAATGCCCCGTGCTCTTTTTCGGGGCAGCTTGTCAAGATTTGTCCTTGCCATATCTTCAAAACATCAAGAAAAGTTATAAAATAGTTCAATTAAAAGCACAGAAAAATAGTTGCAGACAGACTCGCCGAACCGGTCAGTGAGTTGTCGAATCTCTTTGGCAAGCTAGATCGGGCTTGCTGAAAGGATTGACTCAAAAATCTCAGAAAATTTTGGCATGTCAGCGATGGGAAGGCCTTTCGGCGAATCACCGATAGCATTCGGCGAACAAGAACTAGCCCGCCAAAAGTTACAGTGCAATTAAGGGTCAGGTGCGCAGACAAAGGGCGATGAAGGAAGACCTTTGGCGAATTGCTAAGTGCACTCGGCGAACTCAGGCTTCTCACTGAAAGTTACAAACCCAACTTTCAAATTTAGCATTAAATTAAAGGCGATATGGGGAACTTTGGTGAACCGTTGAGTGGTTCGGTGAGCTCAACCCAGCTCGCCAAACGACCCAACGTGCCTACTTACAACCATCTTCTCAAATTCTACCCCGCAACCCCCGAAAACAAAATAAAAACATGCATCGATCAAATTAAACTAAGACCCATTACTCTCATGCCCCCAGGATACTCAAACTTCTCCTAGTTTGGCCAAATTTGGCCATTTGACGACTTTTTCCCTTAAGAATGATGTCAACTACTCCATCATTGGGAAAAATACGTCATTTGGCACAAATGTGGGCTACTTAGACGTCACTTGACTAAACCCAACAACATGAAAGCACAACCCCACAATTTTTAACCAATTTTAAGGCATAAAAACTCAGGAATTTAACATTAAAGGCATTTAAGGCACAATAATCAAATTAACAAAGGCACATGCAAACACAATTATGATCAGGGAGGCCCAGCACACTACACTAAGACAAAATCAATTGCATAAGCGTACAAATTACTAAGAATAAATTTGGTGTTCAGAAAAACTTATATGCCGAATAAGCAAATTGAAACTCTAGGCGACAAAGTAATCCACACCGAACATAAATCCGACGACTAAAATTTGGTAAAAATATAAAAATATTGAATACTAAAGTGCAGGTATGAGTTTGGGAAGTTCAAAAGTGAGGGAAAGTGAAAGAGTTTGAAAGTTTAAACCTTTAGCCTTTAAAAATAGTCCAGTTCTCGCCCATTCGGCGACATTAGTTTTGCTCGCCGACCCACTTGGTGACATGCCAAGTGGGCACTTACCTAGCTGAATTTTACAGACCTCCAGTTAATGTGGGGGTCCAAACGGCAGACTAGATCGTGATCGGCGATTCGCCAAGTTGCACCTAGGCTCGCCGAGTTTTACATACTCCTATTTAAAATTATCTTAAGTCCAATGGCGGTCCAAGTCAGGCTCGCCGACCTCTTCAGAGAGTCACCAACTGGACTATCAGCTCGCCAACCTACACTTTTCTAACACCTTCCATACTTTGACCTATACAATCAACACACTATTATTTTAAACTTAGTTTGTTAACGTCGTCCCAAGCAGCGCCTTAGTTAACATTGCGGTACGATGCAAGTTCACACTCAAAACTCATTCTTGGGGTTAGCCATAGTATCACTAGGTAAACCCCCTTGCTGTCTCGGGTTCAAATGATATGAGATATGACCCATTTGGGTCTCCAACTACTTAATCGATACTGAATGAGAGGTAAAAGTCTGGCTAAGGGTCGACATGTCTTCTTTCATTTCTTTCAAAATCTGGTCTGACCCCTCAACTTTGTTGAGGATACGAGAAAGCATATCCTCAGACCGGCCACCTTCTGAATCCTTTAGATTTTAACGCTTGTGGGGAGGCACATACCTATCCTTCTCCCCATCCTTCCAATTTGGATTTTTGTCCCTTCATTCTCGATCACGATCCTTCCAACCTTCATCCTTGTTCCAACCTTGGTTACCACCCTGCCTCGGGTAGTTTGAACAATAACCAATACCTTGGTTGGCTAGGAAATTCACCTCTTCATTATACAAAGCCTCAAACTTGGCCTCATCCGAATTAACACCCGACACCCACGGCATTGACACCTCAAACACCAGCTCCTATGATATTTTTTGACAAAATGTTAAGTTGTGTCATGATCTTGGCCATCTTCTGGTCCCTCTCTTGGTCTTTTTCCATTTTCTCTTTGGTTAATTTAAATGTGAGAGGGGAGTCCTGGTCTTCACAGGTGTACCACGCCTTATTGATTATGGTCATGCCATCCAAGAGCTGAGCCGCTATCAAGTAAGGTTTCTGCATTAAACCTCCAGGAGAAAGTTGGTCAACAACACCTTTGTTTACCGAGTCAAGGCTTTGATAAAAATACTGCAGCAACACATTGTTAGGCAAGCCACAAGTTGGTCATTGCAGCACCAACTTCTTGAATCGCAGCTAATTTTCATGAATTGGCTTGCCCACCAAACTCTTGAAGCTCTGAATGCTATCCTGAAGAGTCATCATCTTCGAATGAGAGAAAAATCACACTTGAAATGCGGTAACCAACTCCTCCCACGAAGTTATTGATTCATGTGGCAATTCATCCAGCCACCTACTTGCTTCTCCCATCAAAGAGAACGAGAACAACCTCAACAAGACTGATTCTTGGGATATGTTCTTGAAGGAGAACAATCTGCATACATCCATGAAGTTTCTAATATGCTCATGGGGATCCTTGATAAGTCCACGATTTGGACTCTTTTAGGGCTTTATTTTGATAGATTTAGTGTCCTCAATTGCATATTTTGTCTCAATAACTGATGAAAATCATTGAGTTTCAAATATTTGGAGTTAGAGACTAAGCATGGACACTGTGAGGCAAAACGGAACAAGGCAGCTGAAAAGAATGAAGAAAAGACAGCCTGAAGATCGCCTAAACCATTAGGCAAGTTAAGAATGAAATCACATCCCAAGAATCTCGTCTCCATATTTGAATTTTTGTTTTTAGTTGTCATTTAATTGATAATTGATTACTAAATCCCCTTTGATAATTGACACTTGTATCACCCTTTAATTTGTTGTGCTTATTTTCGAAAAAGTCTTTAGTTATAATTGATTTGAACAAAATTCTTGCTTTTCTATTGATTCTCACTCACAAACCACTCCCTTGAGACTCGACCCCAACTCACTAGTTGGGTTACATTACTACTCATAATCGTTGGCACTTGAACTGGAAGTAGTTTCATGATACGTGAAATCAAAATGGCACCGCTGCCGAGGAGTGGTGCTAATTGAGAATTTTTACCTAAGTTGAATTTTTTTCTTGTTAGTTGTAGTGATACTTACTTAATTTTTAGCTTTTTTTGTGTGCTTATGCTTTGAAATAGAAGAGGTAAGCATGTCGGGCAGTAATTTGAACCAATGGATTTCCCTCCATTAGAAGTGATGATGTTCAAGGATCGCATACTAACCTTCAAATAATTGGAAGGTGAAAGGATTCACAAGTCGTGGCTAAGATTTAAAGCACTGCTGGTTCAATGCCCAATTAATGAAATACCCGATATAGTCCTTCTGGAATGTTTTTACAGGAGTCTTAGTCCTGGAAATAAGGTGTTAGTTGATCAACTCATCCCGAGTGGTATTGCACAATAGCCCTATGTGATAGCAGCCCAACTGCTTGATCACTTGGCTGAGACAAACCAAGAAGTCGAGAGGGACCTCATGTTAACCGCACTGGTAACTCAGCTGGATGATTTGGCCAGCAAAATATTAGAGATTAAAATCCAGTGCAAAAGAAAAGAAAGATACATACCCCCTCATGAGCGGAGAAGATCTCAGACTAATAAGAGTAAACGTGTCGAGGATACGCTGTTAATCATTCTCCTAAAGAACAGTGAGCAAGATAGAGTGCTAGAAGAGATGAAGGAGAATATTGAAGTGCTAAATTAGATGATCGGTTCTCACTCCGGATCTATCCAGCTAATTGAAACTCTCATGGCTCTTGTATTGCCTCAGTTCCACCCAAACGAACAATTGGGGTTACCTAGTCGCACTAGAGCCAACCCCAATAATGGAGCTTCAGTAAGGACTTGCGTCATCCCAAGACATTAACTAAGGAACTTCTTGGGAGGCAACCCAAGGTTTTGTCTCTTTAAATTGTTATTTTAGAAATAATGGTTTGTTGATTGTGCAGGTCAAAGTGTGGGAAATGTTTGAAAAGTGCAGATTGGCGAGCTAAAGTCCAGTCGGCGAAACATCAAAAAGGTCGGTGACCCCAACCTAGACCACTGTTAGACTCAAAACAATTTTAAGGAAGAGTCTGTAAAACTCGGTGAGCCCATGAAATTATTCGTGATTTGCCGATCAAGTCACGATCTCGATCTTGTCCGCCGTTTGGACCCCCATATCAACTGAGGGTCCTATAAAACTAGGTGAGGTAAGTGACCACTCGGCGTGTCACAAAGTGGACCGGCGACCACAACTTATGTCGCTGTCTTGGCGAGAACTGAACGGTTTATTAAAGAGCCAAAGGTTTAAATTTCAAACTCTTTCATTCTTCCCTCATTTTTCATCTTCCAAACTCACACCTGCTTAGTATCTTCTATATTTTCACATTTTTAAGAGTATTTTAGTTGTTTGAAGTGGATTATATTGCACCTTAGCTTTCAGTCTTTATTAATCAGCAACTAAAGTTGGTTTTCTGAACCCCAAACTTATTTTAGAAATTTGTCCTTTTGTGCAAGCAATATTATGTTATTGATGTGTGCTGGGACTCTCTAAAAGGATTAGATTGTTTAAATGACTGATTTGAATTATTAATTCTGTCTGTAATGCTTATAGTGTCAATTTCCGTATTCTTATGCGTTGAAATTGGTTAAATCTTCTGGGGTTGTGCTTGCATGTCGTTGAGTTTAGTTGGGTGAAGTTTGAGTAGCCCATACTTGTTCCAAATGACGTAATTTGCCTAATGATAGAGCAGGTGACATCGTTATTAAGGGCAAATGTCGTCAATTGGCCTAATTTGGCAAAACCAGGAAAAGTGTGAGTATTTTGGGGCAATGGGTGTTATGGGTCTTGTTTGAATTTGAGTTGTACATGGTTTGATTAAGTTTTCGTCGGTTGTGGGGTCATATTCGAGAAGTTGGCTTGAAAATAGACACGTTGGGTCGTTTGGCGAACTAGGTCAAGCTCGCCAAAACACTTGACGGTTCACCTAATGTCCCTATATTGCCTTTAATTTCATGATTTATTTGATGATTGGTTCTGTAATTTTTGGCGAGAAACCTGAGCTAGCTGAGCGCATTCGGCGACTCGCCAAAAGTCTTCTTGATCGCCTTTTGTCTGCACCTCTGAACCTTATTTGCACTGTAACTTGGCGAGTTGAACCTTGGTTACCAAATGTTTTTGGCGATTCACCGAAAGGCCTTTCCATTGCCAATTTTCCATAACTTTTAAGCCATTCCTTTTGGCGAGCCTGACCCAACTCACCGACTGGTTCGGCGAGTCTTTCTGCAATTGTGTTTCTATGAATTTGATTAAGTTATGTTTAATATTTCTTGATGTGTTGCAGGTATGGTGAGGACAAACATAGACATGCCACCCGGTAAAAGAATATGAGGTATCACAATCAACGAATGGAGATCGAATCCTTCAAAGAAAGGAAGGCAAGAACCTCCACCAGATGGAAAAGGAAAAGGCAAGAGACTCAGGTCTGACAGGGCAACTGCTGGCTCCCAGGCAGCTCTATCTGAGCCTGATGATGACCAGCCTCTGCACTCCCGTCAATTTGAGCTCCGAGCTAGATCTCACCCCATATCTACCATACTCCCTCTTACTTCCATACCAGCAGAATCAATGCCAACTCCAGCACCTCATGTGGCTCCTGTGCCACCAGTTGTTCCTCTACCTAGACTCCTTAACAGGTTGAAAGGTAATGGTTTGCGCACCATCCTCGAGAAGAAGCTGTTCTCTGCAAAGGGTTTGGAGGGCAGGTACAGTGTAGCAGAATTATTACAATGGCACCAGTTTCAGATTTTCACCAGGCTTCGAGGTCCCTATGTTCCTTCATTGGTCCGAGAATTCTATGATGGATATGTTGCCTTGATGCCAAAGAGAAAGAAAAAGGCTGGCGAGTTTAGACCGGTTAAGTCGCTCATAGTTCGAGGTGTGGAAGTAGGGTGCAGCAGCGATATCATAAATGTTGTTCTTGAGAGGGCCACAGGGTTCGAGCATGATTATTAGGGCTTGGTGACAGCCCAGTCCCTAGATGACTTGAAGGGGTGGCTTGCCCCCTTTCTCTCTGATATTACTCCGAGGTGGATGGATGCGGGAGTCCAGATCGAGAAGAAGGATTTGAATTTAGCTGCCCAATATTGGTTCAAATTCATCAATAACTCCATCATGCCTTCACAGAATGAATCCATCCTCCGGCATGTGAAGGCAGCTTGTCTAGGGTCTATCTTACCGAAGAGGAGGCTCAACTTGGGCCTTATCATAGAGCAGAAGATGGCCATGAGAGCCAAGCAGAGCCAAACCTCTTTGCCCTTCCTAGTACTGATCACAGAGCTGTGGCGGCGTGCTGGAGTGCCATGGGATGCTGCTAGAGATCTTGATATTACCCCATCCTCATCCACTGACATTCGGGGCATTGAGGCCGAGTATACTAGAGAGGAGGCTAACAAAAGGAGGGCAGCTCTGGTGGACACATCTCCAGATGTGGATATAGATTCGATACCTGCAGAGGTGTCTTCATCTACTCCGGCCTCCGGACCTTCATATACTTCTGCCCCTTCTACCACTTCATAGGTTTCAGGTACCTCCACCTCATCCCAGCCAACCAGGATTACTTAGGCGATGATCCTGAAAATGGGGCATCTGGCCCATTCAGTTGACGTGAGGGCGACTCGATTAGAGAGATCCATCCCAGGGATGATTAAGAGTACTATTTTGGCTACACTGAGCCCCCTTCTTCGGGCTTTTGTTGATGATCTGGCTACTAGTGTCACAGCTTGTGAGAGCAGGTAGGGGGAGTCCTTCGAGATGATGGTTTTGAAAGCTGAGGTAACAAATTTTGGGAAGGACGTAGACTATCTAAAGTTTACAAACTTCACTTCTTTGCTGGAGGCTGCAGATGATTTAGATGGTCCTGAGACTTGAGGGATTCCTCCGGCTACCACCGGAGACATACAGAGAGATGATACTGTAGTTGATGAGTCGGATGCAGAGACCGACAAGGAGCAGATAGAGATAAGGGAGGAGAACTTTATGGAGACCTGCCAGATCTGGAGGAGACTATTGTACAGTCAGTGATCCAGCCATCACTGACCAAGACTTCTATGACAGCACCTAGTAGGTCTGGTACTGTTGTTCCTTCTGAGGTGACCCCGGGTACTAAGACCCAAGACCAGGCAGATGCATCGGGCAGTGATGCCCAGACAGATGGAGCAACTGCGTAGACGAGACCCCCTATTTACCTCCCTCTCTGTCTTACTTTTATTTTGACTTGTGGAATTTATATTTTTGTTTGCATTTGAGGACAAATGTTTTTATTTGTGATGGGGTGAGGCTTACCTTTTGTGTGACATTCTTGTTTTGTTTATAACTTGGGCTTTGAGCAAAATTTGTCTTGTACACTGCTTTTTGTGGATATTTGAGCTTGTTGCTCCTTACTTTTAATTGTAAATGATTTTTGACCCTTCTGAAAATTTTTGCCACCTCTTGTATGTGTTGAATGTGGTTGTTCTCTTACAAATTTGAGTACCGGTTTTGATCAATATCGATGACTCAGATAGTGCTCATAATCGAACATAAATAAATGCATGGCTACGACGAGGCCAATTGAAGTTGCATAGACAATATCTGAACTCTTTGCATCTCATTGTGACTTGCCAGGTATCGAATTGAGTATCTTGTGATAAACATTGAACACTAGCGAAAGTGTGGAGTCTTGTTTAACTTTGGTGTCAATGCCTTGTGTGATGAGCTTACCGTGAACCATATGTGATGACACCTAGAATTTTCCATGTTGGTCCGACTGACTAAGTGATCCGAACTCTTGATATGATCTTAGGCAACGTTAAAGAGTGTGAAACAATATCACATTACCCCTCTTTTGTGGCTTAACCTATGAGTGTGTGAACCTCTATTGAACACCCTTTGAGCCTTAGCCTTTTCTTAAAAAAACTTGATAAAAATGTGACCTTTCTTGACCCATTACCCATAATTCTCATGATTTGTTGTTTGTGAACTTAGGCCAAAAGCCTAAGTTGGGGGTGTGGTGAAAAGAGAAGGTAAATCAAGAAGTGCAAGAAAGTCCCATTTGACCCATGGTGTTGATAAAAATGGAACCCCTCCATACCAAAAAAAAAAAAAAAAAAGAAGAAAAGAATGAAAAAGTTGTGGAATAAAGTTATGAGAAGACAAAAAGAAATAGGGTTTCCAACTGTCCATGGAAAGTGAATAATGGGATGACTTAAAAGCACGAATGACAAATGATGAAGAAAAGGAAAGGAAGTGTTGTTCACACCGCATTTCTTGAGGACTATAGCCAATGAGCAGAAATAACCATACCTTTGTACTCAGCCCCGTTACAAGCCTTAAAAAGACCTTTCTAATCTTGAGTGAGCTGAAGCAAATGTTGGTTGGAAAATACGGGCAAACCTATGGGTGAAATCATGTATTGTGTTTATCTTTGTGAGTGTGAGAGTTGATCTTGATTCCGGAACTTTAAATGATTGAGCCATTATGTGTGAATATGGAATCATTCTTTATGTGAGGCATTTGATCACCTTTATTGGGCTTGAACTTGCATTTGAAGCAAGTATAGTGAGCTTGAGATTCTTTGGTAATGGTGAGTCGCAACTTGAATCTTTGAGTGCACAATTGATCCTTGCTCAAGTAAGTTGAGATCTTTTGTGTGCATTCATGATTGAGTCTTGTGTAGCACTGTTTGAGACATCTTTTTTGAACTGCTGAACTTGAGTTTTACTTGAGGACAAGCAAAAGTTTAAGTTGGGGATATTGATGAGTCCACAATTAGGATTCTTTTAGGGCTTTATTTTGATAGATTTAGTGTCCTCAAATGCATATTTTATCTCAATAACTGATGAAAATCCTTGAGTTTCAGGTATTTGGAATTAGAGACTAAGCATGGACACTGTTAGGCAGAAAGGAACAAGGCAGTTGAAAAGAACGAAGAAAAGACAGCCTAAGGATCGCCTAAACCAATAGGCGAGTCGCCGAATGGCTATGGTCTCGCCTAATCTTCCAGTGTACCAAGCTTTGAAGAAGAAAATCAAGTCGGCGAGATAAAGGAGCAGTCAGCGAGATAAAGGAGCAGTCAGCGAGATAAAGGAGCAGTCAGCGAGTCGCCGAACGATTTCACGATACAGTACTCCATCGCCCAATGTTACAGAACTTGAATTTGTTGAAGGCTAATGCAGAAAGGCGATGAACCAGACCAAAGGGTGGATCGCTGATTGGATTGGATCGGCGATCCCGACTAACTGCGCCGAGTGATCCTTCGTAGCACATTTTTTGACAATTATAAATACATGTTTGAATTTTTAGTTTAGTATCAAGTTTTACGATTCAAAACCCAATTTTTACCTAGTTGTGTATTTTTGTCCATATTCCTATCACATCTCACGAATCCCATCTCTATATTTGCATTTTCATTTTTAATTGTCATTTTAATCTATAATTGATTACAAAACCCCCTTTGATAATTGACACTTGTGTCACCCTTTAATTTGATATGCTTATTTTTGAAAAAGTCTTTCGCTATAATTGATTTGAACAAAGTTCTTTCTTTTCTATTGATTCTCAATCACAAACTGCTCCCTTGGGACTCGACCCCAACTCACTAGTTGGGTTATATTACTACTGACGATCGTTGGCACTTGAACTGGAAGTAGTGTCCTGATACGTGAAATCAATCCTTATGAGCCAAACCACCGAACATTACCTTCAATTGCATGAGCTACAACATAGTACTTGTGATGTGGAACACAACATTCCCTTCATCCGGAGGCAAGCGAATGGTACCAATACCACCCATAAGATGGGGGTCATTAGAATTAAGCTCGTTTACATCGTTGAGGTTTTCGATGTCATCTTTGTGGCCTACTTGGCTACCATTTCTGTCGTTCACACTCATACATCCTGTTTCAAAACACAAACAAGCAAAACAAAAATAAAATTAAGTAAGTTCAACAATAACTAACAAGAACAAAATTCAACTTAGCTAAAGAATCTTAAACAACACCACTCCCCAGCAACAGCACCATTTTGATTTCACGTATCAGGACACTTCTTCCAATACTAAGTGTCGACGATCGTTAGTCAGTAATATAACCCAACTAAGTGAGTTGGGGTCGAATCCCATAGGGAGTGGTATGTGATTAAGATTCAAGGGCCAAGTACAAATATGGTCAAGTCAATCATAGGTAAAAACATTTACGAATAAAAGCATATTTCAAATTTAGGGTGACACAAGTGTCAAATATGGTGGTTTTGATTGTAATTAACAACTATGACAACAGTAAATAACACGAATAAACAAGTAAAGAGACGGGTTCTTAGGATGGGATTGGATTATAGGCTAAGATAGACAAATAGGTAATTGTAACTAATAGTAAATAGCTGTAAATCAGTGACTAAGCTAGACTTTAGTGGGGATAAACTTTCTCTTAAACAATTTACCCTGAATCAAATTGGTTTCTCTCTAACACCAATAAGCAGCAATTAAGAACAGCCTACGCTTTAGTTAATTCACTCTCTCGATCTGAATGTGTGGAAAAGGGTTTAGGATTCACTCTCTCAAGCTGAACCATTAACAACCCAATACCCACAAACCATCAAATCAGTAACCTTGGTCTTAAAACCTCTCTCTCAAGCAAGCCAAAAACACGAAGGTAGAGTTGCATTTACAACTACAACCTTTTAAATTAAACCACAATTACTGATTGAAATCACTTTTAAACAATATTTAAACTATCAATTAACAATACTCAGCAGCTAAATCAACCCATAATCACATAATCACACCCCAAAAATTGGGTTTTTAGCTAGACATCATAAAAAGATAAAAATCATTACCAAATTGTGTTTTTATCATCTAGTAAGATTAATTTCGTCTTTACAAAGGACAAGGTTGAAGAATCTCAAAGACTCACTTCCAATTTCTCAAAAATGGAAATCTTCAAATCTTCAAAGCTAAGGGAAAAAATTGTCTCCAAACTCAGAGTTCTAAAACTTGATTGATAAAAATTAGATACTATGAAAACTGATACTCAACTAAGAATTTTAAAAATGTATTTATAGTCGCCAAAAATATGTTGCGAAGGACCATTCGGTGCAATAAGTCGGGATCGCCGATCCACTCGGCGATCCGCCCTTTGGTCAATTCCATCGCCTTTTTGCTTTGACCTTCAGTATATTTAAGTTATGTAACTTTGGGCGATCAAGCACTACATCACAGAACCATTCGACGGCTCACCGACTGCACCTTTCTATCACCGACTTGATTTTTTCCTTCAGGGCTTGGTACACTGGAACTTTAGGCAAGATCATGGCCATTCGGCGACTCGCCCAATGGGTTAGGCGATCATCAGGCCTTCTTTTCTTCGTTCTTTTAGCTGCCTTGTTCCTTTTTGCTCATTAGTGTCCATGCTTTGTTCCTCAATCCAAATACCTGAAGTTCAAGAATTTACATCATTTATTGGCATAAAATAAGCATTTGAGGACACTAAATCTATTAAAATAAAGCCCTAAATGAGTCCAAATCATGGACTCATCAGTGCATCAGTTTTCTCTAAGATTGATCTAAGGTTTGGCTACCATCAGTTGAAAATTAGGCGTGAGGATGTGCCCAAGAAGGCGTTTAGGACTCGCTATGGGCACTATGAGTTTCTGGTTATGTCTTTTGGTTTGACCAATGCGCCTGCAGCTTTTATGAGTTTAATGAATGGGGTGTTCAAGCCAATTCTTGATTCTTTCATCATATTCTTTATTGATGATAATTTGGTCTATTTGAAAAGTGAGGAAGAGCTTTTTGACCATCTTCGCATTGTTTTGGGTGTTCTTGGGAAACAAAGGTTGTATGCTAAATTTTCAAAGTGTGAATTTTGGTTGACTTCTATTGCATTTTTGGGACATATAGTTTCAAAAGAATGTGTAATGGTAGATCCTCAAAATATTGAGGAGGTTAAGAATTGGGTTTGGCCTAGCTCTGTGATGAAAGTTAGGAGTTTTGTGGAGCTCGCTAGCTACTATCGTCGATTTGTAAAGAACTTTGCTTCTATTGCCACTCACTTGACTAATTTGACCAAAAAGGAGATACCATTTGAATGGACTGAAAAATGTGAGGAGAGATTCCAAAAGCTCAAGACTCTCTTGAACACCGCGCCAATTCTAGCATTACCTGTTGAAGATAAAGATTTTATTGTTTATTGTGATGCTTCACATTCTGGTTTGGGTGTTGTGTTGATGCAGGATAAGAATGTTATAGCTTATGCCTCGAATCAATTGAAGGTGCATGAGAGGAATTATCCAACATATGATTTGGAGTTGGCAGTGGTAGTGTTTGCTCTTAAGATCTGGCGGCATTACCTCTATGGTGTTAAGTGTTAAGTGTTTACCGATCATCGTAGATTGCAGCATGTGTTCACTCAAAAGGATCTAAATTTGAGACAGAGGAGGTGGATGTAGTTACTCAAGAATTATGATATGACCATTCAATACCATTCGGGTAAGGCAAATGTAGTGACAGACGCTTCGAATCGAAAAGCGGTCAGTATGGGTAGTTTAGCTTGCATGAGGGTAGCCAAGCGACCTTTGGCTAAGGAAATTCAGGCCTTAGAGTCTAAGTTCATGAAGTTGGGCATCTCAGAAAGAGGTGGGGTGTTAGCTAGCATTGAAGTAAGGGCCGCATTCATTGAGGAGATCAAGGCCAAAAAATTTAAAGATGAAAATTTAGAGGAGCTTAGAAAGAAGGTTGTGAATGGTAAGGTACAAGAAACCACTCTTGATGCAGAAGGTGTACTTAGTTTTAAAGGATGAATCTGTGTTCCTAGAGTAAATGACTTGATTCAGAAATTGTTGGCAGAGTCTCATGGTTCGCAATATTCTATTCATCCGAGTGTGACCAGGATATATCGAGATTTGAAGCAAATTTATTGGTGGTCGGGCATGAAGACGGATATATCGGAGTTTGTGGCTAAGTATCAAAATTGTCAACAAGTGAAATATGAACACCAAAGGCCTGCAGGTTTGCTTCAAAGAATGTCAATTCCGGAATGGAAGTGGGAAGGGGTAGCCATGGATTTTGTGGTTGATCTTCCCAAGACTTTGGGGAAGTTTGATTCTATTTGGATAGTGGTTGATAGATTGACTAAGTCAGCCCATTTTATTCCGGTAAGAATAGATCATAATGTTGAACAATTGGCTAAGGTGTATATGAAAGAGATAGTAAGGTTGCATGGGGTGCCCCTCTCTATCATCTTAGACCGTGGTACCCAATTCACATCCAAGTTTTGTAGAAAATTACATGATGAATTGGGTACACAACTCACTTTTAATACAGCCTTCCATCCACAGACAGACTAGCAGTCAGAGAGGACTATTCAAGTGTTAGAAGACATGTTGAGGGCATGTGTGCTTGACTTTTGAGGGCATTGGGATAAATTCATACCTTTGTGTGAGCTCTCCTATAATAATAGTTATCACTCCAGTATTGATATGGCACCATTTGAGGCATTATATGGGAGGGGATGTAGATCACCCATAGGATGGTGTGAGGCTGGAAATGTGAAGACATTGGGGGTTGATTTAGTAATGGATGGTCAAGATAAGGTAAAGAGTATTCAAGCTAAGCTTCTAGCAGCCCAGAGTAGACAAAAGAAGTATGTGGATTATAAGGTAAGAGACATATCGTTTCAAACTGGTGAGAATGTTCTTCTTAAGGTATCACCGATGAAAGGGGTGATGAGACTTGGCAAGAAGGGCAAACTAAGTCTGTGATTCATTGGTCTCTTTGAGGTTCTTGACTGTGTAGGACCGGTAGCGTATAGATTGGCTTTACCTCCTAATCTATCGAGATTTCATCCGGTATTTCATGTGTCCATGTTGAAGAGATATCATGGTGATGGGGATTACATCATTAAGTGGGACTCAATTGTGTTAGACAAAGACCTCCAATATGAGGAGGAACTTATTGCAATTCTCAATCATGATGTGTGCAAGTTGAGGACGAAGGAG
Organism: Solanum pinnatisectum; assembly: GCA_035578085.1. Classification (NCBI taxonomy): domain Eukaryota; kingdom Viridiplantae; phylum Streptophyta; class Magnoliopsida; order Solanales; family Solanaceae; genus Solanum; species Solanum pinnatisectum. The sequence continues at coordinate 30,718,909 of CM069076.1, forward strand.
ATTAAGTCCATGAAAGTTCAATGGAAGCATCTTCCAGTTGAGGAAGCTATTTGGGAAATCGAGAGGGACATGCGAAACAAGTATCCCCAATTGTTTGTCGATTCAGGTACTACTTCATTCCTTAGCCTATTTTTCCTAATTTTATCACTCGGGGACGAATGATGCATAAATTGGTATCTATTGTGACGATCGAGTTCCGTCGTTATAGAAAAGCCAATGGGGAAAAATTTTGGGCCAAAAAACTTTTTCGTAGTAACTTGGAATATCCCAACCTAGTCTAGTTTTGAACGAAATCGGAGTAATTAAGGTGTACGGAAATCTGGTAGTAATCGGGTGACTTATTTATGAATTTGATTATATGAGTAGTTTGATAAGTCGTTAAGAAATCCATACAACTTTACAGAATTGAATTCGGGTGGGTGGAACTCCCGAAATCGATCTTAGCGTAAACAGTACTTTCTGAGCATCGTTGGTTAAAGGTGTGTTGTGAAATAGGGGCCTTGGAATTATTAAAATAGCTCACTATTTCGTGCAAGCCACTTTGGCGGTGGTTTTGGTCTCTCTGGTGGGGCCATTGTAGCGAGGTGAGGGTCGTTGTGGCAGGCCAGATGCGACTTAAAGTCGTAAATAAACACCAAAAACATTTTATTCTGCAATTTTCAACTTGAAGAGTTAGGAAACGACCCCATATGAGTTCTTGACCATTTTTCACCATTCTTGAGGCTAAAAGTAAGATTTTAACTCCTCGAATCCATTTTTCAATCCATATAACGTAATCCAATGGGTAAATATTGATGGGGGAGGGTTTTGATCTAGGATCTATGGTGGAAACAGCCCTAATTGGGATAATTGGGATCATGAGTATGATCTAGGGTTGTTATAATTGTTAGTAATCAGGGTAATTAGTGATTGTTTATTGATTCCTGTATTATATTGATTGTTTGTAGACCAAGAACAAGCGAAACAAATTCAGAAAGGGAAGGATTAAGTTTCTTAGAGTTTCAAGCTTGTTTCGAGGTAGGTGATGGTTGTGATTCTATGATTGTGTGATGTATGTTTGTTTTTGCTTCATTATGATACATGTATGTATGTGAATGTTGCGGCATTGATTACACTTGTTGTAAAAGAGGTAGATGAATGATGGATGCCATGAATCATGACTTATTTTTGTGAACTTGAGAAGATACTTGTGATTGTGATTATGGTATGTTGAATGGATCGGTTGCCACGTTCCGGCATAACTAATTAGGATGGGTTGCCATGTTCCGACATAATTATGGGATCGGTTGCCACATTCCGGCATAATCATTGGATCAGGTACCATGTTCTGGTATGCTAACTGTTTGGGTTTGGGTTCCATGAGAGGACCAATGACTTGTCATAATTGTGCATCTTGAAAAATGTGAAGTTATTCATTGTTCATAAATGTTGATAATATTGTATATGTTCGATATGTACATATGTTTATAATGTTGTATTAACTTGGTTATGTTACACTTAGTGGGATACCGCGTGATCCTACCAGTACACTGTGGTTGTGTACTGATACTGCACTTGATCTTTCTTTGTTGAGTACAGGGCATCTTCAAGCGGCTATTGACAGGCCTCGTTTAGAAGATTAATGATCATCATTTGAATTCAAGGGTGAGCCAGCTCTTCCAGGCTACCATGAGTTCTCCTTTCGTTTATGTCCACATTTCGGACTTAGACTTTCTAGTTAATGGATTTGTTCATTAGTTTAGGGTTGTGACCCTTCTTGTTTAGACTTTCGTTCATTGTTAGATGTTTTGATACATTGACTTTCAGGTTCTAGGTGTATTTTCCGCATTGCTAGTGGTTAGATCTTTTCCTGGAGTTTATGGGAACTTCAGTTTTTAGATATTATTCCTGTTTTTGTATCCTTAAATTCTTTATTTTTGTTTTAGTTGCTTGGTTTGGATTGTAGTAGTAGTTCTCCCACCGAAGGGTTAGTTTGGGTACCAATCACGACGGTCTGGGTCGTGACAGTGAAAGCATTGAACCGAAAAAAGTAGCATTTCAAAACGCATCTCAAAGTGCAAAATATGTTTCTAGCACATCTTTACTAACTGAATCTTATCCTATGTGGATTGTAGACTTAGGATCCACCGACCACGTGAGTCGAGATCGAGAAGAGTTTGTGGAGTTTTGTTGAGTTTCATCTAAATCAAGGTGGATCTACGTAGGAAATAATGTGAAACTAGAAGTCAAAGGGATAGGCACTAGCAAAGTAGACTTGGGTGGTGGCCATTCTTTGATGTTGCATGACGTCTTATATACATCAGAGATTCAATGAAACTTTTTTGTGTCTGTTCTTTTAGACGTTTTTGATTTGTTTTTAGGTTGCAATGGTGTTAGAATAACTCTAGTTAATGTTTTATATGGATTTGGACTACGTAATGATCTTTTTATCATTTTAGATTTTAATCCTTCAACTTATGACTATTATGTTGACCATTGTGTAATGACATGTTATTCAAGTAACAATGATATTGATGTTATTACATGGCATACAAGATTAGGTCACATAGGGAAATATCGAATGAATAGGTTGGCAAACGAAGGACATTTAGGTTCTTTCACCAAAATTGAGATGCTAACTTATGAAAATTTTCTTGCTGGAAAGAGTACGCGTAAACCATTTGGGAAGGCTAAAAGAGTCGAGTTCCCGCTTTAATTAATTCATTTTGATATTTGTGGTCCAATGAATGTGAAGGCAAGGTCTAGTGCTACATATTTCATTACATTTATTAATGATTTCACGCGTTTTGGTTATGTCTATTTGATTTCTCATAAATCTGAAGCACTTGAGCTTCAAAAGATATATGAATGAAGTTGAAAATCAATTAGATAAAAGCATAAAGGCTTTAAGAACTAACCGAGGACGTGAATATTTGTCAAAACATTTGAAAAATTATGTGCCGAAAAGGGTATCACCACACAATTAACTATTCCTTATACACCTCAACAAAATGGTGTAGCTAAAAGAAGGAATAGAACATTATTGGACATAACAAGATCAATGATGCCGCAGGAAAATTTGTCTATCTCTTTTTGGGGAGATGCATTATTGACTGCGGCTTACCTATTGAACAACGTGCCTTCTAAATTAGTTTCTTCCACTCCTTATGAACTTTGGACTAGTCACAAAACAAACCTGAATGATCTACAACCGTGGAGTTTTGCAACATATATTAAAGATTGCTTTGGTGAGTTTGGTAAACTAAGTCCAAAAGGAAAGAAATGTATCTTTATAAGGTACTCTAAACGCTCCAGAGGGTATGGGTTCATCGATGAACTGGAGGATGGAAGTATTACTGAAATTGTATCACGAGATGTCAGATTTTTGGAAAATGATTTTCCCAAAATAGGGTGAAATAGATGAAATTGAGCCTCTCTACGAAATGTTGAATTCATAAGATTAGGTAATGTTGTCAGACATACTTGATAATTCAATGGATCAAGAAATGATTCCTGGTCCAACTAGGAGTTATGAATCCCAAAATCCTACAGAGGAATCTGAACTTCAAATACGTAAGAGTACAAGAAAAGGTGTACCTAAACGATCTTATGAGATTGAGGATTATGTTTTCTTGGTATCTTCTATAAAATCGAATGAACCTAATTCAGTAATTGAGGCCTTATCAAGTCCTGAATGGGATGAATGGTTAAAACCAATGAAAGAAGAATGAGAGTCCATGAAAACCAACAAAGTTTGGATCTAGTTGACCTTACCAAGGAACGTAAAGCTATTGGGAATAAATGGATTCTCAAAGTTCAACGCAAATTGGATGGGTCGATAGAAAGACACAAAGCACGATTGGTGGCAAAAGGTTTTACTCAAGCAGTTGGAATAGACTTTGAGGAAACTTTTTCACCAGTTGTGAAGTTTACCTCCATACGATCACTTTTACCTATTGTTGCATGTTTAGATCTAAAATTACACCAAATGGATGTGAAGACTGCTTTTCTCAATGGAGAATTAAACGAGGAAATCTACATGGAACAACCAGTAGGTTTTGTTGTTAAAGGTCAAGAAAAGAGTTTGTAAATTAAAAAGATCAATTTATGGACTAAAGCAATCTTCAAGGTAGTAGTACCAGAAATTTCATAAGGAGGTGATGTCATTTGATTTCACCATGATCGATGAAGAACATTGCATCTATGTGAAAAATTCCAATGGAAATTTTGTAGTTCTTTCTCTTTACGTAGATGATATTTTATTAGATGAAAATAATTTGGAGTATGTGAAAACTGTCAAGTCATGGATTTCAAAATCATTTGATATAAAAGATATGGGTGAAGCAGACTATATATTGGGTGTTAAGATCCAAAGAAATCATTCTAAGAAATTTTTGAGTTTATCTCAAGAAACTTATATAAAGAAAATATTGGAACGTTTTCGAATAAATAGTTGAAAATCCATGGATACTCCTGTAGCTAGGGGTAAAACTTTAAGCCTTGAAATGTGTCCAAAGACTGAAAAAGAAAAGGAAGACATGTTTCAACTTCCTTATTCTAGTGTTGTCGGGAGTTTGATGTATGCTATGATGTGTACTCGCCCCAACATTTGTTATGTTGTGAGTCTAGTTAGAAGGTATCAATCCAATTCTGGAAGAAATCATAGGAAAACAGTAAAGAGAATATTTCGAAACTTGAAGGGAACTGCAGATCATACACTTTGTTATAGTGGATCTGATTTGTTCATAAGAGGTTAATACAGATGATGATTGGGCTGGTGACCAGAATGATAGAAAATCAATATTCGGTTATGCTTTCTTACTAAATAGTGGTGCTATTTCATGGAATAGTAAGAAGCAAACTAGCACAACTCTTTCAACCTTGGCATCTGAATTTGTGGCTTGTGTGTCTGCAGTACAAGAAGTTGTTTGGTTAAAGAGATTCTTTGAGCATTTGAGTATTGCAAAGAATTCTAAGGGTCCCTTGATTCTATATTGTGATAGTCAAGCGGGTATCGCATATATGAAAGATCTTAAATATCACAGTAAGACCAAACACATTGACATTAAGTATAACTTTGTGAGAGACATAGTGGCAAGTGGAGAAATAACTTTACATTACATTCCTACATGTGAAATGATAGTTGATCCTTTTACGAAGGCCATTTCTAGAGACTTGTTTGAAAAACATGTTAAGGCTCTAGGTTTACGTAGAATATGATGATATTTCTGTATTGTAAAATAACTTGATTGTTATAATATTCTCTTCTATTTAATACTATTGGATTTATATTCAAATATGATATGCATGTAATAATTTGTAAGATATAAAGTGTGTTGAACAAGTCGTGAGATTGGCTCTCTCACACGAGTAATCGCCTCTTACATTGGGGAATGTGAAGAGATAAATTTCACCACCATATTATGACTTGTTTTATGATCCAGACAAAAGTTTCTCCAAGAAAATGAGTTTAAGGATCACTGAAGAGAGAAACTACGATTAAACATCTAGAGGTGTTTAGACCAAGGTCTGTACGATGTTGAATAATCAAAAGAATGAGACACATATACCAATCTAAGGTGTAAACATCGTAGCACGTGTTTCATACCACGTGTGTTAGGCAATCAATGGGTCAATGAAGAATGGTTCCCTGCTTCTTCATTGTGTGAGACCCCTAAAAGTTAAAATGACTTTTCAATGAAATACCCTTTGACCTTTTACTATTTCTTGAAGTTTCGATCGGTGTTGCTACTTTAGAATGTTACTAATAGCCATGAACGATTCGGCAATGCAGTACATGTCTAGGAAAGAAGTTGATATGGAACAAATTGTTTCGAGTGGAAAGGAAAGATGATTAAAATGAACAATTCAACTTGTATACATAAGTCAGCTATTACACTCGAGTGTAATTATATGTATAAAGTTAAACATGAACTCGAGTTCACCTCTTTAAGAGGTTAAGGTATCGAATAAGTAACTACTGAAGTAGTGAATGATGTTTAGGGTATTGTGAGTAGTAGTGTCCTTAAAATAGTAGTGAATTCTTTCCACATGTGATTGGATTCCTATGTAGGGCTTGTAAAACCTTAAAGGTAGGTTCTTCATGCTCACAGGTCGCACGAACTATTTTTCATATGAATTGTGTGTCTGATTGATATTTTGTTGGCTTGGGTCTTGTCCACCATATGCGCAGTGGCAGATGTAAGTTTTGGGTCGTGGGTCGCCCATGTGGACCGACCTGACCCAATCTGTTTTGCCCTATCCAATTAATTAATTAATTAATTATATGAATAATTCCTTTTAAAAGGATAAGGCATAACAGTTACATTGTAACTGTTCAACCTCCCCTTAAAAGACTCCTAGTGGGAGTAACTTTCAAGGAACGTGGAACATGAAAAAGAGGAGAAGAAAACGTGAGAAACACAAAAAAAAAAACTAGTGATCAGTAAAGAAACAAAAATGTGAGTTTCTTAGAAAAATCAATCAACACTCTAAGAAGACTGTTAGTTTGTGAACAAAGACCGATCTTTGTTTCCTTGAGATTCAAAAAGTGATCTGGAGCAAATTTTTCGACAACAAATCAACAACAAATATTTCCGCTGCTAGTTACAAGGTACACATCTTGTTGTTGTTTTGACATTAAAATTCCTTTATTGCATAATATGTCAAAACGTTTTAATTTGTATTATCTTATCATTTTTGTTTAAAATTTGAAAAAGTGGACAACACTTTAAAAAAGTGAAATGAAGTTGTTTCGAATGTAAATTGCATAAATTTGTGTATTTAATTTTATGAGATATATAGAATGTAAGCTACGTAAATTTGTGAATGTAATTATATATAAAGGTATTATATTTTATAGATGTATTCACAACTTCTAATAAAGTAAAATTAGTAGAAGAAGAAAATGGAGAGTTCATCTTAATGACAAGTCAGGAGGAGAAAGGACAAAAGATAAGAAAATAAAAATGAGAAAAATAAATGAATTACATACATTTTTTCTTTCCTTTTTTTTACAAAAACAAATAAAAGAAATTTTCTTAGTCATGGGAAATGAATTAGAATTTAGAGGGAAAGAATGGAGGACAAAAGCAATGAGAAAGAGAAAATTTAGAGGGCCAAAAAAGTAAAAAATATAAACTGCTTTTTATTTCTTTTTAGCTTACTTGTCAAAACTTTTTAATTGGTGTCTTTTTCTCTTTTTCATTTTTTACATTTCCTTCTTTTTCCTTAATTCTTTTTTGTTTATTTATTTTTACATTTTTCTGATTTCTTAATAATAAAAATGATAAAATTCAAGCAGTACAAAAGAGGAGTAAAGTGTAGAATATCTAAATTTATAAATACTAAAAATTTTATATAATACTTACCATCAAAAATTTGAAACTGAGCGAATTGGCAAAAAATTATTTATTTAAAGTTGTTAGCAATAAAAATATATTCTATCCGATTATATTTAGGCTGTAGACATTGCGAGTGAAACATGAAGAAAATTGAAATTGACATTATGTTTCCTCTATTAAGTGGTTGCCTTCATATCCTCGATTGAATCACATCATACACAAGTAAAGACTCATTAAAATTAATAATTTTTAAATTTTATTTTAGTACTAGAGACGTATAAGATTTTTTTTTTTGATAAATTATTGATGATGCTTCACTGGAAAATTAAAAAAAATGCAGAAAGAAGAAAAGACAATTCTTTGATGATTTTGAAAGGAACCTTTATCAAAATAATTTGAAAGGATAAAACTTTCATAGCTCTTTAATGATAATGACAGCACAATTTTGTTAAGGATGAACAAGGTCAAAGTTTCATGACATGTATATTTTTCTTTATTAGTAATATTTGTTGTTTTTATAAAAAAAAAAATGTAAATTTCTTGCTAGATGATATATCAAAAATACTAAGTATATATAGTTGTAGTTACAACATTCATTTTTTTCCCCCTCAAATTAGTTTTTTTAAAAACTAATTAAAAATTTTAAATTATATTTTAATAAAATATATGTTAAACTATATTTTAAAAAAATATATGTTAAATTATATTTTAAATTATATTTTATGAAATATTGTCTTGCTGTCACGACCCAGACCGTCATGATTGGCACCCACACTAACCCTCCGGTGGGAGAACCATTAATGCTGATTAGCTAACCAACTTTACTCAAAATACTACGGCATTTAAGTTACGGAAGCAAGTTAAATGCTAAGAAGAAATAGGGAGTTCCCATAAATTCCAACAAAAGTCTTACAACGAACTAAACAATGCGGAAGAAATAACCTAGAACCTAAAAGTCAATGTACCAAAACATCTAACAAAGAACCAAAAGTCTAAACAAGAAGGGTTACAACCCCTCCTAACGAACTAATAATTAACTAGAAAAGTCTAAGTCCGAAATGGTGGACATAGACGAAAGAGAATCCATGGCAGCCCGAAAGAATTGGCTCACCCTTGAATTCAAATGATCACTGATCTTCTAAGCGAGGTCTGTCAATAGCCACCGGAAAATGCCTTGTACTCAACAAAAATAAGAGCAAGTGCAGTATCAGTACACACCCACAGTGTACTGGTAGGATCACGCGGCTATCCCACTAAGTGCAACATAAGCAAGTCAATACAACAATATAATCACATGCATATATCGAACATATACAATATCATCAACATTACGAACAACGAATAACTTCACATTTATCAAATACATAATTATGACAAATCATTGGTCCCCTCATGGAACCCAAATAGTTAGCATACCGAAACGTGGTACCCGATCCAATGATTATGCCGGAACGTGGCAACCGATCCCATAATTATGCCGGAATGTGGCAACCGATCCAAGTTAGTTATGCCGGAACGTGGCAACCGATTCATTCAACACACCACAATCACAATCACAAGTATATCCTCAAAATCATACAATTAAGTCATGATTTCATGGTAACCATCATTCATCTATCTCATTTACAACAAGTGTGATCAATAATGCAACATTCATATACATACATGTATCATAATGAAGCAAGAGAAAACATACATCACACAATCATAGAATAACAACCATCACATACCTCGAAACAAGCTTGAAACCCTAAGAAACTTGATCCTTCCCTTTCCGGATTCGTTCCGCTTGTTCTTGGTCTACAAATAATCAATATAATACGGGAATCAATAAACAATCACTAATTACCCAAATTGCTAACAATTATATGAACCCTATATCATACCCATGATCCCAAGTCAACAAAATAGGGTTGTTTCCACCATAAAATCTAGATCAAAACCCTCCCCCATCGATAATTACCTATTCTATTACGCTTTACGTATCGAAAAATGGATTTGGGGAGTGAAAAACTTACTTTAGCCTCAAGAATGGAGGAAAACTATAAGGAGTCACCTGGTGTTCGTTCTTTAGCTCTAAAAATTGAAAAGCACAGAATAAAGTCGTTTAGGGTTTATTTACGACTTTAAGTCATGTTTGGCCCGCCACAGCGACCCTCACCCCGCTACAGCAGTCCCGCCAGAGCGACAAAATCTAGTGCCAAAGTGGCTTGCACGAAACAGTGAGCTATTTTAATAATTCAAAAATCCCCATTTCACAACACACCTCTAACCCACGACGCTCAAAACATACCCTTCACACTAAGATCGATTTCGGGAGTTCTACTCACCCGAATTCAATTCCGTAAAGTTATACGGATTCCTTAACGAGTTATCTAACCATTCATGTAACCAAAATTATAAATAAAGCACCTGATTGTTATCAGATTTCTCTACACCTTAAAGACACCGATTTTGTCCAAATCTAGATAAGTTTGGGAAAATTCACATACAACAAAAAAAAGTTATTCGGCCCCAAATTTTCCCCCGTTGGCTTCTCTATAACGACGGAACCCGGTCATTACAATAGATACTAATTTACCCATCACTTGTCCCCGAGTGACAAACTTAGGAAAAGGAGGCTAAGGAAATAATGAAGTAACACCTGAATCGACAAACAATTGGGGATACTTGTCTCGCATGTCCCTCTCGGTTTCCCAAGTAGCTTCCTCAACTAGACGATGCTTCCATTAAACTTTCACGGACTTAATCTCCTTCGTCCTCAACCTACGCACATCACGATCAAGAATTGCAACCGGTTCCTCCTCACATTGAAGGTCTTTGTCTAACACAATTGAGTCTCATTTAATAATATAATCCCGTCACCATGATATTTCTTCAACATGGACACATGGAATACAGGATGAACTCCCGATAGGTTAGGAGGTAAAGCCAATGTATACGCTACCGGTCCTTCACATTTAAGAACCTCAAAGGGACCAATGTATCGCGGCCTTAGCTTGCCCTTCTTGCCAAATCTCATTACCCTATTCATGGGTGATACCTTAAGAAGAACATTCTCACCAGTTTGAAACGCCATGTCTCTTACCTTATGATCCACATACTTCTTCTGTCTACTCTGGGCTGCTAGAAGCTTTGCTTGAATAATCCTCACCTTATCTTGAGCATCCTTTACTAAATCAACCCCCAATGGTTTTACATCTCCAGCCTTACACCATCCTTTGGGTGATCTACATGCCCTCCCATATAATGCCTCAAATGGTGCCATATCAACACTGGAGTGATAACTATTATTATAGGAGAGCTCACACAAAGGTATGAATTTATCCCAGTGCCCTCCAAAGTCAAGCACACATGCCCTCAACATGTCTTCTAACACTTGAATAGTCCTCTCTGACTGCCCATCTGTCTGTGGATGGAAGGTTGTACTAAAAGTGAGTTGTGTGCCCAATTCATTATGTAATTTCCTCCAAAACTTGGATGTGAATTAGGTACCACGGTCTAAGATGATAGAGAGGGGCACCCCATGCAACCTCACTATCTCATTCACATAAACTATAGCCAATTGTTCAGCATTATAATTTATTCTTATCGGAACAAAATGGGCTGACTTAGTCAATCTATCAACCACTACCCAAATAGAATCAAACTTCCCCAAAGTCTTGGGAAGACCAACCACAAAATCCATGGCTATTCTTTCCTACTTTCATTTTGAAATTGGCATTCTTTGAAGCAAACCTACAGGCCTTTGGTGTTCATATTTCACTTGTTGACAATTTTGACACTTATCCACAAACTCTGATATATCCTTCTTCATGCCCAGCCACCAATAAATTTGCTTCAAATCTCGATACATCTTGGTCACACCCGGATGAATAGAATATCACGAACCATGAGACTCTGCCAATAATTTCTGAATCAAGTCATTTACTCTAGGAACACAGATTCTTCCTTTAAACTAAGCACACCTTCCGCATCAAGAGTGGTCTCTTGGGCCTTACCAATCGTAGTTTTCTTTCTAAGATCCTCCAAATTTTCATCTTCAAATTGTTTGTCCTTAATATCATCCATGAATGTGGCCATCACTTCAATGCTAGCTAACACCCCACCTCTTTCTGAGATGCCCAACTTCATGAACTTAGACTCTAAGGTCTGAATTTCCTTAGCCATATGTCACTTGGATATACTTAAGCAAGCTAAACTACCCATACTCACCGCTTTTCGACTCAAAGCGCCTGCCACCACATTAGCCTTGCCCGGATAGTATTGCATGGTCACATCATAATCTTTAAATAACTCCATCCACCTTCGATGTCTTAAATTCAAATCCTTTTGAGTGAACACATGCTGCAAACTGCGCTGATCAGTAAATACCTCACACTTAATACCATAAAGGTAATGCTGCCAAATCTTAAGAGCAAACACTACTGCGGCCAACTCCAAATCATGTGTTGGATAATTCCTCTCATGTACCTTCAATTGGCACGATGCATAAGCTATAACATTCTTATCCTGAATCAACACAGCACCCAAACCACAATGTGAAGTATCACAATAAATAATAAAATCCTTACCTTCAACCGATAATGGTAGAATAGGTGCGGTGGTCAAAAGAGGCTTGAGCTTGTGGAAGCTCTCCTCACATGTTTCAATCCATTCAAAAGGTATCTCCTTTTTCGTCAAATTAGTCAAGTAGGTGGAAATAGAAGCAAAGTTCTTCACAAATCGACGATAATAGCTAGTGAGCCCCACAAAACTCCTAAATTCAGTCACAGAACTTAGCCGAACCCAATTCTTAACCACCTTAATCTTTTGAGGATCCAACATTACCCCTTCTTTTGAAACTACATGCATCAAAAATGCAACAGAAGTCAACCTAAATTCATGTGAAGAAAATTTAGCATACAACCTTTGTTTCCCAAAAACACCCAAAACAACACGAAGATGGTCGGCATGCTCTTCCTTACTTTTTGAGTAGACCAAAATATCATCAATAAAGACTATAAAAAATGAATCAAGAAACGGCTTAAATACCCCATCCATCAAACTCACAAACGATGCAGGCGCATTAGTCAAACCAAAGGACATAACTAGGAATTCATAGTGCCCATAGTGAGTCCTAAACGCCGTCTTGGGCACATCCTCAGGCCTAATTTTTAATTGATGGTAACCAGACGTTAGAATCAATCTTAGAGAAAACTGATGCACCTTGCAATTGGTCAAAAAGATCACTTATTCTAGGCAAAGGATACTTGTTTCGAATAGTGACCCTATTCAATTACCGATAATCTATACACATTCTTATACTACCATCCTTTTTCTTAACAAATATGGGGCACCTCATGGGGGAGAACTTGGTCGAATAAATCCCTTATCAAGAAGCTCTTGGATTTGAGCTTTAAGCTCTATTAATTTCGCCGAAGCCATACGATATGGAGGAATAGAAATAGGGTGCGTACCACACTCTAAATCAATACATAAATCTATATCTCTATCCGGAGGCATACCAGGCAAGTCATTAGGAAACACTTATATAAATTCTAACACCACAGGAATAGACTCAATAGATGGAGTCTCAACCTTAACATTCCTAACATGTGCCAAATAAGTCAAACAACCCTGCTTTACCAATTTTCTATCATGAATGGAGGATATGATCTTAGCTTGCTTAGGCTTATACACCCCTTCCCACTCTAATTTTTTCCTTCCCTGAATTTCTACAGTTACAGACTTAGTATTACAATTCAACACAACATAATAGAGGGACAACCAAGTCATGCCTAAGATAATATCAAAGTCAGTCATAACCAAAATCACCAGATCAGCCCAAGTCTGAAAACACATAAACAAGATAGGACATGCACAATAGACATGGCTGACTATGACTGACTCTCCAATTGGGGTAGAAACATGGAAATGGGCATCAAGTACATCACAAATCATATCAAACTCTAAGGCAAATCGCATAGATACATAAGAATAAGTAGAACCCAGATCAAATAACACATTAGCCATCCAGTCACAGATAAGAATAGTACATATGATCACCGCGTCAGACGTCTCTGCCTCATTCTTGCCCTAAAAGACATAATATTGAGCCTTATCATCTTGACAAACCATTCCCTGCCTGGTTGCACATTATCTCTGCCTACATTACCATTTCCTCTATCTTCACGGCCTCGCTGATTACCTCCTCACCCACCTTGTGGACGCCCTCAACCATTATTACCATTTCTCGCGGGTACCACTACTCTAGTCTGCTACTGCGCGGGCTCAAACACACGTGAGTGGGGACAATCTATCCTCATATGCCCAAGTTCTCCATAGTTGTAATAAGTACGATCAAAAGATTGCCTGCTGCCCGCTGAAAGTGCGACTCCCTGGCTATCCTGAATCAAACTATGAGGTGGAGTTCCCGAGTAATTACCTATAAAGGTGGGCATAGTGGACTGAATTGGCTTGGCTGCAAGTGTTGGCCTCCCTGAACCCTTAGAATAAGAACCTTGAAAGTTGCCTAAATTCTTGGCTCTTTTTGCCAATGCCTTAGCCTGACCGTCTCGCCTCACCCCCTCTACTTTCTTAACATAGTCTGTTACCTCATTGAAGTTCCTCCCTGCAGAAGTCATATGAACAAATAATACTTGCAACGTAGAATTTAGTCCCTTAATAAACAACTGGATTCTCTTTTCCTCAGTAGTCACCAATTGAGTAGCATATCTAAACAAAGCATGGAACTTGGCCTCATTAGAAGCCACAGACATACCACCTTGCTCCAAAGCCATAAACTCATCCTTCTTGCGATCCCTCAAAGTCCTAGGCACATATTTCTCTAGAAACAGAGCATGAAATTGGGTCCAAGTAAGTGGAGGTAAAGTAGAAAATCTACATTCCATATAAGCTCTCCACCATTACTTTGCCTCACCTTGAAGTTGAAAGGACACAAACTCAACCCCATGCTGATGGACGATTCCCAACTTATGAAGCCTCTCATAGCAATCTAAGATGAACTCATAAGCATCCTTATTCTTAGAACCGAGAAACACAGGAGGCTTTAGCTTCAAAATCTTAGTCAACATTTCCTGCTCATTACCAGTCATGACAAAATCCAACAAACGATGAAAGAAAGCATCGTTACCTCCCGTTCCACTCATCTTGGGCACAGTGCTAGCAACATAAGGATTAGTAGGAGCTTGAGTTGCTTAAGCAGAAGGAAGCACTCCAGCACCAACCAATCCCTTCAAAAATGACATGATCTGTCGAGCTAACAGTTGGTCTATGGGAGGAACATCGATAGTCTCAGCCTACACCTCTTCCTCTTGTCCCACATCCTCAACATTCTCAACATCAACATTCTCCTCTATCTCTTCATCATGCGCAGGAGGGTTCTCATTCACATGAGATCCATTCCCAGCAGGCGCTACTCTTCAATGACCTCTACCCCTCCCTCGATCGCGACCTCTCACTGTAGATTCCTCAGCTGGAGCATTGATGGGAGCTATGGGCCTGATGTTGTTGAATTTAGTATTAACCATCTGTAGATAGAAAAGTGAAGGAGACTAGATACTAATTTGAATCACTAGATACCAATTGGAATCAAGTCATAGCACAAAAAGAGACAAGAGAAAACAGAGAGATTTCCTAAAGTCCTATAGCCTCACAAAGAAAAGTAAAGGCGTCCCTGTACCGTTCCACAGGACTCTACTAGACTCATTTTGGTACATCGATATCAACAAACCTAGGCTATGATACCAACTTTGTCCCGACCCAAACCGTCGTGATTGGCACCCACACTAACCCTCCGTGGCAGAACCATTAATGCTAATTAGCTAACCAACTTTAATCAAAATACTACGACATTTAAGTTACGGAAGAAAGTTAAATGCTAAGAAGAAATAGGGAGTTCCCATAAACTCCAACAAAAGTCTAACAACGAACTAAACAATGCGGAAGAAATAACCTAGAACCTGAAAGTCAATGTACCAAAACATCTAACAAAGAACCAAAAGTTTAAACAAGAAGGGTTACAACCCCTACTAATGAACTAATAATTAACTAGAAAAGCCTAAGTCCGAAATGGTAGACATAGACAAAAGAGAACCCATGGCAGCCAGGAAGAATTGGCTCACCCTTGAATTCAAACGATCGCTGATCTTCTAAGCGAGGTTTGTCAATAACCACCGGAAGATGCCCTGTACTCAACAAAAATAAGAGCAAGTGCAGTATCAGTACGCAACCATAGTGTACTGGTAGGAACACGCGGCTATCCCAGTAAGTGCAACATAAGCAAGTCAATACAACAATATAATCACATGCATACATCGAACATATACAATATCATCAACATTTACGAACAATGAACAACATTACGTTTCTCAAATACACAATTATGACAAGTCATTGGTCCTCTCATGGAACCCAAACAATTATCATACCGAAACATGCTATCCGATCCAATGATTATGTCGAAACGTGGAAACCGATTCCAAAATTATACCAGAACGTGGAAATTGATCCAAGTTAGTTATGCTAGAACGTGGCAACCGATCCATTCAACACACCACAACCACAATAACAAGTATATCCTCAAGATCATACAATTAAGTCATGATTTCATGGTAACCATCATTCATCTATCTCATTTACGACAAGTGTGATCAATAATGCAACATTCATATACATACATGTATCATAATGAAGCAAGAACAAACATACATCACACAATAATAGAATCACAACCATCACCTACCTCGAAACAAGCTTAAAATCCTAAGAAACTTGATCCTTTCCTTTTCGGATTTGTTCCGCTTATTCTTAGTCTACAAACAATCAATATAATACGGGAATCAATAAACAATCACTAATTGTCCGACCCTATATCATACCCATGATCCCAAGTATCCAAAATAAGGTTGTTTCCACCATAGAATCTAGATCAAAATCCTCCCCCATCGATAATTACCCATTCTATTAAGCTCTACCGATCGAAAAACGGATTCGAGGAGTGAAAAGCTTACCTTTAGCTTCAAGAATGGTGGAAACGGTTAGGAGTCGCCTAGGGTTCGTTCTTTAGCTCTAAAGATCGAAAAGTACATAATAAAGTCATTTAGGGGTTTATTTACGACTTTAAGTCGCGTCTGGCCCGCCACAGCGGCCCTCATCCCACTACAGCGGCCCCAACAGAGCGACAAAATTCAGCGCCAAAGTGGCTTGCACGAAATAGTGAGCTATTTTAATAATTCCAAAATCCCCATTTCACAACACACCTCTAATCCACGATGCTCAGAAAATACCCTTCACGCTAAGATCGATTTCAGGAGTTCTACTCGCCCGAATTCAATTTAGTAAAGTCGTACGGATTTCTTAATGAGTTATCTAACCACTCATATAACCAGAATTATAAATAAATCACCTGATTGTTACCAAATTTCCCTAAACCTTAAAGACTCCGATTTCATCCAAATCTGGACAAGGTTGGGAAAATCCAAATACTACAAAAAAAGTTTTTCGGCCCCAAATTTTCCCCCGTTGGCTTCTCTATAACGACGGAACCCGGTCGTTACAATTACACATATCCTTCAAGATAATTGTTAGTGAATCTTGAACATTAATGTAAATATTTACAGGAATGAGGTCGTAATGTCATAGTTGAAAAATGAATACATGTATAAGACTATAAATCATGTTTTTATGTGAGAATTTTTGTTTTATTTTTCATTATAATTTGATTATTGTAAAAGTCTTTAATATAATATGGTTTTAGCACATTTTCTGTAGGCTTTCACTATTATTTTGTTGAAGTATTTTATTTTATTTTTTACTTATGAAATTATGTTTTGATTTGACCTTTTGTTTTAGTTTTTGAAATTTTAAGTATTGCGAAATGTCTTTGACATGAACTTTACTCTAGCATTACATTAGAAGAATAGAAAGAGATGTTAAAAAGAACGACCCGTAAGAAAGATGAGCAGAGCATTCCTCCGCCGGCCTTAATAGGAGTAGGGGAGCGTGGTGAGATAGATAGACGTCCAATCCTGCAGCAGCTAGTTGCTCGGCCTTAGTCTTGGGCTGATCTCAGACTTCAATCAACCCCTTCGTACTTCGCCCCCCCCTCCCTCCAGTATAGTGACCACTTCCATGTTTTTCCCGAATTTCATCAGTTCCAGGCTCAAGTGCCTGTTCATCCATCTTCATTACAAACAAAGGCGAAGCTTTTAATTTAAGAGCAAGTTCAAAGAAGTCGAAATAGAAAGGGGTAGGAAAGAGCTTGAACGACCGATTTCACAAAAGGTCGTACCCATTGTCATGCTTCTCAATGAGATTCCAAGGCGCTTCACCATTCCGGTGCAACTTGATTATCTGGTAGATTTAGCACCATTTCCCATTCATCAGGCTTAGGAGAGGAGGTAGACGCTCCCCCGCTCGAATCATTTCCTGCACAGTCTACCATTGTTGCTTCGGATGAGAAGGAAGCTTCTTACAGATATTGACTGTATCCGACAACCAACGGGTGTTTTTCCAACGACCAGCGTGGCGTGGGTGGCATGAGATGTTTCGGCTTATATTCCTACTAATTTAATTTCCATTACTGATGGGTAGATGGCCAAACCACTCCCAAGGCGAATAGTACCCTATAGGGGATATGGTTACTTTGTATAATATGTCTTACGAATAGGCAATGCTAATGGAAGATGGAAGTCAGACAAGGCAATGACTATTGACATAGCCTATAGATTTGGTAATTCATATTGTGAAAGTACTTAACTTCAGATTCAATAAAGATCTGGAATAAGACACGAAAGGAAAAGGAGAAAGCCCATCTCATTCCAATAGTATGTAGCTTTACTTCCTTGAACCTCTATGGAGGGCTTAGTTAGCGCAGTTGAGTGGCGCTTGTTGAATACCTCCAAATAGCGGAGATTCAAGAAGAAGTATTGTGCTATTTACCAGTGAGTGGTATTATTGGACTTATCTTTTGGTGGATAAGTAACCACAAATCCTTCTTAAAATCAATGTTCTTAATTTTAAAGAGTTAATAAACTTGTGTGGTTAGACCATCTTTTCTAAAATAATATTTTAATATAAAAATCAATCTCTTGAATATTAATTTATGATTGAAATATAAGAAAACAACTATTTTATAAAATAAGTAAGAAAATTTATGATCGCGCGAAGCGCGACCAAATTCACTAGTTTATATATATATAGCTGAATAATAAAAACGTGAGATGGCATGTCTCATTGAGCAGCATTACTATTTATTTTTTTTCTTAGAATTTTGAACTTTTCTTTAATTTTTTGAACTAAAGAACTAATAAAAAATTATTTTCTTTGATGACTAACTTTCCTTCTTATTATCATTTATTTCCTTCCGTTTTCTTACAACTCATTAGTTATAGATATAATGGGAATTTCAATTTTTTCCTAAAAATTCCTACGGTTACAGATTTCCAAAAAATAACCATCCATTTTCTTGCAATCCTTAATTATAGGGATATTAAAATATTTATAAATAAAACTGATTCTTTCCATAAAAAAACATCCATTTTCTTGCAGCTCCTTAATTATAGATTTAATGAAATATTTAAAAATAAAACTAATTCTATTAGAAACTCAAGAGCCTTTATCACAATTTGTTTAAGAAAATGTTTAGAGAAAATTGCATCAACATTGGCAGGAGACAAAAAAAGATAAAAGAAACGAAAGAGATAAGAATACACCTGAGGTGAATCTTTTATCAATATGTATGCAATAATAGAAAATCGGTATATTATATATAAGTCATTAAAATTTATATAGATGAATTCATTATTCTAGCTAGCATATTGTTCCCTAATCTATTTTGAAAGAAACTGGCCCTTTGTCTTTCTTGAGAACCTCTATTCCTGTTTGAAAAAATGTCCATGTTTTGTTTTTTTTCTTGTTATTTTTGGTCTATCTTTTTGGAGAGTTATTTCTATCTTTTTTAGTTGATTAATTAGATCTTGTACGTCATTATCTTGTACTGTTTTTTCTTTAGGTATTTTAGTTTCTAATAAACTATCTAATTTTTTATTTATTTCCAAGATTTTATGTTCTAGTTTCTTATTTAATTTTAATAGTGCTACAATTATTAAATTATTTTGTTTTACTCCTGTTAGGTCTGTTTTACCTGGTGGTGTATGTTCGGATAAACCTTCAGGGTTAACTTGAAATTGAGCAGCTCTTTTTAGAACTTTTTGGTAAAAAGGGTCGTTCATGAAAGAGTTAAGTCTTTTAGTTTAGTTAAATCTTTCTTAATTTCTTTAATTTCTGCATGGATTTGTTCTACTATAGTATTGTTATTATCTTTTCCTGAAAGTAATTGTAATTTTGTATTTATATCTATTTGTTGTGTTTTTAGAAAATCGAAATTCTTTTCTATCTTTTCTAAAGATTTATTATGTTGAAATTGCATATTTGCTATAGTTTCTATTAAGTTTAGTATTTTTTTTCGTCTTTTAATTGATATATATATATATATATATATATATATATGTATGTATATATATATATGTATGTATATATATATATATATATATATATGTATATGTATATATGTAGATATATATATGTATATATGTAGATATATATATCTACATATATACATATATATATCTACATATATACATATACATATATATATATATATATATATATACATATATATATACTACATATATACATATATATATCTATATATATACATATACATCTCTATATATATACATATGTGTATATATATATGTATATATGTATATATATACACATATATATATATGTATATATGTATATATATATATATACACATATATATATATATGTATATATGTATATATATATATGTATATACATATATACATATATATATATATATATATATATATATAGTTAAGTCATTAAAATTTATATAGACTTGTGTATTACTAAAACTACTCGATTAAATTTATCAAAAATAAGACTTCACTTAACGTTTATGAATTTTTCTCTTTGTAACACATTGTTTTTTTTTTTTTCACTTGCACGTTAGATTCAAGAATGAATCTTTTTTAATTACTAAAGACAGATAGGTGTAGAAATTTATTTTTGGAAAAAAATAAAATAAGATGGGAGGTAGACAGTAAGAATGAGGGAAAATAATGAAAGTGAGTAGCAGTTTGAGCGGAAGAATTGAATTGTAGTATTGAAGAAGTATTTAACACTCTGTATTAGTGCTGAGGAAGATGAAGAAGCTTTCATTTTAGCATAAAAAATATTTTATTTTGTTGTGTCAAAACAAATTTAATGATAAATTTGATTGGGTGATTTTATTGGTACAAATTGAGTGATTTTATACGCAGCTTGCGATTCTACTACTTTGGAGTTGTTCGGAACGCCATCCCAAATCCTTACGATAATGGAAGTTTTCCACTGTTGCATTGCACTCACCTCTCCATACACACTGTTGCGATTCTGATGTAATACGTACAACAATAATAAACAGGTTCCAAAAAAAGTTGTTCGAAGGTTCTGTGATTATTATTAGGAACTTCAAAGTTTCAGAAAGTACTGGTGAATATAAATCGGTTTCAACGTAGTTTGGGGGTAGGTGCGAAATTCGGGTTATGTTTTGGTTTATCATAGTCTTTTATGAAATAAATGCTTTTTTATAAAATTCTTCTTTTTTTTCCTTCTTATGTAGGATTATTTGGGCTCCTTCTATTAGTAATTTTAGGTATTGTATGTCTTGTGTTTTAAAATACATTTCTAAGTATGTTTTTATAATATTTTTCCATGAATCTATTTCAGTCATAACTTCTTTCCAAAGTTGGAAGTATTCTTCATTTATCATAATTTAATCACTATTATAGTCTGTATATATGTCTAAATAATCTGTACTATCATATAGTTCT
Organism: Solanum pinnatisectum; assembly: GCA_035578085.1. Lineage (NCBI taxonomy): Eukaryota > Viridiplantae > Streptophyta > Magnoliopsida > Solanales > Solanaceae > Solanum > Solanum pinnatisectum. Next base: position 30,740,138 of record CM069076.1, read on the forward strand.
TGCATTACTTCTCTTATGTCGTCAAATCAATTTTGTCTTATTAAGTTATTCATTTCTTCTTCTTCGTATTTCATTATTTTTTCCCATATTAATTTTTTTATACTAATTTCGTTTATTTTTTCTAATACTTTGAAATTAAGTATTTTATAATTATCTTCAAAATAGCTATTGTTAACTTCTACAGTGGGTATATCTGAGATATTCATTTAGTTTTAGCAATTTTTATCAATTTATTCCTGCTTTCCATGTCTACCATATGGTAATCTTATGATAGCTTATTGTGACTTAGAGTATTCATATTTTATCATCTGGTCACTACTAACATGATACCTTTTTCAAATATTATCTTCCTAAACAGCGCATCAACACTTAGGTACTCCCCTAACACGGCCTTCTTGCCTTTCCTGGTTTCCCATTTTTGGATGCATAGTTTTAGAAGTTTTCTCCTACTTTTCTCTATGCTAGCAAACTAGATAATAAATATTGAATAATTCTAATTCATAATAACAATCATAAGTATATCACATAATATTATGGTTGACAGGAATTAATTATTTAGCTAAGCATAATCATAAATGAGTATACCTGTTCTTGTAGATCTGTAGTTTTTGCTAAGTTTTGCTCCATTATTTGGGGATTTAAAGTAATTTTTATTGCATGTATTTTTACAAAGGCTGAAAGTTTAGAGAGAGGTGTAGTGAGTAATGTGCAAAGGTGTGTTTACAAGTGTAAAATGACATCCTATATATACAACTGAACTTAAGGATCTAAATTGCAAAATAAGAAACTTATTTACAAAGTAAGTCCCTACTTATTTACGTATTAGTCCCCAACATAAGTCATTTTCTTCTTTTCTTCTTTTTATCTTATCTCTTCCTTTATGTCTTTTTATCTTAACTCTTCCTTTATGTCTGCTGCGTTGTCTTTTTCCGTATATATCACATGGTCTTGTTTTTCTTTTTTGAAAAGTTGATTCTTCCATTATGTCCTTGTCAATAATTGCTTTTTTCTTTAACTCTCGTCCATCCATCTGTTTTTGTTTTTAATCTATGTTGACGTCTGGTATGTAGTTGTTTATTCCGCTGCATCTGCTACACACGTGTTTCGTATACTTCTTTCCAATAAGTTTACAATATTGATCTAAGCTGTCTTCTGAAATAAATCCCTTCCTAATAGCTTTTGTCATTGGCTCTTGTTCTGGTTTAAGTAAGGATAATGTCCAATTTTTTATTTCTAATTTGTCCATGGGTCTTAATTCTTTTGCTGTTGAATAAATCAATAAGTGGTTCCTCGAACAATATTTCCATATGTAATTTGTTTCGTCATAAACGTTAGCTAATTCTGTTAGTATCGTGCTTAGTCCAATAATTCGTTTGTTGGCGTAGAATTCTGGTACTTCCGTTCTTGGTATAACTGGTTGATCTGTAATTTCTTCTGGCATAATGTAGTCCTTGGTCATTCCTATTTTTATAACTGTAATAACTGGTTTAATTTCGTCAAATAATATTTCTGCTGGTGCTGAATAAAATCTTACATAGAATAATTGTCCTTTAGTAATTCGTTTGTAGTTCATAAATGCTTGATGTAATTCTAGTATCTGACTGATCTCATCTCCAGTAATTATATATACTATTGAAATAAGTCCATAAGCATAACAAGTTGCTACTAAGTTTGGTTTGGTACCTGGCAAAGCAATCAATTTATTATAATTTTGTAACTTTTGGGTAATATATCCTTGGTGGGATTTTAGTTTTTCTGGGTTTTCGATAGGTTGGGCATTTAGTAATTTCTGGATCTTTTCCATGTTTTCAATATATGTACTGGTTATATGGTTGTAAGTTTTCTTTGTTTGGTTAAGTGAGGTTGCATAGGTATGTATTTGTGGTGGTATGAATAATTCATTTTTAGATATATGAGGTGGGGCATAAGGTTTTTCAAATACCTTATTTAAATTGTAATTTTTCTTTTTTGTAACTGTTGTGAATAATTCCTCCTTTGTACCTGCAATAATATCTAATTTGTTAGTAACTTGGGTTTTTAGGTGTTTCACATCGTCACCTTCTAGATCTGGTTTTTTAGAGTGCTCCGACTGCACTACTAGCTCTGGTTTTTTACCGTGGTCCTTCTCCACATATTTTGTTTCTATCAGTGATACTCTACTATTGAGCATCTTAATTTGTTCCAGTAATTCCTTCATACGTACTGTATTTGTAATTTCTTCTTCGAAGTCCGTTTGTACGGCTTTGTCTTGATAGGTAGTCTGCAATAATATTCTTGTTAGTCTTAATCACTTCAATAGTAAAAGAGAAATTTAAAATATTTAATACCAATCTTCTAATTTCTTTTGTAGTAACTGAATCTTGTACCTTGCGTGTTAGCCACCATTTAACTTGCGTATTATGTGTTCTAACAATAAATTTATTATATACAATATATGGTTCAAATGCTAATAAACATTTGTATAATGCAAATAATTATTTTCTATTAATTTCCCATCTACCTTCCGTTTCCGTAAATGTTCCTGAGTAATATCTACAATGATGTTCTATTTTCTCATTTTCATATCTATATTTTAATACTCCACCATAATTATTTTCACTTGCATCAGATTCTACTATATAATTGAATTTTTTATTTTCATCTGGAAAACACAACTTTGGTAATTTTTTGCATTGCTCTTTAATCTTTTGAACTTGTTTTTTATCTTCTTTATCATAATTATATTCTATGTCTTTTTTCAATTTTCTTTGTAATGGTTTTAAATATTCTGCTAGTTTAGGTATATATTCTCTTACTTGATTTACTAGTCCTAAAAAGGATTGTAATTTCTTTTTTGTATCTAGTATTTCTTCTGAATTTATAATTTTTTGTACTAAGTGTTGCTGTATTTTTATTCCATTTTTATCTATTTGTATTCCTAAGAATTCTATTTGATTTTTCATAATTTCTGCTTTATTCTTACTTAGGCTTATTCCTGATTCTTCTACTATGTTTGTAAATTTTTCTAATAATTTTATATGTTCATCATATGTTTTAGAATATAATAATATATCATCTATATATACTATGCAATTATCTAGCTTTGTGAAATATGTGTCCATAAAATGTTGGAATCATCCTGGTGCATTCTTATATCCAAATGGTAATACATTCCATTCATAAAAATCCTTGTGGTACTGTAAACGCTATTAATTTTTTAGATTCTTCTTCTAATCTTAAGTGATAAAATCCTAATTTACAATCAAATTTACTAAAATAATTATATCCTTGTATTTGTCTTATTTTTAATATTTTATTGAGGATTGGATAATTATAAGTTTTAGTTTTTGCATTTAAATTCCTGTAATCTATAACCATCCTACTTTTTCCTCTTTTTTGTTCACTATGTTTGTTAACTATAAATGCTGGGCTAGTGTGTTTACTATTGCTTTCTTGTATGTATCCCTTTTCTAATAATTCTGTTATATGCATTGTAAATTCTTTTAAGTCATCAAAATTATATTTTAAGGGTTTTTGGGTTATTATACTATTTTGGTCTATTAATTCTATCTTTACGGTAATTTTATGTTTATTTCATCCTTTTAATGGATCTTCACTGTATAATTGTTCTAGTCTATTTTTTATTGGGCTTAATTTGTCTATTGTGAATACTATATATTCTATATTATTAGTATTAATTGGCATATTTTCTAATTTTTGAGTAATATTTTCACTTCCTTTTATCCACTCTGTAGGCTTTCTTATTTTATTTATTACTCTTTTTGCTCCTATCTTATGATTACATGGTGTTGTTAACCACCAGTGAGTTTTAGTTATTATATGCGGGTAGTATTTTTCTAAAAATGGTATTCCTAAGATTATATCTTTTGTAGGTAAATCATAATTGTATATTTCGTCTATTCTAAGTATCTTATCCCATATTTGTATCTTTACATCTTTTGCTTTAAAGTGTATTAGGCTTCCTTCATTATTAAATCCTTTTACTACTATAGGTGTTTTTAATTTTATCCACTTATCTTTTGGTAAACAGTTATATTTACATATGTTAACTTCTGCTCTTGTATCTATCATTGGTGTATAATATCTATTATAGTATCCTTCTACTATTATTTTCATAAGTACATGTATTTTCATAACATTATTCTTTTTATTATCGTTGTCCTATTATTATAGGTGATAGTTAGGTAAGTCGGTTCTATTTTATAAGGTTTTACTTCTTCTAACCATTTTAATCCTAATATTATATCTGCTTGTTGTTCTTCTCTAATTTCTAGTTTTATTTTCATAGGTATATCTGCTATTATTATGTCTTTTTCTATTTCAAATTGTGCTATTATTAATGCTGGTAAGTCTGAGCATTTTTGTTTTGTCATTTTGTTTATTTCCATTTCTTCTCTATTTAATAATTTATCTATTATATAGTTATCTTCTTGTTTTGTGTTTATTAATATTAAATGTTCCTTTTCTTCTATTATTCCTATTATGTAGTATTTGTTAGGGATTATATCATATGCTAATGCATACTCTCTTTGTAGATTATTTTAAATTTTTCTAGTTCTTCCTATTCTTTCTTCTATTATTTCTAAGTTTTCATTAATGTCTATTTCTTTATATGAGTAGTTATTATTATCTATTATTTTAACAAACTGTTCAAATGGTGTTTCTATCTCTATTCCTTTTATTTTACTTGTTGCGGTTATTTTATGTTTTGTTGTTAGTACGTATAAATTTTTACATCTAGCTGTACATATTTTACTTCCTGGGTTAATGTTATTCCATTTATTTTCCAATATAGTACTAATGCTTTATCTATATTCTGGTCTGTTAGTGCTACTGAATAATTAGTATTAACTGTAAATTTAAATTTTTGGTAGATTAGGTTTCCTCTTACCGCTGTAATTACGCTTTTCTCTATAGGTTCTATTATTCTATCATCTGCTAAATATATTTCTATTGGAGTATCTATTCCTTCTTTAAAACAGGCTTTTATAAGTATTTCTATTCCTCCTAAATGTACATATTTAATTTGCTCTTTACTTTTTATGTCTTTTTCTATTGGAGTATCTATTCCTTCTTTAAAACAGGCTTTTATAAGTATTTTTATTCCTCCTAAATGTACATATTTAATTTGCTCTTTACTTTTTATTTTTTGTATCTCTTTATTTAATTCTCTTTTATTTATGATTGGTACTTCAGCTTTTCCTTGGGCATATTTACAATCTATAATATGTTCTTTTTGGCTAATTATGTAAAACTCCTCTTTATTTCTTTTAAAAGGTTTTTTATTAAGGGTATACTAAATATTTTTTCTACACTTAAATCAATTTCTTTTCCTTTTACTTTTTCAAATATATTATTATCAAAAATTATTTTTTGTTCAGAATAATCATCTGTCGTATATTCTTCTCTTATTATTTGTATATTTTCTTCAGTCATCTAATTGTTCTATTTCATTATCTATTTCATTGTCTATTTGGTATTCTTCTTCATTGTCAGATATTTCATAAATACTATCATCACTTTCTAATTCATAATCTAAATATTCTAATTGTAAGCAAACTTCTTCTTCTATGATTATTTCTGATATTTGTCCTGGAGATTACTCTCGTCAAGAAACTACAAGAAGAGAGTGTCCATATCCCTGAAAATAGTTTTCAATTTATTCATCCGGACATGATTCATTCAAGGATCAGTAACAACATTGTGTTTTCAGGTATCCTAATTCCTACCATTGTTGAATTCCACATTCATCTTATAACAAAAATAATTGATGAGTAGAGACATTGTACTCTACTTTTAATTAGAGTTTTAAAAAAAAAAAAAAAAAAATTGGTTCAAAACTTGGATTAAGAAACAACATTTCCATGTCCCTTTTTAGGTACAAAATGTACACAAGATTGTAGCCTTGCATGAAGAAGTCGAAGTCCTTTCTTTTAAGTAAGAATATAGAAGAAATTAAGAAACTCTTTTTCCTCATTTTTCAAGTTATTTATCTGAGTCAAATTTTAATTTTATTTATATTCTTAATTTTATTTTAAGATTATTAAAAGCTGAAAAAGTTTAGAGCATCTAAGACACATTGATCTTTTTATTTCATTCTATTCTATTTTTCTAAAAAAAGTTTCTTTGGTTTTAAAAAGTCATATGTCCACAAGTTGATTTCAAGAATCACCATACGTTATTAGATTAATATGTTATCATTTCTTATCTTATGGAATTAACTAGTGAATTTGGCCGCACTACGCACGGCTTAAATATTTCTAATAAATTTTACTTTATTTGGCAACATTTACCATTACAATTGTTTTTTTATTTCTACAAATTTACAAACCATTATTTCCTTTGATTTCTACTTTTACGTAATCTTTTGTAACTTTTATTTTATCTTTTAAACATTTGATTATATTATTATCTCTCATGCACTTATTATTTGAATTATACCTATAAAATTTTTCGAGTATACACATTCACATGCATAACCTTTTTCATATTTTTTTATAATTTTTCCTATTTTAGAAGGTCATGAATATTTCACCCTGCAAACATAGAAAAGGTGAATGTCACATCCAGTAAAATATAAAAAAAGTATAATTTTTTTAAGTTTTTATGATATAAACTAAAGAATAAATGGACATTTTATCTTTAATTGTATCAAATAAAATTTCAAATTTATTTAATTTTATATGGTTGCTTGTTTAATTATTAATTTTCTCTATGAAAATAACAACCTAGTTGATGCTACGGATTCATTTTTAATAATTATCAAAAAATAGTTGCATAGATTAATTTTTAATAACGTAAAATAAGTTATTTCAAAATAAATTTTTACATGACTTTTATTGATTTAATGCATGAATAAATGCAAGGAAATAAGAAACTTTCACAAATGTTTTCGTAAGCAATTTCAAAATAGAATTCTCACTCGTCCACCACAATATTGCTCCATCTCTCATATTATTTTCTCACTATTGTGTTATATAAAAATAAAATACAAAAATAATATGAACATGAGTGTATTTACTGATTTGCAAAAAGAAAATAACACTTGAATGAAGCTTATCTTGCTTAGTTGATAAATCTTCTCTCTTTAAATATGTTGTTGCTGATAATATTAAATTTTCATATAATTTGTAGTGAAAAAAGTAAATAGACCATTGGAAGAAAATTTTAGTTTACAATGAACCAGTTATATGAGTAATTCCAATCAATAACGAAAAGTCAATAACTTCGTATTCTTGGTAACATCACATATCTATGTGATCTGCAATAAGAAATTTAAACGACAATCACATTTTTTTTATTCACGAAGAACTAATTATTACGTAATTATAATTTATAAACCTTATCAACAATCAATAATGAAAAGTCACTATATAATTTTTAGAAATATTTGTGATGAAAAATTAAATATTAATTTTTTTTGGTAAAATTTGAACACCAACCAAAAGCATGGTAAAATAACTACTTGCACTTCATGTTTCAACTCCTCTTAAAAATCAATAAAGAAAAGTCACTATAATTTTTAGAAATATTTGTGATGAAAAATTAAATATTAAATTTTTTTTGGTAAAATTTGAACACCAACCAAAAGCATGGTAAAACAACTACTTGCACTTCATGTTTCAACTCCTCTGAAAAATCAATAAAGAGATAATTTCTATATAACCTGCAAACAATTAACATCTAATTAGAGTATTATCTTCATAAGATATATGAATTAAAATTCATTGCTTAAGGTAAATAAAAATGAAGACAAAAATTAAGATATTGCTATGCTAAATTGAGAGAGAATAAATGAAGAGATATAAAATGAACAAATAGGAGTTTCATAGTAATTATTCAACTCTTGGCTTACCTTTTCTGCTCTTCATATAAAAAAGCTTCATTGTAATTATCCTGTTTAAAATTATACTAACATATATACATTAAAAATAAAAATCAAGGATGGCTAAAATAAAAGGAAGAAGATGAAAGAGAAGAAAAAAAAAACCTACATGAAACCCCCCAAAAAGGTATAAGAAGATATGAAAAAAATACTTACATGAAACCCCAAAGGAAAATGTCTAAGAAGGTATGAATAAATAGGGGAATGAATTGTCTAATTAATTACAGGTGATTAAACATTACAGAAAAAAAAAAAAACAAAAAACTGATAATGCGTGGGTTGAACTGTTGAAGCAATGATTTAATAGGAAAACTGTGTGATGATGCACATTAATTGTACCATTGTGTATTTAGTTGTTACATATTTCCTTTTGGAAGGAAGAGTTAAATGTAGTAAAGGCTAATAATAAAGAAAGTGAATAATTGTTTTAAAAGGTTATTGAATAGAAAATGAGAGAAAAAATTTCAAAATTCTAAAAAAAAAAAAATAGTATACTGACCAATGAAGCATGCCACATCAGCGTGATTTTATTCAGCTTTATATATATACTATGGAAATTAGTTGTGCTCTCACTTTAATAAAACATTTTGCATAAGCAGCACCAATTAGAGAAGTATTCTTACTTGTATCTTGGACCCGAGTTCAATATATATGGTTTAAGTTATGATGCATTGTGATGACATAATATTGGGTTCAAGTCCTATTGATTTATGTCCTAAGACGTCTTTGTATGGGTAAGTAGATAGATTCACGTCCAATCACACCAAGAGGGTAAGACGATAGATTCATGTCCAATCACACCAAAAGGATAAGACATCCGATTAAAGTTCTGGTGCACCATGATGAGAAGATATTAGGTTCAAGTTTCATCGATTCATCGCCTAAGGTGCCTTTATATGGATAAAACATTAGGGTTCAAGTCCCAATGCACTATGATGATGATTAAACCAAAATAATGTGATTTAGTGAAAAAGTCATGAAACCTATTCCACTAAATTTATTCCATTCTTTAATGTGAATATGATAGCAATGCATGATATGTCTGAAAGAAGGCAAGTGATTGAATAATGCACATTAACATGGAATGTACTAAAGTTATCATAAGATGATATGCTTAAATGATTGTGTTCCATTCATGAAGAATGATAACTTTTTATTAAAAATATGTACAGATCTATTCTCTAAAGTGAATGAGGTGCAAATCCACCATGCTAGGCTTGGAAAAGGACGCGACCTTGATTAGTGCAATGGAGGCACATTCTATAGTAAATCAAAAGTTTACTAATTTCAATACTCAGATCGTCTGGGACATCTGAGTCTACAATGATGAGACGTGTTATAGAAAATTTAAAAAAACATCAATTAAAGAACCTAAAGATTCTTTTAAATGGTGAATTTTCTTGTATTGGTTGTTATCAAGACAAGCTAATTGTGAGACCATCATCAGCGAAAGTTGAGATTGAGTACCCTGCATTCTTGAAACGTATACATGGAGATATTTATGGATCTATTCGTCCACCTAGTGGGCTGTTTAGATACTTAATGGTCCTAATAAATGTTTCTTCTAAATTGTCTCATGTGTGCCTATTGTCATCTCGTAACTTGGCATTTGTAAAAATATTAACACAAATAATATGATTATTGACACAATTTTTGGATAATCCGATTAAGTCCATTTGACTTGATAACAATATAGAGTTTTTATCCCAAGCATTTAATGATTTATGTCTATCGATTGAAATTGAATAAACTCAATATTAAAGCCAATGTGATAGTGTAAAAAAAAACTTATCAACACGGATATGTATTTTATCGTGATGGGATCACAACTCACCTTCCAAAGAGGTGGAGTGATTGAGAAGAAATAAATCTTAAAATTACTCTCGGGGTAATAAATCTAAATTTTTCTCATATTAATAGTAAATTAGAAATTTACTAAAGTAAAAGGCACATGGCATAGTAAACTTGGAGTTTACGAGTACTAATAATTTAATTAGTTGGCATGAATAGTTTGGCCATCCCAAAGATGTGCATACTGAGTAATGGACATATATTGAAGAACTAAAAGATCTTCAAGAATTCTTTTTGTTGTTTATTCTCATGACCAGTTCATTGGATCAACTAATGTCGTGGCTAAATTCCTAAATATATTTTTAAAAGTATAAAAGGTGATTATGGGCTCGTTCACCTATCATGTGATATGATAAAGAAATACATCAATAAGATAATCACATGTGTGTTTGTTGTCATTTGACATTCGCAAAACTGTTTGTGAAAGATAATTGAGTTAAGAGCACAACTTTCAGATATGTAATCATGACAATTTATCTTGATAATATTGATAAATATTCAAGTTGATGTGACATTAAATGCCTCAGATAAATAGTCAATCATTGCTTATTAAAATAATATATATATATATATACTAAAATAATTGTATGCACCAGTCCAATAAATTATGATCAATTTTTCTCTCAATTGATTTGGTCAATGATCAAATATTTTCCATCTAATAATTTTGATGTGTAGTATATGATAAATGAATATACCATAATGCACAAAGATGGATCCTCCAAAATAGATTGGAATGTATGTTAGTTTGTCTGACATAAGGGGTAGATGAGAAGAAATCAAGAGTTGTGAATGCTCCTATGGAATGTCGCTAAAGGATAGAGTCTACGACATGCATGAAGCATGATAGATCAATCAATTCTAAATAAAATAATCCTTTTAAAAAAATCATGGAGTAAAGAATAAAAATGATCATAATAAGGAGACAATATGCTATTGAAGAGCCTACAACATAACACGTCATGAAACCTCATGAGAGGGGTAGCTACCTGAAAATAATGAAGTGATGAGATCTCAATAAGTTATATCGTACTATGAACCGATATAAAGTGATACCTCATTGATGATATCTTTGATATAATATAACACAATATCGTAAAAGATTATGAGAATATGAATTTTACGTCTGTTAAAGCATGCTAGAGTAGAAATAATTATTAAGTGTAAGGGAGAATGATGCATCTTAGTAAGCATAAAACTTATTTGACTTGGAGTCTAAACACTAGAAGATGTCATACATTTAATATTGAATGTTGCCACTTGAAAAAATTGATATGAAAATTCCTGAATGATTCAAAATGCATGAAGCATATACAAGTTTTTGAAAAGCTTGTTTGTAATCCTCATAAGAAATAAATCGATCAAGAATTCTTTCGTATTGTTATGCAAGTTAATAACTTGAATTGGACTCTAGAAGAGTTTTTTTAAAGGCAACAAATTCTTTGCCGAAAGAAATTAAAGTGAGAAACTTGCAGGATTTTTTGGTCCTGGAGGGAAGATTCATAAAGGAGATAGAGGAAAGAACATTTCATCAAAGTTTTTCTACACACATGAGCTCCTAAGAACGGTACAGTGATATCAACATGCAACAGGTTTGTTCAACTAATACTATGGTTGACCTATTCGCCAAGTCTCTACCACCTACAACTTTCAAGAAGATGGTGCACAAACTTAGAATGAAAAGATTCAAGTTTTTGGACTGATGTTCACATTAGGAGGAGTTAATACACGATGTACTATTTTTCCCTCACAAGGTTATGTCCCATTGAGTTTTCTTGTAAGGTTTTTAATGAGGCATACATAATGCGTACTATTAGATATGTGTACTCTTTTTCCTTCACTAGATTTTTTCCCAATGATTTTATCTAGTAACTATCAAATAGACATTCAGGGGAGTGTTATAAATATATTTGTATTATAGTGAATGTCTACTATATGGAGTTTGTTAGAGAAACTTAGGAATCCTAGTTGGAGACCAAGTCAATTTTCCCCTTATAAATAAAGAGATTTTCCTTCGGTGTAAATCAGATTTGTGAGTTCCTTCAAGAAAACAGTAAGTCTTCTCTCTTCTCCTTACTTTCTTCTCATTGTTTTATATAGTTTCATTCCACAAAAAGAATATTTCAAGAATTTACTTATATTATTTATGCAGTATAAAGCATAAAAAATATATAAGTTGATCTAAGACTAGGTTAGATATGATACACTCATAATTTGAGTTAATTAAAAGAAGTAATATATGTGATGTGAGTTATTTGATAGAATAGCCTCCAAGGGATATAATATATGATCTAATTTCTCAATTTTAAATTGAATTTACTAACTCAACGGCTTTCTCTTTTATTAGGTATAATATGCATTTTGCAAGTGATTTTTTTGTTGTTTGGTTTTAGCTTTAGGAGTATGTTCTTAAAGAAACCTATTAAATTTATGAGTCCATATTCTATCATTTTTTTGTGTTCATCCTTTTTTTCCCTGTGTGGTGACATATGATGTATGAATTTGTAGTGGTAGGATCACTATAGCCTAAATTAATTACTTTAAAATCTTCATTCATTCTCTCTTTCTCCTTAATACAAATCTTTTAAGTAATTTGCAAATCTATTAACTTCAAAAGAACTATTTTTAAATTTTAATGAATTTTATCAAGTACAATAAATAATAAGATGCACAAATGATAATTTTCTTATTGATATTCTGATAATTAAATTTTGAATAACATATATTTATTTATAAGAAACAAAAATTTAATTGATCAATAAAAAAAATTAACTTTTAATAGGTCTTTAAGTAGCTCATTCGTAGAAGTTTGAAACTTGTATCATATGTGGTGTTTGAATACGAAAATTGTACTATGAAAATTGAAAGTCATTTGAAATTTTCATATTAATTTTGTAAGTAGAATTATGAAATATGTTTATCTAAATAAATTTATATGGTTATAATTTCTTAAATTTAGTGAATTTGAAATCATTTACCAACGTAATTAATACGTACTAATTTTGTGCTTGCATTGGATTCTTTTTTTTTTCTTATGAATTTATTTAATTTGTATTTGAAAAAATGAGATAAAAGGGCCACCAAAAAAATGACAAAAATATAAATATTAATACCGGTGACCTCACCTCTTCTATTTCTAGCCATATTATTATAAATAGATTTTCTACAAACGAAGTTTTAAGTGATGAAATTTTAGAGGAAATTACAAAATAACTAAAATGTTAAATAAAATGAATTAATGGTTAAAATTAAATATTTTTTCAATTTTCACATATATAAATTATTTTGTAAATCTAATGAAGTCTCTCATAACCCCGCACGAAGCACGACCATTTTAACTAGTTGAATAGATAATTAGATATGAGTCATGAAGGAGAATGTTTAAAATAAAATAAGAAAGCAAAATAATAAATAAATGAAGAAGAGAAAAAGATTAGTCAAAATGATTTTTTTTTTTTTGTTTCAATTTAAGAACTTGTCCAATCCGAAAAGAATAACAACATAAACCAATTAAAAAAGAACAAAAATATACTTTAATCTTTAAATAAAAAATATGCACATTATACGAAATTTATTGGCAACTGATGGTAGAATATAAAATGTTATTATTAATTATTGGGGTGTTCGTGGTTCGGTTTGAATCGGTTATTGAGTAAAACTAAAATCAAATCAATCTAGTCAGTTTTTTAAATTTCTACAACCAAACCAAATCAAACGAAAAAAATAACCGTCGGTTTGGTTATTGTCGATCGATTTGGTTCGGTTTGGTTTAGTTTTTCTGGTTTATCTGGTTTGAAAGTAACAGTAATTTTTTTGAGGACTTACGTCGATATAGACACAAACATCTAGCACATGAACAATCCACAAAAAAACTATTGTCGGTTTAATTGAGCAATACTAGAGTTATCATTACACGGACAAAGTGTTTCAATTAAGAGAAAGTGTGGCTATTTTATGTGAAGTAGGGTAGGTAAAGACTAGAATGAATTTTAGTAGACTTGAACTTAGGATTGTTATAGTTGGGCTGAAGTGTAGGGATTGAGAAAATTGTAAAGTTAAAGACTTAAATTAATTAAAATTTAATAAAATATTTATATTTTATTTATGAATAATATATAAATAATTATAAAATTTATATATCTAATTTATCGGTTCGATTTGGTTATTTTTGCGGTTTTTTTTTTGTAAAACCAAAACCAAACCAAATAATATCGGTTTTCAAAATTTAAAACCAAACCCAACCAAATATCGGTATTTTTAATCAGTTTGGTTCGAATTGTAGTTCGATTTGGTTTTTTAACCATAACCATGAACAACCCTATTTAATTCCAACATTGGGCTCTTCATTGTACTCTTATAAGTTATAACTCTTCATTTTTTTTCTTTAGCACAATAACTAATAAGAAGATAACTTACGTGCAATTATAATACCATTTAGCATAACTCTCATAAATGTGGGGAGGGAGTAATTTAAAATATTTAAGGGAATAAAGAGAGTGACTGTTCTAAAACATATCAAATTAATTTTTAAATGAGAAAAAAATACTCTCTTAATAGGGTGTCACATCGCTTTGATATATATAATTGTGTTAGTTATATTAATGGAGAGAAATGAAAATAATACAAAAAAGTTCTAAAAAATATAACTAATTTATTAAAAGGGTAAAAAGGTCTAGCAACTGGATATTTTCCTCTTTCAACTTTTGACTTATTATTTTCCCACATTTAGTATTTTAATATAATAAGATAAGATTACTATTTAATATTTAATTAATTAAATATTTTATAATTTTTTAGTTTAGCATAGGAAAAAAATGACAATCCAACATTACATTTATTAGATAATAAAAAGACAACTAGTGTCCATTAGATGTTATTCCAATCAAAAGATGTAATGGCTAAGGTGCAGCAGTATATGGAATTTTTATAACTTTTGTAAAAAAGTGAAAGTTCCATTTCTCAATTATCCGTTCAATGTATGTATACATTTGTTTATTGTTTAATAGGATGTAAATTTAATTTTTTAAGAGAGCTATAATTAATGAGTATTTATATTTTTATCCATAAATATTACTTATAATATTTAATAAGTAGTTATTTTATAATATTTGTATTTAGTGGAAAGGAAATGGTGTGTGTGTGTGTGTATATATATATATATATATATATATATGATTAATGGTATTACTGTACTGACTAAACTTTATAGTGGTATTTTGATATTATAACTTTCAACTTTTTTTGTTTTCACTTTTAGTAATATATGATGATTATGATGATATGATTTATTCATTAGCGAAACATTCAATGGTCTAGGTGGATTTGTTCTATTGAATGATCATGAATTCAAACTCCTTATCTAGTAATTTTAATGTTATAAATAAGACCCCTTTAAATTCAAAACGTAAAATAAAAATGATAAAATATGGCTTTGACTAGGCTCGAACGGATGTCAAGTGGGCAGATGTACTGGCCAACTATGTTGCTCGGACTCTTTAGAAACGTTGACGGGTGCGTGTTAGATCCTCCAAAAGTAGTGCATTTTTGGAGGATCTGACATGAGTACAACAACAATTTTGGAGAGTCCGAGCAACTTAGATGACCAGTACCAAGTGTCATCCTATGCTTTCCATGAGAGCCCTATTTATAATATTTAGTTTCTGCTAGTTTCTCAAGAAAGACAACATATATACATGATTTTTTCCAAAGTTAACGGGTGCACATGTACCCCCACCAATACACGTGGGTCCAACTCTATATATATATATATCAAAATCATTCGTCTTTTTGTTAAAGAACCGGATTTTAGGTCTTTCATTACCTTAGAAAGTTGTCTCATCAACAAATGAAGTCTCTACTTATATGTCTTTATTTTCATGTCCCACAATCTCAAGCTTTCTCCTTCATTATTGCACCTTCTAAACCTAGCATTTCATTCATTTTCAAGATTTTTTCTGGATTAGATCCTTATAATTCTGTGAGTGGGTTTTTTTTAAAAAGTCCAGGATTGCAATCCTTTACAAATCATGTAGAAGCACAACAAAAGGTGAGGGGACTTCACCTTAACCTCAAATATACATCAGCGATTGTCAAGCAATCCTCGCAAAAAGGGGAATTATTGAGCATGTCACTGCTTTATATTCCTGCATATCTAGAGACTGTATAGATTAGCTTACAAAAAATGAGTTTGGTCATATGTTATCCTTATATTAGGTACTTACATCTTGTCTAGCAAATAAACTCCTTTAATTCCACTAGGCAATTGATCTAGTGTGCTGTATAACATAAGTCCACTCCTCTTTGACCAGTTGCAGGGTGCATAATATTCTTTAAAATTGATTTAAGGTTTGAGTATCGTCAGTTAAAGATTAGGCCCAAGGATGCACCCAAGACTACATTCATGACTCGGTATGGGCACTATGAGCTCTTGGTGATGTCGTTTGGGTTGACCAATGCACCTGCAACCTTCATAAGTTTGATGAATGGTGTGTTCAACCCATTTCTGGATTCCTTTGTAATTATCTTTATTGATACATTTTGGTCTACTTGAAGAGTAAGGAAGAGCATGCAGACCATTTTCGTATTGTTCTGGTGTCCATGGGAAAGTTTGACTCCATTTGGGTTGTAGTTGACATACTGACTAAGTCGTCCCACTTTATTCCAGTCAGAGTAGACTATAATGCCCAGTAGTTGGCAAAGATTTAAGTTAAAGAGATAGTAAGGCTGCATGGGGTGCCCATTTCTATTATCTCAGACCGTTGTACGCAGTTCACATCGATGTTTTAGGGGAAGTTGCATGAAAAGTTGGGCACTCAACTCACTTTCAGCACAACTTTTCATCCACAAACTGATGGACAGTCGAAAAGGACAATTCAAATGTTGGAAGACATGGTAAGGGCATATGTAATTGACTTTGGAGGGCATTGGGATAAATTCCTATCTTTGTGTGAGTTCTCTTACAATAATAGCTATCACTCCAGCATTGATGTGGCACCGTTCGAAGCACTTTATGGGAGGGGATGTAGATCGTTCATATGATGGTTTGCGGCTGGAGATGTGAAACCTTTAGGGGAGGAGGGATAAGGTAAGGGGTATCCAAGCTAAGCTTCTAGCCACTCAAAGTCGATATAAATAGTACACAGATCGTAGGATAAGGGACATGACGTTCAGGTTGGTGAACAAGTTCTTCTAAAAGTGTTACCCATAAAGGGGGTGATGAGAGTCGACAAAAAGGGCACGCTCAGTCCTCGCTACATTGGCCCATTTGAGATCCTTGTCTATGTAGGGCCAGAGGCTTATAAGTTGGCTTTACCGCCTAGCCTATCTTTAGTCCATCTAGTGTGCCATGTGTCCATGTTGAAGAAGTATCATGGGAATGGAGATTATACCATCATGTGGGACTCAGTTTTGTTAAAGAAAAATCTTCAATATGAGGAGGAACCAATTGCAATCCTTGATCGTGATGTCCGAAATCCAAGAACCAAAAAGATTAAGTCAATGAAAGTTCAATAGAAGCATTGTGCGGTTGAGGAAGCTACTTAGGAAACTGAGAAGGACATGTGAGACAAATATCCCAGTTATTTGGCGATTCAAGTACTACTATATTCTCACATTAGCCAAATTTTCCTAGTTTGTCACTCGAAAACAAGTGATGGGTATATTAGTATCTATCATAACGACCTATTCCCATATCTATTCATAAGCCAATGAATAAGGAATTTGGGCTAGAAAACTTATCAGTAGTAACTTGGAAATTTCCTGCCTAGGCCACACTTGAACGAAATCTGAGTCAGGTAGGTCTAGGGTAATCTGGCAATGGATTGGGAATTTGATTATGAATTTAATAATTTGAGTGGATAGCCAAGACGATAAGGAGCCTGTACGACTTTGCAGAATTAAATTCGGGCGGGTAGAACCCCGTAATTGATCTTAGAGTGAAAGAGTGGTTTTAAAACGTCAAGGTTCGAGGGTGTGTTGTGAAATTGAGACTTGGATCACAAATTCTGAGTCTCCGTCTCCATGCAACCCGCCATGGCGAGATTGTTCCCGCTATGGAGGGGCCTCTATGGTGGGACTTGGTTCGCTATGGCGGGCCAGTCGCTAGTAAAAAGGGGAAAAGTCCCAAAAACGTTATTTTTTTGCAAACCTCATTCTTGGAGAGCAAAAGGGCAACCCAAGACTATTTATTCTGTTTTTTCACTAATTCTCATGCTAAAGGTAAGTCAATTACTCCCTATTTTGAAAATTGATTCTTAGAACTTAGGGAAGGGTTTTGACTTGAATTTAATTGTGGAAAAAGCCCTAGTTGTGTATTAGGATCATAGGGTTGGCCAAGGGTTAGTATATGGATATAATATGGGTAAACTGGGCCTCCATTATTGATCCTTTGCATAATTTACTTGTCTTAGATCAAGAAAAAGCTGGGAGACTCCGGAAAGGGAAAACTCAAGTTCTTTAAGAGTGTCCAACCTTGGTTTCGAGGTAGGTGATGCTTTGATTTCCCGTCTGTGTTTTATATGCATGCTAACTACTCCATTGTATTCATGCATATATGCGAATAGGGAAAGATAGAATAAAATGACTAATTGTGATTATGTAGCATGCAATGAACCTATTACGTGATTGTACGATACAAATGTGTAAATCATTCATTATGCTGCTTATTGTATTTGTGATTGTGGTTGATTAGATCGGGTGTCACGTTCCGACATATAATTAGACTGGGTGTCACGTTCTGACATATATTGGATTGGATGTCACATTTCGACAAATTATTGGATCAGGTGTCATTCCGACACACTAACAGTTTGAGTGTGTCTTCCATGAGAGGACCATCATGGACTGTTGCATTTGAGATTGATATTGTTAAACTGATATATTGAGCATGAATTAGTAAATTTTATTCCTTCTGTATATATGTGGGTTACTATGTTGTAGTTACGTGTGTATGTCTCAGTTATTGGAAATAGTTGTGTGATCCTACCAGCACACCGTTGTTTGTGTACTGATACTGCACTTGCTCTTTCTTTGTTGAGTAAAGGGCATGTTCTAGCAGCTGTTGAGAGACCTCAGCTAGGATATCACTGACTTGTCGAGTTCAAGGGTAAGCAGTTATTTCAGGCTATCATGGATTCATCTAGGATCTTAGTCCATTTCCATCAGACTTAGACCTTTCAGACTCTTATATATGTTTAATTGTTTTGGGGTTGCATCCCCTTATCTTAGACCGTTTAGTTAGAAGTTTTGGTACAATAACTTTCAGGTTCTAGGGGTTGAATTTCTGCTTGTTTATGTTTGTGTTTGGTAACTTACTGAGTTTATCGGAACTCAACTTTTAAATTGATTATTTAAACTTGTATTCACATCTTTAAATGTCTATCTTTTGGTTAGTAATTTGTAGTTGAGTTGTAGCAATGGTTCTCCCACCTGAGGGTTAGTGTGGGTGCTAATCAAGGCAGTTTGGGTAGTGACAAAACTGAACTTGTTAAAATAGAAAAAAATAGTACTACCTTGTGCTGGGAAAATTGATAAAATAAGAGGGCAATAGTAATAGCTTTTTGTGTAGTCTAACAGAAGAGGACTAAGAACAAAATGATAATGAAATTTGACACATTGTGGTAACTTTATAAAATGAAAAGAATGTGAAAAGTGTATTGAGTATTTAATTGATTGAAGTTTAAAAGACCAAAGATATAAATATTGTAATATGAAAAGTTTGATATCGTAACTGATAATTTTAAAAGGTTTGGACACTAACCATCTACAATAATTGTTGCAGAGAGAAAAGTAAACCCCCCCCCAGTGAAATTGAATTAATTATCCAATTGATAGAAGATAAACATTTTATCTTCTAACATGTAAAATTTATTAGAGAAATAGTGTTAATTAAGTGATCAGGACAAAATGGTTATTTTTAATATGGTAAGGGATATTTTCGCAATTTAACTTTCAACTATGGAGCTTTCCACTTTTAGTATGATATATGATATGAAAATATGACTTAGGCATTAGCAAATCTTTCAATAGTCAAGGTGGGTTTGTTCTACTAAATTATCATGGATTTGAATCCCTTATCTAGCAATTTTAATGTTAAAAATAAGCCCCCTTTAAATTCTAAACTTAAAAATAAAAACGACAAATGTTGCTTTGGCTGGGCTCGAACCGAGGTTGGGAGGGCGAATGCACTGCCCATCTACGTTATTCGGACTCTTCAAAAATGTCGACGGGTGCGTGTTAGGTCCTCCAAAAGTAGTGCATTTTTGGAGGATACAACATGGGTACGACAACAATTTTGGAGTGTCTGAGCAACTTAGCTAGTTAGTACCAGCATAACCAAGTGTCATTTTATGCTTTCCATGAGGGCACTATTTATTTTATTTAGTTTCTGCTAGTTTCTCAAGATAGAAAATATATATAAATGATTTTTTCCCAAAATTAACGGATTTACGTGCACCCCCACCTATACATGAATATGTATATATATCAAAATCCTTCGTCTTTATGTTAAAGAACAAAATTTTATGCATTTCATAACCTTACAAACCCGTTTCATCAATAAATGAAGTCTCTAATTATATGTCTTTGTTGTCATGCCCCACAATCTCAAGCTTTCTCCTTCATTATTGCGCCTCTTAGACCTAACATTTCATTCATTTTCAAGATTTCTTCTGGATCAAATCCTTATAATTCCATGTGTTTTTTTTTAAAAAAAAAATCAGAATTGCAATCCTGGTGATGTGCATATAAATCATGTACAAGAAAAAAAAAAGGGGTGGGGAGGGGGGGTGGGGGGGGACATCACCTTAAACCCAAATATACATAAGCAATTGTCAAGCAATCCTCGCAAAAAAAAGGAGAATAATTAAGCATGCCACTGCTTTATAGTTCCGCACATCTAGAGACTATATAGATTAGCTTACAAAAAAAATGGGATTTGTCTTATCTTATCCTTATTCTAGGTACTTGCATCTTATCTAGAAAATAAACTCCTTTAATCCCACTAGGCAATTGATCTAGTCTGTTGTATAACATAGGTCCACTCCTCATTGTAGCTATTTTTGCAAGATGATCAGCCATTGTGTTTACTTCTTTGTACCAATGAGTGCATCAAAAATCAACATTCTCTACTAAATCAGCAGTCTCATCCACGATAAATTTCAAGTTGCAATTTTGAGAAGTTCTATTATTTATCATATCAACCACGAGCAAGGAATCCATTTCTATAATGCCTTCTTGAGGCCTATTATTCTTGAACCATTGAAAAACATACTTAGCAGTTGTTGCCTCATCAACATTATGATCTTTACACCAAATGGGAATAGCAAACACAAAGATGAACTCTCCAGTGATATCTCTGGCCATGCCTCTTATTCCAGCCTTTCTGTTATGCTCCAGAAAACTTCCATCCGTGTTTAGTTTAATCATCCCTTGTTGTTGTCTGTTCCACACCACAATCTTATGACTAATACTTGGTCTCAAATTTTCAACCACTTGACATAGTTGATTCGAGTGGAGATCCATTGTTTGAAGTGGGAAAGCTTTGTCCATAGCAGCTTTGCTGTTCCAACTTATTTGTTGTTGCATTCCTCTAAATAAAAGCTTGTTTTCCTACCATATCTACAAGAACACCTCGCCTTCCAAAACTCCCAAAAAAATAATATTGGAATATTCTTAATCATCATTTTGTGTATTGCATTCATTCAAGGTGTCTGGCACCAATCTTGAAGGAATACTTTAACTTGCTTGTTTCTGTACACTACTCCCAAAGGTTGACGAAAAAACTTTCACACATGTTTTGTAGGCTCACTATCAATGAAGAGGTACTTGATAGTTTTTGGCATAGTTGTAGCACAACATAGGTAATCAAGATAGCTTTTCTCTCAAAACCTGCATATAACATCATTAATAGGTAGTTTAGATTTAATGAGTTTCCAAGATGAGAAAGACATTTTGAATGAAATACTTTTAAGTCAAATGTTTTTCCATATATGATCTGACACTCTAGTTTCATTTATGCAATTCCAAGCAAAGTTATTTGAATAGACACCATCGCTAGTAGCCTTCTAAATCAATAAATCACTTTTACTACTGGAACCAATTTTAATATTAATGATATGTTGAACCATCCACCGCGACAAGACATCTTTCAGACTCTATTCATCCCAAAACCAGATTGTTGATGAAGTTTTTCACTTGAATTTTGATAGAGTGACTCTGCTCAGGAGTGTAAGTTGCTAAAGATCCATAGCCTGTCCAGGTGTCCCCCAAAAACTACAGTCTCCCTTTTGAATGTTGTAGATTATATTGTACTCAGCTTTTGATCTGGTTTGAATAATATTCTTCCAAATATGTGTCACGACCCAGGGGTACCCCCTAGATGTAACAAGGCGTATGAGACCCCGAGAGGTCTCGTACAAGCCACTTGGCATATCATAACATAAAGTAATAGAAAAGGTGCAGAAATTTAGAACATTTTCAACACAATCAAAGTCTTATATAAAACGAGCAGAAGTCTAACAACATTGTCTCAAACCATCTAACATAAGAGATAAAATCTCGGGACGCAGCCCATACAATAGTCCAACATGAAAAGAAAGACATAAAAGAGATAAAGGGGTGATCTAATCCTCGAATACAATAAGGACTCACCAAAGTTGCATTTCCTTCATCAACTAAGAACCTAGCCACAGTGTGTGAACCGAGAGCACCGGACCCTACATTTGATAAGAACGTAGGCAAGAATATGCATTAGTACAAAAATGTACTAAATATGATGGCTAGCATAAACAACATATAAAATAAGCATTAGTCAACATAAGACATAAGGCATAAGCATAATCAAGACATAATAAGCATCATAATGAAAGAGGAATACTTCCTTAAGTAGCCTCACTTAACCTTAGCCAAAACTTAGGTCATCTGCCTCTAGTCAAGCTTACATCATCGAAGACATATCTAGCAACACTCCTAAGCAAATCATCTTCATAACACAATCATATCGTTCATACTTACTTTTAAAGACATGGGGATTCGCCTCTAGGCCTAGCTTATAAAGGTTAAAGGGTATTCGCCTCTTGCCTTACTTACTTTAAGATCACGGGTACTCACCTCCACAATCTCATCATATGACACGGGTACTCGCCTCCACATCGTTTCATAAGGAGCATGGGTACTCGCCTCCATGTCCATTCATCATAGTAAGAACGTGGGGACTCACCTCTTGTTCAACTCTAACGAGTATGAGAATCACCTCATATCCTTACATATGGAGGTCAAAGGTAATCGCCTCTAGCCTCATCAATTACATAAGCTTTTAGTCTAGATTCATTTTAGGTGA
This sequence comes from Solanum pinnatisectum, assembly GCA_035578085.1. Taxonomy (NCBI): domain Eukaryota; kingdom Viridiplantae; phylum Streptophyta; class Magnoliopsida; order Solanales; family Solanaceae; genus Solanum; species Solanum pinnatisectum. The sequence goes on from CM069076.1 coordinate 30,763,210, forward strand.
GCAATCCTTTCAACCTAGAATCATTCATGTGAGTAAACCTTTCACATTCATACATTCATAATTAGGCAATTCATATGGGAAGTATCCCTTCCTCAACAATAACATCAATTACCAACAATTCATATCATAAGCTTCACTCTCAAAGAACTAATTCTCATGATCATCATCTAAGCTTTATTCTCAAGAAAGTAACATCATATTCATCATATATGCTTCAATGTCAAGCAATTCTAGTCATAATTCATCAATCCTATAAGGAGATATCAAAACCCATAAAGTTTCCCTTCAAGGCATCAAACCCAATTTCATCTATTCTAGGTTGGAAACATGGAATAGGTATGGGTACATGTAATTTCATCCTAAAAACATGTAATCCTACCAATTCAATGATAAACAATAATAATCCACTCAATTGGATCAACATTCATCATAACCCACAACATTGGAAGAAACCTAACTAGAATTGGGGAAATTCCTCTTCAAATTGTGGAATTCTAGGGGACTCCATGGGAGGAAGGATCACATGGATGAAAAGCCATCATACCTTGATTACAAAGCTCTTACAAGCTTGAATATTGGAGACTTGACTTGACCTTAGCTTCAATTTCTTCCTTCTTCTTCCAACTTCTAGAGAGAGAATTTTTTAGAGGAGTTTTGGGTTTTCTTTTAAGATTTGAGAGAATGACTTGAATGAGGGGTTTTGGGGGTTAAAAATATTTATATAGGTGCTTTAGACTTAGGCAAAACGACACCATTTCAATTTAATTAAAATCGAAAAGACCCTTAAGTCCCTAAAATAACCGTCCAGGCCTAACCCACGAGACCACGATTGTCGGACTGTGGATGGACCTAAGGTCCGTCATGGTCACACGTGGTTTGGTGTCAGAGATTTTCTTGGCCACCCACGACACCCCAAACCACAGGCCGAGGACCCATCTACGGGGTGTGGGTCCTGGCGTGGTTCTACGTTAAGCAATTTCCAGGGTGTCCACCCACGGGCAATGGTTGGTCCCTAGAAGGTGAAATCTTGGAGTTTTTTTTAACATGCTATGCCTTCTACTCGAATTCGGGGTGTTATAATATGTGAGTGGACAAAACACTTGGCCTTAGTGAATTTAGACCAAAAAGTATCTTGACACCTGAACCTCCACCACTTCTTTAAATTGAGGATATCACAAATGTCTTTCATGTTTCTCATAGCTAATCTACCATCATTTCTGGGAAACACATGTTCTTCCAAAAGCTCCAATGATATTTGTCTTTCTCTGTTGTGGAGCCCCAAAAGAACCTACTGAAATGTCTCTCCATAAGCTTGATAATACCTTTAGGAAGAGTTAAAGTAGTGAGAGTGTATATAGGCAATGATTGGAGGATATGTTTAATGACAATATTTTTGCCTCCGTATGAAAGCATGTTGCTTTGCCAACCATTGAGCCTTTTGATAACTTTCAATAACAACTTCTCCAAATATTAATTTCTTTTCTTCCCAACATAGATAGGACATCCAAGATGATCAAAAGGAAACTCCTTTTTAAGGAAATCAATAGAACTTCTAATTTTTTTAATCGTACTAGGTCCTATACGTGGAGTAGTAAGGTAAAAACATTTATAGTTGTTCATTTTTTCGCCTGAACTTTTCTCATACCAGTGAATTTGCTTCATAATCATCCTAATGGATTTGGAATTCCCACCAGTGAATATCAGTGAATATCAGAATGTCAGCAGCACATGATAGATGATTAATAATCAGCCCCTTCATGGACATAGTAAAAGGAAAGAAATGATCATTTTGAATAAGTGTGTTAAGCAATCTAGCTAAAACTTAAGCACCAATGATTAAAAAAAAAAAAGAGAAGGAGAGAGAGGTATTAATTACTAAATAGAAGGATTTAGCCTTTTAGAAAGAATTTTAGTAATGACTTTACTTGAAAAAATACTAAGGCCTCTAGGTCTCAATTCTGAAACAATTAGGAGAATCTACTTTTGGGATTAAAGTAAGAACGGTATGAGAGAAGATTTTAGTTAGTTTTCCTTTCAAGATGAAAAACTCAACAAAACCAAATACATCATCCTTGATAATATCCCAACAAGATTGATAATATTTACTTGAGCACCCATCAGGGCCAGCAGCACTATCTAATTTCATCTCAAAGATGGCTTCTTTAATTCATCTTCTTGAGGGAACTTGATAATGCTAAGATTATCTTCGTGGGTGATGCATTCAGTAATACAATCTAAAATATTAGGATCAACATGGCGCTGCTTTAGATTAAAAATATGTTCGTAATGTTTGATTGCAGCTTTTGCAATTTTTGCATCTTTAGTAATCCATTTCCCTTTATTGATTATTATTCTACTCAGGCTCAACCTTCTCTTCCTATCTCTTATCATGAGTGGAAGTACTTTCTACTACTGTCACCATCTTCATACCATTTAATCCTAGCCTTGCTTCATTAAAGACTCTTGCTTGTTGAGCCAATATACGTATTTGGCATGCCCCTCGTTCAACTTTTGTCTACTATTTTAAGAGTTGTTAATCATATCCTGTCACGACCCAAAAATAGACGTGATAGCACTTTTTTTTCACCAAGAAAAGTCAGCCTCAGTCCAACGAATTATGAAAGATATGCGGAAAATAGTAAAAATTAAGAACAAGATAAAGTAGAAAACTTTTTCTTCTATTAAGACCCTTAAAATCTAGTTGTTACTTGTACAAACTCCTAAATACATAAGTACGGAATTAGGAAATGAATACAAGTCTCAATATTTGTTTCTCAAATAGAACAAAGTGTAAGAAAAGGAAAAAGAGGGCACACCAAATGACAAGCAACTACCTCTTCAAGTCTTTGACAAGCGTCGTGAACTAAGAAAGAGAAAGAGATCACGCGGGTCAAGTCCATATTCATGCTTTCAAGCATTTCATCAATAAATCAACAACGGTTACAATAAGGCAATTGACATCATCATGATCAACACATAGCCTTTTTTATTTCAACCCCTTATTATTAGTTTAGATGTATCAAGTGGACAATTTAAACCCTTCACCTCATCCACATCACTCCCAACACACAATCAACGAAGGAAGCATACGGATTTGACTAGAATACAAGGTTTAGGAAGCCAATTGCCTTAAATCAATCAACAATCACTTCAATAGTTGAGTGTTCCCCTTTCGAATCACTTCCAAAGCCACACAATCTATGCACAAGCAAGTATTCAATTAAATTTCCGAAAACAACAATACCCACATCAATCCTCTTGAAAGGTGGGTCAATTAACTCAAACCCCCATTCAAAAAAACAAGGTTTGAATCTAAAATTTAATACTTGAAAATGATGTTGAAGGCTTTATGAACTCATTAGAGAAAATCATTTCGGAAAAGGGATCCAAACTATTTCAAAATCACTATTTAAGCTAAGAACTTGGGTTCTTGAAAAACTTGCCATAAGACTACATATATCTCACATTTGGATGTTAAAACTCTTAATTAATCAATAATAAATGAAGTTTTAGGATCAAGACCACTTAACCAAATGATCTATCACAGAAAATCCTTTCAATATCACCACCAAGGGTCTTCAAAGCTCAAAAATGGTGAAATGGGGCTTGAACCCCAAAAATGGCAACAAACACCCCCATATGTCATTTAAGCGCCAGGAGTTCACAAGTGTCATCACATATATTTTTAGGTCGTGACAAAATAGTATCGGAGCCCAGGTTTGTAGGTCTCACATTTATATATACCTAATCTACGTAGAGCCTCGAGGATCGATACAGAGACGTCTGTACTTGTCTTTGAGAGCCTATGAAGACTATTGGGAAACTTCTTTTTTGTTTATTCTTTCTTATCGTGTGTGGTTACCTTCTTTAGTATTGAGCTACCGTATGTTCTTTTGACATATGACGAGAACTAGAGCTACTATTACTGGTGGTAGAGGGGAGGTAGTTCCTAAGACAGTCGTTGAGGCCCCATCTAGGGGAGAGAAAGAGCCCGACCTAGATGCCATGTTCGTGGAATGACACTGGCTAGAGGTCGTGCCAATGGATTAGCACATGCGAGGGGTCATGCTAGAGAGGTCTCTCCAAAGCCTCAGAATGATGACAGAGAGAATTGAGTTACTCCAGAGCTCACATCCACACCTTTGCTTCAAGGTACCTTACTAAAGGTTTTGACTGTGTTCGAAAACTTTTCTTGAGGTGGCAGTGCGACCGACACACTATAAGACTCTCAAACTAGAGTGGTGGATCACACCCAAGAGCAGCAACAAGCCCCAGTTATTTAGGACCCAGTGGGGTAGCCACTAGTGGATCCCGTTGTTGGGAATGATCTTGCACCAGCAGTTAGGGGACAAGTTGCACCACCGGTTGTTCTTACAAAGGATGAGCAACGCAGGTATGAGAAATTTTGAAAGATGTACCCATCTCACTTTCATGGTGTAAATATCGTGGATGCTTATGAGGTTTTGATTACATGCAAAGAGTTGCTAAAGGTTGTTGGGTTAGCTAAGTCATATGGGGTTTTATGCTACCCTCAAACTTCATTCGCTAGCAAGAGAATGGTGGACATATCATTCAGGTTCTTTACCAGTCGAATTGCCTCCAGTGACTTAGGAGATATTTTTCCAGTTTCTTTTATACCCACTTCATCCCTTAGAGCGTGAGAGAGGAGAGTCGTTTGAGGTTTGGGAATCTAAGACAAGACATCTTATCCGTTACAGAGTATAAGGTCCATTTTTGTCAGTTGTCTAGCATGCTTTGGCCATTATTCCAGATGAGACAGAGAGGATTCATAGATTTGTGAGGGGGAAGACTTTCTCTATCAGATTAGCTATGTTTAGGGCATCCCAAGAGGTGGCTTCCTTACGGTCCATTGTGAGCATCGTCAAAGAGGTGGAATTGATAGAGAGAGGAGTTTGGGGACCTTAAGTGTCACACCCCGAGGCTACCTCCTTGACATAACACGGGACATAGAATCACAAGTGACCCCAAGCTAACCCTGTGTCTGATATATCATAAGCATATTGAATATAACTAAGTAAAACAGATACTATGCGGAAGCTAAAAATAATGAATATCTTAAATGGGGAAAACCCCAACTAGTCTGAATATGTAAAAAATACTAAGAGTTTAGTGATAATTGAACAATCACTTAACAACTCAAGCTGAATCTACTACTATATCTGAAAATCCTTTCACTGAGTTGAGTTGTTGGGACAAGCCGTAGCTAACTCTAACAAAACTGAAAACTGAAAGTAAAGACTAAACTGAAAGCATGTCTATTGTCCTCGAAGTATGAGGACTCACCACTAAAGCTGTTAAATACGAATCGATAATCGATCTAAGTGCAATCTAAATGCAAAGTATCTGAACCTACATCATGAAAGGATGTAGTGCAGAGCATGCGTCAGTACTTGGAATGTACTAAGCATGCAGGTTATAAATACTAAGTTGAACAAATATATATATAAGAGTTGAACAAAGCATAATTGAGAAATTACATAAACTGAGTAAGAATGTAAGTACTAAAACATAACTGAAAATCTAAACTGAATGCAATGAACAAGTGCTAATTATGAACATGACATGCTAACCGAATACTGAAGTATATATTGAAAACCTGGTAAAATACACTAAGAGTCTGATTTTGGGAGCTAATATTAACCGACATAAAACCACGTGAGCTAAGCATGGAGTCCGATGTATATGCCCCATCGAGAGGACCCAATATACCTTGTCAAGGGTATAAAGGCATGACTGGCGTGATCACTATATCTGATGCCCAACAGAGAGGACTTATACTCCTACGGGGGCATGTAATTCTGGGACTATGAGGGTACGCTGAACCCTAGTCCAACTCGGTACTAAGTCTACTCCCAACTAAATATACATATGACACATTATGACTAAAAAACTAAATTACTGAATAGCTCAGAATATTGACATACAAATCTGAGAATGCGACATTTAAATACTAATAATGTAACATTTGAAATCTAGAGCATGATTATCTGTTTAACTGACCTAATAAGTGCAATCCATGAACTAAGAGAATCTATACAACTACGGTGCTGAGTTTCATACAAGGAACTTTCCAACTATTCCAAGAAAACATGCTATTTGATTACGAATACTACAACAGTTAAATCACAACAACTATCCAAGGATTTAGAAACCCTAGGTCTAAACAAGATATGGAGAATCACAAATCGACTGAATTCTAGGGACCTGGTGGATGAAAGGAACTCATTAGTGAAATTCCACATGCTTGGTTATGAAATCTACGGAGAAATCCTTAGATTTCAGGGCAGAAACTTGAAGAAAACCTACTGCGTGTTATTGAGAGGGCTGGTCGACTTTCCCCTTCTTTTTGCTCTAATTTTGATGAATATTGGTGAATAAAGGTTTTAGGTAGGTTCTAACTAAATTACTAGGTTTAAACTGAGTAAAATGACATAGTTTAGGTATTAAACGATGTAGTCTAAATGTATGAAGCATAGGGGAAAGACAAAAAGGACCCTGACTTAATAGCTGATGAGGCCATCGACAGACCCTGACCGACGGACCATGGATTGTTTGGCAATCCATCCTGGCAGGGTGTCGTCTGGCATGTGAGACTAGGTCTTGGGTCACGATCCATGGACCTTGGACCACAAATCGTGGTCCCACCTATGGTCCGTAGGTCTTGCCGTGGGTCATGATTCTTCCGGGAGTTTCTGAGTGGCCAACCACGGACCATACCTATGGTTAGTGGTCCAAACCACAGGCCCTGGTTTGGACTCTGTCGGTGGCACCTGCAGGTTCTACAAATCATTATTGGCTCTTTCCCTAATCTGGGGTGTTACATTATCTCCCCCTTGAAAACATCCGTCCTCGAATGAAGTCTAAGCTAGCTGAGTATGGAGGGAAGGGGCTGCAATCCCTACCACTAAGTACTAGAAACTGATATCTCACTGAACTGACTTCCAAGAACATGCAAATATGCTGAAATAAAAGAACCACTAAAAGAACAAGATATTGAGACTAAATTTACGCAAGAGTAAACTACGAGACCAGAGAGGAACTATTATCTCAAGATGAAACAGAATCAAAAGGAAAGAGCATCTTATAGCTTGCGTTGTCCCTTAAATAATGAGCTTTGACGCCAAAGCGGTGAATAAAGAGGAAGAGATAATTTAGGGACAACGCAAGCTGTAAGATGCTCTTTTGTCAAAACCCCAATCAGGGATAACACAAGTTGTATGGCCCGTGAGTGACAGACGTAGTTCTTGGAGTGATCAATTTACACAAGCAGAGGGTGTGCTTTGTGATGTATGTGAATCCATAATTATTGTAGAGATCCCTATTTCTTTTCACAACATTCTTTACAGGTTCCTAATTTATCAAGGTAAATATTATCATTAAAGACTTCATATTTCAAGGATATGGCTAACTTTCTTTTTCATCCAACTGTAAGCCCCAAAATGATTTATTTCTATCATATATAGGTGAATTATAGATACTAATTGAATTATTTTTATTTTTATGGATTTTGGTAATGCCTCTTTTCTTTTTCTTTTTGTTTTCAAATTTTGATGTTTCGGTAAAGGATCCTAAAGTCAGTTTGGAATTCTACTCCAATGTACTAGGCATACTGTAAGTTTTGTACCTATCTCAAATGTCTGCTATGCTTTTTTATTTTTCTTTTTTATTATGTTAAATAGTTTACCATTATTGCTAAAAATAACAATTTAACTATTAATTTTTAAAAATTAACGTTATTTATTTTCTTATTCTCTCTAATATATTATGTTTTGCTAATGCTTATATTGGTAAAATACAATTTAATAGAATTGAATTTCATGTCTTTAACTTTTTATAGAATTTTGATGTTGTATGGTGTTTGATTAAGTTTAGGAAGCTTTTGCTTGAATTTCCGAAATAGTATTTTGTTTGGTGTATACGAAACTGAACATTATTATTATGAGTGTGATCAATTCTCTAATTTCATGAAATATAGATGTATTTTTCTTCATTGAATCATGTTTTGCTCTTAATTAGCCAAATGAAGTGTTGAAGTGGTAATATAACTTGTACCTTATCCATTAATACACTTGCTCAAGAGACTGAATTTCTCATAGAGCAAGTTCAGCATACTTTATGGGATATGAGGTAAGTTTCGAAAACCTTTATAGTTAGAATGTTGTTTAACATCAAGTTGTCTTTAAAAAACCATTTTTATATGTTAACGAAATCAACTTGCTGCTCTTCTAAAGTTTCTAGTGTGAGAGGTGAAAAGTTTAGTGATTGATTGAGATGGTGTTTGTGAGGACAAAATATAGCTTAAGGAGTGATGCTTTCATCTTCTTGGGTGTTTAGAAAAAGACATGATAACTCTTGTTGTCTCTTTTTTTTCTTACTTTTTTGCGTTGGTTATATTTCTTTTGAATAAAAGGTCTATTGAAAACAACTTCTCTATCCTACAAGCGTAGATGTAAGGCCTATGTACATTCTATAAGAGTTGTATATGATTATGAAAGCGTTAGTAGTATTGATACAATGTGTGATATTTATACATGAACAAGTATAGAAGTGAAATAAGTTTGTTGAACGTAAGAGACCTAAAGAGAAGAGAAACTAACTACGTATATGACTCAAACATACTAACGTACTAGGACTCTGTATCCTTATCCTTATCATGCCCCCTCAACATTGGCTCAATTTTCTTGAAACCGATGTTGCTAACAAAGTGGACAAAGGACCTTCTAGGAAGTGCTTTAGTTAAGGCGTCTGCTAGTTGAGTTCCTGTTGGAATGTGATGAACTAAATTTTTTCCACTTTCCACTTGGTCACGGACAAAATGAAAGTCAATTGCGACATGTTTCATTCGACTGTGAAAGACTGGATTACGGCACAGGTAAGTGACACCAATGTTATTGCAAAAGACCTTAGGGGGACAAGGCAGCTTGACACGAAGTTCTTACAATAGGGTTGTTAGCCCATTTAGCTCAACTACAGCACTTGCTACAGCCCTGTATTCCGCTTCTGTTGAAGATCTGGCAATAATACGTTGCTTGTTGGAGCACCAACTAATTGGATTATTTCCAAGAAAAATAACATAGGCTGAAGTGGAGTGTCTAGTATCGGGATTACCAGACCAATCTGCATCTGAGTATGCAAGTAACTGAGAAGAGTTACCATGTTTGAAGTGAAGTCCATAGATTATAGTACCTTTTAGATAACTAAGAAGCCTCTTTGTTGCTTGCCAATGCTTAGTTGATGGAGAGTGTTGGAATTGAGTGAGCTTGTTTACTTCAAAGCATATATCAAGCCGTGTGAAGGTTAGGTATTGCAATGAGCCAATGACCTGCCTATGAAGTATAGCATCTGTTGAAAGAGAACCGTCATCCAAGGATAAAATTTCACTTGTGGATAGAGGAGTGCTCGCACTGTTTGCATCCAACATATTGAACTTGTTGAGTATGTCCGCAATGAAGCTACTTTGTGTCAGATTCAATCCATGATCATGCAGAATAAATTCAACACCTAGAAAAAAATGTAAATGACCGAGATCCTTAATTGAAAATCTCTCACCCAACAGCTTAATTGTTGCATAGACTTGCAAGTTATTAGAGCCTGTAACAACAATATCATCAACATAGATCATAACAATAATAAGAGAACTAGGAGAGTATTTGATGAATAAAGAATCATCAGATTTGGAATGAGCAAAGCCGCATGACAAGAGAAACTTCTTTATTTTAGTATACCACACTCGTGGTGCATGGCGAAGTCCATAGATAGATTTGTGTAGTTTACACACGTGATTGGGAAATCGGGAATCTACAAATCCAGGTGGTTTTTAATTAAAAACGACATCATGTAGAGTACCCTGTAAAAAGGCATTGTTTACGTCAAGTTGATGCAACGGCCATTTAAGAGGCACGGCTAGGGACAAGATAAGGCAAATAGCTGTGGTTTTAATAACTAGACTGAAGGTGGAATGAAAGTCAATACCAGGACGCTGATGAAATCCTTTTGCCACTAATCTGGCTTTATAATGCTCTATGGATCCATCATGCTTATGTTTGACACGAAACACCCATTTGCATCCAACTACGTTTTGAGAGGGAGTAGATGGAACCAATGACCAAGTTTTATTTTTAAGTAAAGCTATGTGTCTTCTGTCATAGCAGCCTGCCATTCAGGATATTTGGATGCTTGACTAAAGGTATTTGGGGTAAGCGGAAGGTGTTTTACGGTGGAGGTTGTAAGGTGATCAAAAATCACTTTGGGTTTAAAACTATTATTTTGAGACCTAGTGACCATTCGATCTAATGGTGTTTCAGGAGTTGGTTGTGGACATGCATATGGACTGTTATTTTGAGAAGGACAAAAGGACAAAGAATGTGTAGGAGGACTTATAGTGGAGCCGGTTGGCCTTGAGTGTGTGATCCAAGAGTAGACATGGAGTTGACCAAATCAGTAGTAGCAGGAATTGGAATTGAGTCTGCAACTATAGGAGGTGAAAGAGATTGTGAGGAAGAGGAAGAACTGGAGGGGTCATCTAGACATAACCATTTTTCCATGTGCGAGACTCGCGGACAAGAGAACTGAGGATAGTTGATTTTGAATGGAAAAATATGTTCAACAAATACGACATGCCTAGAGATATAGATTTTTAAAGTGGCAAGGTCTAGGAAAGCATAACTATTGGTAGTAGCGGAATATCCTATGAACGCACAAGGGTTGTACTTGGGATCAAGTTTGGTTGACGTGTAGGGCTTTAACCATAGATAACAAAGACAACCAAAAACCCTTAGTTTAAGAGGGTTTGGGGTAGTGTTAAAGAGACACTGAAATGGAGATTTAAGACCAAGAAGTGGTGTAGGAAGCCTGTTCTAAACTGATGTTAAAGTGTTTATTTGCAGCAGTGAAGGCTAAGGAGCAACTCAAGGACATAATCGAGTAAAAAGGAGCGAAAAAGCTGAAGAAGTTGAAGGAATGTAATCATGGTGATCACTATGACCACTCGGCGGGTCGTCAAGTGGCTCTTTAGCTCGCCTAAAGTTCCAGCATGCCAGTCTTAAGGAAGAACCTACTTGGCAATGGAAATGGACAGTCGGTGGTCCACCGAACGAATCGCCGACATCGACCCTAATTGCCTAAAGTCACAGAACCCTGAGTATAAAGAGCCAAGGAAAACCAACGATGGAATAGAGCAAAGGGTGTGTCGCTGACTTGGTTGGCGATGCCTGACTTGATTGGTGATGCTAGACTTACTTCACCTAATGATCCTAAAGGAAAAAATTTGGGAAACTATAAATTGAAATTTCAAAAGTTGAAAACATTTCCAAACATTGTAGAATCCAAGTCGAGTCCCATCAAATTATTTTCTGAGTTTTCCATTTTAGAACATAGAGCGTTTGAAACTTGGTTTAGGTGAATTGCAATTCATTTTTTGAATTAAGTTGATTTGAAGCATTGTAGGGATTTGGAAACCATTACCCACTTCATGGCTAACATAATTGGTAATAGTTTTTTCCTTTTTATGATGTGTGGCTAAAACACCAATTCTTGGGGTGTGATCATGTGATTATTGGCTTAATTAGCTTATGGATTTTGTTGTTTACTGATTTAAATGCTTAATTGAAGTGGGTTTAATCGATAGTTGTGTATTAATCTATGAATTGTAGTTGCAAATGTAATTCTAACTTAGTGTTCTAGGCTTGCTTGAAAAAGAGGTTTTAGAACCAAGGTTTTTGATTGATGATTGTAGGTATTAGGTTGATGTGGGTTCAACTCGAGAGAGTGAATTCCAAACTCGATTCTACCTATCTAGCTCGAGAGAGTAGATAAATTAAGGTTTTGGGCTATTTTCAGTGTTAAGCTTGTCGAGGTTTGAGAGAATTTGCTTGAATTGTAATAATTGTTCGAGAGAAAGCTATTACGTTTATAGTCTAGCCTATCTACTGAGATTTATCAATTGTTAGTAAATTCCAATTACCCATATAGCGAAATTAGCCTATAATTGATCACATCATCGAGAATTCCTCTCTACTTGTTGTTTCCCTTGTTTTAGTAATTGTTCTAGTTGCTAATTGACAAACCAATCCCCCTATCTGACATTCGTTGTCAACCTCTTCGATTTATCTAAATGTTTTCGATAATTTCTATTCATATAATCGATCAGACCACATTTATAAATTCATAATTGAATTCAAACTTGTACCGCTCCCTATGGGTTTGACCCCAACTCTTCGTTGAGTTTTATACTAAATTACAATCATCTACACCTAGTATTGGATAAGGTGCAGTTGAGCGTTCATCAAAAATGGCGATGCTGCCGGGAAGTCATGTTTAGAATTCTCTTATTGAAGTTTAGATTGTGATCTTTTTGTATTGTAATTGAATTGACTTATTTTGTTTTGTGTTTGTTGTTGGCTGTCTTTGAATAGAGGACGAGATGAGAGTGAATGGGAGTAACGGTAGCCAACTTGGCCACCAAGATGCTATCGATAATCTGAATGATGTCAATGACCCAATTCAATTGGATGGCGTAGATGTTATATGTTTACCTTCGGTTGTGGGAAATATTGTCCATATCACTAGCACAATGTTGCAACTCTTGCAAATGAAAGGATTATATGGAGGGCTGGCTCATGAGGATTCCCATGATCATTTATTTGAAACTTTGTGGACGTATGTGGTCCATTCTCGTTCAAAAACATTTCACAAGCATCAGTCTGTCGCCGGTTATTCCCTTTTTCTTTTATGAGGGAGGCTACCAAATGGTTAGATGATTTACCAAGGGATTCCATTACCACCTGGGATGAACTCACCAAGGCATTCTTTATAAGGTTCTTTCCTCCTTCAAAGATGATGGCATTGAGAGACAATATCCAAGGCTTCAAACGTTTGGAGGGTGAGCCAATCCATGAGACGTGGCTGAGATTTCAAAAGTTGTTACTTCAATGTCCGACTTACAGGCTTCCAAACAACGTGTTGTTACAACACTTCTACCATAGTTTGGACTCGGTGAACAAAGGTGTGGCTGATCAACTTGTCCAAGGTGGTATAATGCAACAGTCATTCGAAATAGCATCTAATCACCTCGATGGCATGACCAAGATTAACAAAGCATGGTATACTCGAGAGGACCAAGTGTCTCCTCTAACCTTTAGAATGACAAAAGAGAAAATTGAGAAGGACCATGAGCGAGACCAAAATATGGCCAAAATGATGACCTAGCTGGATATTTTGTCGAAAAATGTGATGGGTAGTGGGTTGAAGAGTGTAAATATTGTTGGTGTTAGTGAAGCAAGCCCTGAGGAGACACGCTTTGAGGCTCTATATAATGAGGAAGTGAATTTTCTTGCAAATTAAGAAAAAGGTTTCCGTCCGAGCTATCCAAGGCCGAGCGGGAATCCAAGTTAGAATAGAGCAATGGATGATGGATGGAGAGACCGTGACAGAGAATGGCACGATCGTGGTGCTAATTGGAAGGAACAGGATGGTGACAAGGAAAGATACCTTCTACCCCATGAACGTCAAAAGCCAAAAGAGCAAAGGGCTGACCCAAAAAACTTTCATACGGAAGACATGCTTGCACGCATTCTAAATAAAATGGAAGGGTCAAACAAGGTGTTGAAAGAAATGAAAGAGGATGTCTCCACCCTAGATCAAGCGGTCACCTCTCACTCAGTATCCATCAAATAATTAGAAATGCAAATGGGTCAAATCTCATCTCATTTTAACCTAAGGCCAAAAGGGGGTCTACCAAGTGATACCTTGGCTAACCCGATAAATGAACCTTGAAAGTGTATCCACGTCATGCCACGACATTAAATAAGGCACTTTTCAGGAGCCAACCCAAGCTTTAATGATTTTATTACTGTTGTTTGAATAACGGGTGTTAAATTTACAGGTTGAAAAGTTGAAATTTTGAAAAAATGGCAGCAATGCAAGCCAAAGGTCCAGTTGGCAAATCACTGAACAGGTCAGCGAGCCCGATTGGAATCGCCGTTAGAACCACCTAGCTTGCTAAAGGTTCTATAAAACTCGGAGGGCTATAGTACCACTCAGTGCATCGCCGAGTGGGTCGATGACGCAAGTCGTGGTCGCCGACTGGCGCGTAAACTAAAGAGTTTTTAAAGGCCAAACCGTTTTAAATTCAAAATCTCTACATTTTCAAACTTTTCAACTTCCTTACTCTCGCAACCGCTTATATTTTTGTTCTTGTTGTTTACATCCCTACTTTATTTAAATAAGGAGAAACGTCGTGGTGACTAAAAAAAATAATCAATTAATTGAATTTTAAAAGAATTTTAAGAAAAGAGAGTTTTAAATGAATCGCCACCTAATTTTAGGAAAGACTAGAAAACCAATTAAAAAATGTCTACGAAACCAGTAGATTCTAGGTAAGGGCTCAAGTTATTTCAAAGGGAGGGGGTTAGGCATCTTTCGAAATCCACAACTATGGGTCCCGACTGAATTCATTTTTTTTTAAAATTGAGGAGGAGATAAAATAATATACAAGTATAATAAACATGTAATATACACAAAACAATAAAATAAAACAACAATATAAGAAACGCCCTAAGGTTTGCCTAACATTGATATATACACAATAATGAATAAAGAATATGATTCGAACTTCATTCGAATAGCTTCAATGAGAAGCAACTCTGGGTACCTGTAAAGACACTTAGTAAAAGTGTTAGTAATAAATAAATATAAATAAAAATGAATGAATCAAATAATAACTTAAAAATAAAAACTCGTCTTATTAACATGAGAGGCCTTGAAATCGATGGTAATTTCTTCATTGGCCAATTTTAACAAACAAAATATATGAACTTAAACTAAATTAATGTCTTCTAAAATGGGGAGGCCTCAAAAACCGATGGAGAGATTTTTTCATTGACCAATTTTAACTTATCTTGCTCGAATTAATTATAAAGAACAATAATACATCAAAGATATATAAGTACCAACCCTTAAAATTGACAACAAAAATAAAACAATGACATAATAAAGTATAAAAAAAAACATTCAATAATCAAATAAAATAAAACTTAGCAGCAACATTCAATAATAAGGAAGCTTAACAGTAACATAAGGCAAAGTAATTTTGGAATTAGAATTTATTCACCCACCAATAATAAATCATAACAAAAACACAATAGCAAACATTTCTTGACCAAGTATCAACCCACAATCACCAAGTCATGTATAGATTAATAATAATTCAAGACCATAATTAGAGCTGTCAAAATGGGCTTGGCCCGCTCCAACACAATCCTTGAATTAAGTGGGATTGGACCTAATTTTTTTTGGCCTATTTAGGAACGAGGCTTTCTAGCCCAACCTCATTTGGCCCGCTAGCCACATAGGTCCAGCCCGCAAGCCTTAGAGGCCAGCCCATGGGCTATGAATATTTAAAAATACTTTTTATATATATTTTTAGTAGTGTTTTATTTG
Source organism: Solanum pinnatisectum (assembly GCA_035578085.1). Lineage (NCBI taxonomy): Eukaryota > Viridiplantae > Streptophyta > Magnoliopsida > Solanales > Solanaceae > Solanum > Solanum pinnatisectum. The sequence goes on from CM069076.1 coordinate 30,778,669, forward strand.
TAAAGTTTTTATCAATAAATATTTTTAAAAATAAAAAATCAAGTCTTTTAAACTAGCTAGTTTTTTGTGGGAGGAATGGTGGAATGATCAACATTTTTCCGCTAAATCTTACGTTGACTATTATGTATTTTTGTAAATATTCACCGAGTGTGTGATTCACAAATTTATTTTTGTAAGTATTCATCGAAATGTGTGATTCATAAATGAAAATTTGATGTATTGATGTCGTGTTTATAGACGTCAACGTTCGATACTCATAGATACTCTTTCTAAGAGAGTAATATTGTTCATTTTTTGGTTGAAGGGAAAATCCATCTCAACCCGTGGCCCGCTTAGGACTGGGTTGGGCTGCTATTTTATAGGCCCTTTAATTAAAAGGGTCAGCCCGTCCCAACCCATTTAACTCTCTAGCCCGTTAAGATTGGGTTAGGCAAGCCCATTTTGACAACTCTAACCACAATAATGAGTAACAATAGTAACCAAAACAAAATCATGCCTAACTTATTTAAAGAAATACAATAGTAGTAATATAATAAAAAATCAAATTGTGACAAAGTAGCAGTCTAAGTCAAGATAAAACATTGTACAAATAAACACAAGCAATATAATCAGATAAGTTTGGTAACATTACAATACGCAAAAGTGAAAATAATAGTGGCCGGAGTTTGAATCCCTCCAGCCAGATATGAAATGAAATGAAGTATAGATAAAAAAAAAAACGCTACAAATCATAGCAACAAAAGAGCGAAACAGATAAAATAGATAAACTTAACAAAGGAAATTTGCAAACAACCAAAACTATTAACAAAGCTTTTTAATCAAATACAAAAGTTCAAACACTAGGTGTGAACCAAATCAACAAGAAATTATAAAATTGTGAGAAATTCCTACCAGAAATTGGGTGAAAACAGTGAAGTTCGCTGGAGTTTCGAGCTTTTGAGCGCTGGTTTGGATTGTTTTTCGTGTTTGCTCCAACTTTGGAGCTGGTGGTTGCGAGATGTGGTGGATTTCCGCCATTGTTGGCGCTGGTTGTTTCTTCTTTGAGTCCCGCCGGAGTTTGAGGTCTAGTCGTCTGGATTTGGTTGTTTTTCCGGTGAGGTTCTTGTTGGAATCTGGTCGGGTTTCAAGGTCGTTTGTGTTGGGGTTTCGAGGAGGTTGTTTGGTTGTTGTTGTTGGTCCATTTCAGTGGGGTTTCACTGGGGACGAGGGTGGTTTTGGGACTGGTGGTTCTCCATCTGAAAAAGGGAGGGGTTTCAATTTTGCCGAAAATGGCGAAGGGGAGAGGGAGCGGTGGCGATTTTTAAAGTGGGGTTTGGATGGTTGTTCGCTGTTGCTCGTTGGTGAACCTCAAGGTCACTAGTGGATCCATGGAGGTCGGAACAATTGGGTTTTTTTGGAAAAAGGAGAAAAAATAAATGGGGTTTTTGGTGGTGGACTCACCGGATTTCGGTGGAGCTCCGGTTAATTTGTCACCAAAAAAATAATGAACAGCTAAAGTATTTCTTAAAGCCTAAAATATCTGAAAAAATTATCCTTAAATTTTATCTACCACCCTCTAATTTAATGACCAAGTTATTCTTTAAATATGAAATTGAAAAACATCAATAGTGCAATATCATTATTTTAAAATCGTGAGTCAAAACCACTGGTTAATAAAATATTCGTGTACGAAATCTTATCCATATTTGAATAAATTTCTAGATTGTACAGAATATCAAAATGAATATTAACAAATGTAACGAATAAAATGAATATTAAAAATTGTAATGAACGTAACTAATGACATGTAAAAAATGCAATTTAACAAAAATAATTATTTAATCAAAATGAACAAATATTTGAACGTAGTCAACCGACTGTGATAAAAAATAATGTAATTAAAATTAGTTGATAAAAAATCCTAAAATTTTGACAAATAAGGATAAATATCGATAATCTTATTTAAAATTATAAAAAAAATGTATTTTGAACTATTGAATATTTAAAACTTAAAAGTCACGAATTTTGAAAATGTTAGGCCAAAATTGGATGTCAACACTCATACTATTTTTCTTACTTTTACTTGGGATCATTTGATCGGAGTGGACTTTTGGATTTCATTGCTAGCCTAGCTTTACAAATTTTCGGCATCTAAGGTTGGTTTTCTAAAACTCGCTATAAAAATTGGTTGTAATCGAATGCATAATCGTTTTGTAGTTATCATCTGTGTTTAGTGTTGTTTGTTTAGCGTGTGGGGGTTTATTTACCCGTATTTAGTTGAAATCATAATTAATTTGCATTACTTAGTGAATTCCCATGCCATGAGTGTTAAAATTGTTGGGTCGTGTTGAAAATGTTGTGGGTCTAGCGGGGTGAAGTCTGAGCAACCCCGAATTGTGCTAATTGTCGAATTTTCCCAATGATAGACGATTGAAATCGGTTCGGCGAGTCTTCCTACAACTATTTCTCTGAATTTTTTCTTAACTACTTCTAACGTTTTCCACATTGTTTTGTAGGTATGGCTAGACCCAAAGTTGCTGGTAGAAATCAGCCACCTCGAAAGCGGGCACGTGGAATTGTAATCAATGAGGATCTTGTTGCCTCCCGGGCCCCGACTACTAAACTTCCTCCAACAGGGGGAAACGGCAAGGGCAAGGGCCCTGTGCAACCCACACCTACGAAGGGGAGCTCCGATAGTGACGGTATCTACGCTACGCACCTTACCACATCTGACAGTAAGGTCAAATCAGGGGACAGTTCCCCCTCCTCTATATCTAAACCGGAGGACGGACAACTCTTATAGGCTAGGAGAGCGAAGCTACGGTCCAAGGCTGCACATGATCCATCTAGGATCTCGGGTGCCTCCTACGCCTCCTCCATCTGTAGCTCCAGATCAAATAGTGATACAGGCTCCACCCGTTCAGGGTCCTCCTCCTCGATCACTTAACAGATTCAAGGTCGAAGTTCTAGGACCGTCTTGGAAGAGAAGCGATTGTCTACCGACAGTGTGGTGGACAAGTATCCTAAGTTCTAGAACACCTTGAAGTTCCACAAATTTGAAGTCTTTAGTAAACCCTGAGGCCCTTACATTCGTACTTGGGTCCAGGAGTTTTACTCTGTTTATGGTGAGCTGGTCTCGAAAGGGAAGAAGAAGGCCAGTATGTTCAAGCTAGTGGATGAGGTGATGGTTCGAGGCCGGAAGGTGAAGTGCAATAGCTCGGATAGAAATGTTGTACTTGGGTGTTCACGGGATTTCATGCATGATTACCCCAATTTGATAAAGAAGAAGACCCTAGAGGATCTAAAGGGTTGGCTGGCACCCCTCCTCTCTGATGTTACTCCTAGGTGGATCGAGGCAGGTGCACTGATTGAGAACAAGGACCTGAACATTGCTTCCAGATACTGGTTCGGATTCATCAGTAGCACTATCATGCCTTCAGAGAATGAGTTCATCCTCCGCCATCTGAAGGCTGACTGTCTAGGGTCGATTATGGATCACCAAAGGTTAAACTTGGGGTTGTTAATTGAGCAAGAGATGGCCATGAGGGCCAAGCAGAGCCAGACCTCGCTTTCTTTCCTTGTGCTGATTACCGAGCTGTGTCGGCTGGCCCGTGTTCCCATGGATAAGAAGACGGATGTGGAGGTGACCCTCACCTATACTACTGGCATTCAATGTATCGAGGCTAAATACTTGGAGGATGAGGCCAGCAGGAGGAGGGTTGCACCAACAGATACGTCCCCGGTTGTTGATGTTGATATATTGCCGACTGAGGCAATCATGCCACTTCAGGATAGTGAGCCTGGAGATACCTCTGGTCCTTCTGCTTCTGATATTCTCAGTTCTACTGCTGCACCCCCTCCCACTACTTCTACTGTTGTCTCCTGACCCCTTATCACCCAGGTCATGCTATGTAAGATGGGTCATCTGGCTCATTCTGTCGATGTGCGTGCCTCCCGGGTTGAGGTTGTTGTGCCTGGGCTAATAGAGCAGGTGATTGCTATTGCCTTGGCCCCGATTAGGGCTGAGATGAGGAAGCATAGAGCGTTGATTGAGGGCCACAAGTTGGCATTAGATGCCCTTACGGTGAGGGTTAAGGCTTGTGAGTAAAGCAAGGGTGCTACAGATACTATCACGGCCTTGAAGGCTGATGTTATAGGGCTAAGGAAGGATGTGGCCCAGCTGAAGTCCACAGATTTATCGATGTTGTTTGGGAAGGTGGAGATTCTCAAGATGTCAAGCACTGATATTCCAGCTAGTTTTAAGGCTCCTCCGGCTACTACGATCGGAGATGTTGCTAGGGCCGATGAGGTAGAGGTTGAGTCCGAGGCAGAGACAGATGAGGAGCAGCTGGGTGTTAGAGATGAGTTTGTATATGATGATTTGACAGATCTTGAGGGAGCCATGGTGGAGATAGCTATGCAGGCATCGCTCAGAGATACGTCTGTGGTGGGCTCCAGTGGAGCCAAGGATGTTGTTGAGCCGGGCATTTATACCCCAACAGATAGAGTTTCAGACATGCAGACTTCACCCAGGCTGACGGGATGATTTCCTTTACTCCATTTCTATTACTTTTTAGATTGTTTTTGTTATTTCTTTGCATTTGAGGACAACTGCTATTTTTTTTGGCGGGGTGAGGTATTTCCATACCTACCTCTATTGGGCTATTTTTCTGAATATTGTTCTGTTGTTGGTTGTCATTTTGTGAATGTTGGATCTTATCTTGTGTTTATATATATCTTGGGTTTTGACCCATATTGGTACATTGGTTTTAATGTGCAAATGGTTTTGAACCATTTTTAAAAATTTTGCCACCCTTTTATGTTTGATTGTGGCGGTTCTATTTTATTTTTGAGTGTCGGTTGTGGTCAATATTTGACTTGAACAGTGCTCTCAATCGAACAATATGAATGTGCGGCTACAATAAGGCAAATTGAGTTACATAGGTCATATATGAACTTCTAGCATCTTGTTGTGACTAGCCGGTTGTCGAGTTAATCTCTTGTGATGATCATTGCACGCTAGCTAGAAAGTGTAAAGTCTTGTTTGATAATTGTGTCAAATGCCTTGTGTGGTGAGGTTGTCTTGAATATGTGCTTGATAACTCTTAAAATTTGCCTCGTCAATCCAATTGATTGATTGAAGCAAGCGATTGAAATGATCTTAGGCAAAAGTTTTGAAGAGTGAACCAAATTGATAGCATACCACTTTGTGGCCACCTTGTGAGAAGTGTGAACCTTGCTTGGCCCCTTTTGAGCCTATCATTTTCTTTGGAAGAAACTTAAGCAACTTTGACCTCTTTGTCCCATCACCTATAACCTTCATGAAGTATTGATTTGTTGAATAGCCAACTTAGTCCAAAAGCCTAAGTTGGGGGTATGGTTAAAAAAAAAAGTCACGAAGTGTGAAATATCCCCCTTTGAATCATAGTTTGAAAAAGATGGAACCCCTCCATGTAAAAAGAAAAAGAAAAGAAATGGTGAAAGAGACTGAAAAAGAGAAAAGTTTGTGAAAAAATGTGTGTGAAATAAGCAAAATAAATGAGGTATACAATGAGTCATGCTTATTTGAATAATGAGGTGGATTGTGAACATGTTCGAATGTGAAAGAGAAGGAGAAAAAGTGATTTTCAGGCCATATTTCATGAAGGTAGAAGTCACTAATCCAAAATGATTATACCTTTACACTCATCCCGTTACAAGCCTTGAAAAGACCTTTGTGATCTTGAGTAAGCCGAAACGAATGTTGATTGGAAAATAAGGGCAAGCCTATGGGTAGAGTCATTCATGTGTCATCTTTGTGAGTGTAAGAGTTCTATTTGATTCTGGAATCTTAAATTGTAAAGGAATTGTGTGTGAGCATGGAATCATTCTTGTTGTGAGGGAACTTGAATGTTTTTGTTGAGCTAGAACTTGCATTTGAGGCAAGCATGGTGAGCTTGAGTCTATTTGATAATGGTTAGTCACAATTTGAAACTTAGAGTGCACAATTGAACATTGTATGTGTAATTTGAACCTCTTGTATGCATTTGTATTGAGTCTTGAGTAGCACTGTTTGTAGACATCCTTGTTGAACTAATTGATCTTGAGTTTTACTTGAGGACAAGCAAAAGTTTAAGTTGGGGGTGTTGATGAGTCTAAGATTTTGACTCATTTAGGGCTTTGTTTTCATAGTTTAAGTGTCCTCGATGCCTAATTTAAGCTATAAATTGATGTTAAAGTGTTGATTTGCAGCAATGAAGGCTAAGGAGCAAGTCAAGGACATTACAGGGCAAAAAGGAGCGAAAAAGCTGAAGAAGTTGAAGGAAGGTAATCCTGGTGATCGCCAAGACCACTCGGCGAGCCGTCAAGTGGCTCTTAAGCTCACCTAAAGTTCAAACATGCCAGCTCTAGGGAAGAACCTACTTGGCGATGGAAATGGATAGTCGACAGAACGCCGAATGGATCGGCAACATCAACCTTGATCGCCTAAAGTCACAGAACCCTGAGGATAAAGAGCCAAGGCAAACCGGTGATGGAATGGAGCAAAGGGTGCGTCACCGACTTGTTTAGCGATGCTCGACTTACTTCGCCTAATGGTCCTGAAGGCCAAAATTTGGGAAACTATAAATTTAAATTTGAAAAGTAGAAAACATATCCAAGCATTGTAGAATCAAAGTCGAGTCACATCCAGTTTTTCTGAGTTTTCCATTTTAGAATTTAGAGCTTTTGAGACTTGATTTTGAGGAATTGCAATTGGATTTTTGAATTAAGTTGATTTAAAGCATTGTAGGGATTTGGAAACCATTACCCACTTCATGGCTAACATAATTGGTAATTGTTTCTTCCTTTTTTATGATATGTGGCTAAAATCCCAATTCTTGGGGTATGATCATGTGATTATTGGCTTAATTAGCTTATGGGTATTGTTGTTTACTGATTTAAATGCTTAATTGAAGTGAGTTTAATCGATAGTTGTGTATTAATCTATGAATTGTAGTTGCAAATGCAATTCTGACTTAGTTTTCTAGGCTTGCTTGAGAAAGAGATTTTAGAACCAAGGTTTTCGATTGATGATTGTAGTTATTGGGTTGATGTGGGTTCAACTCGAGAGATGAATGCCAAACTCAATTCTACCTATCTAGCTCGATAGAGTAGATAAATAAACATTTTGGGCTATTTTTAGTGTTAAGCTTGTCGAGGTTCGAGAGAATTTGCTTGAATCGTAATAGTTGTTCGAGAGAAAGCTATTGCATCTTAGTCTAGCCTACCTACTGAGATTTAGCAATTATTAGTAAATTCCAATTACCTATATAGCGAAATAAGCCTATAATCGATCACATCCCAGAGAATTCCTCTCTACTTGTTGTTTCCCCTGTTTTAGTAATTTTTCTAGTTGTTAATTGACAAACCATTCCCCCCATATGACATTCGTTGTCAACCCCTTCTATTTATCTAAATGTTTTCGATAATTTATATTCCTATAATCTATTAACCACATTTATAACTTTGTAACTGAATTCAAACTTGTACCGCTCCTTGTGGGTTCGACCCCAACTCTTCGTAGGGTTTTATTCAAGATTACAATCACCTACACCTAGTATTGGATAATGTGTAGTTGAGCATTTATCAATTTTACAAGATGATCAGCGTTTATCAATTTTGCAAGATGATTAGCCGCTGTGTTGACTTCTTTGTAGCAATAAGTGCTGCAAAAATCAGCATTCCCTACTAAATCAGTAGTCTCATCCATGATAAACTTCGGGTTGTGATTTTGAGAAGTTTAATTCTTCATCATATCAACCATGAGCAAGGAATCCATTTCTATAGTGCCTTGTTGACACCCATTATTCTTCAACCATTGAAAAACATACTTAACAGTTATTCCCTCAGCAACATTATGATCTTTACACCAAATGGGAATAACAAACACAAAGATGAACTCTAAAGTGATATCCTGGACATGCCTCATATTCCAGCCTTTCTGTAATGCTCCAGAAAACTTCCATCCATGTTAATTTCAATCCCTTGTTGTGGTCTGTTCCACACCACAATCTTACGATTAATACTTGGTCTCAAATTTTCAACCACTTAACATAGTTAATTCCAGTGGAGATCCATTTCTGAAGTGGGAAAGCTTTATCCATAGCAGTTTTGATGTTTCAACTTATTTCTCTAAATAAAAACTTGTTTTCCTACCATATTTATAAGAATAGCTCGCCTTCCGCAACTCCTAGAAGATTAATATTTGAATATTCTTAATCATCATTTTGTGTATTGCATTCTGTCCAGGTGTCTGCCACAAGTCTTGAAGGAAACTTGCTTGCTTATGTACACGACACCCAAATGTTGACCAAAAAACTTTCATAGAAATTTTACACCTTGTCAATGAAGAGGTGCTTGATAGTGTTTTGCATTGTTGTAGCATAATATAGGCAATCAATAGAGCTTTCCTTTCCAAACCTGCATATAACATCATTAAAGGGTAGTTTAGATTAATGAATTTCCCAGACGAGAAAGACATTTTGAATGACATACTTTTATGCCAAATGTTTTTCCATTATGTGGACTCTATTCATCCCAAAATCTAATTGTTGATGAAGTTTTTCACTTGAATTTTGATAGAGTTAGTCTGCTCAGGAGTATAAGCTGCTAAAGATCCATAGTAAATTTAGACCAAAAACTACAGTCTCCCTTTTAAATGTTGCAGATCATATTGTGCTCCACTTTTTATCTGCTTTAAATAAGATTCTTCCAAATATGTGAGTAACTAGATACCCCAACTTTAGAGACAGGATGAGATTTGAGACATCACTTGGCCTTAGTGAATTTAGACCAAAAAGTATCTTGACACCTGAACCTTCACCACTTCTTGATATTGAGGATAATCACAAATGTCTTTCATGTTTCTCATACCTAATCCACCTTTATTTCTCGAGAAACACATGTTCTTCCAAAAGCTCCAATGATATTTGTCTTTATCTATTGTGCACCCCTAAAAGAACCTACTAAAATGTCTCTCCATAAGCTTGATAATAACTTTAGGAGGAGTAAAAGCAGTAAGAGTGTATATAGGCAATGATTTAAGGCCATGTTTAATGAGAAAATTTTTGCCTCTGTATGAAAGCATATTGCATTGCGAACCGTTGGGCCTTTTGATAACTTTCAATAACAACTTCTCAAAGTATTCATTCCTTTTCTTCCCAACATAGATAGGACATCCAAGATAATCAAAAGGGAACTCCTTGTTAAGGAATTCAGTAGAACTTCTAATTTTGTTAATCGTATTAGGTCCTGTACGTGGAGCAGGAAGGTAAAAACATTTATATTTGTCCATTTTTTGGGATAAACTTATCTCATACCAGTGAATTTGCTTCATAATTATCCTAATGGATTTGGTGTTCCCACTAGTAATATCAAAATGTCTTCAGCATACGATAAATGATTAATAATCGGCCCCTTCATGGAAATAGTAAAAGGTAAGAAATGACCTTTTGGAATAAGTGTGTTAAGAAATCTAGCTAAAACGTCAGGTGTGTTAGCTAAATCTAGCTAGGAGAGAGAGGTCTCAATTACTAAAGAGAAGGATTTAGCCTTTTAGAAAGAATTGTAGTAATGACTTTACTTGAAAAAATACTAAGGCCTCTAGGTCTCAATTCTGAAACAATTAGGAGAATCTACTTTTGGGATTAAAGTAAGAAGGGTATGAGAGAAGAATTTAGTTAGCTTTCCTTTCAAGATGAAAAACTCAACAAAACCAAATACATTATCCTTGATAATATCCCAACAAGATTGATAAAATTTACTTAAGAACCCATCAGGGCCAGCAGCATTGTCTAATTTCATCTCACAGATGGCTTCTTTAATTCATCTTCTTGAGGGCACTTGATAATGTTGAGATTATCTTCGTGGATGATGCATTCAGTTATACAATCTAAAAGATTAGGATCAACCCGGCGCTGCTTTAGATTAAAAATATGTTCGTAATGTTTAATTCCAGCTTTTGCAATTTTTGCATCTCCAGTAATCCATTTCCCTTTATTGATTGTTATTCTACTTAGGCTCAACCTTCTCGTCATGTATCTTATCGTAGAGTGGAAGCACTTTATGTTACTGTCACCATCTTCACACCATTTAATCATAGCATTTCTTCAACAAAGACTCTTGCTTGTTGAGCCAATATACATATTCGGCATGCCCCTCGTCAACTCTTGTATACTATTTTTAGAGTTGTAAATCATATCCTATCACGACCCAAAAATAGATGTGATAACACTTGTTTTTTCCCACCAAAACAAGTCAGCCTGAACCCAATGAAAATGAAAGAAATGTAGAAAATAGTAAAATTTAAGAACAAGATAAAGTAGAAAACTTATTCTTTTATTAAAACCCATAAAATCTGATTGTCACTTATACAAGCTCCTAAATACATAAGTACGGAATTAAGAAATAAATACAAGTCTCAATGTTTGTTTCTCAAATAGAACAAAGTGTAAGAAAAGGAAAAAGAGGGCCCACCAAATGACAAGTAGCTACCTCTTCAAGTCCTTGACAAGCCTTGAGATCGAAGAAAGAGGAAGAGATCATGTGGGTCAAGTCCACATTCATGCTTTCAAGTCTTTCATCAATCAATCAACAACGGTTACAATAAGGCAATTCACATCATCATGACCACCAAATTGCCTTTTTCATTTCAACCCCTTATTATACGTTTAGATATATCAAGTGGACAATTTAAACCCTTCATCTCAGCCTCATCACTCCCAACACACAATCAAAGAAGAAAGCATACGAATTCAACTAGAATACAAGGTTTACGAAGCCACTTGCCTTAAACCAATCAACAATGACTCCAATAGTTGAGTCTTCCTCTTCTGAATCACTTCCAAAGCCACACAATCTATGCACAAGCAAGTATTCAAATAAATTTCTAGAAACAACAATATCCACATCAATCCTCTTGAAAGGTGGGTCAATTAACTCAAACCCCCCATTCAAAAATAAATGTTTGAATCTGAAATTAACACTTGAAATGATGTTGAAGACTTTATAAACTCATTAGAGAAAAATATTTTGAAAAAGAGATCACAACTACTTCAAAATCACCATTTAAGCTAAGAACTTGGGTTCTTGAAACCTTGCCATAAGACTACCTAAATATCACATTTGGATTTTAAAACTCTTAATTAATCAATGGAAAATGAAGGTTTAGGATCAAGAACACTTACCCAACTGATCTAGCATAGAAAATCCTTTCAATATTGCCACCAAGGGTCCCCAAAGCTCAAAAATGGTGAAATGGGCTTAAACCCCAAAAATGGCAAACCCCTCCCCCCTCATATGTCATTTAAGAGCCAAGGGTTTGCGAAAGCCATCAAGTATATTCTGGTTCATGACAAAATGGTATCAGAGCACAGGTTCATAGGTCTCACGTGTATACAAGTCGAGTCTACATAGAGTTTCGAGGATCGGTACAGAGACGTGTACACTTATCTCTGAGAGGTTATGAAGACTATTAGGAAACTTCCTTTTTGTTTATTCTTTCTCACCGTGTGTGGTTACCTTCTATAGTACTAAGTTACCATATATTCTTTTGATAGAAAGAGAGGACTAGAGCTATTGTTATCGGTGGTACATCGGAGGTATTTTCTGAGACATTCGTTGAGGCCCCATCTAGGGGTAGAGGTAGAGCCCGAGCTAGAGGCCATATTTATGGAATAACACTAGCCAGAGGTCGTGCCCATTGAGCAGCACATGTAAGGGATCATACTAGAGAGGTCTCTCTAGAATCTCATATTGATGACAAAGAGGAACAGGTTCCTCCAAAGCCCGTATCCACACATTTTCTTCAAGATACCTTAATAAGGGTTTTGAATGTGCTCGAAAGCCTTTCTAAGGGTTGTGGTGCAACCGGCACACCACAATTCTAAGACTATAGTGGGGACTCAGACCCAAGAGCAATAATAAGCCCAGTTATTCAAGCCCGGGTGAGGCAGCCACTAGTGGATCCCATGGTTGGGAATAATCTTGCACCAATAGTTAGGGGTCAAGTTGCACCGTCGATTGTTCTTATAAAGGATGAGTAACACGGGAATGGGAAATTTTGAAAGATGGACTCACCTCAATTTCAAGATGGAAAGATCGAGGATGCTAATGAGTTTCTGACTATATGTCGAGAGTTTCTAGAGGTTGTTGGGTTAGCTAAGTCACATAGGGTTCGGTATGCTACCCTTCAACTTCGTGGGCCAGCGAGAGAATGGTGGAGAGATCATTCAGGGTCTTTGCCAATTGGATCTCCTCTACTGACATAAGAGATACTTTCCAGTGGCTTTCATGACCGCTTCTTCCCTTGGAGAATGAGAGAGGAGAGTCATTTTAGGTTTGAGAATCTGAGACAGGATAGCTTATCCATTATAGAGTATGAGGCCTATTTTTGCTAATTGTCTAGGCACGCTTTAGCCATTATTCCAGATGAGACAGAGAGGATCTGTAGATTTGTGAAAGGCAAGATACCTCGAGATTCTTATAGCATGGGTCAGGGCTCATACCGTTCAGAGCAGCGACCTACAAGGTGAGGCAACTATAATGGGCTTTCAGGATCTACACAGCAGTTCCCAAGTAAGATGTTTTGCTTTAATTGTAGAGATCCCGATCACCTGATGCGACAATGCACTTTCCAAATGAGTCGTAAAGGACCCTAACCTACTTCTTCATCTCACACTAGACCACTGATACCACATGGTAGAGGCCTAGGTAGAGTTCAATCAGGTAGAGGTGGTAGAGCTTATGGTAGTGGTACTGCAGCTCAGCAGAGTGGGGGTAGAGGTACCACCCAGGCTGGAGGTGGCATAAGGGGGACATTGTTTGCTTTCCTAGGGAGACCCGAGGTAGAGACTTCTGATGCTATTATTACAGGTATCATCCCAATATGCCATCGATCTGGTCTGTATTATTTGATCTGGCATCTATATTCTCTTATGTGTCTACCTATTTTTTGCTGAGTTTGATATGATGTGTGATATCATGCATGCACCTATTCATGTTTATATACACATGGGTGGTCCCTTAGTGATGGATCGAGTGTATCGATCATGTCTTGTTTATTTGGCAAGGTATGACACTTAGGTAGACTTAATCATTCTGGGGATGGTAGATTTTGATATTATCTTGGGTATGAATTACTTTCTCCTTATCACGATATTTTTGATTGTAATGCTAAGACTATGTCCTTAGCGATGACTGGTGTTCCGAGGTTTGAGTAGAATGGTGCTAGTGGTTCTTATCCTAGCAAGGTCATCTCCTCCATACGTGCTTAGAAATTGGTGGAGAGAGGGTGTTTGTCTTACTTAGCCTTCAATCGGGACACTAGTATTGAACCACCAGTCGTGGATATCGTTCCCATGGTTTGGAAGTTTCTCGATGTATTCCCTTCTTATCTTCTAGGTGTTCCTCCTATAGGAGTATTGATTTTGGTATTGATTTAGAGTCAGGTAATAAACCCATTTCTATTACTCCTTACCGTATGAATCCAATAGAGTTGAAAGAGTCGAAGGACCAGTTGCAGGATTTGTTGAGTAAGGGGTTTATTCACCCCTAGCGTATCCCTTTAGGGTGCCCCTGTGTTGTTTGTGAAATAGAAGGACGGGAATATGAGGATGTGTATTAATTATAGATATTTGAACAAGGTAACAGTAAAAAAAGTATTCTTTTTCGCATATTGATGAATTATTTGATTAGCTACAAGGAGCATCGTTGTTCTCTAATATTGATTTGAGGTCTGGGTATCAACAATTGAAGATTAGGACATCATATATCCTTATGACAGCTTTTCGGACTCGGTATGGGCATTATGAGTTCCTAGTGATGTTCTTTGGGTTGACTAACAGCCCTACAACATTCATACGGTTGATAAACGTGGTGTTTCGACCATACCTTGATTCTTTTGTGATTATCTTCATTGATGATATTTTAGTTTACTTCAGGACTGAGGAGGACCATGTTCGACACTTGAGGATTGTACTTCAGAGGTTGAGGGAATAGAAGTTGTATGCCAAGTTCTCAAAGTGTAGATTTTAGCTTATTTCTGTGGCATTCTTAGGACACGTGGTGTCTAAGGAGGGTATTAGAGTAGATCCAGCCAAGATTAAGACAATTAGACGTTGGACGCGACCTATTTCTCTAATAAAGATTCAAAGTTTTGTGGGATTGGCAAGCTATTACCGATGATTTGTTCAGAATTTTTCTACTATTGAACCTTCATTGACCAGATTGGCTCGACAGGGTATGGGTTTCCAGTAGTCTAATGAGTGTGAAGAGAGCTTTCAAAAGCTGAAGACTTTGTTGACTTCGGCTCCTATATTGACTCTACCAGAGGAAGGTGTGGAATTTACTGTGTACTTTGATGCTTCAGGAGTCGGGCTGAGTGGTGTATTGATGCAGAAGGGGGAGATGATCGCTTATTCTTCTAGGAAGTTGAAGACACATGAGAAGAACTACCCTACTCATGATTTAGAGTTTGTGGTCATGGTCTTTGTACTTAAGTTATGGCATCACTATTTGTATGGGGTGCATTAGGAGATCTTCACTGATCATCGAAGTCTTCAGTACATCTTCAGTCAAAGGAATTTGAACTTGAGGCAATGTAGATGGCTTGAGTTGCTGAAGGACTGTGATGTAACCATTCTATATCATCCGGGGAAGGCTAATGTGGTGAAAAAAACTTCATCTAGGTAAATCATACTTATTGTGGAAACAGAGGATGTTCAAACATACCAACCCTACTCCTACTCATCAAATTAAATGCTTAAGGAAATAAAAGAACTAAAAGTCAAAATTTACCCTCTTTGCTCCTACTCATAAAAGTAAATTAAATAAAACTTAAATTTTACTTTCTTACCTCCTATTCATCAAATTAAATGCTTAAGAAAATATCGCAAGAACTAAAATTTGATTTTATCATTTTGACTCCTATTCATCAAAGTAAATAAAATAAAGCTTAGAATTTATCCTCGTGACTCCTACTCATCAAGTTAAATAAAATAAAATATTGCAAGCAATTAAGAGAAATTACTTATCCTCCTAAATCCTACTCATCAAGAGATAATCTATTACCATAATCTTGACAATTTTCCTATATATGCAAATTAATTCACCCTCCCTTTGCTTCCAATCCTCTCTGTCTTTTTTTTCTAAAGAAATCAAAAATTAATTGACAAACTGTCTAGACTAGTGATGGACTGCAACAAAGAAAAGGCTATCACGGCTAAAGGTGTTGTTGATGAAATGATGGGAAATAATAGAAAGAGGGCATCAACAAAATCAAGTGAAAATTAGGCAGTATCTGATCATCTGCCTGGGTAGAATCTCCAGTGTCTCAACAAGGAAAATCGTCTAAGAGATACGCGGCGTAGACATCGTATCAATTACCGTGATAATCTAAGTGATGATGATAATGATGATGATGATGATGAAGATTCTTCTAAGCGATTTAAGGGGGTTGGATATCCATCTCCTACTAAGGAGTCTGAGATGCAACATTTGTCTCATGCAGCAACTCCTAATGGAGAGAGAAAGAAATTAAAAGATTATTTGTCCTATGAAGAGAGCTTCTAGAACACAAAGATCAAAATTGAGACTACAAATGGAAGTGTTGATGTAGGGCTTTGTACAATGACAGAGTCAAAATCATTTGAATATCCAGATCTAGATTTTAACGATTTTGACAAGGACAAGAACGAGTCCTGCTTTAAGGTTGGGCAAGTATGGGTTGTTTATGATACTTTGGATGGCATGCCTAGATTTTATGGCATTATTAGGGAGATTTTGTCTCCAAAATTTCAATTGCGCATAACATGGTTAGAGCCAGAGCCGCTGAATGAAGCTAAATGGCTATATGAGGGCTTTCTAGCTTCTTGTGGTAGGTTAAGAATAGGAAACTTAGAACACATTGGAGATCATCTTATGTTCTCACATTTAGTATGTGTAAAAAATGGAAACAACAATGATGCAATAAAGATATTTCCATTGAAAGGAGAAACTTCGGCCCTTCTAAAAGATTGGGACAGTAAAAATCTCAACTATGAATATGTTGAGGTCTTGTCAAACTATAATGAATCTATTGGTGTGCATGTTGCATACTTGGATAAAACAAAAGTTTTCACTTGTCTTTTCCATAGGATAGGAGACCCATTTCTAGTTCTAGCAAAGGGTATGTTTAGATTCTCTCATCGAATTCCTTCTATGAAGATGACAGGGACAGAGAGGGATGATGTTCCTGAAAGATCCTTTGAACTAGACCCTACCTCCTTACCTATTTACCAAGTAGATGTTTTTGCTTCATCCATAGACCAAAGTGCGATAGCTAATTTCATGGACTTTGTACATTCTGCTGAAAATTGGGTTGCACCAATACCTAATCAGGTTCCTAATTCTAAGTTTTACAGATTTGCTGCTGAGAGATCACCAGAGAATTTTCAAATTAGTAAATGTTGGGCAATATACAATGATGAAGATGCCTTGCCTCGGTACTATGGGCTAAGAAAAAAGATAGATCTTCTCCCTCAGTTTGTGTTGCATGTGGCATGGTTTTATGCGTGTCCACTCCCTAAAAGTACAATACAATAGCATGATAAAACAATGTCAATTGGTTGTGGATTATTTAAGTTTTTAAATAGTAAGCTAAACAAATATATTGTAACCAACAACTTTTCACATATAGTAGTTGCAGAACCTTTGAAGAAGGGTGTATACAAGATCATCCCAAAATAGGTGAAGTTTGAGTAGTATACAGAAACTGGAATGCACAGCTGATGAAATGTAAGAATCTAGAAGATTTTGAATATGAAATTGTTAAAATAGTGGATGTTTTTGATAATTATGTAGATGTGAAGTTCTTAGAGTGGATAAAAGGCTTCAAGTCTGTCTACAACGCTCGAGTGGAAGAAGAAGAGGCTGACAAAGTAGTGAAAATATGTGTATCAGAGCATCTCAAGTTTTCTCATCGAATTCCTGCTTTTCGCCTGATAGAAGAGAGAGGTGAAAGCTTGCGAGGTTTCTGGGAGCTTGATCTAGCAGGAATGCCTCTGTGTTTATTATGTACTGATTGAAGCATCAAAGTTTTCTTTTCTTGATCTTATACCAAAATGGAAGGGTTCTTGTGGATTTCTAGAACTCAATTATGTCTCAAAAGAAAGTGTGATTTCAAATCTATTATTTAGAATATATTTTACTAAAGAGTGTTTAATAAGTTTAGATTTTTTTAATACAATCCATATTTGCTTATACTTCTCTTATTAATGATTATGAGTTGGTAATTCAATCATTATCAAGTACGTCACATCCTTCCAAAGGAATAATTCACAATTCCTCAGTGGGGTATGTCCTTCATCTTCCAAGAAAACTCTTGGCAATGTGAAGTGCACATGACATAGTTTCTGTGAGCAACTGTCACTCTTATTGGAAGACAATAGCTCACTTTGTGACCAGTCTCTTTAACATTACCCTCATCAATGAATTTGTATGTGCTTCCAGAGTCTATAAGTATGGCCAGGTTCCTATTCTTCACGGTCCCTTGACCAAAATAGTGTTTACCCTCGTATGGCTGCATAAGAGTGCACTTCGACACACAACATTTTGTATCGCTTGTTCTATATCACCTTCAATGATTATATACAGAGTGATATCCTCAACCTCTGCATTAGCCTCTTCTACTACCTGGTTAGGTTCAAGTTCTCCTATTCTACAGTTTAGTTCTTTCCTCTTGCATTGATGGCCAGGTCTATTTAAAAACAAGTGATTGTTCCTCATGTATTCATAAATCTTAGGGCTCAACTTGTAAGTAGTAGGCCTAGTTGTCAGCATACTAGTGCTCTTAACAACAGCTGCATTTCCAACAGGTTTGAAGGTATTTTTGTTCTTCTACAAGGTAGCTTCAATAGCCCTCTCTTGCATTCTATCTTTCTCAATAGAAAATCTAAAAGATGTGAGCTTAAAAATCGTTACATCAAACATTATATTTTCTTTTAAACCCCCCATTAAACTGGAAATAAAATGAGACTCAACAAGGGATTGATTTCTCACCAACATTTGAGCCTTAAGATCTTCAAATTTGCCTAGAAACATATCCACCTATTCAATCTGTTCAAGACATTTAAATTCCTCCATTATATCATCTAAGTGTTCCACATCAAATCTATCACACAACTCCTCTTTGAATTCGGTCCAAGTCACCACACCCCTACTCAACACTAATGAATGTACCATGTCTCAGCTAAACCATTCAAGTATAGAGCATTGGCCTCTAATTTTTCATTCTCAGTTGTTCTATACAGGTTAAAATACCTCTTACATTTTTGAAGTCATACCTTAGGTTTCGGGCCTTCAAGGCTGGGTAGCTCACATTCAGGAGGAGGAATGGAAACCATCTGGAGCCTATTCTATCGATTATGCTAAGTTGGAATGGGAAGGATGCCATCTCCTTATTGTTGGTCATTTGGAGCTCAAGGATACATGTATGGTTTAATACATCTCAGAGAAAAATAGGAAAGAATATAATTAAGTGATGGTACATGCACAAAATTAGATATATGATTATCTAGATACAATAGTCATTTTCTTAAGGCAAAATGTAAGTCAAGTTGGTAGAACTCCACTTCTCTTTAAAGAGAATCATTTAATTGAGAAAGCAAGTAAAAGTGAAGTAAAAAATCAGTTTCTCTACTTGTCTTCAAGAATGAATTAGAGTGACTAAGAGTGTTGCTTCTCCCGAATTTTCAACTTGTCCAATTTTCAAATACCATTTTTCACTTTAAAATATTTTTTTACAAATTTCACAATTTTCATAGCTAAACGGGTGGCCGGGGTGCTATACAAATTAGAATGGAATGAAGGTTTTTTTTTTCATTTAATTGGGGAATCTTTTTATTTTCTTTCCTCTTTTTCTTTTGCTTGGGAAAACTTTTTTCCCTCAATAGTTCATACTCAGCATTCAGCAATTACTTATCTAAGTTTCACAGTTTTTAAGAGGGTTCAATATTGAATAGAAGAGCTTCATAATTTGAACAAAGCAGAGTCTTTAAATTTCATTTTATAGGGTAGTCTTCTATCTTCTTGTTGTTTAATTTCTTTTTGGTTTTCTTGGAAAAACATTTTCCCTCAATTAGCTTCATACCCAGAATGTGTTTGTAATATATATATATATAAATGCAAAACCAAGATTTGAAGATTTTGGGTACACCAATATTATCTTAACTACTTTCTCTGTATGTGTATTCCATATTAATTAGTATAAAAACATTTTAAAGTAATAATATTATTAGAACATGTGTGATGAGTTGCACATAACGTCTGGAGGCCAAAATAATGTTAGTCGAAACTGATGAATAGATTCATAAAAAATTAAATCAAAGAAGTCCAATATAAAGAAAACACATAAACTAATCATAGAAGAAAAAAATTATAACATACACATCATTTTTAAGACTTTAAGCATAACAATATAGACGGAAAAAATACATAATTTTTCGAATTCTTGTCGACAATTTCTTGCATAGCCAATTGAAATAGAAGAGTCTTCTTCATCGGGTCAGACTAAATTATGAATCAAGTATTACAATAATGATATAAGCGCTTCATTGCTTTGATTATAGAATGAAAAGGATGACCTTGGGTAGGGGTCTCATGAAATTAAAAAATGAATTTATACAGATAAAAATGTTGGAATATCAAAAGACATCTTAAAGTTTCAAATTAAATATTTGAAGGTTATGAATATGAAAAGCATGAAATTTATGAATATTAAAAAATAGCAATTGAATAGATAATTAGATATGAGTCATGAAGGTGAATGTTTAAAACAAATAAAAAAGTAAAATAATAAATAAATGAATAAGAGAAAAAGATTAGTCAAAATGTCTTCTTTTTTTTTTTTTTGTTTCAATGTGAGAACTTGTTCAATCTGAAAAGAATAACAACATAAATCAATAAGGAAAGAACAAAAATATACTTTAATCTTGAAATAAAAAATATGCGCATTTATACAAAATTTCTTGGTAGGCAACATATGGTAAAATCTAAACATTTATTATTAATTCCTACATTGGGCTCTTCATTGTATTAGTGATTGTTCAAAAACATATCAATTTAATTTTAAAATAGAAAAAAAATACTCTCTTAAAAGGGTGTCACATCACTTTGATATATATAAATTGTGTTAAGTATATAAAAGGAGAGAAATGAAAATAACAACAAAAAAGTTTTTAATGTAACTAATTTAATTTTTAAAAGGGTGAAAATGTGTAGCAACTTTCTATGGATATTTTCCTCTTTCAACTTTTGACTTACCATTTTCCCACATTCAGTATTATATTATAATAAGATATAATTATTATTTAATATTTAATTAATTAAATATTTATAATATTTTAATTTAGTATAGGGGTTAAATGATAATCCAACCTTGCATTTATTAGAGAATAAAAAGACCATCAATTTCTAAGAGATGTTATTCCAATCGACAGATGTAATGCCTAAAAGGTGCAGCAGTAAATGAAATTTGTAAAACTTCTCCAAAATAGTGAAAGCTTCATTTCTCAATTATTCATTCAATGAATGTATACATTTGTTTATTATTTAATGGGATGTAAATTTAATTTTAAAGAGAGCTATAATTAATGAGTATTTATATTTCTATCCATAAATATTACTTATAATATTAGTGTTTTTTAATATTTAATAGATAGTTATTTTATAATATTTGTATGAGCAAAGACATAAATTTCACCTTGAACATGTATTGAAAAGTCACTTACACGCCTAAACTATCACGATGACCTATTACACGCCTTTACTATTCAAAAGAGAATTTATTTACCCCTTAACACTGACGTGGCAAAGAAATAACATAAAAATAAAAACTAAACGCATTAGTTAGAAATATAAATAAAAATAATAATTAGAATCATCTTTTAACCCCCCCCCCCTCCTAGTAACGACCAGTTCTGTCGTTATAGAAAAACCAAAGAAGAAATATTTTGGGTTGGAAAACTTTTTCGTAGTAACTTGGAATTTTTCAACCTAGTCCAGATTTGAAAAAAATTGGAGTCATTAAAGTCTAGACAAATCTGGTAGCAATTGGGTGATCTAATTATGATTTTGATCACATGAGTAGTTGGATAAGTCGTTAAGGAATCCGTACGTCTTTATGGAATTGAATTCAGGTAATTATTACTCCCAGAATCGACCTTAGCATGAACAGTATTTTCTGACCGTCGTTGGGTAAGAGTGTGTTGTGAAATGGGGATCTTGAAATTATTAAAATAGCTCACTGGTTCCGTGCAAGCCGCTGGAGCGGGATTTCTGCCTCTAGGGCGGAGCCGCTGTAGCGGGGAGAGGGCTGCTGTGGCGGGTTTGACATGATTTAAGGTCGTAAATAAACCCCAAATCTCTTTATTCTGCACTTTTAGACTTTGAGAGATAGGAGATGACCCCATATGACTTCTTGACTATTTTTCACCATTCTTGAGGCTAAAGGTAAGATTTTAACTCCCTGAATTTGTTTTTCGATCCATAGAACGTAATCTAATGGGTAAATATCGATGGGAGGGTTTTGATCTAGAATCTATGGTGAAAACAACCCTAATTTGGATAATTGGGATCATGGGTTTCATCTAGGGTTCATAGAATGGTTAGTAATCTAGGTAATTGGTGATTGTTTATTGATTCCCATATTACATTGATTGTTTATACACCAAGAGAAAGCGGAACGAATCCGAAAAGGGAAGGATCAAGTTTCTTAGGGTTTCAAGCCTGTTTCGAGGTAGGTGATGGTTGTAATTCTATGATTGTATGATGTATGTTTATCTTACTTCATTATGACACATGTATGTATGGGAAAGTTGCATTGTTGATCACATTGTTGTAAATGAGAATATATGATTGTCGAATGCCATTGAATCATGACTCGATTGTATTATTATGAGAATGTACTTGTGTTTGTGATTGTGGTGTCTTGAATGGATCGATTTCCATGTTCCAGCATAACTAATCGGGATCGATTGCCACATTTTAGCATAAATATGGGATTGGTTACCACGTTCCGGCATAACTATTGGATCGGGTACCACGTTCTGGTATGCTAATTGTTTGGGTTTTGGTTCCATGAAAGAACCAATGACTTGTTGTAAATGTATACTGTTGAGTATGTGATAATATTGTATATGTTCGATATATGCATGTGAT
The DNA here is from genome assembly GCA_035578085.1 of Solanum pinnatisectum. Classification (NCBI taxonomy): domain Eukaryota; kingdom Viridiplantae; phylum Streptophyta; class Magnoliopsida; order Solanales; family Solanaceae; genus Solanum; species Solanum pinnatisectum. The sequence continues at coordinate 30,800,860 of CM069076.1, forward strand.
TATATTGTAGTATTGATTTATGTATGTTACACTTAGTGGGAAAGCCGTGTGATCCTACCAATACACTGTGGTTGTGTACTGATACTGCACTTGCTCTTATTTTTGTTGAGTACATGGCATCTTCAAGCGGCTATTGACAGACCTCGCTTAGAAGATCAGTGATCATTTCGAATTCAAGGGTGGCCAATTCTTCCGGGCTACCATGAGTTCTTTTTCGTCTATTCCACCATTTCGAACTTAGACTTTTCTAGTTAGTTATTAGCTCATTAGTTTGGGGTTGTATCCCTTCTTATTTAGACTTGTTGAACTTTAGATGTTTTGGTACATTCACTTTCAGGTTCTAGGTGTTATTTCCGCATTTGTTTAGTTGATAGACTTTTGTTTGGAGTTTATGGGAACTCCCCATTTCTTTCCTTGGTATTTAACTTGTTTCATATCCTTAAATTCTTTAGTTTTTGGTTTAGTTGCTTGGTTTGGGTTGTAGTAGTGGTTCTCCCACCAGAAGGTTAGTGTGGGTGCCAATCACGATGGTCTGGGTCGTGACAAAGTTGGTATCAGAGCCTAGGTTCGTTGATCTCGATGAACCAACACGAGTCTAGTAGAGTCTCACGAAATGGTACAGGGACGCCTTTACTTTTCTTCAAGAGGCAATAGGACTTTAGGAAATCTCTCTATTTTCTCTTGTCTCCTTCGTGCTATAACTTGATTCCAATTGGTATCTATTGATTCAAATTGGTATCTAACCTCCTTCACTCTTCTGTCCGCAGATGGTTAATACTAGGTTCAACAGCATCAGGCCCATAGCTCCCGTCAATTCTCCAGCTAAGGAATTTGTAGCGAGAGGTTGCGGTCGAGGCAGGGGTAGTGAAAGAGCTAGGGGTAGAGGCAGTGGAAGAGTAGCGTCTGCTGGGAATGGAGCTTCTGTTGAAAATACTCCTATGAATGAGAACTCTCTTACGCATCATGAAGAGATAGAGGAGAATGTTGATGTTGAGAATATTGAAAATGTTGAGGATGTGAAACAAGAGGAAGAGGTGCAGGCTAAGACTACAGGTATTCCTCCTTTGGACCCAGTGTTAGCTCAGCAAATAATGTATTTCTTGAAAGGATTGGTTGGTCCTAGAGCGCTTCCCTCTGTTCAAGCAGCTCAGGCTCCCTCCCATCCTCCTATTGCTAACACTGCCCCCAAGACGGGTGGAACGGGAGGTAATGATGTGTTCTTCTGTCCTTTGTTGGGTTCTATTATGACTGGTAATGAGCATGATATATTGACTAAGTTTTGAAGCTAAAGCCTCTTGTGTTTCTTGGTTCTGAGAATGAGGATGTTTATGAGTTCATCTTAGATTACTATGAGAGGCTTCATAAGTTGGAAATTGTCCATCAAAATGGGGTCAAGTTTGTGTCCTTTCAACTTCAAGGTGAGGCTAAGCAATGGAGGAGAGCTTATATGGAATGTAGATCTTCTACTTTACCTCCACTTACTTGGACCCAATTTCATACTCTGTCTCTTGAGAAGTATGTGCTTAGGACTTTGAGAGATCGTAAGAAGGATAAGTTCATGGCTTCGGAGCAAGGTGGTATGTTTGTGGCTGCTTATGAGGCCAAGTTCCATGCCTTGTCTAGATATGCTACTCAATTAGTGACTACTGAGGAGGAGAGGATCCGATTATTTATTAAGGGACTAAATTCTGAGTTGCAAGTATTATCTGTTCATATGACTTCTACATGGAGGAGCTTTAATGAGGTAACATACTATGTTAAGAAAGTGGAAGGGGTGATGCGAAACGGTCAAGCTAAGGCATTGGCGAAAAGGGCCAAGAACTCGGGTAACTTTCAAGGTTCTTATTCCAGAGGGTTCGGAAGGCCAACGCTTGCAGCCAAAACAATTCAGTCTGATATGCCCGCTTCTACAGGTAATTACTCGGGAACTTTACCTCATAATTTGATTTAGGAAAGCCAGAGAGTGGCACCTTCAGCGGGCAGCAGACCCTCTTTTGATCGTACTTTCTACAATTGTGGAGTCTGGGCACATGAGGAGAGATTGTCCCCACCCACGTGTGTTTGAGTTCACACAGCAGCAGACTAGAGCAGTGGTACCCACGGAAAATGGTAATAATGGTCGAGGGCATCCACAAGGTGGGCAAGAAGGTAATCAGTGCGGCCATAGAGGTAGAAGAAATGGTAATACATGCAGAGGTAACGTGCAACTAGGCAGGGAAATGGTTCGTCAAGATGATAGGGCTCAGTGTTATGCCTTCGGGGCAAGAATGAGGCAAAGGTGTTTGATGCGGTGATCACGTGTACTATTCTTGTATGTGATCGGATGGCAAATGTGTTATTTGATCCAGGTTCTACTTATTCCTATGTATCCGTGCAATTTGCCTCAGAATTTTCTATGATTTGTGATGTACTTGATGCCCCTATCCATGTTTCTGCCCCGGTTGGAGAGTCAATTAGTCACCCATGTCTGTCGTGCTTGTCCTATTTTGTTTATGGGTTTTCATACTTGGGCTGATTTGGTGATTTTGGATATGACTGACTTTGATATTATCTTAGGCATGACTTAGTTGTCCCCGTATTATGATGTGCTTAATTGTAATACTAAGTCGATAACTCTAGAAATTTCGGGAAGGAAAAGATTAGAGTAGGAAGGGGTGTACAAGCCTAAGCAAGCTAAGATCATATCTTCCATTCGGGCTAGAAAATTGGTAGAGCAGGGGTGTTTGGCTTATTTGGCTCATGTTAGGGATGTTGAGGTTGAGACTCCATCTATTGAATCTATTTATGTGGTGTCAGAATTTAGAGAAGTGTTTCCTAATGACTTGCCTGGTATGCCTCCGGATAGAGATATAGATTTCTGCATTGATTTAGAGCATGGTAAATGCCCCATTTCTATCCCTCCGTATCGCATGGCTCCGGCGGAATTAAGAGAACTTAAAGCTCAAATCCAAAAGCTTCTTGATAAGGGTTTATTCGACCTAGTGCTTCCCCATGAGGTGTTCCAATTTTGCTTGTTAAGAAAAAGGATGGTAGTATGAGAATGTGTATAGCTTACCGGCAATTGAATAGGATCACTATTCGAAATAAGTACCCTTTGCCTCAAATAGATGATCTTTTTGACCAATGGCAAGGTGCATCAGTTTTCTCCAAGATTGATCTAAGATCTGGTTACCATCAATTAAAAATTAGGCCTGAGGACGTGCCCAAGATGGCATTTAGAACTCGCTATGGGCACTATGAATTCCTAGTTATGTCCTTTGGTTTGACCAATGCGCCTGCAACTTTCATGAGTTTAATAAATGGGGTGTTCAAACCGTTTCTTGATTCTTTCGTCATAGTATTTATTGACGATATTTTGGTCTATTCAAAAAGTGAGGAAGAGCATGCCGACCATCTTTGCATTGTTTTGGGTGTTCTTGGAAAACAAAGGTTGTATGCTAAATTTACTAAGTGTGAATTTTGATTGACTTCTGTTGCATTTTTGGGACATGTAGTTTCAAAAGAAGGGGTAATGGTAGATCCTCAAAATATTGAGGCGGTTAAGAATTGGGTTCGGCCTAGCTCTGTGATGAAAGTTAGGAGTTTTGTAGGGCTCGCTAGCTACTATCGTCGATTTGTAAAGAATTTTGCTTCTATTGCTACTCACCTGACTAATTTGACCAAAAAGGAGATACCATTTGAATGGACTGAAAAATGTGAGGATAGCTTTCAAAAACTCAAGACTTTTTTCACCACCGCACCTATCCTAGCATTACCGGTGGAAGGTAAGGACTTTATAGTTTATTGTGATGCTTCACATTCTGGCTTGGGTGTTGTGTTGATGCAGAATAAGAATGTTATAGCTTATGCATCACGTCAATTGAAGGTGCACGAGAGAAATTATCCAACGCATTATTTGGAGTTGGTGGCGCAGTGTTTGCTCTTAAGATATAGCGACGTGACCTCTATAGTGTTAGGTGTGAGGTGTTTACTAATCATCATAGTTTGCAGTATGTGTTCACTCAAAAGGATCTGAATTTGAGACAACAAAGGTGGATGGAGTTACTTAAAGATTATGATGTGACCATCCAATACCATCCGGGTAAGACTAATGTTATGGCAGACGCTTTGAGTCGAAAAGCAGTGAGTATGGGTAGTTTAGGTTTCTTGAGTGTACAAGCGACCTTTGGCTAAGGAAATTCAGACATTGGAGTCTAAGTTCATGCAGTTGGGCATCTCAGAAAGAGGTGGGGTGTTAGCTAGTATTGAGGTAAAGGCCACGTTCATTAAGGAGATCAAGGCAAAACAATTTGAGGATGAAAATATAAATAAGATTAACAAGAAGACCGTGATTGTAAAATGCAAGAGACCACTCTTGATGTGGAGGTGTGCTCAATTTTAAAGGGAGGATTTATGTTCCTCGAGTTGATGACTTGATTCAGAAATTGTTGACAGAATTCCATGGTTCGCGGTATTCCATTCATCCAGGTGTGACCAAGATATATCGAGAATTGAAGCCAATTTATTGGTGGCGGAGCATGAAGAAGGATGTACCGGAGTTTGTGGCTAAGTGTCAAAATTGTCAACAAGTAAAGTATGAACATCAAAGACCTGCAGGATTGCTTCAAAGAATGTCAATTCCGGAATGGAAGTGGGAAAGGATAGCCATGGATTTTGTGGTTGGTCTTCCCAAGACATTAGGGAAGTTTGATTCTATTTGGGTAGTGGTTGATAGATTGACTAAGTCAGCCCATTTTATTTCAGTAAGAATAGATTATAATGCTAAACAATTGGCTAAAGTCTATGTGAAGGAGATAGTGAGGTTGCATGGGGTGCCTCTCTCTATCATCTTAGACCGTGGTACCCAATTCACATCCAAGTTTTGGAGGAAATTGCATGATGAATTGGGCACACAACTCACTTTTAGTACAGCCTTCCATCCACAGACAGACGGGCAGTCAGAGAGGACTATTAAAGTTTTAGAAGACATGTTGAGGGCATGTGTGATTGATTTTGGAGGGCATTGGGATAAATTCATACCTTTGTGTGAGTTCTCCTATAATAATAGTTATCACTCCAGCATAGATATGGCACCATTTGAGGCACTCTATGGGAGGGGATGTAGATCACATATAGGATGGTTTGAGCCTGGAGATGTGAAACCTTGGGGGTTGATTTAGTGAAGGATGCTCAAGATAAGGTGAGAGTATTCAAGCTAAGCTTTTAGCTGCCCAGAGTAGACAAAAGAAGTATGCAGATCATAAGGTAAGAGACATGGCGTTTCAAACTGGTGAAAACGTTCTTCTTAAGGTATCACCCATGAAAGGGGTGATGAGATTCAGCAAGAAAGGTAAGCTAAGTCCACGATACATTGGTCTCTTTGAGATTTTTGACTGTGTGGGACCGGTAGCGTATAGATTGGCTTTACCGCCTAATCTATCGGGTGTTCATCTGATATTTCATGTGTCTATATTGAAGAGATAGCATGGTGACGGGGATTACATCATTAAATGTGACTCAATTGTATTAGACAAAGACCTCCAATATGAGGAGGAACCGATTGCAATTCTTGATCGTGATGTGTGCAAGTTGAGGATCAAGGAGATTAAGTCTGCGAAAGTTCAATGGAAGTATCGTCTGATTGAGGAAGCTACTTGGAAAATCGAGAGGGACATGTGGACAAGAATCCCCAATTGTTCGTCGATTCAGGTACTACTCCATTCTTCCTTAGCCTATTTTTTTCCTAAGTTTGTCACTCAGGGACGAGTGATGGGTAAATTAGTATCTATTGTAACAACCAGTTTCGTCATTATAGAAAAACCAACGGGAAAAATTTTGGGTCAAAAAACTTTTTCGTAGTAACTTGGAATTTCTTAACCTAGTCCAGATTTGGATGAAATCGGAGTCATTAAAGTCTAAAGAAATCTGGTAGAAATTGGGTGATCTAATTATGATTTTGATCACATGAGTAGTTGGATAAGTCATTAAGGAATTCGTACGACTTTACGAAATTGAATTCGGGTGAGTAGAACTACCGAAATCGATCTTAGCGTGAACGGTATTTTCTGAGCGTCGTTGGGCAAGGGTGTGTTGTGAAATGGGGATCTTGGAATTATTAAAATAGCTCACTGGTTCCATGCAAGCCGCTGGGGCGGGATTTCTGTCGCCAGGGCGGGGCTGCTGCAGCAGGGTAAGGGCCAGGTTCGACGCGACTTAAAGTCGTAAATAAACCATAAACGTATTTATTCTGCACTTTTCAACTTTGAGAGCTAGGAGAGGACCCCCCATACCACTTCTTGACCCTTTTTCACCATTCTTGAGGCTAGAGGTAATATTTTAACTCCTCGAATTCGTTTTTCGATCCGTAGAACATAATCTAATGGGTAAATATCGATGGGGAGGATTTTGATCTAGAATCTATGATGAAAACAACCCTAATTTGGATAATTGGGATCATGTGTTTCATCTAGGGTTCATAGAATGGTTAGTAATCTGGGTAATTGGTGATTGTTTATTGATTCCCGTATTACATTGATTGTTTGTAGACCAAGAACAAGAGAAACGAATCCGAAAAGGGAAGGATCAAGTTTCTTAGGGTTTCAAGCTTGTTTTGAGGTAGGTGATTGTTGTAATTCTATGATTGTGTGATGTATGTTTATCTTGCCTCATTATGATACATGTATGTATGAGAAAGTTGCATTATTGATCACACTTGTTGTAAATGAGGATATATGATTGTCAAATGCCATTGAATCATGACTCGATTGTATGATTATGAGAATGTACTTGTGTTTGTGATTGTGGTGTCTTGAATGGATCGGTTACCACGTTCCGGCATAACTAATTGGGATCGGTTGTACGTTCCAGCATAAATATGGGATCGGTTGCCACATTCCGGCATAACTATTGGATCGAGTACCACGTTCCGATATGCTAACTGTTTGGGTTTGGGTTCCATGAGAGAACCAATGACTTGTTGTAAATGTATATTGTTGAGTATGTGATAATATTGTATATGTTCAATATATGCATGTGATTATATTGTTGTATTGATTTATGTATGTTATAATTAGTAGGATAGCCGTGTGATCCTACCAGTACACTGTGGTTGTGTACTGATACTGCACTTACTCTTATTTTTGTTGAGTACAGGGCATCTTCAGGCAGCTATTGACAGACCTTGCTTAAAAGATCAGTGATCATTTCGAATTCAAGGGTGAGTCAATTCTTCCGGGCTGCCATGAGTTCTTTTTCATCTATGTCCACCATTTCAGACTTAGACTTTTCTAATTAGTTATTAGCTCATTAGTTTGGGGTTGTATCCCTTCTTGTTTAGACTTGTTGAACTTTAGATGTTTTGGTACATTGACTTTCAGGTTATAGGTGTTACTTCCGCATTTGTTTAGATGATAGACTTTTGTTTGGAGTTTATAGGAACTTCATATTTCTTTCCTTAGTATTTAACTTGTTTTGTATCCTTAAATGTTTTAGTTTTTGGTTTAGCTGCTTGGTTTGGGTTGTAGTAGTGGTTCTCCCACCGGAGGGGTGTGGGTGTCAATCACGATGGTCTAGGTCATGACACTCCTCCACCCCACCCCTACCCCCACACCTCTTCTTCTTCACACCTATTCTTCTTTTTCACATCTCATCTTCTTCATTCTTTATACATCACAATCTCAAAGCACAGCTTTTCCTTTGATTAGCAATTAGGTTAATTCTCATCTATTTGTTAGTGAATAATTGTATTTTGTGATAATTTTTACTAAAGGAAGAATCTAAAAAGAATTTCGGATAAACCTAAATATATAAATCCTTAAGTTATGTTTAGGTGATTTTGATTGATTGTTTCTATCCTTTCTATTTTTTGACTTTGTTAAAGAAATTTTGGTTGTTAATCAATTTTTGAGTTTGGTTCTAATTGTAGCTTTATGGGTATGGTGGTTCTAGGTAATGTGTGGAAAAAAAAAAAGAGGAAATTGAAAGTGGTGAAGAAGATTAATCAATTTTTGAATTTGGTGAAGATAACAACTTTATGAGTGTGGCAGCGCTAGGTAATGATTTTGGGGAAAAAAGAGTGAAAATTGAAGATGGTGAAGAAGAAAATAATTATATTAGAAATGGTGATTGTGATATTTAGTGGTGGATGGCGAAGAAGAAGAAGAAGAATTGAAGGTGATATGGCGGTGGTGAAGAACAAAGAATCAATAGTGAATAAGGTAGCCGGATATGATTTTTTCCATGAGATAAGAGATGGAGTGGGTGAGATTTTGTGATGAAGAAGGTATAATTATTAGAGAATTTTAATAATTAATTGGAGATTAATTAGTGTAAAATATTGTTAACAAAAGAAAAGTAATTAATAAAGAAAAAACAAAAAAATTATGAAAAATCATAATTTCTGACATGGCGCTAACGTAGAGCTGATGTGGCAGTGAGTGTGTTACACCACACCCTGTGAGAGTGGTGTTACACGTCTCAGGGTGGTATTAAATTCACTTTTGAATAGAAAAGGTGTGTAATAGGTCATCATGATAGTTTAAGCGTGTAAGTGACTTTTCGATATACGTTCACGGGGGAATTTATGTCTTTTCCCAATTTGTATTTAGTGGAAGGGTCAAATGGTAATACTTTTAGTATAATATGATGATGATGACGATGACGATGACGATGATGATGATGATGATGAATGATGAATGATGATGATGATGATGATATATATATACATATGATTTTGGTATTTCAACTTTCAACTTTCTTGTTCCCACTTTTAGTAGTACTAGTTTCTCAGCACGTGTGTTGCACATGTATGCCTAGTTATATGTAGAATCCTTATGAATCATCCATCGTATATACTCCCTCTGTCCAACAATACTTGTCTACTATTGACTTTGCACACTTCTTAAGAAACTATAAATAGAATGTTAATTTTACTATATCATCCTTTGAATATAATAAATACAATGTCTTTGAATAATGTAATTGACAAATGACAATAATTAATGATAAGGGTAAATTATGAACTAAGTGTAAAATTATCCCTTGATTTTATAAAGTGGATAAGTATTGTTGGACATCCCAAAATAGTATAGTGGACAAATATTGTTGAACGGAGGGAATAATATACATCTATAATTCATGTTTCCTTTTTCTAAGATTTCCACCCAAAATAGTGTTCTGCAAGAGTTCTGATGGAGTAAACCCATCGAAATGTTTATCAACGTCTTCAAATGCAAATGTCTCTCAGAAATTATTTTATAAGTAAATTCACTAGGTCCAAATTTATAATCCTTTATTCCTCCACTATGTACGATATTAGCTTCTTCAATTTTCCTTTAACTTAAAAGTCCACTAAGCAATATACATGTCACAATATTAGGTTCTACATGGTCATTCTTCATCTTTTGTTGAGTATGAATGCAGTATCAGTCTGTATCATTAGGGGTTAAAAGAAAGAAAAATCAGCCTGGTACATACATTAAAATAATACAATTGTACTCTCCTTCTGCTAATTTCGCATTTTAGTAGATTATGATGATATGTACTACTCTTTCTGTCCCAATTTACGTGACTTACTTTTCTTTTTAGTCAGTTCCAAAAAATATAACATATTTCTATATATTAAGAAACAATTTACCTATAAAATGTCTATTTTACCCTTAATAAAATGATTTACTGTCACACAGATTTCTATCATTCATTTTGGACCACAAGTTTTAAGAGTCTTCCTTTCTTTCTTAAACTTCGTGCCGAGTCAAACTACCTCACATAAAATGAGACGGAGGGAGTATTTATAGAGCATACAAAGTACATACCTTGCCGAAAGATGCCACTAATCCGTGTAGAGATGAAATCCTGGCTCCTAATTTTTCCTTCTGAACTTGTTTTAAAACAACATATTTATCTAAAGATGTAACTAAGTAAATAAAAATGTGTTTTATCTAATAATTATTTTTTTTTTAGATGAGATGGTCATACACTTTAATATGGAGGTATGACCATAAGAGGTAGAAATTAAAGAGGCCATAAGCACAATTTGGGGTTTCGTATAGTAGTAAACCTCCCTTGTTCAATTATCATGATTTACATCTGTATTGAGCGGGGGAATTAACTTTACATAATTTTTGTTTTTTCTCTCCAACAATTGAAAACGTTGAAAGTATAAAAGTGCAAGTCGAAAGATTAACTTACAAATAACAATAAGGTTTTATTTTCATCCAAGTATTCTGAATTCATAATCAAACAAACAAAATTTCTTGTTAATAGAATAGATAAACATATCACAATTCACAAGATTAGAAGTAAGAATGATTCAACATACCACTATGCCGAACCAAACACAATCATAATTAAAAAGATAAACAAATCACAAAATTTGAGAAAAATTACCATTCTTTTCTTCTTTGACATATGTATGAGATGACTTTCTTGTACCTACGTATAATTGTCTAATCCGATTGAAATATCTTACCAAACACTTTCGAACTCCAATCCTTTGTCTTTTCTACAAAATAACATTTCGAAATAGTTTTTTTTTATTTTCACATAATGACTATGGACTGAAATGTCTAGCCAATAAACTTAACCTTAAACTTAATTATTAGTGTACTATAAATTTTATTTTAAATCATTAACTTTATTTCTTTAGCTACAGGAAAATCACAAATATAGAAATAGTAGAATAATTATAAATATGTGAGAAATACTTTAGAAGAGTTTATCTTTAATCTCTTATACGTCAATTATGGTACTAAGTAATCATCGACAAATATTTATCTTTAATATGAAAAAATCATGAAGTTCACTCTTAAGGGAGTATTATTGATTACCAAAAAGTAATTATTCTAAACTTAACAGCTTTAACAATGTATCCACATGCCTTTAATTCATTTTTTAAAAAAAAACTTCAAAATTCTGTCATGAATTGTATTTTCCCAAAAAAGAAGCAAAATATTTCAATATTAATAACTATTAACTATTAACCTGACAAATATTAATGGATTGAAATAAAAAAAAAGTAACTTAGCATACATAAGATGAAGAAGAAAATAAGAAAAGAATATAAACACTTAAATGAATGCAACAAAGTAAACACATTAGAAGCAAGAGAAAGGATGAATTAGTTTGTTTGATTTTAAAGAGGATATGAAGTTGAGAGATTAAATTTGTAACCGTTTTTCTTTTATTCTTTATCTGTGTAATGTAAAGCGGCGGAAAGCAGGGGCGGATAGAAAAAATTACATTGTATATAGAGATCAAGTAGGAGCTAGGTTGTGTGTTGTATTCTTGATAGCAGCATTTACTTTTTTTATTTTATATTTTGACGCTCCTTAATAAAAATGTTGGCATAGTAAAATATATATTTTCATTATTTTAATAATGAAAAAAGGGTAAAACTTTGATTTAGAAAAAACACAATTCCTATTTTGTGATTGTGCCACGTCACCGAGTTTAGGATCTTATATATATATATATATATATAATTTAAAAGAAAAAAGAAAAATATTCATTCTTTCCTGGGAAAGCGCCACATCACCGGGTTGAGGGTTTGCTTTTGTATATATCTAAGATTCTTAAAAATAAAACATTTATTTTATATACCGTAAGTATTTAAAAATAAAATTTTCATCTTATGTAGCTTAAAATTAGAACTTCCAGCTTAAGTTTATTAAAGTAGAAGATGCTTTATTATTTATATCATTTCATTTAAGCACGTATCACTCATAAATTATAAAATATTAAAGTTATCTTCATTTTAATTGATATATAAAATACAATCTTTCAACTTTCAAGTGACTAAAAGAATATATATAATTAAAAATATATAATTCAGTAGTATAGAAATCAAGAAATGAATTATTTTTTTTCTTGTCACACTTTTAAATATTTTTTGTTATTGTTGTATTTTATTACTTATTACACTCACGTTTTCATAAATATTTTTGTCATTGTAACTTATTTATAAAAGTTCACATGAAGTGTCACAATCTAGAAACTAAATAGTACAGAGGAAACCAAACAACATACTATTATTTTTAAGTCTAGTGCATAATCTTATCTTTAGATTCTGCAAAATTACTTCTGTAGGTGACTAGTACTATGAAATTATCTCAGTATTGTTTTCCATACAAATGTAAATCACTACACCAAGTCCAATCTTCATGATAGGGCCCTTAGTTCAAAGTCTTCGAGCTGGTATATTTTTCATATCTCATATATGAATTACATGTTGTCCATACATTCAATTGAGAAATACCTGACAAATATCTCTTGCGAAGGGACACACGAAGAAAATATGATCGCCAATTTCTCATTTGTTTGACAAATAAGGCATAGTTCATTGAGTTATATATCTAATTAGTGAAATTATCCGCGCTTCGCGCGGCTATATGAATTATTTATATTTAGGTTAGTATCGAATATATAAGATAATATCGATATTTCTCTTCATTTGCGATATCATACATTTTTTTATTTTTTAAAACATATAAAATATATATTTATTTATTTTGCATTTTTTTAAGTGCAAACTATTCATATGTATATAGTAGAACAAAATACTCACCGTGGTGGACTAAATGGAATAAGAGGTAATATGTTGAAATTAACAATATATTATATTACGTTGAAAATATTTTATATGTTTCAATATCCTCTATCTTTTGTAGGAGTACTAATTTTCTATACGAACTCTTCGTAAAAAAAAATTTCATTATGTCTTTATTATTATATTTGTTTATTATAATTTTTTAAACATCAATTAAATATTTATAAGAATTGTGAAAAATGAAACATACAAAAGTTATGACTAATATTTAATATTAGAAGTTACAAGTAAGACAAAGAGACATGAGTCATAAATAATTTAAATGTATAATTTTATTAGACATTAAGTGTATTAACACTTATGCATTGATTTTATTTGTAAAATAAATAAATGAAAATAAAGGGTAAAAATACAAAAAATGAATAAAATAATAATAATAATAATAATAATAATAATAATAATAATTGGTGACTGCATAAAAATTATAAATACATTTCAAACAAAAAGAATGGTGATAGAAACAGATTGTTACGTACGCAAAAAAAAATGGCATCATGAAACCAATATTTTATTTTTCAATTACTTTTTTGCAAGTATAATTAAAATGAAACTCCTAATCATCATAATTTTTTTTTGTTGTTGAAATAGGATAATTATATTAATTGTGCTTCATAACAAAGAAAAAGTAGAATAGTAAAGGATCAAATGATTAGCATTGACAATACATTTAGCTACATTATTTATACAAACCAAAATTTAAAAAATTCTAGCAAAGTAGCTAAGTTACTACTACAAGTCAAAGTAAAAAAAAAAATCTAGCAAAAATAATCTCTAATTATGCTTCATTTTTTCCCCTTCTATCGTCTTCATTTGCAAGTACATCCGCCATCATATTTTGCTCTATATGTCAAACTCTTCATCATATGCAATCAATTGAATAATAAATAAATAAATAAAATATCATATACTAATTAAAAATAATTACATCAAAAGAAACAAAGAAATTTAAATTATATGTACTATATTTGTATATTATTTTTTTCAATAGTACTAATAATACTACATAATAATCATTTCTTGAAATCTAACAAATATTATTATCAAACTATATTATATTTGGAAAATTGACTATTAGAAAGAATAATAGCATACTTACAACACATCGTTAAGAATAACAAAGACATTTTTTTAAATCATCCTTGCTTTTGATGAATGATAATACAAACATAAACAAAATATTAAAAAAGCATGTCTAAGTACATAGAAATAAAAAGAAAGATTTGAGAATGAAATATATCTTACCTTCATGTACATATTTTTTTGTTACATGTTAGTTAATTCACAAACAAATATGATGAAGAAGAGAAATAATAATTTTGTATGTGAATTATCATGAAAGTAAATATGAATTTATATAGACAAAATTGAGGAACTGGAAAAATAAGGACTTGAGAATGAAATATTTATTAACTTCATTTACTTTTTTTTGTTACATGTTAGTTTCATTCACAAACCAAATATATAGACAAAATAGAGGAAATGAAAAACTAAAGACTTGAGAATGAAATATTTCTTACCTTCATGTATTTCTTTTTTGATACAAACCAAATCAATATGATGAAGAAGAGAAAGGATAATTTTGAATGTGAATCTTCATGAAACTAATATGAATTTATAGGCAGAATAGAGGAATACCATAAGACATCATAAACTTACAAATTTAAGTTTGGAGGTTATAGACATAAAAATTATGGAAGTTATGAATATTATTAAAAGTAAAAATTAAAGAGGGGGTAAGTCATGGGTAATAACTCCTTGTGAATACATTAAAAATACTTAAAATATTAAAAAAAAAATTATTATCATTCATGATTAGAAGTGAGACAAACAAATAAAAAAAGAATGTGGAGAGTTTTTGCTGTAAATGTTATTCCATTAATAAAATATTTATTTGTAATAAATTAAGTAATTTACTTTTACAATACAATAATTAATTTGAATTAAAAAAAAAGTCAAAAAAGGAGAAAAAAGATAAATTATGTTTCTTCTTTATTATAAATGTGACAAATAAATAAAAAAAAGAATGTGAAGAGTTTTTGTTGTAAATGCTCCTTCATTAATAAATTATTTATTTGTAATAAATTTAGTAATTTATTTTTACAATACAATAATTAATTTTTAAAAAAAAATCCAAAAAAAGAGAAAAAAGATAAATGCAAATGGATATATATATATATATATATATATATATATATATATATATATATATATATGATTTCAATAAGTTATCTTGAGTTCTAAATTTTTCATGGAAAAATAATCATAGTGTAAAGACCAATTTAACTTCAAAAACACTGCAAGAAACTATATTCTTCTACCTAAATATTTTATATATCCATTTATAAAATTTTGCAAACAACAAAAATCTAAAATTTTAGAACAAAGCATCTGACAGACCATATTGGTGTAGAAGAAATACATTTAATGTTTAAAATCAAGTAAATACCAACAAATTCAATTATTATGTTAGCATAAATCAGATAACTGTTGACGGACAATGAATCAAATAATTGTCAACTATGAATATAAAATACTATTGACTATCAAAATATGTTTAAAGAAGAGCATGAGAAAGACCACCCAAACAAGTTCTATCGAATGACTATGCATTCAATCAATATTCTCGTTTGTTTGACAGACAAGACACAATTAATTTAGTTATATCCCTAATTTCAACAACTTATATGGACTTCTAAGTTTTTCATGAAAAAATAACCATAGTGTAAAAATCGGTTTAACTTTAACAACATTGTAACAAACTAGATTCTTCTACCTAAACATCTTATGTATCCCCTTTTAAAACTCTGCATTGTGAAATTTTAGAACAAAGCATCTAACAAACCATATATGGTTTAGAAGAAATACAGTTAATTTTTAAAATCAAGTAAATACTAACAAATTCAATTATTATGTTAGAACAAATCTGATAATTGTTGATAACTGTTGACTGACAATGAATCAAATAATTGTCAATTATGAATATAAAATACGATTGACAATCGAAATATGTTTTAAAAAGAGCATGAGAAAGACCATCCAAACAAGTTCTATCGAATGACTATGCATTTCAATCAATTTCTCATTTGTTTGACAAATAAGGGATAGTACATTGAGTTTTATCCCTAATTTCAATAACTTATCTTGAGTTCTATGTTTTTTATGAAAAAATAACCATAGTGTAAAGATTGATGTAACTTTAACAACATTATAACAAACTAGATTCTTTTACCTAAACATCTTCGATATCCCCTTTTAAAATTTTGCAGACAATAAAAATTTGAAATTTTAGAACAGAGCATCTAACAGACCATATATGGTTTACAAAAAAATACATTAATTTTTAAAATCAAGTAAATAGTAACAAATTCAATTATTATGTTAGAACAAATTAGATAATTGTTGACCGACAATGAATTGAATAATTGTCAACTATGAATATAAAATACGATTGACAATCAAAATATGTTTTCAAAAGAGCATGAGAAAGACCACCCAAGAAAGTTCTATCTAATGCCTATGCGTTCAATTATTTTCTCATGTTTGATAGACAAAACATAGCCCATTGAGTTATATTCCTAACTAGTGATTTGTCCACGCTTCGCGCGGTTATAATATATCAATAAAATGTTTAATTAGTAGTTAGCCGAATTTTAACAAAGTCATAAATTACTATTTGAACCAATGGAAATTGTAAATTACAATAATCAGATATTCATACAAAATACAAAATAAAGAAAAATCACTAAAACAACAAACAAAATAAAATAAAATAAAATAATGCAATATTATTCTTACGACTTTAATCATTAAAAGTAGAAAAAAAAATACGACATCACAACATCACTAACATTTTTAGTAAAATCAAAAAAAGAAGTAAGAAGTACAAAACAAACTTAAAACGAAAGTCTCGAAACATCTCCCCTATTAACAAAATATGTATATTGAAAATTGAGTGATCGATTAATTCTAATTTGGTCATGTTAGTATATTTAATTAAGTAAAGAATATATGAATAACACAATACGTGTATGTCTTGTGTTTAAATTTATTGTTCATTTTATTTAACTCTAATTAAATTAACATGTGTTTTACTTTATTAAATCACATAATATAAAAATTACATTAATTTTTGTTAGGGTTTTAATTTTTTTTTTTTTTTTCCTTAAATTTTTTTTTTTTAAAGAAAAAAGAAAATTTTACTTTGTTTTTTTTTTTTTTTCTTAAAAGATATTATATATTTTATTTTTTATTTTATTTTTTTAAAGAAATGAAAAAGATTTTTTAGTAAGTTCTTTTTTTAGAAGGTTTTAGAATATTATATATATATTTTTGTGTTTCTAACAAATAAACAAACAAAAACAATGTCGTTTAGAGTAGAGTCTTATTTTGAGAGATTTTTATTCTCTAAAAAGTTTTTTTTTTTTTTTTATATATATTTTGATATAATTTTTTTTATTTTTTTTTTTTTTTTTTTTTTTTTTATCAGGTTTTATATAAATGTTTGTTCTTTCCGCATTTAGCATGGTGAATCACCTTCATAACCCAACAATTTTATGTATACACCGGGTGTGAATAAATTTTCACCGTTTGAGATTTTCTAAACGTCTTCTCAATACTTTCTAGTTTCTCCTCCATTAAGTCTCTGCTTCTTCCTCGAATCATTTAAATACGCACATAAGAATTTGAATACAAAAAGATTTATTAAAATTATTATTATTTTACTAAAAATAATTTATTCTATTCATATTTTCTTGTTTCAAATATATTACAATGATAAGTGCTTTGCTACAATCAGTTTGTCTTACTCATAGGGTCTAGAATGGGCAATATCTATAATATTATCGAGATAAAAAATAGATCCTTCTCATTAATCGTTTTAAATATTATCAAATTAAGGATTTATCATAAAATATATATAGTGTTTACATTTTTATTTTGAGAAAAGGTCTACAAGTGTTTACGCATTATGATCTAGTATATTTAATGAATTTAATTAAAAACAAAATAAGAACTTGCCTTTTTTTGTTAATTATTCTTTTACAAAAGGATAGTAATATATTATAATTTAATATGCATCAGTACAAGACAGTGGCAGCGCATGACTACTGCTATCATGCGGGAAGAGGGGGGAGGGGGGGGGGGGCTGATTACATAGAGGATTGGTACTACTGGGCGTTAACCGCCTAACTTATGTTTTATCGGTTGGTAGATGAACTTCTATTGTTAGGATAAATTGTTTCAGTAATCATTTTGAGCTTAAATCTTTTCCTTGTTACATAATATAATAATAAATAATTTTATAGCATATAATTGTCGTAAATCAATTAGTATAAAATTTAAAACTCTATTCGAACTAAGCAACCAAAAAGGGGGAAAAAATAAAAAACCTTATGAACATGTTAGCATATTTGAGATAGAGAAAGATCTTAAAATAGAATTGTATATTACACACAAGTCTTGATACAATTGGGATGTCATTTCCCATTGAAATAACTTATAATCACTAACCGACATCAACACATATGAAATAAGGCGAGTCTAGATGAAACTACGCCAAGGATCTTTGTGTCCCAAAAATTTCCGGTTGCAAATCTCTATCGTCAGAAATTAAAAACAACCAAATATATTAGAATATGTTTATGAAATATTTGCATAAGATACCACTAATAAAATGCAATTTCACAAAATTACAAAAATGAACATATATAAAAGGATGCAAATCATCAAAATTGTTCTTCATTCAATGATGAGACAATCTCATCAAACAATACTCTCCTCATCCGTATGTAGAAGACGAAGGGAAAAAGTAGAGACAAATTTGGAAAAGTTGGGGATAAATGACTAAGGAAAGAGGATTTATAATTAGTGGCAGTCGCACAAAAATGATAACGGAAGAACTTACATGCATATGTTTTACCGCGCGTTACAATGGAAAATCATAAATTAAATAAAGATTGAGGAGACGTTTGAAGGAGACGTTTCTGGAAAAGGTAATGCAGCATTTTAAAGACAATTATATGTGGTGCAATTTAATATGAGGAAACAGATTAACGTTAATTAGTAAGTAATTAATAGACATGATAGTGGGAGGAAAAAAAGTTGGGGAAAAGCGTTTTGATGAACCGCTACATCTTTTATGCATTTGACTGCATAACTGTTTTCTGGCTTCTCAAAAGACCTACTTTTAGAATTTTAAAATTAGAAAAAAGACCAAAAAACTACAAAAATAAAATAAAATAAGAATCCACCGTTAGAGAGCGCCATATCACCGTTTTAATATTCAGCTTTATATAGATATATAGATTTCAACAACTTATCTTGAGTTATAAGTTTTTTTATGAAAAATAATCATACGGTAAAGACCGGTTTAACTTTAACAACATTGTAGCAAACTAGATTCTTCTACCTAAACATCTTCTATTCCCCTTTTAAATTCTACAGACAATAAAAGTCTTAAATTTTAGAACAGAGCATCTGACAAACCATATATGGTTTAGAAAAAACACATTTAATTTTTAAAATCAAGTAAATACTAGCCGATTCAATTATTATGTTAGAACAAATTAGATAATTGTTAACCGACAATGAATCAAATGATTGTCAATTATGAATATAAAATACTATCGACAATCAAAATATGTTTCAAAAAGAGCATTAGAAAGACAACTCAAGCAAGTTCTATCGAATGAATGTGTATTCAATCAATTTCTCGTTTGTTTGACAAACAAGACACAATCCATTGATGATAGACGAGACACAGTCCATTGAGTTATAGCCCTAATTTCAATAACTTATCTTGAGTTCTAAGTTTTTCATGAAAAAATAACCTGTGTAAAAACCGGTTTAACTTCCACAACACTGTGACAAACTAGATTCTTCTATCTAAACATCTTAAATTCTGCAGACAATAAAAATATGAAATTTTAAAACAGAGCATCTGACAGACCATTAATGATTTAGAAGAAATACATTTTAATTTTTAAAATCAAGTAAACACTAACCGATTCAATTATTATGTTAGAATAAATCAAATAACTGTAAATCCACAATGAATCAAATAATTATCAACTATAAATATAAAATACTATCAACAATCAAAATATGTTAAAGAAAAGCATGAGAAAAACCACTCAAGCAAGTTCTTAAATGACTATGCATTCAATTTATTTATTTTTCAATGTAAATTTCCTCTTTCATCACACAAAAGAATGGTAAAAGTGACTAGTTGAATTATGAAAGGAAAAGGATTAGTAGTGTTTGATTTTTTATTTTATTTTTCTAGCAAAGATATTTTTAAGTTATTGTTTTTAGAAGAAGAAAGACGAGACGGTCAATCAGCCCACCCAACCCAACCCAACCCAACAGGTCAATATTTAAAGAAAGAATATAGTCCAACAAGCAGGCAATTCTCTTCTCGAAAGACCTGAACCCTAAACTTCAAATTAAGCGTACAATCCTCTTCCGTCGGCCGTCGGCACTCGGCACCTGGAGCTCGCCGTACACAAAGCTTCTGTGAAGGTTATTCAATTGAGGTTTGATTTCCGTTCATCAATTTTGTTGTTGTCCTCAGCTACTATCTGCCTTTTTTTTTTTTTTTTTCTTTTTGTGCGATGAAGTAAGATTCCTACATGCATGAACTAGTTTGAATTTCCTAGTTCTGATAGTCCATTAAAGTTTTTTTTTTTGGCTTGAAGTGGTGCGTTTTGGATATGCTTTTAGGTTTTGAGTATCTTAAAGCAGCAAATCTAGTTTATTTTGTTTCTCTTTCTTTCATGTTGTTCTTCCAATCAAATTTGCACGGTATGATTAAGCTTGAACGTTTCATAATCTCTGAAATTCTTACAAAAAAATTGTCTTTTTTTTTTTTTCGTTTTGGTTTTGGTGTGTATGCTGATGAGTTTGCACCGTTAGCTATTTTGTTTTTTTGAGTTGTTTGAAACAAAACGAGGGGATTGTCTGTTAAGTTGATTGATCAATCCTTCAGTTTATCTACTCATGGTTCACTATTCACAGCTGAAATGGGGTTGAGAATGCTAGAAATGTCTCCGTAAGCTAAGTTTGTACTTCAACTCAATAGGCATAAACTGTCATTTGGGCCTTTTATGCTCGGAAACAGTAATCTGGTTAGGACTTTGGATTGTTTTTATAGGGACATATGTTTAATTATTATCTGATTTACTTGATGGTAGTATTCTTGTTAGCATATTCACGTTTAGTATGTACTACAATACCCTTTGTCATCATATCTAGTCAATTCATATATGACCTTTTCCGTGGATTGCCTTAGGTAGCTCAAGTATGACAACTCCTGAGGCAGCTACGGCTTCCTTAGGACCTCGTTATGCACCCGATGATCCAAATTTACCCCAACCTTGGAAGGGCTTAATTGATGGTAGTACTGGGTTATTGTACTTCTGGAATCCAGAAACTAATGTTACTCAGTACGAGAACCCATCAGCTTTACCTCCTCCACTGCCGCCTGGTCCACCTCCGGAAGCTTCTGCACCTAAGTTGGCTCCTATACCAGGAGCTAGCACAGTGCAACAATATGATAGTCAAAGCCAACAGAACCAACAGGCATTTGCTCAACAAGGCCAAATGACACACATGTCACAACATCCACAAGTAACACAACAGGTACCACATGGATCACAAGGTGTTTCAACAGGGCAGCAACAAGGATCACTAGCTGGTCCTGCCATGCAACAGGTATCCTTTATGCCACAACTTCGGTCTCAAATGATCCAGCAACCTGGTCATCAGATGCCATCGCAAATGGGACAAACTCCTAATCAGCCAGGGCCGCATGTTTCTCAACCAGCAGTACATCAAATAATGCCACAACAACTAGGCTCCCAAGCACAAGCATTCCCAAGTGTACAAATGGGACAACCACACGGTTATCAATTTTCTCATCAGCAGGCACAGCATGTTGCGTATCCACAAAATTTGCCTCCACAGGGACAGCAATTTCCACAGCAGCAAAATCAGCATGTTCCGCAGAATCAACAGTTTTCTCAACAAGAGCATAAAGTGGGATTACAGCAAAGGGAAGATGTTGATTTCCCCCAAGGTAAACAAGTTGGGTTTTCGCCACAGCAAACTGGTGCATCATCTGCTCAGAATCCGCAAGTGGGGACTGGTTCTGTTATCAGACCTCAGATGTCTGCTCAGCCTGCTCAAGCTTTGCAGTTTGGCGGTTCTTCTGTAAATGTCCAACAACCATCGTCTTTGGGTCAATGGCAGCAAAATACAAATGATTCAGGTCAGAGACTTCCTGGTCCACGCTTTCCCGGTCAGATGGGCTCAAGTATGGCACATGGTCATGAGCTGGCACATGGTCATGAGCTGGATACACCTCCAGTTGGATCAAAGGGTTATGAGGAAAACACACTCGGAAGAGGAGGAAATGACTATTATTACAACAGTCACATGGATAGTCGAATTAGGCCTCCGCCTCAGCAACCCAAGCTTGCAGCTATACCTGTAGCAAGAAATCAGCATGTATGTTACTTCCCTATCATTTGTTGCTGTTTCTATTAGATGCGACTTTCCAGGTCCATTTATATCATCACTTTCTACGCACAATACATTTTGTTTGTGTTAATAACTTTATATGACATGTTGCCAGAACCAGTCAACTCCATTGTGAAGCATTTTTGCTTCATACTTATTTTGAAATAGGGAAGTTTTACTTCATACTTATTTTGAAATAGGGAAGTTTTGTGCTAAATATGATATATATTACTAGGCAGTTTTAAGATATTTTACAGTTGATATTTTTCCAATTGAGAATGTTTTGGGATGGCATTTGCATTTCTTGTAAAATTTCCTAACCAATGTGACGCTAAATGTAGACATTTGTTGTTGCAATTGTTCATTAGGAAATGAGAATGGGTGATCCTGCGCTTCAAAATCCAGTACCAACTCTTCCTAGTGGGTTCAATAGCATGGGTGGTCCTCCGATGCAAAATATCTATGGTCAAGCAGCTGGTGGCCCTCCATTTTCAAATCCTAACCTCATTCGGCCACCTGGAGCACTCACAGGACCTCCAGGATCCATTCATCCATCATCTGTTGAGGTTTACCTTCAGAAGCATGAAGTAACTGCAACAGTATGTATCCCATCATCATCATCTGTGCTTTGATCCAATTTTCCCTTCAACTAAAGGAACGGTACCTGTTCATGTTTATCAGTCAATCTGGCTTGTTTTGTGCTCTTGCATATTTCATGTTATCTCTGCAATGTTCTAAATTAGCACCTTTGAGCAACGTTATCATTTGAAATCTGATTACTTGTCTTATAGCTTTTTTGATCGATCAGTGGTTGCCATATAGTTATGGAGTAGAACTAGCATTATGTTAGGTAATGGTGTATTTAGAATATAATATAGGAATATGTTAACACTGCTGTTACTTACATTTAGACTGAAATTTAAGTAAATAAATCAACGAACCATTATGTGTATCCCCCCCCCACACACACACAATAGGATGCCCTCAGGATTGAACTCAACTATCTGAGAAGAGAGAAGGGGATTTGAGGGGGGCTCATTATGCCATAATTTTTTTTTTTTTGTAATACATGCTTTAGTTGATAGCTTTGGGAATATTTCTAGCAATTTATGTGATGGCTGTGACATTGTGTTTGTCGAAGCACACCTAAAAGTGTTACACCGAGGGCCATCTGACTAGTAGGATAACTTTTCGTCATGATGACATTATTGCTGCCTTAGCTCATGTTAACTCCTAAGTTTATTTTTAAAAAGCAGTTAGAGAATGCTGTTAACTGATTCCTTTTTTGGCATCAAGCAAGTGGATATGTTTCATTAAATTTTTTATCCTCATCTTTCTGATTTTTCTTCTTTTTTGTTTGGCTATGACTTGTGATCTATACTCTTCTAGGAGAACAATTAGATGCCAGTGTAACATTTTTATATTGTTCTGGCATGGTATCCTCATATCCTATAATATGTATAAGTAGTTGATAGATGAGCATGACGGACTGGAAGTTGGAACTTTCTTGAACGTCTCAGGAACAAGTTTGAAGTTAAGTGTGCAGAAATATTACTAATAATATACAGATTTGTGCCCATCCAAGTCTATACTTGCCTTACTTACAACACAAACGCAAAATGTTAGTTTCAAAGAGGCTTGTCTTTGTCAGTTAGACTTTTGTTTTGTGTGAATTGCGCTTAAATCTGAGTCTAGAACAATTTAAAACATTCTCAAAAAAATGTAGTTGTCTCCACTGACACAAAACAAAACTGATAACATTAAAGCAAGAAGAGGCAGCAGCAGCCATGACAAACGATTCTGAAACCGAGGGCCATCTGACTAGTAGGATAACTTTTCGTCGTGATGGCATTATTGCTGCCTTAGCTCATCTTATCTCCCAAGTTTATTTTTAAAAAGCAGTTAGAGAATGCTGTTAACTGATTCCATTTTTGGCATCAAGCAAGTGGATATGTTTCATTAAATTTTTTATCCTCGTCTTTCTGATTTTTCTTCTTTCTTGTTTGGCTGTGACTTGTGATCTATACTCTTCTAGGAGAACAATTAGATGCCAGTGTAACATTTTTATATTGTTCTGGCATGGTATCTTTATATCCTATAATATGTATAAGTAGTTGATAGATGAGCATGACGGACTGGAAGTTGGAACTTTCTTGAACTTCTCTCAGTAGCAAGTCTGAAGTTAAGTGTGTAAAATATTACTAAGAATATACAGAATTTGTGCCCATCCAAGTCTATACGTGCTTTACTTGCAACACCAACGCAAAATGTTAGTGTCAAAGAGGCTTGTCTTTGTCAGTTAGACTTTTGTTTTGTGTGAATTGTACTTAAATCTGAGTTCTAGAACAATTTAAAACATTCTCAAAAAAATGTGGTTGCCTCCTCTGACACAAAACAAAACTGATAACATTAAAGCAAGAAGAGGCAGCAGCAGCCATGACAAACAATTCTGAAACTTTTTGAAGTAACTGAAGAACGAGTTAGATGCCCGTGCTATTTTTACCTATTGCTTGGATTGTTTTAAATCATTGAATATGCCATGTTATTTTGAACCTTGTCATGTCTTTTCTTCTTCTGCTTGGACCTCTTACTCAATCTTTTTACAAGTTGTTCTGAACAGCTAGACTATTGGTGTTTAGGGGTTCAAATTCCTCTATCTTTGTGGTCATGTTAGCTTGTTCATCATCTTTTTTGGGGGTATGTTAGCAGATGACTGGTGTATCTGCAATTGAAGTTCTAGTGTGTAGTACAAGTCATAATTTTTTGGGGCCTTGTGTTGACTATTATGCTTCTAGTGTTCTGAGTTCTAGTTGAGGTTTATCATAGAATTCTTTGCATTTGATGTTATTTTCTTGTTGTCAGTCATTGGTATAAGCTTTGTGGTTTATATAGTCTGGAGTACACGTGGCGTTTCATTTGATATCCCAGGGGGTTTCATTGGTTATTCTGAAGTTTGTTGGTTTAATTAATTGTCTAGGGTGGTGATGTCCCTGCTCCATTCATGACATTTGAAGATACTGGCTTCCCGCCAGAAATACTAAGAGAGGTAAGTGTTCTCAAATTTGATCACTTGTTGGTTATTTGAAGGATTTTAGGATCTGCTTAGTCTCATTTCCATTTTTTATTTAAAGAACATGCCACAAGCTTATCAATTGTCGCTTGTCGCAGGTGCGATATCTGCTCCGCAGGAGGAGCACATGTCGTACACTGTAATGCTATCCTCATAATTTGACAACAACTGTTCTGAGTTTTTGAGGCTGCAAAATGGAAATTGGAGCCTCTGTTGCATAGCTCATGAAGGGTGGTTGGCCCTTAAGACAAATTCCACTAGATGACTGGGGTTTCTAGCTTATTGCTCCGGGTCTTCTGTTTTAGTTGCTCCCTTTTGTTGCTTCGAGTTGCTTCAGTAAGCAACTGCATCCCATGTGTTTCTTTAGGATTCCTCCATTTTTCTATCTTTCCCTTTTCTTCTTTAAAAATTAAATTAGTTTTCATGCTACTTGCTTTAGTGTTGTGCTTGGAATTCTTAAGTGTGTGTAGATGTGTTCACCGTTACTCCTCTCTATTCATTAGGGGTCATGTATTGCAGATTCAGTTTGCGGGATTCACTTCACCCACTCCCATCCAGGCACAAACATGGCCCATAGCGTTGCAAAACAGGGATATAGTGGCCATTGCCAAGACAGGTTCTGGCAAAACATTGGGCTATCTAATTCCTGCATTTGTCCACCTTAAACGACGGCACAACAATCCTCAAAATGGACCGACAGTGGTGGTTTTATCTCCAACACGAGAGCTTGCCACACAAATACAAGATGAAGCGCTGAAGTTTGGTCGATCTGCAAGGGTTTCTTGCACGGTGAGTTGATATATGAACAGTTTCTCATTTGAACTCTGTTGATTCTTGAAGAAGATATCGATCAATTCTTTCGTTTCAGTGCTTGTATGGAGGTGCACCCAAAGTTCACCAGTTAAAAGAACTAGAACGTGGAACAGATATTGTTGTTGCAACTCCTGGTCGGCTTAATGACATCCTTGAAATGAAAAGAATTGACTTTAGACAGGTTTCTCTTCTCGTGCTAGATGAGGCTGATCGAATGCTTGACATGGGTTTTGAACCTCAGATACGCAAAATTGTAAATGAGATACCCCCTCAAAGACAAACACTTATGTACACAGCAACTTGGCCCAAAGAAGTGCGAAAAATAGCCGGTGATCTTCTTCGAAATCCTGTCCAGGTTAATATTGGTAACGTTGATCAGCTTGCAGCAAACAAGTCTATCACACAGGTAATTTGAAGCAGTTTATTTCCACACTCATGTGCACTGCCAGGAATATCCATGTTAAGCAACCAGCTAATATATTATCTTCACATTTCCCTTATGTATCTCTCTGCAGCAATGTTTCCCAGCAATTAGTTACTGATTTTAGGCTGCCATGGTCTACTTAAGAAGTGATATTTTTTTGGTTTGAAACGTGTCCTTCAACCATTGATCTTCCGATTTTGTAAAATCTAAATATGATATATGATAAACGTGCAATGACACTGTATTCTCATTATTACTTAATTGTTTTACCCTCTTTCTTTGTTGTTTGAGGTTGTGTTTCTTAGTTTTTGACAACATGATACGGCGATTGCATCCCAGACGGTTATCAAATTTGAAACATTGACACATGACACTAATGCAGATAGCCAAACATGATTTATCCATCCAACTTTTTGTTTCTTCGTGCTTTATGTGGAAACTAAGTTTAAATATTTTGGTAGTCTAAACAAGTGAGTACTGTTCAGGGTTTTAGCTCCTGCATCAATCTTGAGTGAAACTAATTAGCAATGGAAGTGTTGCTTGCTTAAACAAAGATCCCTCTGTTGTATAAACTAGCATCCTCCTATTTTATTAAATACTGAAGTGGTTATTCCAAATGTGAAATACTTGTGCAGTACATTGAAGTAGTCCCACAAATGGAGAAGCAGAGACGGTTGGAGCAGATTCTTAGATCCCAAGAAAGGGGTTCTAAAGCTATTATATTCTGTTCCACAAAGAAGTTGTGCGACCAACTTGCACGCAGTATTGGTCGAAACTTTGGAGCTGCAGCTATTCATGGAGACAAGTCCCAGGGTGAGAGGGACTGGGTTCTCAATCAATTTCGCGCTGGTAAGACCCCAATTTTAGTAGCAACGGATGTTGCTGCTAGAGGACTGGACATACCTGATATAAGGTGAGGATCTCCTTTTCATTTGATATCTGAGTGTGTTGGATGTGTTCGGAAATTTTAAAAAAAAACTATCAATGTGTACTGCTAAATAATATGCCCTTGTTTTTTTATTTGAAATAGTAGTAGACCATTTATATCATTTTAAGTTCTCACTATGCTGCAGAGTGGTGATCAACTATGATTTTCCGACTGGGATTGAGGATTATGTTCACCGAATTGGAAGAACTGGTAGGGCTGGTGCAACTGGTGTTTCATACACCTTTTTATCTGATCAGGACTGGAAATATGCTCCTGATCTTGTTAAAGTTCTGGAAGGCGCAAATCAGCAAGTGCCTCCGGATGTTAGGGAGATGGCTTTACGTGCTGGTGGCAGGGATAGAGGTGGCATGAACCGTTCTGATCTTGTCGATGGTGATGGTGGCCGCACACGTTGGGATTCTGGTGGCCGTGGTGGGATGAGGGATGGTGCATTTGGTGGCCGTGGCGGAATGAGGGATGGTGGGTTTGGTGGCCGTGGTGGTATGAGGGATGATGGGTTTGGTGGTATGAGGGATGGTGGGTTTGGTGGTCCTGGTGGGATGAGAGATGGTGGGTTTGGTGGCCCTAGTGGGATGAGAGATGGTGGGTTTGGTGGCCGTGGTGGAAGGGAGAGCAACTTTGGTGGCCGTGGTGGAAGGGATGGTCACTTTGGTGGCCGTGTTGGGATGAGGGACAACAATTTTGGTGGCCGTGGTGGCAGGGGTGGTGCTCAAAATGTTTGGGACAGGAATGATCGGTATGACAGTTCAGATGTGCGAGGACGTGGGAGAGGTCGCGGGCGTGGACGTTTTGACAATAGAAGAGACATGCCAAGTCGGAGTCGAGGAAGAAGTTACAGTCCTAGTCCAGAGAGAGTTCGAACATGGGGTAGTAGAAGCAGAAGCAGGAGTTATAGTAGGAGTTACAGCCGAAGCCGGAGCCGCAGCTACAGCCCCAGGCGCAGTCGTAGCCGCAGCCGCAGCCGCAGCCGCAGTCGTAGTCGTGATAGATATCAAAGGAGGCCTCGCCAAAGTAAGTTTGATCAGATGGATCCAGATCCAGGAATGTCAAGCATTCAGGTTGCTCCTCCATCTGTGATGCCTCCATTGCCTATAGGTGCACCAGTTGATGGATTTTCTGGAGTTGCGTCAGTGGAATCGAAACCAAATATGGAGGTAGCCCCAGAATCTGGTATGTCACCTATGTCTCCAGGAACTCGAGGAAATTGCTTGCCAGGATCTGAGGTCATAGAGCAGAACCACCCTTGAAGTGGAATCTCCACTCATGCTATCAATGCATTTCTACAACCTTAGGGGAGGGAGGTGCTGCTTAGTAAGCATGCATATATCTGTTCTTGAGAGACGACAGTAGATAGAGTGTCGAGTTTGTGAAATTGATATTTTGCTGCAGCCATATGCATGTGCAAGGGGCCTAAATGCGCCTGGTATATGCTATTTTTGAGGGAGGAGGAATGCTGATGGTGGAGAGAGACATTGACGCTCTATCAAACCTTCTGCTCACTCACATCTCTAGACTATTTTCAGTGAGGACTTGCCATTATTAGTTTTCTTTTGGAGGGGATGGGAGTAGAATCATGTCTGGTTTAGATGATCATATCTTTAATTGTCAAAATTGCTTATACCTAAATATCAACTCAATCGAGTTATCATTTTAAAACTGGAGGCAATTGGGGAATTGTTGCTGTTGTTTCACATTTTCATTTTTCAATCTCTCTTGCTTGGTCATGGAAACATAGACTAGTTTTGAGGATGGAAACCATTAAGGTTACAAGTGCATGCGAACCTGTGCATCTCGTTCGATAATAGCCTTGGGCATATTAGAGGGGTTATGTGCATTTCTTTGTTGGATCGACATTTTAATACAAGACTTGTAGCTTTTGTAATAGTAGTTTGGCCAATGCGGATAATTGATCAAAAAATATTTAAATAAATTTCTATTTCTGGATTTAGGTGTGACTTCTTTCTAAGGGAGAAATGACTTTCTAGTTTTTAACAATCTGGTGATACAATTCGCTCAAACCTAGCCTATGAACCCAATCATCAGTGGCCAGCCACTTATTGTGGCTGGTCTACACTCGTCCACTTCAAATTTTCCACCTGTCTTCTAATCACATCAATAATCCTAATGTCTTGAACCCTAGTTTGTCTAAGGAGTTTTTTTTTGCAGATTCTCTTTATTCAATCAGATCAACCATCTCAAGAAAGTCTTCATAAAGAAGTTACCATAGTCCACAGGTCAAATGGATGGAGGAAGAAGTCGATAGAATGAATCATCTTGAAGATCTACATTTTGTAGTGATAGGCTAAGTTATGTATAAATGGAGTCATAGTTTTGGTGATGATGTTCTGATTGATGAAAATAGAGCCAAATCTACGATGGTCCCACAGCCATTGCCAGGCTCTTTGCGGGAGACGATGACTGAGAACACTCTTGACCAAATTCAATTCCCTCCATTACCCTCTCAAAAAAAAACCCCGAACTCCTAGTAAACCCCTGGAACAGACTTGTTTGAATTTTAAGGGCATTATGGATGCTAAATCTCTTAATAGTATGAAAGTCCATGGCAAAGAAGCTGTTGTCCCCAGTCCCCGCTCGAGTGGAATGGTTGTTGGTACTCTACAAAGACAATAGATTATATTGAAGGAGTGCCAGTAATTCAATGGACGGAAGCAAAAGTTGATTGCATGAATGCCCTAGAAGATTTGTAATATGCTGTAGTATGAAAATTTTTCTATGATTGGCCTGATATTGAGGACTTAAGGAAAGGTTTGCCGATTCAATGTGGGATAAAAGATTACTGCGGGATTAGACTCCTACGTAATCGTCACATTTTGATTGGATGTGAACTCATTGAAGACTTTGTCAATCTAATGTCCAAAAATGCTCATTACATAAAGGATAAAAGTGGAGTTGCTTTCTAATACGATTCTACTTTAAGGGTGGACAAGGAAATAACACAAGTTATGGCGTGGATATCCTTCCCAAATCTACTACCTACCTATTTTGTTAAAGAAACTCTATTCTCTTTAGCTTTGGCAGTAGAAAAGCCTTTGCATTTTTAGACATGACAACTAGTAGTAAAACTCTACCTAGTTGTGCCAGAATCAAGGTTCACGTGGACTTGACATCCAATTTGCTGAAGTTTGTGCGAATGGAGATCATGAATGAAAGGACAGGAAAAATCAAGAGAAGTCTCCAAAAAGGGGGAGACAGCCACACCATCATGCCAAAATGCTTACCAGTGGTTGTATTGTTGGTGACTTGCAAGAATGGGAAGAAAACATCAATAAGAAGAACGACAACACAGTTAAGGAGCACATAAATAACAAACAAAAGGAAGGGGTTAGCAACAAAGAAGACATTACTACTCTAAATAAATTTGACATGCTTGTCAATGAGGAGGGGCAAACAAAAGAAGATAAGGAATGGCAGGCTAGCGTAGGCAGTGGTGGGGGGCATCAAGATCTTTCCAATACAAAGTAATGCGCCACTCAAGCTTTTGGGAGACAACACAAGCAGGTTTCTTCCAAAAAAGGGGAACAGAGATGAGGAAGAGGAAGAGGAAGAGGAAGAGGAAGAGGAAGAGGATGAGATAGTAAATTCATAACACCAAGATGTAGATTAGGCATGAGATAAAATTCAACAAATAACAAAGAGACAAGAGAAGGAATTTAAACAGACTAATGAGTCGGATAATATTCCCCAAGACCAGCAAAGTTGTAGTAGTAACAAAAAAGACCAGGTGGAGAAGTATGAGAACACAGATGATAAGAGTGTTGAGTTGGACAATCCTCAAAGCAATCTTGCAATAGACGAAGCTAATCCAAAACCTATTGCAATCATAAGTCAAAGTGGAAGTAGGGAAGTTCCAGGTGACTCACTGGCAGAGATTACATTGTATAGACAAGCATCTCCTAACAAAGCTTTGCATGAGATTTGCTCACATTCTGGGGTAAAACAATTGAAAGGAGAAGAAGATGATGTTGGAGAAGGTTTGATGGATCCAGAGGAGGGCATAGATAAAAACTATGATCAATTAATGAAGCAAGCAGATGTTTCCCTTAGGTTTACTAATAAAGGAAGAAAGGAGAAGAAGCAACAAGTTAGTGACATAGTCATACCACTGGTAGGTTGACAAAAAGTGCAGCCACAAAATCTAATGTTTCTATATGATTAATTGTCTTATATGGAACATTAGATCAGTAAGGACACACCAAGCTTTTAGCAGTGTACAAATGTTAATTAGGCATCATCATTTTGTTTTGATTGCTTTGATGGAGCCTTGAAATTTTTAGAATTATTGAACTTGCCACCTACGGATCCACCTAGGGCCTGTAAGTAAACCTAGGGACCGTCGGTGGTTCCGTCGGTACAGGCACCAGTCCTAGAAAAACCTGCAAATTTTCCTTCTTTTTAAATCTGAGGTGTTAAACCTATTCTCCATGTCACATCTATAGTGTACTTTGGGTTGTGACAAAGAAGCTCGTTGATTTAACCTCAATATCAATCACCTTAGGAGGAGCCCTCCTTTTCTTCATCAACACTTATCTTCCCCTCTTTTGACAATTTCTCATCAACCACAATTCGGGCACTAGGACTTACCCCATCATCAACCTTCTTACAACCAATCTTCTTGGATACCACTTCGGCATCCTCTATCACTTTTCCGCTCCTTGTGACTATCTTCATACAATGGCCATCATTTTTTGAGTTTGAGAGAGTGTATGCCTTTATCTCTTGGATCCATTTGAGACGATAAATGATTCATTTGGGTCACCAAGTTTTTTATCGCAGCGGAGTGGAGCTAATGATTTGAGTTAAACTGAATACATTTCTCTTGAGCTCTTTTACTCCATTATTCGTAGACTCGATTCTCTTGAGAACTCGGTTCAATATCTCCTGTTTTTTGAATTAATTGGGTCACTTGGCTTGCTTGGTTTTGGGGAGCATCATATTTTTATAGAGGCACATACGAGTTTGATTTTACCTATCATCTATCATGCCCACACCACTATATTTCTCGATCTCTCCATGTACAATCTCAATCTTTCCAACCTTGCTTCTCATCTAGAGGACGCCATGGATCATGATTGGTTTCTTGGTACCATGGTCGAAAACTTGACCCTTGGTTTGTCAAGTATTTAATATCCTTATCAAATGAGGCATAAGCATCCTTCTTTTCAAGCAACGATGCACTATGTTCCCCAATGTCATTCAAGTTTTTTGCTCTGGCAGCTAACATGTGTTTAGATAAGATCTCTATACTCATCATAAACTTGGCCATTTGTTCATCTCGCTCCTTTACTTTCTTTCGCATCTCATTTGTCATTATTGATGCAACTACTTCAACGGACTTTGCCCTATCTTGAGTATGCC
Organism: Solanum pinnatisectum; assembly: GCA_035578085.1. NCBI lineage: Eukaryota > Viridiplantae > Streptophyta > Magnoliopsida > Solanales > Solanaceae > Solanum > Solanum pinnatisectum. The sequence continues at coordinate 30,833,591 of CM069076.1, forward strand.
ATGCCATATTGGTCTTTTGTCATTTAGTCGGGAGAAATGGATGTTGTGGTTAAGTGAGTTTCATGAAGGAACCTCTAGCCAAGTTATTAACCTCCACTTGATTTACCTCATTCAATAAGAGGTAGAAATTTAGGAGAAAGCTTGGTTTGATAATTCATGGTTTAAACATACAACCACCTTCTTCTTAAACCTTAGTCAGACCTTATGTATAGCTTCTCCTGGAAATTGTTCGAAGTTGATTATCTTATCCCTCAATTTCAACATCCGTAAGAGTGAGTAAAATCTCTCAAGAAAGTAACCTTAAATTTAGCCCAAATAACCCTTAGGGGAATTTCGCAATCCATGAGGTGGCTTCTCTCGTTAGCGAGAAAGTGACTCTGGGCAAATGTTCTGCATCTTAAAAGGTAAACAACCCAACCACAAAATTGTTTATGTTCAGTTTGCGTCCTCCACCATTTGACCTCCGAACAACCCCTTCATCTATAGTAAATGAAGCATCAGACTTGTCACCTAAAACACAACATTCGCTACCTGCGGTGGTAAGTGAATTGATCCAGCCACACCCAACTCCATTGGTGCTTCATCAGTAGCAAAGTCGTTGCCCACATCACCAATGCTAGGGGTGGCAAATGGTTGGATTGGATCGGATTTGGATGGATTGAATATGGATTGAGCAAAAATGGTTTGGATTACAATTCACCCAAATAGAACATGGGTAAATATGGATTTGATCAAATATGGTTTGGGTAAAATGGTTCTAACCCATCTAAAAAAATCTGTTTTTCAAAAAAAAAAAAAATTACCCCTCCCCAGGGCACCCCCCCCCCCACCTTCCACCAACCGACCCCTAAATTTTTTTTGTTTTCCAAAAAAAAAATAATCTATTTTTTCAAAAAAAAAAAATTACAACCAAATGTATGTTTTGAATTTTGGTTAGTAGTTAGCAAACTTTCAATAAAGCCACAAATGACTAATCAATCAAAAATTCATAGAAAATTAAATTTAAAATGTCTAATAGATTGAAAATACAAAAAAAAAAAAAAATACAATGTACTCATCTTTCTTAAGACTTTAATCATACAATATAGATGTAAACAGAAATACTGAAATAGTACATAATTTTTGAGTTCTTGTCGACTCCTTCTATCATAGTCAATCAAAATTCAAGATCCTTCTTTGTCGAGTCAAACTAAAGAATGAATCAAAGAACAAAAATGATATAAATGTTTCACTACTTTAACTATAGAATGAAAAGGATACCTAAGGATCTCATGAAACAAAGAAGATGATTTATATAAATAAAATTGGAGGAACACCAAAAGTTATCTTTAAATCTTAAATTAGGTTATTAGAATTTGGAGGTTGTAGTTATTTCTAAGTGTTAATTAATGAACCCAAGAAATGAGGGGTTTTGGTTTTTGGAATTTAGGGTTTGTGAATATTTCAACGTGTAAAGTTCATCAAAATTTGTAATCCATTTTCGTTTGGTAGATTATATAAGAATAATGCTAAATAGAGTGTATTAGTAATGCTTGCATTAGCAATGCATGTATTAGTTATGCTTGCATTAATTTATACATAGATTATTTTAATGTATTGTTTGGTTTGATGCATTAAAAATATTATTTACAAAGATACATTGACTTTTATGGTGGAAATTATGCAAAAAAGGTTTTGAGGGGTAATTGGGTCTTTTATCATATTAATGCATGCATTAAAACCATTGCATTGCTAATACCTATATATCCATGGTATTAGCAATGCACACCTTAATACACAATAGAGTGTATAACTAATGCAAGCATTAGTTATACATAGGTTGAAAAAGAGTACCAAACGAGGTACTAGTAATACATAAGGCTAATACATGCATTATTTTTCCTAATACACTCTACCAAACAACCCCTTAATGCATTAAGATGAATGTTACTTCATGAAAACATTAATGTCTTTCTAATTCACCATCCCTTACTATGATGAGGAAGCTATTAAAATGAAAAGGTGTGAATAAATACAATTTTCTATGAATATTTTCTTCATTAAAATTTTGACTTAACACCTCTCCACTTTTAGAATTTAGTGTAATATAATAATAATATTATATAATTACTATTTAATATTTAATTGATTAGCTATTATAATATTTTTATTTAGCATAGGGGTAAAATGTATTTCATATATATATTATGTTAAGTAAATTGAACGAGAAAAAGAAAAAGAAATAATTTTTTTTTTTGAAAAAATGTGACTAATTTATTTTTTAAAAGGATAAAAATGTCTAACAATTTTATGAATATTTTCTTCTTTTAATTTTTGACTTAACACCTTTCTACTTTTAGAATTTAGTATAATATAATAATTATATTATGTAATTACTATTTAATATTTAATTGATTAGCTATTTTACAACACTTCTATATATATATATAAAAGGAGAAAAAGAAAAATAAATACAATTTTCTAGGAATATTTTCTTCTTTTAATTTTTGACTTAACACCTTTCCACTTTTAAAATTTAGTATAATCTAATAATAATATTATATAATTACTATTTAATATTTAATTGATTAGCTATTTTATAATATTTTTATTTAGTGTAGGGGTGAAATGGTATTTCAATTTTTAACTTTTTTTGTTCCCACTTTTAGTAATATATATATAGGTTTTAGGAAAAACTAAAATTCACCAATATCATGTAACGAAACATGGAATTAACACAAATATGATCTATCAAGTTTGAAAATGACTCGGGGTATGTACATTACGATTGGGTTTCAACTCAAATAGACAAAAAATAATTGCAACAAGATTTATTGATACATGGATAATGTTTGGTCTAGGTTACATTTATTATTCTCTCCAACAATCAAACCTATGTCCCTTAGGTTCTCTCAAACACCAAGACCTTTAAGAGTAAAATATCAAACATTGCTTGAGTAGATAAACTTTCTCTAGCTCATATCGTTTAATGAGAAATTACTCAAATTATTCTATCTCTAGCTCAAACTCATAGAATAATTTCACCAAGTCCTTAATATTGAGTCTTACCCAACTCCATTTTGCTTTCTCAAGCAAAACGGTGTTGAATACCTCAATCAATGTTTGCAACCATTGATTTTTAGGTTAAAACTTCAAGACAACAATATATTCGTGCCATACAATCGATCTTTGAAGCGATTATTCATTACTCATTTGGGAATTTACATCTCATCTAGCACACACAACTCTAGTTAAGGATTTAACTACTCATAAAAGAAGAAATAGAGATAATCCCCGTAGGAAATCTCCTCTCCAAGCAAATATGATAACCAAAATCTAAAATCCAAACTTTGAGTGATGCAAGTCTGAGATTTCTTCCTCTACAAGCAAGAGAATTTCTTCACTCCTCTAAAAAGTGTCTCCAAATAAAAACATATATCTACTATTTCCAATTGGGAAGAACATAAAGATACATAATTATACAAATCTCTATTCTATTCTTGAAACCTTCCAAAGAGAGCCGTTTATTTTTCTAAGTGCATTTTTTCCCTTTAGCATTCGTCCTTGAACTTGCTAGACCGATGGAAAGCCGATCCAAGAATGTAGAGCGCCAGTCGCATCACCGCTTCAACCTTCAGTTCTCTCAAGATCTTCTGCACTAGGATTAGCAGAACGTCGATTAAGCATTGTACCAAGCAATGAATCACAGGTACTATACCTGAGGCAGTTTTACTCTAATCAATCCGGCAAGACGCTTGTTGATTTCTGTGTGACATTGATTTCTTAGACGGTGTGCTTCAGTGAATATAAGCTTTAAATTCATCAAACATGATTTTTTTTTCAAAGAATATTTATATACAAGAGAATTAAGGCCTTAAATCCCCTCAATTAGTATCAGAATATGACAATAATTCATGAATTTGAGTCCAATGAATTAGTGAAATACCAACTCAACAGGGTGGATCTATGTAGAGCGAAGCATGATAAAATGAGTTGAAAATTAGGACAATACAAGGCGGGTTGACGCTTCACAGGCTTACGTGAGTTCGCCCACAAAAAATTATCATGAGAGAGGCACAACGGACAAAATATCTGTAAGGCTCTATATTTTTTATACATAACATAGTGGATCTCATTTGTCTTCTTTTTCAAATGAAAGTAATGAACAAGAAAGAGAAAGAATTTATACAATTCATGTCAAACAAAATAAATTATATTAAATAAATATAAATATGTTTATATAATAAATTTATTAACTCATTTTTTTCTCTTTTTTCTCATTTATTGTATTTGTTTAATTATCTTTTCTTGCCAATGTTTCAGATTAGAAAATGAGAAACTATTCATTAGTGAACCTTATTTTGGTACATATATATTATCGATAAGAATTATACATAATTAATTGCGAGCAATTGAGAGCACCTTTGCATATATATATATATATATATATATATATATAAAGGTGATACAGGTGATCCCAAGAAAACTTTGTTAAAGGGGAAGGATCACACACCTTAAAAGAAGAACAAGAGCCAGAATATAATTCTGAACAAAACTTTGCTTCTAAGGCAAAAAGAAATAAATATTTTATAAGTCAATATCATAATAATAATAGATCCAAATACATGTTAAATAAGTCATAAACAATTAGCCCTAAGATTAAAATTAATAGAAATAGAAATTAAATCAATTAAAGAAAATATTCCTAGAAGAATTACAAATATAATAGAAAAAGCAGAAAAAATTGACAAAAAGGTAAATCAAAAATATATAAATAAACTCTTGGCAGAAAAATTCGCTAGTAAAAGTTCATATAAAAAGGTAACTATATATATATATATATATTAGAAGAGCCCGTGGAAATGTTGGTATCAACATGCCTGCTTGGCATTTTAAAGGGTATTTAAGTTATTTAAGTTTCAATTGACCAATTGTCTCGGCGGAAAAATCTATTTCTTATAGATGTTTTGTTATATTTTGTCTGTGTAGACGTTTTTGCCATTACGATTAGTGTATATTAAAGTGATGATGAAAAAGCTACCCTTCATGTAGGTCCAACCTCACTCTTTGGACAATTTGCTTGCCACTTCCTCAACGTATATTATCATTTATTTCCTTTATATTTTTCAACTTACCATTATTTATTTATCTAAACATTGTTTAGTTATATGTATTATTTATTAACATTAACGTATGGACAGTATATTAAAAATATTTTTAGCGGTAATAGCTTAATTGTTGTTAAATATGTATTTTAGTGACAATTAGCCCTCTTTGTAAGTGTCCCTAAAGCCTATAGCAAAATTGAATCTAATGACAATTAACTAATGTCGGTAAATGCTTTAGCACTCTTTATTAATGTTTATATTTATTGCCACTAAAAATTATTTTTGTTATATTGGGAAGAAATTAATTTTTTGTTTGGTTATTATCATTTATAATGTAAGATTTATATTGATACTTAATGTACTTACTAGATTTATTAGCAATTTTTTTAAAACGTAACTTGCAACATTAAATTAAATCCATATTTATTAGTATAATCTTACATTTGAATTGTGAATTTGACTTTTTAGTTTTATAAAACAAATTACATTAATTACATAATTAAACGTTGGTATTTAGTTCGAGCTATTTTAAAATTGTCAATAATTCAGAAATAAAACTAATAATTCGCGTTGAATTTAGAAGTGTCTTTAATACTTCTCTCTAAAAAAAATTGTCTGATATAATCTGAAATTAAAAAAAATTAAATTAATATACACAAGTATTCTAATCCCTATTGAGTGCAACATAAAATTTCAATAAGAAAAAATAATATTGGATTTAATAGATATAAAATGAAAAATATTATATTACGAACTACAATAGTAGTCGAAACATAAATAATTTCATGCCTATTAAAAAATAACAATTGACATGACTATTTTACTGTTCTATCCATATTAACTACGTAATATTTAGTATTAAATCTTGAAAAATGAGTTGGAGAATAAATAATTAATGCTAAGGTTAGTAATGAAAAATAATAATTTTCTTTTCTTGAAATATTAAAAGTGACAAATAAAAATGAAAATCTATTTTTTAAATAATAAAAGTGTAAAAAATGAACTAGGAGAGTATATCAAAATTGAAATTGTTAGGCCGTGCGCAGCAACAAGCACCAGGTTGGAAGATGCTGGTTTGAGAGGACCTGGAAAAATGCTAGTAAGAAGGAGGCTAGTTTGCTAGGTTGTAGATCTTCAAGCCGAGCCACTAGTAGAGTAAGCCCTTCCCACATGTCAAGTTGAATATGAATAAATGAATGCAGCCGCCACATATGTAGAAAAAGAAGGAGCGGAGAAGAAAAGAAAGAAGAGAAAGAAAGGAGAAGAGAACTTCGTATTTTGGTAACTCTGGAAGCGAACAGAAAGAAATGGCAGAGTCCGCCTTGTCCTTATACGACTTTCTCGAGCTTTGGATCAATGTCCCCAGAAGTAAGGAGTATGCCCGCGTGTTTCAACGAGAACACCGAAAAAACCTAATTCAGCTCCACGGGAGGAAGTTCTGTTCTCTTTATGAGAAAGACAGATACAACTATTGAAAGAACTTCATCTAGTATATATATATATATATATATATATATATATATATATATATATATATTAGTTTTCTTCTTTTCTATACTTTTTCATATTTATTTTTCTGAAAATGTATGTGTTGTTCAAGAATTTAGTCAAATATACAAAATATAAGAAGTTTCTCCAATTAGAATGAAGGGAATAATATTTCTATGTTGATTAAAAAAAATTCACCAACTGATAAAGGTAAGGGGGTTCACGAATTTTTTTAAAAAAAAAATCAAAGGAAACCTTGATATATTTTTATTTGATTTTGCTTTGTTTTACATGTTAACAAAACTGAAATAATTTTGATTTGGTTATGATTTTATATTTTTAAAATGAAAATCATTTTTTTAGTTTTTTAAATGAAAAATAGCAAAAAATTGATATTTATAATTTCTCTCACACACATATAGATAGATAATTTCTCATAATTAGTATAATTAGTCATGTATAAAAAAATTCTTATCAGTGATATTTATGTACCAAAATAAGGTTCATTAACGAATAATTTCTTTTTTTTTTAATACAAAACTTCAACAAAAAGATGATAATTGCACAAATAATATGAGTGAAAAAAAAGAATAAAAATAAGTTCATGAATTTATATTTTGATTAAGTAAATAAATTATATATTTGTATAAACATTATTATGTTTGATTAATCCATATAAATTATATAAATATGTTTTCTCTCTTATTCTACTTTAGTTGGAAAAGAAGATAAATATGACACACATTTTTAAATTAATTGTGGCTTTCCCCATGATAAAAATTTTCAGTTTGCTCCACAATCATCTCCACCTCTCCCCCAATCTCGACCCCACATTTGCCATCCCTATTTTAAGTGTGTACACGGTTTTGGTCTTTCAAGTCATAATTTTTTTAGACAACGACAAATATCTCTCACTGTACTGTCTTTAAATTTTATTTTTATAATAACAAGTTTTTTAGGAGTGTGTGAATTAATTAATGAACAATTAAGATCTTCTTCACCTGCCAACTGAACAACCATTACTAGACAGACATACCAAAGCAAGTACGTAACAAATCCCAACTTTAGTTTATACTTGCTCCTTATTGTCAATTATTCATATTAGTTGATTATCTTATTAAATCAAAAAAATATATTAATTAAATTTTTTCTATACTAACCTTATAATTAATTTCTTTTTAAAGTGTTTACATTTATTTGTAAAATTTAAGAAGTCTTTTAAGAGATAAATTAGTAAAAAAATATTTACTTATTTATGATTTCTTAAGCAACATGGAAGATAAAAGTGATCGAACTTATATGTAGGAGGGAGTATACAACTTCCTCCATTTTACAGTACTAGTCTCATCCTAAAAATAATCATTTGATTTATATGTTAACTTATGAAATTAAAAAAGATAGTAGTATTAGTCAAATGTAAAGTTTCAAAGTGTCATTAATAAAATTAGTTTAGTAAAATACATCTTAAAATAATATTTTTTTTCATTGTAAAATACCGAGAATATGATTAAAATGATCTTTAATCTATGGTTAATGCTTTATTTTGATCAATATATTTCACTTGATTGAAATGGTCTATAATAAAAGTGTTCAATTTGATCCTTAATATATTTTATATGATTGAAATGGTCTTTAATATATAATAAGATGTGTTTATTTAACTTTTTACCTTAAACCTAATAGGTTTATCAAAAACATAAAGTATTAAATTTCACTGTGGATCGCACATGACTAACAAAATTCATCTATATTTGTTAGCTCAAAAGAAAATCTCCATGAAATCTACACAATTATCTCTATTTTCTCTAACAAAATCTACTATTTTCTCTAACAAAATCTACTATTTTCTCTTGTTTAAAATAGAAACGGGGATTAGGTGAGTGGAATAAACCAAACATCAAACTGGAATGTTTTTTAAGGACTTGAAGTAAATAAATAAGAATTTAATTGTTAGTGTAATTTTCTCCTCATATTTCTCAACGTACCATCCATGCTTATTTGTATAAAAATAAATTATATCTATCAAGAGTTTCCCATCTACCATATCAAGACTCAAACACCTGTTTGCTCAAATTTACACAAAACTTTACAACCAAAAAGAGTCCCAAATCATTCACCCAAACAAATTCAACAAAAAGCTTTAAAGTAAGCCAAGAGAGGGAAAGGGAAGATTTTTACCTACAAAAGAGCGAGGGAAGAAGGAAATATACTAGATTCTTGTTTCCAATTTTCAAGGTAGTGCAACCCCAAACTTCATTTCACTTAAACTTTTGTTTCCAAACCTATTCAAATTACTTTTGAACATTTTGCAAAGTTGTGGATTGGTAAAAAAAATGAAACTAAACTATACTACAAATTATTTTTAGAAACAATGGGTTGCCTTCCATCAAATGCACAACTTAAACATCGCGGTGTGACACTAACATATTTACCATTTATCCTTTCACTTGGAGCACGTGAACTTCTCCCTAATTTTGAATTGGCTTTTCGTTGAGGCGCATGGAGACATCTTGAGAGAGTCAATAGTCTCACTATATCTCTCCATTTCGAAGACTTGAACCTCTTACCCAATTTCACATCAATTTTTTTTGTTTGTTGGGCAAAAGTAAGAAGATATGCTACCACTAATAAATCATAAAACTAGAGTCATCTAAAAGCAAAAGGACCTCACCAAAAGCTGATGAGCGAATGATGTGATCAACAAAACGCATGTTGATGATTCTAAGTACCTAAATTTGCAAAGTGACGCAGGTTGATTGACATCAGTACATTTGAATTTATTGTATGTAATAGGGCTGAATAAAATAAATAGCTAAACTAAATAAATGAAATGTAAAGAACTTAAAGTAAACTGGCTAAAAGTGAAGCCTGAACATGAAGTAAAATCATTTAAGCTTTACAATATAAGATGCAATAATAACAAATAATGAAGAAATATATATATAAATATACTTTACTTTACAAGAGTTAACTCTAATCGACAACCATCACTATGAGTCTTGTGATGATACAACTTCTTGCACACGTTGCCAGAAGCATCCTATACCTTGCCGGGGTATCAGACGTAACTCAACTCATGAATCCATCTAATAGGCCTTTTCAGAGGAGGTGAGAAGTCGTCCGAAATTCGGTACGATCCTATCCTACACCGGCTACATTGTTTATGGGATTGTGAGTTATTTAAACTCTTATCCAAATTGATGCTCAATATTACTCCCAAAAATATAATTGTATGCTCATACAAAATACTCCCTAGGTTGAGTTAATTACTCAAAAGCCCTCTTAAGAGGTAACTGAGTTGTACTAAATTTTTTTGAAAACTCTTTATGCTCTTTCTGAAAAATAGTACTCTCTTGCTCAATGTAAAAATAATAATCTCTTTAAGGGGTAACTGAACTTTGTTTTATCTGATTGAAAATGCTTGTGAAAACTCTTTATGTATACTTTTCTTGAAATAATATTTTCTTTCTAAATATAAAAATAATACATTTGGAATCACTAAGATTTCCCTTAAAACTCTTCTCAAAATAATACTTTAAAATATACTTGGATTCACTTTACAATTCCAAAATCAATGTAAGGAAAAAAAAAATACTTTTTCAAAGACTTTTAGAAAAATCTCAATAAGTAGGGTTCATATGAATATATAAGCATGAACAACAACTCAAGAATCTCAACACATAAAATATCAAAATCTCATAAAATAGTACTCATGATGCGGAATAAGGAACTCAATTCATATTTATAATTTCATGGAAACTGTGGGTAAAACACTGGATTGAACTCTTATTGGCTGAATTTAGATGTAGGGTGTGAGGACGAACTTAGTCCAACACTATGAATAACCTTACATACCTTAAAAGCTCCATGAATTTTGAAGAATAATCCTAACTTAAAGAAGAACAATTAAGAAAATCTTTGTTGAGATTCTTGAATTAGTTTCTTGAAAACACTATGGCCAAGAATTAAGTCTTCTATTAATGATTCATAATTGTATAAACAAATGTGAGTTGGAAAGATTGAAATCTTTGGAGAAGGACATGCCTTGAAGAAGAATCTTGAAAAAGATCTGATTTTTTTTTTTGCTTGGAAGTCGTTTGCTTTACTTTTTCTTAGAGTTTTGCATTGGGGTGAGAGAGAGAGAGAGGAGAAGAAGGAATTAAGAGATAGAAATCTAATTGTATAGGGCTTTTAAGAGTTAAGAAATTCGTTTAGAGTTTTTCTAGGGAAAAAAGACAAAAATCACCCTTTTAAATATTTTTCTGCCGGCCAAAACGTCACTTCACTACATCAGGTTAGTAAAATGGTCATAATTGTTCACACCAAACTAAGATTGATGCAAATGTAATGGAATTGGAAAGAAGACTAAATTTAATTTGATAGGTTATGGGTCATCTAAGTTTTCATATTCTAAGAGATATGGTCATTTAATTTGAAGTTAACCCTAAGAAAAATCTTATATCGAAATTCAATCGATAAGGAAACTTTCAACTCAAATTTGTGCTAGAGGATTCTTATGGTCTTAAATCATTTTCAAATCTCTTACCACACTAAAGAATTTATCTTAAAACCTACGCACAATTAAAAATCACTCGATATGACCTTATATGCATATGAAAAATGACTCGGATCTTGGCTTAGAAATTTTTGGGGTGTTACAAGATCAATAAGTCATTTCTTGAATGTTATATATCATAATTCTTGGCCTTCAAGCGATGAACATTCTCACTTAATTACAAATGAACTGAAGTTGTCATAAATGATATTTTTGACTTTTTATGCAACTCTAGTATCACTTTTTCAATTTCAGCATCTTGAATTATTATTGGCTTGATTGGTTTGCAAAGGCCTAAGATTTCTTCCACATCTATCACAACCCCTTCTTCTTGACACTCGGATTCCAATTCACTATTCTTGACCACTTGAGAGGAACATCACATGTTTCAACCTTTGTTCTTCAATTGGTATTCAAATTCGCAATTGCAAGCTTAAGTTTGATATTTCATGGCACCAATTTAGATGCAAGTTAATCCCTCATTTGGAGTATTTCCTCTCGCAGCCTCACACCGTTTTCAAGTTGTTGGGTCAAGCTCACGAGCCAAGTTTGACTCACAATAAGCATTTTTGCAACATACTTCTTCACTTTGGGAGGCGTCATACAACTAAGGCCAACATGAGGTCCTCCCTAATAAGGATATGGGTCATCAACATTGATGTTGCAAATATCAAATTTGGTTTCATCACAAGAAGCCATAAAACAAAACACAAAACTAACACACAATGGGAAAACATAAACAATTAGTCACAATTTGAATAGAAACAAGTGAACTATAAATTCTAAATCAACTCCATACGCCAAGTTGTTGCTTGACAAAGGTGCAATTTTTTATAAGGCTCAACTACACTCTCAAACTCGAAATATAGGCGGTCTTATGAAAAAATAATATCTAATGTATGAGGTCGGGTCGAACTCCACATGAAACAATGTATAGGTGATTGAAGAAATAAAGAATTACAAGCTACTAATTTGAATCTCAACAATTAATACGAATATTTTTTCTTTGGGGGGGGGGGGTGTTTCAATGACGAAATGAACACAATTAAAGATAACTAGATAGATGATAGGATGATCAATGATCTTGTCAAGCAAGGATACTAAGGAGATTTTGGAATGGAAAGTCAATCAACATCTATACAATCCATTGCACATTCATTTCATACTTTCTAAATTAATCATGGGTCAAATCAAATTTTCCTTGAAATCTCAGTTACCTACCTATATCTTTCGATCGTAGGAAAATATTTCTCAACTAACTCTTTCAAACCTATAAAGGTATCTATTTGCAACAAATTTTAAAGTGATAGAAAAATAAATTGCAGTCACAATAAAATAAGAAGAAACAACTTTATTCATAAATATTGCGGGTACAATTCTGTTCCTCCCTTGATTCTACTCTCCTAAGATTTATCAATGATTCGAGGGCCGTTAGTGGCATATTTCTCGAACTAAGATGATTTAGATTTGACCTCTATATGAATATTCTATGACTTTTGTGGAATATTCGAGATGCCTTTTAAGGGAATTTAATACCCTTTATGTAAGCATGAATTAGGGTTTAGGGTTGAGTAGCCTCCAGGAATTCTAATTGAAACTGAACACACCTTCTAAAGTTCCAATTCGAATTGAACACGACTTGTAGAGTCCCACAAAATTTCAATGTCTACAATATCATCTAAGACATTTTAATTTTAGGCAATACAAGGATTTCACCATTTCTAGCTCAAATCCATCATATGAGGTATTGCACCTCAAATTAGCACCAATTAATCTTTCTCAACCCCATTGACTTTTTCAAGCTAAATCAAGGTAAATGGGCAAGTTCTTGAGTTGACCAATCCCTTTGGAAAATAATTAAAGCATGAGATTAACTAGATAATCAAAGAATCATTTCATAACTAAAAGAATATTTAACTAATGACAAATGCACAAGATAGAAATTAACAACCCAAATATTATTTACGGCTAACACTATATCCAAATCAGAAATTAACAACTGCACATACATTATTCAATACAAAACGGGAGAAAAGATCTAAGATTATCACAATTGAAGCTCTCAATCTTCACTCTAATGGTGTTGGTGGTTGGAACTTGCTCTCAAAGATAGCTCAAAGTTCAATGTTATATCCAAGATAATTCCCCGATGCTTCCTAATGAACTAAATATCAAATTTTGTATAAATTTGGGGCTGAAACAATGAAATATCGTTTTTGCGACATCAGAGTTTTTTTTCCATGTTTGCTTCATCTTATCCTTTTCAACTCTTTTCTCCTCAATTTCATTACCTTCCATTAAAACTCCTTGTAAACCACAAAATGCCTGAAAAGCATCATTCAAAGATTATTTAGACTCAAACTCTAGACTAATGACACAAAATCACAAGAAAAGAGATACAAATAAGTGGCAAAATTGCCACTTATCATGGTCTCGTTCATTCATTATAAATATGTGTGAGTATTTTTGGGATATTCTTTGATCTATACAATAGAACTTGAATAAAAATACCTGAAGTAACTGGAGAAGAATTGGCATTGGGGACACCATATTAACTTATATTACTCTATACCCACTTAATTTATTTTTGATTTATTTTCTAGGGTTGGGCTTTTAAAAAAACGAAAAGTGTGGGGTCATGGGTCTCTTTGGCCTTTTTAAAACTTGGGGTATATTTGTAAATGTGGGGTCATGGGCTTGTTTATTGTGTTTAAAACTTGGGAAAAATATTTATCTTTACAAAATTATATTATAATCCCAATACATTTTAGAGACCTAATTTTATATTAAAATCTGATTTGAAATGTTAAAATGTATATATATTAAAAAGGTATCTTTTTTGAAACCTGTTCCGACGTTTCTTCTTCTCAAGTGCAAAGGTTTTTCATCTTCCCCATACACCAGCGTAATCATCGCTTCTCTTCCCCATACAACTTCTCAACCATTAACTTATACAAACTTTTCTTCCATTAAATTACACAAACTTTTCAACCATTTCATCGTCCTAAACGTCTCTCAAATCTTCATCTGTTTTATTGAATCTTCTTCCCCAAGTTCAAAGCTTTCATCTTTGGTAAGTTAAATCTTCTGTAATGGTGTTTTCGGTAATTTTTAGCCGTATTTGGTTGTTTATTTTGTTATAGTAGTGTAATTTTTAGCCGTATTTGATTGTTTAATGATTCCTTTTTTTGGGCTATTTTTTCTTCATGTTCTTGTTGAAGATGTTTTTCGCCATATTTCATGAATATTTGTGGTCTCTAATGACATTTTTGTTTGGATATAAATATTTGACCCTATTTGGTTGCTTATTTTTTTAAAAATAATTTATGTTTATCTCGCCTATTGATTTTGAAATTTTGGCTTTTGTTGTGGATTGCTGTTTTTCTCGGTTGTATTTGTTTGCTTTTGCTGGTCTTGTTTTTTCTCATTACATGTGTTGTTACACGAAGTGCAGTATTTTTCATTGCCCTATTTTGTTAGATCACCTAAACTTTGATCGACTTTAGGTCAATCGCATTGTTGATTTTTGTGTTGTATCTGCCTTTTATTTTGCATGTTTTACTATAGGGTTACTTTGGTTATGGCTAAAATTAGAGGTGGGATTGTTAAACAGCCTGTTCCTAAGCCTTCAAAAAACAAGAAAAGAAAGGCTGAAGAAGTTTCAAGATGTTCAAAAAAGAAAAAAATTGTAGTTGAAGAACTCAAGTCTAACTCGAATTCTGATACGATGGCTGAAATCGACAACTATGAGGACAGTAGTGCCCAAGCTACTGATAATGTTGAGTCTACTGAAGAAAACACTAACAGTGGAGATGAGTCGAGTAGTGGAGATAGCCGAGATACTGGAGATGAGGATGATGATCCTCTATCCTTGCCAACTTGTGCAAGAAAAATCTCTGGTAAGTCTTATAATCTCACTACATGTATGGATGAGTTAGGATCTTTTCCAGCCAAAACTTCTATGAGAGAAAGAATGACTCTTTATCGTGATTTTAGAAATGCTTTAGTTCAAGAAAAAATTTATAATGACTTTAAAGGTAGCTGTTTTGGATATTTAAGGCATATTCCTGAATATTACAAGTACAATGGACAGATAGTCCATTACATGTTGTTGCGTCGTGTAAAAAATGATAAAAAATTGCATGAGATGTGATTTTGTGTGAATGATAAGCCTGCTTGATTTGGCTTAAAAGAGTTTGCATTGATTATGGGGCTGAATTGCTCAGCATACCCTCGTGATGCAAAAATGAAAAAAGTGCTTCAGAAAGGTGAGAAATTTTACTATAAAGTGATGAAGAATAAGAGTATCAGTGGTTCAAAGTTGTTGAGTTTGATTAAGGGTACCAGATTAAATAATGAGTAGAAGTTCAAGTGCTCTTTAGTTTGGTTCGTCCATTCGATGTTGCTTGCCCACGATCGATCTAAGATTGTGGATGCAAACCACATTAAGATGGTCGTTGATTTAGATTTTTTCAAGAGTTATCCGTGGGGAATAGAGTGTTTTGATTTAACACTGAAGTATTTGAAGAACAAATTTATTTGAAGAAACAAAGTGAAGTGTACAAGGAAAGAGGAAATGCATCGTATACTTTGTATGGCTTTCCCTGGGCGTTTCTGGTAATTTTTAAATTATGGACTTGATTAACATTAAACTCTTATATATTTATATAGTATTTCATAGTCTTTGTTTATTTATTTGTTAATTTATTAATTTCAGGTTTGGATATATAAGGCTTTTCCTCATCTTGGTAATTATGCAAAGAAGTCCTTGGATTCTCCTTTGCCAAGTTCCCGTTTACTTAGATGACACATAACAAAGAGCCGATAACATTGTTGAAGGTGATCCATTTAAGTACAAAGGTATAAACTTATTTATTATTATCTAGCAATATTTGTAAATTAGTGAAGGTCTTGTATTATTTTTATATTCTTTTGTAGGTTGTGCATCCATACCTCGTACCTACTGTCCGTGAGACAAAACAACATTATATGGCAACATTAAATCCATATACGGATGAAGTGAAGGACACAATTTAAAGGCCAATTTGAAAGGTGTCGTTGTCCTCACTTCTGCAGTAGAGAACCAGGAGGATGAAATATTGGGTGAGAACAATTCCAACCAACCTTGTGAGAATTCAGTTTCGACTGGACAGAAAAATAAAGATGATAATTTATGTGAACGTGTTGCATCCCTTGAACTATCAATGATGGAAGTTGTTCATACGAGATGAGAAATTGAGGAGAGCTCAAAAGCACAAGAAAAATGAAGATATACTAATTTATATACTATTTGTATGAAATTATTTATTTGTAAGAATGCTAAGCCACTGATCTTGCAACAACAGTTGATAAAGATGAAGACTATACAACACCAACAGTTGATAAAGATGGTACTGAAGTTGATGTTGATGAATTACTTCCATTAGCAATAGTTGATGAAGATCTACTTGTAGTTGATGAGTACTTTGTAGAAGAAGTCAATGAACAAGAGGAGGAGAAGATGACAGAAAAAGATGAAGAAAGAGAAGAGGAGAAACTGGAAGAGAACAAAGAAGAAGAAAAAGAAGAGGAGCAGATCGAAGAGAACAAAGAAGAAGAAAAAGAAGAGGAGCGGATCGAAGAGAAGGAAGAAGAACAAAAAGAAGATGATAATATCGAAGAGGACAAAGAACAAGAAAAAGAAGAGGAGTAGATCGAATTGCAAGAAGAAGAAAAAGAATAGGAGAAGCTGGAAGAGAAAGTAGATGAATGCAGTGATGAAAATTCAGTGGACGTGATGGGTATCGTGATAGAGCTCAATGGTGAGCTAAATGGTGATGAGCAAGACAATTGGTTTGTGAAGTTGGTTTAAGACAATTGATTTTTGAAATGGTTGGTTATTTGTGTTGATGATAAGAGAATTAGTTTTTAAGATAATTAGTTTTTGGTGGTTGAATATTAACACAATTGATTTTTGAATTGGGTAGATGATTAAGACATGTGATTTTTTAAATGGTTGGTTTTTGGTGGTTGATGATTAAGACAGTTGGATCATGTAAGTGTTGCCAGTTATGGACTTTAAATTGTATATATAATGCACTGTCCTACCAATTTCAAAAAGACTTCATTTTATTAATAGATTGTACTATTACATGAGTAAAAGATATAATATTGTACTGCTGCATCCCTGTTACACATTTCCAAAAAGCAACCACTAACAACAAACCATACAATATAATTTTTAGGCCTTTCTCTTTTTCAGCCAATATCAACTTTTGTTTTAGTTGATCCCTATGTTTTTCGGTGTCTTTTAGCAATCCTTTAAAGTAATCTCTATGCTTTTCGGCCTCTTTGAATAAACTCAACAACAAATCCCTATTTTCTTCAAAGTTTCGAAGCCTTTCTAATATTTGAAATTTGATAACGCCTTGAAAATTTGATGTCTCGAGTTTCGGACTCAATTTTGATGGGATGTTCGTTGATGAATCATTTTCAAGCCACTTAAAAAAAGAGCATGCACCAATTACATAGTTAAAGAATTGTCGACCTGGGTTCATATCGGTGTGTGACGTCCTCAAAATAGCTAAATTACCACAACGACAAACGTAAGATTTTTTTGCATTGGATGTTTGAGATGCTTGAGACATAATAAAAAGAGATGTTTAAGTATTATAAAATAGAACAGGATGGAAATTTTCATGAATTCCTCTTTTTATACACTAAAAAAAGCAAATGTTACCGTTGAAAAGTAGCAATTTGTACTTTGTTACCGTTGTAAAACTTGGATAATTGAGTATTGTCACTGTTGGTAAAAATATATAGATAATTAAGACAGTCGATATTTTTTCATGTGCTTGGTTTAGATTGTACCAGCAACATCTACACTTCAACGCTAATAAGGTAAATACGGGTTGATATCATGATCCATAAATGTTCTATACTGCACCTACTAGAGTATGACGCTTAAATATCGACTGTAGCTAGTATAATTTAACAGGGAGAATGATTAACTAATAATAAACAATATTATTGAAATTTATTAAATTAAATAAGTTTAAACAAGTACTGTAAAGGTCCAAATACATTGTGGGTGGAGATAAATGATGTATGAGAAAGAGTTGTAGTTATACAATGAACATCTTCAAACATTGTTCTAAGGATGTTGATTGTATAACCATAATTCTTCCTCGTACATCACTAATCACCACACCCAATTTATGTGGACTCTTACATGATCATATGACTTGTTTAAACTTATTTAATTGGATAAATTTCAAACATCTAATTTATTATTAATTAATTGTTGTCTTTTTTAAATTCTACTAGTTTTGGTCTATATATAAGTGTCAGATTCTAATTGGTGAAGTAACGATAGTGCGTTAACATAGATATAAACCCGAATATACCTTACTAAAGTCAGAGTGTAAATCTCATATGTCATACATACACCTTACACATATAGATGTATCGATTGTATAAAGGGTTTATATATTTTGATAACCAGTAAATATTTAGATATACAAATTTTACAACGGTAAAAAAAGTTTAAATTGCTACTTTTTTTAATGGTAACATCTATATTTTTGACAATTCATTAAGGATTCATTTGGTAGAGTGTATATGCAAATAATTCTTGTATTAGTTATAGTTCAATTAGTTATACTTAGATTATTTCTTAAGCATTGTTTGATTTGGTGTATTAAAATAGTCACAAATATCATTCTAATTCTAATTCTTAATCATATTTTAATTCATGCATTAGAATCATTGCATTACAAATACCATGAATTTTCATATATTAATAATTTCCATATATATAGACAGTGTACAAAATGTATGTCATCTTTTGATTGATCTATATTAGATCATGAGTAATTACGATAATAGATGAAAATAAATTGACAAAAATGCTGGCAGTTGCTTGATTACAGTAGCAAAAAAAAAAACAGAAGCTCAATTACAGTAGCAAAAAATAAACAGTAGCTTCATTACAAAAACAAATTCAATCAAGCTTGTTTAAGATTTATTGTTGTTCACATATGTAGTTCTCTAGTGTCCGGTTCTCTTACAAATTGAACATTTGTTCCTTCTCATGCTCTTGAAATTCTCACCGATGCCTTTGACACGTTTTAGCTTTTTCTTCCAAGATTGGTATCAACAAGAGGCGGAAGAATGTTCACATTAAGCAATTCTTCTGGAACACACCATTCCGACTCGAGGGGGACAACATTAATAGAATCCATGTATGCAAGAAGGTACACTTCAACTTTATACAAAGGAGAAGAGTACTCATAGATGCTCATACCATACTCATTGTCATGCTTCGATCGCAAAACAGCCATCGCGTGAGCACAAGGTATCTTGATCAAGTCATATTCCCTACATGAACATGACTTTTCCAGTAGGTCCACATAGGCAGTAACACCCGCACCGAATACGGTAAATTGATTGCCGTCCCCTGTTATATTCTCCACATACAAGGAGTCGCCCTCTATCATTTTTTTCTTGCAATTTTTTCCGCAGCCGGCACCATTTGATTACCCATTGATTTGAGGATATATGCATGCCTCTCCCTAAACAATTCTCCAAACCTCTTAGCAATTGAATTAAATATAGATGCCACGGGATACTCTCTTTCGTCTATCAATATAGCATTGAGTGACTCGGCAATATTTGTGGTCATCACATCATATCTATTGCCAGGAAAATGTGCCTTGCTCCACTTCTCAAAACCAATATCATGCTCAAGGACGACGGCTGCTGCGGGGCATTTGTTCTTGAATTCTACAAAATGATTGTCAAACTCCTCAAAAGAATAAGCCTTTGTCGCATTGTAGTAAAGATAAAGGTATCTCAACAATGATGATTTACGCGGAGATTTTCATCAAGGTGCCTCATACAATATCCGTGGTGAGCATGATTGTAAACGTTCACAATACCGTTGGTGATACTCTTGTGTCTATCAGAGATAAAACACAAATCTGGTTCATCGACCACAATCTCCTTCAATTTCTCAAAGAAGAATGTCTAAGAAGCATCATTCTCTTTGTCCACGACACAAAAGGCAATTGGATAAGCATGATTCTCCATATCTTGTGCAACAATACTCAACAACACGCCCTTGTATTTTTCATGTAAATGAGTGCCATCAACCGCAATTACCTTTCTCATGTGGGCAAATCCCTTAATACAAGCACCAAAGGCCAAGAAATAATACATGAACCTATGACTATCCTCGTTTACCATGAGACAATAACTAGAACCAACATTAAGTGTCTCGAACATGTAAGAAAAAGTCGGTAAACATGAATACCCATTCTCTGCTGTCCCTCGGACCATGTCCTTAGCAACCACACCACCCTTCCAACATTTCCATTAGCTTGGACTACAATGAAAAGAATTAAACATAGCTCTTTGAATCTCTTTAACATTTGGACCCTTGCCATTACGATATATATTTACACAAAGTGAAGCAATCACTTTTATTGAAATTTTTCTATGGCTATTGTTGGCATGTTCAACGCCACAACTATGTTCACCAATGTACTTATAGATACGAAATCTATTTGAACACTCATATTTCCTTGCCCACAACATCCATGCACAATTGCAAGATACACATTTCACCTTTAAGTATTTAGTACAACTCTTCACAGTAGCAAAATCAAAAGACTTTTTTGCCGCCGCTTCGGCTAATAACAATTGCAACTCATTCTTGTTACTTAAAGTTTGGTTTATACATAAATTAGTTCCATCGGAGAAGGAATGATTGGATTGTGATCCCAATTCCTTTTGTACCTGTATTTCTTCACAACATTTGGGTTCAGGATCTTCCGCATCTACCGACTGATTTTCCACATTAGTTGGATCATCATGTATATTCATTGAATGATCACCCAAGCTCTCATTTGAATTATCACCCAAGCTCTCCTTTGAATGATCAGCCAATCTTTCATTTCCAATCGAATCATTGTCGCCGTTAAATGAATTTGTTGGTTCAATTGGAGGCCTCGCATTGACGTTTATCCTCAATGTAGGCCTAGAGCCATCAATACCAATATCTAACATGTACAAGCTCACGTGCCTATCATTTTTTATGAATGTGGGATGTATTTTTCCCCTCCCATTCATTTGATAGCTAATCACCAAGTCATTTGGCTCGCAAGTTAACTCACCGGCCTCAATTACGCTTGCAATCATATCGTCATATGAACCATTGCGACGCAACGCAATGGGCACTGTCGTCTTACTAAAAGATTTCCAATTTCAGCTTTTGGGAGTCTCCTCCCATACTCCTATATAATCACCACCAACAACAATAAATTCAACTACTGCCATTATCGACTACAAAGATATATACTAGATTACAGTATCAGTCGTTAAAATCGATGAAGTCTGACATCCGTACAGAAATGCGACTGAATGAGATCGTGGTTCAAAATGCAGCTCCTGCAATGGCAAAACAAATCTTTAATGCTTTTAAACTACTAAAATGTATCCATAATGAGTTATCAAGTGATTATTACGGAAGATTTCTCAAATTTCTAAAATGGCGGAAAAATCATTTTGAAGCTTGGTTTTTGAAAGAAAATGGAGTAAAAATGAAGATCGAGTAGGAGATGATGATGATATTACCTTGAAAATGGATATTTTGGCCGGAAAACTCGCCGGAATCGTCACTTTCGACAGCAGCAAAAACGAGCTGCTCTCTTCTTTCCCGTTTGGTTTTTTTCTTTGTTTTTAATATAACTTTTAAAAAATGCAAATAGATATATATTATTCCAAATTAGTTGGAAAAGAAGGGGGGACCATAGTGGAGATATGGAAACCTAGTGAGGTCTTTTGTATGTGCCAATTAGGGCACATGGATGATTCATTAATAGCGGCTATACCACAAATTGTTCAAGACTTTTGTCTTAATGTTCAATTAAGTTTGGAAAGTGGCTATTTTGCCAACTCTCCCAAGTAACTGGCTTTCCAAATATACTCTTATATGGTTATTTTGAAAAAATCGTGGTGCCATTGATTGTGGTTGCATATAGTTAGTTTGACTATTTTTGTAATGTAGTGTGTTTATAAAACTTAATGAGGGTTGAAAATATGTGAAGATGCATGTCAGTAACAAACAGTAAAAAAACACTATATGAAAAGGACTTTATGATATTTGGTGCGGTAAAGTGTCTTGTGCAGTTGCTTGGGGACGCACAGAGACTGCAAGTTGAGAGTATTGATACAATGGTGATTTACCACTTATTAAAAATCTCTTTACTTTAATTTTATGTCCTTTACTGCTATTATGAAGATATTATGGTATGTGTTTCCCTTGATTCAACCATATTTGATGTGAAAGAAGCTTTGAGGGGATAAAAAACGAATCAAACAAAAGCAAGAAAAAAAAGGCTAAACGCAGAAAATTGGAAAGATTAATTTATAAGAATTCGAGGCGATGACCCTCATCTAATAAATTATCAGTAGGATGGCATATAAGCAACCACTCTTAGTTAAACGACTCACATAGTTGTGGGAATATCATATTGGTATAAACTGCTCAAATCTTGGGAAATATTGAATGGTGGTTTAATTAGGAATTGAGTGCAGAATTTAGAAGCTTCGACATTATTTGTAAAACTAGGTAAATTACCCGTACTTCGCACGGGATTGAACTGTTTTATTAAACTTACATATGATCATTCGATAATATTCATATTTTTGATACATACACTACATTGTGAATAGCATTTAATCTTAAGGCAAAGCGTTCCTCCGAAATCTTAAAGTGCTATATTATTTTAATTTTCGTTTTTGTTATACAAAAATTATGAGTCATAGAGAGATCTTGAGTATAAGATAGAAGTCTAAGTAAATCTCCATGGAAATAGTTGGTCTGAAGTAATGAAATTTTCTAAATTCTAAGAAGTTATACAGAACAACATTAGATGTTAAAGAAGAGACCAAAAAGCCTCGAACAACAACACTCCCAAGTAAAGTGAAACATCACGTTCATACAAGAACATAATTAACTAAATTCAAATGGAAGACCTTCGGCTCATTTCTTATGAACCTCCATCAATTTCTTTTGTATTATAGTATGTCGTATCATGTATATGTTAAAAATGGCCCTATAATTGTTAGTTCATAAATGTTTTTCGTCATTGTCTCAGAATAGTCATTACTATTGCTTAGGTTTCATATCACCGGCCCCAACTTATTTGAAATTGAATCATAGTTATTGTTATGGTTATAGTATGCAGTTACAAAGAATTAATGCAGTTATCAACCAAACAGTAGGTGGCATCTGAATGGAACTGTTCACAACTGGATATTCTAAAGTCTAAATCAAAATTTTGGCACATAACATATTAAAATCTCACAACATAATTTTGTGAGCCTTGAACTCTTAAAAATCCACAAATAATAATAAAGACGACCTTACTTTCCTAACAATCAAGAAGAAAAAGAAATGTTGCTTAACATATTTTTCAAAAAGATAGTTTGTCGGGTTGTATCTAAGTTTACAATTCACAAATGTAATTGAAAGAAGCCAAAAGAAAGAGTTATTACTTCTTTTTTAAAAAAACTTTATCAAAAGAAAGAGTTATCACTACAAAAAAATGATATTTAACGGAAATTAATAGCTTAAGTGTCGCTAAATATGTATTTTCAGAGGCAATTGGTACTCTCTATAAATGTCCCTAATGTCTATAGCAACATTGAATCTAATGACAATTAATTAATGTCGGTAAAGAGTCTAGCACTCTTCGTTAATGTGCATATTTATTGCCGATACAAATTATTTTTGTTATAGTATATTTTGGACATTTGTTAGTTTCAAGAGAACTTGATCTCTTATTATGCCCAAAAAGAAGAGACGAAGAAATATGACAAATTAGTTAACTTGCGATAAAAGAAATGGACTAATTGTCTCTATACTAATATTCTAGGAAGAGTGCAATGGCATACAAAATGTTTGTACCTAAGAAAAAACAATCAAAATAATATACCAACTGTGACAAGAAAGAGAGCAATATGTTTGGCTCTTTTAATAAACTTCATCATTGGTTCCGTATAAGTTATCACGTATTGTTGTTGTGTGCTATCAAATATAGCACAACTTACCAGCAATTTTCCAAGAAAGTATATGAAGAATCCTGTAGAAAGGGACAAAAGAGAAAATGAATTTTCAATCATCCTCACTGGAGTTTTTAACAGAGTTACAAAAAGTCACCATGAAAAATAGCAAAAAGAAATTACAATAGATACATGAATCACTATGACTTACAGAAAAGATTTTGCTTCATGAAATAGGAGGAAGAAAACTTTGAGGAATGAAACACACTTCATAAGAAGCTTAATTAATGTATTTGAATTTGACTCTCCTATAGCCAAAAAAACCAACAAATAATAGTGGCAGAAATAAAAGTTTTATTTACTAAAGAACCAAATGTAATGAATTCAACCACTTCAGCAGCGTTATGAATTATGGATCGAGAGGTGCAAGAGTAGTAATGTCGTATTGCAATTAAAATCAATTTTCTTTGTTTATATGAAGAAACCTATAGAAAGGAACAAAAGAGAAAATCAAATTTCAATCTTCATTGTTGAAATTTTTAATAGAGTTAAAAAAAAGTCACCAAAATAGCAAATAGAAATTGTTATAGTTCCATGAATCACTATGACTTATAGTAAAGATTAAGTTTCGTGAAATAGGAGGAAGAAAACTTTGAAGAATAAAACAAACTTAATAAGAAGTTTAATTAATGTATTTGATATCGACTACCCTATAGCGGGAAAAAAACCTACAAATAAGAGTGGTAGGAAATCCCTCTATTTATAGACAACAACGAGAGTGTAAACAAATGCTTATTGTGCCTTTTCGGAAAGGTCACAACTAAAACCTATCAGACATTAAAACTAAAATACTATATTATCTTACATACAAGATTACGTAGTAACAAACATTAATAATGTAAAGAAAAATGAAAATTATTACATCTTATCATTTATCCTTAATAACATAAGCATAAATTAGTGATTGTAAAAATACATATCAGGATCTGTAACATAAGCACTCAATAGGAGCAAAGTATACAAATATTTAATTGAGAAGAAGAAGAAGAAGAAGTTTCGTTGTTTTAAAATGAGAGGAAATTCCTCTATTTATAGACAACAAAGGGTAGTGTGAACAAATATTTGTTGTGCCTTATCAAAAAGGTTACAACTATTTGGAAAAGTTGCAACCCTTCGGAAAGGTCACAACCTTTCATAAAAGTCACAACTTTTTATAAAAGTCGTAACTCTTCATTAAAGTCGCAACTTTTCATAAAAGTCACAAATCTTCATTAAAGTCGCAACTTTTCATAAAAGTCACAACTTTTCATGAAAGGGGGAGGCTAGTTTTGGAAATAAATAAATTAACAGGAAACTCTGATTTGTGGTGGCGCCACGTAGGCGGCCCTAATGTTCTCTTATATATATATATGATCTTAACATGTGTTGGATCGATACTTGAGTGTGTGCTCCTTTTATTCCTTCTTGTGGTCATTGATCAATTTTACTTGCTTTCTAGGTTATAAATTAGTTATAATCATATCTTTCACCACCATTAATTCATGTGACACTACGTAGTTGGTGATGATTCTAGACTAAAATAAAGTCCCTCATATTGTTTCTTGTTGGATCCGACCCCAAACTTTGTTAGGTTACTATATTGGCATATGACCACATTACATAATCTTAAGATGTAATTTTGAGTTGATCCTATATAGTTCAAAATCAATAGTGAAATTGTCACGATCCAAGACTACCCCCTAGCCGTGGCATGGTGCCTAAAGCCATGAGTGACTCTAAGCTAACCACATGGAATATCATAACACTAAGATAACATACATAAACATGATAAATTGAAAAGTAGAAACAAGTTTAATATATCATAAGAGAGAATCTGACAAAGACAACATACGCAGAAAATTAATGTCTAGAAAGCCTCTACTCATAAGTGAGTTTCTAAGACAAGTCCCTAGCTCACTCGAACTATCTAAACACTAAATGTAAAGACAAAAAAGAAATCATAAGTGGTGTCTTCAAGGAACTAAGGACTCACCAACACATCCAACTAGTTAATCGAAGAAAGACTAACTGCAAGTCTGATGGGATGAGTCAAAACCTATATTATGAAATAATATAGGCAGAAAAGTATGTAGTCAGTACTCGGAATGTACTACGTATGAGAAAGTGCATAAACATGACATGATAACATGATAAGTCTATAAAACATGCTAATTCAATGACCAAGTAAACATAACATAAAAACTGATGATTTGATCTGAAACATAGTACAATGTCATGCAATATTCTAAAAATTATATCATAATGAGATACCATTAACGATATAAATCATGTGAGCTACGACATAGAGTTCGGTGTACTACTCCCACACCAAAAAGAGAATATCCCACTTGCCAAGGTAAGGACCATGAAATCTGAGCTAAGGTGGATCCACTAGCTAATGTCTATGTGAGATAAATACTACAGAGCACATATTTCTTGGACAAAGGGATTACTTCTAAAGGTCTCTTGCTTCTACTAACGAGTGAGTCTTCATCCCTAGGTCCACTCAGTGTTAAGTATACTCCCAACCGAAAACATGCATAAATCTAGAGACAATAATAATATGATAGTACTAAATCATTAATGAACAATATGATAATCCGAATAACTCCTTAAGTCATAATAACTTGACAGAATCTGAGAGACACTTATTTGAAAGCCTCTAGATCATGATAATCATATAAACTAAATGGTATTTTATTTATAAAAATCTGATAACATGAAGCTTGCATGTGAAGATAGCATAATTATGATCATGACAATACTTGCATTTCACGGGTTCATGAAAATATCATTGAAATCATTGAATTATAATCAATTTATGTATAATAAGATCAATCATGAAGAAGAAGATGAAATTCAATAAGAACCCATAAGAAATGATGAAATCCTATCATTGAATTATAATCAATTTATGTATAATAAGATCAATCATGAAGAAGAAGATGAAATTCAATAAGAACCCATAAGAAATGATGAAATCCTAAATTTTAGGAAGATTAAGAAATTCAGGTTTCTTTGGACTCAATGGGTGAAGAAGAACCCATTGATGAAGTTTCCACATGCCTTGATTGAAATCCTAATTGAATTTGGAGAAGGAGACTTGAAGCTTTGGAACCTTGATCTTGCCTTGACAGAGAAACTTGAGAGTGAAGAAACTAATTTTGAGAGAATGAGAGGGAATGGGGGTGGTTAGGGGTCTTCGGATCAGTTATACCCACTTAGAATAGACCAAAAAGACATAGTATAAAGATTAAAAAAGTGGAAAAGAATAAAATAGCGCTGACTTGTCGGATGGGTCTTCCCTTCGTGGTGATAAAACAATTGAATCCCCTCTACTATCTATTCTCATCATAATGTTGGGTAAAAAGATTGTTTGTCTGTGATGCTAAAGAAAGACCAAAACATAAAGACATGTTGAGCGCGACTTAATCAACAAAGAGAAGAGCAAAGTTGAGTAGAAGAAGGGAATTTGAGAAGAAAGTAGCAGAAGTTCAAAGGGTTGCATGAATTAAATAATCGAAAAATCATTATTATAAGTGGAAACCACAAAACGAGGCTCAATTAGAATTGGACATGTGGCCCAGGGTATTAAATGTGAGAAAGTGCCCCTCTAATCAATAGTGTGAGAAGTCTTTTTAACATACACCCTCACCAAGAATAGATAAACTCCACTTTTGAATTGTGGTTACGCAGGTCTTTGAAAAGTGGGGGACTATCTGTATAGGGTAAAAATCGAGCCGAAACGTGTGGTCGAATCGGGGGAAGACACGTGGAGGAAGTGACAAGTCAGGTCTAGCTCGATCATGATATGACACAAAACGTATCCTCATTCATGATTGAAGGAAGCAGTCTTGCTCTCGGGTATCTTGAAATCATTACACTTGAGTCTGCTGTCATATCCACATGCCCGCCTAGCTCTGGAGCAACGAGGCTTAGCATCAGACTACATCGAAATGGGTTGAAGATGAAGCTCAACTGCTATCGGAAGATCTGCAATATACTCCATGTCCTTAATTATTTGTCCACTGTTGAATTGACATATTTATTAAAAAAATAATGATTGATATATTGAGTTTACCATTTTATCCATATTAATTAAAAAGTGAATGAATAAAAAAAAACTTAAGATTTTCACGAAGTTCTATTTTTTTCAAAGTAATTAATTGAGGGTATAATAAATAAAAAACATTATTTTTTCTTGATTTGTCAAAATAGACAAATAATTAGAAATAATTAAAAAAGAAAAAATGAATAAATAATTAGAAACAGAGGAAATATTATCGTCCCTAATCATGGCATAACAACCGTGGACCTAGGTCAATAAGAGTATTATTGGATGTCTGGAGTCTAAATTAGACATTGTTGAAGGGTAAACAATGTTGTTGTTGGCATGGAGAATGAAGACAAAGTAGTAAAACAACACGGTAAGAGGCCAGCTTGTCATGTTCTGTCAATCCCTTTTCTTTTCTCTCTCGTGCAAAATAAAAGCAGCCTCTCTGCCTTTTAATTACTACAGACTTGAGAGTAGTGTACCCTACACTGCATTTTGGTGCTTTGTATATTCTACCCTTTTGTTATCATCAGATCTTTTGATGAGTATCCATTTCCACAAAGGTAAATTTATATACTACTACTACTTTCTTGGATGCTTTCTCCATTTTAGGATCTTCAATATAATACTGTGTAATGTATTGTTGTCAGATTTACTCAAGTAGTCAATTAAACTGGTGAAGGCTATTGGATTGAAGAAGAGAATCAGTTGTTTGTAAAATGGAAGATAATTTTGTGCCATTTCGTGGAATTAAAAATGACCTCAAAGGGAGATTAATGTGCTTTAAACAAGATTGGACTAGTGGTCTTACCGCAGGCTTCAGGTACAATTCTTTCTTTCTTATGCCATCACCTAGATAGTAAGTTGTGGTGGAGTGTAAGTCATCCTTAACCAGGGGTTTTGGGTTCGAGTCCCTCAAGAGCGCTTTACCCCTCAATGTGTGGTGCTTTGCCCCTCAATGTGTAGTGCTTTACCCCTCAATGCGTGGTATATTACATGAGCAGTTAGTTCATTAACCATGTTTGATTTGTGTAGGATTTTAGCTCCCACTACCTATATATTTTTTGCTTCAGCAATTCCAGTAATATCATTTGGTGAGCAGTTGGAAAGAAGTACTGGTATGTTTTGTTCTTGTTTTTCTTGTAATTTTTGTATAGAAATAAGTATATATTGAGTTGATTTGACAAGTTTTGAGTTGCAGATGGATTGATAACTGCAGTTCAGACTCTTGCTTCAACTGCATTATGTGGGATTATGCACTCTATAATTGGAGGCCAACCTCTGTTAATTCTTGGAGTTGCAGAACCAACTGTGCTTATGTACACATTCATGTACAACTTTGCAAAAGATAGACCAGAACTGGGACCAAAACTCTTTTTAGCTTGGACAGCATGGTATATACCATTTCCTATTTCAACTATCCACCAAATAGCATATTTCATTTCCGTTTTTCATTGTTAATTTCCATCATCAGGGTGTGTGTTTGGACTGCAATCTTGCTTTTCCTTCTGGCTGTCCTAGGAGCTTGTTCCATTATCAATAGGTTTACACGTATTGCTGGGGAACTGTTTGGCCTTCTAATTGCAATGCTTTTCATGCAGCAAGCAATCAAAGTAAGAAAAATATATATAGTTAGTTTATTTGTAAGGTTGCTGAAAAACCATACATAGTTGCACAAGGTTTAGATAATACAGTATGATGGAGTTTTGTTAGTGATTTGACTTGTCGTGGATTGTAGGGACTGGTGTATGAATTTCGTGTACCAGAGAGAGAAAATCCAAATCTCCCCGAGTTCCAACCTTCATGGAGGTTTGCAAATGGTATGTTTGCATTGGTTTTGTCATTTGGTCTTCTACTCACAGCTCTAAGGAGTCGAAAGGCAAGATCTTGGCGATATGGCTCTGGTGAGTTCTTTTGTAAAACTAACTACTATAGCTTTCATTTAAGTAGGACAAGATTGAAATGTTCATTTAGTTCTAGACATGATGTTGAACTATTTGTCCCTCTTCCAGGCTGGCTTCGGGGTTTCATAGCAGATTACGGAGTGCCACTCATGGTTTTAATCTGGACAGCTGTCTCTTACATTCCTGGTAAAAATGTTCCAACCGGGATTCCAAGACGACTTTTCAGTCCAAATCCATGGTCACCTGGTGCCTATGAGAATTGGACAGTGATAAAGGCATGCCTACCATTTTAAATTATTCTGTATCTAGCAAACTTATCTTCCATCTCTTCACACTTTATTTACTCTTCAAATTTGTAGGATATGCTAGACGTCCCAGTACTTCACATAATTGGTGCTTTTATTCCAGCAACAATGGTAGCGGTCCTGTATTATTTTGATCACAGCGTGGCATCTCAACTTGCTCAGCAAAAAGAGTTTAACCTTAGAAAGCCATCTTCCTACCATTATGATCTGCTGTTACTGGGATTTATGGTGTGCAGTTAGATTCTCCCTACCATCAAATGGCCTTTTAATTTATTGAATGTCAACAAGTTATATGATCTAATGCTGTTGTTATGGCAGGTTATCATTTGTGGTCTTCTAGGAATTCCCCCGGCAAATGGAGTCATTCCACAATCTCCAATGCATACAAAGAGTTTGGCCACACTGAAGCATCAGGTATGCCCATTTGATGAGAGCAAGTTGTGTGTCAAAATCATCAGGTGTTTGAACATATATGAGGGAAAGAGAACCAGCTATCCTTTGACTTCCCTTCTTTGTTATGCAGTTGCTTCGTAATCGATTAGTTGCAAAAGCACAGAAATGTATGACTGAGAATGGGAACTTGGCTGAAGTGTATGAAAGTATGCAAGAAGCCTATCAACAGATGCAGAGTCCTCTGATTCACCAAGAACCATCATCTCGGGTATGATCTAGTCCATTTCGCATCATTCATTCAACACAACTGTTTTCCTTTCCTAGGACTATCCAGTAATATCTAATTCATGAACAGGGGTTAAAAGAATTGAAAGAGTCTACCATTCAATTGGCTTCAAGAATAGGCAACAGGGATGATCCTGTTGATGAGACGATCTTTGATGTTGAGAAGGAGATAGATGACTTGTTGCCCGTTGAAGTGAAGGAGCAAAGGTTGAGCAACTTGCTTCAGTCTGCCATGGTGGGAGGATGTGTGGCCGCCATGCCTCTTCTCAAAATGATTCCGACATCAGTCCTTTGGGGATATTTTGGCTTCATGGCCATTGAAAGCTTACCAGGAAATCAGTTCTGGGAACGGATCCTATTACTATTTACAGCTCCAAGCCGAAGATACAAGTAACTCCCTCTATCATCCTTCTAGACTTGCTTTCCGGCTTTGCTTCACTTTGTATTTGACTGTAAATGAAAATGAATGCATTATTATTGTGATCTCATGAACATTTTGTTTTCTTTTGACAGAGTAATTGAAGAGTGTCATGCTGTGTTCATTGAAACTGTACCTTACAAGACAGTAGCGTTCTTCACCATTTTCCAAAGCATCTACTTACTAATCTGTTTTGGGATAACATGGGTTCCCATTGCTGGCGTTCTCTTCCCACTAATGATCATGCTTTTAGTTCCAGTCAGACAGTACCTACTACCTAGGTTCTTCAAAGGAGCACATCTTCAGGAATTAGATGCTGCTGAGTATGAAGAAGCACCACCGTTATCATCATGCAGCATGACTAGAGTAAGCTTCACCCATTTTCCATCTGCATTTATGTATCTATCAACAGAAGATAAAGAAAAAGGGTATAAATCCTTTATGTAACTCTTCGTGTGACAAGTTTTGATGCCATAAAATGTCTCTATGAAGTGATTAGTACTAAGTCAGTATCTTTCATAACATTTTAGCAGGAAAATGAAGGTTCATTTGGAGATGATGGGGAGATTATGGATGGCATGATGACAAGAAGTCGAGGTGAGATTCGACGTATGTGCAGTTCAAAGGTTACAAGCTGCAATGCGACACCAACCAGAGATTCAGTTAGCATCCAAACCCCAAGGCTTTCTAACAAGGTATACAGTCCTCGTGTTAGTGAAATAAAAGGGGAAAGTCCTTCTCTTGGTCGAGGAGGATCCTTCGGTTCCAGAACTGGGGAAGCAAGACGATCAAATCTGTCAAAAACTCACAGTTTCAACTAAAACTAGCACCAAGTACTCTAAAATATCTACAGTTACAAACAACCAAATATTGTTTCATAAACGCAGTTAGTTTAGACCATTATTCTTGTACAATTTTTTCATCTTCTAATTTATCAAAGGAATGAAGCATTATTAACATACGCCATGTCGGCATTTTAGGTGGCTCTTTTGCTTATGCTTATAGAGAATACTAGTTATGGACACGTGAACGTGTATTCCTATCAAGTATTTCAAACTTTCTAAAATGACATGAATTTTAGTACAACAGTAAGTGTTCTCAATTTGAAAGTGAAAATATGATTTTCCATGTGAAAATATATGTTGCAACAATATAAAACAATTGCAAAAGACGCTATAATGTTACTCTGAACAATATACTTCAAGTAGAATATTGAATAATCTTGTTGATTTATATTACTAAAATCTAAACAAAATGATGCTTAATTACTCCATTCTTATAATATTACAACCAAAATGTCCAAAAGCAAAATTGTCATTACACCAACCATTTGAGTTTTAACACGGTAGAAAACTACCATCAATATAGATTGCTCATATTTAAGAAAATTATTAGGCTTAGTGTCGCACAAATATAAATGGAACTCTCATTTTATTTGAAAATGAAGTTGTTATCTCAATCATACAAATCGTAGAAAAACTAAAAATAAAACAAAAAGGGTGAAAATGAACAATATATGTATTTGTTTGCAATAATATATTAGATAGACGATAAAGTAACACAATTAAAATCTTTCATTCAAAGTAACAATTTTTTAGCAATCTTTATTAAAATTAATTTGAATTTAGACAATTGACAATATGGATATCTGAGCATATTGCATAAATTATTCAAGTATTATCAAACTCATCATACATTAATAGAAGTTTTGTCGATTAAGTAGCACTTACAAGAACAATAACACAATGACAAATAAAAATAAATTCCCACAACAATGCAAAATGATACAAGAATTACATAAAAATGTGGATTGCATACCAAATTTAATTTGGACAACCATACCTTGACTCCAAAATGAAAAAGAAAACTTAAAATTATGAGCTAATAAACAAAAGATCTCAAGGAATAGGTCATCTCTTCTATACTTCTAAGTTCAACTATACTATTGTAAGAAAAATTCTCTTTTTCATGATTTCATTCTTATACTTCTAACTTCAACTATTCTATTGTAAGAAAGCTAACTTCAGAATGATGTCATCTATTCTTCTCATCAGTTAGTTTCTTGACGAAATGTTATATCATTATCCAGGAAGAAGATTAGAGAATCGTAGATGACAAAAACAGAAAAGAATATGATGATCTAGGGACAAACAAATTGTGGCTATAATTTACTGGTATTTATAATGATATTTAACTGTCTTTTCACCTACCAAAATTCAATAATGAGACACATTGTTGTGGCTATAATTTACTGGTATTTATAATGATATTTAACTGTCTTTTCACCTACCAAAATTCAATAATGAGACACATTGAATCATGACACATAAATTTTATTTTTTGGTTTCAAAATTCAAAGAGTCACTGAAATTGAAGAGTTTCAATAATGAGACACATTGAATCATGACACATAAATTTTATTTTTGGCTTCAAAATTCAAAGATTCACTGAATTGGAAGAGTTTCATACATTGTTTTGTCTTCTACTTTAATTTAATTAATTAATCTAATCAATTATAATTATAATGCCATAACATAAGAATTCAAGTATAGTTGTTGGGCTTCATATATATCATTATGTAATTAAAATATTAATATTTAACAAATTAAGTAACCATATGATATGTGATATATAGATTATTTTAAGTAAATTGACGAGAAAAATAAAAATAAATACAATTTTTTTTTTTTGAAAAAATGTAACTAATTTATTTTTTAAAAGGATAAAAATGTCTAACTATTTTCTATGAATATTTTTCCTTTGAATTTTTGACTTAACACCTTTTCACTTTTAGAATTTAGTGTAATATAATAATAATATTACATAATTACTATTTAATATTTAACTGATTAGCTATTTCATAATATTTTTATTTAGTGTAAGGGTAAAATGGTATTTCAACTTAACTTTTTTTGTTCTCATATATATATATAAATGATATGATGATATGATATGATGAAGCATGAAGTAGTACTATCGAGTATAAGAAATTATTTGTGTGGCAGACAATGATAACTTTGCCTGAGAATTTTCACCATTTCTGAAAGTTTCACTAAATGATTTTCAGTTTCAGAACATTTAACTACTTTGCAAAGAAAAAGCTATTCATCATTAAAATACTTCATAAATTTAGACACAACATCTGTATCACTAAGGTATGGAAAAGTAATCTAAATGAAACTTCTGGGCTGCGGCCAAATGTTAGAGCCAAACTCTGTCCAAGGTTTAGTACTGATCAAAAACTTTAAATACATCCTAAACCAAGATTGGGACTGGTATCTTGGAATTCCTTGTAGCAGTTTGCTAACAGGCAAATTCAACAATTCTGGCTGAATTTCCGGCCAGTCAACTTTTCAGATTCATGCAACATGTGATTTATCAGCCCCCTCTCAGCACTGCAACACCAAAGAAAGGCAATCATCATAAAAACTAGTTTTTTTAAGAGATGACAATGAGAATGGATTTATTTTTCAGAAAATATGTACAACTTTTTTAAAGAAATGCATCAAGTAGGTAGAATCAGGATGCAGTGAAGTATATCAAGTTTAGAAGGAATAGTAGGTCAAATAACTTCTTTATGTTCTCCTACAAGTAACTTTCAACTGCAAGAGGAGGAGTATCAAACAACCATATCGGATGAGATAGAAATTTGTTGAAGAATCATTCAATCAGTAGGTGGTTCATGATGTGAATATCCAAGTTAAAATCATTAGAAAATTCACACCAGTTTGGAAGACATGTGCTTTATTGAAAAACAAGAAAGCAAGAAAAATAAAATAAAGAAGAAGACAGAATGAACTTACTCATCCTTCAATTTCTGAATTTTATCTGGATCAGTCTCATGCATTTGCTTTTTGAACTGCTATCTCACCATACCAACAAGAAGCTCTGTGTTATGTTGCTGCAAATCAAGGACAGAAAAAGCTATATAAGTACTGAAAATGGAGTTTATTTGTATATTTTTGTTATTGGAACAACTCTCAGTTCAAACAAGTCAAATATTATTTGGAAAGAAAAAGGAAGCACAACTCTGGATTTGGCTTAACCATCACAGGCACAGCTATGGAATCACAGTACGCAAGCAAAATGACAGTTCCGTGCCATAGACAAAAATGTCTAGCTCTTGTGCCAGTAGTTCAATTGATTTTACGATTTTTCATGTAATAGGTTTTCCTCATGCCCGATGTCTGAGTTAAAAGTCCAGCATCTAATGTTAGGTGAAGCAGCTCTTTAACAGGTAGAAAAGGCAATTTTATGACAAGTTTTTTTTTTTTTTTTTTCAGGAAGCGGATGTGGGAAATTATTAAGGCGCTTCTCAAAAGTTGAAGGAAGTCAATTACAAGGGAGATTAGAACTTCAAGTCTTCGGGGAGATGGCATGAGGCCAATGTAACACTAACATCTTTACTACTGATGCATGTAAAACTGAGCAGCCATCCATGGAAGACAAAAATGAGCTAATCTTTCTTTCTTTTTCATTTTGGGGTAAACCCAGAGTCCGACAAGCAATGAGTAAATGACATGAATAGTGATCTCTCATCCCCCGTCTAATCCAAAATAGCTAGATCTGAACTTTCCTCTAGATGTGAAGAAAAATAAGGAAAATCGACCTTATGAAAATAAAAACAAAATAAGGGAAACCCATCCCTGCAGATAAACTTGAAGCCTAAAGAGAGGTGAGTTAAGCCTAGACTTTAGTCACAAGCCACATCCAAGTATTCCACTTTATCTTTCTTCTTGTGAGATATGGTAGATTCTCCAAGAACTAGGTACCATATTCCAAACAGGCATGTCATCAAATATGAAGGTAACTGCTCATCCTTGGACCCTCTAGAACTGGATTTGACTAACAGAAGAAAAGGGGAAAGCTTAAAGTCATTTCTTATTGTTGTACAGATTTCGCATACCAATGGATCCATGTCTTACGTATGCCAATGGCATAGAGCCACACCTTCAACAACAGAAAATGTACTTGCTGTTATTAGTATTAAACATTTGTTTTGTATTCAAATTTCAAAATACAAAGTAAACAAAGGAGTAATTTTGGCACTTTCAATACAAGAATCTGGCACTGGCTCCAATTTCACACTTGCACCACATTTGATGTCTTCAATTAGTTACAACGGCAGAACTGCCCTTCTTCTCCTCACTTCACCTCCTCTTCCCAGACTGTAAAATCACAAGCCAACATAATCATGACCATTCTTTCTGACCCCAAAAGATGGGTTTTAGGTTATGGACATCAACCTTTTTCATTTTTGGCTTCTCTTGCTAAAACATGCCATCTCTCCTATGAGAAATGAAGCAAAATATATTCCTTACTTTCGCTCTTGAAAACTACATTTTGAAGTAAATGCCAAATCTGAGAACATGATTTCACAAGTGAAATTCAGATTCACCAAAAAAAAAAAATTCATTTGGAGATAAAGTCATCCTTGTTCTTCAGAGAAAGCACATCTTCAGACCTATAGGGTTCACTCGATGATGTGAGGAAGGGCAATATGTCATGGAGTTAACTAATTACATGTGATAGAAGTAAAGAAATTAATACCGTAAGCAGAATCTTAGATCACATAAACAGATTGCACAACTTAATCATGCATTTGAATTTTAAGGACCACATTTAGACAACAACTAATATAATTTCAGAGCAACAAAAAGAAGAATACATACCTTACTGCCAATGTATTTTGCTCGTCGGAGACACTCCCGATAAAGCTAAGAGACAAAGCAAAAGAAAGAAAGATACTTAAATGACTTTGCAAACAGTTGCAGAGGCTATGGCATATATTCAAATAGCTAACAGTTAAGCAATACTAACTCGGATAGCATTATTGGCTACTTCTGGAGGCAATGCTATTTGGAGAGATGGCATTATGCAACTCGGTTTAATTGGTTCCTATGGAAAAAAAAAAAACAGAGATATAAGCCCTGTTGGTTTTCAAGATTGATTTCAATTTAACGAATTCAAAATGCACATAATTGAAATCCACGGAATTGAAAAATTAAAATGTAATACCCAATCTGCAACACCTTACAATTTACTTTTTCAGGGGTGTGGGGAGGAGTTATGCAACGATTAGAGATCATGATGAGTTTCAATTCAAAAAACATGATAAAGTCATTTCATCGAACACCTTGAGTGCACTATTTGAAAAACCCATACAAAGGGTCCGTTCAACAGTACTAATCGATCAATAAGTCAACAACCTGTATATTACTATTCTACAGCATCAAGCTAACACAGGTGGAGCTTCTTTGTTTTAGACCAGATGGAAACCCACTTGCGAAGCTAGATGAGAGTTCATGGTTCGGACAAATTTACTAGCTTTTCTGTAGATCCTATATTTGTATTAAAAAATTATATAAATATATTAATATGTGAACCTAAAAAAATTGATTTAAAACCTCCAAATTCGTAACCTTGGCTCCGCCTACCCACACATATGTGAGAACCCAAATTTATAACTAACTATAACTGTTTCAACAAATCAAATCTAAAGAATGAGAGTAGATATGTCCGAACCCAATTGTAAGCAAACAGTGGAGATTCCTATACCTATACCTCCTCTTTTAATCAAATATAACCAATCAGCAAAGATTTAACCAAACAACTCTCAAGACTTTATTTAGATTATTATTCTTTTACAAATAATCAACTTTCAAATGTTGTTCTTTTTTTCATTTCTTCTTTACATGTTGATATAATTATGTATTTCTCCTACATTTTTTTTTTAATGTCAAAATAATTTGATTAAAATACAAGTTTATCTTTGAAAAAAGGATAAAAATGTCCAAGCGATGGAAATTGAACAGAAATGCATTCAACTAATAATTGTGGCCTAAACTAGCAAAAAAAATGTGGACTTTGAAAAAAGGCCAGACTTTTTGTCTTTAGGCAAAACTTTTACGGGGTGGCAAAAAAAGGCGTAACCTTTGACTGAGGCCACACTTTTCAAGTGTTGTCATATTATCTATGCTTATAAAGTGTCTTTTTAAGTACAAAGGCCACACATTGTTGTATGATATTAGCAACATTTTAATTTGATAAAACTACACTTTCAAACGTGATCTTTGTGTTGTTATTGGCCAAACTTCAAAAGTGTAGCCTTCTATACCTCTTCTACAACAACACTTATAAAGTATAACCCTTTTTATGTACATGCTACAATTTATAATCAATAAGTCACACAATTGGCGTTCCTATTTTGAAGTGTGGAAACGTTGTCTAAAAATTTTATAGCCACAATTTCTAATTGAAAAATAATAATTTTGGTTTGCATAATACTTACAAATCACATAATTATATAAATAAATAATCTCATGATCCGTATAAGCTAATAAATAATGGGAAAATTGTATATAATAACAAATTATTAATTCAAATTAAATATTATAACCCCAGTTTGATTTAATTGTAACCCGTATCAAACTGTTGCCATTCGCCTCTCTCCTTGAAATTCTCGCTCACCACTCTCACTCTCTCACTCGCCAGTCTCTCCCTCGCCTCTCTCACTTTATACAAACACAAATGTATGTATAAATTGCGTTTCTATTTGTATAAAGCGAGAGAAAATTGTATATACACATGCAAATACATATATCTTCGTCCTATACACTTATAGTTATACAATACAAATCTTCTCCTGCCTAGTTCTCTTTTGCCTTTCTCGCTTTATACAAACACAAATTATACAAAATACAATGTATAATTTGTGTTTGTATAAAATGAGAGAGAGAGATTTGATATACAAACGTTTTATTTTGATTCAATTATATACAAATTCAAATTTTATGCAGATATACAAACACATAAAATTGAATTGAGAGGTTGCCAACGATTAATACAAACGAGAGGCTGCCAATGATTTATACAAATGAGAGGCTGTCAACAATTTTATACAAATCTGATGCCCCCCAGCGCTTTATACAATCTAATGCTCCATAGCAAACATAAAGTTTGCTATGAAGCACAATTATGCAAACTATAACTATAACATACAAATATGATTTTTATGTTTGCTAAATGTGAAAGTTGCTCATAAATAATTCAAATGTACAAATTTGCAATAAATTCGAAAAATATGTCTTGTATTACACATAGAAAATAATATTTTAAAGAGATCTGATCGAGCAATAAATTCCAAAAAATCAAATGTATCCAAACATATATCACAATAGTTGAAAAATATATCATCGTTCACTTCAATAGATCGAGTTGACTTTTGGCCACCATTCAAATTTGATCACAAACATTTATCTACTCATTCAAAATAAAATTAAAGTTTTAGTGACATATGGTGGATAAAGTTCAACGTCAAAAACTGGTTTTGTGAATGAAGTTATCAATGACTATATGTAAAATTAATAACCAGATGTAGATGTCAAGATTTGTATTAGGTTAATTGATAGTATTATATGTAAACAGTTGTAGGATTATGTCAATCAACTGTACGAAGAAGGAAAGACAAAAACCGCATAGAATGCATAGAGATGAGCAAGATTCAACTAATTCTTTTGAAAGTTCAATCCTCGTATCAAGTGCACATTACTGATACCCTACATTTAGAACTTGATACATAAAAAAGATCAAATATATGTACTGTGAAAAAAAATCAACAATAAAGAACAAAAAAGATTACTATCAATAGTAAAAAAAATTCAACAATGAAGAACAGAGCAAACTACTATCAAATTAAAATTATAATGAATAAAAGCGCTACTCCAACAAAACAGATCAAAAGATTTCAACAAGATGACAACAAATGAAGAAAAGCCCTACTCCAACACAAAAAATTTAATAGTGTTAGACGAATGGAAGCTGTCAACACCTACTATAACATATATAAATATACCCACATTTCAATGAGGCAATCATCATGTGTTAACCTGATCAAATGATTTGATCTTTATCTTAAATAGGTTTTAAATTAACGTTAAACAATATTTTTGCAGCCTCTCAGATTTAAAAGTTCTGGATTTATGTTTCTTATGAATGTGAAATATGAAATACCTTTTAAAGAACCAAAAGGTGAATTAAGATGGAAGAATTCAAGTGATTTTCCCTCTTACAACTCATGTACTGCTTGCATCAACATGTGATCCGACACACCTTAGTATATCTTGAACATTTAACAAGGGTTGTTTTGCATCAATTGACTAAAAAATGTTGCATTTCTTCTCTCATTTCATGCATTTGTTCCTTAAGAAAGTAACTTCATTGGCATGCTTTTGTTTAACCTTATTGGTATCCTCATCTCTTTTTAGAGAACTTGTTGTCATTGATCTACCATAGCATTCAAGTCGACCAGGATACTCCTTTCTACACATTTCCCTTGATGCATTATCGACTATTTCTCCAAAATTTTGATAATTCTGAAGTCCATCCTATTAAAAAAATTTTGTGAACAACATGTAGAAATATTGATACGTAGAAGTTCTCTTACATATTTTTGTAAATGTAAGAAGTAGTGATACAACCACAAGTGTCTTGGGATTCAAGCAACATACATCAGTAATCATCTCTTTTAGAAGAAGATGAAGACTAGTGGACTCTAAAACATCTACCTATATGAAGTCTCATACATGGAAATAATTGATTCATGTATCATACCTTGAGTGGGAATGTGTCTCCAACCACACATAAAATCTATAAAACCTACTTTAGCTTTATATTTTCAATTAAAGACATCAGTAACCTCCCAGTGAACAATCCAACAAAGAACAAAAAGAAGAAGAAGAAGAATGAAGCACAAAATGACTTACTATTATAAAACGAATGAGAATATGATATACCTTACTGCTGAAATAGTAAATAAAGGAACAAATACTATTGTTTCACACTAGATACACTGATATTACAACAAGAAATTTGAAAATAAAATAATCACCAGTATACTACTGACATCATAAATTACATCCTAAGACAATAATGAACTTTAGTTATATGATCATAAAGATCACAACCTTTATAGACATTCAAGAGGCTAGAAACTCTCCCAGAATTCCCTGTTCTTTATTTTCTGAATCTTATTTTCTAACTGCCTTGTCCCTTTTCTATCGAAAAAAATCACCCAATACATCATGACAGTTACTAAGTTTCTTATTTTTTTTTTATTTTGGCCTCCTAGAATCAGTTCTTATAACTTGAGGCTCATCATTACCCTTCCCTATAAAAGTCACCTTGTCCTCAAGGTGAAAGTCCAAAAATTGTTGATCGATGATTGCACATTCGTCCTATGTATTCTCAAATTATGGCAGGGTCTTCCACTTGATTAACATTTCCAATTACCATTGATTAGCTTAATGATATGCCTCACTACCTCAGGATCAACTTGAAGCTCCAATTCTTGGGTAATAAATGGAGGCAGGTTTTGAGCAGGAGTAGTTGGAAGGAATCATTTTCTTAATTGTGAATCATGAAACACGGAATGAATGCATGCTCCAACTGGTAAATCCAACCAATAAGCTATGGGATCAATCTTTTCTAGAATCTTGAAAGGACCATAAAAGTGGGGACTAAGTTTTTCATTGATCTTCTTAGCCAAAGAATGTAGTTTGTAGGAACGAAGTTTGAGATATACCATTTCACCAATCTCAAAAGTCAGTTCTCTATGATGTCGATCAACTTGATTCTTCACTATTTATTGTGCTTGTAACAAATGTTCTTTGAGTTCGGTTAAGATCAGATTTTTAGTGCGTACCTGCTCATTTACTTCTTCCACCGCTGAAATAGTGTCATCCATTTGAAAAATTGATGATGGATCCCTTTTGTATAATGCTTTAAAGGGTGTCATACCTGTAGATCTATTAAATGATGTATTAAACCAATACTCAACCCAAGATAACTAGTGGGACCATTCCTTAGGATTTTCTCCTTGCATACAACATAGATATGTCTCCAAACTCCTATTGACCACTTCTGTTTGCCCATCAGTTTTTGGATGATAGGAAGAGCTACATCGTAAGGTTGTACCTGCTATTTTGAAAAGTTCCTTCCAAAATTGTCTTATGAACACATGGTCACGATCAGACACAATAGACTTAGGAAATCCATGCAATTTAACCACTTCCTTAATGAAAACAGTTACCACATCTTTCACTTTAAAAAGGCGTGAAAGTGGAATAAAATGTGCATACTTAGTAAGACGATCCACCACAAACAAAATAATATCAAATCTATGGGATTTAGGAAGTACTTAATGAACTCAATACTTACATCCTCCTACCCATGATGAGGTATATGCAAAGGTTGGATAACCCCGTAGGACTCAAAGTTTGAGACTTATTCTTTTGACAGATTTCACACCTAGCAATAAAGTCTTGCACATCCCTCTTCATACCTCCTGGTAAATATTCGTAGACAACCTTTTATATGTGCAAAGGTACCCTTAATGGCCTCCTATAGAAGAAGAAGGAAACTCTTTCAGTAGCGTAGGTATTCGAGATGATCCTTTTGGCAAAACCAAGCGTCCTTTGAATAGTAGACATCTATTCTTCAAGTTGCAGTTGTCATCTTCTTGTTGTCTTGAAATTGAATTTTGCAAAATAGGAGCCATTTTGGTGTCTCGTTATACTTCCTGGTCCCATTCCTCCTTGTCTTCATATTGTCAAAATGAAAACACGTATAACTATGAAGATTCCCCTTATCTTAACAAAGCATCAACCACTTTATTTTCAACACCCAATTTGTACTTGATCTCAAACTTATAAGCCATGAGCTTTAAAACCTATTTCTGCTGATTCTCTTCCATAACCCTTTGTCCTAACAAAAAATTAAGGGCTTTTTGGTTAGTTTTAATGATGAAATGATGCCCTAGAAAGTAGTGATTCCATCTCTTGACAGCCAACACAATAGCCATTAGCTCTCGTTCATATACCGAATATTGTCTCACTCTGGAAGAAAGCATTCGACTGAAATAGGAAATAAGTTTACCATTTTGCATTAAAACTGCACCAACACCAAATCCAGAAGCATCAACTTCAATTACAAAGGGTTGAGAAAAGTATGGCATCTTTAAAACAGACACTTGAGTCATAGCAAACAACAATGCCTCAAAAGGTTGTTGAGCCCGTTCTTCCCATGAAAAGGCATTCCTTTTTAGTAAATTTGTTAAAGGGGCAGTAATCTTACCATAATCTTTGACAAATTTTCTGTATTATCTAGTGAGTCCC
Organism: Solanum pinnatisectum; assembly: GCA_035578085.1. Lineage (NCBI taxonomy): Eukaryota > Viridiplantae > Streptophyta > Magnoliopsida > Solanales > Solanaceae > Solanum > Solanum pinnatisectum. Next base: position 30,877,339 of record CM069076.1, read on the forward strand.
AAAAATCCCCGTAAAGACTTTATATCTATAGGAATGACCAAGATATCACTATCAATCTTAGAGGGGTCAACATGCATCCTTCAGAGGAGATGATATGACCCAAATATTCAAGTTTAAGATGAACGTGCATTTTTTCTTGTTGATTCTGTTTGAGAATATCCAAAACAACCTTCAAATTCGCAAGATGTGAAGCATAATCCTTAGTGTAAATAAAAATATCATCAAAGAATGCTAAAATAAATTTTCGCAAATGATCTTTGAATTTACCATTCTTCAGTGATTGAAAAGTTGAGGGTGCATTGGTCAAACCAAATGGCATGACCCTAAAATCTAGGAAAATGATTTCTAAGTGTTACATTTATCAACTTGTTCAGGCTAGGGATATAGATTCTTAAACCCCCCCTCTTGAGTCAGTCCTGGTAATGAATGAGTTTTCGAAAGTACTATTCCCAATGATATTCTCTAAAGGGAAATAGATTTTGGTATTGACCTTCTCTAGATATGCAAGTTATCTCTATTCCTCCTTATCATATGGACCCAACAGAACTTAAGGATTTAAAGGACCAATTCAAAGATTTGTTGGATAAGGATTTTATCAGGACGAGGATCTCTCCATGGGGTGCTTCGGTGTTGTTTGTTTGAAAGAAGGATTGTTCTTTCTGATGTGCATTGACTATTGAAAATTAAACAAGGTTACCATTAATAATAAGTATCCTATTACAAGGATTGATGATTAGATTGATCAACTCCAAGGAGAAAGTTACTTCTCTAAGATTAACCTTCGATCGGGTTTTCACCAATTGAGGGTGCAAGAGAGTGACATTCTTATGACGACTTTTCAGACTAGGTATGGTCATTGTGAGTTTTTGGTTATGTCTTTTGGTTTGAAAATGCCCCAACAACATTTATGGATTTGGTGAATAGAGTTTTAAGAAATATCTTGATAAGTTTGTAATTGTGTTTATCTAAGATATCTTAATTTACTCACGGAGTGAGGATAAACATGTTGAACATTTGAGAATTGTGTTGAAAATCCTCAAGGATCAAGAATTGTATGCTAAATTTAGCAAGTGTGAGTTTTGTTGAGGTCAATGGCTTTCCTTAGTCATATTGTCTCCGGCGAAGGTATTCAAGTTGATCCTAAGAAAAATTGAGATGGTTAAGAATTGGCCTAGACCTTTGTACGGTTTAGATATACAGAGTTTCTTGGGTTTGACAAGTTCTTATAGAAGGTTCGTGGAAGGGTTTTACTCTATTGATTCACCTTTGATGACATTGAGTCAAAAGAAGGTAAAATATCTTGTGTCGGAAGCTTGTGAGAAGAGTTTCCAAGAGTTGAAGGATATACTCACTTCGACCCCTATTTTGACTTGGCCTAAAGGATTGAATGGTTTTGTGGTTTATTGTGATGCTTCACGGATTGGTCTTGGTTATGTTTTGATGCAACATGGAAAAATCATTGCTTATGTTTCAAGTCAATTGAAAGTGCATGAAAAAATTATCCGACTCATGATTCGGCGTTAGTAGTGGTGGTGTTTTCTCTAAAGATATGGAGACACTACTTGTATGGTGTTCATGTAGATGTATTCACCACCCATAAGGGCTTGAGATATATGTTTACTAAAAAAGATCTAAATCTTAGCCAAAGGTGGTGACTTGAGTTATTAAAAGATTACGACATGATGTCTTATATCATCCTAAAAAGGCGAATCTGGTGACGGATGCTCTTAGTTGACCTTCGATGGATAGTGTTGCTCATGTTGAGGATGATAAGAAGGAGTCATTTTGTGATATTCATAGACTAGCCCGATTGGGTGTTAATTTGGTTGATTATAATGTAGGTGCTATAGTTGTTTATAATGGTTCATTATCATCTTTTGTATCTAATGTGAAGGCTAAGCAAGATCTTGATTAGGTATTAGTTGACTTGAAGAATTTAGTTTCCAAAAAGCAGTTAAGGCTTTCTCCCTAGGGGGAGATGTTGTCCTTCTATACCAAGGTCATTTATATGTTCCCAACAATGATGAGTTGAGGAATCAGATTCTGACAGAAGCTCACAGTTCTCGATATTGTATTCACCTGAGAGCCACCTAGATGTACTGTGATTTTTGGGAAGTTTATTGGTGGAATGAGATGGAGAAAAACATTACAGAATTTGTGGCTAAATGTCCAAATTGTCAACAAGTGAAAGTTGAGCATCAGAAACCAGATGGTTTGGATCAAAATATTTGTATTACTAAATGGAAGTGGGAAGATTTGAATATGGACTTCCTTACAATTTTATCCCACACTTAGCCAACAATTTTATTCGATTAAGGTCTCATATTGGATAAAATGACAAAATCGGCTCACTTTCTTCCAGTTATGATTTCATTCTCATAAGAAGATTATGCCAACCTTTATATTAGGGAAATGGAAAGGTTGCATGGAGTATCGTTGTCCATTATCTCCAATTGTGGTACTTAATTTATATCCCAGTTTTAAAGTTGTTTCAGAAAGGTTTTGGTACTCAAGTGAAACTTAGAAAGACTTTTCATCCACAGACGAATGGGAAAGCCGAGAATATTCAAACCTTAGAGGATATGCTAAGATCTTGGGTAATTGATTTCAAAGGTAATTAGCATGATCACTTACCTTTGATTGAGTTTGCTTATAATAATAACTATCATTGTAGCATTGGGATGGCACCGTATGAGGCTCTTTATGGTACGAGGTGTAGGTCTCCTATAGTTTTGTTTGAAGTTGGTGAGGTTGATTTGATAGGGCCAGAGTTGGTGCTTGAGGCTATGGAAAAGGTTTGACCTATTTGTAAGAGGTTCAAAATGGCTCAAAGTCGACAAAAGTCTTATTATGATGTTAGGAGAAGAGAAATAGAATTTGAGGTTAATGATTGGGTCTGCTTAAAAATTTCACCCACAAAGGGTGTCATGAGATTCGGAAAGAAAGGGAAGCTTAGTCCCCGATACGATGGCCCATATCATATTGTGAGGCGTATTCACAAAGTTGCTTATGAACTTGAGTTGCCTAATGATTTAGCATCAGTACATATGGTATTTCATGTTTTGAAAAAATGTGTTGGAGATCCAACATCCATTGTACCTTTGGAAGGTTTGGGAGTTAAAAAGAATCTTTCTTATGAAGAGGTTTCGATTGAGATTTTAGATTGACAAGTTCGGAAGTTGAGAAATAAGACAGTTGCCTCCGTGAAGGTTATTTGGAAGAATCAAATAGTTGAGGTTGCTACTTGGGAGGGCGAAGCCAATATGATGTCCCAGTATCCTCATCTGTTTCCCTCTGCACCTACACTAGCTTGAGGTATCATTACCTCATCGTTCATTCTTTTGGATTCATGTGTTTCAGTCATTCTCATGTTTCCATATGCATGCATGTTAAAAAACTTGATTTTTGATATTACGAGTTAGCTTGGAGTGATTCTCCATGTTTCTGTGCATTTTGATGAAATTTCATTCATGTTGAGTTATAAGTTTCTTTCCTACTCTATTCATGCTAGTTTGAGTCTCATTCAAGGATGAATGTTCTTGGGGGGGGGGGGGGGGGGAGATATTGTAACACCTTAGAATTTGGTAAAGGAAAAAAGGCCAAAAGACAGTCATTGGTTCAAGTCTATGATTTGTTGAAAGTTCTACGTGTCATAGACTAATGTTGTAGAAGGTGGGAGAAATATTTTGGAAATCAAGCCCTAGTAACTCATATTACGATTGACCAGGACAATCCGTCGAATGGACTGCAACATGTAGGAAGGTCTCGTAGAAGGGTCCCAGATTAAGTCAATTATTGAGTTGAAAGTTGAGGTCTATAGATGGGGTTTATGGACCATAGGAAGTTTGACATTCTATTGAAATGAGTCGTATGATTTGCCCAAGATTTAGGCCCAGTCACTCGACTTTTGGTTGACCAGTACAGTCCGTAGGGTACAAATAATTATTTTTATAGGGTATTTCGGTCTTTTCCTATGCACCTAATTCCTATACTACGTCGTTTTACCTATAAATAAGACCCAATAACTGATTTTAATCCTAAAATATATCCATTCTCCTCCGTTTCCCCAAAATCCTAAATTTGCTCTCAAAGGTTTTCTCTCAAAGGCTCTCAAGGATTTAGGATTCTTTAAGTTCAAGTCTCCTTTCTTCATCAATTGCTTAGGGATTCAAGATCAAGATATGTAAGAGTTCATCAATGGGTCCCATTCACCCATTGAGTTTCAATGACTTCTCCAATTCTCCAATTCAATTTCCCTAAATTGGTTAGGTTTTCATTTAATTCCTCATGGGTTCTATTTGTATGGATAAATTGCATGATTTTGATCATATTATGATTATTTAGATTCAATTACATGCTTTCCAATCAATTCCATATGAACCCATGCATTGCCCATGATTTTGACTATGAACTCTAATTTTCATGAATTTATGAAGAATCTATGAAGCTGTGAATGATGTTTACGTCTAGGGAGTAATTTGGATCACGTATAGAGTGCACTTTAGATCATGACAACAAGAAAATTAAATAGGGTGTCCTTTAGATCATGACAACAAGAAAATTAAAAGTCACACAATAAACCTAGATGTTAGCGCTGGTTGAGTACTTTTCTAGTTACTCTCAAAAAATCGTTCGGTTTCTCCACATTCAAGAAACCCAAATCTTAAACAATAGAAAATTTTACTTGATAAACTCTATTCCAACAAAAATCCTTCCGAGATGAAATGGATGTTCATCATGTTCTTTTGTAAATCAGATCACTCATCTAAAGATCTGTAATTGTTGAGATGAAGTGATATCTTAAAGAAATTGGGCACTAATTGTGAGAAGTCAATTATGAGAATTTTCTGAGAAGTCACTTGAGTGAGCTTTTTGAGAGTGATTTGGGAAAATGTTTCTTAGAGTTAATTATTTTAATTTTTTTTGAACAATTGAAAATTGGAGGGAGAGTTAAATATATTGGAGGGAAAACAATATTTTAGTGAAAATTTAGGAGAACTAACGGCCACACTTGTAAATGTTGTTTTAGAATTATAAAAATAGAACACTTTAAAAGTGTAGTTATATGTGTAAATAGGTGTTACCAGTTATATTATGAATGGTAATGCTTATAAAGTGTAGCCTATACCACTAAAGAGAACCGATAAATTCTCAACTACACCTTATCCAATACTAGGTGTAGGCGATCACAATCTTGTATAAACCCAACAAAGAGTTGTGGTCGATCCCACAGGGAGTGATACAAGTTAGAATTCAGTTATGATGTTATAAATGTGATCTAATCAATTGTAGGAATAGAAATTATCAAAATCATTCTGTAACATCTCACAAATTGTAATAATAAGGAAGGAGTTCATAATTGGAAACAATCGTTTTTGGAAAGAATGAAAATCTAGAAATTTTGTTAAGATTAGAATAAGTTGAGTTTTTGGTAAAATTCAATCGGCCCTAACTCCTAGATCAGGATGAGTTAGATGTACTTCCAGATATGGTAGGAAAGATCTTGGAATAATCTTTCCAACGCTGCCAAGTTTGCACGATTTCGAGTTTGTATGAGTGAGATATGCCCTTTGGAAGTTGGGTTGTTTGAATAAGGAAAGTCCAATTCAGATTTTGGAAGGAAATTTTAGTCTTTTCCTTACTCAATTGTTTTAATTCATTTTTAGGAGTTTAATTAGGGTAAACTTAGATTTTAGTCAGTTTAGAAAAGTTGAAGTTCACGCTAGGGCTTGGAGAAAAGAGAAAAGAGGAGAAAGGAGAAGAGAAATCAAGAAATCGTCAAGAACGTTCGGGTTTAGCTTGTGGATTTCGTCAAGGGGTGATCCCTACCAGGTATGTGAGATCACATAGCGATGGGTTAGTTCACCCATGTGCCAATCATGATTCAATTCAGCAAAGCTTATTAGATTTGAAAGTAAATCCCTTGAATTCTTGATGAAGTTCGTTTGAATCCTTGTGGGTTGTGTTGTTGGAGTTCGCTTGATATTGATTCATGTTTTTAGTTGTGTTTTTGAGTAGAATCTAATATATATTGAGGGTATAAATGATTCTAAGTGTTTAGGGAAAGAACCAATTGAGTTTAGAGATGAAAAACGGAGAAGAAAAGTCATCAAACACCTGGGGATAGGGGTGGGGCGTCGCGCCAGGCAGCGCGCCCCATAAGGTTCTCTAAATCTTCACCCTTGGGGCATCGCGCCAGCCAGAGCGCCCCAGACCAGTCCCTGAATGTTGAGGGCTGGCACCCCACGCCTCTCAGAGCGCCAGGGACGCTAGTTCTCCCCATTCGTTCCCCATCTTTTCGTACTTGTTCCATAACAATGTACCTATGTTTCTTAGTTGATTCCAACACTATTAGGTACATCTAAACATCATGAAATCATCCATAAACATGAGATCATGAACCTTGAATCCATAATTCAATTCAAGTAAAGTTAAAAGTCAAGTCTAGAAGTTAAGAAGCAAGAAAAGAGAAGATTATAAAGTTCAAAAGTCTTTCACAAACGTTTTAACTTTGTTTTAAGACTTAAGTTTCAAGTTAAGAAAAGAGTAAAGAGTTGAGTTCATTTCTCAAAAAGCTATAAGGGAATTATGTATTCCCAAGAGTTTAAAATGTTTTCACATTTGAACAAGAAAGGGAAACACCGATTTCCAAGAGGGCTTTTAAGCTTAAGTTTTGAGTAATTATCTCAAACCAAAGAAAGAAGTGTTGATTTTAAATCATATGATCTAAGTATTTTGGGAGTAGTATTGAGCACCGATATGGGGATGCAAGTTCATTTTAACTCAAGTCTCCATAAACTATGTAGCCATCATGGGTAGTAAAGGATCATACTTTTTAGATGACTCCTTAAGATGCTTTTATCATAGACTAGTGGATCCACTTAGTTAAGGCGTTCTATATGACGGCAAAGTATATGACAATTCTGGCAGCATGGGCAAGACACTGTATCACAACTTAGGCTCATAGTGGTGGTTGTCGGTTAGAGAATCTCCCACAGAAACTATATTACTTTATTACATGATTAAAGTTGAGTTTGTTATTGCATTCTCTTTAACAAACTTCATTGTTTTCCACTGTTTTACAAGCTTTATATATATTACATGTGTTTTATTGCTTTATATTGAGTTAAGTTGTTCAGGAATTGAATAAACCCAAGGTAAGTGTTCCTTTTAGATTCTTTTCAAGCTAAAGTTGTGTTTAGCATTCCAACTCGCATACTCGTACATTCAATGTGCTAATGCCAGTTGGCCTGTATCATCTTATGATGTAGACGCAGGTAGTCAGGGTCATCATCCAGTGCCTCGTTGATATAGTTGACCAGTCAGAGTCAGTTGGAGAGCCTCTTAGTATTCCAGAGGACTCCTTTTACTTTGCTTTCAGTATTTCATTGTTAGGATGATCGGGGGTCTTGTCCCGAAATCCCTCTTTGTTTTAGAGGCTTTATAGACAATTAGTAGTTCAGTTGTCTTTACATTATTATTTCAAATGTTGTTTACAGACTTAAGTTGCCATTTTGGCTATGTTTTATATCTCTTTAAAGTTATGTTTTGAGATCATCTTGTTAAGTTAAGTCTTTCGCTGAGTAAGTAAGCCAGGCTAAGGGTTCACTTGGGGCTAACAATAGTTCTCGAGTGCCAGCCATGTTCGGGGTGTAGGCTCGGGGCGTGACAAAACTTGGTATCAGAGCACAGAGTTCAAAAGTCCTAAGGAGTCTATGAAGCCATGTCTGTAGAGTCCTAGTTATCTGTGTGAAGCGCGCAACATCTATAATTAGGAGGCTGCAACATTTAGGAAATATCTCATTTCTTTCATATTCATTTAGTGCGATTGAGTTAAACTCTATAAAGTTTCTTTCTACTCGTGCTAATGCGTAACCGATTGTGAGCTGGGCTATGTTTGAGAGTACTTTCATGGGGCATTTCTTTCCTCGTGAGCTAAGAGATGGTTGCCAACATGAGGAGCAGGAGGAGTTTATTCGTTGCTGGGTTGTCCCGTCTATCCAGCAAGGAGGGTAGGGCAGCGATGCTAATTAGGGACATGGATATATCAAGGTTGATGGTTTATGTGCAGCAGTTGAGGAAGAAAAGATGAGGGATAAGGATAAATTCAAAAATAAGAAAGCTAAGATAGGGAATGAGTTCGGGCAGCAGAAAAGCAATGTGAACCGTTCATCCTTTCAGCAAAAGCAAAAGGGACCTGCTCCATCATTTGCCAGTGCACCTGCACCCAGAAACAAAGTTGAGTATAATGGTCAGAATTCGTAGAACTTCAGAGCTAGATCTGCACAGTCTCAAGGTAGTGTGGCACAAGGAGGTTACTTGGATCTTGCATATGCTAGGTGTGGTAGAACCCACCTAGGTAAGTGTCGTGATGGCCATTCAGGTTGTTTCAAGTGTGGACAAGAGGGTCAATTCATGAAAGAGTGCCCTATAGGGCCCAATCTTCATCAGTTGCTTCACCAGACAGGGATGCACCTAGAGGAGCTACTTCCGATACTGGCGAAGGAGCAAACCACCTTTATGCGATCATTAGTCGCCAAGAGCAAGATAACTCTCCAGATGTCGTCACTGGTATGATCAAAGTCTTTACTTTTGATGTTTATGCTTTGCTAGACCCAGGAGCAAGTTTATCTTTTGTAACCCCTTATGTTGCAAATAAATTTGATGTTCTTCCTGAGAAATTCGGTGAACCTTTTTGTGTTTCTACACTTGTTGGGGAGTCTATTCTAGCTGAGCCAGTATATCATGATTGTGTCATTTCCATCAATCACAAAGACACCATAGCTGATTTAATTGAGTTAGACATGGTAGATTTTGATATCATTCTAGGTATGGACTGGCTTTATGCCTGTTATGCGTCAATAGATTGTAAAACTCGAGTTGTCAAGTTCCAAACTCCTAATGAGCCAATCTTAGAGTGGAAAAGTAGTTCAGTAGTGCCTAGGGTTCATTTCATTTCGTACCTTACTGCAAGAAAGTTAGTTTCCAAGGGGTGTGCTATCACTTAGTCTGAGTTAATGACTTTAGTGTTGAGATACCTCCTATTTAGTCAGTTCTTATAGTAAAAGACTTTCCAGAAGTCTTTCCAGATGATCTACTCGGAGTCCCTCCTGAGAGAGAAATAGACTTCAATATAGACATTCTTCCAGATACTCATCCTATCTCTATTCCGCCATATAGAATGGCACCATAAGAGTTGAAAGAACTTGAAGAGCAGTTGAAAGATCTACTAAATAAGGGTTTCATTTGACCAAGTGTCTTACCTTGGGACGCTCCGATCTTATTTGTGAGAAAGAAAGATGGTTCCTTTAGGATGTGTATATATTACCGCCAATTGAACAAGGTTACTATCAAGAATAAGTATCCTCTTTCGATAATTGATGATCTTTTCGATCATCTTTAGGGTGCTTCTTGTTTTTCTAAGATAGACTCAGATCTGGCTACCATCAGTTGAAAGTAAGGGAATGTGATATTCCCAAGACAACATTCAGGACCCGTCATGGTCACTATGAGTTTCTAGTCATGTCGTTCAGTTTGACCAATGCACCTGCAACGTTCATGGACCTTATGAATAGATTTTTCAAACCTTATTTAGATATGTTTGTTATCGTCTTCATTGATGACATACTAATCTATTTAAGGAATGAAGAAGATCATGCTAGCCATCTCAGAATAGTTCTTCAGACTTTGAAAGATAAGGAGTTATATGCTAAGTTCTCTAAATGTGAGTTTTGTCTTGAGCGTATTGTGTTCTTGGGCCATATAGTTTCTGGTGATGGAATTAGAGTTGATACCCAAAAGATAGAGGCAGTGTAGAATTGGTCTAGACACATATCTCCAACTGATATTTGGAGTTTCTTGGGTTTGGCTGGCTATTATGGAAGGTTTGTACAGGGGTTCTCATCCATTTCGTCTCCTTTGACCAAGTTGACTTAGAAAACAGTGAAGTTTCAATGGTGTGAAGCTTGTGAGAAAAACTTTTAGGAATTGAAAAAGAGGTTGACTACTGCCCCAATGTTAACTTTACCAGGGGTACTCAAGGTTTTGTGGTGTATTGCGATGCATCTAGAGTTGGTTTGGGTTGCGTGTTAATGCAGAATGGCAAAGTTATAGCTTATGCCTCCAGACAGTTGAAAGTTCATGAGAAGCATTACCGAACCCATGACTTAGAGTTGGCTCCTGTAGTATTTGCTTTGAAGATATGACGTCATTATTTGTATGGTGTTCTTATTGATGTATTCACTGATCACAAGAGTCTTCAGTATGTGTTTACTCAGAAAGAGGTTAATCTCAGACAAAGGAGGTGGTTGGAATTACTCAAGAATTAAGATATGAGTATTCTTTACCACCCAGGTAAGGCTAATGTTGTTGCTGATGCTTTAAGAAAGTTGTCTATGGGTAGTACCACCCATGTTGAGGAAGAAAAGAGAGAGTTAGCAAAAGATGTGCATAGACTTGCACGCTTAGGAGTTTGACTGATTGATTCCACAGAAGGAGGAGTAGTGGTGATGAATGGGGCTGAATCTTTGTTAGTGTCAGAAGTGAAAGAAAAGCAAGACCAAGATCCCATTTTTCCTGAATTGAAGGCAAATGCTTATAAGCAAAAAGTATTAGCTTTTGAACAAGGGGGAGATGACGTATTGAGATATCAAGGTAGATTGTGTGTACCAATGGTGGATGGACTCCAAGAGAGGATCATGGAGGAAGTTCAAAGCTCTAGATATTCCATTCATCCGGGTTCCACAAAGATGTATCACGATTTGACAGAAGTCTATTGGTGGAGCAACATGGAAAATGGCATTGCAGAATTTGTTGCTAACTGTTCGAATTACCAACAAGTTAAAGTAGATCATCAAAGACCCGTGGTTTGACCCAAAATATAGAACTTCCGGAATGGAAGTGGGAGATAATTAATATGAACTTCCTCACATATTTACCAAGGTCTCGCATGCAGCATGATTCTATTTGGGTGATTGTCGATAGAATGACAAAATCAGCCCACTTTTTGCCGGTAAAGACTACCCATTCAACAGAAGACAATGCTAAATTGTATCATCAAGAGGTGGTAAGACTTCATGGGATTCCGGTCTCCATTATTTCAGACAGAGATGCGCAATTTACTGCATAGTTTTGGAAGTCATTCCAAAAAGGCTTGGGTTCAAAGGTGAACTTAAGTACTGCTTTTCATCCTTAGATAGATGGGCAAGCAGAGTGCACTATTCAGACCTTAGAGGATATGTTGAGGGCTTTTGTGACTTGAAAGGTAATTAGGATGATCACCTACCTCTCATCGAATTTGCTTACAACAATAGTTACCACTTTAGCATCCAAATGGCTCCTTATGAAGCTCTTTATGAGAGAAGATACAGATCTCCTATTGGATGGTTTGAAGTTGGTGAGGCAGGGTTGATAGGACAAGATTTAGTTTATCAAGCTATGGAAAGGTGAAGTGAATCAAGAGAGGTTGAAAAGGGCACAAAGTCGTCAGATATCCTACACTAATGATGTTAGGAGAAGGTAGTTAGAGTTTGAAGTAGATGATTGGGTGTATTTGAAAGTTTCACCCATGAAGTGCATTATGAGATTTGGTAAGAAGGGGAAACTTAGTTCCCGGTATATTGGACCTTATTAAATAGCCAAGAGGATTGGCAAAGTAGCTTTTGAATTGGGGCTACCACAAGAGTTAGCATTGGTTCATCTGGTATTTCACATCTCCATGTTGAAGAAATGGATGGGAGATCCTTTATTGATCATATCAATTGAAGATATTGGGATCAAGGATAAGTTGTCTTATGAGGATATTCCTGTTCAGATTTTTGGATCTCCAAGTTCGCAAGTTGAGAACAAAAGAGGTAGCATCAGTTTGTGACTGAATTTCTATAATACTAGATAACTCAAAATACTGACATGGTAACTGAAAATGCAACATTAATGTACTGATAATGAAACATTCAAATCTGAGGCATGTGTATCTATTAAAACTGACCTAGCTTATGTAATTTATGAACTAATAGAACTACATAGCTAGGGTTCTAATTTATTAAAGAACCTACGCAAAACAATACTAATATCATGATAATCTGATTAGGAACATTAAAGAAACTAATTCGTAGTAATCTTCTGAAATTCTAGAAACCCTAGGTCTAGATAATATTAAGGGAATCAAGAATCTGACTAAGTTCTAGGGACCTAATGGGTGAAAGGAACCCACTAGTGAAATCCCACATACTTGGTGATGAAATTCACGGAGAAATATTTTGATTTTGGGCCTAGAACTGAAGAAAACCTTGCTACGTGTTCTTGAAAGAAACTGGTGCCTATTTTTCCTTTTTTCGTTCTAATTTGGATGATATTTGAAGAATAAAGGTTCTGGGTATGTCTGACAAAGTTATTAGGCTTAAACTAACCAAAACTACATAGTTTACGCATCAAACGACGTTGTTTAAGGGCCCAACGCATAGGGAAAAGGGCCAAAATGACCTTGACTAAATTCTGACGCAGCTCATCTACGAAGGGACCTATGGTCTGTTGTTTGACCTACCGGCTGTCATTTGGGTCCGTCGTTCATGATCTACCCGATAGGGCTTCACTAAAATGAGCATAACATTTTACTCCGAGATCGGATTTTAGCAAACTTGGTGGCATTGGAAAGATGATTCAATTATCTTTCATTTTATAGGTCATGGGCCACCTAATTCCTTGTGTGCTAGGAGTTATGACTGTTTGAAGTTGAACCTTTAACAATTTTCCTCAAACTGGCTACTGACCCTCACCTACGGTCTGTAGGTCCAACCACGGACCATAATGGTCGACCGTTGGTGGGATCAGAGACTATTAAGACTTGGGTCTTAACAATGGTACCCCACCTACGGTCTATGGTCCTACCTACTGTCCGTGGGTGGTTCTATTGATACTGGCATCAACTTTTCTGAAAACTACAATTTTCTTCATTTTAAGATCCGAGGTATTACATTATCACCCCCTTCGGAAGATAAAACTCTCTGGTCAGGTGGTTGCATAAGAAGCATAAAACTCTCTGGTCAGGTGGCTAGAATATTCTCTAGGTGCGTTGTTCATCTAGTCAAAATGATGAAGCTGAAATATCTTGTAAATGTTGGGGAATGATGTGATAATAACTACCACTACTCTAGTCTCAGGCATGATTGGTCTCGTCTTAAAGCTGCCAGACTTGGTCATAATTCTATTATTAAAGAACTCTTCGGACCTGTTCATAGTCCACATAGAACAGAAACACTTAATCAACTATTTTCTCACTGCAGGGTCATGTTCATGGATGTGAACATATCGGACCATGGTATCAGCGGTGGTAATCTGTTCATCCCCTTCTACAGAACCTGTCTCTTCTTGTTCCCTAGTCTCAGCTTTTGTATCTACTGCAGGTGGAGGGGTGGCTGCATCTTCCAGAGAGCCGCTTGTAGACTCTAAACTACCTCCCGAGCCATTATCAGACTAGCTACCTTATTCCTCACCGCTACCAAAACAACTACCTTCCTCTTCAGACTGGAAGGAGTGTTTTGGAGAATTACCCTCGTTGTTTGGGATCTAGTAGTTCAAGGTGAGTTCTCCTTAATGGTGGTATTTATCTGAACCTCAAAACTAATAGATTCGGAAGCATTGTGACCTTCCGATTGAGAAGCAGTAGGTGAGGAATGTTTGGTTGCGTTCTTTTTTTGGAGAGCCATAGTACTTGAGAAAACACAAACACTCGTTAGTACACAAAATAGTAAAATGACACACTATCGGGTACGCAGGCTTCCCCTGTGTATTTACAACGTGACGCCTTGCCTTAAGAAAGTCGCCATCCAATCTATCATTCGAAGGGCCACGAAATTGGAATACAAAATAGAAAATAAAAGTACAGATTTTTTATATGGGTGCCAAGATGGGACGTGGTAGGTACCATGGTCTGTGAAAACCCTTGTGAAAACAAGTTTGTGAATTGACTGTTTGGGACAAAATACTGGAGTGGAGCACGGATGGCTACACGGTCCGTGGAGTGATGGTCCGTGAAAACCATCGTGATCCTACCCAGTGTACCCCTCTTTTGCCAAATGTGGCGCATGAGGGGTTTGAAGGCCTGTAGTTGCCGTGAAGCCCATCGTGGACTTACACTTTGTCCTTTCCCAGTGTTCCTATTCTTTCAATAACAACATTTGCCTAATGTCATTCAATTTCATACCCCAATCACAGAGTTATGAAACCTATAAACATATTAGTCTAACCAATCTACCACATTTATCCATCCCCATTCAATCAATAACAATTTTGACCTAATTATGGACATACCCACAAGCAAATGAATGTGATCTCGCACTTTCAGCAGTTATATTTGCACAATTCAGTAAGGCGTACATGTTTAGAACCCTTTTTGAACTCAAGCTCATACTACTGTCAACATTTAGCACTAATTACCCAGACCCACATACAGAAACCATAAAATACACCCAATTCAAAGTAACCCACAACAATTTAATATGAATCAGTGCTAGTTCATCACATGCCCATGACAAAATCAACTAAATGAAAGTACATTTAACTTATTTTTTGATAAGATCAAACTTATAACAAGTTTTAGAAGAAATTACCTTGAATTTAGAGTAAAATTTCCGCATGAAAGAGAGAAGATGAACTTTGACTTGAAATTTTAGACAAAAGAGATTAGGGTTTTGAATTTAGGATGAATTGTGGAATCGTGGATGTTGAAAACCCTTTTTTTATACTATGGGTAACCGTTATGGAAGAGAGAAAGTGAAAAATTTGACCCTTGGCACTTGGAAAGAACTATATATGTTGCATCATAATCTTTTAAAACGCATGGGTCAGATCGGGTTTCAAACCTTCTGGGTTAGGGACGATGGACCGTGAAGTTGCACGTGAAGGGAACCACATTCTGTATAAGTGTCCGTGAATAAGACTTGACGAAATGAAACTTACCTGAGGTTCACAAGAGGCTAGACGATTCGTACAAATTTGACGAATCGCGAACCCTTCCGTGAACCACTTTCTAGTAGTTCCCATATTATGTAGCTAGTTGTGATGGCTCGTGAAATTTCCCGTAAAGGGCACCACGGACCATGGGACTACACATGAAGGGCTTTCTGCACCAGTTCCGCAATTCTGAGTCCAAATCTTTCCTACACACAATGACTCTATACAAACAAAGAAAAATGAGAAAAGTAAACTACCTATTACACGCACAATATTGGGTTGCCTCCCAAGCAGCGCACAGTTTAATGTCGCGGCACGACGCAGGTTACTTGATTACTCAAACTTCATCAAGTTTACATTCCTCCACTATTTTCACTTCTTTGGGGACACCCAAGTATGCCTTGATTTGCTGACCATTAGACATAAATCTCTCACCCTTGTCATTCTCAAGCTCAATAGCACCCGATTGGAACACCTGAGTTACCTTAAAAGGTCCAGACCATTTGGATCTCAACTTTTCTAGATACAAACAAAGTCTGGAGTTGAAAAGTAACACCAAGTCACCAGGAGTGAAGGTTCTTTTCTCAATATGCTTATTATGGTACAACTTTATCCTCTCCTTGTACAGTGCAGACCTCTCATATTCTCTTAAGCAAAACCCATCGCTCTAATTGATTTGCTCCAGTCTCAAGTTTGCTATTTCACTCCAACTAAGGTTCAGCTTCTTCAAAGCCCAGGGTGCCTTATGCTCAAGCTCAACTGGCAAATGACATGCCTTTCCAAACACTAATTGATATGGAGACATACCAATAGGTGTCTTCAAAGCTGTCCTATATGCCCGTAGAGCAACATCTAACTTTGTAGCCTAATCTGTCCTATTGGCATTCACTGTTTTTGCTAGAATCACCTTTATTTTTCTATTGGATACCTCCACTTGTCCACTGGTTTGCGGGTGATAAGGTGTTGCCACCTTGTGCTGTTTAACCCCATATTTGGCTAAAAGAGAACTAAAAACCTTGTTGCAAAAATGGGAACCATAGTCCACTGCCACCAATATATACTTCTGCCCATAGGAGCTCACAAATAGGCCCATGAAATCAACTCCCCACACATCAAATAACTCTACCTCCAGAATAGGTGTCAAGGGTAGCTCGTGGCGCCGAGAGATGGCTCATTTCCACTGGCACACATCACAACTCCTTACTATATCCATTGCATCTTGATGAATTGTGGGCCAGTAGTACCCACTCTGAAGTACCTTATGGGTTGTCCGAGCGCCTCCATGATGGCCACCCATTGGAGAGGAGTGACAGGCCACTAGAATGTGCAATATCTCAGCTTCAGGGATGCATCGCCTAATAATATTATCAGCCCACACCCTTTACAAATAGGGTTTATCCCAAAAATACTTACCCACCTCATGCAGAAACCTTTTCCTTTGCTGAAATGTCAGCCCCTCAGGCATGAAGTCACTAGCAAGAAAGTTATCAAAACCAAGAAATAAGATCAAGAGTTGTAGCTAATACCTGCTCATCCGGGAACAAATCATCGATTTCTTGCTTAAGTTCCTCTTTTTTTTTTCAGCATCCAACCTAGACAGGTGATCAGCCACCTAGTTTTCACAACCTCTCATATCCTTAACCTCAAAATCAAACTCCTGAAGCAGCAACACCCATATTAATAACCTTGGTTTGGCACTTTTCTTTGCCATGAGGTATCTCAAAGCTGCATGATCCATGTAGACTATTACTCTAGTACCTAGCAAGTAGGCACTGAATTTCTTGAAAGCATACACACCATAGCCAGTAGTTCTTGTTCAGTGACTATGTAGTTTCATTGTGCTCCATTTAGTGACTTGCTAGCGTAGTAGATCGGATGGAACATTTTGTTGAGCTTCTGCCACAACACAACTCCTGGGGTCGTACCACTAGCATCGCACATTACCTCAAATGGTTCTGCCCAATCTGGGGTAGAAATCACCTTCTCCTTCAAGTATTCAAAGGCTCTTAGACATGCCTCATCAAGATCAAATTTCACCTCCTTCTCCAAAAGCTTGCACAAGTGGTGTGCAATTTTTGAGAAGTCCTTGATGAAACGCCTATAAAATCCAGCATATTCTAAAAAGCTTCGAACACTGTTTACACAAATAGGTGGAGGCAACTTTTCAATCACCTCAATTTTGGCCTTGTCGACCTCTAACCCCTTTTGTGACACCTTGTGACCAAGGACTATACCTTCCTTGACCATGAAATGGCACTTCTCCAAGTTCAACACTAGATTGGCCTCCTCACATCTCTGTAAAGCCCTACTAAGATTTAGCAAATAGTCATCAAAGTATCACCTACCACTGAAAAGTCGTCCATGAATACCTCCAGAGTGTCCACCACCATGTCTAAGAAGAGACATCATACACTTTTGGAAACTTGCTGGTGCATTACATAGTCCAAATGACATGCGTTTCAGTTGGGAGTAGGCTTTATACCAATTTGGACTAGGGTCAGTCACCCTCAAGTCCCAGACTACGTGCCTCGGTAGGTTATATGTCCCCTCTGTGGGCATCTGTTTAGTGATCACGTCAGTCATGCCTCTATACCTCTAACAGGGTATATTGGGTCCTCTCAATGGGGCGTATACATCAGACTCCACATTTAGCTCATGTGGTTTTATGTCAGTTATTAGTAGCTCCCACAGTCAGATTCTAGTATATTGACCAGGTTATCAGCTACAATTCAATATTCAATTTCAACATGTTATAAACTTGGACATTGCATTCAGTTAGTTTAAGTTCAGTTATTTACAGTATATATCAATATTTCCATCATGTTTAGATTATATTATTGATCAGTTATGCTTTGTTCAGTTATGTATTTTGTTCAACTTTATTCTATCCTACATTGTTACGCCCGAGCTACCCCCAAGACGCGAACACGGGACCTAGGATTACAAGTGACCCCAAGCTAACCTTGCTGGCATAATCATGAGCATATTAAAGATAAACTGAGAAATAAAACTAATGCGGAAGCTAGTCATAAATAAATCTGAAATGATGGGGAATACCCATATACTAAAATGAATATCAAATATTAGAGTATAATTCAAAAGAAACATCAAACTCAAATACTAAGCTGAATCTAACTATGTCTGAAAATAGCCTAACTGATTAGAAGTGTTGGGTTATGCCCCAACTAAGTCTAGCAAACTGAAACTAAAAGACTGAAATAATGCAAAGATAACATGAGTATTGTCCTTGAAGAATGACGACTCACCACTGATGCTGCTAAATTGGAGATCGGGAACCAATCTAAGCTTGATCTGGATGCTGATAAACTGAACATACATTACAAGAAGATGTAGCGCAGAGTATGCGTCAGTACTTGAAAGGTACTGAGCATGCAGGATAGAAGCTGAAATAAATATATAACTGAACAAGTAATAAAGCAAGAGTATAATCTGAATATGATACAGATATTGTATACTGAGCTAACAGAATACAATGACCAAATTTAAACATGCTGATATTGAATACTAATTATACTTAAATGTGGTCAATGCAATGGAGTCTAATTGAACTGTGGGAGCTCCTAATAACCGATAATAAAATCACATGAGCTAACTGTGGAGTCTGATGTATACGCCCCATCGAGAGGACCCAATATACCCGACCAAAAGTGTAGTGGCATGCTGGCGTGATTACTAAAATGATGCCCACAGAGGGGACTTACAACCTACGTGGCTCATAGTTCTGGGACTACATGGGTGACTAACCCTAGTCCAACTCGGTATTATGCTACTCCCATTAAATGATTAACATATTATGATTGCATTTCTATAATATACTGGATAGCTCAAAATTGACATGCTAACTGAGAATGCACATTAATATATTGAAAGTAATGCATTCGAAAACTGAGGAATGTGTATCTGAAATATTGAAATATCTAACCTAGCATGTGTAATTCAAGAACTAAAGAACTACCAAGCTGGGGTTCTGAAATTCATCCAAGAAATGAAGTAATAACATGATAATCTAATTTGGAACATATAAATAACTAATTCATGAAAATCTACTGAAGTTCTAGAAACCCTAGGTCTAGTTAATAATAGGGAATCAAGAATCTAACTGAATTCTGGGGACCTAATGGGCTAAAGGAACCCTCTAGTAAAATCCCACATACCTGGTGACGAATTCCACGAACAAATCCTTATATTTCAGGGCTGGAACTGGAGGAAACTTGTTGTGTTCTTGAACTAGGGTTGCTCGACCTTTTCTCCTCTTTCGCTTATAATTTTATAAGTTTTGATTAATGATCTGACTTAGGTTAATTCTAGTTATGGTTCTAGGCTAAAACTAATCAAAACCACGTAGTTTAGGGGTCCAACAAAATAGAAAGAGACCAAAATATACCTGATTTATGTTGCAGACGGGGCTGACCACGACCACTTCCACGGATCGTGTGAGGGACCACGGACCGTGAAGGTCCCCGTGGTCCTTACTTGGTCCGGTGGTCTGAGGTCCGATCTTCACGGACCCTCTCACGACCCGTGTGAAAGACCATGGACCGTGAAGGTCCTCGTGGTCTTCACTTGGGTGTGGGGGTCTAAAGGACTGGCGTGGGGGCTACTGATTAGGCTTCAAGGACGCCGCCACGACCCGTCTTCAGGACCACGGACTGTGAAGGTCCCCATGGTTCTTACTTGGGCGAGGGGTGTCTGAGGGCTAGGCTTTGGGGCCTACTGGCTAAACCCTTACGGATATCACCATGGTCCATTGTCAAGACTACGGCCCATGGAAGGTCCTGTGGTCTGACATCTGGGCCTGGTGGACTTTAACTCCAGACCACTGGTAGGTTAATGGAACGTGGACCGTGTCATGGTCTGTGAACCCTGCCGTGGTTCACTAGTTTCAGGTAAGTTTCTGTAATTTTTTTCTGGGTCTGGTTTGCGAGGTGTTACAATATCTCCCCCTTAGGATCATTCATCCTCGAATGAAGACTGAACTAACTGAAATGGAGGGGATGAGCTGTAACCCTACCACTAAACACTGAAGATTAATTTCTGACTTAATTGAGTTCCAAAAACTTGCAAATACGCGGAAAGTGCAAGTACATACTAAAAGAATATGATACTAAGACTGATTCTACACATGAATGACTGAAAAACCAAAGAGGAACTATTATCTCAAGCTGGAGTGGAATTGGAAGGAAAGAGGTGAGGATACTTGGACTTCATGGCTGCTTCTTCTTCCCAAGTAGCTCCCTCTACGGACTGACTCCTCCACAAAACCTTGACTAAAGTGACTTCTTTGTTTCTCAACCTTCTAACCTGATGATCAAGAATCTCAACGGGTACATCTTCATACGAAAGACTATCTTTCACAACCACACTCTCTAATGGCACTACGGATGGTGGATCACCCACACACTTCTTCAATAGTGAGATGTGAAAGACTGGATGCACTACTGTTAATTTTGCTGGCAACTCTAACTCATAAGTCGCTTTACCAATCCTTTTCAGAATCTTGTAAGGGCCTACATATCTAGGACTGAGATTTCCTTTCTTGCAAATCTCATCACCCCTTTCATAGGCGACACATTCAAGAAAACTCAATTATCAACTTAGAACTCTAGTTCCCTTCTCCTTACATCTGCATAAGACTTCTTGCGACTCTGGGCTGTTTTAAGTCTGTCTCTAATGAGTTACACTTTTTCCATAGCCTAATGGATTGAATCTGGCCCTATCAAGGATGCTTCACCTACTTCAAACCAACCAACAGGAGATCTGCATCTACGCCCATACAATGTCTCATAAGGGGCCATCTAAATACTGAAATGGTAGCTATTATTGTAGGCAAACTCTAAAAGAGGAAGGTGATCATCCCAACTACCCTTGAAGTCGAGCACAGAAGCTCTTAACATGTCCTCTAAGGTCTGAATGGTATGCTCTGCCTGACCATCCATTTTTGGATGAAATGTTGTGCTAAGATTGACCTGAGTACCAATACCTTTCTGAAATGACTTCCAGAAATGAGAGGTAAACTGAGGACCTCTATCTGAGATGATAGACAAAGGGACCCCATGCAACCTGACTATCTCATTAATGTAAAGCTTGGCGTAGTCCTCTGCCGAATCTGTAGTCTTGACTGCTAAAAGTGAGAAGACTTAGTGACTCTATCAACTATCACCCAAATGGAGTCATGTTGTCTGCGAGTACGAGGTAAACCTGTGATGAAATCTATGTTGATCACTTCCCACTTCCAAGTAGGAATGTCGATCTCTTGAGTCATACCCTTTGGTTTCTGATGTTCTACCTTTACTTGATGACAATTGGGGCACGTAGCCACAAAATCTGCTATGTCCCTCTTCATTCCATTCCACCAAAAGACTTCACGTAGATCACGGTACATCTTAGTAGCGCCTGGATGAATAGAGTACCTAGAATTATAGGCTTCTGCAAGAATCTGCTGTCTCAACTCGCCCACATTAGGAACACATAATTGACCCTAGTAGCAAAGCATACCATCTCCCCCTTAGGAGAATACCTCAACTCTATATTGATAAACTACACCCTTGAGTTCGAGCAATATCAGATCATTGTCTTGCTTTTCCTTAACCTCCACTACCAATGAAGATTCTGATCCATTTTGAACTGTCACACCACCATCTGATATACTCATAAGACGAACTCATAAATGAGCAAGCCTGTGAACATCCTTTGCTAGCTCTTTTATTTCTTCCTCAACATGTGCTACACTACCCATAGATAGTCTGCTAAGGGCATTTGCTACGACATTTTCCTTACCAGGAAGGTAATGCACACTAATGTCATAATCCTTAAGGAACTCAAGCCATATTCTCTGGCGAAAATTGAACTCCTTCTGGGTGAACACATACTGAATGCTCTTATGGTCTGTGAACACATCTACATGAACACCATATAAGTAGTGTCTCCAAATCTTGAGTGCAAGCACCACTGCTGCAAGCTCGAGGTCATGAGTCGGATAGTTGTTCTCATGCACCTTAAATTGTCTAAAAGCATAGGCTATAACCTTACCTTGCTGCATTAACATACAGCCTAGGCCGACTCTAGAGGCATCATAATAAATCACATAACCGTCTGAACCCTCTCCTCTGGTAGAGTCAAAATAGGAGTTGTAGTCAACCTAGTTTTCAATTCTGTGAAGCTTTTCTCACAATTATCTGACCACTGAAACTTGACCATCTTCTGAGTCAACTTAGTCAATGGTGAGGCTATGGATGAAAATCCTTCCACGAACCTTCTCTAATAACCCGCTAGACCCAAGAAACTTATGATATCTACAGGAGAGGTAGGTGTGGGCCATCATTTCACTTTTTTTCTTTTCTGGGAATCCACCCGGATCCCTTCGCTAGATAGTATATGCCCAAGGAAAGCAACTGATTGTAACCAAAACTCGCACTTGTTAAATTTAGTGAATAACTAGCGATCTTTGAGTGTTTGCAGAACAATTCTCAAGTGACTCATATGTTCTTCCTCATTTCTAGAGTAAATGAGGATATCATCAATAAAGATGATAACGAACAAGTCCAAATATTGCTTAAACACTCTGTTCATCAAATTCATGAAAGTTGCAGGAGCATTGGTTAGTCCAAATGACAAACTACAAATTCATAATGACCATACCGAGTTCTGAAGGTTGTCTTCAAAATGTCACTATCTCTGACTTTGAGCTGATGATAACCCAATCTGAGGTTTATCTTTGAGAAATGACTAGCACCCTGAAGTTGGTCAAACAAGTCATCGATCTTGGGATGGGATACATATTCTTGATTTTGACCTTGTTGAACTGCTTATAGTCAATGCACATCCTGAGTGAACCATCTTTCTTTTTCACAAACAACACTGGTGCACCCCATGGTGAAATACTAGGTCTAATGAAGCCCTTATCTAGAAGGTCTTTCAAATGTTCTTTCAATTCCTTAAGCTCAGCTAGAGCCAAACTGTAAGGAGGAATAGATATAGGCTGGGTAACTAGAAGGAGATCAATTCCAATGTCGATTTCCCTTTTGGGAGGAACTCCAGAAAGATCCTCTAGAAACACTTTTGGAAACTCATTAACCATTGGAACTGACTCAAGAGTTGGGGTTTCGAAGCTTGAATCCTTAACCTGAACTAGATGGTAGAGATAACCCTTAGAAATCACGTTTCTGGCCTTAAGGTAATAAATGAATCGACCCATAGGCGCTGAGTTACTACCCTTCCATTCTAAGATTGGTTCGTCTGGAAACTGGAAACGAAAAATTATAGTCTTACAATCGACTGAGGCATAGCAGGAAAGTAACCAATCCATGCCTAAAATGACATAAAAGTCTACCATTTCTAACTCTATAAGATCTACAGAGGTGACTTTATGGGAGACTGTGACAGGGCAATTTTTGTATACCCGTCTAGCTATAACTAGGTCACTGACTAGAGTAAAGACTGAGAAAGGTTCTGAGAGAGTTTCTGGACTGACACATAAGATTACTGCTATATTGGGAGTAACAAAGGAAAGAGTAGTGCCTGGATCTAACAAAGCATAAACATCGAGATCAAAGACTCATAACGTACCAGTGACTACATTAGGAGAATCTTCCTGATCTTGGTGAGCCTGAAGAGCATGGAGACTATTTTGGCGCTGTCCACCACCTGTACCAGATAAGTTACCCTGCTGAGTCAGGCGACTTGCTGGTGCCGCTGAAGTTGTGGACTGAGCTCTACCATTGCCTCCTTGACCCTGTTTAGAAGGACAATCCCTCAACCTATGACCAGACTGACCACACCCAAAACATCCTTCCTTTCCTGCAAGGCACTCACACGGATGGTTCTTACCACACTTAGGGAAAGTTGGGTAGGTTTTGGTTCCTCAAACACTTTCCTGAGACTTAGAACCTAATACCCTACCTATCTGATCTTTTCTGAACTTGGAGGATGGAACACTAGCTGATGAAGCTGCTGGAGATAAAAATTTCTGCTGACCCTACGAGCGATTTCCACCACCCAATTTCTGCTGAGAATAATCATAGTTCCAAGTCCTAGCCTTCTTGTTCTTCTTAGCCTGTTCCCTAAGCTTATCACTCTCAACCTGCTGAGCATGAGTCATGAGCCTAGAGATGCTCATATTTTCCAACAACATAGCATTTCTACACTCTTTCTTCACCAAGTCTTACACTCCATATAGGAACTTATTCATCTGAGCCCTGGAATCAACAACCATGTCAGGAGCATACCTGGAAAGTTGGGTAAATTGAGCCCATACTCTTGGACTATCATGCTTCCTTGCCTTAAGTTCATAAATTCCTAAGCTTTCACCTCCCTTAGCTCTCTTGGGAAAAACCTATCCAGAAAGGTCTCACTAAAGCAATCCCAAGTGATAGGAGCTGCATCTATATCCCTGTTCTCTTTCCACTGAGTATACCAGATATGAGCCACATCTTTACGTTAGTAAGATGCTAACTCAACCCGATCATTCCTAGTTACCTACATCACTTCATAGATCTTCTTGACCTTATCAATGAAGTTTTGGGGATCCTTACCAATCTGCGATCCTAAGAACTCTGGCGGATTCATCCTAACAAAATCTTGCACTCTAGCTGCAGTTGACCCAACATTAGCATTTGCCGGAACTGGAGCTCGCTGATTGTTCTGGTTGGCCACACCCTGAGCCAATATCAGAATGGCGTTCTGAAATCCTACATTCAAAACTTCTTGATCTAGTACTAGAGAAGTTGCATTTGCATTCGTGGCATTCGTATTCCTGGTGTTAGCTCTATGAGGAGGCATGATCACTGAAATGTATAACATCGAGTTAGAATGGAATTAGATCATACCTTACATACAATAAAAGTAATAAGAAAATGAAGTTTTTTCCTAAAGCACTTTGTGGCCTCCCTCTCATTAGATGTGGTGCAATCACACCTATGAAAAGGACTCTACTTAGTGTGGCTTTCCAGACATCCTAGGACTCTTAAACCTAGTGCTCTGATACCAAGTTTGTCACACCCCGAGCTACCCCTGAGACGCAGACAAAGGACCTAGGATCACAAGTGACCCCAAGCTAACCCTGCTGGCATAATCATGAGCATACTAAAGATAAACTGAGAAATAAAACTGATGCGGAAGCTAATTATAAAAAATCTGAAATAATGGGGAATACCCATATACTAAAACAAAATAACAAATCTGAGAGTTTAATACAAAAGAAACATCAAACTCAAATACTAAGCTAAATCTAACTATGTCTGAAAATAGCCTCTAACTGACTAGAAGTGATGGGACATGCCCCAGCTAAGTCCAGCAAACTGAAACTAAAAGACTGAAATAATGCAAAGATAACATGAGTATTGTCCTCGAAGAATGAGGACTCACTACTGATGCTGTTGAATCGGAGATCAAGAACCGATCTAAGAGTGATCTGGATGCTGAGAATCTGAACCTACATCACAAGAAGATGTAGCACAGAGTATGCGTCAGTACTTGAAAGGTACTGAGCAGGCATGATAGAGTAAAGCTAAAATAAACATATAACTGAACAAGCAATAAAGAAAGAGTATAATTTGAACATGATATATATACTGAATACTGCGCTAACTGAATACGATGACCAAATTTTAACATGTTGATACTGAATACTAATTATATTGAAATATGGTCAATGCAATGGAGTCTGACTGAACTGTGGGAGCTACTAATAATCGATAATAAAACCACATAAGCTAAATGTGTTGTCCGATGTATACGCCCCATCAAGAGGACCCAATACACCCGGCCAAAGGTGTAGAGGCATGTTGGCGTGATCAGTAAAATGATGCCTACAGAGGGGACTTACAACTTACGTGGCTCAAAGTTTTGGGACTATATGGGTGACTGACCCTAGTCCAACTCGGTATTATGCTACTCCCAATAGATTAATTGATTAACACATTATGACTGCATTTCTGTAATATAGTGGATAGCTCAAAACTGACATGCTAACTAATAATGCACATTAATATACTGAAAGTAATGCATTCGAAAACTGAGGCATGTGTATCTGAAATATTAAAATATCTGACCTAGTATGTGTAATTCAAGAACTAAAGAACTACCAAGCTAGGGTTTTGAAATTCATCCAAGAAATGAAGTAATAACATGATAATCTGATTTGGAACATATAGATAACTAATTCATGAAAATCTACTGAAGTTTTAGAAGCCCTAGGTCTATTTAATAATAGGGAATCAAGAATCTGACTGAATTATGAGGACCTAATGAGCGAAAGGAATCCACTAGTGAAATCCCACATACCTGGTGACGAATTCCACAGAGAAATCCTTCAATTTCAGGGCTGGAACTGGAAGAAACTTGTTGTGTTCTTGAACTAGGGTTGCTCGACCTTTTCTCCTCTTTCGCTTCTAATTTTCTAAGTTTTGATTAATGATCTGACTTAGGTAAGTTCTAGTTATGTTTCTAGGCTAAAACTAATCAAAACCCCGTAGTTTAGGGTTAAAATGACGTAATTTAGGGGTCCAACAAAATAGGAAAAGACCAAAGACCCCTGACTTAAGTTGATGATGGGGATGACCATGGCCACTTCCACGGACCATATGAGGGACCAGGGACAGTGAAGGTCGCCGTGATCCTTACTTGGTCCGATGGTCTGAGGGCCCATCTTTACGAGCCTTCCCACGGCCCGTGTGAAAGACCACAGACCGTGAAGGTTCTCATGGTCTTCACTTGGGTGTGGGGATCTAAGGGACTGGCAAGGGGGCTAATGGTTAGGCTGCACGAACACCCCACGACCCATCTTCAGGACCACAGACCGTGAAGGTCCCCGTGGTCCTTACTTGGGTGAGGGGTGTCTGAGGGCTAGGATTTGGGGCCTACTGGCTAAGCCCTTACGGACATCACCACGGTCCGTTGTTAAGGCCATGACCCATGAAGGGTCTCGTGGTCTGACATCTGGGCCTGGTGGAGTTTAACTCCAGACTACGGGCAGGTCAATGGACTGTGGACCCTGTCATGGTCCGTTAACCCTACCGTGGTTCACTAGTTTCAGGTAAGTTTCTGTAAATTTTTTCTCGGTATAGTCTTATAGGTGTTACATGCATGCTCAAAACCTTTCAAGTACTAACGCATACTCTGCGCTACATCTTCTCTTGATGTAGGTTCAGGTCCTCAACTTTTAGATCACGCATAGATCGATTCTCGATCTTCAATTCAGTAGCATCAGTGGTGAATCCTCGTTCTTCGATGACGATTGCCATGATTATCTTTTCTACTTTTAGTCTTTAGTTTCAGTTTTTCTAGACTTAGTTGGGCCATGTCCCCGCATTTCTAGTCAGTTAGAGGCTGTATTTCAGACATAGTTAGAATCAGCTTTAGCATTTGAGTTAGACATTTCAGTTGTTGTTAAACTCTCAGTTTTCATATATTCATGTATTTATGGGTATTCCCCCTCATTTCATTTCAGTTTATCTTTAAAATTAGCTTTCTCACGGTCTTTTCTTACTTTAGATTATTTAGTATGCTTATGATATGCCAGCAGGGTTAGCTTGGGGTTAATCGTGATCTTAGGTCCTGTTTCTGCGTCCTAGGGGTAGCTTCGGGGCGTGACAGAATGAGGCAGAAACAATGTAAGAAAGACAAGGAAGATGAGGTAGATTTCTGATTTAGGAAACCCTACCTAGTTTTTCAACTAAACTTAGTTGGGTTGGACCAAAATGAGGATTAGAGATTACTTGTTTTCGTTATTTGTAGTTGGGCTTATGATGGGATTGGGACTTTGCCTGAGGAGGTGTATGGTGGTGTAATTTTCTCTTTCAAGTTCATTAATAAAATACCACATTTAATAAAAAAAACAAATGCAGAAGAAAGGGGTGAGTACCAAACCACACGGTACTAAAAAAGCAAACTACTAAACAAAAATCTAAGAAAATAGAATACGGGTACTCTTTATACTCCAACTGAACCATCACAACTACAACCTACATTAAACAAGTCCAACCTAACAGTTTGCAATTTAAATAGCACATAGCTCAATAACAACACTCCAACAACTATAGATTACCAATAGCAAGCACATTATTCATCAATCACAAGTTCCACAAAAAGGCACTCACAAGTTCACAAAGATAAATGTGTCCTATACAATGGAATGCAAAGCTAAGTATGGTGATATATTTCTCTCACTCCGGGGCTCATGGGGTACATATCTGAGTATTCCCCTTTCGTTGGGCTTCCAAATCAATGCAATTTATTCACATAAATCACAATAAGATTTTGAAACTAACAACACTCATATTACTATATGTCTAGCCTAGACCCAAAAACTCACTCAAATTTATATTCAAGTTCCTAATCTTAATACCAATTAACATGCCAACTCTCACATTTTTAAATTTCAAGTCTAGGGTTAAGTTTTAATTCCTCAAAATAACATCAATCTAATTATATTCATATAATTTAATACTCTTATATTTAATTGGATATACTAATGTATCAAGCTAGAGTAATTATATAATGTGATGATTATAAAATATATTTTTTTAAAAGAAGAAAACAGTATGTTAACACCATGGTTCACGATAATAACATATTTTCTCTTGTTGCATATCTAAAACCTACCAATGCCTCAATCATTTGGCTATTATTAGCCAATAATTGAGTTGTAGGTTTGTCCCCCCCCCAAAAAAAAAAAAAAAAAAAACCCCAAAACGTTGCAATCATTATCAAGTCCCACCTTTTTTTCCAACCTAATTAACATAACTACAATACAATTTCTATCTCATTCCAAATCTAGCTGTTGAATATTAAATATTATCTAATACTTATTTGAATGTGTACCTTTTGGTTCCCACGTCGGTTGCCTCTCTATTTCCCTCTTTATTTTTTTTCTAAATTAATTATATACTAAAAATGACAAATCTTACTAACTTGTTTTAATATATATATATGGGCCAAATGGTATAGGGTCTATTTTTTCAGACTTGACCCATTATTATCAACTAAATTAATTACCTAAAAATTTCTCATCAATTAATTAACTATAGTTAAATAAATAGTTCAAAATATCCAAAAGTGACCTTCTGGGTCATTACAGAAAAACACCTTGAAGCATATTAAACATTTCATTACTTTCTGTCCTTGTGTTTTCAGTAGATTAATTTTGTAAGAGAGTTAGTGTTGGAAAACACTTGTGTGAACTATTTCTTTAGAGTGAGCTTGTGAGGTTATTCTCTTTGGTATTTGAAATTAACTAAAGTATATACCAAAATTTGTTGTAAATTTTTATTTAGAAATAAACAATTAAATAAATTTGTTAGCTATGAGCAACTTAATACTTCCATTCATAGAAACTTCTAATTATTATTGTTTTATAGTGAATCGTGTGTGAATTCTAATAGTTTGTAACTTATGATTCATTTTCACACACGCACGCACGTGCTCGCGCACACGCACGCATGCACGCACACACGCACGCGCATACACACGCACGCATCTGTTGGTTCAGTTCAGTTTTACGTATTATTTGTTTGATTTATCAATATTTAATTTTTAAATACGCAAAATCAATAACTAAGCCAATATGATTTTTTAAATCAATTTTCAATTTATCAAGTTTTGATCTGTAACAGTTCGATTTATTTGTATTTGTATGTTTCTGTTCTCTCTTATTCTCTAATGTCTATATAGTTAATCAAATTTTGGTTGTTGATAGTGAAATAATTTTTAAATTAAAAATTAAATTTTTACTTAAAATATAAATAGATAATATTTTTAAAAATTATTATAAAATATACCTCTATTTTTATTAATATATTATACTACCCTGTAATGACACTGAAGGTCATTTTTAGAACTTTTCATAAAATTACCATTTTACCCCTCCTGATATTGATTCCAAGATAATTCTGATTGGATTTTGTAATTTGTTACAAACTTTGAGTAAAAAGATTTTAGTTATGAAAGTTTTTGGTTTAAAAATGCTAAAGTTGTTAAAAAGTGATTTCAGTGTGTTTTATAGTTTATGTGTCGGAAAGAAAGTTTGTTGATTCAATTAGTTTTGGAACATGGAAATTGGTCTAAGAGAGTTATTTGTTACATATTCTGAGTATTTCTGTGGATTTGAGGTCCTAAGTTAAAACTTTGTGAAATTTTTGCCTTTGAATTAACTTTAGTCAATATTCGGAGTTGAGATCATCATATTGGAATTTTGAGAGTTCTATCAAATTTGGGGGATAATTTTAGGTATACGTGAGGTCTTGGTTGAGTTTTTAGAAGTTGTGAACTTGATTTAGCCTTTTAGGCATTATGTTCGTTTCTTCTAACTTTCAAGAATTTCGGGTCAAGGAGACTTCAAATTCATTTTTCAATGGTTCCATTGAGTTTGAAACATCAATTTAATTGAGTAGTATATATGATTTGTGTGTAAATGATTCGAACGAAGCCCAAAGGCCCTTTCGATGCTTTGAGAGTTAGATATATTTTGTTTGTGCCTGCTATGCCTCGTTTTTGCGAAGGGTCATTACTTTCGCGACCTTCACATTGAGAGCTGACTCATGTTTGCAAAGGGTCAAGTGGTCTAACCATCGCGTTCACAAAGGCGTGCTCGCTTTCACGACCTTTGAGTTAGCTAAGGTCAGCCCGCGAAATTGAGAGGTCCAGACTTATACAGGGTTCACTTTTGCAAACCAGGGTCACGATCGCAATGATTGAATATGTGACCTTGGTTTGCTAAAAGCAACATCAAAAAGGGTTTTGACCTGCCATTTTGGGGTTTTACGCCATTTTCCCCATTCGGTTTTACATAAACTAGGTGAGGCATTAGTGTATTATTTTTCGATAAATGTGAGTGGTAAAAGTGATGTATTATGACTCTTAGATGAGAGAAATGGACTGTGGCAAAGCCATTAGATGAGCAAGAGCATTAAGAGGTGTCAATATCAGATCCTACACCCCAGACGTGATTGGCACTCGGGAACTATTTTGGTCCCCAAGCGAACCCTCATCCTAGCTGAGTACAAGCGAAAACTAACTCAAGCATACACAAGCGTCAAATTGAAAAAAAAATGCTAAATCAAAAGTGTATTAAATCTCAAAATTCTGTGAATATACTAAGTATTAAAGAAAACATCTCAAATTGAAATATTCTCCAAAACTATCTATATATGAAGCCTCTACTGTATAAAGATGAGTGTCGGAAAATGTAACACCCCGCTATTTGAAATACTTAGAAGTAAAAGAAACTGTTTTTGGAAATAATCAAATTTGGAAAGTTTGACAAAGTTAAGCTAATTATGAACAACTTCAAATGACCATAACTTCTAGCTCATGATGATTTAGGTGTTCTACAACATACCGTAGGAAAGTTCTCTGAATTATCTTTCCAACGTCACCGAGTTTGATCAATTTCGAGTTTGTATGAGGGAGATATGCCCATTTGAAGTTGGGATGTCTAGATAAGGAAAGTCAAAACCGGATTTTAGAAGGGTATTATGGTCTTTTCACTACCCAATTAATTAAATTCATTTTTGGTAATTAAGTTTGGGTCTGAACTGATTGGATTCAATTTACGCTTCATAAAAATAAGTTAGGTTTTTGAGAGAAGAGAAAAGAAGAGGAGAAAAGAGGAAAAGAAGCTTAGAATCATCGCGTTCATGAAGATTTACTTGTGAATTTCGCCAACAGTTGATCCCTACGAGGTATGTGAGATCACATAACATTGGTTTAGTTCACCCACATGACAATCATGATTTAATTCAGCAAAATTATGTTCTTAAAAGTATAGAAATTGAGTTCTTGATGGGTTTGTTTGAAGTTTCTATTGGGTTCTTGATTTGTTGAAGTTGTTGAGAAGTTCTTGAGTTAAATTCATGAAAATTGATGTTGTTTTGAGTAGATTCTTGCATATTTTGGTTATGTATTCGAATCTAAGTGTTTGGGGAAAGAACCAAGTGAAACTAGAGGGTTTAGAGTTGAAAAATAAGCAAGAAAAATTGGAATTTTCTGGGCAGGGGTCAGGGGCGTCGCGCCAGCAAGAGCACCCCACTTTGGTTTCTGAAGTTTGGGGTTTAGGGTGCCGTGCTAGCCAGTGCGCCCTAACCCAGGTTCTGAAGTTTAAGATCTGGCGCCCCGCGCCACTCAAAGCGCCAAGGACGGCAGGTTTTCTACCATTTCCCACTTCTTTCCGTACAAGTTCCCTTGAAACCTACCTATGTTTTCTAGTTGATTTCTACACTCTATGGCACGTCTAAACAACATGAAATCATCCATAACATGAAATAATGAGCCTTGAATCCATAATTCAATTCAAGGAAAGTTAAGAGTCAAGTCAAGAGAAGTTCAGAGAGTTTTCCAAAAGTCTTTTACAAATGTTTCAACTTTGTTTTAAGACTTGAGTTTTAAGTTGAGTAAAGACTAAGATTGAAGTTCATTTTTTCAAAAGAGTATATTGGGACTATGTATTCCTGAAGGGTAAATGTTTTCACATTCAAACAAGAAAGGAAACACGAATTTCCATTAGAGCCTATGAGCTAGTTTTCAATAAAGAACAAATGCTTTCACAATTAGGCAAGAAAGGAAACTTTGATTTCCCAGAGAGCCTTTGAGCTCAGTTTTGAGCAATTATCTCAAACCAAGAAGTTATATTTTTAAACATATGAACTAGTATATTTTGGGAGTATTATTGAGCACCGATATGGGGGAGAGTTCAGACAACTCCCAACCTCCATAAACCATGTAGCTATCATGGGTTGAAAAGGGACATACTTTTTAGGTGATTCTTTAGTGCTTTTTAGCATAGACTAGTGGATCCACTTAGTATTCAGGTTCTATACCCTCAGCAAGGTATAGGATGGCCCTGGAATCGTGAGGCAAAACGCTGTATCATCACAATAGCTCTTAAGTGATGGTTGTCGGTTAGAGAAACTCCTACAGAAGTATTTTGTATTCTAATATACATATAAGTAAATTATATTTTTATATACATTCCAGAGTTTATATTGTATCTTTGCATATTTATAAAGTTACTATTGTATTTCTAAATAAACAGAGTTGTTATCCATGTTTTAAAAGCTTTTCTGTAAACTACATTCATATTATTACTTTATATTAAAATGAGTTAAGTCGAGTTGAGTTGAGCACAAGTATATTCTTTCAGTTCCTTTCAAGCTTATGTCTTGTTTTAGTATTTCCCTCATGCTCGTACATTCAAAGTACTGACGCCATTTGTCCTGCATTGTTGTTATGATGCAGATAAAGGTAACCAGGATCAACATCCATTGCTTCATTGATCCAGTTGAGTATTCCGAGTCTTGTGGTGAGCCTCATTGCTTTCCAGATAATCCCTATTAACATTGCTTTAGTAGTTTTCAGTTTTTAGGATGATCGGGGATCTTGTCCCGAAAACCCTCACAATTTAGAGGCTTCATAGATAGTTAGTTAGTTCATTTGTCATTATCTTGTTATCGCCTTATGTTGAATCTTGAGTTGCCCTTTTGGCCAGTTGAATTTTTATCTTTAAAACATTCTAAGTTATTCATTGAGATAGTTTAGTATGATTGTATTTTAATACTTTATTTATCATAAGTTAAGTCTTCCGCTAAGAGTTAAGCCATGCCAAGAGTTCGCTTCGGGCCAACGATGGTTCTGAAGTGCCAGTCCCACCCAAGGTGTAGGCTCGTGGCGTGACAAAATCGGTATCAGAGCACAGAGTTCAAGAGTCCTAGGGAGTCTATGAAGTTGTGTCTATAGAGTCCTAGTTATCAGTGTGAAGCCCGCCACATCTATAATTATGAGGTTGCGACACTTAAGAACTATCTCACTTCTTTCATATTCATTTCGTGCGATATGTGTATCTCTATAAAAGGTTTTTTCTAACTCGCTCTTGCGCATGTCTTTCATATCATGCCTCCACGAAGAGTTGTCAGAGGTCGTTCGGCTAAAATGAATGTTAAACCATAGGAACAAGGGGTACCTAATGCACCAGAAGTGCAACCCCAAAGAGAGGTCACCAATGCTGAGTTTCGTGAGGCCATCTGGATGTTGAGCTAAGTTGTGACCAACCAAGCTGGGCAATACAAAGAGAATCATCAGGAAGTGGCTGATACTTCAAGGATCTGTGAGTTCTTAAGGATGATTCCACCAAGCTTCACTGGTTCAAGTGTTACTGAGGATCCATAAAACTTTGTTGAAGAACTTTAGAAGGTTTTTGAGATTATGCAAGTTGTTGATGCTGAGAAGGTGGAACTAGTTGCATACCAAATTAAGGGTGTCACTAGAATCTAGTTCGATCAATGGAAGAAGAATCGACCTGAGGGTGCACCACTGGTGAGTTGGGTTTTGTTTGAGGAGGCCTTTTTGGGGTGTTTCTTTCCTTGAGAATTGAGAGAAGCAAAGGTATGAGAGTTCCTTACTCTTAAGTAGGATTCTTTGAGCATTCATGAGTACAGTCTGAAGTTCACACAACTTTCCCGCTATGCTCTGGAGATGGTTGCTGACATAAAGAGCAGGATAAGTTTATTCGTTGCTGTGTTGTCTCTCCTGTCAAGCAAGGAAGGCAAGGTAGCTATGCTGATATGGGATATGGACATAGCAAGGCTAATAATTCATGTGCAACAAGTTGAGGAGGACAAGCTGAGGGATAAAGAAGATTTTAAGAATAAGAGAGCTAAGACATCAAGGAATGAGTTTGGGTTGCATAAGAGTAATGTGAACCGGTCTTCCTTCCAACAAAAACAAAAGGGACCTGCTCCATTATCTGCTAGTGCACCTGCACCAAGAAACAAAGTGAGTACAATAGCCAGAATTCATATAATTTCAAAGCTAGACTTGCCTATTATTACGGTAGTATGGCACAAGAGGGTAGTTAGCCTCCTACATGTGCTAAGTATTGTAGGAGCCACTCAGGTATGTGTCATGATGGCTCCACTGGTCGCTTCAAGTGTGGCTAGAATGGTCATTTTATGAGAGAGAGTCCTAAGAACAAGCAGGGTAATGGTAATGGGGCAATAGAGCCGAGTCTTCTTCAGTTGCTCCACCAGACAGAGTTGCATCTAGAGGAGTTACTTCAGGGGTAGGCAGAGGAAGAAACCACCTTTATGCTATCACTAGTCGCCAAGAGCAAGAGGGTTCGCCAGATGTTGTCACTGGTATGATCCAAGTCTTTAATTTTGATGTTTATGCTTTACTAGATCCAGGAGCGAGTTTGTCCTTTGTAACTCCTTATGTTGCGATGAATTTTGATGTTCTTCTTGAGAAACTTAGTGAGCCCTTCAGTGTTTCTACACCTGTTGGTGAGTCTATTCTAGCAGAGAGAGTCTATCGTGATTGTATCATTTTCGCCAATCACAAGAGCACCATGGATGATTTAGTTGAGTTAGACATGGTAAATTTTAATGTCATTCTAGTTATGGACTGGCTTCATGCCTGTTATGCCTCAGTTTATTGTAGAACTCGAGTTGTTAGTTCTAGTTTCCTAATGAGCCAGTTATAGAGTGGAAGAGTGTTTCAGCAGTGCCTAAGGGTCATTTCATTTCGTACCTTAAGGAAAGAATGTTAGTTTCCAAGGGTTCTGTCTATCACTTAGTCTGAGTTAATGACTCTAGTATTGAGATACCTCTTATTCAGTCAGTTTCAATAGTAAAAGAGTTCCCAGAAGTCTTTCCAGATGATATTCTCGGAGTCTCTCTTGAAAGAGAAATAGACTTCATTAGAGATATTATTCCCGATACTAGTCCTATATCTACTTCTCCATATAGGATGGCACCAGCAGAGTTAAAAGAGCAGTTGAAAGATCTCCTAGAGAAAGGTTTCATTCGACCAAGTGTCTTACCTTGGGGCGCTCCAGTCTTATTTGTGAGAAAGAAGAATGGTTCTCTTAGAATATGTATAGATTACCGTCAATTGAACAAGGTTACTATCAAGAATAAGTATCCTCTTCCGAGAATTGATGATCTCTTCGATCAACTTTAGGGTTCCACTTGTTTCTCTAAGATAGACCTCATATCTGGCTACCATCAGTTAAGAGTAAGGGAATGTGATATTCCAAACACAGCTTTCAGGACCTATTATAGTCATTATGAGTTTCTGGTCATGTCGTTCGGTTTAACTAACGCACTTGCAACATTCATGGACCTTATGAATTGAGTATTCAAGCCTTATTTAGATATGTTTGTTATCATATTCATTGATGACATACTAATATATTCAAGGAATGAAGAAGATCATGCTAGTCATCTCGGAATAGTTCTCCAAACTCTAAAGGATAAAGAGTTGTATGCCAAGTTCTCTAAGTGTGAGTTTTGGCTTGAGTCTATGGCATTATTAGGCCACATTGTTTCCGGTGGTGGAATTAAAGTTGACACCCAGAAGATATAGGCAATGCAGAATCGGCCTAGACCCACATCTCCAACTGATATTAGGAGTTTCTTGGGGTTGGCTAGATATTATAAAAGGTTCGTAGAGAGGTTCTCATTTATTTCGTTCCCTTTGACAAAGTTGGCTTAGAAAACATTTAAGTTTCAATGGTCTGAAGCTTGTGAGAAAAGCTTTCAGGAATTGAAAAAGAGGTTGGCTACTGCCTCAATATTGACATTACCAGAAGGTACATAAGGTTTTGTTGTATATTGTGATGCATCCCGAGTTGGACTAGGTTGTGTGTTAATGTAGAATGGTAAAGTGATAGCTTATGCCTCCAGATAGTTGAAGGTTCACGAGAAGAATTACCCAACCCATGACGTAGAGTTGGTTTCCATAGTATTTTCTTTGAAATTATGGCATCATTATTTGTATGGTGTTCATGTAGATGTGTTCACCAATCACAAAGTCTTCAGTATGTGTTTAGTCCAAAATAGCTTAATCGCAAGCAAAGAAGGTGGTTAGAGTTACTCAACAATTATGATATGAGTATTCTTTATCACCCAGGTAAGGCAAATGTTGTTGTTCATGCCTTGAGTAGGTTGTTTATGGGTAGTACTGCCCATGTTGAGAAAGAGAAGAAGGAACTAGTAAAAGATGTGCTTAGACTCGCCCGATTAGGAGTCCTATTAATGGATTCCACAGAAGGAGGAGTAGTGGTGATGAATGGGGCTGAATCATTATTAGTGTGAGAAGTGAAAGAAAAGCAAGACCAAGATCCTATTTTGCTTGAATTGAAGGCAAATGTTCATAAGCAAAAAATAATGGCTTTTGAACAAGGGGGAGATAGTGTATTGAGGTATCAAGGAAGGTTTTTTGTACCAAGGGTGGATGAACTCCAAGAGAGAATCATAGAGGAAGCTCATAGCTCTAGATATTTTATCCATCCAAATTCCACAAAGATGTATCGTGACTTGAGGGAAGTATATTGGTGGAATAGTATGAAAAAAAGTATTGTTGAGTTCGTTGCTAAATGACTGAATTGTCAACTAGTTAAAGTAGAGTACTAAAGGCCCGGTGATATGGCTTAGAATATAGAACTTCCGGAATGGAAGTGGGAGATGATCAATATGGATTTCATCACAGGTTTACCAAGGTCTCGCAGGCAGCATGATTCTATTTGGGTGATTGTTGATAGAATGACTAAATCAACCCACTTATTACTGGTAAAGACTACCATTAAGCAGAAGATTATGCTAAGTTGTATGTTCAAAAGGTAGTCAGACTTCATGGGGTTTCGGTATTGATTATTTCAGACAGGGGAGCACAATTTAGTGTACAGTTTTGGAAGTCATTCTAGAAAGGCTTGGGTTCAAAGGTGAACTTGAGTACTGCTTTCCATCCTCGGACAGATGGTCAAACAGAGTGCACTATTCATACATTAGAAGGCATGTTGAGAGCCTGTGTGATTGATTTCAAAGGTAATTGGGATGACATTGAGTTTTTCTACAACAATAGTTACCACTCTAGTATCCAAATGGCTCCTTATGAAGCTTTTTATGGGAGAAGATCTCCTATTGGATGGTTTGAAGTTGGTGAAGCTGGGTTGATAGGACCAGACTTAGTTCATCAAGCTATAGAGAAGGTGAAAGTTATTCAAGAGAGGTTGAAAACAGTGTAGAGTAATCAAAAATCCTACATAGATTTTAGGAGAAGAGACTTAGAGTTCGAAGTACATGATTGGGTTTACTTGAAAGTTTCACCCATGAAGAGTGTTATGAGATTTGACAAGAAGGGGAAACTTAGTCCACGGTATATTGGTCCTTATAGAATATCCAAGAGGATTGGCAATATAGCTTATGAGTTAGAGCTACCCCAAGAGTTAGCAGTGGTTCATCCGGTATTTCACATCTCCATGTTGAAGAAGTGCATGGTCTATCCTTCACTTATCATACCTACTGAAGATATTAGTATCAAGGATAGCTTATCATATGAGGAGATTCATGTTCAGATTCTAGATCGCCAAGTTTGCAAGTTGAGGATGAAAGAAGTAGCATTAGTCAAAGTTCTGTGGAGAAATCAATTTGTTGAGGAGGATACTTGGGAAGCTGAGAAGGATATGAAGAAGAGATACCCACATCTCTTCAAATCCGGAGAAGTTCCAAATTAAGTACTAATCATTTTCTTGGCTTTTATTTTAAGTTGGTGTGTTGTATTTACATTTTGCTTGTTGGGTGTTTGATCTAGGTGTTAGATGTTACGCCTTAGCCTACTAAGAGTAATCTCATTTGAGGATGAATTTTCCCAAGGGGGATATATTGTAACACCCCACTACTTGAAAGACTTAGAAGTAGAAACCGTTTTTGGAAATAATCAAATTTGGAAAGTTTGACAAAGTTAAGTATGAACTTTGGGTCAACTTCAAATGACCATAACTCCCAGCTCAGGATGAGTTAGGTGTGCTAAAAGATACCGTATGAAAGATCTTTGAATTATCTTTCCAATGCCAGTGAGTTTGATCAATTTCAAGTTTTTATGATGGAGATATGTCCATTTGAAGTCGGGTTGTCAAGATAAGGAAAGTCAAAACCGGATTTTAGAAGGGTATTATGGTCTTTTCACTACCCAATTAATTAAATTCATTTTTGGTAATTAAGTTGGGTCTCAACTGATTGGATTCAGTTTACGCTTCATAAAAATAAGTTAGGGTTTTGATAGAAGAGAAAAGAAGAGGAGAAAAGACGAGAAGAAGCTTGAATCGTCGCATTCTTGAAGATTTGCTTGGGGATTTCGCCAAGGGTTGATCCCTATGGGGTATGTGAGATCACATAGCATTTGATTAGTTCACTCATGCGCCAATCATGATTTAATTCAGCAAAATTATGTTCTTGAAAGTATAGAAATTGAGTTCTTGATGGATTTGTTTGAAGTTTCTATTGGGTTCTTGATTTGTTGAAGTTGTTGAGAAGTTCTTGAGTTAAATTCATGAAAATTAATGTTGATTTGAGTATATTCTTGCATATTGTGTTTATGTATTCGAATCTAAGTGTTTGGGGAAAGAACCAAGTGAAACTAGAGGATTTAGAGTTGAAAAATGAGCAAGAAAAATTGGCGTTTTCTAGGCAGGGGTCTGGGGTGCCGCGCCAGCTAGATCGCCCCACTTTGGGTTCTGAAGTCCGGGCTTTGGGGTGCCACACCAGCCAGTGCGCTCCAACCTAGGTCCTGAAGTTTAATCTCTGGCGCCCCATGCCACTTAGAGCGCGAGGGACACCAGATTCTCTACCCTTTCCCACTTCTTTCCGTACAAGTTCCCTTGAAACGTACCTACGTTTTATAGTTGACTTCCACACTCTAAGGTACGTCTAAACAACATGAAATCATCCATAACATGAGATCATGAGCCTTGAATCCATAATTCAATTCAAGGAAAGTTAAGAGTCAAGTCAAGAAAAGTTCAGAGAGTTTTCCAAAAGGCTTCTACAAATGTTTTGACTTTGTTTTAAGTCTTGAGTTTTGATTTGAGTAAAGAGTAAATATTGAAGTTCATTTCTTCAAAAGAGTATATCAGGACTATGTATTCCCAAAGGGTAAATGTTTTCATATTTAAACAAGAAAGGAAACACCGATTTCCAATAGAGCCTATGAGCTAGTTTTCAGTAAAGAACAAATGCTTTCACAATTAATCTAGAGAGGAAACTTTAATTTCCAAGAGAACCTTTGAGCTAAGTTTTGAGCAATTATCTCAAACCACAAAAAGAAGCTATGTTTTTAAACATATGAGCTAGTATCTTTTGGGGGTAGTTTTGAGCACCGGTATGGGGGACAGTTCAGACAATCCCAGCCCCCATAAACCATGTATCCATCATTGGTTGAAAAGGGTCATACTTTTTAGATGATTCCTTAGTGCTTTTTAGCATAGACTAGTGGATCCACTTAGTAGTTAGGTTCTATACCCTCGGCAAGG
Organism: Solanum pinnatisectum; assembly: GCA_035578085.1. NCBI lineage: Eukaryota > Viridiplantae > Streptophyta > Magnoliopsida > Solanales > Solanaceae > Solanum > Solanum pinnatisectum. The sequence goes on from CM069076.1 coordinate 30,917,603, forward strand.
TATAGGACGGCCCTGGTAGCATGAGGCAAAATGATGTATCATCACAATAGCTCTTAAGTGATAGTTGTCGGTTAGAGAAACTCCTATAGAAGGATTTTTTATTCTTATATACACAAGTAAATTGTATTTTTATATACATTCCAAAGTTTATATTGTATCTTTGCATACATACAGAGTTGCTATTGTATTTATAAATACACAGAGTTGTTATCCATGTTTTAAAAGCTTTTCTCTATACTGAATTCATATTATTGCTTTATATTGAAATGAGTTAAGTCGAGTTGAGTTGAGCCCAGGTATGTTCTTTCAGTTCCTTTCAAGCTTATGTATTGTCTTATTATTCCCCTCACATGCTAGTACATTCAATATATTGATGCAATTTAGCATGCATCATTGTTATGATGCAGATACAGGTAATCAATATCAACATCCAGCACTTTGTTGATCCAATTGAGCATTCAAAATCTTGTGGTGAGCCTCCTTGCTTTTCGGAGGATCCCTATTAACATTGCTTTAGTAGTTTTCAGTTTTTAGGAAGATCAGGGGTCTTGTCCCGACATCCCTCATAGTTTAGAGGTTTTATAGATAGTTAGTTAGTTCATTTGTCATTATCTTGTTATTGGCTTATGTTGAATCTTGAGTTTTCCTTTTTGGACAGCTGAATGTTGATCTTTAAAACATTCTAAGTTATTCACTGAGACAGTTTAGTATGGTTGTATTTTTATACTTTCTTTATCATGACTTAAGTCTTCCGCTAAGAGTTAAGCCAGGCCAAGGGTTCGCTTGGGCTAGCAATGGTTCTCGAGTGTCAGTCCCGCCCAGGGTGTAGGCTCGGTGCGTGACAGGGCAAGACCCACAACTTCTCAAAAATTAATACTAATGACTCACAAAACTGGAGTCCTCCGAAAATAATAGGGCCTCACTCAAAAGCTGACGAGCGGATGAAGTGACCCCAATGGAATTTTGTTGAGGATCTTAAGTGTCTGTATCCCACATCATTGAAAGATGCAGGTCAACTGACATCAATACATTAAATTTACGAGTATGTAATAAAGCCGAAGCGAAATAACTAGATGAAAGGACTTCAATAGATATAACATAAACTCAACTAAATGTAAAGAATTAAAGGAATGAAATCATTCAAACTTTACAAATATATTTACTCATATATGAAACTCAACATAATAAGTGATATAGTACAAAAACATCTTAACTCTATTTGGAAGATTTTCTAACTGATAACCTTTACTGTGAGGTATGTGATGATACAACATCTCACCTACGCTGCCAGAACTGTCCTATACCATGTTGGGGGTATAGAACCTCTCAACTAAGTGGATCCACTAAGAAATAAAGATTCATCTAAAAAGTATGATCCTTTACCCATATTGGCAGACATGGTTTATGAGGATTTTGAGTTATCTGAACTCATCCCCATATCGGTGCTCAATACTACTCCCAAAATATATAATCATGCTCAAATGTATATGATATACTCTTTCTCTGTTATGAGGTAATTACTCAGAATGTCATCTTAAAAGAGGTAACTGCTCTAAAACATCTCTGAACTCATAACTCATTTAGAATTCAAAATTTCTCTGTTCTCTATGTAATAAAATGATACATTTGGAACTTCTTAGTTCCCTTATACTCTTTCTCAAATCAATTTTCAAACTCTTTCTCAATATTCCTCTTTGCTTTCTCAGAACTCAGTTTAAAATAATTATGTTTCTTTAAAAGAATCTCAATAAGAACTTAATGAATTATTAGGGATAGGGTTCATGCTGAAAAATAGACATGAACAATCAACTCGATAAATCTCAATGCACAGTATACAAAAACTCAATAATTAGGAATAAAAATTCAATAAGTAGGAACTCAAGAACTCAGAACTTAGAACTCAACATCAACTCATCTAAAGAATACTCAAACTAAGGATAGAACCCTGGATTACTCTTTTATTGATTTAAAAGTAGATGTAGGGCGTGGGGAAGAAATAGTCCAACACTATGATAGTCATACATACCTGATTATGAAGCTATTAGACTAAAAAATTTGGTGGAGACATGATTTTTCTTGAGCCCGAGTAAGAACACTACGTTTCTTGGATGAAATCTTTCGTCATGGAATCTTAATGCTTGATCTTGATAAAATAAATTCTTTTATGGAGTTTCTAGAGTGGAAGAACTTGAGAAAACCTTGGATGGAAGGTTTCTCTTTGTTTATTTAATTTTTTTTACTTGAAGGTTTTAGGGTTCTTGATGGAGAAGAGGAACCCTAAGTGAGTCTTAAGAGAATTTCTAAATGCTCGAGTGTTTAGATTGATGGTTTTGAGAGGAAAATTAGTTAACTGAACGATATATTTAGTTAAAACACTCATAAAAGACTTAGAATAGGGTTAAAAAGCTTGGGAATGGACCAAAATAAACATAGAATGTGTGGAACAAGTTTCTAAAAAAAAAGAGTGCAGCAAGCCTTCATTGAAGGGTCTACCATTCGTCAAATTACACCATCTGTAGGTCCAGTCGTAGAACATCGACTACATGATAGGACTTCACTAAAATAGGCATATTGTTTTACTCCAAATTCGAAATGAGGCAAACTTGATGGTGTTGGAAAGAAGACTTATAGACCTTTAATTTGATATGTCATTGCCATCTAATTCATTATATGCTGAGAGATATGATTGTTTGAAGTTGACCTAAGTATAATCTCATATCAAAACTTAATCGGTAAGGAAGCTTTCAACTCAACTTTGTGCTAGGGGATTCTAGTGATCTTAATTCATATCCAAATCCATTTTCACACTAAAAAATTGATCTTAACACCTAAGAACAATTTAAGAATAAATTGATACGACCTTTTTCACAAATGAAGAATGATTTAGGTCTTAGCATAGAAATTTTCTGGGTGTTACAAGAGGTGTACTAGTGATCATATGTAGTCAGACGAGGTTCTAATTAATTTTATGATTTTCTATGTGTACCTAGATAGTATATTTGAGTTATCAATGTGGAGTAGGATGATGTAAGCATTATTTATTACTCTTAATAGTTTGGTCGAAGGGATCATATATAGCCAATGATGAGCCTCTTAAATATAGTTCAAATTTTCTCCAATTAGGTAGATATGAGCTTAAAAGGATGGTATTAGTGGGCCAAGAAATAGAAGTTAAACTATGAAGTGTTAGATTAAACGACTTTATAAGCCATTGCAGGTAACAATTATAGAAAGACTTCTATAGAAGCTGGAAGATGTTAAGAGAAGCCTCTCAGAAAGAAGCCCTAGAAGGAATCTTAGAACCTTCACATGAAGAGTTCAGTAGCCATGAGATTAGCATTTCCCGAGTATTAGAAATATACTTGTTGATGCCCTCTTGCCTAACTTGATTCTAAGGGTCGCAATAAACAGAATGTTGGAGTCCAGTAGTAGTTTCTTTAGAGTACGGGCTTAGTGTTCACAATACCCCGGCTAAAATTTCATTCCCATCAGAGTTGGTATTATCTCTACCTCCTCGAAAAGAAGAGACTTGAACGACATTAAAGATGGTAGAAGAGTGTACAGTAGCTGTTGAAGAAGTAAAGATGAGGAAAAGGAAGAAACCTTTTTTTTAAATGAAAAGGAAGAAAAGTGATGTTGCTGCTGTAAACATACAATGGGGAGTTGCACAAGATGCTGTTGTTACTGAGAGTTATATGTTGACGATGAACCCTACTGCATATCATCCTCATTGTTTGGGTATGCAATACATGCAATATAGTCATCATGTCTTACCAAATGAGTCATTTAGAGGACAGTATGTTGAAACTAGAAAACCAGTTTTTAAAAGGAATAAGCATGAGATGAGAAGTGAGTTTCCTAGTGTAATATATACCACATTATGTAATGTTATCGAATTCAATTGTTTATTTCAGTACTTCAGATTTGCTTTTCTAGTATCTAATATTTTTTCTTTTCAAGTTAGATTAGTAATGTTATCATTGTTCAATCAGACATAATTTGATATATATCTATTTATGCTCCTCTATATTAACGACATTAGAACGCGGCCTGCATGCACTATTTAAATATTCTCAATGTCATTACCTGCTCACATCAAGCAAACTACGTTAATTCAAATGGACGGTACTACACAAATGCCTGAACATGAACGTCCTAATTCAAATACAATTTCAAAGAATACTTTGCTAATGAAATAAAAGAATGTGCTAGAGTTTAGACATCGATATGAGTGCATTAACAACTCCAGATGAAGGATGATTGCCTTGAATAAAGAGTCTCATCCTTTTATAAGTTAGATTAACTACATATATAAAGTTGTGACTTAAAAACAATCATTCGAGCACATCGTTAACTAGTGGTTTGGGAATATCATCATAGGAAAGCAAAGGTCTTTCTCATTCATAAGGAGACTAACATGGGACTTGAGCATATGGGAATCATAAATAGAAAAAAATCCAATGCTAACTGAATGGAACCATCAAGTGAAAGTTCAATAATCCAATATCTTTGAGATAGAAAAAAATAAAGTGTATTTCATCTCATTGACATGAATAACACAATAAGGCTTCATGGAGTTAAGTTCACTAATAATCCTCACTCTAGCACTAATAACAATTTTTTCTAGCTATTCAACTATAAAGGTAACAAATCTTGCGCCATTACTGCTCTAAAAAAATGTGAAGCCAAGTTTCTTTATCAGTTCCTCAAACGAGTAGTAAGTTCAATGAAGACGTCCTCTCTGCAAGGTAATGTGAGACTGCCTATTGGATGATCAAAACCAAATTCTTTCTCAGCTTGACTGAGCAAGTCTTGAAATAAAGGTTCTCTCAAAAATGATATAGGGATCACAAATCACTTCTTCTGCTCCCTTTCCAACATACACTGCAAGATATCCCTTAGAAACATCTCTATATTTCTTAACTATACGAGGCATACGAATAGCCATTATTTTATCTTTAGCACATATGAGAAAACAAAGAAGAAAATACTAAAGACCTCAAAAGTAGAGAAAACTTTGAATACTTTTAAGGTTGCTGAGTGTTGTAGTGGTAGACACCTTCTTGAAAGTGTTTATATAGGACAATGGCAACTAAGAGAGTCCTGTTATTCTGTAAGTGTCTATATACCAGCAGAAGGCAATAACACCTGAAGTAACATGTTTTTTCCTTCCAACTAATAGATTTGTGAGTTTAATTCACATTAGTTCAAGACAAGACGCCCCACCTATAACATGGTGTTCTAGGAAGCCTTTATTGTTAAAAAAAGGATTATCCGTCACCGAATAAAAATAAAACAAAGGGAAGTGGGATGTCCAATGTGGCTAATGATGACAGCTTGGCATCTGGACACTTTAACTTGTGTTGCAGCTTGCCAGTAACTCCTAAAATGAATAGAGATGGACTCTTTAAACAATATCTAATATCATGATAGAAAATTTCGAAGTTTTGCCAAATAAGAACAAAGAAAATGTCTGATGGAGTATGATCTCCTAATGTCAGTTCATTCATATTTTTGAGATATTTTGCTGCAGTATAAAGTTTTCTTTGTTGTAATTACCAAAATATTTCAGTATTCACAAATAGAGTTAATTAACATAGACTTTACACTTCATAATCTCCAATTCCCTTATTATGATGAAACGAAATCAGGAAAAGATATCTTCCCGACAAAAATACTGAAAAATCACTTGGCAAAAGAATAAATCTAAACATAATTAATTTGCTAAAGAATGTGCAGTATGTCTTTTTGACATCAGCTACTAAAAATTAAATTCAAAATTGGGATCTATTGTCATAGAAAACAAATAGCCCCCTTGTTTTAATTTTCAGTAATGTGTACCGAATAAAGAGTCTTTTCTAACTATCCTGATGTACAAACTAGGAAGGTTAGTTCTTTACAAAACTATGGAAGGAAAAACCTCAGAACCTGCTCAAGTGAGAAGTAAGATCAATGAACTCATCCTCACTACATCGAATTGTGAAACCACCCATTGGATGATCAAAGCCAAATTCTTCCTCAGCTTGAGTAAGCAAGTCTTGAAATAAAGGTTGGCTCAAGAATGAAATGGGGATGACAAATCTCCTCTTTTGCTTCTCCCGAACATAAACAGCAAAATGACCTTTTGGAACGTCTTCAGATGTAGAAAACTTCTTGATTCCATGGTCGTTATGTTCAATATAGATTAACAAATAAGGAATGGAAGAATTAGTGAGAGAATAGCACCTAACAAGTTGAAAGCAGAGAAAAGTTTTGTATGGTTTCAAGTATTGGTGAGAGTTGTTATAGTAAACATTTCTTAATTTGTATATGTTTATATAGACTTCTAACAAGTTGTAGATTCCTATTGATGTATATTGAATAGCCATTTTTTGGGTACCAACTAAAGACAATAGCCATTATTTGCCTTGCCATTTATATATTGAGACAAATGTAAAAGCATAAGGTCCCACTGATGTTCACCACAAAGAACCAATGGAAATGTCATTTTCTTGAAAAATGTTTTAGCTAGGGTCATAGGTCATAGTTCACAGCAGAGAAAAACCAACCACTGTGTACTTCAGTACTTGTGTTATGCCACTCCAGATCATGTGTGGACCTTAGCAACCAGAAGTTTATCTTAATTTGGCAATATATTATGATAATATACGGGTATAAAGTGCGAAATTATAAATAATTGCAAGTCTCACTCTTTGTTTCTCAAATAGAACAAAGTAAAGAAAAAGGAAGATAGAGTGCCCCACGAAGTGACAAGCAGCTACCTCTTCAGTTCCTCAACAAGCCTCGAACTCAGAAGAAGGAGAAAGAGCTCACGCATGTCCGGGATCAAAACCTACACAAGTGCAGAAGCAAGGGGTGAGTACCAACCATATGGTACCCAGCAAGCAACGTACTAAATAAAGTAACTAGCTAGAAATCGAATACCCCTTACACTCTAGCTGAACCTCCTCAAACTACAACTTGCACAGAAATCCGTCCGACCTAGCAATTCTTCAATACACGGCTCACAAGGCCCAACATCCACAGTTCAAAAGTCACAATCACAAATCAAATGAATCATGTATGTCATTCTCAAATTCAAGTAGTTCAGTCACACACAACAAGTACATCAATCTCAAGTACAAGCCAATCACGCATAAGCATCAATGCATCAAGTCAGAATAAGTAATCTCTTGTCGGAACCATTTCTCATCGACAGAACATCACTAGCTCGAACCATTTCCCATAGGTTTTATATTGTTAGCCTTTTCGACCTTCAAGGATTTTGATTAATAACAATAAGTTTACCATCAAATGCAGGAACAGACGAACACCAACGTAGCATTATGATCAGGGTCAAATCAAGCCATAAGGACCACATAGACGGAAAGGAATGGATATTCCCGATCACACTCCAATCAAATTCCCACTGATTGATGCATCTCCAGGGATCAATGAATATTGACAAGGATAAAATCATATTGTGCAAGATGAGCAGATTCCCTTTGATTGAAATCTCCAGAAACCAATGAATATTGACAAGGATAAGATCGGATCTCAACACATCAAGAAAGACAGCTGCAAGACATAAGGAATCAAGGAATGAAGACTCCATTCCTTACTAATGAAAGAAGGGCATCATGAGCATATCTGATATAGACATGATTACAATCCTCTCCAAATCAACCTCAATCAAGGAATCTTTATAAATCCTTAATTGAATGAAAAATCCCTTGGGTTTTCCTTAAGAAGAGCAAAGTATCCTCACCTATTTAAACCTACCTCAATCTCATAGAAGACTACACACTTCACTTGAACTTGTATTATCATCTTCTATTGTCTTTCATAAAAGCATTGTATTCTCGTGAGTATACAATTGAAAAAGAAAAGAGAGAGAAAAATCTGAGTGTAGGTTATACAAGTAGAGGTTGTGTCAAAGTAGAAGTTCTGATTTGTACATCTGACAGGATTTACAGTCAAATCACTTTGTACTGCCCAAGTTCTCTTCAAGCTCTTAAGAAAATCCTTAAAACCCAAGGGGGCTGGAAGTAGGCACCACATCAGTGTTCCGAACCAGTATAAAATTTTATGTGTCGTTTACTTACTGCATTTACTATTACTTTATATATGTGTTACTAACCTGCAGGTAAGTTGATTGAGCAACACAGGAAGTCGACTGAGGAATTTTTTAATTCACCCCCCCCCCCTTGACTTTCAATTGGTATCAGAGAAGGTCTCACAATTGAAGTGTTTAACCACACATGAGTAAAGATCAAATGGAAAATTATCAAATTCCTGGTGCCCTACTCCAAGATGGACACTCTTTAAATCGCCCTTATTACTTCAATGGTCAACACTACTCTCACTGGAAAGATAGATTTAAAATTTTCGTTACCTCAAATGATCTTCGGGCTTGCATAGTTATCTAAGAAGGGGTCAAAGCCAATTCCTGGAGTCACAGGAAAGGATACCATTGACAAACCTTTTGATCCAGAATCTTTTGACATTACAAAAGATCAACAAGAGGTAATCCAAACTAACGCTAGAGTTATAAGTATGTTGTACTGTGCAATTAGCGGAGCTGAATATGACAAGATCTCAACATGTGAAACTGCTAAAGAAATGTGGGACAAACTCGAACTCACTTATGAAGGAACCAGCAAAGTGAAAGAGGCTTGAATCAGCTCCTTAGTCAATGAATATGAACTATTCAAAATGGCGGATGATGAAAATGCTGAAAATATGTTTTCAAGATTTACTAAGATTATATGTGAGCTTAAATCCTTGGGAATGGTATACTTAAATAGACTACAGTTCAGAAAACTTATCAGAAGCTTACCAAAGGACTGGGAAACCAAGGCAACTATTCTTGAAGACGGAGACCCGGAGAAAATGACATATGATGAACTCAGAGAAAATCTAATGGCATAAGAACAAAATCACATCAATAGATATCAAAAGGATGATAAGAAGAAAATTGTAGCTTTCACTGTTCCACCAATTAAAGATGAGAAAGACATAAATGAAACTCAAAGTGAGGGAATGACTCTCATAAATCGTGGAGTTAGACAAATTCTAAGACAAAGGAGACAAATACCTCAGCAAGACTTCGAAAACAATGACTATCAAAGAAATGATGATTGATGTTACTATTACAGAAAACCAGGACACATAAAACAAAATTGTCCTGAGTGAAAGAGAAGAAATCCAAAAGGAATGGAGATCCTTTTGCCTTGGAGCATGGAGTCAAGATGAAGCATCTGAAGATGATCATGAAGAAACAACAAACATATGTTTCATGGCACTAGGAGAATCAAGTGAGGTAAGATCCTTTAATTGTTCCAAAAGTGTAATGACCTTCAAAATTAGCTAGATATGGTTACTGACGAATTGCAGAAGGTTATTGATGAATACAATAAAATTGCTCAAGAAAAGAAAAACTAGAAGATCCTTCTCGAAGCAAGTCAGATTGAAGTTGACTTACTATTAGAAGAACTCAAGGATGTAAAAATACAATTAAACAGTATCAGGATATCTCCTAGACATAGTCTTGTTACATCAAACAAATTTATTCTCAACTCCTAACATTCCTCCCCTAAATTTGCTAAATCATCTCTCAATATTACTTGTTTTTCTTGTGGTGACATTGGTCACAAATCCTTTAACTGCAGAAAATACTCTTTCAGTAAATGGATCTGGAGACCAAAAGCTGAAATACTAACCATCAATGATCCAAGATTACTTGGGTACCTAAAAGAAACAAATATTCTTTTTCTTGTTGTTGTTGTTCTTATTGTTCTTGTTGTTGTTGTTGTTGTTGGATGATCTATACAACTAGAAGTTTTTGATAAAAACTGACACTCAATCGATCAAATTTATGTTTGACAAAGATTTCAAGCATGATGCTTTGAAATTGATATTCACCAAGTGGCAAGCACAATTAGCCCCTTTCGATTTCGAAATTCAGTATAAAAAGGGAGTTGATAACTCTTTACCGGATTTCTTATCCAAGGAATATATTCAATGATCATGTTTTTCCAGAATTTTCTTGATAAAGAATGTCTATTATTATTGTGATTCACAGAAGACATCAACCTGTTGTTAGTAAAAGACTGCCTATGAGGCGCGTAGCTATTATCCGCAAACTGTATACAAATCCTTCCATCGGGATTTTGAGAAATATAAGAAAAATCAGAATTAGTAGCAACATTTGTTAATTGATTTGGGGATATAACCGAATTTAGAGTCCATAAAGTAGGGAAATCTATTTCTTCCCACTTAATAGGTCTTCTAGTAGTGACCTTGGACCTTGCAAAATTGGTTTCCACCAAAATAGTTTGATTGGAAATATCATATAATCTACATCTAGGATTAAGAGTAGATAATAATTTAATATAGATTCGATAAGATAAACAAATAAGTTTCGAACCAGGCACATAATTATAACCATGAGTTTTAACATTTAATGTTAAAGCATCGAGAATATTCGTATCAGTAAGAGATAAATGCAAATTAGGTTGAGTATTAAAATAGACGGGACCATAGGCCACTGTAGATTCTATCGAACCCATAAGAGACTGACGAAAATTTAAGTTTCTAGCATCACGAAAAACAGCTAAAAAAGTTTCAGGAAACCCTTTAAAGGTAGGAGTTTTGAAAGCAATTTGAACCATGCTATTATGCAGGTAATTATATTTATTTTTATAAAAATTAACATCTCGCTCGTTTAGCAAACAAATAGTTTGTTCAGACGAGTTCAAAGCAAAAGACTGCTCAATTGTTTTAATCAATTATTTCGAAGATAATTTATCAAACCAACCATAGCCATAAATAGTTTTAATAGGGACTTTAGGAATCGTCCACCTGTTTAACAAGTCAAGGTTTTGAGGTATATCTACCTCTTCAAGTCTAGTATTTTTAGTACTCGTTTCTCCCAGATCCATGGGTGAAAGATTATATCTATGTCAAATAGTTCACCTCCATCTCACAAATACCATGAAAAGTTTTTGGCTCTGATACCAATATTTACAGGATAGTGACCTAGCGGTAGTCCGCCTAGTCGTAGATCTAGCAAGTCAAACATTCTTAAGCTAGCGGTAGTCCGCGTGCGAAAGAATCGAAATACACAAGAATTTTGGCATAGTTTCTCGTACTGCATGGTGAAACTTTTACCTGAGCAAAGGGTTGTCAGAAGTCTAATACATACATCTTATTGAGCCCATGTGTCTTGGCACTTCTAACCGGGTATGAGGCGCCCTACTTATCAAACTCCTTTTTCGGGCTTAAAGCCACGGCTGGCCAGACGGAGTCACTAAGACAAAGACAATAAGAGTAGTACTAGATCTGACTGTACCTCAATCCTAGAACCAAGTCGAGAAGCCATACTAATATTTCTTTATATTTAAATAAAGCTTAGATCCATTTATGGTCCATATATCAGAGAGATTAGTTATTCGACATAGATATGAAATCTTTAGCCGGACATCGTCCTGGCTAGGAGAGACGTACTAAAAAGAAAGACTAAAATATTTACCTTACAAAGGATGTTGTCTCTAAGCTTAAGTAACTCTGAAGAACTGACCGGTTTATTTATATGAAGATCGGAACAATGCTTGAAGAGAGTCTTTACAAAAGATTTACAACTATGGAACAGAGAGAGCGATTACAAATTTTTCTAATATTTAGAAGGAGCGTTTTTCAAACTAAAAGGCATGACATTCCATTCGTATTGTCCAAACGGGACATTAAAAGCAGTTCTGTAAGAATGCTCTTTAAAGATTTGAATTTGCCAATAACCTGATTTTAAATCAAATTTTGAAAATATATTGGCATTGTATAATCTGAATAGTAAATCATTTTTATTTGGAATAGGATACCTAATCTATTTCAAATGTTTATTCAAAGGTTTATAATTGATAACCAATCTAGGAATGTCTTGTTCCTTTTCAGCCGCATTATTAACATAGAAGGTTGTGCATGACCAAGGAGACTTGGATGATTTTATCAAACCCTTTTGTAAAAGATTATCAATCTCAGTTTTGCAGAATTCTACTAACTCAGTGTTCATTTGGCAGGGCCGAGATTTAGTAGGGATATCATCCTCAGAAAATCCTTCTTCATATGGAAGAGTCACAATATGCTTCTTGCGATTCCAAAAGGCACTGGGATGATCTGCACAAATGTCCACAACAATCTGCTCGGACATTAATTTAATTTTTTTCTTTACCTTAGCAGATTTCAGAGAGTCAAATATATTCATGCTAAATAGCTCCATTTGCAAGGAGTCCATATGACTCTGCTTCATATTAATTAAAGCATTAATATCTCTGGTTACTGGATCTGTAACAAAAAAATAAGTTATCTCATTTTCTTTATAATTCGCTGAAAAACCTTTCGCGTCGATACCTGTGAAAGGATAGATCACATTTATATAAGGAGTTCCAAGTCTAATAGGAAGGTATAAATGATTTTTAACCAAAAAGAAGAAATGAGGAATGCAGATTTTATTCTGACAAATTTTTGCATTAGGCAACTTATACTCTATATCTAGAGCATGTCCAGAAGCAGATTTAACCAAATGATTTTGCCAAGGGTTTAATCAAAAGCGCTTCTTTCTCCAAGCAAATTTAAAAGAAAAATGAGGAGTAGGAGAAAACGAGGGAGTTCAGGGCTCGATTTTGCTTAGGGTTTAATCAAAAGCACTATATGTGATGAAATTACATTATGAATTTGACAAACGCCCACACCATAGGTAAGGTGCTCACTTCTCCAAGTGACTTTCTCTCTTTTGATCTTTTTATGTCTATAATTTCCAATTTCAATTAGGGCATTGACATTATATGCAAAATTGTGGTAATTGTACATGTTTTCAATTTCATGTTGGTGAATGTGGCATAATTTTCTTCTTTTTCCAGTAGATCTATTGTAATGGAATAGGGTTAAAGCACAATTTACATTCCATAGTTGGATAGAAGAATGGTATAATGATTTTAAAGAATTTATTGCAAGTGCAAAGCAGAGTAGGTTTCTTCTACAAATCAGAGTTTAATGGATACAAATTTTATTACTACTAAATTTTGAGAATCTATAGAAATTCTAGGCTTCTTCTAGTTTGTGAAATGTTTTGCAGAGTATTATGGTTTCTAAGTTTCTTTTTAATTTTGAAACTGAAAGTTCTAATGTTATGTTTCTCAATTACGTTGGACAGGTCAGTGGACGTTATGGTTTTATAGCTTTATTAGTATTTTGTTTCCATATGCCTTTTCATTATTATTTAGACTTTTCAAAAGTAATAGTGAATTGCCAATACTATTTTGAAATACTAGGATGTACTGCTCGATTTGGTGGTTCTACTCAGACTGTGATTTCTCAAGTAAAAGTGAATTTTACTATCACTAAAGACAATGTACCTGAGTCCACAATAACCTGGTGGTGATAACAACTATTCTATATTATGTCTTCATGGGTTTGAAATTCATACATCACTGATCGAATTCATTACAAGGTTAGTCACTCCACTTCATAGATTTTATATTAGGTAGCTGTTTTTTTCAGTTCTTCGTATGTTCTTTTCGGTGTAAAGTTTGTATCTTTATTAATCAATTGGAAAAATCTCAGTTGTGTTGTCATGATTTATGGTGATAGTTAGAGGTAAGTTTTAGTTGGATGATTCAATTAAGAAATAACATGTGTAGTTTTTTTAATTAGACCCCAAAATAGTTGCACTTACAATATATATTTCATTTTTAATTATGGGTCCAGTTTTAAATATAAAATATTACTTATGTATCCCGTTGCTTGTTGATTCACAAGAAAATATTGATGATGATAGGGAGTAGAAGAAAGAAGTCATTGAGGGATTTCCTCCTGTTCAATCACATGATGCTCAGACAGGGAACATAAGAAAGAATTCACGAAGGAAACTTCTCCAGGTAAACCATAGAATGCATCAAATGACCGAGAAGATAGTCAAATACCTTCTTTTTCAGATTCTGTAAATCCCAGTGAAGGTGGAAGTCTGAAAAAACATTCTATCAGAAGCTTTCTTTGTGACCATAACACATAGATGAAGGTACTTATGCTTTAGCACTATTTGTGCAACAAAGTGAAATGTTTATGATTTTTTTAAATACAAATTCCTCGGCATACAACTAATTGAACAAATGTTTTGTAATATAAGGTGTAAAAATGTATTATACTCAATAAAAGTTGTTTGAGCAGAAGTTAGGTTCTTGTAGCTGCCCAACTGTACTGCTGAAACTATCATAAATTTTTTCAATTGTTTTTGTTAGTTTCTTTAGTTGACTGACTCTTCGTGTTTCATTAGGTTCTTTCTAAACCAGTAGTGTCATACCTTGTAACAGACCCACCAGCTACCGTTTATGCGATATACCAATATGCCATCTGCGGAAGATGTTGATAATTTATGAGTTGTATATGTTGGTCAGATCGTTATTATTGTTGATTTTGACCTCCTTTGGAAACCGCTAAATCATTAGGTGATTACTAAATTTTCTTTTACAGTTACTTATTGCTTATTATTTATCTATATTTCAGTTCTATGATCACTGTGGATAAACTCCTGGGATTAACTATGTTTCATGTAACCCCTCAATTGTGAAGAATGTGAGAAACTATAGATTTTGTATTTGCTTTCTATTGTCTCATTAAGCTGATATCTGATGGAGAGATTTCTTTTTAGATTTATATATTATTTCTTATAAGATCAGACTACCTAATTATATAATTTATATAACCAAATAATTTTACTCTTATCACATACTTATAATCCTAACAGTAACTTAACTAATAATACTTACCTACCTTCTTATAAAAAACTATACACTATTAACATTACATACTACATTGACATCAAATCTTAAAAAAATATACATTTATCGTCTTTCATCCCCTGCTATTGAAAAAAATGAAAACCTTGTTCACTAATGCCTATTGTCAACAAAAGTTCTTATGAGCTCCTTTGTGTTTATATCTGCACAATAAATCTACCTGTTGATCCTATCTCTGTGTTGTGACAATCAATCTCGATATGTTTTTGCTCGTCATCTTCAATATGGGATTTTTAATGTATTCTCGATAGATTACATTTTTTCTGAACTTTTTGGTTACATTACTACTTCCATCCACAGTCTCATCTTCTGATCCGTGTCTAACATAGCCACTGTACATTTTTATCCAACTTGCTGGACTAACTCTGCAACTAGATTTGCAGTCATGATAACTTCCGAGACCGAGACATGTGATATGCTTTAACTTATGAGATCATCCGTGCCAATAGATCGGAGGAATCTTGATTGATCCTGCTATCGATCATGATCTTGCATGCGAGACAATGTGCCAATTTCCAGAACTAGTCATTGTGTTTAGAATTATCGTTTTGTTTTGTTTTGTTGGTATTTGCATAAAATAGACTTCTTTTGTTGCGTTAGAAAGTTTAAATAATTGTAAATTTGCAAGAAATTAGAGCGTTGAGATACAATAAATTGACTTATACACAGATACAAGAAATATCTAAAGGAATCTATAGCATGAATGCATCACTCATAACCGTATTGTATCGAATCTACGCCTTAAATAAAATGTTTATCAATACAATCATAATCACATCCGAGTTATAAATATTTATTCCTTAAATCCGATGGCGAAGAATCAGAGATCCAAATCGCCTACTGCTTTCCGATTTTTTTTGAATTTATTCTTACAATCCTTCCTTTTTTAAATTAACAATCTTGTAAAAAATCTTTTTTCTTAATATTCATTTTCAAAACTTTTAAATAATGATTTTGAATCAATTCAATAAAATAGAATCATGTAAGATTCAAGTCATACATCCATAGGTCATCTCTTAACTTAATAAATAATACATGAATAATCATAGTTGTTTAAGCATATGCGTAATCATGCTTTTGTCATGTGTAATACCATACTTCATGCGCAATATAAACCTTACCTTCCCATCATATATGATGCTACAAACCTTATGTATAATGATTTATACTATTTGAAATCTTCTTCTCCTGCCAAAACAAAAGCAAAACTCTTGGCAGAAAACATATTAAACTTCATTTTCAAAAGCATTGAAAATATTTCAATTCATCCTTATTAAAATATTTGCCAATTTTAGACCATAAGAAAAATTAAACTCTAGTGATTTCCTCTGATAATCAATTCCCTCGGACCTCTATTCTTATACCATACAAATTTATCAACCCACCCTTTTTTTGCTTATACTTCATTCTGAACACTCTCTGCTTTGCAGGCTTTCCTTTTTTTTTCTTATTTACCTTCTTTCTTGTTATTTTATTCTTTTTCTTATTTTTTCTACCCTTTTCATCTTACCCAGGTTTTTCCTTTTACATCATTCTTCCTTCATATTATGGTTGACATTTCACTCGAGATAATCGTCAGATATGCTTGGTAAGACGGAATAATCACCGCAAATGCTTGGTAAGAGACATGAGATGAATCTCCATCAGCCAACTCATGACGTATCAAGACGGATGTGCCTTTGATCGGGGTTCGGGTACACGAATAGGAATAATCAGATGATCGGAAGATACAATATCAAATTTCCGATTCATTTCATTCGAGTCACTCAATCATGATCATCACAATCTTGATTTTACTTCTTGCACTTACTATTCACAAACTACGTCGCCATTATCGTGGTAATCTATGGTAATTACATCATGTCGAGACGCCCTATCAATCTAAAATAAGTGCATCATAATCACAAAATTCATATAAAAAAAATGTTCTGAAAATTACAACATCTCATCTCAATCTGAAATTTGTGTAAATTTCTCTCATTATAATATCATCTCAAATTCATAAGTGAATTATCATAACACATGCGTGAGAGATAAGGAAAAGCCCGTCATAATCACGTGCATCATCCTGATCTGACAACCAATCAACTAAAACAATTAATTAATACAACATGAACAAACAATTCATTGTGAATGAGTGATCAAGGGTTGCGTTGACGTGGCATCCTATTGTCAAACATTAGGCATCCCTTTGACACAACTACACAGCTGCTAATACACATAACTGTATTGCTATCTGGCACGAACCCTAAATAATCTAGTACATCCTCTATAAGTGTCTAGTATTCCTCTCTACCTCACCATTTTGTTTCATTCATATGTACACAGGATTATTTGTCTCAACGACACTCTAAATAATTCTAAAAACTGCAAAATGAAAAAAAGTAAAAACTTATAACATCAAACACCGGTTTTTTTCTTGCCTTTTCGATTTTGAACTTTGAGAAAAAATGAAAACTTTTAAATGAATATAAAAATGAATTGAATCAATTGAAAAAAATAAAATAAAAAACAAAAAAATTTCCAAGATTAACATCCTAAAAATCTAAAAAATCAAAAAAAATGATATGTATGATCCAAAAACATCAAGAAACAAAGAATCAAATTAAAGATAAGATAACAATAGAAACAAAAGTGAATAAAGCTAAAAACACAAACATCACAGACAATTATCACATACCATGAATGAGAGTCATTTCTCAGACATTTCTAGCAAAAACTAATAAATGAATAATGATCTCTAATGCCTAACTGAATTAAGTGAATCGCTCTTATTAAAAGCCAACTAGAAAAATGCCTTCTTGACTTGCTCTCGCCTTTGTCTATCTCGCCTCTCCCAATCCTTCCAAGTCCTCTACCACCAACCCTTTCTTAAAAAAACAAAAAAGACAGAAAAGAAATGAAGAAAAAAATGAAATAGAAAGTTTGGAGAATCTTTTTAATTTCAATGTCTGGTTTTGAGATTACGATGAACAATTTTTTAACATTTTAATACACTCGAACAATTTTAATATGTACCAATGACGGTATAATACAAAAACATGTGACAAATAAACACTCCTTCCCATTACCACAAATATCCTCTCCTTCTGCTTTCCTGTCGTATGTTCAAATTATCAAGAGTCAAGACTTAGAGAATGCGTATGCAGCATAACTTGACGAACCTTATTGATATTTCTTCCTTCTTTACTATTCATATTCATATTATTATTATGATATCACTACATAACTACTATCATGAAGAGAAGATCTAAATCTATATTAAGATCAATTTACCCTCCGCTATTTTCTCATTCTCTTTATTTTCTCCGGGAACTTTGATATATTATTTCGATTATGTTAGGGTATAATATTTGTTCAGTGCAAAATTGCAAATTTGCTCTAATTTCTCACTAAATCTAGCATTAGCATTAGCATCTTCTGTTTTATTCAAAGCATCATCATCTCATTGCATATGTATTATTATATTACACTATTATTATTATTTTATATCATATTATGTTTGAGTTCATTCCTCTTCTATGCATAGGATCTAGCAATTTATAACAGCATTATCAAACTTTTTTGTTTTTAGTATCTTGAGGATGTTGTTTTTTTTTTATAGATGATGTTTTTATGTTTGCATGCACATTATAACTTTTTCCAAAGCGATTCGATTTATAATCTTCTTTTCATTATAACTTCCTCTTATAATTACATTCCACCATATATCTATTTCCATAATTCATTTATTCATAATACAATGGCGTGGCTCACATATATTTACCTCGACTCGACTCCGATGCTTCTTCTTCTGAAAACTACAATATAAATTGCATATAACTATTGCTTTGATTTGACTTTCAGCAAAGGTCATCATCAAAGATTCTTCTCAGGACCACCATACAACTCATCAAGAATTAAATAAGCAAATAAGATGTATTATATCTACATATCTGATACATATCATCATCAATCTATCACAGCAAAATGAGGAGGCATCAGCATCATCAAAACAAAACCCCAAACAATAGTAAGGTAAAATAAAAAAATTTGAAAATTATTCGTTGAACTTTGATGATTATTGAAATAGATCCTGAGAGATCGATCCTCTTTCCCATCGCCTTCGCTTCCTTCTTATACAAATGACATATCATCACAGCATATCATATCTTAGCACTTACCTTCAAATAAAATTCATTGATCATGCCCAATGCAACACGCATGCATTTTCATTGCGCATTTTTATCATGCGTATAATTAATCACCCTTTCACCACAACCACAACAAAAGCACAAACCAAGCTTTCTTCATTGATTCGATCGATCGATTCATCATCGACGAACATTTAACACGACCAATGAGACGGTGCGGTAGTGATATCGATGGTGGGGATGGGATGAGATGGATGAAGATTTGAAGGATTCCAATTCGATTTTATGCGCCATGTGCAGCGTTTGTTGTTGTTGGTTGTTGTTGTAATCATGCATGCAATGCAAATCACAAATCACCAAAGCAAAAATAATCAAACTTAATCAAATCAAAAAAGAATTATTTGAGAAATAATTGACGATACCATGATGAAATTTAGAGAGATTTGGGAGATTTTTTTTTAGATTTTCAAAAAGAAAGATGAAGAAATAGAAAGAGAGAGAGAAGATGAGGATTAGATATTTATCTACATGGCACATGGTTGTTAATTTGCCTTCCTTCTAATCTCTTCTAACTACCTATCTAACAATATTAACAAACTAACCAATTATACTCTTATCATATTTACTTAATCACTTAACTAACTTCTTCTACACTATCTTCAATATATCTGAAATCAATTTGACACTGTTTTAATGACTTCTGCTATGTGAAGCAAATTGTATCATATGTCAGTACTCAGTTGGTTTCATTTTTGTTCTTTGGCAGTGCTTAAAATGGCCCTCCTAAGTTTGTTGGTGGCTTGTTGCTGTCATTTTATTGGCACATGCTGGTATAATTTATAAACTTTTTTCTTTATTCAATTCCTTTGAACTAATTGCATCCAAAATCTTATTCTACTAAACTAATGTAAACTTTTCCTTTACAGATAAAGAAAATAAAATTTGAAGAACCTGTGCGTGAGCAAAGTGCAGAGCAAGTTTTACAAGGATTTTATGTACATAATATGTTATATAGTTCATTGTCTCTCTCTTTTAGGCAGTCATAAAAATGATGTTATACGATGTGGATTGGCATATTTCATTGTATTGACAATGAATTTTTTTATGAATATTAATTACTTAATTTATTTTTGGATGTGTTATTTTGGTTTTTATATTTGTTGAAATTTTACTTTAGCATAGGGAAATTTGATTGTTACAATTCTTTAACGAAAAGTTTCACAAATAGTTAAATGAGCATTAGTAAAAGAAAATGTGACTATTAAAATAACATATAATAAACGAAGGGAATTTCGGTTACTAAAAGCTCTTTTAACGAGGGGACGACAAATGAGCAAATGGCAAATCTTGTCGCAAAAAATATGTGTAACGACCGGAATTTATCTCGTCCCTAAAGCATCTTTACTGACCATATTAGAATCCGGTCGTTAAAAGCTCTCTTTTAACGACCGGATTTAGACATTTAACAACTACAATTCCCCTCGTTAAAGGCCTATTTTCTTGTAGTGTCTATAAACACGGAAACAAAGATGATTATGATTTTTTTTTTGAAGAAGAAGATTATGAAGAGAGGTTTGAGATTACAAGATACGGTTGAAGTTAATTTATCTTTTTGAAAAAAATAAAAAACATGTAATATGATTTCCTCATTAGCTTCTTCCTAAATTATTGTGATTTAGTTTCCTCAGTAACTGCTCCCTTAATTGTAGTAATTTGATTTCCTAGTAACTCCTTCCAAAATGATAGTAATTTAATTTCCTCGGTATCTCCACTTAAAACATACCTCTTTTACCTTCTTTTACATGCATTAAATATTAAAATAAATAAATAAAATAATTTTAGTTCGATACTAGTTAATTCGGAACTGTTATAACTCGTAATTAATTTGTTATATTACAAATTATTAATAATTAGTAGATGTATAGGATATAACATAAGGTCTTAAATATATATGTGGATTAATTATTCCTATTTTATGTCCTATTTATATAGTTTCCCCATAAAAATATGACTATCTTTATTATTGACTAATTACTTTAGTGTATATATTTAAATTTTTGCGATAAAATTAATAACCGTACTTTTAGGGAACTTCCCAACTAATTATTGTCTTCAAATCATAATTAGAGCTGTAACGTGTCCTAAATAATTTAGGTTTATGTTTCCAGGGTTTGCGTCTTTTTTTAGTTCGCTTTTGCTCTTTGACTGTCGGTATTACTCTAACTCTGAATTTACTGTTTTGATAAACTTTTTTTTTTTTTAACTTCTGATTGATATTAGTTCGAATACAGCATTGATTATAGTCATGACTGTTTTAGGGTGTTTAGTTCGCAAACTAAGTTATGTTATGATTATAGTCATGACTATTAAGTTTGGGATGATTAAATTTATATTTTGTATGGGTGACGATATAAATTTAGTCCCAAACTTTAATCTTGAACATTTCACCTGATCTAATGAACCAAATTTGTGGTCTTAACACTTTTATGACGAGTTCCTTTATACATTTTTTATTTTACTTTCTCATAAAACTTTGAACAATTATTTTTTTCACTGTGAATAATTGCAGATGGTTTTGTAATCTTATGCTTAATTTGTATATAGGTGATGGCACTTGAATGTTTCAGTTGGATTACACAACTTTTGTGTCGTAGATATGATAATGATGAAGAATTATCATCTCTTAGGCGTTTGCCTGATTGTGTCCTCATCGAAATCCTTAGTAGACTTCCAGCAGATTGCCTTGTTGGAGTGTCTAAGACATTGATCTCATTGCGGTATTTTTCCACCTTACATCTCAAAAGAGCTGGACCTCTACTAATCCTACACTACCATTGCTTTGCTACTACTATTGAGCATAACCTTTTTGTATTTGATGAAAGCCTAATAAGGAGGAGGAGAAGATGTTCACAAAAGTACTTCTCAAACACGACATTATGATCAATGCGGATAGAAAGCAGAAACTTCGTCTTAGATACTGTTGTGAAGGTGTTCTTCTGTTCACTTTTGAGTATTCTCCGCCTACCTATGTCATTTTCAATCCAACAACACAAGAGGAAGTAATTGTACAACATAAGTTCGACCCTGGCAAATTGTGTGCTTTTTTTATTATTGTTTATTGACAAGACAATTCAAACTGATTTATGCACGAGAAAAAAATTATCTGCTGGAGTATTCCATATACTCTGTCAGGACACAGACGTGGAGGATGAAAATTTGTTGTGCCACTCCCAATCTCTTGCCATATGTCTCTCCTGCAATTGTCAATGGAGCAGTGCATTTGCTTGTGGCCAGAGATTTAGAGAAACCGGATATTCCTCCTTGTGCTAAAGGAATCATGGTGCTTAATATGGACAAAGAAGAGTTCTCCAATATGCGTCATCCCGGAAGTTGTAGCTCATGGAAAATACATCAAATGATGTCTCTTTTAGTGAAGGATGAGTCGTTGTCTCTATGCCAATTATTTATCTTTGATAATATGATGGATATATGGATCTTGGAGGACTATGAAAAATGGTTATGGACCAAAAAATGCAAGGTTAAACTTGTATTTAATAACCAAGGTGTTTATCGCAATATGCGTTTTCTTCACTGTAGTTATTGGGAAGTAGTTATGCACATGTCTTGGCAAATAAAGCCTTTGCACTTCCTGGATGGTGAACTGGTATCTTATTGGGATAAAAGGGGATTATTTATGTATAATATGGATCATAATACTTTGAGGAATATCCAATGTCCACATGGCTCAGCATGTTTTACTTGTAACACTTGTAAAAAGAGCCTCTTAACCATAGCCTACCTTTCTCTAATCTTATTCTTTTACTTGTGTTATTTTGGTGCTTTGTTTAGTTGAGCTGTTAGTAATTTGAAATATATATCATTAAGCTTATGAAAAATATCAAAAACCAAAAGGATTTTACTTTTATGCTCTAGTTATGTATCGGAAACAACCTCTTTATCCTATAAAGGTAGGGATAAGGTCTGCATACATCTTACCCTTTCCTAGGCCTCACTTGTGGATTACATTAAGTACGTTGTTGTTGTTGCACTAATGATGTATAGTTTTTCTCGGAGTCAGATTAAAGTGATAGACAGTAACACATAATTTTCTAAATCTTTGAGTAGTTCCATAGTTTTTTGAGAGAGTTGTAGTGGTGATGGCCGGGTACTTCTCCAAACATGTTTATATAAGAGAATAGCAAGTCAAAAAATCTTCTCGATTTGTGGTGAAGAGCCATTGCCCATTTGGGTTGGGTATCAGTGAAAGACAATGACGTATCAATTACCACATGATCCTGTCTTCCAGCTTATTGACATGATTAATTGTTTAGATCATATAAGTACAAGAACAGTAGGTCGGACGTTTTTCTCATACATGAAACAAAGTATCTCTCGGAATCAAATCCCTCAATATGAAACAGTGCCATATGTTGACTTCAAGGACTAAAATATATGCAAACTGTGTCTCCATTTATTTAAGAAGAATAAGAGAAAACATGCTTACCTTATTTAGGATTTCACTAGTGAAGCGGCATTTGTTGCACTATTAATTGACAATAGCACATGGATTTGATGTTCAACTCATTCTCGAGTTATTTTAAGAAATGTTTCCAAACATTAGAGAATAGTACTGTTTACTGACTATCAACATGTCTGTGTCTGTCTTACAAAATCTTCAGTGCAGGGAATTGTGACACCGCCCATGGGATGATCAAAGTCAAATTCTTCCTCAGCTTGACTGAGCAAGTATTGAGATAAAGGTTCGCTCAAGAATGATATGGGGAAAATATCTTCTTCTGCTACACTCCAACATACACAGCAAAACATCTCTTGGGAACATATCCAGATGTGGAAGACTTCTTGATAATTCGAGGCATATGAATAGCCATGATGTTTATGTTTTATTACAGATGGGAAAAGAAAGAACAAACTAATAAAGATCTCAAAAGAGAGAAGGCTTTGAATACTTTCAAGTTTTGCTGGGAGCTGTGATGGAAAACATCTTCTTGAATGTGTTGATATAGGACAACGGCAACTGAGTTACTCTGTGAGAACCAACAAAAGACTAGACAATATCACCTGAAGTAATTAACATGATTTTGCCTTCCAACTCATTGTCAAAATATCGGTGACTTTAAGTCAAGACAACAGTCCCTACCTTTTCTTGGACTCATAATCAAATTCCTAAGGAAGAGATGTAGTCAAGTCAAGTCTATCGACCTGTTGTCAACTTGATATATATTCTACAGCACATTAATTGTGAAAAAAAAAAAAGAAGGAATATGCATCACTACATACCAATAGAACAAGGGAAGTGGGATGTTCCTAACTGAGTGCTGGATTTAGTCAAAAATAGGTAGCTAATCTTATCACTACACACTGTTAACTTGTGTGGCAGCCTGCCAGGAGCTCCTTGAGTCACTGTAAGTAGCTCTCTTGATATTAGAATAGGATCAACTATAAACATCAGCACATGAACCAAAGGAACCATATTTCTTGCATACTAAAATACTAAAATCTCATATTCTGAGATAATTATGAAGTTTTGGCCATATAGGAACAAGGAGAACCACATTTGACCTAGATGTGCGTATGTCACTAGAAAGAAAAGCTGTAAGTTAAGGAAGTTACTCTAACCTGACAGGTCAAACATTGGCTTATTCCACATGAAGGATGGTTGACTTGAATGTATTTTTACATTTTTAATCAGTGGTTTCACCTTCTTTCTGAATCTATTATTAGTAATCCATTGGATAAACATGTAGGCTTTATCTTAAGATACACAGACTAGAACTTCTGATAAGAACAAAAATGTCGGATGGAGTGCCACGTACTAATGTAATTTCTTGGATATTTTGAGATTTTTTATGCAGATATAAAATTTCTTTGTTGTCCAAAAATATTCCAGTGTTCAAGATAAGGCCACATATAATATAGGTTCTTTGGAGTTAATTAGCATAGATTTTAGCACTTCAGAAGCTCCATTTGCTATGTTATGGAGAAAATGGAGTTTTGTAAGGAACTTTGTTCAACAAGATTACTATCAAAACCAATTGGATAAAGAATGTATGTTAAAAGATTTCATTTTCTAAACTACTGAAAATTACAATTCGGTTGGGATCTACTGTTGCATCTGACAGTACGCCCTTCTATCTAATTTTCTAAGATGTGATATATATGATGTATCTTTCCTAACTCTTCTAATGTACAAAATTGTGAAAGGAAAAGGCTCAGATATTGGATTTGATTTTGTTTCACATGATAGAACTCATGGTGGAAAAGGTACCGGGAAATTCTCAACTTCAAATGTCACATGAAATAAAGAAGTCTTCTGGAAGTTTTTTTTTTTAACTGATTTCTTTTATTTATTTTATTTTATTTTCCTTTTTATTCTCTTAGTCAGTTATAGTATTGGCCATGTTTGCCATGACCCCTTTTTATTCTCCAGTAGTTGGAACACCTGTTCCTTTATTTTGGTTGTATAAATACATGTAAATCTGGTTCAACAAGCTATACATAATACATTCAACTATCTCATTCTTTATGGTATCCGAGCTATAGATCCTTAAGATCTCTTATTTTTCTACTCAATTTTCAATTTTGTTTTTCTGATACTCTCTCGCTATGGTTAACCCTAATTCAACCACCGAGGGAACTGATGATGCATCTTCCGGCAGTCAACCACCATCAACATTGAATCTGCTCATCCTTTATTCCTTCATCCCTCGGACTCACCTGGCACTATTCTTGTCAACACTATTTTCGATGGCAAGAGCTATGGTGGTTGGAGGAGAGCAGTCTTCATAGCTCTTTCTGCTAAGAACAAATTGGGTTTTGTGGATGGTTCAATCATAGAGCCATTGGTTTCAGATCCAACACACCAACTCTGGAATAGGTGTAATGACATAGTGATCTCCTGGCTTCTCAACTCTCTATCAAAAGACATTGCAGAGAGCGTCATGTACTCCAAAACTGCCAAGAGTATTTGGAAGGAGTTGGAGAACCGATTTGGTCAAAGCAATGGAGCTTTGCTCTATCAACTGCAAAAAGAACTAAGTGATTTAGTTCAAGGAAATTCCAACATAGCAGGATATTACATGAAGGTGAAAAGAATCTGGGATGAATTAGACAGCCTAGATACCTGCAATCATTGCTCTTGTGACTGTTCTTGTGGAGGTAAAGCCAAGGCATTCAAGTCTCAACAAGATAGCAGGCTCATTCAGTTCCTTATGGGATTAAATGAGACATATTCAGGTGTAAAGAGCAACATTCTTATGGTTTCTCCACTGCCCAGTGTTAACCATGCTTATTCCATTCTGATCCAGGATGAGAAGCAAAGGGAGATGCATGTTGGACAGCGCTCCATTGAATCTGCCTTTATAGCCACAAGGCAACAAAATGAAAGTCACAAACCATTCAATGTAGACAGGAGAGGAGATTCTAATGCAAAGAGAAATCATCTCATTTGTTCTCAAAAAGGTTGGGCAATCTTTTGACAAGTGCTACAGGATAATAGGTTTCCGTGTGGACTTCAAATTCACAAAAGGAAAGAGAATGCAATCTGGTAATGTTTATGGAAATGCAGCGAACATGAGTGACAATGAGGGAAGTCACTCTGTTCCTACTTTGGAGAAAGGGATCACTCAGGAACAATACAATCATCTTTGCCAATTGCTGCAACAGGTCAAACATGATTCTCAAGAGAAGATGAGTTCTGAGGTCACTGTGACTGCCAACTGTGCTGGTATTCCTAAACATTCTTTTCTTTCAAAATCTAATTCTGTTATATGGATATTAGATACAGGTGCATCAGAACACATGACATGTGACTTTAACCTTTTGTTCAATATTCAAACTCTTATCAAGCCTGTTTATGTAAATCTTCCTAATTCACAAAGAGTTAAAGTCGCTCAGGCTGGATGTGTGTTAATTCTGCCCAATTTCACTATCTCTAATGTCTTGTATCTTCCTAGTTTCAGATACAATCTGTTATCAGTTCATAGATTTTGTCAAAAGGCTGATTCTATACTCATTTTTTCTGCTTTTGGTGCAATCTTGCAGGCCCATTCAATGAAGAGGCCCATGGTTCTTGGTAGACAGAAGGAAGGGATTTATCTTCTACATTCACTCGAGCCTAGTACCAGCAACTTAAGCAGAATCAAGGACAATAGTCCATTTCCTGTTAGCAGTTTAAGTAGAATCAAGGACACTAGTCCATTTTTATTCAAATGTAATAGAACTAGTGATCAGTCTTTACATTTAGTTTCATGATCGGCTGTCAATTCAAATGATGTACTCATACAGCACTGTCGATTAGGGCATTTGCCTGTTTCTAATATGAGAAATATTTCCAACATCCCATATTTTTCTTCATTACTTGATCCATGTGAAATTTGTGCTAAGGCAAGACAAGTAAGATTACCTTTTCATTCCAGTTCCATTTCAACAAAAGAAATTTTCGAACTAATTCACATTGATGTCTGGGAACCCTATAAACTTTCTACTCATGATGGATATAAGTATTTCTTAACCATTGTTGATGACTTTAGTAGAGGAACTTGGACTTACCTCCTAAGTACTAAGTCTAATGCTTTTCCAATACTTAAACAATTCCTCACAATGATAGAAAGGCAATTTGATAAGAAAATTAAAATCATTAGGTCAGACAATGCCTTTGAACTAGGAAGCAGTTTTGAAACTTCCAGTTACCTCTCATCTAAGGGTATTATTTATCAAACTACCTGTGTATACTCTCCTCAACAAAATGGAGTAGTTGAGAGAAAGCACAAACATCTTTTGGAGACTTGTAGAGCTTTACTCTATCAATCTAAACTCCCTATGCATTTTTGGGGAGATTGTTTGCTCACGGCTACTCATCTCATAAATAGATTTCCTTCAAGGGAACTCAATTTTAAAACTCCCTATCAAGTTCTGTTTGGTGTCTCTCCTATTTATGAGAATCTCGAGGTTTTTGGTTGTCTTGCCTATGCATGCACTCATTCTCCACATAGAACCAAGCTAGAACCTAGATCTATACCTTGTGTTTTCCTGGGCTATCCAAGTGCAAAGAAAGGATACAAGTTGTTGAATCTTGAAACAAAGAAGGTTTTTATCTCTAGGGATGTCAAATTTCATGAAGCTATTTTTCTCTTCTCATCGACCCAACACAATCAACCTATTTTTCCTTCTGTTTCACCAAATAATCACGTATCCACTTTTGATGCAGCAACTTCAAACCATTCTACATTCCTTCCTACAAAAACTTTAGATCATACCTCACCTGCCTCTCATCATCTCACTCCTTCTAATGTTCGTTGTGATGAATCTTTCTCTTCTATTCCTTCTCATCCTGACATAATGGGAACACCTACTGAATCTGATCTTATCACTACTACTGCACCTACAATCAGGACATCTTCTAGAGTGCATAAAATGCCTGATTATCTACAGGACTATATGTGCAATTCTTTCTCACAGATTTCACAAATTCATGTTTGTCTGCTCCTATCATGCCTACTGTATTATCATTTTCAGCTTTATCCTCCTCCAATCAGTCCATGCTCAATTCTATTGCATATATTCCAGAACCTAGCTCTTATTTCCAAGCAACACTTCATACTGGTTGGAAGGAGGCAATGGCTAAGGAATTTGAGGCTCTAGAACTCAATAAGACCTGGGAGGTTGTTTCATTACCAAATGGGAAGAGGGCTTTGCCTTGCAAATGGGTTTACAAAGTGAAATACAAATCAGATGGATCATTGGAAAGGTATAAAGCTAGTTTAGTTATCAGGAGACACTCAAAGAGAGGGAATTGATTTTACTGAGACTTACTCACCGGTTGTTAAGATGACAACTATTAGATGCATTCTAGCCATGGCAGTAAAGCGAAACTGGGAAGTTTTTCAACTAGACGTTAATAATGCCTTTCTGCATGGAGAGTTACAGGAAGAGGTCTACAAGAAATGTCCTCCAGGTATGGACGCACCCTCACCCAATCATGTTTGCGTTTTGCGGAAGTCTCTCTATAGACTCCGACAAGCTTCAAGGCAATGGTACGCCAGATTCACCGCAGTTTTGAATTTCAAGGGATATTCCCACTCTCTAAATGATTATTCTTTATTTTTCAAGAAATCAGCACACAAAGTCACAATCATAGCTGTCTATGTGGACGACATACTAATTACAGGAAATGATTTACTGGAGCAAAGTGATGTAAAAACATTTCTCCACTCTGAGTTTCGCACCAAAGATCTGGGACTGGCCAATTTTTTCCTTGGAATGGAAATTTTGTGTGAAGCTGATGGATTAGTTTTGACACAAAAGAGGTTTACCTCAGAGTTGTTAGCTGAATATGGTTGTTTAGGAATGAAGCCAGCTTCATCACCACTTGACCCTTCACGCAAACTAAAAGCAGATGAAGGAGCTCTTTTGAATGATCCGACTTATTATCGGAAACTCCTAGGAAAATTGAATTTCCTATCTCACACCAGACCAGATCTCTCTTTTTCAGTTCAACTTCTTAGCCAGCATATGCAAGAACCTCGTCAATTCATTGTTTGCGTTACCTTTTGGGTGAACCCAATTTAGGACTTTTCATGAATTCAGGATCTTCTCTTCAGCTTATTGCATTTTGTGACTCCGACTGGGCATCTTGCCCAGAGTCTCGTCATTCTATCAGTGGGTATTATGTGAGTTTTGGTGGTTCCCCAATTTCATGGAAGTCGAAGAAACAATCACTGGTTTCCCTTTCTTCCGCTGAGGCAGTGTATAGGTCTATGAGGAGAGTCGTCGCGGAAATCACTTGGTTGGTACGGTTGTTCAATGATCTTTCTGTGACTCTCACCCTACCAATTGATTTGCACTCCAACAGTCAGGCAGCGATACATATCACTAAAAACCCAGTGTTCCACGAAAGAACTAAGCACGTCGACCTCGATTATCACTTTGTCCGGCAACAGTTCCTCGCTGGAATCATCTCCCTATCATATTTACCTTCCCAATCTCAAATAGCCGAACTCTTCACAAAGCCTCTTTCTAGGCCATCTCATCGATCTCTCGTCAGCAAGTTGGGTCTCACTTTGCGCCACTCTAACTTGAGTGGGGGTATTGGATTTGATTTTGTTTCACATGATGGAACTCATGGTGGAAAAGGTACCGAGAAATTCTCAACTTCAAATGTCACGTGAAATAAAGAAGTCTTCTGGAATTTTTTTAACAAATTTCTTTTATTTATTTTATTTTATTTTCCTTTTTATTTTCTTAGTCAGTTATAGTACTGGCCATGTTAGCCATGACCCCTTTTTATTCTCCAGTAGTTGGAACACATGTTCCTTTATTTTGGTTGTATAAATACATGTAAGTCTAGTTCAACAAGATATACAGAATACATTCTAACTATCTCATTCTTTATCAGATCATATTCAAGTGAGAAGTAAGATCAATGAACACATCCTCACTACAGGGAATTGTGACACCGCCCATTGGATGATCAAAACCAAATTCTTCCTCAGCTTGACTAAAAGTCTTGAAATAAAGTCCAACACATGGAAACCTCATTTTGTTTAAACTTTGAACTATGCCTAGAAGCACTGATATTCATAACAAACAACACATGGAAACCTCATTTTCTTGAAAATGGTAGTGTTAGAGACCAACTGGAAACATTTCTTGATTTTCAAGAATCAACAAGTTGTAGTCAGCATATCAACATTGTTGGTTCTATGATCAGGTTATGTGAGCATTTAATATTTTTTAAATTATGTTGAAGTGTAGTACTAATCCCTTTGTTTCACTCACTTCAGAAGTTAGGGATAATTGCCTATGGTGCATTACTTCTTTTTGTCCGTTAGAATTTGGCTTAATTGCCATTCTTGATTAGTGATTCAATGTTGAGAACGTTGAGGTTTTTGTTGACCACTTTGTGGTTTCTGACGGAACGTAAAATGGCCATAGATGACCATTACTTATCCATATTGAAATCTCATTATTCTTCCTCCATTATGCGTTGTAACATATGTAATCGGACATTTATCTTCACTATTTACTACCTCATTATCTTCCTATTCATTGCTAGGAATGCTTCCTCAACTAAAAATAGTGGTGGTTTTCATTTGTTTTAAACACAAGAAAATACAAAATGCATAAAAGTTTGTCAAAAGGAGAGTTCTTATTAGTTGAAGGGAGGTGTTCTTTTTGTGAAGCTTTGGACTCAACTCTTGTCCAGAGTTTGTTGAGTTACACTTTGTGATTAGGTTGTTGTATCTTGGAGGGGACAAGTCAAGAAGGATTACTGCTGAACCGGTGAAAAACATTTGTTGTAGTGGGCTTGAATCTCCTTAAAGAGAGCAAGATATCCGCGCCTCAGCCTGAAGATATTTTATTTTCAATTGTAATTTGTAATATTGTAATTTTGACTAAAAATTTTATGGAGATTCACAATGGCTACAATTGAAAAATCCACAGGGGAGATCTTAACAAGTCATTTCGGTAGCCCTTTCTCATTCATCACCATTGTAGCCATTTCAACAATGGGTCTATTTCTTCTTCTAGATAAATCATTTTGTTGAGGAGTGTATCCTGTTGTATGTTGCTTCTGAATGCCTTCATTTTTGTAATATTCTTCAAATTCTCGACTTGTTTATTCATCTTCTCTATCATTGCGAATTGTTTTGATGTTGCAGCCTTTTTGCTTATCAGCAAAGGTTTTAAATCTCTTGAATGTAGTAAATGCTTTTGAATTTTCTTTCAAGAAATAAACCCAAGTCATTCTTGAAAAATCATCAATAAAGATTTAAAATACCTTTGGCTATGCATAGATGGAGTCTTCATTGGTTTGCAAATATTTGTATGAATTAGTTTCAAAAGTACACTTGCTCTCCAAGACTTTTCTTTTGGAGAAGACTTTCTATGTTGCTTTCCCATTATACAACTTTCACATGAATCCACCTCAGTATGTATCTCAGGAAGGCCTTGCACCATGTATTTTTTCTTGATAAGTTTCAAATCATGAAAATTCAAGTAACAAAATCTTTTGTGCCAAAGCCATGAATCATCTACAACTTCATTTTTGAATGCATTGTAAATGAATGATTCTTTTTATCATCTTTACTTCAATAATGACCTGATTTGGTTCAATTTTATCATAAATCTTACAATAATTATCTCTCTTAACACAAAAGAATAACCATTTTTCATGAGTTTGACCAAAATTACTAAGCAAATTTTCTTCCAAGTCAGGAACATAAAGAACATCATGAATTTGCTTACCACTCGCTTTTATGTTGATCGAAATAGTACCTATACCTTTTTACATCAACTAAGGCTCCATTCTCCATTCTCTATTCTCACTTTAGTAGTGATGCCACTATTAATTGAGGGAAAAATCTTTTCATCTCCAATCATGTGATTGGTAAAATCTCTAATCAATATACTATTCATTGATTTTTGCTGAAGCATCAGATTGAGAAGCAAAATAAATATTTTCTTCCTTTTCTTCCTCCTTTCCTTCACAAAAATTTGCTTGCTCCGGTTGCTTGTGCCTGCAATCCTTCTCAATGTGGCAAAACTTTTTACAAAAGTTAAATTGGGGTTTGTTTTTATGCCAATATTTTTTTGCATTATGATTAGTCTTTTGCAAATATTACAAAAAAGACTGGTACTTTTCTTCAACCTTCTTAGAAGAACCATAATGATCCTGCTTCTTTTTTGGATTGTACTTCCTTTTTTGTTGATTTTTGAATTTTTTTGAGAATTCTCATTGGTTATTGACTGGAAAGTTGTTTCTTTGGGGTTAATCTTCACGGAAAAAAAAAATCTTCGTTTTTCATGTGTACGAAATAATCCAA
The DNA here is from genome assembly GCA_035578085.1 of Solanum pinnatisectum. NCBI lineage: Eukaryota > Viridiplantae > Streptophyta > Magnoliopsida > Solanales > Solanaceae > Solanum > Solanum pinnatisectum. The sequence goes on from CM069076.1 coordinate 30,950,408, forward strand.
CTAGCTATTTGATGGAAAGCTTAGAAAGATCTTCCATTTCCTCAGTGATAACAAGAATATACTAATACTTTTCTGTGACACTAATTTAAATCTTTCCCACAAATTGCTAGTCAGAAATTTTATCACCATGATTTCTCATTTCATTAATAATATTTATGACTCTTGGGCAATATTAATCTATTTTTCGGATTCTATCATCTTCAAATTTTGAAACTCTCTTCTAAAAGTTTGAAGATTTAGAGTGTGTACCTTTTCATCAACATACATCTTAGCTTCCATAGACTCCCAAGCTTGTTATGCAGTCTCACAAGTTATATTTTTTTTTGCAAAATATGCTCTTGAGGCTCCCATTTGAATTTTGTTCAAGGCTTTTGCATCTTGACAATACTTAGCCTCAATAATTTTCATCTCTGCTGCTATTAATTCACCATCGTCTTCTGGCTCTTCATAGCCATTTGCAACAATAGTCCACAAACCTTCAACTTTCTTATGCATTCTCAATCTTATCTTCTGGTATTCAAAGTCATTTCCATCAAAAAAATGGGGTAAGAACAACTAAAGAATCAAAACATTCATTTGTTTTGAATGCCATAATTGTTTCTTCACCTAACCCCAGATGAAGAATCAAAATTTTTTCTTGATACCAATTTGTTGGAAATATAGAAGGAGAATGTTTTTCTCAGAGAATGTCCAAGTTATATTAGGCAACTTAAGGTCACTTTAGATTCTTACCATCATCAACTATATTTTTATTTATACTACTCAAAATATCAATCAAAGGGCTTGCACAAATAACTAGATACATGTATTACAAACTCCTAAAAGACTTCTTGATAAACTAAGAGATAATATTGAAAGACTAAACATCAACAATAATATCCTTTTGAGTGCATTAATTTCAGCAATACCTTTCCAGTTCCTTGTAGAATTAGAATTCTCCTGTATTGCGATCCTTTAAGGAAATCTAGTGCACAAATGTTTGATATTTGTCAGTCTCCTTTTATGCTCTAAGGAATAGGTTTTATGATGATTTCCTCTGGCAATGTTTCTTGTATATTCACTTCTTCTTGGAGATCTATAGCGACTTGATTTTGGATACCTCTATCTTCTTTCATCACCATGTAAATGTCATGATTTTTAATATAAATACAAAGATCATTGTGTTTTAACAACTTTTAAAACACATTATATAAGAATATCTCTTTTGATTGATATTCCTTAATAATATAATTGTTGCTATATTATAATTAGTGGTGATAATAAATGTGGATAACCAATACCACTAAAGGCTTTTGCAACTCAAGAGGCAAAGACATTAACTTATTTACAATAAAATGTTTTGTGGCAATAAATATTACCACTAAATGTCTCTTTTATTATAGTCATCATCCATTACAACCTCAAGAACACTTCTCTAGTTTTGGTTCTTAGCATCATATGAGAGCTCTAGAGGTGTTTAGAGATGTCATTTTACCAAGGGACTTGGATCTCATGCAGTGACTTTTATTGTTTGTTCTATTTCATTTATAATCTCAGACTTCATATGTTAATATTCAAATTAAGACATGTTGTTGTCTCTAATTTAATAGTAGCTTATACTTGGCATTTTGCTGTTAGTTTATTTCTCTTATGTTAGTAATAACTGTTGGGTTTTAACGGTGTGAACCGAAAATGAAGGTTTGTGACTCTCCTGAAGAATTGTGACTATGCCGAAGGGTTGTGACCTTTATGAAAGGTTGTGTCATTTCTAAAGGGTTGTGACTGTTTGAAAGGTTGTCTTCTTTCCAAAAAGGTTGTGACCTTTACCCTTTGTTGGCTATAAATAGAGAGGTTTTCTCTCATTTTTCAATATCGAATTCTTCCCTTCTCTTGCATACATTTCTTACAAAACAAAATCGATCGATCATGTCTGTGTGTGTGATTCGTTGCTGTCATTTTGAGTTCGTTGAAATTATTGAAGTTTGAGGTACCACTACTTCTTTAATGGTTAATCCATTTTATCTTGGGAGGAATTAATCTACAACCTCGGGTACTTGAGGGGATTAAATTTCTTAAGGACACACAGTGGGTTCTGTGGACTCGGATAGTTCTTTTGTTTTTTCTTTTCATCTTTTATTATTTCTTGTTTGTTAATCTGAATATAGGAAATAACAAGCTTAAGAAATTTAATATTGGTATTTTCTGTGGTAAGGAAATTACTTCTATTTTCTGCGTTCTTTTTAAAAAGAAGAAAAAGAGAATTATTTTATCATATGATAAAAGAGATTTGGGATGAATTAGTACTACTTTAATATGTTCGAGTATATTTTTTGTAGTAAGTTTTTCTTGGATGGGTAAGATTATTTTTATTTTCTTCCCAAGTGTATTCAAGCATTGCACTCCTTCAGTTTTCTTTTCAATGAGAAAAGTTATTTTGTGCATTAAGGCTAAGATGAGCACTTTAATTTCCCCCCCCCCCCCCTATATTCTTGGTTTTATATAACTATGAGAAGAAGTAAATGAACAAATGTTGTCTCCTAACAATATTTGAACATGAGTTTAGTTTCTTGTTGAAATTAAATGTCTTCTTGAGGAAATAGGAATATGATGGGAGAAAAGGAAAAAAATTAGCAAGAAAAGTGACTTGCATGGAATTATTGTTCTGAGATAGAATATGATTCAATGAGAGTAAAATTCTATCTTTATTTCCCTTGATTATTATTTTCTTTTTCTATCTTTTATAAGTTATGAAATTTATTTCATAAATGTTAGGATAGAGTCATTATGTGATGATCTCAGAATATGTCTTTATTATTATTAATATGTATTCTGTTTAGAAGAGAAAAAAAACTTTTGTAGTTTTCTACTCCATGTGAAATTTGATTGTGTTTGACTTTTGGAGATTTTTTTTTTCTCCTTTGGTTTGAAGAATATAAGAACTTCATGAACAAATCAGATTGTGCATTGGTTTGAAGAATATAGAAACTTCACCAATTTGTTAAATACTCTGTTTGAATGAATATTCTGACTTGAAGAGTACAAAATCATCGTCAGGAATATTAAGGCTAAATGATTGAAAAAGATAAAATATTCATCGTTAGCTCGAAACAGTGTTGTATTTGAGGTTTCTGGAGATTAAAACTTTTTTGGTTTACAACTCTAAAGAATATTGAAACTGTTCATTCGGTTAACGATTAGAAGAATATAAAAACTTCATCGTTAAACTATAAACAAGTTGTATAAAGATTGAATCTTTATTGTTAGTATTCTAAATACTAAGTGGTTTGTCTATTTGTGACAAAAAGGGGAAATACTAGTGACATAAAATTAGTGGTTTTTGTGCCTGCAATGGGTGTTTATATGGATTAAATCTCCAAAAGAAGGCTTCGTGTTGCCAATGTGTAAGCATGGGAAAAAATATGTGGAAATAATTTCAAATACTTGAAAAATATTTTTGAAAACATATTTAAAATGTGGGGGGGTTCTTTACCTGTGATAAAGACAAAATTAGACTTACAATCTAATTTAAATTTGAAAGTACAAGATATGAAATTTAATGACAATCTTGTATTGTGTTAGACCCACAAAATTCTTAGAGTATATTTGATATTGTGGTCGGTGAGTCTCTCTTTATTAGTACATGATATGACTAGTATGAAACCACAAAATTATATTACTCATTGAAAAGAATTATATTCTTTGGTGAAGAAGTTTCACTTTAAATATTGTGATTTTTCATGAAAAGATATGCCTATTAAAATAAAAAAAAGAATTTATAGACATGAACATTGGTGAAAAATGATTTGTTATGTTTGTGTTGTAAAACAAACATTTGGGTCATATTGCGCTTATAACAAATTGAATGTTATGGAAAGGTCCTTCTGAAAAGGACATATGACAAGGTGTTGACTCTAAAACAATGTCTGTATTTGAGAAAGTTATAAAAAGTAAAGAACAAAATATTTGTGGGAAAAGGTTACCTCACAGAAGGTCTTTTCAAACTTAGTATTTCTGTTTGTTCTTACATGCTTGAATCAAATTGTTTATGACATAAATGCTTGGGACATGTCAACTACAAAACCTTGCAAAAACTGATCAACTTGGAAGTCAAGTATGTGTTGTTGAAAGGAATTTTAATACCTTAGAATTGATTTACACTGACATTTGTGATATGAAGTCAACACCATCTCATGGTGGGAAAAAGTGTTTCATAAATTTTATTGACAATTGCACTAGATATTGCTATGTTTATTTGTTGAATGGTAAGGATAAAGCAATATAAACATATAGGCAATATAAAACTGAAATTGAAAATCAGTTTGATATAAAAAAAAATTGTCATGATTAGAAGTAGTAGATGTGGAGAATATGAATCTTCTTTTGTAGAAATATATTTGGAAAATTGAATCATCCATCCAATTACTGCGCATTCTCACCTCAATCTAATGAAATTGTTGACAGCAAAAAATCGAACTTTGAAGGAAATGTTGAATGTCCTATTTATAAGTTCAGGTTTACACAAAATTTGTAGGGGGTGATATCATTATAGCAAAAGAGAACAATAGAACGTTTGTCTGTTCAAAAAGAGAGAAACAAAAAGTTTTGTTTGTTAGTAAAGATGCATGCCAAATGGTGTTAATACATGGAATGTACGAGCATGTAAAGGGAACACTGAACATAACCTGCAAGCTTGAACTGATAAAAGAAAACCATACTCACCTCAATTCAACTCAACTCAAGGATACTCAAACTCAGAAATACTCAACTCCGTTCAATGTAAAAGCAATAATAAAGATGCATTAAAGAAAAATTTTAAAACAATAGATAATAACTTAATGTATTTAAAACTACAATAACAACTCTTTAGTCTTATTTGGGAGATTCTTTAACCGACACATCACTATGAGCTATGTGATGATACATCGTCTCGCCCACGCTGCCAGAACTATCCTATACCTTGCCGGAGTATAAGACAATGTCACGCCCGAGCCTACACCTTGGGCGAGACTGGCACTCGAGAACCATTGTTAGTCCTAAGCAAACCCTTGGCCTGGCTTAACTCTTAGTAGAAGACTTAATTAACATGGAATAGTCTCAATAGATAAACTCATGTAATAAACTCAGAATGTCTTAAAAAAACATTCAACTAGCCAAAAAGGCAACTCAAGTCTTAGAACAAAACAAATGAAATGAACAAGACTCATGAACTAATGTCTATCTATCTATGAAGCCTCTAATAATAAGAGGGATGTCAGGATAAGACCCTCGATCATCCTTACAACTGAAATAATAGAAAAGTAAAAAAGGGATCCTCCGGAAGCAAGAAGGCTCACCAATAAACTATGGAACTCTACTGGATCAACGATGAGCTGGATGCTGATCCTGATTACCTATATTTGCATCATAAAAGATGCATGCAGGCCAAATGACATCAGTACATAGAATGTACAAGAATGTGAGGGGAAATCTAAACAAGACATAAGCTTGAACTGGGACTGAAGAAACAACTTAGCTCCTTTCAACTCAACTTACTCAACTCATTTCAGTATAAAGTAGTAGTAAAGATGCATTATAAAGGAAAGTTTTTAAAACAGTAGATAACAACTTCATGTATTTAAAAATACAATATACTCAGTTTGTATGCAAGAATATAAAATAAACTTTGTTTGTATATGAAAATACAAAATAAACTCTGTAAGAGATTCTCTAACCGATAACCATCACTATGAGTTATGTGATGATAAATTGTCTAGCTCATGCTGTCAAAACTATCCTATACTGCCGGGGTATAGAACCTACTACTAAGTAGATCCACTAGTATATGCTAAAAAGCATTAATGAATCATATAAAAAGTATGGCCCTTTTCTACCCACGTTGGTTACATGGTTTATGAGGACTTTGAGTTATTTGAACTCGTCCCCATATCAGTGCTCAATACTACTCCCAAAATGTAACTAGCTCATATGTTTAAAAACATAACTCTTTCTGTGGTTTGAGATTATTACTCAAAAATCATTCTCTTAAAAGAGATGGTACTCAAAACTACTCAAAAACTCTTTTAAAAATCGGTGTTTCCTCTCATCTTAAATGTGAAAACATTTGCTCTTTGGAATACTTAGTTCCATATATCATTTTGAAGAAAATGAACTCAACTCTACTCTTTATCTAACACAAATGCTCAAGTCTTAAAACAAGTTTAAAACGATTGTAAAAGACTTATTAAAATGACTCGGAAGAACTCTCTAGACTTGACTCTTTGCTCTACCTTGAATTTTAATTATGAATTTCAAGGTTATGATTCATGTTATGAACGATTTTTAGATGTTTAGAAGCAGTTTAGAGTGATTAGAATTAGTAGGGAGTAAAGGTATACTTTAGAAGAACTTAAACGGAGTAAACAACGAAAAATTCCGACGCATTGTTCTACTCGTTTTCTGATCCTAAAACACTTTTAATCAATTTATTTTCTCAAGATCTCATTAGATTCAATTACCCAATACAAGTGCACAATAATATAATAAAAAACAACTCTTAATCTCAATACACATCCTAAATCAGGAATGGAAACAATACTTCAAGAACACTTATCAAGAACTCAATCCTTCAACTTTTGATAACAAAATTATGCTGAAAATAACATGATTGACGTGTGGGTGAACGAACCCAACACTATGAGAACACATATACCTCTTAGGGATTAAGCCATTGGCGAAATAACCTTCGAATCGCAAGAAAACTTGATGAACGCTTGACATTTCTCCTTTCTCCTTTTCCTTGAACTCTCCTCAAAACCCTAAGCATATATGGGATTCGTAAAACTGATCCCAATTAGATTTGACCCCAAAATAATACCTAAAATCAAATTAATCTGATTGGGTAAGGAAAAGACCAAAATACCCCTCACTAATTTGGGTAACTTTCCTTATCTGGACATGAAGATTTGAAATGGCCATATCTCCCTCTACGAGCTCAAAATTTAGCAAACTCGGTGGTGTTGGAAAGATCAGAGGATTCCAATACCTTTCATTTGATATCTTATGGATCACCTAACTCGAAAGGTATGGTCGTTTGAAGTTGACCAAAAACTCATAACTTAGCATAACTTGCCAAATTTTATAATTTGGCTCTTTCCAAGTTGGTTCATTCTAAATTTTATCCTTTCTAAGGCGGGATGTTACAGACATCCTCAACTAAGTGGATCCACTAAGCTATATTTTAAAAGCACTAAGGAATCATCTAAAAAGTATGACCCTTTTACCCACATTAGCATACATGATTTATGAGGACTTTGAGTTGTCTAAACTCGTCCCTATATCGGTGCTCAATACTACTCCCAATAATATTACTCATGCTCATATGCTTAATAACATTTCCTCATCCTCAAACTTTTAGATTATTACTCAAAAAGTTCTCATAAAAGAGATTATACTCAAAAACTCCTCATGAACTCATTTGAAAATCAAGGTTTCCTCCTCATTTTTAAATGTAAAAACATTTATTCTTTGAAATACTTAGTTTTCATATATTCATTTTGAAAAATGAAACTCAACTCTCCTCATTGTCATGCTCAAGTACTCAAGTCTTAAAATAAGTTTTAAAGTTTGCAAAAGCCTTCTCAAATGACTCAAAAAGACTTCCTCAAACTTTACTCTTAACTCTATCTTGAATTTGAATTATGAATTCAAGAGTTATGACTTGGATATGCATAATTTCTCAAAGATTAATGAAGATTTTAAATGTGGATATCAAGTAGAGAACATAGGTACGATTCGAGGGAACACACGCTGAAAGAAGGACAATTGGTAGGGGACCCGGAGACCCTGACGCACTAAGTGGTGCGGGGCGCCAGCCCCTAAACTACTGAAGGTGGTTTGGGGCGCACTAAGGGGCATGGTGCGCCAGGCCCCAAATTGCTGGAAGTGGTTTAGGACGCACTGATTTGCGCGGCACCCCACCCTATGCCCAGATTTTGACGAATTTTTTTACCTCAATTTCATGTCTAACTTGCCTAGAATCGAACGATTTTGCTCAAACTCTTTTGTATTCTCAGACCCAACATAATTACAGCGAAATCCACTGAAAATTACTCAAGAATAATACTCAAACACAAGATCCTTATATCAAGAACTTCAACAGAACCTCATATTCAAAGAATGAAGCACAAAACCTCAAGAACTCAAATCATTCAACCTCAAGAACAAAATTATGGATGAAAATCACATGGTTGGCATGTGGGTAAACGAACCCAACATTATGGAAACTTACATACCTCGTTAAGATTGAATCGTTGGCGAAATCCCTCGATGATTACAAGAAAATCTTGAACGCTTGAATCTTTTGTCCCCTTTTCTCTTCTTGTACTTATTTCCAAAACCCGAAGCGTATTTTTGAATTGTGAAAACTGATTTCAATCAGTTTAGACCCCTTTTTGGCTGAAAAAAATGCTTAAAGTTAATGGGGTAAGGAAAAGACCAAAATACCCCTCCTTAATTCAGATGAAGTTTCCTTAATCAGACATACTGAACTCAAAAGGGCATATCTCCCTCATCCGAACTCAGAATTTAGCAAACTCGGTGGCGTTGGAAAGAGGATGCACATATATTTCATTTAATAACTTATGGGCCACCTAACTCATCTTGTACTGAAAGTTATGGTCATTTGTAGTTGACTCGAAACTCACAATTGATGTATAACTTGAAAAATTCTCAATTTAGCTCTTTCCAATTTAGTTCTTTCTCAAATTAGCCCTTTCTAAGACGGATGTGTTACAATTATGGCAGCTTGAATCACTACCATATATGCAATATCGAAGGATCTTTAGTAGGGTCAACTTTATTATTTGATATATGTAGGAAAGTGTAATGACCCAGAAGGTCATTTTTGGAAATTTTCATAATTATTGTTTTACCCATCACAATAGTTGCCCTGAGTCAATTCTTGATCAGGCAGTGAAGTTGGAGTTAATTGACGGATATTTATTAAATAATTAATTTATTTGATAATAATGGGTTGAGTCTGAAATTTATTTAATATTGCAAATTCTTTTGTGAATGTTCAATATGGATCGTCATATATATCTCTTATTCACGAAAACCTATGAAGATGGTCAATGAAAAATTTTATTCGTTAAATGCAATAATGTATATATTTATTTCAATTTGATGATTTTCAATCATGTAATTAGTCTTATCCCACCAATATTACCTTATAGAAAATATTTGCTTTGTATTTTTCTTGTCATCTAACAAGATTTGCTCATTAAATTGTTTAGATATCATATGAACATGTGAAGAGAACAACTACATTTTATATATTCACATATTTCACATTTGTTGTGAGTTTTTTTTTTTTTTTTTAAAAATCCTATACTATTTCTCCTATATAACAATAGATTGACTTTTCACCCACATAACACTAAATTTTTTACAAAACAGAATAAAATATTAAAAAATTAAAAATAAAAACGAAAAATACTAAAATATTATAAAGGGTTAAAAAAACAAACGTTTTTATCCCCTAAAATTCTCTCTTTTTTAAATTTTCATCCTAAAATATCTATTCTCAATATTTTTACAGATTCTCTTTTTCTCTCTCCACCTTTTTTTTCTGAATTTTTTTCTCTCCCCTTTTCTCATTTCTTTCTCTTCACGTATCTTTCTCCTTTCTTTTTATTTTTACCATTTTTACCCCATTTTATTTGTTGAAAATTTTCTTTGTTCTTTTTAATTTCTCTCCCTTCATTTTTTTTGTTTAAATCATTTTTACACCAATGTAGATTTGAATACATAATAAAAAATTAACTTTAATAATTTATTTGGTTATAATTTGGTATAGTTCATTCATTATATTAAAATTGAATTATATTAACTTGAAATTGACACCAAGGTTAAATCATATTGTACACCATGTAAATTAATTTGATGATACTAAAAAGTTGGTACATACTTGATTAGATTATGGTGTTACATATTATAGGGTTATAACATATAACTAAAATTAATTTTACCATCAATTATAAATCAATATCTTTTATATTTCTAAATCAACATATCACAAAAAATTAGTCATACCATACATCAAAATATGTACAGTATAACATATTGCAACTTTAAATCAATCAATAATCATTATCTTTTAACCAACAAATCCACCAATTATTTTTAATTGTTATAATTATTAAAATTTGAACTTGACACAAAGGTTACACCACATTGTACACAATGCAAATTAGCTTGATGATACTAAAAGGTGGTATATACTATGGTATTATGCAGTGTAAAGTTGGAACATATAGCTAAAAATCAACCTTACCATCAATTATAAATCAATTTCTTTCATAGTTCTAAATCAACATATCACCAAAAATTAGCAACACCATCCATCAAATTTAAACCAACAGATTACCAATATTTTAACTATATCATCCATCAAAATATATGCACTAAAATATATCACAGTTAAAAACCAACAAATCACCAATTATTGTACCAGATCAGCCACCAAAAGTATATTCCTCAATACATATCACTATTTAAAATAACATATCATCAACAATTGTACCAAATCGGTCACCAAAGTGTATACACCAAAATATTTTTGCGTTTGAAAATTATTCCGATAATTTATGGACCACACGATACAGTTCATGTTCACTATCATGCATATCTTTTTCGAATTAACAGTTGTAACTTTTTCTCATTATCTTTTTTTTTTTTTTTTTTTTTCCTGCCGATTTGGAGGTAAACAATGACATAATTTTTGGAGGTAAATAATGATATAATTTATACTAACTTCTTTCTCCTTACCTTTTTTTGGCGAATTAGTTGTAACAGAAAAAGAAATTTTACTATTGATTGCATGAATTGCTCTTTCATATTCACTTATGGAGAATAGAGTGAATGCATTCAACTCAAAACGTAATTTAGAATATACAATTGAGTTGTTAATATTGCATCGAAGTCTTGACCTAAGGCTCTTTCTAGGGATAGAATCCATGGAATTTTTCATAGAAAAAATATCACAAAAACAATTTGTGTTCTTGATTTAGATGTGATTGAAAAAAAGAAGAAGCAAGAATAAAAAAGAACCAAAAATAATATCAAGAATAGAAGTTTTACCTAGATACTAACAATGGGAAAGATGAGAGAGTAATACCATAGAGAATATTTTTGTGATTGATCTGAATAATGGAGAGAGAAAAAAAAAGATCTTGTTATGAGTCCCAAAAAATAAGCACACTAACCTAAAAAAATAAAATAAAAACGTGTATTATTTAAAAGTGATATATTTGTAATTAAAAACTTAGTTCTGTAAATAAAAAAGGGTATGTTTTATATTGTAAATTAAAATCTTAAACATAATGGTCTTGTAATTTTTCCTAATGGAATAAATAATAAAAATTACTAATATAAACTTCAATTGGCATTATTACAATTCATATGGACTTTTCTTTGTCTAAAATACTAAAATATTAAGAAATATTAAATAAGTAAAATAGAAGGACAATGTTTATATAGTAATAACTATTTTGAAGCAAACTTCCTAAGAGTCTAAATCATATAAGTAGCATTAATAAATAAAGTCATTCATTTGTCTTGAGCATCAAAAACAAATCGTGACAATTCACTAAATTTTGGAAAAGATATTCAGAAGCATATATCTACATCACAAGAGAAATTGTTATAAAAAACAAATGAATTTAGACTACATCATTGGAACGTTACATACTAATGTATATATTAAGTAAAAAAATAATTATTATATCATCAAAATTATTTTCCTCAAGTACTCGAGGTTATGAAATATATCCTTTTAGGATAGAACGACTTACGTCATCAGAATAGTGGTACCTCATATTCCGCAAAATTTTGAACTCACTCAACGACAATAAATCACACAAAAAAATTTAAAATGTAAGAAGAAGAAGAGTAGAAGATTAAAAAAAATTGTGGTTGAAAAATGAGAGGAAGCCCCTCTATTTATAGTCAACAAAGAATAGTATGAACAAATATTTTTTATGTCTTATCTGAAATGTCATGAACTTTTCGAGAAGTTACAACCCTTTGGAAAAGTCACAACTCATTGAAAAGGTCACAACTCTTTGGAAAAGTCACAACTTATTGAAAAAGTCACAACTCTTTGGAAAAGTCACAACTCATCGAAAAATCACATCCCTTCGAAAAAAATCACAACTCATCGAAAAAGTCACAACCTAAGTTAGGAATATTATAGTAATTTAACATTCAAGTTAGGAGTTCATGCTTTTAAGATTATATATATATAAAATAAGTTAGTAGAGTTTGTCACTTTTAGTACATAATTAATTTAAAAAAGAGAAAAAAATGGAGGACAAAAACATGCTTGGGCGGAAGAACGGAAGAGGAAATGATCGACAAATTGGGTAAATCAACTACGCCTCTAAATCTTTTTTTGGTATATATGAATTTGGTCTTATTAATATACTAGTAAAATTACCCGCGCTTTGCGCAGGAATTTAATATCACAAAATTTATAAAATAATACTTAAAACCTATCATTAATTAAAACTAAAACACTATATTATCTTACATACAAGACTACGTAGAATTTAATATCACAGAATTTTTAAAATAATATTTAAAACCTATCGGTCATTAAAACTAAAACACAATATTATCTTACATACAAGACTACGTAGTAACGAACATTAATAATGTAAAGGAAAATGATAATTATAACATCTTTTCATCTATCCTTCAATCAATCATCTTTAATTTGATTTTAAATTTATCCTTTTTCCTCCGGGAAGTGTTACTATTTGATATTTTTGGGAAATTTGATGAACAACAACATGAGATATTAAATTTTCTAATAAATAAATAATCTTTATCTGTACTAACAAATACTTATAACAATAACTTTGTAGAAACATAAACAACAAAGTTTAAAACATGTACTCAAAAACAACAATTAATATCATAAGCATAAATTAATGAATGTAAAAAAATATACCAGGATCTATAACAATAGAATGAAACAGAAAGGAAAAAATTGAGTCCAATGAATGCAAAGTGTCCCCTTAAGGAAATCATTCCCCTCTAGTACCTGAGGTTTAAGGAATAGATTGTCTCATGATGGAACTATTCTATTCACAAGTGTATTAATACAAAAATAATGGTGTCGGTGAGCCACTCAACATGAGCAAAGTACACGAATATTTAATTGTGCAGAAGCAGAAAAAATTCAAAATTTTTGTTGTTTTAAAATGAGAGGAAATCTCTCTATTTATAGACAACAAAGGGTAGTGTGAAAAAAAAATACTTATTGTGCCTTATCAGAAAAGTCACAACTCTTTCAAAAACTTACAATCCTTCGGAGAGGTCACAACCTTTCATAAAAATCACAATTTTTCATAAAAGTCGCAACTCTTCATAAAAGTCGCAACTCTCCATAAAAGTCACAACTTTTCATAAAAGTCACATCTTTTCATGAAAGGGAAAGACTATTTTTGGAAATAAATAAATTTAAAAAGAAATTCTAGCTTGTGGTGACGCCAGATAGGCGCGGGCCTAGGGTTCTCTTTTATATAAATATATGATTTATATTATGGGTAAAGAGAAGGTAGTTACTGACTTAGAGTTACAAATTGTTGTTGTTGTTGTTATCATCATTATTATCATTATTGTTATCATTATTATTATCATTATCATCATTATCGTTGTTGTTGTTGTTGTTGTTGTTGTTGTTGTTATTATTATTATTATTATTATCATTAGGGTTCTCTTTTATATAAATATATGATTTATATTATGGGTAAAGAGAAGGTAGTTACTGACTTAGAGTTACAAATTGTTGTTGTCGTTGTCGTCGTCGTCATCATCATCATCATTATTATTATCATTATCATCATTATTATTATTATTAATCATCATCATCATCATCATCATCATCATTATTATTATTCGGCTTAAGTCATCTGCGGCCCCTTAAAGTTGTCCGCATATTTCACTTGAACACCTTATCTTAGGCTTGTTCCAATTGAACACCTTTTTTAGTAAAAAAAAAAAAAAACACCTATTGAACATTTTTTAACAATCAACTAAAAATAGAAATGGTGTGTTATACACTTGCGACTGACGTGGCATTGTAACTAATAAAAAAAAGACATGTGGCATTGTCCCATAATAACAATTTAAAAATAAATTAGAAATTAAAATAAAATAAAAAGTATGTTTTCCGCCAAAAAAAAAAAAAACTTTCTTCCTCTTTTTTCTTCATTGCCAAAATAATCCACCCACCCCCGACTTCCGTCCTTCCGTATTTTCTTTTTTTGCCTGAACACACGCACAAACATTGACAACTAAAATTGTGTACATTCTGATAATCATCCTTATTCCACCTTTTTTCCTTTCCATTCTTAATTATATAAGAAAACAACTTCAGATTCATCTATGAAAATCATTAACAGTAAACTCTTTTGATCTTTTTGTGTTTTTACAGGTTATTTATTTCATTGATGTATTTTTCCGATGAAGTGAACAACGATGATGATATTGATGATAGCGGAATGATGCTAGAAAGAAAGAATGAATGAAGGATTATATGGGAAAGGGGCGTGTGGAGGGATGGTAGCAAAGGAATTTGGCCGATGAGGTTTAAATAATTTTGAATTGAGAATTTCAATTGGGGAAGATGAGTTGGAGAAGACAATTGGTTTTTTTTTTATAAAAAAATTATGTTCAGATTATGAATTTTCTTATGTTGATATGTCCATTTTTTATTGGTCAGCAAAAAAAAAAAAATTTGGCTTCACATGCGTACTTACAATTGTATTACACTTATAATGATATGTCATCAAAAAGTATTTAATAGGTACATGTTTTGAACGGTAGAGGTGTTCAATAGGAACAACCTCTAGTTGAGGTGTTTAAGTGAAATATGCGGACAACTTTAAGGGGCCGCAAATGACATCATCATCATCAATTTTTGGTTGCTATTAAAAGGTGATGATTGGCAATGATTAGTTATTAGAGAATCATTCATTATGCATTAGGATTAGGAATAAGGGGTGTTGTAATCATTTTGATAGTTAGGTACTCTGCTGAATATGTTTCGTAACTAGCCGTGTCCAGTTGTTATTTTCTTATAACCATATTATAATTTAAGTAAGTAACAGATGGTAAAGTATGTAAAGAAGTGGCACGATTACGGGCTGGATCATACACGGGATCAATAGGGGACATATGATGCATAGCAGACAATCTTCTAGCAGAAGAAAATGAATGTCTACTAAAAGGAATATCATTGAACTGCATACAAATCCTACCATCCGGATTTTGAATTATATGAGAATACTCAGAAATTAGTGACTGCATCCGCCATCTAATTTATAGGAATTACTGATTTCAAAGTCCAAGTAGTCCGAAAATTAATTTCTTCCCATTTTATAAGTCGTCTAGTAGTGACCTTATATCTAGTAAAATTAGTTTCTACTAAAATTGTTTCAGCAGATGTATCATATAACTTACATCGGGGATTTAACATAGAAAGCAATTTGAAATAAATTCTATAAGACAGGCAAATTAACTCAGAACCATGTGCATAATTATAACCATGCGTTTTAACATTCAAAGTTAAGGCATCAAGAATATTAGCATCAGTTAAAGATAACTGTAAATTTGGCTGAGTATTAAAATAAACTGGACCATATGCCACAGTATATTCAATCGAACCCATTAAAGATTGTCTAAAATTCAAATTTCTAGAATCTCGTAAAGCAACTAAAAATGTCTCCGATAACCCTTTAAGAGTTAAAGGCTTAAAAGCAATTTGTATCATACCAATATGTAAGAAATTATACTACAATTTATACAAGTCAATATCTCATTTATTTAATAGACGAATAGTCTGTTCTGACGAATTTAACGCCAAAGATTGTTCAGTAGTTTTAATCAATTGTTTATTAGAGATTTTATCAAATCAACCATACACATAAATGGTTTTTATATTAATTTTTGGAATTGTCCATTTGTTTTACAAATCAAGGTTTTGAGGTATATCTACCTCTTCTAATCAATTACTTTTCTTACTCGTTTCTCCAAGATCCATGAAGAAAAAGATCATATCTATGTCGTATACTTCACATCAATCTCATATTTACCATGAAAGTTCCTAGGCTCTGATACCAATGAAATCAGGATCTCAGATGACGGGCAGTAGTCCGTGGGAAGTTTAAATTATTAATCTCATTGATGCTAACTACCGCAACATCTTCTTCAATAAACTTCTGAAAAGCAGTAAACGTAATACCAGTAGTATTAGGTAAGATGAACGATGATTGAGGTGGATACACAACTTTAATTACCAGTTCCATCTTTATAAGATCGTTCAAGAACGTTAATGAATAAAGGAAAATAAGTGATTATAAACCAAGGCACAAAAGACATAATTTGATTATGAAGAGCACATGTTTCATAAAATTCTTGAGAAATATTATTCAAGTCATCGTCACGATAAGTGTCAAAAAACCAAATTTTGAACTGATTTCATTTATCACTTAAAAATTCATTTTGAATGTACTTTCTTGCCAGGGAACCTGGGCTAAAATCTATTTGGTGTACATCCATCATCAAGTATTATTAAGGTCAAAGTCCATTTCAGACTGAGAAGGAATATCTTTATCAGAAATATCAGAAGCAATATCATATGCATCCACAATATTTAATCGAGGATTTATCTTTATTTTATTAACAATTCTATCACTTTGATCCGCAGGTATAACAGATAGTAAAGTACGTAAAGAAGTGGCACGATTACGGGCTGGATCATACACGAGATTAATAGGAGACATATGATGCATAGCAGACAATCTTCTAGCAGAAGAAAATGAATGTCTACTAAATGTGCCCTTTAGTTACAAAATGACCTTATTTATAGAAAAGGAAAAGCATCTATCTACAGTGATGGGTCCCTATCAACGGGCCCTGCAACAGTATATCTACTGTAGATCCACAGTTTATCTACTGTTGATAGTGACCTTTAGCTGTTGGAGATAATCTTAACTCTTTTTCCTTATTTTTTTAATTCTCGAAGGAAATCTTCCACTTTCTTCTGCACATCTTTTGTGATTGGTTCACTCATTTGAGCTTCTTGCACATCGTCACAGATATCATCACTCGTCTCACTCCGTATAGAAGTGGCGGATTTGTCGTAATGAGTGATATTGAGGATTAGATTCCTTTTGACTTCATCCAGATAATTATTAATCATTTCTTCTTTATTTCTATCTTGATTGGAAATTCTTCTAGCTATTTGCTTAACGGAGCTATCTACTATTATCCCTTTACTTGGAGAAATACCATATTCATGGACCTTTAGGGAAATTAGATCCAGGAGTTCTTGTCCATATAATGACTTGGTTTTGGGATCCCGTTTCATTAATTTCTCCCAAAAATTATTGTAATAGGTCCGATATAAACAAGGAATCTGTTCGTCGGTAAATTCGATTTCCGGTGTCCATTTATGGATCCACGGGATAGAGAATTCTATAAAGAAATAAATTTGTTCAATCTAGTCCATATAGTAGATATGATCTGCGTGATATAACATATTAAGGTCTGGGGAGACCTTAACCCATTCTTTATATAATTTTGAAAAAGGGTCTGGTAAAATCTTTACCGTTGGGCCGTGGTATGACCACCAGTTTAAGAACCAATTTGGGATCGGTTCGGCAAATATCTTTGAACAAACCTTTATGAACCAAGTATGTTTATGCCGCTCATTATTGTAATAGAGAACTTTGCTGAAAGCATTAATATAGTCCCAATAAGTGAAATTTGTAGGGACCTTATTAAGACTGATCTGCCTTTCTTTCATTGAGGAAATACCCCAATCTTCAATGGATATAATCTATTTGATAATCATTTTGGAGAAGTTATAAACATTCTCGCTAGTATTATAACCTGAGAAATGTTGGAATTCAACGCTTCCTGTATTCATTAGAATAGTCTCATAATATGATCGGGTTTTGTATGACTCACCCGGGAAATATAAACCATTAATCAAATAACGTTGGAATACTCTCCAAGGTTCTACCTTTCTTTGTATCTCAGAGTTTTCCAAAAGAAATATTATTTCTTTCTTTGCTACCTTTTCATAAGACTTGATATCATCAATGTCTTCTTTTGCAATGGATGCAAAGGTATCACCTTTCTTTTGAGACAGATATTCCTGTAACTGTGCATATAACGGATTATTTTCTGGAATATCGTCCAGATGTATAGAAGAAGCTTCTTTTGAAGAGCTCTTTAAGTTAACCAAGATCATCCCTCCTCTTTGTATAATAGGAGGATTAGATGACGAGGATCCGTATGACGATCCTGACGAGACTGAGGATGATCTTTCTCTTCCTCTGGTATAACCCCCTCTTTCTCTGACCTTGGTCACCCAAGGAGGATCCATCCTACAAAAAAAAACATTTAGTTTTATTCAACGTCATAATAATCACTATAAAAATCAATGAGTTCTTCACAAAAACAAATTTCTGAAATGATGTCTCTCATCATGTCATCTATAATTTTGTATATAATTATTTCTTGTACATCTCTATTAAGAGGTACAGCCTTTATGATAGTAATCAAAATTTTATCTGAGAGTAAAGAAGATAAAAATCCCATTAAGATGATAGGTATTCTCTGGATAAGAAATCTGGAAGAGAGTTGTCACTCCCCTTTTTATAATGAATATCAAAATCAAAAGGAGCTAACTAGGCCTGCCACCTAGCAAACATTAATTTTGAAGCATCGTGTTTGAAATCTTTATCAAACATATATTTTATGAATTGAGCATCAGTTTTTATCAAAAACTTTTGATTGTAGAAATCATCCTGAAATTTCAATACACATTTAACAATGGTTAGCATTTCATGAGCTACCGTAGTGTATTTTTTCTGAGCATCGCTCCATTTTCCTGAATGAAATCTAATCAAATATTCAGTTTTATCATGAGGATTAATCTGTTTTAAAATCCCACTATAACCAATATTAGATGCATTGATTTCAACAATTTTTTGCCAAGTCGGGTTAGCAAGAGTTAAGCAAGGTAAAGATTAAACACGAAGTTTGATATTCTTTACCAAAGTGGTATGACTATCAGTCCAAAGCGATTTATGGTCCTTTTTTAACCTGAAAAATTTAAATTTTTAAAGAACATTCTTATAGAACGGCTTCGTTAGAACAGACTATTCGTCTATTAAATAAATGAGATTATTATTAGTATTATTATTATTATTATTATTATTATTATTATTATTATTATTATTATTATTATTATCTTTTATCAATTGTTGGCTCCTATTAAAAGGTGATGATTGTTATTAGAGAATCAATCATTATGCATTAGGATTAGGAATAAGGGGTGTTGTAATCATTCTGATAGTTAGGTACTCTACTGAATATGTGCCGTAACTAGCCGTGTCCAATTGTTATTTTCTTATAACCATATTATAATTGAAGTTTTGCTATATTGAGATAAATAATTGAATATTAGGTGTATTGTATTATATGACTATTATTAGATTTATGGAATTTTTGGAAATTAAGACTTAACCCTAGAATTTGGAAAATATAAGAGTTGACATGTTAATGGGTATCAAGATAAGGAACTTGATTATAGATTATGGTGAGTTTTTTTGGGTTTATGCTAGAAATATAGTAATATGAGTATTGTCTATTTCAAAATATTATCATGGTTATTTATTTGGATAGATTGTATTGATTTGGAAGCCCAACGAAAAAAGGATGGCTCAAGTCTCGGACTAATTGTTCGATTGTTTGAAGCAGTGGATTCTTCAACCCTTATTAAGTGTATAGAATCATGTATTTCCTTGTGGTATGTGTTGGAGAGTAATTGAGACTTGGTGATGGGTTGACTTGTCCATATTGAATAATTCTATTGATGAAAAAGGGTAATAAAATACAATCTGATTGTTGAGAATAGTTTGAAAGGCTTATTGATTCATTGTTGATGTTGTATTATGATTGTGTTGTTGTGAATTGGGCATTGTTATGAAAATGGTCATCTCCTCATTATTTGTCTGAACATGCCATTTTCATTGGTTCTGAGAGATGGTTGTTGTCACACCCCTAGCCTACACCGTAGGTGTAATTGGCACTAGAGAATCATTGCTGGTTACCAAGCAAACCATTGACCTGACTATATGACTTACATGACAATAAACAATATGTGGAAGCTTAAGTAGGTGGAAAATTAGACATTTAAGAAAGTCTTAAAATACTGTCTTTGCAAAATTCTTAACATGATCCATGAGTTAAACAAAAACATCTTGAGAAGAACAATGGAAAAGATCCTACTTAATCGGTCTACAAAGCCTCTAACAATGTGACATGGATGTCTTGACAAGACCCACGACACCTCCTAAAGCTACTAACTAAAATGAAATGGAGTCCCATGAAAGCAAGGAGGCCTCACCAAATGTTGTATGCGAGTGGATAATGATCTCAACGAATCGCTTGTTGATGATCCTGAATATGTGTAACTGCATCATGAATCGATGCAGGTAGAATGACGTTAGCACTTTGAATGTACTGGTACGTGAAAAGGTTAGAGTAAACAATAAACTGGCTTGAAGGACTGAAACAACATAACTGAATCAATACATGTTTATGAAATGAAAATCATTTAAGCTTTACAACATCATATACAAATAAACAACATGAAAATAATATACTTTACTTGTGGGAAGTTTCTCTAACCGACAACCATTAGCAATGATACATTGACATGTGGGTGAATGAACCAAACACTATAGAAACTTACATACCTCGTTAGGATTGTATCCTTGGCGAAATCCCTCGACGATTGCAAGAAAATCTTGAACGCTTGAATCTTTTCTCCCCTTTTCTCTTCTTGGACTTCTCTCTAAAACCCTAAGTGTATTTCAGAATTGTGAAAACTGATTTCAATCAAATTAGACCCCTATTTGGGTGAAAATTCTTAAAGTTAATGGGGTAAGGAAAAGGCAAAAATACCCTCCTTAATTCGGATGAACTTTTCCTTAATCAGGTAGGCTGAACTCAAATGGGCATATCTCCCTCATCCGAACTTGGAATTTAGCAAATTCAGTGGCGTTGGAAAGAGGACTCAAAGATATTTCATTTGATAGCTTATGGGACACCTAACTCACCCTGTACTGAAAGTTATGGTCGTTTGAAGTTGACCCAAAACTCACAATTAAATTCTAACTTGAAAATTCACAATTTATCTCTTTCTAATTTAGTTCTTTCTCAAGTTAGCCCTTTCTAAGACAGAAGTGTTACAATATCTCCCCCTTGGGAACATTCGTCCTCGAACGAGATCACTCTAATTAGAACTAAGGGTGGCAACATCTAACACCCAGCTCAAACACCCAACATGCAATTTAACACAATATAACATATCAATTAAAAGAGTGTTTTACTAAAATCATTACCTTAGTCTAGAATTTCTCCAGAAGAAAAGAGATGTGGGTATCTCTTCTTCATATCCTCCTCAGCCTCCCAAGTAGTTGTAATGGTCCGAAAGGTTATTTTTGGATATTTTCGTAAGGTTACCAATTTACCCTTCCTGATAGTTGCCCCGAATCAGTTTTGATCAGTTTGTGAAGTTGGTTTGAGATGTTTAGAGCTATTCATTTATTACGGTTGTTTAGTTGATGGGTGATTTTAAATAATTAATTTAGTTGGTGGTTAATAGTTCAAGTTCATAGTTTATTTAATACTTTATACCACTTAACCCAAATTTATTGAAATAAAGTAAGTAGGGTTTACTATTTCAGAGTCATTAATTAAGAAAAGAAAAAAAAAAAGAAAGAGGAACCGTGGCGGAAAACAACTACAGATGTTTCATATCCCTAAGGTCTGTATGCTATTCCCTTAGAAATATTTTTTTATCAATTATATTATTAAGCATATATATTAGGATGATTATAATATATTGGTTAGATATAGAATTAGAAGGATACAACGTGTTAGTTGGAAGTTATTAATGATAAAGGGTATAATTGAATTAATGACTACAAGTCATTTATATGCTTAGTTGAATTAAGTGCAGGAAATTGAAAGTTAGAATAAAGATGGCACTGGAAAGCGGTTATTTTGTTGTGGATTATTGGGAGGACATGCATTTTATTATTACTTTATGGGTTTAGTAATTAGAAGTTTTGGGGAGACAAATTTATAGCTAATGATTTCTCAATGATTAAGGGTGATGATCATTAGTAGTATATATGAGTAGATAATGAACTTTAGTTTTGTAATTTGCTTTCTGGTGGAGGGGCGTTAATGCCTTCTTAGTTTATTGTCGCTGCTTTCAATTTTTTTTAGGGTTCCATATTATAATTTATGTTTAAATAAATTAAGATAGGTAATTAAATATTATGTGTATTATATTACATGAATTATATTATATTTATGATATTTGGAGCAATTAAGACCTAACCCTAGGCTTGAATTTGAGAAATATGAGAGTTGATATATTGATTGGCGCCAAGATTAAGAACTTGATTACAAATTGAGTGAGTTTTTGAGTCTAGGCTAGACCTATAGTAGTATGAATGTTGTTAGTTTTTAAATCTTATTGTGATTATTTATTTGAATAGATTGTATTGATTTGAAAGCCCAACGAAAGGGGAAGACTCAAGTCCCGGAGTGATTGTTTGATTATTTGATGCAAGTGGATTTCTAAACCCTTGTTAAGTGTATGAAATTGTGTATTTCCTTGTGGTATGTGTTGGGGAGTAATGGGACTTGGTGATGGGTTGACTTGTCCATATAAAATAATTTTAATGATGGAAAAGAGGTAATAAAAAGGCAGTGTGATTAATTGTTGGTGTGTGATATGTTGAGAATGGTTTGAAAGGCTTATTGACTCATTGTTGATGTTGTTTCATGATTGTGTTGTTGTGAATTGTGCATTATTATGAAAATGATCATCTCCTCATTATTTATGTGAAAATATCTTTTGCATTGGTTTTGAGACATGGTTGTGATAAGTGTTATGTTAATTGAGGAAGAATAAGAAATGAAAAAGGATGTACTATTATCGAGGGACGTGTCGCAAGCCGCGATGAATACTATTATCGAGGGACGTGTTGCACGCCTCGATGGATACTATTATCGAGGGTCGTGTCGCACACCGCGACATGGACATATATGTCCCCTATAGGTCCCGAATTGGAGACAATGTGTGCGTATCGTTAGGTCAGACATGCATCACTATACTTGACACTGCATTTCATTGCATTACACATCTTTATCATTGGTGAACTTGATCTTGTGTGTTACTGATCTTGTGAGTGCCTTTATATGGAACTTGTGATTGATAAATATTGAGTTTGTTGTTAAGGATATGTAATTGTTAGAGTGTTTTCGTTGAGTTGTGTGCTATGTAAATTGTGAACTATTTGGTTGGGCTGATTTTAGGCAGGTTGTAGTTATGGAGGTTCGGTTGGGGTGTAAGGAGTACCTGTATTTTATTCCCTTAGCTTGTGTTTAGAAGTTTACTTGTTGAGTACCGTGTGGTTTGGTACTCACCCCTTGCTTCTACATTTTTGTAGGTTACGAGCCTGGATCTTTGTGATACTTCCTATTTTCTTCTTTTTCGAGGCTTCCTATGGAGATTTGTGAGGTAGTTGTTTGTCATCTCAGCGGACCTTCTTACTCATATTTATGATCTTGTTCTAATCTAGAAACAATGTCATTTGAGATGTAACAGCCCATAAATTTTTTCAAACTAAGACTCGAACCATCCTTTGTATTTTACCAAGGAATTTAAAATTTCGTAAGTGTTAATATCACTAGAAGTAATACTTTGAGTTCCAAGAAGAATTAAAGAGAGTTCATTCAAAGTCATTCCTAAGTTCCTTTAAGTTTTGGGTCAACTGCAAACTACCATAACTCTTAGTACAGGATGTGTTAGGTAGGCTAGCTGGTATCCAATGAAAGGTCTTTGAATTATCTTTCTAACACCACCAATTTTGCTAAGTTTCGAGTTTGTATGAGTGAGATATGCTCTTTTGAAGTCAGGCTGTCCAAATAAGTAAAGTTACTAGAAAATAGTAAGGGGTATTTTGGTCTTTTCTTTACCCAATCAGATTTGATTAATTTTTAGTAATGTTTTAAGGGTCTAATCCTATTAGGTTCAGTTTTATAATCCTAATATACGCCTAGGGTTTTAGTTGAGATTTCAAGAAGAGAAAAGAAGAGAAAAGAGGAGAAAAAAGGAAAGGATCAAGGTGTTCGTCAAAGTTCTTGAGTTCTCTTGCGGATTTTCGCCATGGATTTAATCCCTAAGAGGTATGTAAGCTTCTATAGTGTTGGATTTGTTCACCCACACGCCAAACATGTTAATTTCAGCGTTAAATTCGTCCTAAAAGATTGAGACTTTGATTTTCTTGAGTTGTATTCTTGAATTGCTTTCGTTCTTGAATTTGGGATGAGATTGAGGAGTTATTGAGAGTGTAAGGTCGATTTTAGAGTTGTGTTTTGATTATATTCTTGTGTACATATGTTGGGTATCTAAATCTAAACAGGAATTGAGAAAAAGAATTGAATTTAGGCGAATTGGGTTAGAAAATGAAGAAGGAACAAGTCGGGCAAATCTGGGTACTAGGTCCGCGTCGTGGACCTGTTCCTCAGAATTGACAAAGTTGTCTTCGCATCGCGGAGCGGTCACGGACGGTTCTGCCTCAAAATTTATTTCATGACCAAAGAATTAAATGCATGTCCGCGTTGCGGACTTGCTTCCAAATAGTGATTTCTTGATCATTTTTCACGTTTAACTATCTAAAACCACTCCTAAACATCATGAGATCCTTCCTATCACAAATCAAAACCTTGAATTCATAAATCAAATTTAAGGTAGAGTTGGGAGTCAATTTTTGAGAGTTCTTTCAAGCATTTTTGAGAAAGTCCCTTTGAGTCTTTTTGAAGAGTCTTCTACAATTTCTAATAACTTGTTTCAAGACTCGAGCAAGTGAGTATGAGAATGAGGAGAATGTATTCATGAGTCTACTTTATCATTATGAGATCCTTCATATCATGAACCATAACTCTTGAATTCATACTTCACATTGAAGAGAGAGTTAAGAATAAAGTTCAAGGAAGCCTTTGAGTTCAATTGTGAATCCTTTGAGATCCATCATCGATTTGAGTTAAGTTTTGAGTAAGTAAGTATGAGAATGAGAAGAGTCATATACATGAGTTCCTTATTGATATTTTTACCCTTGAGTCGAGTCGTTCATGCCCATAACTTCCGCATGAACTCCATCAGTTGAGTACCTTTGAGAGGAGTAGTATCTTCAAGTCCTAAGACTTGAGTATTGAGTTCTTAATCCCTTTGAGATTATATTTCTAATCATGGGACTATTATATGTTACCCATGAAGTCCTTGAGTTGAATTGTTCAAGCCCATAATTCCACACGATCCCTATGAGTCGAACAGACTTGAGATGACAAGTATCTTTGAGTCCTTGAGTTGAGTAGTTCATGCTCATAATTCTGCATGAACCCTCTGGGTTGATCATTCTTGAAATGAGTAGTAATATTGAAGTTCTTGATTTCCAAGTATTAAGTTCTATCTATAGTTATTGAAAACCTTGCATTGAGTCATTCACGTCCATAATTCGGCATGAACCATATTTTAAGAAGTCTTTTACAAACGTTTTAACTTTGTTTTAAGACTTAAGCTTAGAGTTGAGTAAAGAGTAAGAGTAAAGTTCATTTCTTCAAAGATTATACAGGAACTAAGTATTCCCAAGGGTTAAAATGTTTTCACATTTGACAAGAGAGAAAACTGAGATTTCCAAAATAGTTTTGAGCAGTTAGAGTACCATCCGAGTAATAATCTCATACCTTGAGTTGAGTAAGTTGAGAAGAGGTAAGTATGTTTCCCTTTTTATCAAGTTGCAAGCTTATGTTATGCATTAGCATTCCCCTTACATGCTCGTACATTCCATGTACTGAGCGATTTGGCCTGCATCCTTTCATGATACAGATTCAGGTATCGGGATCATCAACAAGAGCTTCGTTGATACCACATGGTGTTCGAGTTAGCTATGGTGAGCCTCCTTACTTTCAGAGGATTTCATTTACCTTTCAGTTATATCAGTTGTTAGGATGTCGTGGGTCTTTTCCCGACTTCCATCTTTGTCATTTAGAGGCTTTATAGATAGACAGTAGAGTTCCAGAAGTCTGTTCATTTATTTTGTTAAATGTTTTAAAGACTTAAGTTGCCCATTTTGGGGCGAGTTGAATATATTATATTATTTATAGTTTTCTTTTGAGTTAAAGATTTGTATTTAAGTTTCAACGAATTTTATTTAGTTTTTAAGCTTTTGCATGCTTAAGTTAGTCTTCCGCTTGTAGTCAACCAGGATGAGGGTTCTCTTGGGGACCAACAATGGTTCTCGAGTGTCGGCCACGCCCAAAGTGTAGGCTCGGGTTGTGACATGAGACTTGTATTTTCTTTCAATTTTGTTGTAACACATTAAAGGCTTGTACACATGACAACCAGGTTTTGGGTTTTTTTTTTTAAGTTGACTTAGTTATCCGCACTTATAATATTTTGAGATTTCAATATGTCTTACTTCAGCATAATTCGTGATATTTGGGTTTCCGGTTGACTTGTCTTGGTGGGATAAGATGAGTGCCATCACATCTATTTTTGGGTTGTGATAGTAGCTTCCTCAACCAAGTGATTTCTCCAAAAGACCTTGATTGATGCGACCTCCTTAGTTCTCAACTTGCTAATCTGACGATCAAATATCTCAATGTGTACTTCCTCACAAGATAGGTTGTCCTTAATACCAATATTTTCAATAGGTATAATAAGTGAAGGATCGTCCATACACTTCTTCACCATAGTAATGTGAAACACCGAATGAGCTGCTACTAACTCTAGAGGTAGCTCCAACTCATAAGCTACACTGTCATTTCTCTTAGATATCTTGTAAGGACCAATATACCGGGGACTAAACTTCCCCTTCTTGCCAAACCTCATAACACCCTTCATGGGTGAAACCTTCAAATAAACCCAATCATCCACCTCAAATTCTAAATCTTTTCTCCTAACATATGTATAAAATTTCTAATGACTTTGTGCTATTTTCAATCTTTCTTGAATGGTCTTCATGTCACGACCCGAGCCTACAGCTTAGACATGGCCAACACTCAAGAACCATTGATGGTCCCCAATTGAACCCTCAACCTGGGTGACTACAAGTGGAAGACTAACTCAAGCATACATAAGCATCAAATTGAAAGAAAATTTTAAAAATAGTTTACTGAATCTCAAAACATCGTTGAATATATTGAGTATGAAACATAAGTTTTAAATAAAATATCTGAAATTGAAAGACTATCCAAAATTGTCTATTTATGAAGCCTCTACTATTAAGGAAGGATGTTGGGACAAGACCCACGATACCTCAAAACTACTAACTAGAAAGTAACTCTGAAGTCCTCTGGAATACAAGAAGGCTCACCAAAGCTAACTGGAGGGTAGAGTGATCTCAACGAAACACATATTGATAGTTGATGGGTCCATGAGTTGGACTCATTTAGGGCTTTATTATAATAAATTTAGTGTCCTCAAATGTATATTTTGTGCCAATAATTGATGTCAATCCTTAAATTTTAGGTATTTCCATTAAGGAACAAAGCATGGACACTATTGAGCAAAAAAGAATAAGGCAGATGAAAGAACGAAGAAAAAAATGCCTGAGGATCGCCTAAGCCATTGGGCGAGTCACCCAATGGCCATGATCTCGGCTAATGTTCCAGTGTGCCAAGCCCTAAAGGAGAAAATCAAGTCGGTGAGTCGCTGAACGATTCCGCGACGCAAAACTATATCGCCCAAAGTTACAGAACTTGAAGATGGTGAAGGACAAAGCAAAAAGGCGATGAATTTGACCAAAGGGCGGATCTCCGAGTGGATTGGTGATCCCAACTTATTGCGCCGAATGGTCCTTCGCAGCACACTTTAGGCGACTATAAATACATGTTTGAATTTTTAGTTTAGGAGGAAGTTTGAGGAAATATTCAATAGTTTTCATTATTATTCAGTTTTCAAGTTTGAGAGCTTAGAACTGAGTTTTAGAGACAATATTTCCTTAGCTTTGAAGATTTTCATATTTGAGAAATTGGAAGTGGGTGTTGAAGATTCTTCATCTTAGACCTTTGTAAAGACAATATTCATTGTACCAGTTGATGGAAATGCAATTTGGTATCGATTTCTATCTTTTTACTATGTCTAGCTAAAACCCCAATTCTTGGGGGTGTGATTATGTGATTATGGGTTGATTTAGCTGCTGGGTATTGTTAATTGATAGTATAAATGCTGTTCAAAAGTGATTTCATTCAGTAATTGTTGCTTAATCTAAACGGTTGTAGTTGCAAATACAACTCTACCTTATTGTTGTTGGCTTGCTCGAGAGAGAGGTTTTAAAACCATGATTACTAATTTGATGGTCTGTGGATATTGGGTTGTCATGGGTTCAGCTCGAGAGAGTGAATCCTAAACCCTTTCCACACATTCAGCTCGAGAGAGTGAATGGACTAAAGTGAATGTTGTTCTTAACTGCTGCTTATTAGTGTTCAAGAGAAACCAATTTGATTCGGGGTAAATTGTTCGAGAGAATTTTACCCCCCCAAAGTCTAGCTTATTCACTGATTTATAGCTATTCACTATTAATTGCAATCACCCATTTGTCTACCTTATCCTATAACCCAATCACATCTCAAGAACCCGCCTCTTGGCTTGGTATTTTGTTGTTATTTGCTGTTGTAGTTGATAATTACAACCAAACCCCCCCTGTTATTTCAGGTACCTCTATTGTTGTTCCTTATGACACTCCAGGTTCTTCTGCTGCTGCACTGCCTCCTAGACGTGTTGCTGCTGTTGTCTCCCGGACGTTGCTCACTCAGGCTTCATTACTTCGGATGGGGCAACTTGCCCATTCTGCTAATCGTCGTGCTTCTAGACTCTAGTCCTCCATTTTGGGAATGATTCAGACTGCCCTAGCTGATGTTGTGACACTATTGAGTGCTACCATTGATGCCTTGGCAGCTAGGATAGCGGTGTGTGACCGTGGCCAAGGGGCCACCGAGGAGGTGACGACTTTAAAGTCCGTTATTGCTGAGTTGAGGAGAGATGTGGACCAACTAAAGTCCATCGATATGTCTATGGTCTATGGGACGGTGGAGATCCCCGATGAGCCAACTAAGATAGTTGATTTCGAGTTTGAGGCGGAGATGGATGAAGAGATGCATGGCGTTGCTGAGGAGGTTTCATATGAGGGCCTTGCTGAGACTGAGGAGGACATGGTAGATGCAGTTGTGCAGGCTTCTTTGGTGGCTACACCCTTAGTTGATCCTAGTGCAACTTCTGTTCTATCTGAGGGGACTCCGAGCACTGATGTCCATGTTCAGAGTGATGCACCGGGCACTGATGTTGAGGTAGATGGAGTGACTGAGTAGACATGATCCCTTCTTTACCTCCCTCTCTATCTTACTTTATTTTGACTTTTGGATTATTTTGATTGCATTTGAGGACAAATGATTTTATTTGTGGTGGGGTGAGGGCCACCTTTTGTGACTCTTTGATTTTGTGTATATACTTGGGTTTTTGAGCTATAATTGTGTTTTACACTGTTTTTGTGGATGATTGAGCTTGTAGCTCCTTGTTTTGAATTGTAAATGATTTTTAACCCTTTCGAAAAAAGTGTGCCACCTCTTGTTTGTGTTTAAATGTGGTTGTTCTCTTGCAAATTTGAGTATCGTTTTTGATCAATACCAATGACTTGAATATTGCTCATAATCAAATGAATGTGCAGCTATGATGAGGCCAAATGAAGTTGCATAGGCAATATGTTAACTCTTTGCATCTCGTTGTGACTAGCCAAGTATCAGATTGAGTCTCGTGTGATTAACATTGCACACTAACAAAAGTGTGGAGTCTTGTTTGTCAATGGTGTCGATGCCTTGTGTGATGAACCACGCATGATGACACCTAGAATTTGCCCCGTTGGTCTGGTTGACTAAGGGATGCAATCTCTTGATATGATCTTAGGCAACTTTGAAGAGTGTTAAGCAAGTTGACATTATACCTCTTTTGTGGCCTACCTCGTGAGTGCGTGATCCTCGCTTAAACACCCTTTTGAGCCTTGACCTTTTTCTCGGAAGAAACTTGATGAAATTGTGACCTTTATTTATCTATTACCCATAATCCTCATGAATTGTGGTTAGTTTGAATAGTCAACTTAGGCCAAATGCCTGTGGTGAAAAGAGAAGGTAAATCAAGATGTAAGAAAGTCCCTTTTGACTCATGGTTTTGAGGAAAATGGAACCCCTCAATATAAAAAGAGAGAGAGAGAGAGAGAGAAAAAAAGAAGAAAAGAATGAAAAAGTCGTGGAATAAAGTTGTGAAAGTGCAAAGGAAATGGGGTTTCCAACAGTCCATGGGAAGTGAATAATGGGATGACTTGTGAGCACGAATGAAAATATTGAAGTAAAGGAAAGAAAGTGTTGTTCACACCACATTTCAAGAGGATTACAACCATTGAGCCTAAATTACCATACCTTTACACTCAGCCCCGTTACAAGCCTTGAAAAGACCTTTTTGATCTTGAGTGAGCTGAAACAAGGGTTGATTAAATAATACGGGCAAAATGGGTGAAGTCATGCATTATGTTCATCTTTGTAAGTGAGAGCGTTGCATTTGATTCCGGAGCTTTAAATTGTTGAACTATTGAGTGAATATGGAATCATTCTTTTTGTGAGGGCATTTGAGTACCTTTGTTGAGCTTGAACTTGCATTTGAAGCAAGTATTGTGAGCTTGAGATTCTTTGATAATGGTGAGTCACAACTTGAATCTTTGATTGCACAATTGATCCTTGCATAAGTAAGTTGAGTCTTTTTGTGTGCATTCATGATTGATTCTTGTGTAGCACTGTTTGAGACATCCTTTTTGAACTACTGAACTTGAGATTTACTTGAGGACAAACAAAAGTTTAAGTTGGGGGTGTTGATGAGTCCATGATTTGGACTCATTTAGGGCTTTATTTTAATAGATTTAGTGTCCTCAAATGCATATTTTATGCCAATAATTGATGTAAATCCTTGAATTTCAGGTATTTGGATTGAGGAACAAAGCATGGAAACTATTGAACGATTTTGCGACGCAATACTATATTGCCCGCGACACAATACTATATCGCCCAAAGTTACAGAACTTGAAGATGGTGAAGGACAAAGCAAAAAGGTGATGAATTTGACCAAAGGGTGGATCGGCGATCCCAACTTATTGCGCCAAATGGTCCTTCGCAGCACACTTTTGGTGACTATAAATACATGTTTGAATTTTTAGTTTAGGAGGAAGTTTGAGGAAATATTCAATAGTTTTCATTATTATTCAGTTTTCAAGTTTGAGAGCTTAGAACTGAGATTTAGAGACAATATTTCCTTAGCTTTGAAGATTTGAAGATTTTCATTTCTGAGATATTGGAAGTGGGTGTTGAAGATTCTTCATCTTAGACCTTTGTAAAGACAATATTCATCGTACCCAATTGATGGAAATGCAATTCAGTATTGATTTCTATCTTTTTACTATGTCTAGCTAAAACCCCAATTCTTGGAGTGTGATTATGTGATTATGGGTTGATTTAGCTGTTGGGTATTGTTAATTGATAGTGTAAATGTTGTTTAAAAGTGATTTCATTAAGTAATTGTGGCTTAATCCAAAGGGTTGTAGTTGCAAATGCAACTCTACCTTCATGTTTTTAGCTTGCTCGAGAGAGAGGTTTTAAAACCAAGATTACTAATTTGATGGTCTGTGGGTATTGGGTTGTCATGGGTTCAGCTAGAGAGAGTGAATCCTAAACCCTTTTCCACACATTCAGCTTGAGAGAGTGACTGGACTAAAGCGAATGTTGTTCTTAATTGTTGCTTAATGGTGTTCGAGAGAAACCAATTTGATTCGGGGTAAATTGTTTGAGAGAAAGTTTACCCCCACTAAAGTCTAGCTTATTCACTGATTTACAGCTATTCACTATTAATTGCAATCACCCATTTTGTCTACCTTAGCCCATAACCCAATCACATCCCAAGAACTCGTCTCTTGACTTGGTATTTTCTTGTTATTTGTTGTTGTAGTTGATAATTACAACCAAACCCCCCAGTTATTTGACATTTGTGTCACCCCAAACTTGAAAGATGCTGTTATTCATAAATGGTTTTAGCTATGGTTGACTTGACAATATTCATACTTTTCTATTGAGTCTCAATTATGTACCACTCCCTTGGGACTAGACCCCAACTCACTTAGTTGGGTTATATTACTACTAACGATCGTTGGCACTTAGTATTGGATGAAGTATCCTGATACGTGAAATTAATAATCATGAAAAGCTATATCTGCATCATAAAAAGATGCTGGTAGAATGACATCAGTACATGGAATGTATGAGTATGTAATATGACTGAGTAAACAAATAACTAAACTGAATGGCTGAAATCAACTCAACTGAATCAATACATGAACATGAACTTAAATATATTTAAGCTTTATAATAAAATATAAAATGAAAGCAATATGAAAACAATATACTTTACTTGTGGGGAGTTTCTCTAACCGACAACCATTACCATGAGCCTGACAATGATACAACGTCCTGCTGCATGTTGTAAGGGCCCATCTGATACCTTTCTAGGGGTATAGGATGATATCGTGACTATGGATACAACTATTTTCCTTCTCATAGGCAGTGAGGAGTCGTATGAAGAATTAATGCTATCCTATCCTACGTTGGCTACGTAGTTTTATGGGACTTCTAAGTTATAAAACACTTTAACCCAACTCGGTGGTCGATACTACTGCCAAAATAATTAATATAACTTTGTGCTCAATTCACCCATTACAAAAAATGGCCTTCTTACATTACTTGAAATACTTTTCAAAATACGAGACATGTTTACTTCTTGAAAACATGCACTTATGAACTTATCTTTCAAGTCCAGTAATTAACATAGATACATATGTATATGAATACATATATATATACACATAAAATAACATTAGAAACTCTTAAGTCTTTATGAAATAGAAACTTTAAACTTTTTTCTCAAAACTCGGTTTGAAACACAATGATTGACTTTCACAGACTCTCAAGACTTATAACTCAATTTATCAGGTTCATACAAAATTATGGGTATGAACGACTCAACTTGAGGACCTTAATAATAACCATATAGAAACTCATGAATACAACTCTTTCTAAAAACTTATATTTACTTCCTAAAAAAACTCAGTTTAAAACTCAAGTGTTGGCATTAAAAAGCTTCTCAAAATTTATAATTCAATTCATAGGATTCATTTGGAATTATAGACATGAACGACTCAACTTAAGAATGTTAATGCATAACATATATCAATTCAATAATTAGGAGTATAACTTTAAAAAGAAATAGAAACTCGACAACTCAAAATTAACTCATCTCAAGAATACTCAAATCTAGGGGTAGAATCCTAGATCACTCTTTTATTGATTTGAAAGTAGATGTAGGGCATGAGGACGAACTAGTCCAACACTATGATAGCCTTACATACTTGAAAGAACAAGGTTCTTGAAGAATCTTGAAGAAAAACTTGATTAGAAGCCTTGAAACACTAGCTTGAAGGTAAACAATCAAGAAAATCTTTCTTGAGATTCTTGAATTGGTTTCTTGAAATATCTATGGATAAGAATTATTATTTTCATTAGTGATTCATAATTGTATGGAGGAATTTGAGTTGGAAAGAATGTAATTCTTTGTGAAAAACTTACCTTGAAAAAGAATCTTGAAAAAGATTGAAAGAATCTTGAATGAAGTCTTGTACTTTGATTTTTCCTTAGGGTTTGCCTTAGGGTTTGAGAGAAAAAAGAATGATGGATTAAGATGAAAATCTGATTGTTTTGGGTATTTAATTAGCCAAAAAATTCGTTTAGGGTTTTCTTAGAGGTAAAAAGATAAAAATAACTCTTTTTTAATGTTTTGTCATCGGCTAATTCGTCACAACACTGTATCTGGTTACTAAAATGGTCATAATGTTTTACCCAAAACTTGGATTGATGCCAAATTGGTGGCGTTGGAAAGAAGATTCAAATACCTTGAATTTGATAGGTTATGGGCCACATAACTCTTTATATTCTAGGAGATATGGTTGTTTGAAGTTGACTCAAGTAAACTCTTACATGAAGACTTAATCGGTAAGGAAACTTTCAACTCAACTTTGTGCTTTGAGTTTTTAGTGACCTTAAATGATATCCAAAATCATTACCACACTAAAGGATTTACCTTTACATATATTAGCAATTTAAGAATAAACCAATAAGACCTTATATGCAAATAAAGAAATTTTCGGGCTTTAGCTTAGAAATTTTTGGGGTGTTACAATATCTCCCCCTTGGGATCACTCTTCATCAAATGAAGGTTAAATTGAGCATGGAAGGTAAATGAGTTACTCTTAGTATCTTTATGATTTTTTAAATTTCTTACTAACATAGGCAGAGCTGATTCATAGTAAGAGTTTGAAACTCTCTATAGCACATAAGTTGCAAACGATATGAGTTTGAACATAGACACGCTCTGAATGAAGATATTTGACATAAAACAAGGATATCTAGGAGAGAAGTAAGAATAGGAATACTATGCCTTGAGTGATATTACTAATAGCTTTTATGAATAGCAACAATTCTCAGCTATGCTCTCATTTTTGATAACTACACTTCATTAGCTGCATCTCAAACTAACATTACCACTCTCATGGTTCCGTCCTTTTAGTCATGATAGTAATCTCAAATTCAAGCTTAATGTTTATTACTAAACCCAGATATCAATATGATTGCTTGCTTGCTATACTAACTTACAACTACTAGATACAAATTAAGAAACACTCGCTCACTAAGACCTCATGACAAGTAGGAAATCTTTATCTCTCAGCCTTCATACTTACAATTTACCGTCACACTTCCTTTCACACTTAAGTACTATTTACCCACTCACTACCCATCATTACCGAATTAGTTCTATAACCCTATGAATATCATGGGGTTCCCCCCTTCAAAATCATAAGCCAATCTTAGATCTATCACCTTGTGAATACTCTGCTCTTTTGTTCAACACCTACACTTGGCCTTTACTAACACAATGTTACATTGATAGAAACTCTTTTCTAGTTAAAGTATACTCTAACTCATCCATACTAGTAACTCTTATTATACCTTCTGTCATGAAATCTACACAAACTCATCACTTTTTAGTCTACCCATAAAGGGAAAAAACCCATCATTAATGACTTACTAGGTACATGGCTACAACTTACATACTCTACTCATTAACTAACTCCAATTCAAAGGTTACCACACTTCTACTACTGGCCTATAACATCGTAACTCATACTATCTTTTCAGGTGAAAATACTACCCAAGCTCTAAAACATACCATCCTCTTAAAGGTATCAATTGAATAAGGTTTAGGGTAAAAAGTCTGGAAATACATCTCTCTTTAGCTCGAACGCACGAATCTTATGAATAAGTGCATTCTTTTAAAACTCAACACTTAAGCTCACTCATGGGTTTCTCTCAAACCCCTATGAAGTCTCATGACTTTCTTAAGACTTTTGCTGAGATTAATTAATCGATAAGGATATGGCTTTACTTTTTGACTACCTTAAGTATGAGGAGTAGTCGAATGAATATGAGAAATGCACGAGTTTAAATAAGTTCTTTATGACATAGCTCTATTGCACGATTTAGAGTATGAAAGAAGGGAAACTTTTCTAAAATGTCTTTAGTCCCTCATTTATAGAAGTGGGGCCCTCACAACCATAAATAAGATACTACTAACATGGATTCATAGACACCCTACGATACTTGAACTCTGTGCTCTGATACCAAGTTTGTCACGACCCGAGCCTACACCCTAGACGTAGCCGGCACTCAAGAACCATTGCCGGTCCCCAAGAGAACCCTTATACTGGCTGACTACAAGCAGAAAACTAACTCAAGCATACATAAGCATCAAATTGAAAGAAATGTTTAAAAACAGTTTACTGAATATCAAAACTTCGCTGAATATACTGAGTATGAAACATAAGTTTTAAGTAAAATATCTGAAACTAAACTACTCTCCAAAATTGTCTATCTACGAAGCCTCTACTATTAAGGAAGGATGTTGGGACAAGACTCACGACACCTCAAAACCACTAACTAGAAAGTAACTGCGAAGTCCTCTGGAATACAAAGAGGCTCAACAAAGCTAACTGGGGTGTAGAGTGATCTCAACGAAGCACCTGTTATAATCATGAAAACCTATATATGTATCATAAAAGCATGCAGGTCGAATGACATCAGTAAATGAAAAGTACGAGTATGTAATATGGCTGAGTAAACAAATAACTAAACTGAATGGCTGAAAGCAACTCAACTGAATCAATACATGAACATGAAGTGAAAACCATTAAAGCTTTACAATAAAATATATAATGAAAGCAATATGAAAACAATATACTTTACTTGTGGGGAGTTTCTCTAACCGATAACCATTACCATAAGCCTGACAATGATACAATGTCCCATCGCATGTTGCAAGAAACCATACTATACCTTGCCCGGGTATAGGATGATATCGTGACTATGGATCCAACTATATGCCTTCTCAGAAGTGGTGATGAGTCGCATGAAGAGTCAATGATATCTTATCCTACATTGGCTACGTAGTTTTATGGGACTTCTAAGTTATAAAACACTCTAAACCAACTCGTTGCTCGATACTACTCCCAAAATAATTAATATAACTTTGTGCTCAATTCACCCATTAAAAAGAATGGACTTCTTACATTACTTGAAATACTTTTCAAAACATGAGACTTGTTTACCTTCTTGAAAGCATGCACTTATGAACTTATCTTTCAAGTCCAATAATTAACATAGGTACATATGTATATGAATATATATATATATATATATATATATATATATATATATATATATATATATATGTATGTATAAAGTAACATTAGAAACTCTTAAGTCTTTATGAAATAGAATCTTTAAACTTTTTCTTATAACTCAGCTTCAAACACAATGATTGACTTTCAAAGTCTCTCAAGACTTATAACTCAATTTGTAGGGTTAATGTAGAATTATGGCCATGAATGACTCAACTTGAGGACCTCAATAACCATATAGAAACTCATGAATACAACTCTTTATGAAAACTCATCTTTACTTCCTAAAAAAACTCAGTTTTAAACTCAACTATTGGCTTTAAAAATCTTCTAAAAATTTATAACTCAATTCATAGGGTTCATGCGGAACTATGGACATGAACGACTCAACTTAAGAATGTTAATGCATAACATATGGGACTACTACATGTTACCCATGAATTCCTTGAGTTTAGTTTTTCATGCCCATAATTCCGCATAAACCCTATGAGTTGAGCATTCTTAAGATGAGTAGTATCATTGAGTCCTTGAGTTCTAGAGTTGTTCAGTTCTTAGTATTGAGTTCTATATATGGTTATTGGAACCCTTGAATTGAGTCGTACACATCCATAATTTGGTATGAACTCTATTTTGAGAAGTCTTTTACAATTATTTATAATTTTTTTTAAGACTTGAGTACTTGAGTATGAGGATGAAAAGAGTTGAGTTTCATTTTTTCAAAATGAATATATGGGAACTAAGTATTCCTAATATTATATGTTTTTACATTTAAAACGAGAGGAAACATCGATTTCAAATGAGTTCATTTGGAGTTTTGAGTATAATATCTTTTAAGAGAAACCTTTTGAGTAATAATCTCAAAGTTTGAGGATGAGGAAATATTATTTTAAACATATGAGCATGATCTATATTATTGGGAGTAGTATTTAACACCTATATGGCGGAGAGTTCATGCAACTCACAACCCCCATAAACTATGTATACCCACGTGGGTAGAAAGGGTCATACTTTTAGATGATTCCTTGTTGCTTTTTAAGCATAGCTTAGTGGATCCACTTAGTTGAGAATGTCTTATACTCCTGAAAGGTATAAGACATTTCTGGAAGCGTGGTGAGACACTGTATCATCACATTGCTCATAGTGATGGTTGTCAGTTAGGGAATCTCTCGAATAAGAGTTATTATTGTATTTTTGTATACAATTGAGTTACTATCTACTGTTTTAAAATCTTTCCATATATTGCATCTTTATTTTTGCTTTATCCTTGAGTATCTTGAATTGAGTATCCTTAAGTTGAGTATCTTGAGTCGAGTATCTTCGAGTTGAGTATCTTACCCTTGAGTTGAGTATCTTACCCTTATGTTGAGTATCCTTGAGTTGTATATCTTGAGTTGATTATCTTCGAGTTGAGTATCTTACCCTTGAGTTGAATATCTTATCCTTTAGTTAAGTATCGTATCCTTGAGTGGAGTTTGAGTTGAGTTGAGTTGAGTGAGTTTGAGAAGAGGTAAGTATGTTTCTTTTCTATCAGTTCTAGCTCATGTTTATGCCTAAGAATTCCCCTTACATGCTCGTACATTTCATGTACTGATGCTATTTGGCCTGCATCATTTCATGATGCAGATACAGGTATTCAGGATCATCAACAGGCATTTTGTGAGGTCATGTGATATTCAAGTCAGCTTTGGTGGGCCTTATTATACTCTGGAGGACTTTGCCTTTACCTTACCATCAGTAGTTTTGAGATGTCATGGGTCTTCTCCCTATATCCTCCTATTATAGTAGAGGATTCATAGATAGATAGAGTTGAGGAGTTTTCTATATTTACTTTGTTTTAAGTATTGTACAAACTTTTTAAAAGGTTGAGTATTTGAGTTCAGTGAAATTTAATTCAGTTTTAAGCTTATGTATGCTTGAGTTACTCTTCCGCTTGTAGCCAGCCAGGATGAGGGTTCGCTTAGGAACCATCAATGGTTCTCAAGTGCCGGCCACGTCCAAGGTGTAGGCTCGGGTCGTGACATCTTTACATGTTGAGAGATATGGATTTTTGAATTTGACCTTTATATGAACTAATGCAAGAACTTAACGGATAGGAATGCTTTGAACTTGGCTTTGTATTTCAAGTCCCTTATGACCCTAGAAAACTTTTGGTATCCTTGGTAAATGTCCTTAATACACCTTAACAAGTATGGCATCACATGGTTCAAGATCATAAACTTACTTTGAACGATTCAAATTTTAAGAGTAGTCCTATGAGGTGTTATAGAATGATTTGGGTCTTAGCTTAGAAATTTTTGGGGTGTTACAACAACTTAGTTCCTTGTAGACTTGTACAGAAGATTGGGGTATGATAATTTGGAGACTACTTAGCTCAACTTGCTCTTTTGTATTTTTGTTTTGTCCTGTAGAATGACATGGCGTGTACACGGGTTATTGTGGGTGTACTGGTGATTTAGCATCTACTTGTGTTGTATGAGTAGGAGTGGGTCCCTGACAAGTCTAAGGTAGTCTTGTGCCTTTCCTTTAACCGGAGTTGTGATGGAAAAGGCATATTGGAGTCATTGGATTATGTTTTCTATATTTAGAGCATGTTTACTTTATTATTGCTCCTGTTTTGAGGCTCCTGGTGCTTCTCTTTTAGCCGGGTTCAGTCCCCGCTTGTATCATCCCTTTGGTTAGTTTAACTTCTCATTGTGTAATTATGTTCATTTTGATCCAATTCAAGTAATGACAAAGAGGTCCTATCTTATATTTCCCTTTGAACTGATTCATGTTCTAACTAGGTGACTCTATTATAAATCTCGTTGATCTGATTAGAGTTCTGATGTGGAGGTCCTATCTTATATTTCCCTTGGATCCGATTCAAGTTCTAACTAGGAGTTTTAATTTTGATGTACCATTTGATCTGATTCAAGTTCTAACTAGGTGAATTTGTTTTATTATTTCATTCCTTTTGCATAATTTTAGTCTAAGAGAGGTTGTGGAAGTTCTTGTCATATCCTCAAGTTCTTTTATTAGTTTCTAGTTGTTATGTGTACTTTATGGGATTATGGGGAT
This sequence comes from Solanum pinnatisectum, assembly GCA_035578085.1. Taxonomy (NCBI): domain Eukaryota; kingdom Viridiplantae; phylum Streptophyta; class Magnoliopsida; order Solanales; family Solanaceae; genus Solanum; species Solanum pinnatisectum. The sequence goes on from CM069076.1 coordinate 30,990,463, forward strand.
CTGTTCAGGTTTTACTTAAGCTTGCACACTAGTATACCTTCTGGGTTTAAGGGCATCTAGTTAAGTTTAACTAGTTGTACTAAGATGATACACCCTCATTTAAGTTTATTCCAAAATAGTTATTATTGACGATAAAAAATTCTCTAATTCAAACAACAAAGTTATTCTTGAACAAACACATATATCCTCATATTCCTCCTCTTTAGTCATGCCTAGAAACAAAATAATATTTTCTTTGATTAAATGGATCTGATAGAAAAGTCTCATACAAGAAAAGACACATAGAGTTCTTTAAAAAGGCACAAGAAGTCATGACTCTTTGTGACATTGAAATGGTTGCCATCATCTATAGTCCTTATAGTGATGAACCAAAGTGTTCCCTAATCATGATGCTACAATCAACACCTTTCAAAATTTTAAAGAATTGGCAACACTGGAGAGATAAAAAAATATGGTGAAAAAAGATGAATTCACCGAGAAAAGAATCAAGATGTTGAAGAAAAACCTAATAAAGGTAAGAAAGGAAAATAGGGTAAAAGAAATTATGAATGATATGCATGAAGTGTTGAATGGAAAAACTATTTCCGTTGATAGAAATGCTTACGATCTCAATGATCTAAGTTATGTAATCAAGAAGAACCTTGAACTGGTACGTGAAGCAATGAAAAAGAATATTAGTGACGAGGGGTTTACTTCCAATGTCCCTCAATCCACGCCTTCAACAAGAATGACTTTTATGATGCCTTCATCAATTATAGATCCTCCATTGTATGCTCCAGTGTCTTCTCCAATGACACCACAAATGGACCCTTCAGAGGAGATCCCCCCAATGAATACATTAATTCAAATGAATAACTCCCAGAACTACTCTAGTTACATTCCAGAAAGTTCTTCATTATTTTAGTTACTAAATTGGAATAATGATGATGTCGTGACTTTGCTGGATGACCTATCACTAAACAATAATGATCAAGATCCAAACCCCACCAATAATATATAAAGTCTTTAGACTAGTGTGTTTCACTTTTAATTATTATTGTTTTATATGTTCATGTGGTCCCATGGATAATTTATGTCTTTAACGTTTTGCATGTCTAAGTGTGATATAGGATTTTCCACATCACTTTTTCTTTGTCCTTATATTAAGGGTATGTATGTCGCGTTTGATGAATTATTTTTCAACGTTTGTTATTTTATTCACTTATTAAATATATAAACATTTACATGTTTACTAGTTTTTGATTTATTTATTTATTTATTTGCGCTTTTATTGTTGTGATTATTCAAATCTTGTTCTTGGTACTGTTTCAATAAAAAAAACCTCTTGCACTTTAGAAGATAAATTTATTCATGTATTAAATAAATTTTCACTCTAAAATTTTTAGGGTGAAACAATAACACATCTAAAATTGAATATTAATTTAAAAATGAAAGAAAATTATAAAGAAGACCTATACAATATCCAGTTTCAAATAATATGGTGAAGTAAGAGATTCATTAACTTTTTGGCTTTATTGAGTTAAAAAAGTTTATGTCTTCTTGTTTAATTTAATTTTTTATAAATAATTTTTGTAATAAAAAATTAGATAATTGTATCATCACATTTGTTCATTGGTTATATATTCCTCATAAAAAAAAGAGAGATTACCGTTAAAAAATCAAATAAAAAAATTGAGGTATGGAAGGGGAATTGGGGGAGGAGATTATTATGTGGAAAATCGAACCCTCACAAAAAATGAGGGAGCCTAGGTAGAGATTATAACTATGATATTCTAGACTAAAATATATTACATAAAATGTTTTCTCTATAGAAACCCAACCATGTAAGTTAATATTTCAATTTGATTTTTACTCATTTGGTTCGTAAAATTAGAAATGTTGAAATATAAATAATTATTAAGATAATATAACAACTAATAAAATGTTATGAGTTCTACTCTAAATTTAAGAATAAATAAATAACAACAATATGGAATATTAGTTATTCCGTCCTGATTTCTCGAGTCATGATGACACCTAGTATGACCCCCCAGTAGGTAAGCCAACCCGTACCCAGAATGACAAGTAATTAGTATAATGGTAGAACTAAACAGAAATAACTCTAGCATTAAGAATAAGACATAAACGAAAAAAAACCAAAAACTATATTTATAAGAAACCCTCCTAGAAACTAGAAATCATGAGTACAAAGCTATCTTATATGAAAATACAAGTCCCAAAAGTGGAACACAACAAGTTGTTTCAAAGGAAAAATAGTAGCTTAACATATATACAGAAAAGGACATACTGATCCAATATGCCAAGTGTCCATCCTCGTCTCTAATACCCAAATGTTGTAAAAGATGACACAAACCATCACCGCTATTAGCTGGTACTTGGACCAGTATCACGGAAAACAAAGGTACTCACTAGGCATTGTTGGCCGATTGAGCAAGAGCGGTTAAAACACTATGAAAATATAGAATCTAGGCACAAATAGTGGTCAATGGAATATAAATAAAAGCATACAAGCATACCGAAAGTAAATCTAAGTATTGTTAAATTAAATCTAACTTGACCGCCATAAGTCCATAAGGTACACTCATGTGCATATTTATGCAAAATCCGAACGGATCCCTATAAGCCCGAATGGTACACAGAATAGCTATGTCCACTAAGTGAAGAGTACCACAAACCTAAAGTCAGGCTCCTAGCCCAAATAACCATTGTATCCAGTCAACTCACAGCCTAGCTCACAAGAGTGACAATGCATCTAGGCCGCCCAGCCAACCAGTCCACTCCTAGGGGCGTAAGCCACCTAACTAGAAAGAGGACTTGTACGAAACCCTGTACACAAAAATGAAATATGCAAACCAAATAAAAATGACATTTTTGACTCAATGGAGCACACAAAATTTCAATACGAGGTCATCTTGACAAAATATGGGTCCCACACCGAACCTAATTTCAAGCCTAAATCCACAAGGGGGCTTAGAATGAGCCTGAAGGCCTCGAGATCAAAACATGGGTCGTTTTAGACCAAAACAACCTTTCGGAGCTAACTGAGCTGGCACAATTCTCATCCTAGCTTGTCTAATCAAAATTTTGACAAAAGTCAAACTTAGGTCTTAACTTGGAAGTTAAAATATTTAATCACACAAACTCGTATTGAATGACTCACAAGTCACGCTAAATATGCTACTAGTCCAATTTGACCCTTACAAAGTTGATGAAATTGATAGAATTGGGTTCTAAGGTCATTTCTTAAGCCTTTTTTTTTTAATCAAAAATGACTGTAAAAATTTCAAAATCTCGAAGACACTAAAACTTATATATAAATCAATCAAATGACCAAGTGACCGAATTGGTAGTTCCAACAAGTCATAAAATGACTTAGGATTGCTTAAAGAATGTTTTAAATGACGAATAGGTGACATAAATACAAAATAATGTGGAGGTCATTACAACATAGTTTACTAAAAAGGACTTTCATCTGCGAAAGTAAAAGTCAAGAAGTACTTGAAGACTTAAACAACCAGGAAAGTGCTCCTGCATATCAGTATCAACCTCCCAGGTAGACTTTTCAACCTAATGATGCCTCCATCAGACCTTATCCACAAGAAAGGCTCTTCAACACCACCGCCACACATCCTTTGCAAGAATAGCAACTGGCTCCTCCGAGAAGGTCAAAAAGTGATACAACTCTACTTCATCATATTGAAGCACATGAGTCTCATTAAGAACATACTGGTGCATCCATAAAACATGAATGAGTGAGTGATTGACCGGTATATGCTGTAGAAAGTTCAACGGAACATAGATCCAAGCCATAGAGATCACTCATCAATTACCTCCCAAGGATAATTGGATATTTTACTATTTATTAAATGCCTATATTATGTCATTTTACCTCAATTTATGCCCAATACCTACCCTTTTACCTCAAAATTTCTCCCATCTTTCTCATTTACTCAAATCCCTAAATCCCCTCCGAGGTTTTCTTCAAAAATTCTCTCTTAAAATCAAGGATGAAGAATCTAGGGTTTCCAAATAAAGTACTATTTTAAACTATTGTTTTGGGATTTTAAGAACAAGATATGTATGGTTTCTACAATGGGTTCGATTCACCCATTGAGCCCCAAAGAGTTCTCAATTATCCAAGTTCAATTTAATCAAATTGATTAGGTTTTCATTTAATTCTTCATAGGTTAATATTGTGTTAATTCAATTATTCTGTCATGCCTTGAGGCTACCCCCTTGACGTAACACAAGACTTAGGATCACGAGTGACCCCAAGATAACCTTGTGTCTGGCATATCATAACCATACTGAAAATAACTAAGTAAAACATGAACTATGTGGAAGCTAAAACAGTGGATATCTGAAAATAGGGGAAAACCCAACTAGTCTAAATGTATAAAACATACTAAGAGTTTAGTGATAACTTACACAATCACTTAACAACTCAAGCTGAATCTACTACTATGTCTGAAAAGCCTCTAACTGAGTTGAGTTGCTGGGACATGCCCCTAGCTAACTCTAACAAAACTGAAAACTTAAAGTAAAGACTAAAATGAAAGCATGTCTATTGTCCTCGGAATATGAGGACTCACCACTGAAGCTGCTGAATACGGACCGAGAATTGATATAAGCATCATCTGGATGCTGAATACCTAAACCTACATCATAAAAGGATATAGTGCAGAGTATACGTCGGTACTTAGAATGTACTGACCATGCAGGATATAGATACTAAGCTGAACAAAATATATAAGCTGAATAATGCATAACTGAGCAATGATATATTCTGAGCAAAGATATAGATACTGAAATATAACTCAAATGCTAAGCTAAATACAATGACCAAGTACTAATCATGAAGATGACATGCTAAACTGTATACCGATATAAATGCTGAAAACCTGGTCAATGCACTAAGAGTTTGACTGTGGGAACTACTGTTAAACGACATAAACCAGGTGAGCAAAATGTGGAGTCCGGTGTATATACCTCATCGAGAGGACCTAATATACCTTGCTAGGGGTATAAAGGAATGACTGTGGCGTGATCACAATCTGATGCCCAGCAGAGGGGACTTATAATCCTAGGGGGCACGTAGTTCTGTGACTATAAGGGTACGCTGAACCCTAGTCCAACTCGGTGCTAAGTCTACTCCCAACTAAATAGATATGAATCTAAAATGTACTAAAAATTGAATAACTCAAAATACTTACATGCTAACTAGGAATGCAACATTTATATACTGAGAATGTGACATTCGAAATCTGGAGCATGATTTTCTATTTAACTGACCTAGCAAGTGTAATTCATGAACTAAGAGAATCTACACAAACTAGGGTTCTGAGTTTTATATAAGGAATTAGACAACGTTCCCAAGAAAAAGATGATATACAGACTATGGATTATATTGCAGCTGAAATCATATTAAATTCCCAAGATTTTAAAAACCCTAGGTCTAAACAAGCTATGTAGAATCAAGGAACTGACTGAATTCTAAGACCTAGAGGATGAAAGGAACTCACTAGTGAAATCCCACATACTTGGTGACAAAACCTACAGAGATTTCGGGGCTGAACTTTGAAGAACCATTGTTACTTGTTCTAGGGAGGTTTGGTCGACTTTTCCTTTTCTTTTTGCTCCAAGTTGAGTGATTTTTGGAGAATGAGGGTTTTGGGTATGCCTGACTAGGTTATTAGGCTTAGACAGAGTAAAATGGCGTAGTTTATGCATCAAACGACATAGTTTAAGTGCCTAATGCATAGGGAAAAGGACCAAAACGACCTTGACATAAATTGACGAGTGCCACGTACTATAAAATACTGACATGCTAACTAAGAATGCAACATTTAAATACTAACAATGTGACTTTTGAAATCTAGAGTATGATTTTTTGTTTAACTTAAGCGTAATTCATGAATTAAGAGAATTTATACAAACTAGGATTTTGAGTTTTATACAAGGAATTAAACAACGTTCCCAAGAAAAACATGATATTTAGACTATGGATTATATAGAAGCTGAATTCACAATAAATTTCCAAGATTTAAAAAACCCTAGGTGTAAACAAGCTATGTAGAATCAAGGAACAAACTGAATTCCAAGGACCTAATGGATGAAAGGAACCCACTAGCGAAATCCCATATACCTGGTTACGAAATCTGCAGAGAAATCTTTTAGACTTGAGGGTTGAACTTCGAAGAACACTACTGCTTGTTCTTGGGAGGTTTGGTTGACTTTTCCTCTTCTTTTTGCTCCAAGTTGGGTATTTTTGGAGAATGAGGGTTATGGGTATGTTTGACTAAGTTTTTAGTCTTAGACCAAGTAAAACGACATCGTTTAGGCATCAAACGACGTAGTTTAAGTGCCTAATGGATAGGAAAAACTAAATGAGCCTGACTTAAAACTAACGAGTGACATCTACTACAGGACTGATGGGCCGTTGTTTGGACTACCAACCCATACCCAGAATGACAAGTAATGAGTATAAAGGTAGAACTAAACAGATATAACACTCGCATTAAGAATAAGATATAAACGGAAAAAAACCAAAAACTATATTTATAAGAAACCCTCCTAGAAACTAGAATTCATCAGTACAAAGCAATCTTATATGAAATACAAGTCCAAAAAGTGGAACAGAACAAGTTATCTCAAAGGAAAAATAATAGCTTAACATGTATAAAAAAAAGACATACTGATCCAAGATGTCGAGTGTCCATCCTCGCCTCTGATACCCAAATTTTTTAAAAGATGACACAAACCATTACTGCTGGTAGCTCGTACTTGGACTTGTATCATGGAAAACAAATGTACTCACTAGGCATTGTTGGCCGATTGAGCAAGAGAGGTTAAAACACTATGAAAAGATAGAATCTAGACACAAATAGTGGTTTATACGCTCAAATTAGACCTCCCTAAGAAAGTATAAGCGATCTTTGTCGAATAAAGAACCCAACTTGTTGGTTGGGGTTGATCCCACGAGGAATATGGTTCAGACTTAAACTTAACTCACTGTTATATCCGTTTAGTCAAACTATTTCCGAGACAAGTAATTAAAGGGGGCAGGGGTTTGTAAATAAGTAACAAATTGTTGATTTAGTAACAAGAAAGCAAGATTCAACTTTGAGTTATCAATATGAGACAGAAACTAGGGTATATGTGTTCCCCACAAGCTCTTAACACAGCAATTGCGTTAATCCTAATAATAGTAATCCTTTCCCAGTGTTTTACATGCAAATTTTGTAAGTTAGGTATCCCTAAGTGATTGGTCCTCCAAGTAGGGAATTTCACCTCACACCTTGCTTCGGCTACGGGTGTATGCTTTACTAGTCCTTACCTCTACCCTAGATTAGACATCACATCAATGTATGGCTTAGTTTTCACCCTCACTCCAATTGACATTAGACTATTAGATACCATCCACTAAATCTCTGTTGTTAATTCTGTTTTCATTAACTACCTCCTTGGTCCGGCAAGTAGCAACGAGGCGAGTTCTAACGTTGGCCACCGTTAAAAAGACATCTAAGCGAAGGAATTAACAATACATGCATAAACACTATTCAAGAATTACTTAATTATTATTCATACTTTGTTAATTGCTCATGTTTCCCACAACCCTAGTTGTAGATATAGCTACTCATGCTTGAGAGTTCACAATTCATTATTAAGAAGAAAAAATTCATGAACTTACAATTAGAATAGATGAAACCCGAAATATTCAATTGAATTTCAAAGTGATAATCTTATAAAACGAAACCCATAAATCAAATTGCAAAAGTTTACAAGTTAATTACCAAAACACCAAGAACTAAGAGTTTACAATATTTTCTAACCCCCAAAAATGAGGTTTATAACTCCTATTTATAGAAAACAAATCCTAAATAAAATAGGAAACAAATTAAGGAAATAACTAGCAAGGATGCGGTTTCAAATGACGCTTCGACCTACGGATCGTGGGTCAACCTACGGTCCATAGGTCCCCTCTGTGGCTCAACACTTAGAAACATTCATCAGGTACTGGAACCCTCAAATCTTAGATCATTAATGATGGACTTGCAGGACGGACTGTGGGTCAACCTATGGTCCGTCGTCTTGCTCCGTGGTTCCACACTTGTCAGACTTCCCTGATGTTCCACCTACGATGCACCACTTATGGTCTATGGACTGGACTATGGTCTGTCTTGGCACTCCGTGGTTTGAGTTACTGAAACTCATCTCCCAGCCCAAGATCTACAACTGCCCATCCGCGGTCTATTGATGGACCTCCGGTCTATGGATGGCACCGTTGGTGGCAACTTCAGCACGTTTCAACTTGCATCTTCATCAACCGCATCCAAGCCTATTTCCTGCAAGAATTATACACAAAACATTATTTATAATAACAAAATGTCCTAAGACACACACAAACTCTAAGTGAAACGTATCAAAAATACCGTAAACTCACGGTATATCAGTGGTCAAAGAGAATATAAAGGAAAGCATACAAGCATACCAAATGTAAATCTAAGTACTGCTAAACTAAACCTAACTTGACCTCCATAATCCCAAAAGATACACTCTTGTGCATAGTTATGCGAAACTCGAATGGATCCCTATAAGCCTGAAACGTACGCAGAATAGCTATGCCCACTAAGAGAAGAGTACCACAAACCTAATCGGGATCCCTTTCCAAATAACCATTGTATCCAATCAACTCCCATCCCAGCTCACAAGAGTGACAATAAATCTTGGACGTCCAAACCACTCCTAGGGGAGTAAGCCGCCCAACTAGAAAGAGGATTTGTACGGAGCCCTGTACATAAAAAATGAGACATGCAAACCAATGAATATTGAAATTTTGGACAAAATGGAGCAAAAAAAATTCCAAGCAAGGTTTTTCGGAGAGAATATGGGTCCCACACCGAACCTAATTTTAAGCCAAAATCCACAAGGGGACTCAGAACTGGCTCGAAGGCCTCAATATCAAACAATGGGTTGTTTCAGACCAAACACAACCTTCCAGAGTAATTGAGTTGGCACAGTTCTCATCCGAGCTCGTGTACTCAAAATTTTGACAAAAGTCAAACTTAGGTCTTAACATGGAAGTTAAAATGTCAAATCATACATACTTGTCTTGAATAACTCGCAAGTCACGCTGACCATGCTATTAACCCAATTTGACCCTTACAAAGTTGATGATATTGACAGAATCTGATTCTAAGGTCATATCTTGAACTTTTTATCTAAAATAATTGTAAACATTTCAAAAGCTCAAAGACACTAAAACTTACATATAAATCAATCAAATGACCAAGTAACTGAATTGTTTGATCCAAAAAGTCATAAAATGACTTGATATCACTTAAAGAATGTTTTAAATGACGAATACATGACATAAATACAAAATAACCTGGAGGTCATTACAACAAAGTCTACTAAAAAGGACTTTCATCCGCGAAAGTAAAAGTCAAGAAGAACTTAAAGACTTAAACAACTAGGAAAGTGCTCTCACATATCAATCTCGACCTCCCAGGTCGACTCCTCAACATGACGATGCCTCCAGCAGACCTTATCCAAGAAAGGCTCTTGAACACCACCGTCTCACATCCTTTGCAAGAATAGCAACTGGCTCTTTCGAGAAGGTCAAAAAGTCATTCAACCCTACTTCGTCATATTGAAGCATATGAGACTCATTAAGAACATACTGGTGCAGCCATAAAACATGAAAGAGTGGGTGATTGACTAGTACATGTTGTAGAAAGTTCAGCGGAACGTAGGTGCATACCATAGAAATCACTCATCAATTACTTCTCAAGGATAATTGGGTATTTTTCTATTCATTAAATGTCTATATTATGTTGTTTTACCTCTATTTATGTCCTATAACTACCCTTCTACCTCAAAATTTCCCTCAAATTTCTCATTCACTCAAACCCACAAATCCCCTCCATGATTTTCTTCAAAAATTCTCTCTTAAGATCAAGGATGTAGAATCTAGGGTTTCCAAATCAAGTACTCTTTTAAACTATTTTTTTGGTATTTGAAGAGCAAGGTATGTATGGTTTCTTCAATGGGTTCCATTCACCCGTTGAGCCCAAAATATTTCTCAATTCTCCAAGTTTAATTTAATCAAATTGATTAGGTTTTCATTTAATTCTTCATAGGTTAATATTATGTTGATTCAATTGTTTAATTCTGATCTTATTATGATTGTTTTGACACAATTACACACTTTCAAATTGATTTCACATGAATCCATACAATTTTTAAGATTTTGACTATGAACTCTTAAAATACATGGATTTATGAGGAAGCTATGAATATATGAATGTTATTTTCATGAGAGTTATGCATGATTTATGAAAGGGAATGTTTTATGATCTAGGTTTCTCTAAGATGAGCATCAATTAAATTGTGAAAGGACTTTCTCACACCTTTAGTAATCATGAGTGTTGAAATGTTTCCTTACACATGCATGATTCAAGATTTAATGAGCAATTATATGATGTTTTAGGCTTGTATTAATATCTGAATTATGTTTTTCTATGTATGATGATATGTTTATGAATATGACTATTGTGTTGGGATTTAACTTAGAACCAAGAGAAATAAAGGTGGAGGATCAAATAGGGTAGTGTCTAGTAGCAACCTCTAGTTTCCAACTACATTCCCCCGTAGTATTGTCTTAAATAACCTAGTTGGTGGATCCACAAATAGCATATGAGTCATGATACAAAATTCTATCATGGCAAATAGAGTTTCCCTCCTCAATGTGGGAGTTACATCGAATTGCATTGTATAGCTCACAAGGTCTCTTGTCGATTAAAATTAATATTCAAAAAATAAAACTAAGTTACTTTCAAAGGTTTTGTGAAGATTTCCTTATGTTTTAAGATGTACTGACCATGTTCATGATTTATGATTAGTTTTTAATGATGTTACGATGTTTAGCTTGGTCATGTATATTATGCTTTCAATTATGTCCCCTTATGATCATGTTTCATGTGTTATGCATTTCCCTCATAGTTAGTACATTCCATGTACTAATGCATACTTTTGCCCCTATTTTTTCACTACTATAGGGTCTGAGAAACTTCCTCCTTCTACATATGACTAGATTGCATAGAAGATTGAAGACTTGGTGAGTCCTCGTGATCCAAGGACAGTGTCAACTTTACTCTATTTTTTATGTCTTTAGTTTTTGGATTTTGTACGTGATGTATGGGTTTTGTCCTGATAGCATCTTGATATATTAGAATGGCTCATTAAGATTACGTTTAGACATCCATTTTATGTCAAATTTTTTCATTATATGAGATTTCCTACTTTTGTTCATTATGTTGTGTAATATGTATGTCAAGTGGCTTATATAGGGCCTCCTAGGGTCATATATGGCATCTCACGTAAATGGTGTACTTTGAATCATGACAAACTTGGCCTTCAAAGCACAAGGTTTTATAGAAAGTTCAAGGATGTCTGACATGCCACGTTGAATAGAGGCTTGTTCATAAGAGTGAAGCGTGCAACATTTATGAATAGGAGGCTACAAAGTGTTTAAGAAACTTCACTTCTTTTATTACTCTAACGTTGTGTCATAGAATCTATTTATACAAAGATCCCTCTCCTAAATCTTGTCTAGTGATTTTTAGGGCATGGCATCTCAAAGAGTTTATGTAATGAAAATGTGGAGCCTGAGGTTCCTCAATTTTAGGTTTATCCTTGAAGACTCTATGCCACTACTTTTAGAAATAGACTCTATGGCACGACTTTAGAGTAGTGAAAGAAGTAAAGTTTCCTAAATATATTTTAGCCTCATAGTCATAAATATGGCACACTTCACACTTATGAAAAAGACTCTACTCGATGCAACTTGTCGGACATCCTGGAATCTTTCTAAATCTTGATGCTTAGATTACCAAGTTTGGCACAACTCAAAGTACACCCTAGATGTGACATGGAAAATAGGACCCCGAGCGGCCCTAAACTAGCCACTTGACATAAGCATGATGTAAAAGAAATATAGCAAGAGAGAATAGACAATAAACGTCTTATATCATATGATGAGTTTGAATATAAGTGTGGAATACTAACTATGTTTGACGTAGCCTTTATAACATCATAGGAGTGGTTGGAATGTAACTCATATATCGCACACAAGTATTAAAATGAAAAGACAATATGAGAAATAAAGCATCAGTGGCTATCTCCTCAAAGCATGATGACTCACCAATCCACCGTCCTAGTAGAACAAACCAAGCTAGACACAAATGGGATGAGAAACATCGTATCCTATATTATAAGACAATATAGGAACAAGTATGCACAAGTACATTAAATAAGCTAAGTATTTAGAAATGTATAAAAACACTTGCATAATAATTTGAGGAACTTTCAACATGATATGCTGACCAAGTTAAACATATAAAAATTCTTTAATGATTCCACGATTCATAATCAAGGTCAATGCAAACTTAAAAAATAAGGAAGCCTTTTATAATAGCTTTGGGTGTACTGGTGATTTAACATCTGCTTGTGGAGTATGAGTGGGAGTGGATCCATGACGAGTCTAAGGTAGTCTTGTGCCTTTCGTTTAACCGGAGTTGTGATGGAAAAGGGAGATTGGAGTCATTGGATTATGTTTTCTATTGTTAGAGCATGTTTACCTTATTATTACTCCTAATTTGAGGCTCTTGGTGCATGATCTTTTAGCCGGGTTCAATCCCCGCTTGTATCATCCCTTTGGTCAGTTTAAGTCCTGATTGTGTAATAATGTTCCTTTTGATCCAATTCAAGTAATGACAAAGAGGTCCTATCTTATATTTCCCTTTGACCCGATTCATGTTCTGACTATGTGACTTTATTGTAAATCCCGTTGATCCGATTAGAGTTCTGATGTTGAGGTCCTATCTTATATTTCCCTTGGATCCAATTTAAGTTCTAATTGGGAGTTTTAATTTTGATGTATCATTTGATCTGATTCAAGTTCTAACTGGGTGGTTTTGTTTTATTATTTGATTCCTTTTCCAAAATTTTAGTCTAGGAGAGGTTGTGGAAGTTCTTGTCATATACACATGTTCTTTTATTAGTTTCTAGTTGTTATGTGAACTTTACGGGATTATGGAGGTCTGTTCAGGTTTTACTTAAGCTTGCGCACTACTGTACCTTCTGGGTTTAAGGGTGTCTAGTTAAGTTTAACAAGTTGTAGTTACTTCTTATCAATTCACAGTACACTCATGTGCATTCCTTTTTGTTTCCTATTGTTTGACCTCTCTGTGTGTTTAATTTTTGCATTTTATATTTAGGTTACTTCTGCTACTCAGTCGGCCTACGATGCCTACTAAGTACATATTGTTTGGGTACTCATACCATAATACGATCTATTTTGTGATGTAGGTGTAGACACTAGTTACCAATGTTGATTCAAAAAATCAGGTCGTGGCAAAACATTTCTTTAAAAGATTTAACATTTATCTTTTTATTTTTTCTATTATGAGTACACATATTATTTTGATTAGTTTTTTTTCTTTTTACAATTATGGAATATTGATTGACCTCAAAACTAATTTAGAAAAAAAATTCACTGAGGATCATGAAATAGGTTGGTGCGTATCATATAATAATAAAAACACAATCAAGTAGGATTTAATTTTTAAAATATTTGAAAGCAGTATAAAATTTCTTCTAAATGTAATTTCTTCCAAAATTTGAAAAATAATAATGTAATACAATAAGAAACATATTTGCTATAAAATTATTACCATGTTTTGTGGATACTACTTATTCAAATTTAAACAACACTAATTCTTTTCCTTATAAGAAAAGATTGACTCAAAATGTTTGACTAGTATAATCCCGCATCCAATAACTACATATAATTCAAGATGATACACCCTCATTTAAGCTTATTCCAAAATAGTTATTGTTGACAGTAAAAAATTCTCTAATTCAAACTACTCAAGAATTTTCTGAATTCAAAAATTTTCACATATATATATATATATATATATATATATATTATAAGGGCCAATCTTAGGCAAAGACAAAAACAAGAACAACAACAAAGTTATTCTTGAACAAACACATATATCCTCATATTCCTCATCTTTAGTAATGCCTAGAAACAAAGTAATATATGCTTTGATTGAAAATGAATCTGATATAAAAGTCTCATACAAGAAAAGACACATAGGGTTCATGAAAAAGGCACAAGAACTTATAACTCTTTATGACATTGAAATGGCTGCCATCATCTATAGTCCTTATAGTGATGAACCAAAGGTGTTCCCCAATCATGGTGTTGCAATCAACATCTTTCGAAAGTTGAAAGAATTGGCAATGTTGGAGAGATAACAAAATATGGTGACAAAAGATGAATTCACCCATAAAAAATCAAGAAGTTGAAGAAAAACCTAATAAAGGTAAGAAAGGAAAATAGGTTAAAGGAAATTACAAATGAGATGCATGAAGTGCTGAATGGAAAAACTATTTCCGTTGACATGAATTCTTACGATCTCAATGATCTAAGTTACGTGATCAAGAAAAACCTTGAACTGGTACATGAAGCAATTAAAAAGAATGTTAGTGACGATGGATCTACATCCAATGTCCCTCAATCCACGCCTTCAACAACAATGACTTCTATGATGCCTTCATCAATTATAGATCCTCCATTGTATGCTCCAGTGCCTTCTCCAATGACACCACAAATGGGAACTTCAGAGGAGATCCCCCCAATGGGTACATTAATTAAAATGAATAACTCCCAGAACTACTCTAGTGACATTCCAGAAAGTGCTTCATTGATTGAGTTACTAAATTGGAATAATGATGATGTCGTGACTTTGCTGGATGACCTATCACTAAACAATATTAAAGATCAAGATCCAAACCCCACCAATAATATATAAAGTCTTTGGACTAGTGTGTTTCGCTTTTTATTATTATTGTTTTATATGTTCATGTGGTCCTATGGACAATTTATGTCTTTAACGTTTTGCATGTCTAAGTGTGGTATTGAATTCTCCACATCTCTTTTTCTTTGTCCTTATATTAAGGGTCTGTATGTCGTGTTTGATGAATTATTTTCCAAAGTTTCTTATTTCACTCACTTATTAAATATATGGAGAATTTACATGTTTACTAGTTAGTGCTTTATTTATTTATGTGCGCTTTTATTGTTGTGATTATTCAAATCATGTTCTTGGTATTGCTTCCAAAAAAACATCTTGCTCTTTAAAAGTTAAACAAATTTATTCACGTCTTAAATAAAATTTTACTCTAAACTTTTTAGGGTGAAACAATAACACATCTAAAATTGAATATGAATATAAACATTAAAGAAAATTATAAATAAGACCTATAGAATATCCAATTTGAAATAATAAGATGAAGTAAGAGATTCATTAACTTTTTAGCTTTATTAAGTTAAAAAAGTTCATGTCTTCTGTTTAATTTAATTTTTTATAAATAATTTTGGTAATCTAAAAATAGATAATTGTATTATCACATTTGTTCATTGGTTAAATTTCCTCATAAAAAAAAGAGATTACCTTTAAAAAAATCAAATAAAAAATGGAGGTGTGGAAGGGGAATTTGGGGAAGGGATTATGATGTGGATAATCGAACCCTCACAGAAATGAGGGAGACTAGGTAGACATTATAAATATGATATTCTAGACTAAAATATATTATATAAAATGTTTTCTCTATAGAAACCCAACCATGTAAGTTAATATTTTAATTTGATTTTTACTCATTTGGTTCGTAAAATTAGAAATGTAGAAATCTGAAAAATTATTAAGATAACATAACAATTAATCAAATGTTACGAAGTTCTATTCTAAATTTAAGAATAAAGAAATAACAACAATATAGGATATTAGTTGTCCTGACCCAATTTCCTGAGTCATGATGGCACCTAGTATAACCTCCAGTAGGTAAGTCAACCCGTACCCAGAATGATAAGTCATGAGTATAAGGGTAGAACTAAATAGAAATAACATTAGCATTAAATATAAGACATAAATGGAAAACAACCAAAAACTATATTTATAAGAATCCCTCCTAGAAACTAGAAATCATGAGTACAAATCTATCTTATATGAAAATAAAAGTCCCAAAAGTGTAACACAACAAGTTGTCTAAAAAAAAATAATAGCTGAACATATATACAAAAAAAGACATACTGATCCAAGATGCCAAGTGTCCATCCTCACCTCTGATACCCAAATGTTGTAAAAGATGACACAAATCATCACCGCTGGTAGTTGGTACTTGACCGTGTATCACAAAAAACAAAGGTACTCACTAGGCATTGTTGGTCGACTGTGCAAGAGAGGTTAAAACACTGTGCAAAGATAGAATCTAGACACAAACAGTGGTCAAAGAGAATATAAATAAAAGCATACAAGCATACCGAAAGTAAATTTAAGTACTACTAAACAAAACCTAACTTGATTTCATAAACCCATAAGGTACACTCATGTGCATGTTTATTGAAAATCTGAGCGGATTCCTATAAGCCCGAAAAGTACACTAAATAGCTATGTCCACTAAGAGAAAGAGTACCGCAAACCTAAAGTCGGGCTCCAGCCCAAATAACCATTGTATCCAGTCAAATCCCATCTCAGCTCACAAGGGTGAAAATAAATCTAGGCCACCCGGCCACCCAGTCCACTCCTAGGGGCGTAAGCTGCTCAACTAGAAAAGGATTTGTACGGAACCCTGTACACAAAATGAGATATGCAAACCAATTAAAAATGACATTTCTTACTCAATGGAGCAAACAAAATTCCATACGAGGTCGTCTTAACAGAATATGGGTCTCTTACCGAACCTAATTTCAAGCCAAAATCCACAAGGGGGCTCAGAATTAGCCCGAAGGCCTCGAGATCAAACAATGGGTCATTTTAGACCAAACACATCCTTTCGAAGCTAACTGAGTAGGCATATTTCTCATCCGAGCTCGTTTACTCAGAATTTTGACAGAAGTCAAACTTAGGTCTTAACTTGGAAGTTAAAATGTCTAATCACACAGACTCATATTGAATGGCTTGGAAGTCACGTTGACCATGCTACTAGCCCAATTTGACCCTTACAAAGTTGATGATATTAACAGAATTAGATTTTTTGGTCATTTCTTAAACTTTTTTTTTATCAAAAATGACTGTAAAAATTTCAAAAGCTCGAACACACTAAAACTTACATATAAATCAATCAAATGACCAAGTGACCGAATTGTTAGTTCTAAAAAGTCATAAAATGACTTGGGATTGCTTAAAGAATGTTTTAAATGACGAATAGGTGACATAAATACAAAATAACCTGGAGATCAGTACAATTTAGTCTACTAAAAAGGACTTTCATCCGCGAAAGTAAAAGTCAAGAAGTACATGAAGACTTAAACAACTAGCAAAGTGCTACCACATATCAAACTCGACCTCCCAGGTAGACTCCTCAACCTAACGATGCCTCCAGCAGACCTTATCCACAAGAAAGGCTCTTGAACACCACCGTCACACATCCTTTGTAAGAATAGCAACTAGCTCCTCCGAGAAGGTCATAAAGTCATCCAACTCTACTTCATCACATTAAAGAATATGAGACTCATTAAGACCATACCTATGCAGCCATTAAACATGAAATAGTGGGTGATTGACCAGTACATCTTGTAGAAAGTTTAGCGGAACGTAGATCAAAACCATAGAAATCACTCATCAATTACTTCTCAAGGATAATTGGGTATATTCCTATTCATTAAATGCCTATATTATTTCGTTTTACCTCTATTTATGTCCTATAACTACCCTTCTAACTCAAAATTTCCCCCAACTTTCTCATTCACTCAAATCCCCAAATCTACTTCGAGGTTTTCTTCAAAAATTCCCTCTCAAGATCAAGGATGAAAAATCTAGGGTTTCCAAATCAAGTACTCTTTTAAACTATTGTTTTGGGATCTTAAGAGCAAGGCATGTATGGTTTCTTCAATGGGCTCCATTCACCCATTGAGCCCCAAAGATATCTCCATTCTCAAAGTTCACTTTAATCAAATTGATTAAGTTTTCATTTAATTCTTCATAGGTTAATATTGTGTTGATTCAATTGTTCTGTCATGCCCCGAGGCTACCCTCTTGACGTAACACGGGACCTAGGGTCACAAGTGACCCCAAGCTTACCTTGTGTATGGCATATCATAAGCATACTGAAAAATAACTAAGTAGAACATGAACTATGCAGAAGCTAAAACTGTGGATATCTAAAAATGGGGAAAACCCAATTAGTTTGAATGTATAAAACATACTAAGAGTTTAGTGATAACTGAAACAATCACTTAACAACTCAAGCTTAATCTACTACTATGTTTGAAAAGTCTCTAACTAAGATGAGTTGCTGGGACATGCCCCTAGCTAACTCTAACAAAACTAAAAATTGAAAGTAAAGACTAAAATGAAGCATGTCATTATCCTCGAAATATGATGACTCACCACTGAAGCTGTTAAATAAGGAACAAGAAACGATCTAAGCGTGATCTGGATGCTGAGTACTTGAACCTACATCATAAAAGGATGTAGTGCAGAGTATGCGTCAGTATTTAGAATGTACTGAGCATGTAGGGTGTAGATACTAAGCTGAACAAAATATATAAGCTGAACAATGCATAACTGAGCAATGATATAATCTAAGCAAAGATATAGATACTGATATATAACTCAAAAGCTAAGCTGAATGCAATGACCAAGTACTAATCATGAAGATGACATGCTAAACTATATACTGATATAAATGTTGAAAACCTGGCCCATTCACTAAGAGTCTGACTGTGGGAGCTACTATTAACTGACATAAACAACATGAGCTAAACGTGAAGTCCGATGTATATGCCCCATTGAGAGGACCCAATATACCTTTAGAGGTATAAAGGCAAGATTGTGGCGTGATCACTAAATCTGATGCCTAACAGAGGGGACTTATAATCCTTCGGGGGCATGTAGTTCTGGGACTACAAGGGTATGCTTAACCATAGTCCTACACTAGTCCAACTCAGTGCTAAGTCCACTCCCAACAGAATAGATATGAATTTAAAATGCACTAAATAATGAATAGCTCAAAATACTTACATGCTAACTGAAAATGCAACATTTATATACTGAGAATGTGACATTCGAAATCTGGAACATGATTTTTTGTTTAACTGACCTAGCAAGTGTAATTCATGAACTAAGAGAATCTACACAAACTAGGGTTTTGAGTTTTACACAAGGAATATAGTAACATTTCCAAGAAAAATATTATATTTATACTATGGATTATATAGAAGCACAAATCACAATAAATTCCCAAGATTTAAAAAACCCTAGGTCTAAACAAGCTATGTAGAATCAAGGAACTTACTCATTAATGTTTCAAACACACCTCATCCAATTATAGGTGCAAACGATCATTAAGCAGTATAAAACCCAACAAATGCGTTGGGTCAAACCCAAAGGGAACGGTACGTGTTCAAATTCAATTAAGAAGTACAAACGTGATCTAACTAGTTATAGGAAGAGAAATTATCAAAAAAAGACATGAAACAAATCAAAAGGGGTGACACAAATGTCAGATGGGGGGGGGGTTGTTTGTAGTTATCAGCCACAACGTAGTCACACAAAACTGAAATAACAATACAGAGAGGAATTCTTAAGATGTGATCGATTATAGGCAAATTTTGCTATATGGGTAATTGTAACTACTAATAAATAGCTAAATATCAGTGGGTAGGTTAGACTATGAGTGAATAGCTTTCTGTCGAACAACTATCCCGATTCAAGTGATTTCTCTCGAACATCAACATAGCAATTAAGGACAACCCACACCTTAATTCATCCACTCTCTTGAGCTAGATGGGTTGGATTGGGTTTAGGATTCACTCTCTCAGCTGAGCCCATATCAACCCAATATCCACAAACCATTAATCAAAAGCCTTGGTTCCAAAACCTCTCTCTCGAGCAAGCTAAGAAAACAAAATTAGAACTGCATTTGCGACTACAATTCATAAATTAAACTTTAGCTAATGATTAAACCCACTTCAATATAGGATTTATACTAGTAATTAACAATAACCATAATCACATGATCACACCCCAAGAATTGGGGTTTTAGCCAAACATCATAAAAAGTTAAAAACAGTTACAAAATCAATTAACCATCAATTGTGTAGGAGTATTCAAGCCTTTACAATATTCCAAATTGAAGAAAATTAGTAACCCACTTGCAAAACCTCCAAATTGAGTCTCAAAAAAGCTTTAAAGTCTCCAATGAAACTCTCAAACTCAAAAGAAAATTGTTATAAATGGTAGCAAACTCCTAAATTTACTTTTCAAATTTCAATTTATAGCTGCCAAAAATTAGGCACGAAAAGCCATTAGGCGAGGTAAGTCGGGTTCTCTGAGTGGTTTGGTGAACCACCTTTTGCTCTTTTTTATCGCCGTTATGCCATGTTCTCAGCATCCTCAAGTCCTGTAACTTTGGGAGATCCATCTTGTCATCGCAGAACTGATCTATGATTTTTTGACTGCCCATTCCTGTTGCCGACATGGTTTCTTCCCTTAGGGCTAGCACACTAGAGCTTTAGGCGGACTGAAGAACCACTTGGCGAGTCGCCAAGTGGTCTTGGTGATCACTAGGCTCGCCTTTCTCCACTTCTTCAGCTTGTTTTGTTCCTTTTTGCCTGTTAGCATCCTTGCCTTTCTCCTTAGCTCACATACATAAAAGTCAAGGCTTTAACATCAGTTTATAGCATAAATTAAGCATTTGAGGACACTAAAACTATCAAAATAAAGCCCTACATGAGTCCAAATCTCGGACTCATCACTTACTAAATTCTAGGGACCTAATGGATGAAAGGAACTCACTAATGAAATTCCACATACCTGATGACGAAATCTACAAAGAAATCCTTTGGATTTTGGGGCTGAACTTTGAAGAATAGTGTTACTTATTCTTCGGAGTTTTGGTCGACCTTTCCTTTTTTTTTTTGGCTCCAAGTTGGGTGATTTTTGGAGAATAAGGGTTTTGAGTATGTCTCACTAGGTTATTAGGCTTATACTAAGTAAAACGACATAGTTTAGGCATCAAATAATGTAGTTTAAGTGCCTAATGCGTAGGTAAAAGGACCAAAATGACCCTGACTTAAAACTGACGAGTTCCATCTACTACAAAATACAGACATGCTAACTGAGAATGCAACATTTATATACTGAGAATGTGACATTCAAAATATGGAGCATGATTTTTTGTTTAACTGACCTAGCAAGTGTAATTCATGAACTAAGAGAATCTACACAAACAACGATTATGTGTTTTATACAAGGAATTAAACAACGTTCCCAAGAAAAACATGATATTTAGACTATGGATTATATAACAGCTAAAATCACAATTAATTCTCAAGATTTTAAAAACCCTAGGTCTAAACATCTATGTAGAATAAAGGAACTGACTAAATTCTAGGGAGCTAGTGGATAAAAGGAACCCACTAGTGAAATCCCACATACCTGGTGACAAAATCTGAGGAGAAATCTTTTGGATTTTAGGGCTGAACTTTGAAGAACACTGCTGCTTGTTCTTAAGTAGGTTTGGTCGACTTTTCCTCTTCTTTTTTCTTTAAGTTGGGTGACTTTTGGAGAATGAGGGTTCTGGGTATGTTTGACTAGGTTATTAGGCTTAGAATGAGTAAAACGATGTAGTTTAGGTATCAAATGATGTAGCTTAAGTGCCTAATACATAGGGAAAAGGACTAAACTGACCCTGACTTAAAAGTGACGAGTGCCATCTACTATAGGACTGACGGCCATCGTTTGAACTACCAACCGTCGTTTGGGGTCGTGGTTCATGAACTAGCTGACAGGGCTTCACTAAAATGAGCATAACTTTTTACTCCAAGTTTGGATTTTAGCAAACTCGGTGGATTTTGAAAAATGATTCAATTATGTTTAATTTGATAGGTCATGGGCCACCCAATTCATTTTGTTCTAAAATATATGACCATTTTAAGTTGAACTACCTACAATTTTCCTCTGAATAACTGTTGACCCTCACCTACGATTATATCTACAGTCTGTAGGTCCAACCACAGACCGTACTTGTCGACGTTGGGTGGGATCAGAGACCATAAATTTTTGGATTCCATCAACAAAACTGACCTACGATCCATGGGTCCATCAATAGATTGTGGACCACAGCGGTAGGTGTCATCCTTAGACCCTGAATTTTTCCTAAGTCTAGGGCTGAACCACGGGACCCACTTACGGTTCGTGATCTGACACATGGTCTGTCAGTTGCTTTCTTTTGTTCTGATACGAGATTCTGGAAAGCTGTACTTTTTCATCTTCTTGAATTAAAGGTGTTACAAGTTCAATTTTGATCTTATTCTGATTGTTTTGCAACAATTATACACTTTCCAATTGATTTCACGTGAACCCATACAATTTTTATGATTTTGACTACGAACTCTTAAAAGACATGGATTTATGAAGAAGCTATGAGTATATGAATGTTATTTTATGAGAGTTATGCATAATTTATGAAAAGGAATGTTTTATGATCTAGGTTTGTCTAGGATGAGCATCAATGAAATTGTGAAAGGACTTCCTTACATCTTTAGGAATAATGAATGCTGAAATGTTTTCTCACACATGATTGATTCAAGATTTAATGAGCTATTATATGATGTTTTAAGCTAGGATGAATATCTAAATTCTGTTTTTCTATGTATGATGATATGTTTATGAATATGACTATTGTGTTGGGATTTAACTTAGAGCCAAGAGAACTTAAGGTGGAGGATCAAATAGGATAGTCTCTAGTAGCAACCTCTAGTTCCAAACTACATTCCCCCGGAGTATTGTCTTAAATAACCTAGTTGGTGGATCCACAAATAGCATATGAGTCATGAAACAAAATTCTATCATGGCAAATAGAGTTTCTCTTCTCAATGTGGGAGTTACATCGAATTGCATGGTATAGCTCACAAGGTCTATTGTCGGTTAAAATTACTATCCAAAAATATTAAACTAAGTTGCTTTCAGAGGTTTTGTGAAGCTTTCCTTATGTTTTAAGATGTACTGACCATGTTCATGAGTTATGATTATTCTTTTAATGATGTTACAATGTTTAGCTTGGTCATGTATATCATGCTTTCGATTATGTCCCCTTATAATCATGTTTCATGTTTTATGAATTTCCCTCATAGTTAGTACATTCCATGTACTAATGCATACTTGTGCCTTTATTGTTTCACTACTATAGGGTCTGAGAAACTTCCTCCTTCTATACATGACTAGATTGCATAGAAGATCGAATACTTGGTGACTAGATTGTATAGAAGATTGAATACTTGGTGAGTCCTCATGATCCGAGTACAATGTCAGCTTTACTCTATTTTTTATGTCTTTAGTTTTCAAATTTTGTACGTGATGTATGGGTTTCTTCCTGATAGCTTGTTGATATATTAGGATGGTTCATTAAGATTAAACTTAGACATCCATTTTTATGTCAAATTCTCTTATTATATGAGATTTCCTACTTTTGTTCATTATGTTGTATGGTATGTATGTCAAGTGTCTTGTGTAGGGCCTCCGTGGGTCTTATATGCCATCTCACGTCAAGGGCGTACTTCAGATAGTGACAAACTAGGTATTTAGATCACAAGGTTTTATAGAAAGTTCTAGGATGTCTAATAAGCCGCGTTGTGTAGAGGCTTGTTCATAAGTGTGAAGTGCACAACACTTATTAATATGAGGCTACAAAGCCTTTAGGAAACTTCACTTCTTTCATTACTCTAAATTTGTGTCATAGAGTCTATTTCTACAAAGATCCCTCTCCTAAATCTTGTCCAGTGGTTTTTAGGACATGGCACCTCGAAGAGTTTATGTGAGAAGATATATGAATGAAAATGCGAAGCCCGAGGTTCCTCAATTTCAGGTTGACCCTTTAAGACTCTATGCCACGACTTTATAGAAATAGACTCTATGGAACACCTTTAGAGTAGAGAAAGAAGTAAAGTTTCCTAAATGGATTGTAGCCTCATATACATAAATGTGGCAGGCACACTTCACACTCATGAAAAAGACTCTACTCACTGCAATTTGTCAGACATCCTAGAATCTTTCTAAATCTTGATGCTCAGATTACCAAGTTTGGCACAACCCAAAGTACACCCTAGATGTGACATGGAAAATAGGACCCCCCAAGAGGCCCTAAACTAGCCACTTTATATGAGCATGATGTAAAAGAAATATAGCAAGAGAGAATAGACAATAAAAGTCTTATTTCATTTGATGAATTTGAATATATAAGTGTGGAATACTAAACTATGTTTGACATAGTCTCTCTAACATCACAAGAGTGGTTGGAATGTAACTCATATATCACATGCAAGAATTAAAATGAAAAGACAATACGAGAAATAAAGCATCATTGGCTTTCTCCTAAGAGCATGAAAACTCACCAATCCACCGTCCTATTAGAACAAACAAAGCCAGCCACAAACGGGATGAGGAACATCATATCCTATATTATAAGACATTATAGGAACAAGTATGAATAAGTACAATGAATAAGCTAGGTATTTAGAAATGCATAAAAACACATGCATCATAATTTAAGGAACTTTAAACATGATATGTTGACCAAATAAAACATATAAAAAATCTTTAAATAATCCATGACTCATAAAAGTTTTGAGGGTACTGGTAATTTATCATCTACTTGTGGAGTATGAGTGGAAGTGGGTCCTTCCCGAGTCTAAGGTAGTCTTGTACCTTTCCTTTAACTGAAATTGTGATGGAAAAGGGATATTGGAGTCATTGGATTATGTTTTCTATTGTTAGAGCATGTTTACCTTATTATTGCTCCTATTTTGAGGCTCGTGGCATATCTTTTTTAGCCGGGTTAAGTCCCTGCTTGTATCATCCCTTTGGTTAGTTTAAGTCCTCACTGTGTAATTATGTTCCTTTTGATCCAATTCAAGTAATGACAAAGAGGTCCTATCTTATATTTCCCTTTGATCCGATTCATGTTCTGACAAGGTGACTCTATTATAAATCCCATTGATCCGATTAGAGTACTGATGTAGAGGTCCTATATTATATTTTCCTTGGATCCGATTCAAGTACTAATTGGAGTTTTAATTTTGATATATCATTTGATCTAATTCAAGTTCTAACTGGGTGACTTTGTTTTATTATTTGATTTCTTTTCCACAATTATAGTCTAGGAGAGGTTGTGGAAGTTCTTGTCATATACTTATGTTCTTTTATTAGTTTCTAGCTGTTATGTGTACTTTGTGGGGTTATGGGGGTCTGTTCATGTATTACTTAAACTTGTGCACTAGTGTACCATCTGGGTTCAAGGGCGTCTAGTTAAGTTTAGCTAGTTGTACTTACTTCTTATCAACTCTTTGTACACTCTTGTGCTTGTTTGACCTCTCTATGTGTTTAATTTTTGCATTTTATATATAGGTTATTTCTATTACTCATTCGGCTTACGATGCCTACTAAGTACATATTGTTTGGATACTCATACCATACTCTGATCTATTTTGTGATGCAGGTGTAGAAACAAGTTACCAATGTTGATTCGAAAAATCAGGTCGCAACAAAACATTTCTTTAAAATATTAACATTTATCTTTTTATTTTTTCTATTATGTGCACACATATTATTTCGATTAGTTTTTTTTTTTTTTTTTTTTTTTTACAATTATGGAATTTTGATTAACCTCAAAACTAATTTAGAAATTTTTTTCACTTAGGGTCATGCAATAGGTTGGTGCGTATCATATAATAATAAAAAGACAATTAAGTATGATTTAATTTTTAAAATATTTGAAAGTAGTATAAAACTTCTTCTAAAATTAATTTCTTTCAAAATTGGAAAAAATACTATAAAAAACATATTTGCAATAAACTTATTACCATGTTGTGTGGATACTCCTTATTCAAATTTAAACAACACTAATTATTTTCCTTGTAAGAAAAGATTGACTCAAAATGTTTGGCAGGTATAAGGCCGAATCCAGAAACTACATATAATTCAAGATGATACACCCTCATCTAAGTTTATTCCAAAATAGTTATTGTTGACAGTAAAAAAATCTCTAACTCAAACTACTCAAGAAGTTTTCGAATTAAAAATATTCATATAAAGGTCAATCTTGGGCAAAGACAAGAACAAGAACAACAACAACAACAAAGTTATTCTTGAACAAACACATATATCCTCATATTCCTCCTCTTTAGCCATGCCTAGAAACAAAGTCATTTTTGCTTTGATTGAAAATGAAACGGATAGAAAAGTCTCATACAAGAAAAGATACATAGGGTTCTTGAAAAAAGCACAAGAACTCATGACTCTTTGTAAAATTGAAGTGGTTGCCATCATCTATAGTCCATATAGTGATAAACCAAATTTGTTCCCCAATCATGGTGCTGTAATCAACACTTTTCGAAAGTTTAAAGAATTGGCAACGTTGGAGAGATAAAAAAATATGGTGACAAAAGATGAATTCACCCAGAAAAGAATCAAGAAGTTGAAGAAAAACCTAATAAAGGTAAGAAAGGAAAATAGGGTAAAGGAAATTACAAATGAGATGCATGAAGTTCTGAATGGAAAAACTATTTTCGTTGACATGAATGCTTACTATCTCAACGATCTAAGTTACGTGATCAAGAAGAACCTTGAATTGGTACGTGAAGCAATGAAAAAGAATGTCAGTGACGAGGGTTCTACATCCAATGTCCCTCAATCCACGCCTTCAACAACAATGACTTTTATGATGCCTTCATCAATTATAGATCCTACATTATATGCTCCTGTGCCATCTCTAATGACACCACAAATGGACCCTTCAGAGGAGATCCCCCCAATGGGTACATTAATTCAAATGAATAACTCCCAGAACTACTCTAGTGACATCACAGAAAGTCCTTCATTGATTGAGTTACTAAATTGGAATAATGATGATGTTCTGACTTTGTTGGATGACCTATCACTAAACAATATTAATGATCAAGACCCAAACCCCACCAATAATATATAAAGTCTTTGGACTAGTGTGTTTCTCTTTTTATTATTATTGTTTTATATGTTCATGTGTTCCCTTGGACAATTTATGTCTTTAACGTTTTTCATGTCTAAGTGTGGTATAGGATTCTCCACATCACTTTTTCTTTGTCTTATATTAAGGGTATGTATATCGTGTTTGATGAATTATTTTTCAAAGTTTGTTATTTAACTCACTTATTAATTATATGAACAATTTACATGTTTACTAGTTTGTGATTCATTTATTTATTTGCGCTTTTATTGTTGTGATTATTCAAATCTTTTTCTTGGTACTGTTTCCGAAAAAAACCTCTTGCACATCAAAATTTAAACAAATTTATTCATGTATTAAATAAATTTTCACTCTAAACTTTTTAGGGTGAAACAATAACCCATCTAAAATTTAATATGAATTTAAACATTAAAGAAAATTATAAAGAAGACTTGTAAAATATCCAGTTTGAAATAATAAGGTGAAGTAAGAGATTCATTAACTTTTTGGCTTTATTAAGTTAAAAAAGTTCATGCCTTCTGGTTTAATTTTTTATAAATAATTTTTGTAATCTAAAAATAGATAATTGTATCATGAAATTTGTTCATTGGTTAAATTTTTCTCATAAAAAAATATAGATTACCTTTAAAAAATCAAATAAAAAAACTGGGTGTGGAAGGGAAATTGGGGGAGGGGATTATGATGTGGAGAATCGAACCCTCACAAAAAATGAGGGAGCCTAGGTAGAGATTATAACTATGATATTCTAGAATAAAATATATTATATAAAATATTATCTCTATAGAAACCCAAACATGTAAGTAATATTTTAATTTGATTTTTACTCATTTGGTTCGTAAAATTAGAAATGTTGAAATATGAAAATTATTAAGATAATATAACATCTAATCAAATGTTATGAATTTCTACTATAAATTTAAGAATAAAGAAATAACAACAGTAAGGGATATTAGTTATCCCGACCCGATTTCCTGAGTCATGATGGCATCTAGTATAACCCCCCAGTAGGTAAGCCAACCCGTACCCAGAATGACAAGTAATGAGTATAAGGGTAGAACTAAATAGAAATAACACTGGCATTAAGAATAAGACATAAACATAAAAAAAAAAAAACCAAAAACTATATTTATAAGAAACCCTCCTAGAAACTAGAAATTATGAGTACAAAGCTATTTTATATGAAAATACAAATCCCACAAGTGGAACACAACAAGTTGTCTCAAAGGAAAAATAATAGCCTAAGAAATATTCAAAAAAAGGACATACTGATCAAAGATGCCAAGTGTCCATCTTCGTCTCAAATACCCAAAGATGACACAAACCATCAATGCTGGCAGCTGGTACTTGGACCTATATCACGGAAAACAAAGGTACTCACTAGGCATTGTTGGCCGACTGAGCAAGAGAGGTTAAAACACTACGAAAATATATAATCTAGACACAAGCAGTGGTCAAAGAGAATATAAAGGAAACCATACAAGCATACCAAAATTAAATCTAAGTACTGCTAAACTAAACGTAACTTGACCTCCATAAGCCCATAAGGTACACTCTTGTGCATATTTATGCAAAACCCAAACGGATCCCAATAAGCCCGAAAGGTATGCAGAATAGCTATGTCCATTAAGAGAAGAATACCACAAACCTAAAGTCAGTCTCCCAACCCAAATAACCATCGTATCTAGTCAACTACCAGCCCAGCTCGCAAGAGTGATAATGTATCTAGGCCTCCTAGCCAACCAGTCCACTTCTATGGGCGTAAGCCGCCCAGCTAAAAAGAGGATTTGTACAGAACCCTATACACAAAAATGAAATATGCAAACCAATTAAAAATAAAATTTTGGACTCAATGGAGTAGACAAAAATTCCATACAAGGTCGTGTTGACATAATATAGGTCCCATACCGAACCTAATTTCAAGCCAAAATCTATTAAGGGGCTCAAAATTAGCCCGAAGGCCTCGAGATCAAACAATGGGTCTTGTTAGACCAAACACAACCTTCCGGAGCTAACTGTGTTGGGAAAATTCTCATCCAAGCTCATCTACTCAAAATTTTTGATAAAAGTCAACCTTAGGTCTTAACTTGGAAGTTAAAATGTCTAACCACACAAACTCGTATTGAATGACTCACAAGTCACAGTGACCATGCTACTAGCCTAGTTTGACCCTTAGAAATTTGATGAAATTGACAGAATTGGAGTCTAAGGTCATTTCTTAAACTTTTTTTTATCAAAAATAACTATAAAAATTTCAGAAGCTCGAAGACACTAAAACTTACGTATAAATCAATCAAATGACCAAGTGACCAAATTGTTAGTCGTAACAAGTCATAAAATGATTTGGTATCACTTAAAGAATGTTTTAAATGATGAATAGGTGACATAAATACCAAATAACCTAGAGGTCATTACAACATAGTTTACTAAAAAGAACTTTCATCCGCGAAAGTAAAAGTCAAGAAGTACTTGAAGACTTAAACAACCAGGAAAGTACTCCCGCATATCAATCTCCAACTCCCAGGTACACTCCTCAACCTGACGATGCCTCCAACAGACCTTATCCACACGAATGGCTCTTGAACAACACTGCCACACATCCTTTGCAAGAATAGAAACTGGCCCTTCCGAGAAGGTAAAAAATTCATCCAACTCTAGCTACCTCATCATGTTGAAGCACTTAAGAGTCATTAAGAACATACAGGTGCAGCCATAAAACATGAAAGACTAGGTGATTAACCAGTACATGTAACACCTGAAAACTAGTAGACTAAACTAGAACTTTACATAAGGGTTCTAGAGCTTTATGTGTGGGTTCTAGAGCTTATCGTGAGGGTTAGAGTTGTGAATTTAGCTTTCTGTACTTAGAGTGAAGGGTTTCAGGGTATGATATCAATGTACAACTCCCCAAGGACCTACCAAGGGTCCTTGAGGAGGACCCTAGGACTACCCTAAAAGCTGCCCAAAAACAGTCCACCCTCGATAGGGGACCCACGCCACGAGGGTGAGGGGTCATGGGTGAGGGCCCCAAAATCAAGCCACAGAACCCCACCCATGCTTGAAAATCATGGACCATGGGTGGACCCACAGCCCGTCAGCGTGGTCTCGTGGGTTGAGGCAGTGTGGTCATTAAGTCGGTTAAGTTGGCCATAATGGGAACATTCCAAAATTAATTAAGGGTTAAGTACCACTACACCATTTTAGGCCTACAGCCACCCCCGTAAAGTGTAGCCTAAACTAGCAAAAAGTGTGGCCTTTGATAAAAGGCTACACTTTTGGACTTTAAGCAACACTTTTTAGGGGGTGGCCTAAAGAAGCGTAACCTTTGACAGTAGGCAACACTTTTAAAATGTCGCCATAGCAGCTACACTTAAAATGCGTGGCCAAAGAGGTATAAAGGGCACACTTTGTAGTAATTCATTAGCAACACCTTTTGTTTGATTATACTACACTTAAAAGCGTTGCCTTTGCTTTGTTATTGGTCACACTTAAAAAGTGTTACCTTATATATCTCATTTAGAGCAACACTTATAAAGTGTAACTTTTCTTCTGTACAAGATAAAATTTGTAAGCAATAAGCCACACATTGGACGTCCTTATAGCAACACTTTTGAAGTGTGACAATGTTGTGTAGAATTTTTGTAGCAACAATTTTTTATTTTTAAGAATAATAATTTTTATTTGCATATATTCAATAATCACATAATTAAATATATAAGTGATCTAAAGCACAAAATTAGCTAATATATAAATCGAAGCTATATATTTTAAATAAACTTTGAGAAATATGTCTTGTACAACCAAATATTGTATTACTCACACCAAGTTGATTACACCCCGACTATGGCTCACACATAGGCGTTTGCAGAAATGACTGAGTATCGAACCCGGAACTTGCATATTTCAGTGGAGTAAGTGCTAACCACAACATCAGACAAAGAGATGAAGAGGCTGCAATGAGGAGAAAAACATATGGATTAGACACACTACTCCCAATACTCCACTTTAAATTACTAACCCAATCACTATTTCCAAATATCATCTCTATGACAAATATAATCTTTAGGCCAAGTAAGCCAATAAATGTGCCAAGAGATAAGAGCTCCATTCACTGAGAAATTTTCAGTGCTCAGAGTTCAGATCAGAAGCTTTTAAGGAAGCACTAATATCTATATATACTACTAAGAAAAAATGCCAGATTTGTACGAGTATCGTATGCCAATCTTTCTCCTTTCCTGGTGACAAAAAAAAAAGGAAATAGATAACGAATATGATATTAGGAAATAATTTGAAGTTGCTCCGAATAAGACATCCAGAATCAGGCGTAGATTTACGAATGAATCAGCACTCAAGAATACACCTACGTCTAGCAACAACATTTGTCTCGTCTGTCACATGGGAAAAATAAGAAAAGATTGTTTCCAAGGAAAACATACCTTATAATTCATATTTAGCTTCTTTTGTACACCTATTATAGAGTTTTCAAAAGGAAACAATTGAATAAGAATCAGAATAAAAAAGGTATGTTTTTGTGTGTAGCTAAAAGGATGGATGGTTCTTTCACTGTTAAATTCAAGAAAGAAAAATATAAAATGGTTAGTGCAAATAATACTAGGCCTTTGATTTAGCTGGATCACAATAAAATCCTTTAAATTATTGTATGACACATGCGTTAAACGACAACTGTGACTTGACAGTAAAGAAGTTGTTTCTAGGTTTGATATTGTGCAACAACCCAGATGACCACTTGTACTTCTGCTCCACTGCAGCCCGCACAACAACTACGATAAAAAAGTCCATGTGCTAGGTTACAACACTAATTACATATAAATTCACTATGTATTACAGGTTACTTCTCTCCAATGCCATAAGATGTAATAAATATTCATGAAAATGAACTTCACTTATTTTTGCCTTTGTTTACTAGATTTTATAAATACAAAGTACCTTACAAATATTAGCCAACAGAGAATTAAAATCTTTTACCCGTCTTTGGCTCTTCTCATCTACTATAAATTGACCATTTGTAACTATAACAATTTTCATTAGTGTCTATCATGTTGTAGAGATCTATATGAGTTCAATAGTTAATCTAGTTTGCTGAAAAATGCGAAAATGGATGAAACATATATATAGCTGCAACTACATACCTTAACTCAATGAGATGAAACAAATAGCTATAATCTTCGTTCTTTGATGTGCAGTGAAAGTTTAGCTTCAACATGAAATCTAGTGAAAGCTTCATTCTAACATCCATTGCAATCGTGAGTTAGAGAGAATAATCAACAGAACTACATAATCATATATAGAAAAAATGAGTACAATCTCACCCTATATAGTATAGACAGTTTGCTCTCACTGAGTGTATAAATACCAACATAGTGAGTGTAATCCCACAAGCGGTGTTTGGAGAGGATTGTGAGTACATAGCCTTTACATAGTTCATCACAAACAAACAGAAATGTCTAAAGTCATAATGATATGAGACCAGTTTTAAGAAAATCAAAGTGTTCACCCTTTTACAGAAGCAAAATTATCTCAACTTATGAACGAACAGACCATCTTCTATGATTACCATTCATTATAGACACAACAAAATGAGGAGTAGGTATTTCAGCTATCTATAGACATCTAAAACAAACTAATCTAACTTTCAACATTGAAGGATGACGATGTTGAAATAGGGAAAGAAAAAAAAAAGAGAAAGAAAGAAAGAAACTTCTCTAATATTAGGTGGGTACATGTTCAGCATGATCAAGAGACATCTGCATCAGAAACAGTCCAATTACAATGGTGAGCAACACCAACTGTATGAAAAAACACAAACTGTACTTACTGACTTTCTTTTGTAGCTTTAGCTTTTCAGCAGTGCTTGCTAAATCTTCACAGTAATTTTCCAACTTTTTGGTTTGTGTCTTGAGTTCTACAGCCTTTGCTTCAGCATCTCCTAGCACGTGCACCATCTGTACTTGTTCTGAAGCTAATGTTTTCTGTTCTTCCAAGAGGGTAAGTTGATCTACTGTTGCACTTCTCAAATATTGGGCTATTTTTTATAATGCCAAATACTGAACTTCAGCTTCAATTTTCTGTCTGAAGAGACCCTCGAACTCACTTTCGATAGTCTCTTCTTCACTCTTTGAGCTACTACCTAAAATGGCTTCAAGTTCAGTAACTCTTGCTTCCTTGGATTTAGCAATTTGGCTTGTGGTGGTCTCACCCAAAATTCTAATCTGAAAATAGTGCATAAGTTTTTACTGGGAGCCCATATGTTAATACATCTTCGACTTCTTGACCACCACTACCATCAATAGAGAAAAGAATGAATAAATTTGCAACAAGAGATGTGTTATATTACCAACAAAAGGTATGTGAATAAGAGCATACCTCGCCAAACATAAGGTATTTGAACTAATGTTTCAAAGTATTAATAATGTGAGCTGAACTAGAATGCGTGAGCTCACATTTCCCATCATTGAATGAGTCTATGTCATGCTTTATCTTCTTCACTGTGTTTATCCGACTAATGAATGTGCAGTTGGTGTATACCTATTTGTGTATGTATGAGTGCTTTGTGGTAACTCATTTCAGCCCTAAAATAGTACCTAATTCCCTAGAAAGATGACAAAGAAAAGACAACATATCCCCTAAAGAAATGTGCCCTCTTTCATATTGAAAACAACGATAATGTACTCCCTTATGTATGATTATGATAGAGTTAAAATGTGCGTATAAGGATTGCTAACTTTGCTATAATGTGGCATAACATAAGCGATAACCATACAAAGGCTTACTAACATGAATGATGATCATATAAAGAGTTAACGAGCAGCCATATGAAGGGTTGCATATAATATTTAGCATAATGAAGGATTACTTTCTTTCTTATCCATTCATCAACTACATGTTTTCATCTAATGTCTCAGTTTGACTTTAGTGAGGAGAATTCCAAGACCTCTACCGTTAGTAGTATACTGATGTTCTCTTTGTGGAATCTACATTGACCTATGCCAATGTAGACGCAGGTTTCATACACGAGCAAATTACAAGGTAGTTGCTTTATTACAGAAGTTGATTTGGTAAACTAAATTCTAGACTCAAGTTTGCAAAATCATGACTATACCTTCTCAAAAAATATCATGATTATGATAAAATTTCAACAAAGTAATCAATACAACAGTCCAGATATGGAAAAATTGAAATAATGTCATTGAAGAAATACAACTACAACATGTTTACATCGCAGAGCATCCAGCGACAGGAGGCACTGACCCTTTTTGATAAATAGAGGTTATCTTCCTGAAGTTTGAAGAAGCCCATCACCCTGGAATACTACAAATGAAAGCAGAAACTCGAGAAACACTAGATTCCATAACCTCAATCCCTGAATAACTCCATGAAAAAAATTCAAAGAATGTCCTCATATTCTTTCACTGAGATCTTCTTCTCAAGTGTTGCGACACAACGTACCCCTCAAAGAAATCTAAGACCACATTCTCTAGATCCTCCACGGTATACTTGAGAAAACATATATAAATTTATAAATATATTAGAATTTTGGAAGAAATTTAACTCGATTTTTCAATTCTCCAATGAAATTCACATAGAGAACAATTCCTCTTTCAGACACATACTATCACGGAAGGTTGTTAAGGAGAAAAATATTCAGAAATTGCCCAAATTTGTGAGACATATCGAACAGAATCAATGAACCCAAATCTTTATCCTCTAAAGCAAACTAGTGATGGGTGACCCACACACTACATTTTCCTTAAAGGCTGAGAAGAAACATTTCCCAAATACATCAAAAGTACTCCCAACACATAAAAAGGAGAACTGAGAATAAGAGCTTGGCTAAAGTGATGGAGCAAAAACCTTTGAGAATAAAATTTAGGGTTCTTGGCTTTTAGAAATTGGGGGGAAATAGAAAATATGGGGAACTTATTATTTTAGCCAAAAATTATACTATATATGATAGTACTCTTATTTTTTTGAAATTGGGAAAAAAATAAGGAGGGAACTCGTTATTTTAGCTAATATTTTATGAGATTTAATAGGGCACACTTATGAAGTGTTGTTTTTAGAATTATAAATATAGCATAGTTTTAAAGTGTGGATATATAAATAAATAAGCGTTGTCAATTGTTTTATGATTTTGCAATGCTTATTATGTGTAGCCTATAATTCCAAAGAGCACACATTAGAAGTGTTGCCAAAG
Organism: Solanum pinnatisectum; assembly: GCA_035578085.1. Taxonomy (NCBI): domain Eukaryota; kingdom Viridiplantae; phylum Streptophyta; class Magnoliopsida; order Solanales; family Solanaceae; genus Solanum; species Solanum pinnatisectum. Next base: position 31,025,750 of record CM069076.1, read on the forward strand.
TTTCTGTGGCCAAAATCTTGATATAAAGGTCACACCTTAAAAGTGTGCCCTTAGTTACTTTTGGCAATACTTTTAAAGTGTTGTCTAGAATTGGTGTGGCCATAGGCCTAAAATTGTGTAATGAGTGGTGTCATTTTACTAGTGTTTAGACCACCTAGATAAATCTATTAGACCCCTAAATTCATTGATCCTAGATATTAATTCAACTCACCCAAAAGAACCCAATTCCCTCTAAGAAATTCTCTCTCTAGAAGAAGGGTTTAAGCTAGGTCAATACTCCAATCTTCCAAGATTTGTGAGGGATTTGTATCCAAGGTATGATAGATTATTCATCCTTGGATTCTTTTATCTATGTAGTCCCCTAGTTATACCACAACTGTGAAGATAAAATCCCTAATTCAAGTTAGGGATACTTCCAATATTGTCAATATTATGGGTTATATTGAGTATAATCCAATTGAGTGGATAATGATTGTTTATGATATAATTAGTAGTGAATCATGTTATTATGATGAAATTACATGTCTTCTACGCCTAACCCTAGTCTAATTGATGAAATTTGAGTAATGTGGGTTTATGCCTTGTGAAGGGAAATTGAGGATTCATAGATGATCTTCTAGAATTGGTGATATGTGTAGTACATGTTCATGAATAAAAGCATGTAGAAATGAATTGAATTAGATTATAGTATATATGATGGATCATGACTAGTAAAGCTTGAAGTTGAACCTTTATAATTATATATGACTAGAATTGCTTAAGAATGAAGCATGTGATTAGAATGCCTTGTAATCTAGGTATGTATGATGGTTGTAATAATTAAAGCTTTGAGAGTAAGGCCTGTAGTCATGAAGGTAGAATTCTAGGGCTTTGAGAGTAAAGCTACTATGTTGAATTATGCTTGTAATGGCTTTGAGAGCGAAGTCTATATGAGAATGGTAGACTAATAGATATCATTGTTGTGGAATGACTTTACCCACCTAATATACCTTATGAATGTTTGAATGCGTAAAATTATAGAATCATTTGAAACATGGATTGATTGTACAGGACATCCCTCCATAAGTCATGACTTAAGTAAGACTTAATAACTAGTCTAAGGGGTGTATGCTTGGCCCGAATGGATATTGACAATGAGATGGAGACCCTCACATAGTAGAGTCTAGGTTTCATCAAGGTAGGTCTCATGAGGTAGGAGCCTTCACCTAGTGTAGTCTAGGTTTCTATTAGCAATCTTTGTATCTAAGGGATTAAGACGTGCTTAAAGACGTATCTCATTGAGTTCAAGAAGATGAACTAAGACATACTTACAGAGGCATCTCATAGTGTTCCAAGAGTAAATGAACTAAGACATACTTGAAAAGGTATCTCCTAGTGTTTAAAAGCATTAATGAACTAAGACATGCTTAATGAAGAATCTCTAATTGTTCAAGCATAATTAACTAAGACATACTTGAGTAAGCATCTCCAAGTGTTCAAATACCTAATGAACTAAGATGTGCTTAGTAAAGTATCTCATAGTGTTCAAAAGTAAAGAAGAGGAACTAAGATGTGCTTAAAGAAGTATCTCCTAGTGTTCAAATATTTTTACGAGAGGGGCTAGTCCCCAACCAAGAAGTAACATTATGAGGACCTAAAGTGGTAATTAGCATGGGTAGGATTATGGGGTCTTATTCATGTATTGCACAAGTATGACTTAAGGTTACCTAAAAAGTGTTTATCTTAAATGATGTATGTTTAGATAGGATTGTGCTATAGTTGCCTTCTTTCTTATAAGTGACCAAAGGTGAGAGATTCCCTTGTGTATGAGAAATAAGCTAAGGATGAGATCAAAGATGGTAAGTATGTATGATGGCCTAAGGTGGTACTTAGTGTGGTTGAGATTATAGGGTCTTATCCATGCATTGTGCAAGTATGGCTTGAAGCTACTTATGAAGTGTTGTTCTTATGATGTGAAGGACTAAGGGTTGACTAATGTTTATATGATGCCTATGTTGGAGATTATACTTATGACTATGTTGTTGTCTCTTATGCTTAGTGTTTGTGTTTCATGAAGTATCTCTTATGATTATGGCATGTGGCTTATGTTGACTAACCCTTATGTTATGTTCTTATAAAGTTATGCTAGCTATCATATTTAGTACTTTTATACTAACGCATACTCTTGCCTACATTCTCATAAAATGTAGGGTCTAGAGATTTTGAGTTCCATTCTTGTGGCTAGGTTTCTAGAAGAGCAAGGAGTTGAAGACTTGGTCAGTCCTCATAGCATCGAGGATTTGATCACCTTTCCTTTATTTATTTCTTTTATGTTTTGAGACTATTGTATGGGTTGTGTCCCAAGAGTCACTCAAAGTTGTTTTAGATGGTTTGAGACAAGTGTAATAAGACTTCCGCTTTGCTTTTATAAAGATTTTGATTGAATGGAAAATGTTTTAAAATTTCTGCACTTTTCTAATTTTCTTTTGTTATGATATGCTAAGTGGCTTACATGGATTCCTTCGGGGTTCAATGTGCCATGTTACATCTAGGGTGTACCCCTAAGTAGTGACAAACTTGGTAATTAGAGCACAAGGTTTAGAATGGTTTTAGGATGTCTCAAACCATGTCTAGTAGAGTCTTGTTCATAGTGTGAAGCACGCCACATTTATGAATGAGAGGCTATTAGATGCTTAGGAAACTTCACTTCTTCATTCGCTAAGTCGTGCCATAGAGTTTAACTCTATAAGGTCTCTCTCCTACTCCTTATTCGATGTTCTTCATGATATGACTACTCAAACGACTCATGCTACAAGTAGCGAGAGAGAAAGTGTTGGTTGTGATGCCAATTATGGCCATGTGACTAGATAGACTTTGATGTTGTCTTTAGTGTGAATGGGTTGTATTATGGTTATGTGTATTTGATGGTAGAACCCGACTTAGTCATGATGAGTTTTTGGGTAGGTGGAAAGATTTGATGAATAGGGTGTTTAAGTAATGCCTAGATGTGTTGAGTGAGTAGACTCCTCTAAGAAGGGTAGTAGTGTAATTTACCATGGCTTAGAATAATCTTAGGTGAAGGATGTGAAAGTTTAGTGATAACTTGTTCCGATCTTATAATTGAAAGTAATGGTGCTTAGAAAAGTCTGTATAGGTTTACTCCCAAGGGGGATATGATGTGCTTAGATAGCAAGATCATTGAGTGTCCTTGATATTCATGATGTTAGGTTTGCTTGAAAATTCTCACCTTGATAGGTGTAGTGAGTTTGAGAAGTTTAGTCCTGGTTTGGTAGGCTCATATGAGATCTTGAGTGGTGTTGGTAAGGTTGCTTGTGAGCTAGAGTTGCTTAATGAGAACCTCTCTAATTTAGAAGTCAGTTGAGACCTTAGATCGGCAAGTTAAGGAATAGAAAAACGAGGAAGTTGTTTCCATGAAGTGGTAAGGAGTGTTCTTTAGTGAGGTTTTTGGTTGAGAGTGGTACTTGGGAGGCCGAGGGCCAATGAGATGTCCCTCATCATTTTCCTTCTATTCCTCTTTTAGCTTGAGATGATAAGTTCCTCTTAGTAGTATTATGTGTTGGAATCATGTGTGTTTTATGTGTTTCCGTGATTTCTTTATGTTATGCATGTTCTTGAGAAATTCATGTTAGTAAGAAAATGAGTTTTCATGATTTATGTTCCTCATGTTGTTGTGCATTTAGTATGAGTTGCTTATTTAACTTCATGAGATGAATAGTGAGCATGCCTTAGTTTGGAGTTGAAAGATTCCTCCTTGAATGAATGCTTTTTTAGAGTAAATTGCATATAGGCTTCATGAGTGTATGTTGAGCATGTTTTAGTTAGGAGATGGTAGTTCCTCCTTGAATATGAGTAGATGTAGAATTCATGCATTTTGGGTTGTTAGATGTAGTTCCTACTCCCTTGTGTTGCATTGAGTACATTTAGCTTGGAGTTGAAGTTTTCCTCCTTTGTTTATGTGCATTTAGATGAGCTGCATGCATGATTGGCAGCTAGTCTAGAGTCGTTTCCTTTAAGAGGTGTTTAGAATCGTCATTCGAGGACGAATGCTCCCAAGGGGGAGATATTGTAACACCCGAAAACTAGTAGGCTAAACTAGAGCATTATGTGAGGGTCTTAGAGCTTTACGTAAGGGTTCTAGAGCTTGACGTGAGGGTTAGAGTCGTGAATTTAGCTTCCCATACTTAGAATGAAGGGTTTTGGGGTAAAACTTCAAGGTACGACTCCCCAAGGACCAACCAAGGGTCTTTGAGGAGGACCCTAGGACTGCCCTAAAAACTGCCCAAAAATAATCCACCCACGATAGGGGACCCACACGCTGTGGGTGAGAGGTCGTGGGTGAGGGCCCCAAAACTAAGCCACAGAACCCTACCCACTCTTGACCAGCACGGACCGTGGATGGATCCACGGCCCGTCAGCGTGGTCTCGTGGGTTGAGGCAGTGTGGTTATTCAGTCGGTTAAGTTAGGGATTAAGGGAACATTCCAAAATTAATTAGGGGTTAAATGGTGTAGTTTTAATAGAGTTTAGAACACCTATATAAAGCTATTAGACCCCTAAATTCATTGATCCTAGACATTAATTCAACTCACCCAAAAGAACCCAATTCCCTCTAAGAAATTCTCTCTGTAGAAAGTAAAGAAGAAGAAGAAGAAGAAGGGTTCAAGCTAGGTCAAGACTCCAATCTTCCAAGCTTTGTGAGGGCTTGATATCCAAGGTATGATAGCTTATTCATCCATGAATTCTTCCATCTATAGAGTCCCCTAGTTATACCATAGTTGTGAAGATGAAATCCTCAATTCAAGTTAGGGTTCCTTACATTATTGTGGGTTATGTTGAGTATGATCCAATTGAGTGTATATTGATTGTTTATGATAGAATTAGTAGTTAATCGTGTTATTAAGAAGAAATTACATGCCTTCTATACCTAACTCTGGTCTAATTGATGAAATTTAAGTAATGTGGGTTTATGCCTTGTGAAGGGAAATTGAGGATTCATAGATGATCTTCTAGAATTGGTGATATGAATAGTAATTGTTCATAAATAAAAGCATGTAGACATTAATAGAAACAGATTATATTATATATGATGGATCATGACTATTTAAGCTTGAAGTTGAACCTTTATGATTATATATGATTAGAATTGCTTAAGAATGAAGCATGTGATTAGAATGCCTTGTAGTCTAGGTATGTATGATGGTTGTAAGAAGTAAAGCTTTGAGAGTAATGCTTGTAGTCATGAAGGTAGAATTCTACGGTTATGAGAGTAAAGCTAGTATGTTGAATTATGCTTGTAATGGCTTTGAGAGTGAAGTCTATACGAGAATGGTAGACTAATAGATATCATTGTTGTGGAAGGACTTTACCCACCTAATCTACCTTATGAATGTTTGAATGCGTAAAGTTATAGAATCACTTGAAACATGGATTGATTGTATAGGACAACCCTCCATAAGTCATGAGTTAAGTAAGGCTTAATAACTAGTCTAAGAAGTGTATGATTGGCCCGAATGGATATTGACAATGAGATGGAGACCCTCACATAGTAGAGTCCATGTTTCGTCAAGGTAGGTGTCATGAGATGGGAGCCTTCACCTAGTGTAGTCCAGGTTTCTATTAGCAATCTTTGTATCTAAGGGACTAAGACGTGCTTAAAGAAGTTTCTCATAGAGTTCAAGAATATGAACTAAGACATACTTAGAGAGGCATCTCATAGTGTTCCAAGAGTAAATGAACTAAGACATACTTGAAAAGGTATCTCCTAGTGTTCAAAAGCATTAATGAACTAAGACATGCTTAATGAAGCATCTCCAAGTGTTCAAGCTTAAAGAACTAAGACATGCTTGAGGAATCATCTCCAAATGTTCAAATACCTAATGAACTAAGATGTACTTAGTAAAGTATCACATAGTGTTCAAAAGTAAGGAAGGGGAACTAAGATGCGCTTAAAGAAGTATCTCCTAGTGTTCTAATGTTTTTAAGAGAGGGGATACTCCCCAACCAAGAAGTAAGATTATGAGGACCTAAAGTGGTACTTAGCATGGGTAGGATTATAGGATCTTATTGATGCATTGCATAAGTATGACCTAAGGTTACCTAGAAAGTGTTTCTCTTATATGATGTATGTTTAGATAGCATTGTTCGATAGTTTCCTTCCTTCTTATGATTGACTAAAGGTGAGAGATTCCCTTGTCTATGAGAAATAAGCTAAGGATGAGATCAAAGATGGTAAGTATGTATGATGGCCTAAGGTGGTACTTTGTGTGGGTGAGATTATGGGGTCTTATCCATGCATTGCACAAGTATGACTTGAAGCTATTTATGAAGTGTTCTTCTTATGATGTGAAGGACTAAGGGTTGAATAATGCTTATATGATGCCTATGTTAGAGATTATGATTATGACTATGTTGTTGTCTCTTATGCTTATAGTTTATGTTTCACGAAGTATCTCTTATGATTATGGCATGTGGCTTATGTTGACTAACCCTTATGTTATGCTCTTATGATGTTATGCTATATATCATATTTAGTACTTCTGTACTAACACCTACTCTTCCCTACATTCTCATCAAATGTAGGGTCCGGCGAATTTGAGTTCCATTCTTGTGGCTAGGTTTATAGAAGAGCAAGGAGTTGAAGACTTGGTGAGTCCTCGTAGCATCGAGAATTTGATCACCTTTCCTTTATGTCTTTCTTTTATGTTTTGAGACAATTGTATGGGATGTTCCCAAGAGTTACTCAAAGTTGTTTTAGATGGTTTGAGACAAGTGTAATAAGACTTCCGCTTTGCTTTTATAAAGACTTTAATTGTATGGAAAATGTTTTAAAATTTCCGCACTTTTCTATTACCTTATTTTATGATATGCTAAGTGTCTTCTATGGAGTCCTTCGGGGTTCTATGTTCCATGTTACATCTAGGGTGTACCCCAGGATCGTGACAGTACATGTTGTAGAAAGTTCAGCGGAACGTAGGTCCAAACCATAGAAATCACTCATCAGTTACTTCTCAAGGATAATTGGGTATTTTCCTATTCATTAAATGCCTATATTATGTCTTTTTACCTCTATTTATGTCCTATAACTACCCTTCTACCTCATAATTTCACCCAACTTTCTCATTCACTCAAATCCCCTCCAAGGTTTTCTTCAAAAAGTTCTCTCTCAAGATCAAGGATGAAGAATATTGGGTTTCCAAATCAAGTACTCTTTTAAACTATTGTTTTGGGATTTGAAGAGAAAGGTATGTATAGTTTTCCATTCACCCATTGAGCCCCAAAGATTTATCAATTCTCTATGTTTAATTTAATCAAATTGATTAGGTTTTCATTTAATTCTTCATAGGTTAATATTGTGTTGATTCAATTGTTGAATTTTGATCTTATTATGATTTTTTTGACATAGTTACACACTTTCCAATTGATTTCCCATGAACCCATGCTATTTTGAAGATTTTAACTATGTACTCTTAAAAGACATGGATTTATGAAGAAAATATGAGTATATGAATATTATTTTCATGAGTATTATGCATGATTTATGAAAATGAATGTTCTATGATCTAGGTTTCTCTAGGATGAGCATCAATGAAATTGTGAAAGGACTTTCTCACACCTTTAGAAATAATGACTGTTGAAATACTTTCTCACACATGCTTGATTCAAGATTTAATGATGTTTTAGCTTTGATATTATATTTTGATTATTTTTTTATATGATATGATATTATTTATGAATATGAATATGTTGTTTATTTTTAACTTAGAACCAAGAGAACTTAATAAGTACATTGAATAAGCTAAGTATTTAGAAATGTATAAAACTACCCCATTTGTTAAGTTTCTAATCTATCCCCATTTCTTAGGTTTCTAATTTTCTAAATGCATACTCTTAAAACAAAAAAACATAAAAAAAAAAGAATACCTTCATGAAATTTCAATGACCAAGCTAAAATATAAGATAAGAGAGTTAGAAAACATGAATCATAAAACATGATCAAATATTTATCTATACAATCTTCTATGTTGGCACATCACTTCATGATTACATGTGTATATGAGAAATCCTTTCAACAACAAAAAAACAATAGCAACATCATTGATACTTTAATCTCAAAGCATCCTTAAAACATTTACATAGATTTCATGAGAACATGCTTGATTTCATAAACTTCTCTTTCATAATCCAAAACCACATTATATACTCATAACTTGGAAAACATGGGGATTACATGGGTTCATGGGGAATCATCACAAAAACATGAAATTAACTCAATTCATGCATAAAAGATCATAATTCAATCAATTAGATCAAGAATCATAGGAACCCATAACATAGAATAAACCCCTAACTCAATTGGAGAATTCTAACTTTAAACCCATGAGGGAAAGGCTTCCATGGATGAAAACTATCATACCTCAATGCCAATTGCTTAACTTCAATGGAGGAATTGGAGACTTGACTTGGATTCTTATGTTGACCCCTTCTTCTTCAAGCTTTTCTAGAGAGAGAAATATTTTGAGAAGTTGACTTCTTCTTTTATAAATTTGAGAGAATGACTTAACTGGGTTGATTTTCGGGTTAAAATCACTTATATAGGGGTTCTAGGTAAGGGAAAAATGATGTAGTATCAAGATAAAATAATTAGGAAAAGACCCAACTGACCCTGACTTACAGCTGATACGAGGCCCCAAATGGAGGGTTCCACGAGCTGTCTAGGGTTCCATGAGCCGTCTGGGCAGTCGTGGTCCCTAGACCAGTGGCAAGGCAAGTCCTCCCCTTCTACATGCCTCCTTTACGGTCCGTCTAACCCTTCACAAGCCATCTAGAGGCTCGTGGGAGGTGACTAGCCTATAGGTGGGTTTTGCCTCCCTTTCACAGCCACCACTACGGGTTGTGAGGCACACCATGAGCCATTTAAGGGCTCGTGGGAGGGGAGACCCTCTTGGCCACACACTGGAAGGTAGCCACGAGCACCACCACCAGCAGTGGTGCCCTTGATGGCCCGTCTGGGATCTATGAAGGGTGTCATGGCTCAGTCATGGGCTGGTGACCTCCCATTTGACTCTCTTTTCTAGACTTCTAAATTTCGAGGTGTTACATTATTTCCCCCTTGGTAACATTCATCCTCGAATGGGATTCTAGACATCTCATGAAAGAAAATAAATCATATCTAGTAGCCCAATAAGCATGCAATTACATAAATACACATATCCGAGGAGGAAACGTCAACTCAAAGCTAAAGCATGTTCAAAACATCATATCATGAAGTCTATATGCAACTCATACTCAAATGCACAAACATGTAGAAATCAATCAAGTTGACACGTTTTCTCAAAACTTAAGTTTTTTCATGAACATGCATAAATGAGGAAATCATGGGAATATCTAAGACACATGACACCAAAGAGTAAACCATGAAGAACTCAATACCTCAAGCTAGAGTAGGGGTAGAAGGAAAGAAATGAGGACAACAAGACATTATATCGACCTCGGCCTCCTAAGTAGCACCCTCAACTAACTGATTCTCCACAACACTTTCATGGAAACAACTTCTTTATTTCTCAACTTCTTGACTTGCCGATCTAAAATCTCAACCGGAACTTCTTCATAAGAAAGATTCTCATCAACTCCCAAACCTTTTAAGGGAACTATAGATGTCGGATCACCAATACATTTCTTCAACATAGAGATGTAGAAAACTTGATGCACCGATGCCAATTCATTAGGTAATTCTAGTTCATAAGCGACCTTACCTATAAGCCTCAAAATCTTATATAGGCCTACATATCGAGGACTACACTTCCCTTTCTTACCAAACCTCATTACACCCTTCATGGGTGAAATTTTCAAATAGACCCAATCTTTAACATCAAACTTAACATCTCTTCTTCTAACATCGACTTTGAGCCATTTTAAACCTCTCTCTAATAAGTTGAACTTTTTCCATAGCCTCGTGTACTAACTCAGGACCTATTAGAGCAACTTCACGCACCTCAAACCAACCTATAGGAGATTTACACCTCCTATATTAAAAGGCCTCAAATTGAGTCATACCAATACTTGAGTGATAACTATTGTTATATGAAAACTCGATCAATTTCAAATAGTTATCCCAATTACATTTTAAATCAATCACACAAGCTCTCAACATATCGTCCAATGTTTGGATAGTACACTCTGCTTTCCTATCGTTTGTGGATGAAAGGTCGTACTAAGATTAACACGAGTACCAAGGCCCTTTTGGAAAGGATTTCCAAAACTTAGAAGTGAATAGAGTACCTCGATCGGAGATAATGGATAAAACCACTCCATGCAACTTTACCATTTCTCTCAAATACAACTTAGCATAGTATTCCACAGAATAAGAAACCTTCACGGGAATGAAATGAGCTGATTTTTTTTTCATTCGATCTATTATAACCCAAATCGAGTCATGGTGTCGCCGGGTGCGAGGCAAACTAACAACAAAGTCCATATTCAAATCTTCCCACTTCCAAGTAGGAATGCTAATGTCTTAGGATAACCCTCCCGATTTCTTATGCTCAATTTTCACTTGTTGATAATCAGGACACTTAGCCACAAATTCTGCAATATCTTTCTTCATCCCATTCCACCAATAGATCTCCCGCAAATCATGGTACATCTTGGTGGCTCCCGAGTGAATGAAATATCAAGAACTATGGGCTTTTGACAAGATCTGCTCCCTCAAGTCATTAACATAAGGAACACACAACCGACCTTTATATATAAGTACCCCATCTCCCTCCTTGGGAGAAAGCCTCAACAAACTTCTTAAGCATCATTTCTTTTAACTCAACCATAGTTGGAGCAAGACCTTGCTTGTCTTTCACATCCTCCACAAAAGACAATTCTGAACCATTGTGAACCATAACACCACCCTTGGTAGAGTCTGCTAACTAAACACCCAACCAGGACAATCTATGAACATCTTGAAATAACTCTTTCTTATCATCCTTAATGTGAGCAACACTTCCCATAGATAACTGACTAAGAGCATCATCCACCACATTCTCCTTACCGGGGTGATAGATAACACTCATATGATAAACTTTCAATAACTCAAGACACCTCCTTTGGCGAAGATTTAGATCCTTCTAATTAAACACATATTACAAACTTTTGTGGTCGATAAACATATCTACATGGACACCATACAAATAGTGCCTCCAAATCATTAAGGCGAAAACAACTGCCGCTAGTTCAAGGTCATGGGTAGGATAATTCTTCTGATGAATCTTAATGTACCTTGATGCATAGGCAATAACTTTCCCATTTTTCATAGGCACACATCCTAGCCCAATTCTAAAGGCATCATAATAAACAACAAAACAATCAGTCCATTCCGGTAAGGTCAACACTGGAGTGGAAGTAAGTCTATATTTCAATTCTTGAAAACCCTTTCACAAGCTTTGGACCATATGAACTTAGCCTTCTATCAATGGAGAGGCAATTGAAGAAAACCCTTCAACAAACATTCTTTGTAACCAGCTAAACCCAAGAAACTTCTAATGTCCGAAGGGGATAGAGGTCTGGGCCAACTCTTAACAGCATTCATCTTCTTAGGACATACCTCAATACCCTTACTTGAAACAATATGACCAAGAAAAGCTACAGACCTTTGCTAAAACTCACATTTGCTAAACTTAGCAAAGAGTTGTTGGTCCTTAAGAACTTGCAACACAATCCTCAAATGATTGATGTGATCATCCTCACTTCTCGAATAGATCAATATATCATCAATGAACAGAATCTCAAAAATGTCAAGGTACTGTCTAAACACCCTATTCATCAAATCCATAAATGCCGCCAGAGCATTAGTCAAGCCAAACAACATTACTAAAAACTCATAATGACTATACAGAGTTAGGAAGGCCGTCTTCGAAATATCATCTTCCTTCACCTATTAATTGGTCATAACCCGACCAAAGTTCAATCTTGGAAAAGTGACTCGCTTCTTGAATTTGGTCAAACAAATCGGATATCCTTATGAGAGGATACTTATTCTTAACGGTAACTTTGTTCAACTGTCGATGGTCAATAAACATATGAAATAAACTGTCACGCCCCGAGCCTACACCCTAGATGTAAATGGCATTTGAGAACCATTACAGGCCCTAAGAGAACCCTTGGCCCGACTCAACTCTCAGTGAAAGACTTACTTAACATAAGATGAATTCAAATGTAAAACTTTAACTCAACTGTCTCAAATAAAATAACTCAGAATATATAGAACTATTGCATGATTTAAAGTTTGAAAGAAGGGAAAGTTTTCTTAAATGTCTGTAGTCCCTTATTTATAGAAGTAGGGTCACATAACCATAAATAAGATCCTACTTGACATGGCTTCATAGACACCCTAGGATACTTGAACTCTCGACTCTAATACCAAGTTTGTCACGACCCAAGACTACACCCTAGACGTGGCTAGCACTCGAGAACTATTGCTCGTCCCCAAGCGAACCCTCATCTGGGCTAACTACAAGTGGAAGACTAACTCAAGCATACATAAGCATCAATAGAAGGAAACGATTAATAAAAGTTTATTGAATCTCAAAACTTTGTTGAATATATTGAGTATGAAACATAAGTTTTAAATAAAATATCTGAAACTGAAAGACTCTAAAAAAACTATCTATCTATGAAGCCTCTACTATACAAAGATGAGTCTTGGGATAAGACCCACGACTCCTCAAAATATATACTACTAACAATCATAAAACTAGAGTCCTCTGGAAGATAGGAGGTCTTACTCAAAAGCTGATGAGTAGATGAAGTCATCTCAACGGACTCCTGTTGAGGATCATACGAACCTGTATCTACATCATTAAAAGATGCAGGTCGAGTGACATCAGTACATTGAATGTACGAGTATGTAATATAGTTGAATAACAAATAACTGGAAAAAAACGACTAGAATAAATAACAATGTACTCAAGCTGAATGTAAAAAAATAAAGGAGTTAAATCATTTAGAACTTTACAAAATACTTTTCATCTCTAAACTCAACATAATAGGTGATATATTAAAATACACTTTAACTCTATTAGGATATTCTCTAACCGACAACCATCACTATGAGTTACGTGATGATATAGCATCTCGTCCACGCTGCCAGAACTGTCCTACACCTTGTCGAGGTATAGAACATCCTCAACTAAGTGGATCCACTAAGCTATGCTTAAAATAAATAAGGAATAATCTCAAATGTATGACCCTTTACCCATGTTAGTATACATGGTTTATGGGGGCTGTGAGTTGTTTGAACTCTCCCCCATATAGGTGCTCAATACTACTCCCAATAGTATATACTCATGCTCATATGTTTAAAAAAAACATAACTCTTCCTTTGGTTTGAGATAATTGCTCAAACTACCTTCTTAAAAGAGGTAACTACTCTTGAAATAACTTTTGAACTCATGACTCATTTGGAAATCTCATTTTCTCTTTTATTAATGTAAAAATTGATGCCTCTACGAATACATAGTCCCCTTATACTCATACTTGAAAACTCTTTCTCAAAAGTATTTCAAAATCATATTATAATATGATCATTGATGACTAGGGAAGTCATATTGCATTAACATTGCTGGAATATCTAGATAGCATACTGCTTAAACATTGATGGCATACTTGATTGACATACTAATCTTGTTTTAGAAACTCTTTCTCAAAACTCATCTTTACTTTCTCAAAACTCAGTTTAAAACTTAAGTGTTGACTTTTAAAAACCTTCTCAAAATTTATAACTCAATTCATAAGGTTGATGCGGAATTATGGACATTAACGACTCAAATTAGGGATCTTTAATAACAATATGGAAACTCAGTACTCAGAACGCAAGAACTCAAGGACACTACTCATATCAAGAATACTCAATTCATAGGTTTCATGTTGAAATATAGACATGAACGAATCAACGCAATAATCTTAATGCATAACATAAAGCAATTTAATAATTAGGAATAGAATTTCAAAAAGAATCAAGAACTCAAGAAATCAAAATCAACTTATCTCAAGAATACTCAAATCTAGGGATAGAATCCTAGATTTCTTTTTTACTGATTTGAAAGTAGATGTAAGGCGTGAGGACGAACTAGTCCAACACTATGATAGCCTTAAATACATGGAAGAGCAAGGTTCTTGAAGAATCTTGAAGCCGAACTTGATTAGAAGCCTTGAAACCCTAGCTTGAAGGAAAAAAATCAAGAAACCTTTCTTGAGATTTCTTGAATTAGTTTCTTGAAACTCTATGACTAAGAATTATGATTTTCATTAGTGATTCATAATTGTATGGAGGAGTTTGAGTTGAAAAGAATGAAATTCTTGGAGAAAGACTTACCTTGAAAAGGAATCTTGAAAAAGATTGAAAGAATCTTGCATGAAGTCTTCTAATATGATTTTTCGTTAGGGTTTTGCCTTAGGGTTTGAGAGAGAAGAGAATGATCCATTAAGAGATGAAAATCTGATTGTTTTGGATCTTTTATAAGTCAAGAAATTTGTTTAGGTTTTTCTTAGAGGTAAAAAGATAAAAACGACCCTTTTTAATGTTTTCCCATTGGCTAATTCATCACAACATTGTATTAGGTTACTAAAATGGTCATAACTTTTTACTCAAACCTTGAATTTTTGCGAAATTGGTGGTGTTGGAAAGAAGATTCAAATACCTTTAATTTGATAGGTTATAAGTCATGTAACTCTTTATATTCTAATATATATGGTCGTTTAAGTTGACCCAAGTAAAATCTTACATCAAAACTTAATCGGTAAGGAAACTTTCAACTCAACTTTGTGCTAGGAGTGTTTAGTGGCCTTAATTGATATCCAAAATCATTCTCACACTAAAGAATTTACCTTTACACATATGGGCAATTTAAGAATCAGCCGATATGACCCTAGTAAATAAAGAATGGTTCGAGTCTTAACTTAGAAATTTTCAGGGTGTTACAATTTCTTTCATCAATCATATCCAACGAAAGGGACAGTTGTTGACACCCAACTTTGGCCTAACATTTTCAATATTTATAACTTTTGAAGTTTTATTTATTAAATAATTCAAAATATATTTGTTATAATTTTTAATAAGTTTATCGATAGTTATCCTTATTTCTCAAATTTTATGATTTTTATTAGTTAATTTTTATTACATTATCACAGCCGGTTGAATATGTTTAGTTAACCAATAACTATGGGCCACAATCTTGAGCCCTTGATTTGAGCCCATTTTATTATATGAATTTATTTATTTTCTATATGGGTATTATTTTTCCACAAAAAGTGGTGGGGTGAATTTTTTTTAGATGTGTGGTGCAAGATTGGTAAAACATCAATAATTCAATAAAATCAAGATCTTGTGACCTTTTTAAAAGTTGACTTTTGAGGTGATAAGTTGAGGGTTTTATCTTATAGTAAAAAATCTTTATTTTTTTGTTAAAAGGTTGTGAAATCATTTGGCTAAAAACCTAAGGACTAAGATATGTCTTAAGGGGAGAGAGGGAGTTGATTAGTTTTTGGGCAAATGAGTGGGTTGTAGAATATTATAAAAGGAGGAGGGGTCTTTCATTTTTAAGACACACTTATACACTACCTCACATACATTTCTTTTCTTCTCTATGTACTTTCATATGTTTTTTTTCATAGAAAGACTAGCAAGACTTGCCTCATTTTCCTCTTTGTATAGTTTATTCATACATTTTTGTTTACATTATGCATACATTAGCCTTTATTTATTCATACATTGACTTTACATTTCTCATGTATTTGTTTATATACATTTATACATTGCCTTTACTTTTATTTATATACATCGTGTTTATATTTATTTATGTCCTTTTTTACATTCATTCATACATTGGTTCTATATTTATTAATATATATATAGTCTCTGCATTTTTTAATATATTATATATTTCTTTTCACATTCTTTCATACATTTCTTCATATTCTATACATTTTGCTTACATCTTTCTTACACTTGGAAATATTTGCAAAATGATAATTGCAGGTTTTACTGGCCAACTTCGTGGTTGGTGGGATAATTATATGACCATTGAACAAAAAGCTGCGGTAATTAATGTTGTTTCTAGTACCCCATGTGTTGATAACCTTGGTATGACTCTTGTTGCGAATAGAGAAGATGTCGTTTAGACCTTAGTTTTAACTATTCTAGAACATTTTAATGGTAGATTTACCAATAAGTTTGAGATTGTTCATACTTTATTAAACGGTCTACGTTGTAGAACTTTAGGAGAATTTAGATGGTATAAAGATACTTATATGAGTAGGGTGATGGAACTACCTGAAAACAAGTATGAGCATTGGAAAGCTAAGTTTATAGATGGCTTTCCTCCATTATTCGCATTAAGGGTTAAAAAGATCCTCAAAAATGAGAATGGTGAAATTCCTTATGGAAGTTATACCTATGGTAGATTGATAGGCGTCTGCACTCAAGAGGGCATAAATTTGTGCAATGAGTTAAAAATATCTAGACAGCTTAAGATAGATAAGCAAAGAGAAAATCTCAGCTAGGAGACTATTGTACGCAGTTTGGTTTACCCGAAATTTTGGATAAACAGAAAACCAAACATAGAAAGAATAATCCCGATGAACCTTATAGGAAAAGAAGACATAGACGTAGGTCTAGAGAAGAAAGGGATGAGAGAAAAGCCTCGCGTAAATCTAATCAATTTACTAAAAATAGGTCTAGGTGCGAACTCGCAAAAATTAAGTGTTATAAGTGTGGAAATTTTGGTCATATAGCACCTAATTGTAAGCTTGAAAATCTAAAAACCTTAGAACTAGATGAAGAAACTTATGATAAGGTGTGTAGTTTCCTTTACACTTCTGGTTCAGAGTCTGATTATGATTCTGCGTCAAGTTTGAATACTAATAATGATTCTCCTGATATTTTTAACACTCAGCATGATAATTATAATACTTGTGATACTTGTAAATTTGGGCAAGGTTATATTTGTTCTTGCGAAAATGATGAATTTTATAAATTACAATCTCAATTTGAAGATTTGAATCTTAACACTATAACTTCTGATAATGTAATAGAACTTTTAAAGGAAGTTACTGATAATAATTTGTGTGAAAAAATTATTCAATTAGCTGTCAATAATACTACTAGTTCTTCAAAAATTTCTGTTAAACAAAAGAATGATTTAGAATTCAAATATTCTGCTTCTTATTCTATATCTGAAGTTCATAACAGACTCAATAAACAAACTGTTTCTACAAGAGATTCTTCTTTTGATGATTTGAAGACTAAAATTGAGAATTTGAAAAATGAGATTAAATCCATTAAGCAAAATCAAATGATTTGTGATCACCGTATTACTCAGATAGAAACTGCTAATAGCAAAGGCAAAGATATTGCTGAAGAAAATACTCTTGCAAAACCTGTTAATCTCAATCCTAGACAAGGTATGCTTTTAGGAATGATGCAAATTGTCACTGCTCATAAATGGTATGTTAAATGCACCATTTTAATTGATAATAGTTTTTCTATAACTAATGTTGCTATGATTGATAGTGGAGCCGATGTTAGTTGTATTCAAGAAGGTCTTGTACCTACAAAGTATTTTGAGAAAACAACTCACACGGTTAAATCTGCATCAGGACATGCTTTAGATATAAAGTATAAATTGCCTAATACGCGTATTTGCCAAAATAAAGTTTGCATCCCGCATTTCTTTTTCTTGGTCAAAAATCAGTTATACCCTCCAATTATACTTGGAACCCCATTTATAAACGCTATATACCCCTTTACTAGCATAACTGCTAAAGGTTTCTGCTACTTATGAAAGTCAGAATATTAGTTAGACTTTTCTAACTTATCCTATCTCTCGTGATATTAATGCTTTAATTAATATGAAACAAAAGTGTTGATTCGTTACAACTGGAATTATTTAATATGAAATATTTGATACTTTGAAATCCACTAAGGTACAGGAAAAAATTAAATTAATTTCCGAACAAATGGTTGTGGATATTTGTGCTGATCATCCCAGCGCTTTTTGGAATCGTAAAAAGCATATAGTGACTCTTCCTTATGAAGATAATTTCTCTAAGGATAATATTTCTACTAAATCTCGTCCCTATCAAATGAATCCGAATTAGTAGAGTTCTGCAAAAAGGAAATTGATAATTTATTACAGAAAGGTTTAATAAAACCTTCGAAATCTCCTTGGTCATGTACTACATTTTATGTTAACAATACAGCTAAAAAGGAATGAGGAGTCCCCAGGTTGGTGATAAATTATAATCCTCTGAATAAATATTTAAAATGGATTAGATATCCCATTCCAAATAAAAGAGATTTACTATCAAGATTATATGATGCTGATATCTTTTCTAAATTTGATTTAAAATTAGGTTATTGGAAGATTCAAATATTTAATGAGCATTCTTATAAAACCACTTTTAATGTGCCATTTGGTCAATATGAGTGGAATGTTATGTCATTTGGTTTGAAAAACGCACCTTCTAAATTTCAGAAAATAATGAATGATATTTTTAATCCATATTTGGATTTTATCATTGTGTATATTGATGATATCTTGGTTTTCTCAAAAACACTAGAAATGCATATTAAACACTTGGATATTTTCAAGAAGATTGTTATATAAAACGGTTTGGTAATTTCTAAACCAAAAATGAGTTTATTCCAAACTAATATCCTATTTTTAGGACATCTTATTTGCCAGGGAAAAGTTACCCCTATTCAGCGATCTATTGATTTTGCCTCTAAATTTCCTGATGTTATTACAGATCGGACGCAATTGCAAAGATTTTTGGGAAGTCTAAATTATATATCTCCCTTTTATAAAAATCTATCTAGAGACTTGGCTCCCTTATATGAACGATTAAAAAAGGATCATAAACTGCCTTGGATAGACAGTCACACCACTCTGGTTAAAAATATTAAACTTAGAGTTCAATCTTTACCCTGTTTAACTCTTGCTAACCCTGCTTGGCAAAATATTGTTGAGACAGATGCGTCTAACATTGGTTATGGAGGAATTTTAAAACAAATTAATCCTCATGATAAAACTGAATACTTGATTAGATTTCATTCAGGAAAATGGAGCGATGCTCAGAAAAAATATGCTACGGTTGTGCATGAAATGCTAACCATTGTTAAATGTGTATTAAAATTTCAGGAGGATTTATATAATCAAAAGTTCTTGATAAAAACATACACTCAATTAGTAAATATATGTTTGATAAAGATTTCAAGCATGATGCTTCAAAATTAATATTTGTTAGGTGGCAAGCTCAGTTAGCACCTTTTGATTTTGAAATTCATTATAAAAAGGGAAGTGATAACTCTCTTCCAGATTTCTTATCTAGAGAATTTCTATCATCTAAAAAATGGGTTTTCTATCTCCTTTTCTTTCAGATAAAATCTTACTATCATAAAGGTTGTACCTCTTAATAGAGATTTACAGGAACTGATTATATACAAGATAATAGATGTTATGATGAGGGAGATCATCTCAGAGATCTTTTTATATGAAGAAATTATTGATTTTTATGACATCGACCTCGAATAAAACTAAATGTTTTGTTTGTAGGATGGATCCTCCTTGGGTGACCAAGGTTCGAGGAAAATCGGGTTATACCAGAGGAAGGGGAAGATCATCCCCAGGAGCATCAGGATCTTCATACGGATCCTCTTCATCTAATTCTCCTATTATACAGCGAGGCGGGATGAGTTTAGTGAACTTGAAAAGTTCTTCCAAAGAAGTTTCTTCTATTCATCTGGATGATATTCCAGAAAACAATTCGTTATACGCCCAGCTACAAAAATATCTATCTCAGAAGAAAACTGAGAAAAGTGATACTTTTGCATCAATAGCCAAAGAAGATGTTGATGATATCAAGTCTTATGAAAAAGTGGCAAAAAAAGAAATAATATTTCTTTTAGAAAACGTTAAGATTCAGCGGAAAGAAGAACCCTGGAAGATATTTCAGCGGTATTTAATTAATGGATTATATTTCTCTGGTGAATCATATAAAACTCGTTCATATTATGAAACCATTTTGAGCAACACAGGAAGTGTAGATTTTCAACACTTCTCAGGATACAATACCAGCGAAAATGTTTATAACTTCTCCAAAATGATCATAAAGCAAATTATATCAATTGAACATTGGGGAATTTCCTCGATGAAAGAAAGGCAGATCAGCCTCAACAAAATCCCTACAAATTTCACTTATTGGGATTATATTAACACTTTTAGCAAAGTTCTCTATTATAATAATGAGAGACACAAGAATACTTGGTTTATAAAAGTTTGTGGAAAAATATTTGCAGAGCCAATTCCTAATTGGTTCCTCAACTGGTGGTCATACCATGGTCCCACGGTAAAGATTTTACCAGAACTTTTCCTTAAATTATATAAGGAATGGGTTAAGGTCTCACCAGACCTTAATAAATTATACCATACAGATCATATCTGTTATTTAGAACAAATTGAACAATTTATTATTTTATAGAATTCTCTATCCCATGGATCCATAAATGGACTCCAGAAGTTGGTTTTACAGAGGAGCAAATTCCATGCTTATATCGGATCTATTATAATAATTTTTGGGACAAGATGATGAAAAAGGATCCCAAAACAAAGGTCTTATACGGACAAGAACTTCTGGATGTTATATCCCAAACAATTTGTGACTATAGTTCTTCTCCGGACAAGGGGATAATAGCTGATAACTCAGTCAAGCACATTGCTCGAAGAATTTCTAATCAAGAAGGCGACAAGGAAGCCTTAATAAATAATTATTTGGAGGAAGTTAAAAGAAATTTACTCCTAAATACTACTCACTATGCTAAGTCAGACGTGTCTATGCGAAGTGAAACAAGTGATGATACTTGAGATGAGGATATTCAAGAAACGCAGATGTATGAATCAACTGCAGAAGCAATGAGACAAAAAGATCAAGATTATCTTCAGGAATTAAAAGATAAGGCAAAAGAAAGTTGATTGTCTTTTTCAAACAGTAGAAAGACTGTTGATCCACAATGGATGTACTGTTATAAGGGCCCATTGATAAGGACCTATTACTATAGTTAGATTCCTTTTCTTTTCTATAAATAAAGTCATTTGTAACTTAGAAGAGGCAGGTTTTAGAAACCCCCTCTCTCTCTCCTTTTGTAATATCTCTGTCTCTCTCTCTCTCTCTTGTTTGTAAGTTTACCGGAATACTTACCAGAGTTTGTGAATAAAGTTTGAAGTTGTGATAGGCCCTGGTGTTGGCCATTAAAGGTACTATTCTTTCTTACTTCTTTTTAATCTTTACTTCTCCGATTTAGAGCCGTGACTATGTCCGGCTAAAGGCATCGTATCTATGTCGGATATCTAACTTCACTTTTATATATACTATGAAAGATCTAGACTTTATCTAAATATGAATAAATTTCTATATGGTTTCTTGACTTGGTTCCGAGATGGTTGGTATAGTCAGATTTAATGCAATACGTTATTGGCTTTGTCTTAATGATTCCGTCTAGTGAGCCGTGGTGCTAAGCCCGTTAATGAGTTGAAAAAGGGCGCTCTATACCCGGTTAGAACTACTAGACACATGGGCTCAATAACAATACTATTTAAATCTCGACAGGCTCCTTGCTTGGGTAAAAGGACTAGGTCCTTCCATACAGTCATAAAACTATATAAAAATTTGTATGTATTTCGATTCGGATTTATTTCTTGAATTCGGATATTGACAAGCTAGATTAAAGATGACCGTGCGGACTACCGCCCGTCTTCTGAGATCCTGTTTTGTTGGTATCAGAGCCTAGGAACTTTCATAGTTATATATATATATTACATATTTCGTACACACATATTGTATACATAAGAGGGGGGAACTTTTCATTAAATGGGGATACACTTTATTGACAAAAAGTTTCTTACATTTTATACAATTGTGCATATATTATTTATTGCATTTATACTTTATAATAATATTTACATTGTTACTACATTTCTTTTATTTTCCTTACAAATATGTGTACATTTTCTTTATACTTACAAGCATTTTCTTTATTTTTCGTACCAACATCATCATAATAACTTATATATCTCGTTATCTACATATTTTTGTTAAATATTGTTATACACATTTTTTTTTACACATTTGCAAGTTTATACTTTTAGCCGATGAAGAAATTACCGTCGATTTCCAAAGCCTCTCATGTATATAAGACGGGTTTCATATTAATTTTTCACTAACACTTTTACTAAGTGTGTTTCCAGGTACCCCGGAGTCTATTCCTATTGAAGATATTTGAAAGGAGTTCGAATTATATTTTCTATGCATTATTGTGTATATTATTGACATTAGGCAAACTTAGGTTGTTTATCATATTATTGATTTACTTTATTATTTATATATATTGCATGTTTATTATACTTATATATATTATTTTATCTCCTCCTCAATTTGAAAAAAGTGAATTCAGTCAGGACACACAGTTATGGATTTCGAAGGATGCCTAAAACCTTCCCTTCTGAATATCTTGAACCTTTACCTAGAATCTATTGGTTTCGTAGACATTCTTTTAGTTAATTAATTATTGGTTTCCTAGTTTTTTCCTAATATTAGGTGGCGACTCCTTTAAAATTCATTTATTCTAAAAAAAATTAAAATTTAATCAATTGATTATTTTTTGAATCACCACGACGTTTTGCCCTAGTTGAATAAAGCAGGGATGTAAACACCATTAATTATGGTGACCCCACCAGGACCCAGCACAACGTCATCTCTCTGATGCCCTCTGTCAATCCAGAAGCAATTCTAATGGAAATTGCCAACGCCTCCACCTAGCCAAGCATCTGCAACCCCTACTCCTTAGCGGGTAATCATCACTACTTCTCTAACGAAGTGATGGCTGGTGTCACTTTAATTAACCCCTCCACTCCTTCTTCTTATGATAGAAAGAGGAAAATCTTCCTCTAACTATTCAAACCAAAACAACTACCAACACACTCTTACTGAAATGGCAACACCACTGACCAACCACCTCACCCTAATATCCAAACCAACACCTATGGACTTCACCCCATCATCCTGGCTAGAGATAGCAATGCAAAGGAGGTCCATCCCTTTCTAGGAGACATTCGAAGACACACAAATGACGTTAATAGTCCAAGACCCATCATATTTGGCACAGCTAGTCAAGGAAAGGATATATTATGCCATAAAAGGACTAGGGAACATGGTCTAAACCCAGTCAATCCTGCAAAGGCAGCTACTAGGACTCCAGGGCCTACCTCTGAGCTCAATGAACTTCTTCATGCCCTAGACACTCCAAACTCTCCCTTTTTTTTCCAACATCTCCACTGCCAACAAAAACCATGAACATCTCCTTTGTGCCCTAGTTCCCCTCATAAAATTCTGACCCCTATGGGCAAGATGAGGCGATAGAAAAGGAAATAGGAGAAAGTTCGGCCATAGATATCCTAAGGAAGAGCAATGAGGAGCTGGAACTTCTCCTAGCCTCCTTTGGAATCTCGAAGCAGAACTGTAAAAAAAATACGAGGCGCTCTCAAGGTGGAAGAAGAATTATGGAGAACCAAATCGAGGATTGATTGGCTCAGTCAGGGTGATGCAAATAGTAAATTCTTCCACACTGCTACAATCAATAGAAGGAGAAGAATCAAGATTACTAGCCTTAAAGATGACTCTGGGAACACCCTCAGAGACTCCTCCAAATCACCACTCATATCCTCTCTTACTTTACCAACCTGTTCACCAGTAATCTTCCTTGCTCCACTAGAGTCCAAGGAAGAAATAAGAGGCATCCCCCAAACCCCCACCTCATGGACCTGGTCATGCCTCTGAGGGACACTAAAATTACCTAGGCCATCCACTCTTTCAAGACAACTAAAGCCCCTGGCCCTGATGGACTGCACCACTTTTTCTACCAAAAATATTAGGGTGAAGTAGGCACCAAAACCTTAGCTTTCTATAAAGAAGTCTTTGCTAGCAACAGCATGTTTCACCACATGAGCACTATTTTATTGTGTCTAATCCCAAAAATGCCCAATGCCACTAGCATTAGTAACTTTAGACCCATTGAACTTTACAACATCACCCACAAGTTGGTCACCAAGATCATTGTCAACAAGATCAAGCCTCATCTCCCTAGAATCATTGGTCCCAACCAAGCAAGCTTCCTCTCCAGCAGAAAAGCTGATGACAATGCAATAATAGTCCAAGAATTCATCTCTCACTTCAATAAAATGAAAGGAAAAAAAATGCTAGAATGATTCTCAAAATTGACATTGAAAAATCATTTGATAAGCTTGAGTGGTCTTACATTAGGGAACCCTCATCTTCTTCAATTTCCCCCCAAGCTCACCAACCTTATCATTTCCCGCGTTAGCAGTAGCTCTATCTCTATCTTAGTGAATGGAGGGAAAACAACCTTCTTTGAACCCTCTAGAGGTATCAAGGAGAATCTATATCCCCATATCTCTTCATCATCTGCATGGAAATATTCTCCAGAAACATTAACAATGAAGTTGAGAATAAAAGTTGGTACCCTATTAAAACTACCAATTCAAGGCCCAAAATATCTCATCTTTTCTTTGCTGATGACATCATCCTTTTTGCCAGAGTCAATACCCTTAACTACAACACTATTCTCCAGACCTTTGGGGATTTTTTCCTCAAATCTAGATAGAGAATTAATCACAACAAATCCAAAGTTGTCTACTCTTCAAACTACAAGCTGGCTGGTTGGAAAACCAACTTCATGAACATGACTAGCAAAATTGTGCTGGCAAAATCCTCTTTAAGCAATATTCCTTGCCACATAATGCAGTACATTCAAATCCTAGACAAAACCAACAAGCTTATAAACAGAGTCCAAAGAAATTTTGTTTCGGGAACTAACCTTGACAAGAAAAAAAACGCACCTAGTTATTAACTGGGAAACCATCACTCTCCCTAAGGCTGAAGATGGTTTGGGTCTTCAAAATAGTGAAATCAAGAATAGAACACTTCATGCTAGCATACTATGAAGGCTAATCAAACACCCAAATTGCCTCTGGGCGAAATGATAATCGGCAAATACTCCAGACATGTGACTGATTAGAGGAGGAAACTCATCTCAAGAACTTCTAAATGCATAATGGAATGATGGAAAGACACCAAGAAGGGGTTGATGTGGGTTGTCAACAAGGGAAACATAACTAGATTCTTTAACCACAAATGGATCCATCATCAGGAATCCATCATGAACATTCTACATGGACCTCTAAACCAAGGGGAAGAGGAGATGCTGGTAATTGATATTGCTAGGAGTGGCACTTGGAACCTTATTAACATCTCATTTGAACTACCTAATGAGATCAAAATCAATATTGAAAGCCATTTACCCAAATCCTCAAGGCACTATGCAAGATAAACCCATCTGGGGTTTGTCCAACAATGGAGAATTCACCACTACTAGTGCTTACAAGCTCATGCACTCTAAAGCCACCAAAACAACTTCATACACTGAGAACAAAAAGTTTGACTGGATCTAGAAAATAGCATGCCCAAACAAAATTAAAACCTTTATTTGTCTCATATTCCACAAGAAACTCCTTATTTCCCTCTACCTCAGCAGGATTGGCCTGAATATCCACCCGGGATGCCAAGCCTGTGATCACCCCAACGAAGACATAGATCAATCTTCTTCAAATGCACCAAAGTGATCGAATTTTGGGACACACTCATGGAGAACAATACCTCAAGCCATAAGCTGGATAAAAATATGCTCTCCATGGAAAATTGGCACAAAATCTAGAATAATATCAGCAGCAAAGAGTATAATCAATATACTTCTTGGGAGGTGGTCCTTCTTTAGTGTTTCTGGGCCATCTGCCTACAGATAAACAACATCTTCAATAAAAAGGAAAACATTCCATTCAATAATGTGATCAATCAAGCCTCTGAATTCCAACTTCTAATCAAAGATCACCACAAGGTCAAGAAGGATAACCAATTTATCTTTGTTAAATAGAATCCCCCTACACCAGGCAGATTCATGTTGAATACTGATGGGGCAGTGAAAACAACACTTGGACTAGGGGGTCGTGGAGGTGTAATCCAAAATCATAGGGGGGACTGGATAATTGGTTTCATCAGTAGGGAAGCTCATATCAATCCTATCCTAGTCGAAATCAGAGCCCTCAGACAAGGGTTTCTTATGTCCATGGAATTTAAAACCCATCCTTTAGACATAAATACTGATTCCATGATACATTTACTAGAACATGAAAGCCACCCCTATACTAACTTAATCTCTGAATGCAGGTCATTGATAGAGAAGCTGGGAACAACAATGCCAACACATATCTTCAGGGAGCAGAACAAGGTGTCGGACATGCTTAGCAAAGAATGCCTCAAATGCAATATTTTTGGAAAACTGACCTATTTGATAGTTTCTCCACTGTTTGCAAAGGATGCAACTTGGACAGAAATTTCAGGAACTATGTACTCAAGGAAACTTTATCCTAATATTATCAGTGTAATTGTCCATACAACGACCAAAAACTCTAACTACGCTACAACTAGCAGTATATTTGCCTCTAATTAAGTTTTAATATAAATATCCTTTTTATCGAAAAAAATAATATGTGAGGAGATTGAAAAATGACTAAGCAACCTTTACCTCAAGCTCTTCGCATTACGGCTTATATATCTACTAGTTTTTTGACACGTGTATTGCACGTGATTACCAATTTAGAAAATATATGTTATAGTAAATAGTATTGCTTATTTTAGTGAAGATTTGAATAGTAAGTTTAGCACAAAATAATATTGAAGATTCTTTTGTGAATGCTCAATGTGGATCGTCATATATATCTCTTATTCACACGAACCTATGAAGATGGTCAGTGAAAATTTTTATTAGTTAAATGCAACAATGTATATATTTGTTTCAATTTGATGAGGTTCAATCATGTAATTTGTCGTATCTCAAAAATATTACCTTATAAATGATATTTTTTGTGTATTTTTCTTGTCATCTAACCAGATGTGCTTTGCACGTGTATTCCACATTAAACTGTTTATATGTCATATGAACATGTGAAGAAAAAAACTACGATAACTGAGAATTTCCTTTTTTACCAGAAAAATTAAAATTAAAATTAAAAGAATATATTGTATTTGTGAAATCATATATATAATCAATTGTTCATCTTACACCCAACAAAGATAAGTTCATATACTTGTAAATGATTTTCAATTTATTCAACCAAGCATGATTCGTCAAAGGAAACATGGTAAATAAGTAAAATAAAAGGTCTAATGTTCATATAGTAATAACTATTTTGAAGCAAACTTCCTGACAATCTAAATCACATAAGTAACATTGATAAATAGAGTCATTCTTTTGTCTTGAGCATCAAAAAAACAAATTGTTACAATTCTCTAAAGTTTGGAAAAAGATATTCCGAAGTATATATCTACATCACAACAAAAATTGTTAACAAAAATAAATGAATTTAGACTATATCATGTTAATGTAACACCCCGCTACTAGAAAGACTTGGAATTAGAAAGAAACCATTTTTGCAAATAATCAAATTTGGAAAGTTTGACAAAGTTAAGCTAAGTATAAGTTTTGGGTCAACTTTAAACAACCATAACTCCTATATCAGAATGAGTTAGGAGTGCTACAAGAAACCATAGCAAATATATTTGAATTATCTTTCCAACGCCACCGAGTTTGATTAGTTTCGAGTTTATATGACGGAGATATGCCCATTTGAAGTTGGGATGTCTAGATAAGGAAAGTCAAAATCGGATTTTTAAAGGGTATTATGGTCATTTCGCTACGTAATTAATTAATTTCATTTTTGGTAATTAAGTTGGGTTCTAAACTAATTGGATTCAGTTTACACTTTATCAAAACGAGTTAGGGTTTTGAGAGAAAAGAAAAGAAGAGGAGAAGAAGCAAGGAATCGCCAAGTTCTTGAAGAATTGCTTGTGGATTTCGTCAAGGGGTGATCCCTACGAGGGTATGTGAGACTTTCATATCATTGATTTCATTCACCCACGCACCAATCATGTTTATTTCAGCGAAATTCATTCTAGAAAGTTGGAAGTTGATGAATCTTGAATGGTGTTCTTGAAATTGGCCTTCGTTCTTGAGTTAGGTTAAAATTGAGGAGTTCCTTGAGGCTATAATGTTTGTTTCCTTGAGTTATTTGAGTTAGATTCTTGTGTATACATACTGGGTATCTAAATCTAAATGAGTTTGAGAAAAAGAATCTAGTTTAGGCGAATTAGGGTTAGAAAATGAAGAAGGGACCAGTCGGGCAAATCCGGGTACTAGGTCCGCGACCTTCTCCGCGTCGCGGAGCAGTCACAGACTCTTCTGCCTCAAAATTTATTTCGCGACCAAATATTTAAATGCATCTCTGCATCGCGGACTTGCTTTCAGATAGTGATTTCTTGATCTTCTCTCATGTTTAACTATGTAAATACATTCCCAAACATCATGAGATCTTTCCTATCACAAATCACAATCCTTGAATCTATAATTCAATTCAAGGATTAGTTAAGAGTCAAGTAAAGAAAAGTTAAGTGCCAGGTCAAGAGAAGTTCATAGAGTCTTCCAAAAGTCTTTTACAAATGTTTTAACCTTATTTTAAGACTTGAGTTTTGAGTTGAGTAAGGAGTAAATTTTGAAGTTCATTTCTTCAAAAGAGTATATCGAGACTATTTATTCCCAAAGAGTAAAATGTTTTCACATTTAAACAAGAAAGGAAACTGAGATTTCCAAAAGAGCCTTTGAGCTAGTTTTCAGTAAAGAGTAAATGTTTTCACAAATAAGAAAGATGGGAATCTTTGATTTCCAAGAGAAGCCTTTGAGCTACGTTTTGAGCAATTATCTCAAACCACAGAAAGAAGTATGTTTTTAAACATAAGAGCTCCTATCATATTTTGGGAGTAGTATTGAGCACCGATATAAGGGAGAGTTCAGACAAATCCCAACCCCCATAAACCATGTAGTCACCATGGGTAGAAAAGGGTCATACTTTTTAGATGACTCCTTAGTGCTTTTTGGCATAGACTAGTGGATCCACTTAGTAGTCAGGTTCTATACCCTCGGCAAGGTATAAGATAGCCTTGGCAGCGTGAGGCAAAACACTATATCATCACAATAACTCTTAAGTGATGGTTGTCGGTTAGAGAAATTCCACAACAATATTTTGTATTCTTATATACACAAAAATAAATTGTATTTTTATATACATTTTAGAGTTTATATTGTATCTTTTCATACACACAGAGTCATTATTGTATTTCTAAATACATAGAGTTGTTATCCATGTTTTAAAAGTTTTTCTTTATATTGCACTTATTTATACTACTTTATATTTAAATGAGTTAAGTTGAGATGAGTTGAGACCAGGTATGTTCTTTCAGTTCCTTTCAAGCTTATGTCTTGTTTTACATTTCCCCTCACATGCTTGTACATTCAATGTACTGATGCCAGTTGGCCTGTTTCTTTTTATGATGCAGATTCAGGTAACCAAGATTAGCATCCAGCACATTATTGATCCAGTTGAGCTTCAAAGTTGTTGGTGAGCTTCCTGGCTTCCAGAGGATCCCCCTTTTCATTACTTTATCATTTTAGTTCATTAGGATATCGTGGGTCTTGTCCCGACGTCCATCTCCGTTGTTAGAGGCTTCATAGACAGTTAGTTGATGTTAGTTCTTGAGTCTTTCCGTTTCAGTTATGTTTAAGACTTGAGTTGCCACTTTGGCCTGTGAATATTTATTTATAATACATTCTCAGTTATTTTTATGCTTTCAGTTTACTTTAAGGTACAATTATGTTGAGTTAAGTCTTCCTCTAAGTAAGTAAGCCAGGCCAAGGGTTCGCTTGGGGCCGACAATGGATCTCGAGTGCCAGTCTCGCCCAGGGTGTAGGCTCGAGACATGACAAACTTGGTATCAGAGCATAGAGTTCAAGAGTTCTAGGGAGTCTATGAAGTCATGTCTGTAGAGTCCTAGTTATCGGTGTGAAGCGCGTCACATCTATAATTAGGAGGCTGCAACACTTAGGAACTATCTCACTTCTTTCATATTCATTTCGTATGTTAGAGTATTATCCCTAAAAAGTTTTTTCTCATTCGTGCTTGTGCGTGTCCTTCAGATCATGCCTCCACAAAGAGCTGTCAGAGGTCGTCCAATTAGAAGGAATATGGAACCATATGAACAAGGGCTACCTAATGCACCTGAAGTGCAACCCCTAGGAGAGGTCACCAATGTTGAGTTTCGTGAAGCTATCCGGATGTTGAGAAAAGTTGTGACCAATCAAGCTGGGCAATAGAGAGGGAATCGATAGGAAGTGGCTGATACTTCAAGGATCTGAGAGTTATTAAGGATGAATCGACCAAGCTTCACAGGTTCAAGTGTTACTGAGGATCCAGAGAATTTTGTTAAAAAACTTCAAAAGGTTTTTGAGATCATGTATATTGTTGATACTGAGAGGGTGAACTAGCTACATACCAAATGAAGGGTGTAGC
This sequence comes from Solanum pinnatisectum, assembly GCA_035578085.1. Classification (NCBI taxonomy): domain Eukaryota; kingdom Viridiplantae; phylum Streptophyta; class Magnoliopsida; order Solanales; family Solanaceae; genus Solanum; species Solanum pinnatisectum. The sequence continues at coordinate 31,056,318 of CM069076.1, forward strand.
TAGGATATGGTTTGACCAATGGAAGGAAAATTGAGCTGAGGGAGCACCACCTACGAGTTGGGATTGTTTTGAGAAGGCCTTCTTGGGGCGTTTCTTTCCCCGAGAACTGAGAGAGGCTAAGGTACAAGAGTTCCTCACTCTTAAGTAGGAATTTATAAGTGTTCATGAGTACAGTATGAAGTTCACACAGCTTTCCCGCTATGCTCTGGAGATGGTTGCTGGCATGAAGAGCAGGATGAGTTTATTCGCTGCTGGGTTGTCTTACCTGTCAAGCAAGGAAGGCAAGGCAGCTATACTGATAGGGGATATGGATATAAAAAGGTTAATGATACATGTGCAACAAGTTGAGGAGGACAAGTTGAGGGATAGAGAGGAGTTCAAGAATAAGAGGGCTAAGATATCAGGGAATGAGTCCGGGCAGCAGAAGAGTAATGTGAACCGTCTTCCTTCCAACAGAAACAAAAGGGACCTGCTCCATCATCTGCTAGTGCACCTATACCAAAGAACAAAGGTGAGTACAATAGTTAGAATTTCAGAGCTAAACCTGACTATTCTCAAGGTAGTATGGCACAAAAAGGTAGTAAACCACCTGTATGTGCTAAGTGTGGTAGGAACCACTCAAGGATGTGTCGTAATGGCTCCAATGATTGCTTCAAGTGTGGTAAAAATGGTCATTTTATGCGATAGTGTCCGAAGAACAAGCAGGGTAATGGTAATGGGGGTAATAGAGCCTAGTCTTCTTCAGTTGCTCCACCAGACAAAGCTGCATCTAGAGGAGCTACTTCAGGGGCATGTAGAGGAGGAAACCATCTGTATGCTATCACAAGTCGGCAAGAGCAAGAGGATTCACCAGATGTTTTCACTGGTATGATCCAGATTTTCAACTTTGATGTTTATGCTTTGCTAGATCTAGGAGCGAGTTTATCATTTGTAACTCCTTATGTTGCGATGAATTTTGATGTTCTTCCTAAGAAACTTAGTGAGCCCTTCAGTGTTTCACACCTGTTGGTGAGTATATTCTAGCAGAGAGAGTCTATCGTGATTATACCATTTCCGTCAATCATAAGAGCACCATGGCTAATTTAGTTGAGTTAGACATGGTAGATTTGGATGTCATTCTTGGTATGGACTGGCTTTATTCCTGTTATGCCTCAGTAGATTGTAGACCTCGAGTAGTCAAGTTTCAGTTTCCTAAAGAGCCAATTATAGATTGGAAAAGTAGTTTGGTAGTGCCTAAGGGTCGTTTTATTTCATATCTTAAGGCAAGGAAGTTAGTTTCCAAGGGGTGTGTCTATCACTTAGTCCGATTTAATGACTCTAGTGTTGAGATACCTCCCATTCAGTTAGTTCCAGTAGTAAAAGAGTTTCCAAAAGTCTTTCCAGATGATCTTCCCAGAGTCCCTCATGAGAGAGAATTAAACTTCGGTATAGATATTATTCCCAATACTCGTCCTATATCTATTCCGCCATATAGAATGACACCAACAGAGTTAAAAGAGCACTTGAAAGATATCCTAGAGAAAGGTTTCATTCAACCAAGTGTCTCACCTTGGGGAGCTCCAGTCTTGTTTGTGAGGAAGAAAGATGGTTCTCTTAAAATGTGTATAGATTACCGTCAGTTGAACAAGGTTACCATCAAGAATAAGTATCCTCTTCTGATAATTGATGATCTATTTAATCAACTTCAAGGTGCTACTTGTTTCTCTAAGATAGGCCTCAGATCAGGCTACCATCAGTTGAGGGTAAGGGAATGTAAAATTCCGAAGACAACTTTTAGGACCCATTATGGTCATTATAAGTTTCTGGTCATGTCGTTCAGTTTAACTAATGCACCTACAGCATTCATGGACCTTATGAATAGAGTATTCAAGCCTTATGTAGATATGTTTGTTATCGTATTCATTGATGACATACTAATCTATTCGAGGAATGAGGAAGATCATGCTAGCCATCTTAGAGTAGTTCTCCAAACTCTAAAGGATAGAGAGTTGTATGCTAAGTTCTCTAAGTGTGAGTTTTGGCTTGAGTTTGTGGCATTTTTAGGCCACATTGTTTCTGGTGATGGAATTAAAGTTGATACTCAGAAAATAGAGGTAGTGCAGAATTGGCCTAGACCCACATCTCCAACTGATATTAGGAGTTTGTTGGGGTTGGCTAGATATTATAGAAGGTTCGTAGAGGGGTTCTCATCTATTTCGTCCCCTTTGACCAAGTTGACTCAGAAGACAGTTAAGTTTCAATTGTCTGAAGTTTGTGAGAAACGCTTTTAGGAATTGAAAAAGTGGTTGAATACTGCCCTAGTATTGACCTTACCAGAAGGTACTCAAGGTTTTGTGGCATATTGTGATGCGTCTAGAGTTGGATTGGTTTGTGTGTTAATGCAAAATGGCAAAGTTATAGCTTATGCCTGCAGACAGTTGAAAGTTCATGAGAAGAATTACCCAACTAATGATCTAGAGTTTGCTGTCGTAGTATTTGCTTTGAAAATATGGCGTCATTATCTTTATGGTGTTCATGTAGATGTGTTCACCGATCACAAGATTCTTCAGTATGTGTTTAGTCAGAAAGAGCTTAATCTCAGACATAGGAGGTGGTCAGAGTTACTCAAGGATTATGACACGAGTATTCTATATCACCCAGGTAAGGCTAATGTTGTTGTTGATGCTTTGAGTAGGTTATCTATGGGTAGTACCACCTATGTTGAGGAAGAAAAGAGAGAGCAAAAGATGTGCATAGACTGGCACGATTAGGAGTCCGTTTAATGGATTCCACAGAAGGAGGAGTAGTGGTGATGAATGGGGCTAAATCATCATTAGTGTCAGAGGTGAAAGAAAAGCAAGACCAAGATCCTATATTGCTTTATCAAGGTAGATTATGTGTTTTATTTCAAGGGTAATTTGGATGATCACCTACCTCTTATTGAGTTTGCCTACAACAATAGTTACCATGCTAGCATCCAAATGGCTCTATATGAGGCTCTTTATGGGAGAAGATACAGATCGCCCATTGAATGGTTTGAAGTTGGTGAAGCTGGTTTGATAGGACCAGACTTAGTTCATCAAGCTATGGAGAAGGTGAAAGTTATTCAAGAGAGATTGAAAACATCCCAAAGTCGTCAGAAAGCCTACATTGATGTCAGGAGAAGAGACCTAGAGTTTGAAGTAGATGATTGGGTATACTTGAAGGTTTCACCCATGAAGGGTGTTGAGGAAGCTACTTGGGAAACTGATGAGGATATGAAGAAGAGATACCCACATCTCTTCGAATCTGGAAAAGTTCCAAATTAATGTACTAATCCTTTTTTTGGCTTTTAGTTTAAGTTGGCATGATGTATTTACATTTTTGCTTGTCGGGTGTTTGAGCTAGATGTTAGATCTTACGCCCTTAGCCTACTAAGAATAATCTCATTCGAGAATGAATGTTCCTATGGGGGAGAATTGTAACACCTCGCTACTAGAAAGACTTGGAATTAGAAAGAAACAATTTTTTTTGGAAATAATCACATTTGGAAAGTTTGACAAAGTTAAGCTAAGTATGAGTTTTGGGTCAAATTTAAACAACCATAACTCTTATCTTAGGATGAGTTAGGTGTGCTACAAGATACCATAGGAAAGATCTTTGAATTATCTTTCCAACATCACCGAGTTTGATCAGTTTCGAGTTTGTTTGAGGCGATATGCCTATTTAAAGTTGGGTTGTCTAGATAAGGAAAGTCCAAACCAGATTTTTGAAGGGTATTATGGTCTTTTTGCTACACAATAAATTAATTTTGTTTTTGGTAATTAAGTTGGGGTCAAAACTGATTGGATTCAAATTAGGCTTTATCAAAACAAGTTAGGGTTTTGAGAGAAGAAAAAAGAAGAGGAGAAGAAGAAAGGAATCACCAAGTTCTTGAAGAATTGCTTGTGGATTTCGTCAAGGGGTGATCCCTACAAGGTATGTGAAACTTTCATAGCGTTGGGTTCGTTCACCCACGCACCAATCATGTTTATTTCAACGAAATTTGTTCTAGAAAGTTGAAAGTTGATGAATCTTGAATGGTGTTCTTGAAATTGGCATTCGTTCTTGAGTTAGGTTAAGATTGAGGGGTTCCTTGAGGTTATAATGTTTGTTTCCTTGAGTTGTTTGAGTTAGATTCTTGTGTATACATATTGGGTATCTGAATCTAAAGGGAATTTGAGAAAAAGAACCGAGTTTAGGCGAACTAGGGTTAGAAAATGAAGAAAGAACAAGTCGGGCAAATCTGGGTACCAGGTCCGCATCGTGGACCTGTTCCTCAGGATTGGAAAATTCTTCTCCGCGTCGCAGAGCGGTCACAGACTCTTTTGCCTCAAAATTTATTTAGCGACCAAATATTTAAATGCATCTCCGCATCGCGGACTTGCTTCCAGACAGTTTTTTTTTATATTTTCTCATGTTTAACTATCTAAAAACACTCCTAAACATCATGAGATCTTTGCTATCACAAATCAAAATCCTTGAATCTATAATTCAATTCAAGGATCAGCTAAGAGTCAAGTCAAGAGAAGTTAAGAGTCAAGTCAAGAGATAGAGTCTTCCAAAAGTCTTTTACAAATGTTTTAACCTTGTTTTAAGACTTGAGTTTTGAGTTGAGTAAAAAGTAAAGTTTGAAGTTCATTTCTTCAAAAGAGTATATCGGGACCATGTATTCCCAAGAAAAGAAATTTAGATTTCCAAAAAAGCCTTTGAGATAGTTTTCAGTAAAGAGTAAATGCTTTTACAAATAAGCAAGAGGGAAAATTTTGATTTCCAAGAGAAGCCTTTGAGCTAAGTTTTGAACAATTATCTCAAACCACAGAAAGAAGTATATTTTTAAATATAAGAGCTAGTATCATATTTTGGGAGTAGTATTGAGCACCGATATGAGGGAGAGTTGAGACAACTCCCAACCCCCATAAACTATGTAGCCACCATGGGTAGAAAAGGGTCATACTTTTTAGATTACTCCTTAGTGCTTTTTAGCATATACTAATGGATGCACTTAGTAGTCAGGTTCTATACCCTCGGCAAGGTATATGACGGCCTTGGCAGCATGAGGCAAAACGATGTATCATCACAATAGCTCTTAAGTGATGGTTGTCGGTTAGAGAAACTCCCGCAACAATAGTTTGTATTCTTATATACACAGAAGTAAATTGTATTTTTATATACATTTCATAGTTTATATTGTATCCTTGCATACACACATATTCATTATTGTATTTCTAAATACACAGAGTTGTTATCCATGTTTTAAAAGCTTTTCTTTATATTGCACTTGTTTATATTGCTTTATATTGATATGAGTTAAGTTGAGTTGAATTGAGACCAGGTATGTTCTTTCAGTTCCTTTCAAGCTTATGTCTTAATTTAGATTTGCCCTCGCATGCTCGTACATTCAATGTATTTGATGCTAGTTGTCCTGCATCTTTTTATGATGCAGATTCAGGTAACCAGGATCAGCATCCAGCGCATCGTTGATCCAGTTGAGCTTCAAAGTTGTTGGTGAGCCTCCTTGCTTTCGTAGGATCCTCCTTTTCATTATTTTATCATTTTAGTTCATTAGGATGTCGTGGGTCTTGTCCCGACGTCTATCTCAGTTGTTAGAGGCTTCATAGACAGTTAGTTGATGTTAGTTCTTGAGTCTTTCCATTTTAGTTATGTTTGAGACTTGAGTTGCCACTTTGGCTTGTGAATGTTTATTTATAATACATTCTCAGTTATTTTTGAGCTTTCAGTTTACTTTTGAAGTATAGTTATGTTGAGTTAAGTCTTCCGCTGAGTAAGTAAGCCAGACCAACAGCTCACTTGGGGCCAACAATGGTTCTCGAGTGTTAGTCCCCCCAGGGTGTAGGTTCGGGGCGTGACAATTAACTTCATATATTAGAGCATTACATACTAATTAATATATTAAGCAAAAAATTAATATTATATCATCAAAATTATTTTCCTCAAGTACTCGAGGTTATGGAATACACCCTCTTAGGATAGACGATTTACTTCATTAGAATAGTGGTACCTCATATTCCGCTAAATTTCGAACACACTCAACCATAACAAATCACACAAATTTTAAGATGCAAGAAGAAGAGTAGAAGATTAGAAAATTTGTGGTTGAAAAATGAGAGGAAGCCCCTCTATTTATAGTCAACAAATGGTAGTATGAACAATTGGTTTTTATGTGCCTTTCCGAGAAGTCACAACCCTTTGAAAAATTCACAGCTTATTGAAAAAGTCACACCTCATCGAAAAATCATAACCAAAAAAAGTCACAATTTATCGGAAAAGTCACAACTGATCGAAAATGTTACAACTTATAGAAAAAATCACAACTCTTTGGAAAAGTCACAACTCATCAAAAAATCACAACCCTTTGAAAAAAGTCACAACTTATCGAAAAAGTCACAACCTAAGTTAGAAATATTATAGTAATTTAACATTCAAGTTAGGAGTTCATGTTTTTAAGGTAATATATATATATATATATATATATATATATATATATATATATATATATATATATATATATATATATAAAGATAGTAACATATACTCTCTCTGTCCCAATTTATGCGACTTACCTATATAAAGATAGTAACATATACTCCCTCTGTCCCAATTTACGTAACTTACTTTCATTTATAGTTAGTCCAAAAAAAAATGACACATTTCTATATTAAGTAACAATTTAACTATAAAATATTTATTTTATCCTTAATAAAATGATTTACAACCACACAAATTTATATTATTTATTTTGGACCACATATTTTAAAAGTCTTCCTTTCTTTTTTAAACTTCGTGTCGAATCAAACTATTTCACATAAAAGTAATAAATAAAATAAAAAATATAAATATAAATATAATATAAATGTGGTTAAACTGGTTGGCCAAAAAGAGGACCACCCCCACCTTATTTTTATCATCGAATGGTCTGTATTCGCCGAAACTATCGTAGATCCCCTAGGAGAGTAGCCATTTCCCGTCTCTGTTAAGCGAGGGTTTAGCAAAACCCCAAACATGGCTTCGAGGTTCATCTCCCTCGTCGCCACTCCATTTCCCACATTCCTCAATCACCTACGACGCCCCTCTTTCCTCCACCTTCGTCGTTTGGCATGCGGTTCTCGCCGCTTCACAGTCTACAGTCACCCCCATATACCCCTTCTTTCACCCTCTCAACAACAATTCCACGCCCAACCCATCAATAATAACAGCCCACTCGACTCTTCTGCTTCTTCTTTTACCTCCCACCCTTGGCCTGAATGGCGTAGCTTAATTACTCTTCTTACTGGCAATGACCAGCTACCTCCTGCAGTGGAGGACTCCTTCGTCGCATACGAGGAATTGTCCCAAGACTTCCTTCGTGCTGCTAGCCTCTGCTTAGATTTTGCACGGGAGCGCCCAAATTTCATAGGGTTTGATTTCATATCCTAAATTTTATCTATCTCTGTTTGAGAATTCTCAACAATGTAAATAATCAAGGATATATGTAGATATGACATTTTCCTTTAACTAAGTTTGTATGGGAGGGTATTATTTGGAAGTATTTCATGCATTTGTATGCGAGTATGTATGCTGAAGATTGAATATATATCTTTTATATCACTTATTTGATTCATCTAAATTTACTAATGATTAAATCTTGAAATTTGTAGATGTTTGATTTCTGAAATGTCTATGCCAAGAAAATTTAACACTTCTCCAAAATATAAATTCTGCTCTAACCACTTCACTTTTGACGAAACACTGAAATGTAGGTTTCAGATATTTGCAAGATAAAATAAACATTACGTTCATCTTGTGTGCATCTGTTTCATGTAATGCAGGTTGCTTTCAAGGAGGGATATTGAGGCCGTTGTATCAAATGGGACACCATTTTTGTTCAAAGGTGCTCTGGAGACGGCAAGAAGAATGAGGGCATTCTTGGGTATTGACGGGAGCACTGTAAGCACAATGCTATTCTTATTTGACAGTATAATATAGTATTCTGTTGTCGTTACAATGGTTCCTTCATCAAATAAGTTAATTTGAAGGATTTGTACATATTAAAAGAAGGTTTAATATAAGATTTACTTCGTCCAATCAATTTGGAAATAAGCTTAAGGGTTCAGTTACATTTGTGGACATTATATCTATTTATAATAATTTTATGTGTTGATTTCAAACTAAGCAAAGTTGGATCGATTCAAGGTTGAGCTTCCTTTTGATGACCTCAACTAAGCTCAAAGCTAAACTACTTAACTTGATGAGACATTTTTGTTACTTAGGCTTATTTAGATGTAGTAAGGTAATTCTATTTGTGAGTGTTGGTAGAACTTAAGTTGATGCCCAATTTTTACTTTGGTTGAGGCTAGGGAATGCTTCTTTTGGCGCCTTACAATCCTGTTAACTGCAATCACAATAGCATCCATGGTCTGCCTGCCCTTAATAAATGCCATCTAATGTGCATCTACCAGTTTCAGTAAATGCCATCTAATGTGCATCTACCAGTTTTGAAACGACTTTTTTCAGCCTTTCAGTCAACAATTTTGAGTTGATCTTTTATATGCTACCTATTGGCCCCCAATTTTTTTGGGATCAAGGCTATGAAGGTGGCATTGAAATTCCTTTCAAAAAATGGTCTGATTATAAAAGTTCTGAACTGCTGTCACTACTTCTTTGCTTACTATCTCCCAGCAATTGGTGAAAAATGCCATGGTGAATCCATCCGGTCCAGGTGCCTAGTCCCGCGCAGATGCCATAACACATTCTTTAATCTCAGCCTCACTGAACTGACATTGTAGTATTAAATTGTCTGCTTCACTGATAACAACACCTGATCTATGGTTGAATGGAAATCTCCATATCTCTAGTTCTATGTACAGATTCTGATAAAATTTGACAATCTCCTCTCTATCACTGATGAATCCCCTGCAGGAACACTTGTAGGAAACCCTCCATTCACTATGAACTTTAATGCTTTGTGATATTTTAAAAAAAGTTGTAAATCTGTCGAAGGGTTTGTGTGATATTTCAGTGCCGAGTGGTTTCCTTCTTTAAGATGGAACTCCTAGGTATGACTTCCAAGTTGTCTTTGTTTTTTACATTGAAGAACTTTAGGTAGTTAAACTTACAAATAGGTGTCTTATGATGCAATTGCTTTGTTTAATGAAATTGATTTTCTTCCTTTGAATTAATCCTCTAGGAAGTAATACATCTGGCCAAAGTAATCTCTAGCTATCCTGTGTCTTGTAATTTGCTTCTTCACCTCTTGACTATTGCTTGACCACTTGGAGAAAACGGAAGGAAATACTATATTGAGCTTGCATCAACAATTTTTCTCTTTAAATTTTTTTTTAAGTTACTGAAATAACTGTACCTTTAAGTACACATCTGATATAGTGTTGCTGAACATTGTTTTTCCTCTTACTTTTTGGTTGTTTGTTTTCTTTTTGAAACTTTATCTTGATTGAAATATCAGGTGCTGGATCATGACAACGCTAACACGGTTGATCTCATGAAATACATATTAAGTTACGCGAGTAATCCCACTATTTCTTCAGAAAAAATCTCCCTCTATAGCAGGGAGCTTATAGAATCATCTTGCCGGAATCTTTTGCGTGAGTTGGTTGAAGTGAGCTGCGGAGCTCCAGCAGTGAACCTGCCTCCTGCAGAGCAATATGATTTTTCAGGGAGATATGGACAAACACCAAGGCCTATTAGACAAAATATTGTAATGAAAAGAGGCGACTGGATATGCCAAAAGTATGTACAATTGTCTTGTTCTGGCCTTTCTTGTTTCTAAATTTTTTATTGGTTTGTAGTCTGTTACTATTTCAGCTTTGTGGCCCCATATTCTTTTTAGGAGACAAAGGCAATCCCACTAATAGTGACCCTTCATTTTCTTTGGTGAATTCCATCAGGACATGAAAAAGCATTTAACTCTCCTATTAATATTCATACATTAAAGATATTCATGCATAAAAGATATATCTTGAGGAGATGAGAGAAATCCCATTTTTTTTTTTTGATAACCGAGTAATCCGTCTGTGACCTGCCCTTTGGACCAAGCCCCCAAGGCCTAGATTGAGTGGCAAAAGGTGGAGGATTTGTGGCTTAGATCGCAGGTTCAAGCCCCACACCATGCAAAGCGAAGCCCGGTATTTAAGTGGAGAAGGGTAGAGGGGCGGGCCCATTATCCACCGAGTTAAGAAGGGAAATCCCATTTTTAGTGGTCCCTTTTTTTTTTTTATGAACTCCATTAGGATATCAAAAAGCAATATATTCTCCTGTTAATATTCATGCATAAAAGGTTCCTAGTGTGCTTGAAATAATCATAAGACTATTATATAGTATATAATTTATGTCTCCTTTTTGTTATTTGTTCCTCACCTTTTATACTGTATTAAACGTCTTGTTTTCCATGAGTAAAGACTTGAATATGTAGAATCTATTCTAGAAATCTGCTGATTTAGGTTACTGGCAAGTAATCGTATGGATGTGTGGATACTGTAGTACCTTACCTAGTCCTGTCTAGAATTTGGAGATAAGAGAGGGATAGGGTGCTGCTGTTGTTCTTTGGCATAAATATTATTGTTGAAATGGAATTTGGGATGCAACCACTTCGGTTCAACATTTTCAGTCCTTCTGAGCTTAGACAAAAAGTTGAATATTACTTTCCACTTTGTAAAGATATGGCTCCTGGGCCTAACTCAACCCCAAAAGCTAGCTCATGAAGGGAGGATTGCCCAAGTCTATGTAGGGAGACCACCAGTCCATTCCCCAACCAATGTGGGACTTTTTACCCACTCTAACTCTCCCTTCACGCCCAGGCCCAATTGGAGCGTGGGTTGAGAGCCCAAACGGGGATGGAGCCAGTACCATGTAAAGATATGACACCTGAGCCTAACTCAATCCCAAAAGCTAGCTCATGAGGAGAGGATTGCCCAAGTCCATATAATGACACCACCAGTCCATACAATGTGGGACTTTTTACCCAATTTAACACACTTTTGTTGTCTTAAGCTTGTTAATTTGTCGGTTCTTGTGCTTTGATGATCTTTAACTGTCCAAGTGAGCATGAATATTGAACAGGTGCAATTTCATGAACTTTGCAAGAAACAACAAATGCCTTGAATGTGAGGAACCTAGACCAAGGAGACAGCTGACAGGCGGGGAGTGGGAATGCCCTCAGTAAGAACTAATAAGTCTCTTGTTTATGTATTTCAGTCATTAGCTCTTTGCAAATCATTATCATGTAGGACATGCTTTTTTATTATAACGTTGATATGACAGATGTTGTTTTTTCAATTATGGGAGAAATGTTGTCTGCCTGAGATGCGACTTCGGACGACCAGCTGGGGCTTCACCTAGAACTACCCACTCCAGTGCAGAGGATGGGTACAATGGGAACTCTGCGTATCCAAATGGAATTGATCTTAAGTTGGCTGAGAATGAAGAGAAGGCACAGCGGTGGTTTTCTAAGATTTCTCAGATGAACAATGCCTCTGATATGGATAGTGCAGCAGCTGACGAAGACTTTCCTGAAACAATGCCGCCGAGGAAAGGAGAAAATAAGTTTGTTGTGAGCACAAGGAAAACACCCTTGGAAAGGAGGTTGGCCAACACTCAATACGAAAGAAACTTTGGTTACAATGGTATCCCAGAAGGCAACACTTTGACTGGTGGTGCACATAGTATCCTTGACACATCAATGAAGCAGAATATTGATCAAATATCTGGAACAAGTCATAAGGGCATTGCTGCAGACAAAAATAGTGAGTCAGCCATTCACCATAGTGGAAGAGGTTCTAACTATGTTCCTTTTGTGCCATTACCAAAAGACATGTTTCAGAAAAATAATCCAACTTCAGTGATGGATGAGAAAGTAAAGGAAGAAGTTGGTGTCTCTCACACTCCTGAGGTTAGTCACCAAACATGTTCAGCAAGTCTTGGCAATGACTTTGGGAAGTCCATGGAGAAGTTGCAATCAAATGACCCACTCAGTGAGGATAAAGAGAGAGAACAAGCTGAGAAGTCAGAAAGTTGGTTCAAGAAAATCGCGGAGCTGCATGATGTCAAAGACTTACCGAGTTCCATCTCCGATGATGACTTCCCAGAGATTATGCCAAGGCGTAAAGGAGAAAATAGATTTGTAGTTAGCAAGAAGAAAGACCGGTCTTTGACTTCTCCAATGTACAAAAGACAAGTGGCCATGGAGCAAGCAAACAACAGTAGCTTTGTCCCATTTGTTCCCTTCCCTCCAGGCTACTTTGCGAAAACGGACACACAACATGAAGATATCACAGATTCGTCCTCTCTGTCTAGGGTTGGAACTTCATCTACATTCAGCAACTCAGATCACAAGGTACCACCCATGAATCCTCTCTCCAAAACCTATTGTGCGAAGGAAAATGTAGAGAAGACACATCAACAGTCAGATGCTTGTGTTGGAAATTCAGTTGAAACCTCTCTTGCTTTAGATGCTTGCAGCACTGATAGTAAAGACAGAAGAAACTCCGTGAAAGAGGATGTATCCCCATTTGAGACTTTGGGAGTAGGTTCAACCAAGCTGCCTAGAAACCAGAACGTCAGAAATGGATGGACAGGAAAGAGTTTGGAGGGGTCTGCTGTGAAGGAAACAGATCCGTTAGACATGTCTGAAGAAGCCAAAGCTGAGAGGTGGTTCCAGCGTGTTGCTCAGATAAAAGACATATCTGAATTGAGTCAAATCCCAGATGAAGACTTCCCATCTATTATGCCAATGCGCAAGGGAGTTAACAGATTTGTGGTGAGTAGGCGGAAAACTCCTCTTGAGAGAAGGTTGAAATCTACTCAGTACCGGAGAAATCTTCCCGTTGTGACTTCTGATCCCATGAAAAGAGAAACGGACAATAGTGATAAATGAACCCACACAGATACGGTGCCCAAGTTTTTGCAAGCCAGATTTTTTCAGAGCATTCAAGCTAAGGGCTCGATTGGTAGTTGGATAAAAAACAAGTTATTCATGTATTAATTTTTGTATAACTTATACCATGCCTGCTAGGTAGATAGGAAATAAGTTATTTATGTATAAAATTAATACAATGTTTGATTGACAATTTAGAAATCTACATAACTAATACATGTATAAGTTACAAGGCATTGTATTATTTTATGCAAGATCAAAGGTGGAATAACTAATATATGAATAATTAATTCCTGCATAAAATAATATATAAATTTACTATAACTAATTTCTACATTATTGATATTGTAAAATTCTAACTAGCTACCAAACAACTCCATGTAAATAATAAGCAATAAACTAAAAATGTGCAACTTGACAGACTTTTTATGGCTTATCCACGGTATCTGTAACTAATTGCGTGTGTGTGTGTGTGTATATATATATATATATTCTATACTACGTATACATTTCCTAACTTTATTAAATTATTGTTTGATTCAACAACGAAAAGAAAGATCGATTCTTTGGGATCCTTCCTTTCTTCAAATCGAACAAAAAGAGATAGAATCAAGCCGATTCCCGAAATGCCTTTTTGAATATTGCTCAACATCCCAGCTATTCACGAAACGTGAGAAGCAGATGATTAATCATCTCTTTTCGGAAGAATCTCAACTTAAAATATACAATTTAGTGGATATATATATTTCTATATTAAATAATATTAAAAGCAGACACTTTTTCTTATTTAATGGTTGTGAGCTTTCCTAATGGTTGCAATTTTCAAAAGAATTGTGACTTTTTCGATGAGTAGTGAAAATTTCGAAGGGTTGTGACTTTTTTATAAGACAATTAATACATATTCATACTATCATCTGTTGGTTATAAATAGAAGGGTGTCTTTATAAAAGGACAAATATACCCCTAAACTATCATAAATGGTATGCAGATACCCTCCGTTATACTTTTGGGACATTGATGCCCCTGTCGTCTAAAAACTAGATCATATATACCCTTTATACTAACGGGCACACACGTGTCAACATTTATTAAATATCGGATCGACGGATAAGATTGCGCCACATGTCCCTATTTAATCTTCCATTATAGTGAAGGGCATATGTACTCTAGTTTTTGGATGGCAGGGGCACTAATGTCACAAAAGTATGATGGAGAGTATCTGCATACCATTTACGATAGTTCGAGGGTATATTTGTCCTTTTTCCTTATTTTTAAACTATGTATTTCTAAGTTTTTTGTTCTTCTTCCTCTTAAAATACTTAATTTAGTATATCTTCAATGGATTTGAGGGATGATTTAGGCCTAAGTCTTGGTTGAATTTTCAGAGGTCATGAGCTTGATTTAGACTTTTTAGGAGTTATGTTCCTTTCTTCTGACTTTTACAGATGTCGAGTCAAGGAAACGTCAGATTTATGTTTCTATGGTTTCATTGAGCCTGGAACGTTGAGTATAGTCATATTTCATATATGGTTTGTGTGTACAGGGTTCCGAACAATTCTTAAGGGTCCTTTCGATGATTTGAGAGTTGGCTGATATTTTTGGTGTTTGTGTGCTTTGCTTTAGCGATGGACGACTCGCTTTAGCGAAGCATTGATCGCGTTCGCGAGAGGTCAATCATATTGACCTTCGTGATTGCGACCTTTGCTTTAGGAAGGTCTGTTCGCGATCGCGAAGGCTGGATTTTATCCGGGGTTCACTTTTGCAAACTAGAGTTCTCTTTTACGACATCAGACGGGGTTTAGACCTGCCATTTTCGAGGTTCTAGTTATTTTTCTCATTTTGAGCTTTGTAAAATCTTGGAGGCGATTTTGAAGAGATTTCTTGTGCTATGTCATTTAAGTAAGCTTTTGTGACCCTAAAACTTCAATTCCCTTTGATTATTTATGGATTATAAAGTCAAAACTTGGGGTTTTGATTGGTGAATACTATGGTTTTTCAAGAACTTGAGTTCTAAACTGAAATGGTGATTGTGAACTGATTTTAAGTTTTTTTTTTTTTATAAATGATTTTCACTAATGAGTTCCAAATGCATTGGGTAATATTTCTAAGTAAAGATTTTCAAACTCAAACTTCTTAACTAAGTTTTTGAGTTGATTGACCCTTTTTCAAAGTATATGGTATGTGTATTATTATATCCAAAAGCTTATTATGATTACTTGATAGAAATAGATTGTGTGACTTTGGACGTTATTCGGAAAGGGAAGACTCAAGTCTTGGATTGACTATCTAATTGAATTAAGGCAAGTGATCTTCTAAGCCTTGTAAATCTAGTAGAATTGTGCATTTGCCTTCATTGTGTGTGTTGGAGAGTAATGAGCATGAGGTGAATGGTTCATTGTTCTACTTGATTAATCGTAATGAATAAAAAAGGGTATTAATTATAAGGCAACATGTTGATTATAATGTTTTTTGAATTGCCTTGTTGTGGACTCTATTTGGTTGATTTATAAAATGCTTTAATGACATGAATGTAGACTTGAATTGCTTAAGTTGTTGTCTCTTCCTTACCGTGTAAATTAATTATTTACACTAATTATTGTACACCGTGATGAGACATGTGAAATAAAGCCGAAGGAAAATTATTCCAGCTAGTGATTTGATATCAAGTCGAAGGGAGATGGTTCCAGATAATGATATGATATAAAGTCGAAGAGAAATAGTTTCGGCTAATGAAATGATATAAAGCCGAAGAGAGTGATTTCAGCTAGTGATATGATAAAAAGCCAAAGGGAAATGGTTCCGACTAGTGATGTAATATAAAGCCGATGGGAAATGGTTCCTGCTAGTGGAATTGTGCTGAAGGAAAATGGTTCCGACAATAGTTGACTATTGTGATTTGATGCACTCTTATACTTGTGATTGATCTACTAGTTATTTTTACTTGATCTACTTGTTACTTGTGATAGTCATACTTGATACGTGTTGGTTGTTGAACTGTGTGGTTAAGCCTTGTAAATTGTGTATTGTGAAATTGTTAGATTGGGTTGATTTCTATGCAGGTTGTTGTTTGAGGAGGTTTGGTTAGGGATGTAAGGAATATTGGATTTCTAGCTAGTTTGCCTTGTTTATTAATTTGCTTGCTGAGTACCGTGTTGGTTGGTACTAACTCCTTGCTTCTACACTTGTGTAGGTTCCGAGCCCAGTACCGTATGATTTCTCTTCTTCTTCTTCTCCCATTTTAAGAGTTGTTATAGGACTTTGACAGGTAGCTACTTTTCATCACGCGGACCTCTTGTTCATTATTTCATGCTTTATTCTTTTTGAGAAACAAAGACATCGAGACTTGTAATTATCTTTAAATTCGGCACTTTATATATTAGTATCTTGTACGCGTGTAACACCTCGGATCTCATAAGGGAGAAAATCCTAGTTTTTCAGAAAATTGGTGTCAGTACCAAGGAACCACCCATGGACCATAGGTGGGGCCGTGGTTGGCCAGTTCAAGTTCCCGTAAGAGTCAAGGTTCCCGACTTAGAGACGGTCACCAGGACAGTTTTTCATTCATTGGACGAGTCGTATGTAGGTCTCATAGGTGAGTCCCAGACTTAGAGAAATTTCAGGATCGAAAAATGAGACCTAGGGCCGTGGTCCACGGTCCGTCAATGGACCCACAGTTTGTAGGTGGGGTCCTATCATTAGGGTCCATGTTTTGGTGGTCTCTGATCCCACCCACGACCGACCAGTATGGTCCGTGGTTGGAGCTACAGACCGTAGGTAAGGGTCAACAACTATTGAGAGAAAAATGGCTTTTGGGTCAACTTTAAAAGGCCATATCTTTTAGCAAAAAATTAATTAGGTGTCTTATAAACTATCAAATGAAAGAAAATTGAATCCTCTTTCCAACGCCACTGAATTTGCTAAAATCTAAGCTCGGAGTAAAAAGTTATGCTCATTTTTGTGAAGCCCTGTCGAGCAGAGCACAAACCACGACCCAATTGATGGGCAGTAGTTCAAACGATGGTCCGAAAGGCCCGTAGTAGATGGCACTTCATCAGTTTGAAGTCAGGGTCATTTTGGTGTTTTCCTCGTGTATTATGCACTTAAACTACGTCGTTTGATGCCTAAACTATGTCGTATTACTCAATCTAAGCCTAATAATCTAGTCAGACATATCCAGAACCCTCATTCTCCAAAAAATCATCCAAGTTAGAATGAAAAGAAGAGAAAGAGGCGCCCGTTTCTTTCAAGAACAAGCAACAATGTTCTTCAAAGTTCAGCCCCAAAATTCAAAGGATTTCTCCGTAGATTTCGTCACGAGGTATGTAAGATTTCACTAGGGAGTTCCTTTCATCCACTAGGTCCCTATATTTCAGTCAGTTCCTTGATTCCACATAACTTGTTTAGACCTAGGGTTTGTAAAATCTTGGCAATTGTGGTGATTTCAGCTACTATAGTATCCATAGTCTAAATAACATGTTTTCTTGGAAACGTTGCTTAATTCCTTGTGTAAAACTCAGAACCCTAGGTTGTGTAAATTCTCTTAGTTCATGAATTATACTTGCTAGGCCAGTTAAATAGAAAATCATGCTCCAGATTTCAAATGTCACATTCTCAGTATATAAATATTGCATTCTCAGTTAGCATGTCAGTATTTTGAGCTATTAAGTATGTAACACATCTTAGCTTCATATGTATTTAGTTGGGAGTAGACTTCGCACCGAGTTGGACTAGGGTTTAATGTACCCTCATAGTCCTAGAACTACGTGCCCACGTAGGATTATAAGTCCCCTCTGTTGGGCATCAATATCAGTGATCACGCCACATTTATGCCTTTCTACCCCTGGTAAGGTATATAGGGTCCTCCCGATGAGGCATATACATCATACTCCACGTTTAGCTCACATGGTTTATGTCGGTTAAATAGTAGCTCCCACAGTTAGACTCTTAGTGTATTGACCAGGTTTTTCAGCATTTACTTTAGTAATAAATTCAACATGTTATCTTCATGATTGTTCTTGGTCAGTGCATTGAGTTTAGTTTTTCAGTTATACTTCAGTATCTACATCTTTGCTTAAATTACATCATTGCTCAGTTATGTATTATTCAACTTATATGTCTTTTATTTAGGTTAGTATCTATATCCTGCATGCTCGGTACATTCCAAGTACTGACGCATACTTTATGCTATATCATTTCATGATGTAGGTTCAGGCACTCAGCATCCGGATCACTCTTAGATCAATTTCGGCCCGACTTCAACAACTTCAATGGTGAGTCCTCATACTTCGAGGACAATAGACATGCTTTCCATTTTAGTCTTTATATTCAGTTTTCAGTTTATGTAGGGCGCATGTCCCAGCAACTCAACTCAGTTAGGGGCTTTTCAGACGTAGTAGTAGATTCAAGTCGAGTTGTTAAGTGTTGAGTCAGTCAACATTAAACTCTTATATTCAGACTATATGGTTTTTCCCCATTTTCAATTATCCACTGGTTTTTTGCTTTTGCATAGTACTTGTTTTACTTAGTCATTTTTAGTATGCTTGATATATGTCAGACTCAGGCTTAGCTTGGGATCATTCGTCCCGTGTTACGTCTAGGTGGTAGCCTCGGGGTGTGACAACACGTGACAACTAGGTTTTGGGATTATAATAGAATGAATCAGTTTCTTTCATTTCGTTGGATTGAGGCAGACTTGTCTTGGTTAGAATAGACAAGTGCCATCACGTGTAATTTTTGGATCGTGACAAATTGAAACAACAAATATCATTTGCATGCTTTATCTTTCTTTCTCCTGCATTTGTTGTTGTTGTTGTTGTTATGGATCAGTACCCTGGAGGTAGTCCACCCAGTCATAGTACTAGCAAGTCAAGCATCCTTAAGCTAGTGTTAGTCCGCCTGCGAAATAATATAAATAAACAAGAATTTTGACATAGTTTCTCGGACTGCGTGGTGATACTTTTACCTGAGCAAAGGGTCTGTTAGGAATATAATACATACCATCTTATTGAGCCCATGTGTCTTGGCAGTTCTAATCGGGTGCCCTACTTATCAAACCCCTTTTTCGAGCTTAAAACTACGGCTGGCCAGACGGAGTCACTAAGACAAAGATAATAAGAGTAGTACTAGATCCGACTTTACCTCGATCCTAGAACCAAGTCGAGAAGCCATACTAAAATTCCTTTATATTTAAATAAAGCTTAGATTCGTTCATGGTCTATATAGGAGAGAAGTTACTTATTCCACATAGATATGAAATATTTAGCCGGATATCGTCCTGGCTAAGAGAGACATACTAAAAAGAAAGACTAAAATATTTACCTTATAAAGGACGTTGTCTCCAAGCTTAAGTAACTCTGAAGAACTGACCGGTTTATTTATATGAAGAGTGGAACAGTGATTGAAGAGAGTCTTTACAAAAGATTTACAACTATGGAAAAGAGAGAGCGATTACAATTTTTTCTAATGCTCTACTTTGAAGAAAAACTAAGACTTAAATAGACAAAATTGAAAGACATAAGGAATCTATATACAGTAACAGAGGTCTCACATCTGGGTCCCTGAACAATGTATCAACTGTTTAGTGGGGCTGCAATAGTGAATCTCTTGTTGAGTGGGCCTGTCTTCACGTGATTATGTTTCCATCTTTATGTCACGTTCTTGCCTTTATCCAAGGCTTTCATTTGTTGCAGGAATTCTTCTCTATCTTGCAATTCTGTGGCCGACAACATATTATCTAACTCGGCACGCTGTGATTCTTCTACGTCATTGCTAGTTTCACTTCGCATTGAAGTGTCCGATTTATCTATCTGGGTTATCGTTTGAAGTAAATTTTTTCTTACTTCTTCTAGATAATACTAAATCATCTTCTGTTTATCTCGTTCTTAAAAGGAGATTCTCCTGGCAAGATGTCGCACAGAGGTATCATCAATTTATAATCATCAATTTTTTCTCTAATTGAATCCAGAAGTTCTTGACCAATTAATTGCTTGGTCTTGGGATCTAGTTTCATAAGCTTATCCTAGAAATTATTATAATAGGTTTTGTAGAGACAAGAAATATTTTCCTCGGTAAACCCTACTTCAGGCGTCCATTTATGTATCCATGGGATAGAAAATTCAATGAAAAAATAGATTTGATCTATCCTTTCTAACCAACACACGTGATCTTCATGATATAATCTGTTTAAATCTGGTGATACTTTAGTCCATTCTTTATATAAGTTTAGGAATAGTTCTAGTAAAATTTGAACCGTCGGACCGTGGTATGATCTCCAGTTTATGAACCAATTCGGAATTGGCTCCGCAAAAATCTTTGCGCACACCTTTATGAACCTAGTGTGTTTATGCTTATCATTATTGTAATAAAGCACTTTATCAAATGCTCGGATATAATCCCAATAAGTGAAATTCATTCGAGTATTATTGAGACTTATCTTCCTCTCTTTCAAGGCTGACATGCCCCAATCTTCAACATATATGATCTGTTTAATAATGATTTTAGAAAAGTTATAACTCTTCTCATGTGGGTTATGACCCGTACTTGAAAAGTGTTGAAATTCTGTACTTTCTGAACTTATTAATATCTCTTCGTAATATGAGCAAGTCTTATATGACTCTCCAAAATAATATAATCTGTTAACGAGGTATCATTGGAATATCTTCCAAGGTTCATCTTTTTGTTAAAGATCAGAATTCTCTAAAAGAAATATCATTTCTTTCTTCTTCAATTTTTTTGTAGGATTTGATATCATCAGAATTCACTCTTACTACAGAAACAAAAGTATCCTTTTGCTTCTTACCTTCTAGGTAGGCCTATATAT
Organism: Solanum pinnatisectum; assembly: GCA_035578085.1. Taxonomy (NCBI): domain Eukaryota; kingdom Viridiplantae; phylum Streptophyta; class Magnoliopsida; order Solanales; family Solanaceae; genus Solanum; species Solanum pinnatisectum. The sequence goes on from CM069076.1 coordinate 31,077,023, forward strand.
GAGCATACGATGGACTCTCTTTTGGAATATCTTCCAAATTAACCAATTGCTGCGAATTAGATGAAGTCTCTTCGTGGGAAGAAATCTTTTTATTGATCAAAGTCCTTTTTCCCGCTTGTATGACTGGGGAATTTGATTCGGATTTGTATGATGATCCTTGTGATAAACTGGTTATGGCTCCGTATGACGGATTACCATAATTGCCTCTGCTTGGGGCTGTTCTTCCCTTTTCTCTTCCTTTGATGTGAATCCAAGGTGGATCCATCCTACAAACGTAGCATTCTTTTGTTATCATTCAGAGAAATAATCTGTCAAATAATCATCTGAATAATATTCTATACGAATATGAGGAAAATCTTCATTTAAGATTTTAACAACAATTTTTGTAATGATATGATTTTTCATATCTCTGGGTAAAGGTGCGAGAACTCTCAGTATTGCAACGAGAGTTTCGTTATCAAGAAAAGTCTGGAAAAACATGATCATTGAATATATTCCCTGGATAAGAAATTCGGTAAAGAGTCATCAACTTCCTTTTTATACTGTATTTCGAAATTGAAAGGGGCTAGTTGTGCTTGCCACTTGGCGACTATCAATTTCAAAGTATCATGCTTGAAATCTTTGTCAAACATAAATTTGACCGATCGAGCATCAGTTTTTATCAAAAACTTCTGGTTGTATAGATCGTTGTGAAATTTTAGAATGCACTTGACGATGGTTAACATTTCATGTGCTACCGTCGCATATTTCTTCTGAGCTTTATTCCATTTGCCTGAATGAAACCTAGTCAAATATTCACTTTTTTCATGAGGATTAATTTGTTTAAGAATCCCCCCATAGCCAATATTGGATGCATCCATCTCAATAATGTTTTTCCAAGAAGGGTTGGCTAGAGCTAAGCATGGCAGTGATTGTACTCGCCGCTTAATTTGTTTTACCAAGTTGGTAAGATGCTCAGTCCAAGGAGACTTTTGATCCTTCTTCAGCGTGTCATATAACGGGGCTAAGTCTCTAGAGATATGTTTGTAGAATGGGAGATATAATTTAAACTTCCCAAAAATCTCTGTAACTGAGTCTTGTCTGTAATACCATTAGGAGACTTGTCACCAAAATCAATGGCTCTTTGAATGGGAGTAATCTTCCCCTGACATATTTGATGTCCTAAGAATCGAACATCTGTTTGGAACAAACTCATTTTGTTTTTGAAATAAACAAACCATTTTGTATCACAACCTTTTTGAAAATGTCAAGATGCTTGATATGCATTTCAAATGTCTTTGAAATTACTAGAATGTCATCAATAAACACAATAATAAAATCCATATAGGATTAAAAATATCATTCATTATTTTCTGAAATTTAGAAAGGGCGTTTTTTAAACCAAAAGGTGTGACATTCCATTCGTATTGTCCAAACAGGACATTAAAAGCAGTTTTGTAAGAATGCTCTTCAAAGATTTGAATTTGTCAATAACCTGATTTTAAATCAAATTTTGAAAATATATTGGCATAGTATAATTTGGATAGTAAATCCTTTTTATTTGGAATAGGATACCTAATCCATTTCAAATGTTTATTCAAAGATTTATAATTGATAACCAATCTAGGAACACCTAGTTCCTTTTCAGCCATGTTATTAACATAGAAGGCTGTGCATGACCAAGGAGACTTGGACGGTTTTATCAAATTCTTTTGTAAAAGATTATCAATCTCAGTTTTGCAGAATTCTAGTAACTCAGTGTTCATTTGGCAGGGCTGAGATTTAGTAGGGATATCATCCTCAGAAAATCCTTCTTCATATGAAAGAGTCACAATATGCTTCTTGCGATTCCAAAAAGCACTGGGATAATCTGCACAAATGTCCACAACAATCTGCTCGAAAATTGATTTAATTTTTTCCTTTACCTAGTAGATTTAAGAGAGTCGAATATATTCATGCTGAATAGCTCCATTTGCAAGGAGTCCATATGACTCTGCTTCATATTAATTAAAGCATTAATATCTCTGGTTACTGGATCTGTAACAAAAGAATAACTTATCTCATTTTCTTTATAATTCGCTGAAAAACCTTTCGCATCGATACCTGTGAAAGGATAGATAGCATTTATAAAATGAGTTCCAAGTATAATAAGAGGGTATGACTGATTTTAAACCAAAAAGAAGAAATGAGGAATGCAGATTTTATTCTGACAAATTTTTGCATTAGGCAACTTATACTCTATATCCAGAGCATGTCCAAAAGCATATTCAACCAAATGAGTAGTTTTTTGAACATACTTCGTAGGTACTAAACCTTCCTGAATACAACTAACATCTGCACCACTATCAATCATGGCAATGTTAGTCATCGAAAAACTATTATCAATTAAAATAGTATATTTAATATACCATTTATGTGCCGTAACAATTTGCATCATTCCTAAAACATATCTTGTTTAGGATCAGGATTAACAGATTGAATTTGTTCACCTTCAGGAGGTTCACCTTCAATTTGCTTCCCTTTATTTTTTAAAAACCGATCATCAGTATTATTAGTCTCAATTTGAGTAATACGGTGATCACAAATCATTTGTTTTTGTTTAGGAGATTTAATCTCTTTTTTTCAAATTTTCAACCTCGATTTTCAAATCATCGAATGAAGAGTCTTTTTCAGAAAAAATATTTCTTTTTAAAAGACGATTATCAACCTCTTTTAAAGAGTAAGGAGCTTCATATTCAAAATCATTTAAATCGTTCTTCTTGTTTTCAAAAGGTTTGGAAGAACTTGAGCTAGCTTCACTTGAAGTAGCCAAATTAATAATTTTTTCATGAAGCTTACCATCAATATTGTCCTTTAAGAGCTCAATCACATTATAAGAAGTGATCATATTCATATTGAAATCCTGAAATTGCGATTGCAATTTATAAATTTCGTCATCCTCGCAATTACAATCATGACCCTGAAAAGTATCACAAGTATTAGCATGATTATTATCATTATCAAAAGATTCAAATAATTTGATATTAGAAGAATGTGAATCGGATTTGTAATCATTGTCCGAACCTGAGGTGTATAACATACCATAAACCTTTTCATCCGTGTCATTATCAAGCTCCAAAATTTTTAACTTGTTCAACTTACAGTTGGGAGCAATATGCCCAAGTTTACTACACTTGTAGCATTTTATCTTAGCAAGATCTCTTCTAGATCTATCTTTGGTAAATCTATTAGATTTATGAGAGTTTTTTCTAGCTCCGCGTTCTTCTCTGGATCTACGCCTATGCTTAGATCTCTTCTTCCTCCTATGAGAATCTTCAGTTTTAGAAGACCTGTATTATTTGTCCTTATTGCTTTCTTTAGAAACATGATTGGGTAGACCAAACTGCTCACATAAATCTCCCAATTGAGATTTTTCTCTAAGCTTATCCATCTTAAGCTGTCGAGCCATTCTTAGTTCATTGCACAGATTTAATCCTTCTTGTGTGCAAGTTCCTATAATCTTTCCATAACTCAAATTTGCGTACGGGATTTCACTGTGACCATTTCTAAAAGTTTTTCAAACTCTTTCGGCAAATATAGGGGGAAGACCATCTATAAACTTAGCTTTTCAGTATTCAACATTATTTTCGGGTAATTCTATAACCCTACTAAAATAGGTATCTTTGTACCATCTAAAGTATGCTAGGATCTAACATCGAAAAACGTGTAGAAGAGTATGAACCGTTTCATATTGATTGGTAAATCTACCGTTGAAATGTTCTAGAATAGTAAGACGAGTATAGACAGTGTCTTCTCTGTTCTTAACTAAAGTCGTCCCTAAATTATCAATTATTTCATCAGTGGCTATCGCATTAACAGTGGAAGCTTTCTCATTCGTGCTGAGATAGTTGTCCCACCAACCTTGAAGCTGACCAGTAAAACCTGCAATTATCATTTTACAGATTACCCTATTTGTGTTTTTAACACTTTTACAGATAGTTGCATACATAATCATTCGATGAACCATAAACGTTAACTGTCTATCAGTTAGTCCATCAAGATTCCATTCATAAATTTTGGAACTGCTGTAAGATGTATTAGTCTGATTCCAGACATGCTCTTTAATCAAAATAGCTTGTGGAGTATGACGAGGATAATAATAAGTATTCATACTCGTCTTTGTTGCATAACCACTGTTTTTCATGGGATAACCCTGAGTTTATTAAATTCTGAAGAAACTTGATTTTTAAAGTCACCAGTATTCTCTATTTTATCAGCAAAATCTTGCGATAAATCCATAGGCCCAAATTTTAAGCCAGAAAGCTTTTTTCAACAAGCTCTTTAATATCTAAATCTGAAAACTTTTTATCAATAAGATCTTCTAGATTTTTCAAAGAGCTAGGGTTAAAATCAGATATTTCCATAGGCCTTTGAACATGAGTAGAAACTACCGTAGGTTTTCTTTTAGAAGTAGAAGCAATATCAGTAGTAATAAAAAAATTTGTTTTAGCCATATCGACCTTAATATCCTTTAGCAAAATAGTTAAATCATCAAGTTTTTTGTCAAGAGAGCTGATATGCTCATCCAACACTTTAACATAAAGACTTAAATAGTTATTTTGAGTAATAAATTTATTAATTTCAGTAATACTGATAGAAGCAATATCTTGCTCAATGAATTTTTGAAAAGATGAGAAAGTAATACCAGTATTGTTTGGTAAAACAAATGATGACTGAGGAGGGTAGACAACTTTCAGAAGATTACCACTCCCATCTTTGTAAGTTCTTTCAATAACGTTAATATATAACGGTAAATAGGTGGTTATAAACCGAGGAACAAAATACATAATTTGATTATGTAAAGAACAAGTTTCATAAAACTCTTGAGAAATACAATTAAGATCTTCTTTGCTATAAGCATCAAAGAACCAAGTTTTGAACCGATTCCATTTTTCATCAAAAAATTCTTTTTGAACATGTTTTCTTGCCAGGGAACCTGGGCTAAAATCGATTTGGTGTGAAAACATTAGGAATCGTTAAGGTCAAACTCCATCTTGGAGACTGAAGGAATATCCTTATCAGAAGCATCATCATTCACCTAGACTATATTAAGTCGAGGGTAGATCTTTACCTTTTTGACCACAGAGTTACCATCGGAACCAATAGTATGTAATGAAGCCATATGATCTCGGACTGGACTATATATCGGTTCAATAGGGGAAATATGATGAAAAGCAGGCAAAAGTCATTGACTTGATAAAGAATGTCTATTATTATTGTGATTCACAGAAGACATCAACCTATTGTTAGTAAAAGACTACCTATGAGGCATGTAACTATGATCCATGAACTGTATACAAATCCTTCCTTCAAGATTTTGAGAAATATGAGAAAAATCATAATTAGTAACAGCATCTGTTAACTAATTTGGGGATATAACCGAATTTAGAGTCCATGAAGTAGTGAAATTTATTTCTTCCCACTTAATAGGTCTTCTAGTAGTGACCTTGGACCTTGCAAAATTGGTTTGCACCAAAATAGTTTGATTGGAAATATCATATAATCTACATCTAGGATTAAGAGTAGATAACAATTTAAAATATATTCGGTAAGATAAACAACTAAGTTCTGAACCAGGCGCATAATTATAACCATGAGTTTTAACATTTAATGTTAAAGCATCGAGAATATCAGCATCAGTAAGAGATAACTACAAATTAGGCTAAGTATTAAAATAGACAGGACCATACACCACCGTAGATTGTATCGAACCCATAAAAGACTGAAGAAAATTTAAATTTCTAGCATCACGAAGAGTAGCTAAAAAAATCTCAGGAAACCCTTTAAGGGTAAGAGTTTTGAAAGAAATTTGAACAATGCCAATATGCAGATAATTATACTGATTTTTATCAAAATTCACATCTCGCTCGTTTCGCAAACGAATAGTCTGTTCAGACGAATTCAAAGCAAGAGACTGCTCAGTTGTTTTAATCAATTGTTTCGAACATAATTTATCAAACCAACCATTGTCATAAATAGTTTTAATAGGGACTTTAGGAATCGTCCACCTGTTTAATAAGTCAAGGTTTTGAGGTATATCTACCTCTTCAAGTCTAGTACTTTTAGTACTTATTTCTCCTAGATCCATGGGTGAAAGATTATATCTATGTTAAATAGTTCACCTCCATCTCATATATACCATGAGAAGTTCTTGGCTCTAATACCATATTTACAAGATCAGTGACTTGGCGGTAGTCAGCCTAGTCATAGATCTAGCAAGTCAAGCATCCTTTGATAAAACCATCTAAGTCTCTTTGGTCATGCACATCCTTCTATGTTAATAATAGGGCTAAGTCTATAGAGAGATGTTTCTAGAATGGGGAGATATAATTTAAGCTCTGCAAAAATCTTTGCGCTCACCTTTATGAACCAAGTGTGTTTATGCTTATCATTATTGTAATAAAGCACTTTACCAAATGCTCGGATATAATCGCAATAAGTGAAATTCATTAGAGTACTATTGAGACTTATCTGCCTCTCTTTCATGGCTTACATGCCTAATCTTCAACAGATATGATCTGTTTAATATTGATTTTAGAAAAGTTATAACTCTTCTCATGTGGGTTATGACCCATACTTGAAAAGTGCTGAAATTCTGCACTTCCTGAACTTATTAGTGTCTTTTCATAATATGAGCGAGTCTTATATGACTCTGCAGGATAATATAATCCGTTAACGAGGTACCATTGGAATATCTTCTAGGGTTCATCTTTTCGTTGAAGATCAGAATTCTCTAAAAGAAATATCATTTCTTTCTTCTGTAATATTTTGTAGGATTTGATATCATGAGAATCCTCTCTTACTACAGAAACAAAAGTATCGTTTTGCTTCTTACCTTCTAGGTAGGCCTACATATGAGCATACAATGGACTGTCTTTTGGAATATCTTCCAAATTAACCAATTGCTGCAAATTGGATGAAGACTCTTCGTGGGAAGAAGTCGTTTTACTTATCAATGTCCTTTTTCCCGCTTGTATGACTGGGGAATTTGATTAGGATCTGTATGAAGATCCTTATGATGACCTAGCTATGGCTCTGTAGGACGGATTACCATAATTGCCTCAGCTCGGGGCTGTTGTTCCCCTTCCTCTTCCTTTGATGTGAATCCAAGGTGGATCCATCCTGAAAAAATAGCATTCTTTTATCATTCAGAGAAACAACCTATCAAATAATCATCTGAATAATAATCTATATGAGTATGACGAAAATCTTCATTTAAGATTTTATCAACAATTTTTGTAATGATATGATTTTTCATATATCTGGGTAAAGGTGGGAGAACTCTCAGAATTGCAACGAGAGTTTCGTTATCAAGAAAAGTTTGGAAAACACAAGAATTGAAATACACAAGAATTTTGGCATAGTTTCTCGGACTGCATGGTGATACTTTTACTTGAGCAAAGGGTCTGTCAGGAGTCTAATGCATACATCTTATTGAGCCCATGTGTCTTGACAGTTCTAAACGGGTATGAGGCACCCTACTTATCAAACTCCTTTTTCAAGCTTAAAAGCATGGCTCTCTAGACGGAGTCACTATGCCAATGCCAATAAGAGTAGTACTACATCCGACTATACCTCGATGCCAGAACCAAGTCGAGGAGCCATACTAAAATTCCTTTATATTTAAATAAAGCTTAGATCCATTCATGGTGTATATAGTAGAGAAGTTAGTTATTCGACATAGATATGAAATATTCAGCCGGACATCGTCTTGGCTAGGATTGACGTACTAAAAAGAAAGACTAAAATATTTACCTTATAAAGGACGTTGTCTCCAAGCTTAAGTAACTCTAAAGAACTGACTGGTTCATTTATATGAAGACTGGAATAGTGCTTGAAGAGAGTCTTTACAAAAGATTTACAACTATTGAAAAGAGAGAGTGATTACAAATTTTTCCGATCCTCTACTCTTAAGAAAAACTAAGACTTAAATAGACAAAATTAAAAGACATAAGAAATCTATATACAATAACAGAGGTCCCATATCTTGGTCCCTGAACAGTGTATCAACTGTTTAGTGGGGCTGCAACAGTGAATCTCCTATTGAGTGGGCCTGTCTTCACGTGATTATGTTTCCATCTTTATGTCACGTTCTTGCCTTTATCCAAGGCTTTCATTTGTTGTAGGAATTCTTCTCCATCTTGCAATTCTGTGGCCGACAACATATTATCTAACTCGGCACGCTATGATTCTTCTACGTCATTGCTAGTTTCACTTCGCATTGAAGTGTCCGATTTATCTATCTGGGTTATTGTTTGAAGTAAATTTTTTCTTACTTCTTCTAGATAATACTGAATCATCCTCTTTTTATCTCATTCTTGAAAGGAGATTCTCCTGGCAAGATGTCGCACAGAGGTATCATCAATAATTTTTTCCGGATGGATTATTTTATAATCGTCAATTTTTTCTCTAATTGAATCCAGAAGTTCTTGACCAATGAATTTCTTGGTCTTGGGATCTAGTTTCATAAGCTTATCCTAGAAATTATTATAATAGGTTCTGTAGAGATAAGGAATATTTTCCTCGGCAAACCCTACTTCAGGCGTTCATTTATGTATCCATGGGATAGAAAATTCAATGAAAAAATAGATTTGATCTATCCTTTCTAACCAACGCACGTGATCTTCATGATATAATCTGTTTAAATCTGGTGATACTTTAGTCCATTCTTTATATAAGTTTAGGAATAGTTCTAGTAAAATCTGAACCGCGGACCGTGGTATGATCACCAATTTATGAACCAATTCGGAATTGGCTCCGCAAAAATCTTTGCGCACACCTTTATGAACCTAGTGTGTTTATGCTTATCATTATTGTAATAAAGTACTTTATCAAATGCTCGGATATAATCCCAATAAGTGAAATTCATTTGAGTATTATTGAGACTTATCTTCCTCTCTTTCAATGCTGACATGCCTTGATCTTCAACATATATGATCTGTTTCTTCTTATGCTTTTTTTTTCACCGGGCTTGGATCGAGGAAAGCAGGCTTGACAGGCCCGAGTCTTCATTTGTAGGACTTTGTGGGATGGGCCCATGCATAATGATTTTAGAAAAGTTATAACTCTTCTCATGTGGGTTATGACCCATACTTGAAAAGTGCTGAAATTCTATACTTTCTGAACTTATTAATATCTCTTCGTAATATGAGTAAGTCTTATATGACTCTCTAAAATAATATAATCCGTTAACGAGGTATCATTGGAATATCTTCCAAGGTTCATCTTTTTGTTAAAGATCAGAATTCTCTAAAAGAAATATCATTTCTTTCTTCTTCAATTTTTTTGTAGGATTTGATATCATCAAAATTCACTCATACTACAGAAACAAAAGTATCCTTTTGCTTCTTACCTTCTAGGTAGGCCTATATATGAGCATACGATGGACTCTCTTTTGGAATATCTTCCAAATTAACCAATTTTTGCGAACTAGATGAAGACTCTTCGTGGGAAGAAGTCTTTTTACTTATCAAAGTCCTTTTTCCCGCTTCTATGACTGGGGAATTTGATTTGAATTTGTATGACAATCCTTGTGATGACCTAGCTATGGCTCCGTATGGCGGATTACCATAATTGCCTCTGCTCGGGGCTGTTCTTCACTGTCCTCTTCCTTTGGTGTGAATCCAAGGTGGATCCATCCTGCAAACGTAGCATTCTTTTGTTATCATTTAGAGAAATAATCTATCAAATAATCATCTGAATGATATTCTATACGAATTTGAGGAAATTCTTCATTTAAGATTTTATCAACAATTTTGTAATAATATGATTTTTCATATCTCTGGGTAAAGGTGTGAGAACTCTCAGTATTGGAATGAGAGTTTCGTTATCAAGAAAAGTCTAGAAAAACATGATCATTGAATATATTCCCTAGATAAGAAATCTGGTAAAGAGTTATCAACTTCCTTTTTATATTGTATTTCGAAATCGAAAGGAGCTAATTGTGCTTGGCACCTAGCGAATATCAATTTCGAAGCATCATGCTTGAAATCTTTGTCAAACATAAATTTGACCGATTGAGCGTCAATTTTTATCAAAAACTTTTGGTTGTATAGATCGTCCTGAAATTTTAGAACGCATTTAACGATGGTTAACATTTCATATGCTACCGTTGCATATTTCTTCTGAGCTTCATTCCATTTGCCTGAATGAAACCTAATCAAATATTCACTTTTGTCATGAGGATTAATTTGATTAAGAATCCCCAAATATCCAATATTGGACGCATTCGTCTAAATAATCCTTTGCCAAGCAGGGTTGGCTAGAGTTAAGCATGACAGTGATTGTACTCGCCGCTTAATTTCTTTTACCAAGTTGGTAAGATGCTCAGTCCAAGGAGATTTATGATACTTCTTCAGCTTGTCATATAACGGGGCAAAGTCTCTAGAGAGATGTTTGTAGAATGGGGAGATATAATTTAAACTTCCCAAAAATCTCTGTAACTGAGTCTTGTCTGTAATAACATAAGGAAACTTGTTAGCAAAATCAATGGCTCTTTGAATGGGAGTAATCTTCCCCTGACAGATTTGATATCCTAAGAATCAAACATCTGTTTGGAAGAAACTCATTTTGGGTTTTGAAATAACAAAACCATTTTGTATCACAACCTTTTTGAAAATGCCAAGATGCTTGATATGTATTTCAAATGTCATTGAAAATACTAGAATGTCATCAATATAGACAATAATAAAATCCACATATGGATTAACAATATCATTCATTATTTTCTGAAATTCAGAAGGGGCGTTTTTCAAACCAAAAGGCATGTCATTCCATTTGTATTGTCCAAACGGGACATTAAAAGCAGTTCTGTAAGAATGCTCTTTAAAGATTTGAATTTGTCAATAACTTGATTTTAAATCAAATTTTGAAAATATATTGGCATCGTATAATCTGGACGGTAAATCCTTTTTATTTGGAATAGGATACCTAATCCATTTCAAATGTTTATTTAAAGGTTTATAATTGATAACCAATCTAGGAATGCCTCATTCTTTTTTAGCCGCGTTATTAACATAGAAGGTTGTGCATGACCAAGGAGACTTGGACGGTTTTATCAAACCCTTTTGTACAAGATTATCAATCTCAGTTTTGCAGAATTCTACTAACTCAGTGTTCATTTGGCAGGGCCGAGATTTAGTAGGGATATCATCCTCAAAAAATCCGTCTTCATATGGAAGAGTCACAATATGCTTCTTGCGATTCCAAAAAGCAATGGGATGATCTGCACAAATGTCCACAACAATCTTCTCGAAAATTAATTTAATTTTTTTCTTTACCTTAGCAGATTTCAGAGAGTCAAATATATTCATGCTGAATAACTCCATTTGCAAAGAGTCCATATGACTCTGCTTCATATTAATTAAAGCATTAATATCTCTAGTTACTGGATCTGTAAAAAAAAAATAAGTTATCTCATTTTCTTTAGAATTCACTGAAAAATCTTTCGCGTTGATACATGTGAAAGGATAGATTGCATTTATAGAAGGAGTTCCAAGTATAATAGAAAGGTATAACTGATTTTTAACCAAAAAGAAGAAATAAGGAATGCAGATTTTAATCTAACAGATTTTTGCATTAGGCAACTTATACTCTATATCTATAGCATGTCCAGAAGTAGATTTAACCAAATGAGTAGTTTTTTGAAAATACTTTGTAGGTACTAAACATTCCTGAATACAAATACAACTAACATCTGCACCGCTATCAATCATGGCAATGTTAGTAATCGAAAAACTATTATCAATCAAAATAGTACATTTAATAGACCATTTATGAGCCGTAACAATTTGCATCATTCCTAAAAACATATCTTTCTTAGGATCAGGATTAACAGATTGAATTTGTTCACCTTCAATAGGTTCTTCAAATTGCTTCCCTTTGTTTTTTAAAAACCGATCTTCAGTATTATTAGTCTCAATTTGAGTAATACGGTGATCACAAATCAGTTGTTTTTGTTTAGGAGATTTAATCTCCTTTTTTCAAATTTTCAACCTCAATTTTCAAATCATCGAATGAAGAGTCTTTTTCAGAAAAAAGTATTTCTTTTTAAAAGATGATATCAACCTCTTTTAAAGAGTAAGGAGCTTCATATTCAAAATCATTTAAATCGTTCTTTTTGTTTTCAAAACGTTTGGAAGAACTTGAGATAGCTTCACTAGAAGTATCCAAATTAATATTTTTTCATGAAGCTTACTATCAATAATTTCCTTTAAGAGCTCAATCACATTATCAGAAGTGATCGTATTCATATTGAAATCCTGAAATTGCGATTGCAATTTATAAATTTTGCCGTCCTCGCAATTGCAATCATGACCCTGACAAGTATCACAAGGATTATCACGATTATTATCATTATCACAAGATTCAAATAATTTGATTTAGAAGAACCTGAATCCGATTCGTAATCATTGTCCGAACCTGAGGTGTATAACATACCATAAACCTTTTCATAAGTGTCATTATCAAGCTCCAAAGTTTTTAAATTGTTCAACTTACAGTTGGGAGAAATATGCTCAAGTTTACCACACTTGTAGAATTTTATCTTAGCAAGATCCCTTCTAGATCTGTCTTTGGTAAATCTATTAGATTTACAGGAGCTTTTTCTAGCTTCGCGTTCTTCTCTAGATCTATCCCTATGCTTAGATCTCTTCCTCCTCCTGTGAGAATCTTCAGTTTTAGAAGACCTATAATATTTATCCTTATTGCCTTCTTTAGCAACATGATTGGGACCAAACTGCTCACAGAAATCTCCCAATTGAGATTTTTCTCTAAGCTTATCCATCTTAAGCTGTCGAGCCATTTTTAGTTCATTGCACAAATTTAATCCTTCTTGTGTGCAAGTTCCTATAATCTTTCCATAACTCAAATTTGCGTACGGAATTTCACCGTGATCATTTCTAAGAGCTTTTCTAACTCTTTCGGCAAATAGAGAGGGAAGGCAATCTATAAACTTGGCTTTCCAGTATTCGACCTTAGGTATCTTTGTACCTTCTAAAGTATGCTAGGGTCTGACATTGAAGACCGTTTAGAAGAGTACGAACCGTTTTATGTTGATTGGTAAATCTACCATTGAAATGTTCTAGAATAGTGAGAACTAGAGTATAGACAGCGTCTTCTCTATTCTTTACTATTTCCATCCCTAAATTATCAATTCCTTCATCAGTGACTATCACATTAACAATGGAAGCTTTCTCATCCGTGCTGAGATAGTTGTCCCATCAACCTCGAAGCTGACCAGTAAAACCTATAATTATCATTTGCAGATTAACCTATCTGTGTTTTTAACACTTTTACAGATAGTTGCATACATAAGCATTCGATAAACCATAATCGTTAACTGCCTATCAATTAGTCCATCAAGATTCCATTCATAAATTTTGGAACCGTTGTAAGATGTATTAGTCTGATTCCAGTCACACTCTTCAATCAAAACATCTTGTGCAGTCGGACGAGGATATTAATAAGTATTCATACTCGGCTTGGTAGCCTAACCACTATTTTTCTTGGGGTAACCCTTGAGTTTATTAAACTCTTAAGAAACTTAATTTTTAAAATCACCAGTATATTTTATTTTATCAGAAAAATCTTGTGATAAAGTCATACGCCCAAATTTTAAGCCAGAAAGATTTTAATCAACAAGCTCTTTAATATCTAAATCGGAAAACTTTTTATCAAGAAGATCTTCTAGGTTTTTTAAAGAATTAGGTTTAAAATTGGATATTTCCATAGGCCTTTGAACATGAGTAGAAACTACCGTAGGTTTTCTTTCAGAAGTAGAAGCAATATCGTTAGTAATAGCAAAATTTTTTTTAGCCATATCGGCCTTAATTTCTTTTAGTAAAATAGTTAAATCATCGAGTTTTTTTATCAAGAGAGCTGATATGCTCAACGCAACACTTTAACATAAAGACTCAAATAATTATTTTGAGTAATAAGTTTATTAATTTCAGTAATACTGATCGAAGTAATATCTTCCTCAATGAATTTTTGAAAAGCTGAGAAAGTAATACTAGTATTGTTTGGTAAAACAAACGATGACTGAGGAGGGTAGACAACTTTCAAAAGATTATCACTCCCATCTTTATAAGTTCTTTCAATAACGTTAATATATAACGGTAAATAGGTGGTTCTATACCAAGGAACAAAATACATAATTTGATTATGTAAAGAACAAGTTTCATAAAACTCTTGAGAAATACAATTAAGATCTTTTTTGCTAAATATGATGAACAGCAGGCAAAAGTCTGCGACTTGATAAATAATGTCTACTATTACTGTGATTTACAGAAGACATCAACCTGTTGTTAGTAAAAGACTGCCTATGAGGCGCGTAGCTATGATCCGCAAACTGTATACAAATCCTTCCATCGGGATTTTGAGAAATATGAAAAAAATCAGAATTAGTAATAGCATATGTTAACTGATTTGGGGATATAACCGAATTTAGAGTCCATGAAGTAGGGAAATCTATTTCTTCCCATTTAATAGGTCTTCTAGTAGTGACCTTGGACCTTGCAAAATTGGTTTCCACCAAAATAGTTTGATTGGAAATATCATATAATCTACATCTAGGATTAAGAGTAGATAACAATTTAAAATAGATTCGGTAAGATAAACAAATAAGTTTCGAACCAGGAGCATAATTGTAACCATGAGTTTTAACATTTAATGTTAAAGTATAGAGAATATTCGTATTAGTAAGAGATAACTGAAAATTAGGTTGACTATTAAAATAGATGGGACCATAGGCCACCGTAGATTCTATTGAACCCATAAGAGACTGACGAAAATTTAAATTTCTTGCATCACGAAGAGCAACTAAAAAAGTCTCAGGCAACCATTTAAGGGTAAGAGGTTTGAAAGCAATCTGAACCATGCCGATATGCAGGTAATTATACTGATTTTTATAAAAATTCACATCTCGCTCGTTTAGCTAATGAATAGTCTGTTCAGACGAATTCAAAGCAAGAGACTGCTCAGTTGTTTTAATCAATTGTTTCAAAGATAATTTATCAAACCAACCATAGTCTTAAATAATTTTAATATGGACTTTAGGAATCGTCCACCTGTTTAACAAGTCAAGGTTTTGAGGTATATCTACCTCTTCAAGTCTAGTACTTTTAGTACTTGTGTCTCCCAGATCCATGGGTGACATATCATATCTATGTCAAATAGTTCACCTCTATCTCATATATACCATTATTATTATCATTATTATTATTATTATTATTATTATTATTATTATTATTTTCTTTAAATATTTACCTACATAATTCATATCTAATTACCTATTTAGTTGTTATTCTTAAATTCATAACCCTCATGTTTTCATATTCATAACCTCCAAATATTTATTATGAAACTTTATGATATCTTTTTCGGTGTTCCGCCATCTTTATTTGTATAAATTCACTTTTTTTGTTTCATCTGACACCTACCCAAGATTATCTTGTTTATTCCATAATATTTAAAGTAGTGAAGCGCTAATATCATCATTATAATATTTGATTCATGTTTTAGTTTGACTCGATAAAAAAAGCTCTTGAATTTTGTTTGGTTATGGAAGAAGGCGTCAACAAGAGCTCAAGAAATTATGATTTATGTATTAAGAAGGATGTGTATGTTGTATTTATTTTTGAAAAAAAGGCATAAATTTCCCCTTGAACTTGTCCCGAAAAGGCATCATATTGACTTATTACATACCTATACTATTTAGAAGTGAATTTTCTTACCCCTTAAAACTGACTTGGCAAAAATAAAATAAAAATAAAAATAGGCGCGTCAGTTTGAAATTAAAGTAAAAAAAATAGTTAGAATCCTCTTTTTAACCCCCCCGCCCACACCTCTTCTTCTTCTTCTTCTTCTTCTTCTTCTTCTTCTTCATTATTTATTTTCATCACACTTCTTTATTTTCTTTAATCACAATCTTCAGGCACAATTTTTTTGATTCACAATTAGGTTATTTTCCATAGATTTGTTAGTGAATAATTGTATTTTTTCTAGAAAAGTTTCGGTTGATTGTTTCTATCTTTTTCTTTTTTTTGACTTTGTTAAAGAAATTTTAGTTGTTAATCAATTTTTGGGTTTCGTGGCGATATCAGTTTTATGGGTTTGGTGGTGATGGGTGACAGGTGGTAAAAATTAAAAGAGATAATTGAATGTGGTGAAGAAGAAAAAATTGATATTGATAATGGAGATATTTGGTGTTGGGTGACAAAGAAGAAGAAGAATTGAAGGTGATATAGTGGTGGTGAAGAACAAAATTAATAGTGAAGGTGGAGCAGATTATGATTTTCAGATGAAATGAGAATTAAACATGAGTGAGATTAGTGATGGAGAAGATATAATTATTGGAGAATTAAAATAATCGATTAGGGATTAATTAGTGTAAAATATAGTTAACAAGGAAAAGTTGATTAAAAAAGAAAAGAAAAATATATTATAATTTATGACATGGCGCTAACGTAGCACTGATGTGGCAACGAGTGTAATATACCACATAATGTGAGAGTGGTGTTACACGTCTCAAGGTTGTAATAAATACACTTTTGAGTAGTAAATGTGTGTAATAGGTCACCGTGATATTATAAGTGTGTAACTGACTTTTCGGACAAGTCTAGGGGGAATTTATGCCTTTTCCCATTTACTTTTTGTACTTGCTCTATATTGGACTTCTTTAGTTTAATTCTTTTAAATTTCTTATTGTTGTAAGCTTGTATTTTTATATTTGCTCAAATTAGTCATGTATGACTTTATTAAAAAATTTATATCTACTAACAAAAGTTCAAAACTTACCATTGGTGTTTCTCATTACACTTTTGAAGATTTATTTGTAATTAATGTATGTTATTATTTATTAAACACATATTTTCACAAAATTTTAAACATTCTAATGGGCTTATAAAAGTTCACATGGGCCACACGTGCAATGCATGTGTCAAAGTTGGATTACAAAATGCCCTTCACTTATTTTTTACTTAAGTAAAATACATTACTAATCATCATGTTATATTAAAAGTGGAAAGATTGTAAGTTCAAAGCTGCATTACGAAAATACCCCTCAGAAAGTTTTTAATTAAGAAATTCCTTACTAAATTTTTAAATAAAATATAAATGACAATTAAACTATACCAAATACATGATTTCCAACTTATTATTTTCATCTTTTTAATGTGGTTTAATTGTTATTTCTTTTAACTTTAATGCCCATGAAACATTGAATAATTGTTTTGTCTTCCAAACAAATATTATATCAGAACATTTAAGTGTAAAAATATAAAGATACATTTTATAAATATGATAAATTAGAAAAATTAATACATACCTAAAAAGTAAAAATGGGAGTTGTATAGCCACGGTAGATGAAAAGGCAAATCAATTGCTTCCCTTCAATTATTTCTTTTATATTAATTTGAATTGATTTTCTCTTTTATTGCTTATGAAATAGATGTCTTTTCTTTGAAGTTTTCCAATACATTTTGTAACACCCCAAAAATTTCTAAGCTAAGCCCTGAACCATTCTTTAATTGCCTGTAAAATTTAATCGAGTGATCCTTAAGTTACTCATATGTGTAAATGTCATTTATTTGCCTTTTCGAATGGATTTGGGTATGATTTGAGGTCACAAGAACCCCCTAGCACAAAGTTGAGTGGAAATCTTCATTTCCGATTAAGTTTTGACATAAGATTCTACTTAGGTCAACTTCAACCGATCATATCTCTCAGCACATAATGAATTAGGTGGCCTATGACCTACTAAATTAAAGGTCTTTGATCCTCTTTCCACGCCACCAAGTTTGTCTCATTTCATGGTTGGAGTAAAGCGCTATGACAGTTTTACCAAAGACGGCCAAACTAGAGTTTTGTAAGTCTGTGAATGACGACCCATCCTGTAAGGCCGTTGTTAGAGTACTGGTGGTTAACTTTTGTGACCCAAATTCTATGGATCCACCCGATAGGCAGTAGGTGGACCTACTGACCATCATTTGGACCCATAAATGAACTTTTGAGGCTTAAAAACTCAATATAGAGTCCACGGATAGGATCTATGTTCCGTGGGTCAAACCACAACCCGTAGATGGTCCCGTGGATAGTGTTTGACATCTTTTAAAAAGGATAATTCAGTCTTTTCCCACCCTCTCTAAGCCTAACCCACAACCTTTTTTACCTGATTAAGGTTTAAATATTGTCAAAACATTATTTTACGTTCTTTAACACTTCAAAGACTTAGAGCAAGGATTCAAGAGGAGAAAAGCTAGGGTTTTCAATCGTTCTTTGAATTTCATCAATTTCGCCAAGAACTTTGTTCTTCCCAGGTATGTAAGGACTTAGTTTGTCCTCATGCGCTACATCTACTTTCTATCAGTAATCAATAATCTAGGGTTACATCCTTAGATTTGATAATTCTTGAGATGAGTTCGTTGTTGAATTCTGAGTTGTTATTCCTAAATTCTGAGTTTCTATATATTATGTATTAAGATTCTTGATTTGATTATTGATGCCTATTTTTCAGCATAAACCCTATTATTTGAAGTATTCACTGAGATATTGATGAGAATCTTTTTAACCGAATAATTATCTTAAATTGATTTTTCTCATAAAGTAAAAAGGAATTTTTGAGGAAAGTTTAAAGAGGCATTCTGAATAAAGCTTAAGGGAATTATTGACTCCCAAATTTATCATTTTTATAGTGAGAAAAGATAAACTTTGATTTCTAAACAAGTAATGAGTTCAGAGTTAATTTAGAGCAGTTACCTCTTTTAAGAGGATATATACTTGAGCAATTATCTCAAACCAGAGAAAGAGTAATGTTTTTATACATTGAGAAAAGGTAAATATTATTGGGAGTAGTATTGAGCACCGATACAAGGGAGATTTCAGACAACTCACAACCCCCATAAACCATGTCTTGCCAACATGGGTACATGATCATACTTTTTAGATGAATCCTTAGAGCCTTCGGGCATAGCTTAGTTGATCCACTTAGTTGAGGTGTTCTATATCCTGACACGATATAGGACAGTTCTGGCAGTATGGACAAGTCATTGAATCATCACTTAGCTCATAGCGATGGTTGTCGGTTAGAGAATCTCTCAATAGAGCTAAAGTGTATGTTTATATATCACCTATTATGTTAAAGTTTAGAGAATGAGAACGTATTTTTGTAAAGTTTTAATGATTTCACTTCCTTATTTCTTTACATTAAGTCGAGTATATATCTACATCTATTGCAACCTTTTAATTCAGTAGTTTGCTATTCATATATATTACATACTCATACATTCAATGTACTAATGTCATTTGACCTGCATCTTTTATGATGAAAATACAGGTGCTTTGGATCATCAATAGGTGTTTCGTTGAGGTCACTTTGCACTTCAGACAACTTTGGTGAGCCTTCTTGGTTTTCAGAGGATTTCACAATTTACTTTCATGTTATTGTTGAGTTGTCGTGGGTCTTGTCCCGACTTCTATCCTAGTAATAGAGGCTTCATAGATAATTAGTGTTGATGAGACTATCAGTATTTCCCTTTTATTTGAAACATTTTGAGATTGTTTTGAAAAGTATTATTAATATTGCACTTATGTATTTTCTGATAGTTGAGTTAAGTATTTACTTGAGTTTGAATGTTATAAATTCTATTTTTAAAGCTTTTTTTATTATTATTATTGAGTAAGTCTTCCTCTAAATAGTTAGCCAGGCTAAGGTATTTTTGGGGATCAGAAATGAAATTGAGTGCCGGCCACATCAAGGGTGTAGGCTTGGGGCCGACAAACTTGGTATCAGAGCACAAAGTTCAAGAGTCCTAGGGTGTCTATGAAGTTGTGTCTGTAAAGTTTTGGTTATCAAGGTGAAGTGCGCCACATTGATAATTAGAAGGCTACAACATTTAGGAACATTTCACTTTCTTCAAACTCCTGTTCATGCGATAGAGTTCAGCTCTATAAAAAATTTCTATAACTCATACTTACGTGTGTCTTTTTAGATCATGCCTCCACATAGAGATGCTCGAGGATGTACTGTGTGGAGGAATGCTAATCCTCAAGGTCAAGAAGCTCCCAATGCACCAGAAGTGCAACCCCCTCAGGGTGATGTCACCAATGATGAGTTTAGGAATGCTACTTAGAAGTTGATTCAGGTTGTGAAAAATCAAGCTGGTCAACAAGTAATAGGTCATTATGATGTGGCTGATACATGTAGGATTCGTGAGTTTTTGAGGATGAATTCCCGGAGTTCACAGGGTCGGAGGTCACTGAGGATTCGAAGAATTTTGTTGAAGAACTTTAAAAAGTGTTTTAGGTCATGTGTGTTGCTGATGCAAAGCGTGTGGAGTTGGCTTCTTATAAGCTCAAAGGTGTTTCTAAGATATGGTATGATCAGTGGAATAAGAACAGAGCAAATGAGGCACCACCTTTGAGTTGGGTTGTGTTGGAAGATGCTTTCTTGGGGCGTTTTGTTCCTCGAGAGCTAAGGGAAGCAAAGGTAAAAGATTTTCTTAATCTGAAGCAAGTTTCTATGAGTGTGCTAAAGTATAGTCTCAAGTTCACCCAACTTTCCCGCTATTCTCCAGAGATGGTGGCTGATATGAGAAGTAGAATGAGTTTATTTGTGTCTGCGCTATCTCGCTTATCTATTATGGAGGGGAGAACAACTATGTTGATAGGGGACATGGACATAGCTAGAATTATGATTCATGTACAACAGGTAGAGGAGGAAAAGTTGAAAGACAAGGAAGATTTTTGCAGCAAGAGGGCTAAGACAGCAAATCATGAGTTTGGCCAACAAAAGATTGAAAATGGGCATCAAGTCATCTTTCCAGCAAAGGTCATCTGGATCCACTCCATCATTAGATAGTGCACTTGCACCGAGAAATAAGAATAATCACATGAATCAAATTTCTCAAAATTTCATAGCTCAAGGTACTCAGTCGCAGGGTAGTGTGACACTAGGGTTTCGGAGCCCACTTTGTGCTAAGTGTGGTAGAACCCATCTAGGAAAATGTCATGATGGCTTTAATGGCTGCTTCAAGTGTTGTCATTTCATGAGATAGTAGCCTAAGAACATGCAGGGTACAGGGGGGAAACATAGCCCAATCTTCTTCAGTGGCTCCAGCAGACAGAGCTAGTTCGAGAGGAGCTACTGCAGGGACAGGTAGAGGAGCAAATCATCTGTGTGCTATGGCTAGTCACCAGGATCAGGAGAACTCGCCAAATGTTGTCACTGGTATGTGATTAACGTTTCAAGGACACTTCTTCCAATTCTAAGTGTCAACGATCGTTAGTATAATAACCCAACTAAATGAGTTTGGGTTTAATCCCACAGGGAGCGGTACATGTTTAAGATTCAATCGGTAAGTTCAAACATGTTCGAATCAGTCATAGGAATATACATTATCGAATAAAAACATAATGTAAATCAAGGGCTGACACAAATGGAAAATAAGGGGGTTTTGGTTTTAACTATCACCTACAACAACAACAAATAATATGAATATGACAATAATGAGACGGGTTCTTGGGATGTGATTCGATTATAGGCTAATATAGACAAATTAGTAATTGCAACTGTTAGAAAATAGCTATAAATCAGTGAATAAGATAGACTATATAGGAGGTCATTTTTCTCTCGAACAATTTACCCCGAATCAAGTTGATTTCTCTCGAACATCAACAAGCTTGCAAAATAAAAACAGTCTACGCTTTAGTCCATTCACTCTCTCGAGCTGAATGTGTCGAAAAGGGCTCAGGATTCACTCTCTCCAGCTAAATCCATGACAACCCAATACCCACAGACCATCAATTTAGTAATCTTGGTTTTAAAAACCTCTCTCTCGAGCAAGCTAAAAATATGAAGGTAGAACTGCATTTGCAACTATAATTATTTAAATTGAACCACAATTGCTGATTGAAATCACTTCTAAACAACATTTAAATTAACAATTAGCAATACCCACAAGCTAAATCAACCCGTAATCACATAATCACACCCCAAGAATTGAGGTTTTAGCTAGACATCATAAAAAGATAGAAATCATTACCAAATTGTGTTTCTATCAACTGGATACGATTAATTTCATCTTTACAAAGTCCAAATTGAAGAATCCCAAAGACCCACTTCCAACTTCTCAAAAATGGAATACTTCAATTCTTCAAACCTAAGGAAAACTCGTCTCTCAGTTCAGAATACTCAATATTCAAAAAATAAGATACTTGATAATGACAAAAAGCTTGATATATTCTCAACTAAAATGTTAAAAAATGTATTTATAGTCGCCAACAATATGTTGCGAAGAGCCATTTGGCACAGTAAGTCGAGCACGCCGATCAACTCGGCGATCCTCCCTTTGGTTAATTCAATTGCCTTTTTGCCTTGGCCTTCAACATCCTCCAGGTCTGTAACTTTGGGTGATCTAACACTACATCATGGAACCACTCGGCGATCCATCGACTGCTTCTTTCTCTCGCCAACTTGATTTTATCCTTCAAGGCTTGGCACACTCGAACTTTAGGCAGTTATTGAGGCCACTTGGTGAGTCGCCAAATGGTCTTGGCGATCACCAGGCTCTCTTTTCGTACTTCTTTCAGCTATCTTTGTTCCTTTTGAAACTTAGTGTCCATACTTTGTTCCTTAATTCATAATCCTGAAAATCATGGACTTTACATTAGTTATTGGCACAAAATAAACATTTGAGGACACTAAACCTATACAAATATAACGTTTCAAGGACACTTCTTCCAATTCTAAGTGCCAACGATCCTTAGTTAGTATAATAACCCAACTAAATGAGTTCAGGTTGAATCCCACAGGGAGCAGTAAGTGTTTAAGATTTAATCGGTAAGTTCAAACATGTTCGAATCAGTCATAGGAATAGACATTATTGAATAAAAGCATAATGTAAATTAGGGGGTGACACGAATGTCAAATAAGGGGGGTTTTGGTTTTAACTATCAACTACAACAACATCAAATAATACAAAGATGTCACTAATGAGATGGGTTCTTAGGATGTCATTTGATTATAGGCTAATATAGATAAATGGGTAATTGCAACTGTTAGAAAATAGCTATAAATCAGTGAATAAGCTAGACTATAGAGGAGGTAAATTTTCTCTCGAACAATTTACCCCAAATCAAGTTGATTTCACTCGAACATCAACAAGCATGCAAAAAAGAACAACCTACACTTTTGTCCATTCACTCTCTCGAGCTGCATATGTGGAAAAGGGTTTAGGATTCACTCGAGCTGAACCCATGACAACCCAATACCCACAACCATCAATTCAGTAATCTTGGTTTTAAAAACTTCTCTCTCGATCAAGCCAAAATCATGAAGGTAGAACTGCATTTGCAACTACAATTCTTTAAATTGAACCACAATTACTGATTGAAATCACTTCTAAACAACATTTATACTAAAAATTAGCAATACCCGCAAGCTAAATTGGCCCATAATCACATAATCACACCCCAATAATTAGGGTTTTAGCTAGACATCATAAAAAGATAGAAATCGTTACCAAATTGTGTTTCCATCAACTCGGTATGATTAATTTCGTCTTTACAAAGGTCCAAATTGAAGAATCCTAAAGACCCACTTCCAATTTCTCAAAAATGGAAAACTTCAATTCTTCAAAGCTAAGGAAAACTTGTCTCTCAGTTCAGAATACTCAATATTCAAAAATAAGATACTTAATAATGATAAAAAGCCTAATATATTCTCAACTAAAATGTTCAAAAATGTATTTATAGTCGCCAAAAATATGCTGCGAAGAGCCATTCGGTGCAGTAAGTCAGGCTCACTGATCAACTCGGCGATTCGCCCTTTGGTCAATTCCATTGCCTTTTTGCCTTGGCCTTTAGCATCCTTCAGGTCTGTAACTTTGGGCAATCTAACACTGCATCGCGGAATCACTCGGCAATCTGCCGATTGCTCTTTTCTCTCGCCAACTTGATTTTATCTTTTAGGGCTTGACATACTGGAACTTTAGGCGGTTATTGAGGCCACTCAGCGAGCCACCAAATGGACTTGGCGATCACCAGACTCTCTTTTCTTCCTTCTTTCAGCTCGCTTTGTTCCTTTTGCAACCTAGTGTCCATGCTTTGTTCCTTAATTCATAATCCTGAAAATCAAGGACTTTACATAAGTTATTGGCACAAAATGAGCATTTGAGGACACTAAACCTATACAAATAAAGCCCTAAATGAGTCCAAATCCCAGATTCATCAACACCCCAACTTAAACTTTTGCTTGTCCTCAAGTAAAACTCAAGTTCAGCAGTTCGAAAGGATGTCTCAAACAGTGCTACACAAGATTCAATCATGAATGCACATAACAAAGACTCAACTTACTCATGCAAGGATCAATTGTGAACTCAAAGGTTCAAGTTGTGACTCACCACTATCAAATATTCTTAAGTTCACAATACTTACTTCAAATGCAAGTTCAAGCTCAACGAAGGTACTCAAATGCCCTTACACAAAGATGATTTCATATTCACACACAATGGTTCAACAATTTATAGTTCTGGAATTAAAAACAACTCTCACACTAAAAAATATTAACACATACATGACTTCATCCATAGGTTTGCCCTTATTTTCCAGCCAACATTTGTTTTAGCTCACTTCAAGATCAGAAAGGTCTTTCCAAGGCTTGTAATGGGGCTGAGTGTAAATGTATGGTCATTTAGGATCAATGGCTATTATTCTCATGAAATGTGGTGTGAACAACATTTCCTTTCCTTTTCTTCATCATTCTCATTCAAGCTCACAATTCACCCTATTATTAACTTTCCATGAAACACACCGGACACCTCATTTTCTTTTGCACTTTCACAACTTTATTTCAGAACATTTGTCGTTCTTTTTCTTTTTCATTCACCTTTTCTTTTTATTCTTTTTTTTTTGTATGGAGAGGTTCCATCTTTTTCAAAACCATGGATCAAGGGGGATTCTTTTGCATTTCTTGATTAACCTTCTCTTTCCACCACACCCCAACTTAGGCTTTTGGCATAAGTTGGCTATTCAAAATAACCATACTTCATGAGGATTATGGGTGAAGCAATAAAGAAAGGTATCATTTGCATCAAGTTTCTTCCAAGAAAAAGGCTAAGGCTCAAAGGGTGTTCAAGCAAAGTTCACACACTCACAAGGTAGGCCATAAAAGAAGGTATAACGTCAAATTGTTTCACTCTTTGAAATTGTTGCCTAAGACTATTTCAAGAGCTTGCATCACTTAGTCAATGTGACCAATAGGGCAAATTCTAGGTGTCATCACACATGGTTCACGGTAAGCTCATCATACAAGGCATTGACACCAATGTCAAACAAGACTCCACACTTTCGCTAGTATGAAAAGTTCATCACAAGAGACTCAATTTGATAATCGGCTAGTCACAACGAGATGCAAAGAGTTCACATATTGCCTATGCAACTTCATTTGGCCTCATAGTAGCCGCACATTCATGTTTGTTCGATTGAGAGCACTATTTAAGTCATTGGTATTGATCATAACCGATACTCAAATTTTCATAAGAACAACCACATTCACACAATCAAGAGGTGACACAAAATTTTCAATGAGGGTCAAAAACCATTTAAAATTAAAACCAGGAGCCACGATCTTAAATATCCACAAAATAGTGTTAAAACACAAATTTTAGCACAAAACCCAATATATACACAACAATCATAATCATAAGCGGTGGGTATGGAAATACCTCACCCCATCACAAACAAAAAGCAATTTGCCCTCAAATGCAATAAAATATCTAAAGAATAAATAAAGATGACAGAGAGAGAGGTAAAGAGGGGTCCTGTCTACGCAGTCGCTCCATCTATTGAGGCATCAATGCCCGATGCAACACTCTGAGTCTGGGCATCAGTGATCGGGGTCACCCTAGAAGTACCAGCTCTATTGGATCCAGCCAAGGTGGTGTCTCCCAAAGAGATCTGGCGAGTAGTCTGAAACATCACATCCTTTAAGTGAGGTCATCATATAACTCAACATCTCGCACCTCTATCTGCTCCTCATCGGTCTCTGCCTCCTACTCACCAGCTGCTATGTCATCCATCTATATATCTCCGGTGGTAGTCGGAGGAATCTCAGATGTAGCAGGAGCATCCTCGATCTCAGCTGTCTCAAATAAGGTGGTGAAGTCTGTAGACTTGAGGTAGTCCATATCCTTCCTCAGATCTGTCACCTCTGAAGTTGCCTCACACAAGTCTCAACTCTTGCAGTGAGAGTGTCAATTGATGCTCGTAGGGGTGTCAGTGTAGCTAAAATAGCAGCCTCAATCATCCATGGCACAACAGCCTCCAATCTAGTAGCCCTCAAATCCACAGAATGGGCTAAGTGCCCCATCTTTAGGAGCATGGCTTGAGTGATCGTGCAGTAGAAGTACCATGAGACTGGGAGGTAGTGGAAGTACCTGAAGGCCCGGAGGCCAGAGGAGGCAAAGATGCCTCTACAGGAATAGAGTCAATGTCCACCTCTGGAGATATATCTACCGGGGCTGCTCTCCTACTGTAAGCCTCCTTCCCAGTGCACTCGGCCTCAATACGTCGGATGTCTGTGGAGGATGTGGGAGTGACCTCAATATCTCTCGTCTCATCACGAGGAACTCTAGCACGCTGGCACAACTCTGTGATCAACACTGGGAATAGAAGGGACGTCTGACTGTGCTTGGCCCTCATGGCCATCTCCTGTTCTATAAGGAGTCCCATGTTGATGCTCTTCCTGGATATGATCGACCCAGGACAGGCCGCCTAAGGATGCCGGAGGATGGACTCATTCTGGGAAGGCAGGATGGAGTTGCTGATGAAACTGAACCAATATCGAGTAGTAATAGTCAGGTCTTTCTTCTCAATGGGGGCTCCTGCCTCGATCCACCTCGGGGTGGTATCAAAAATCAAAGGTGCAAGCCACCCCTTTAAATCATCAAGGGACTGAGTAGTAAGCAAGCCCTCACATGCAACTGTAGCACCTAGACCCCTGTTGAGTACAATATTAATGTACTCACTGCTACACCTTACTTCCTTTTCTCGGACCATGACAAACTTCACTAGTCTGAAAGCACTGGCCTTCTTCTTGTCCTTGGGTACCAAGTCACTGTATGCTGTATTGAACTCCTGGACCCATGAAGGAATATAGGGGCCTCGGTGCCTGGTGAACTGCTAGAATAGGTGAAAATGGAGGGTGTCCATCACAGAAAAATATTTGCCTTCTAGGCCCTCTATAGATAGTAGTTTCTCCCCAAGAATAGTCTGTAACCCATCGACTTTCAATCTGTTAAGTAGCCGGGGAGGAAACTGTACTAGTGGCACTAGGGCCACAGGTGGTGCCGGAGCTGGCACTGTACTAGTTGCAGGAGCAGTGGTTGTTGGGACTCTAGATGAGTGATTTCACGTATCAGGACACTACTTCCAGTTCAAGTGTCAACGATTGCGAGTAGTAATATAATCCAACCAAGGGTTGGGATCATTCCCACAGGGAGCTGTTAGTAGTCAAAAATCAAATAGAAAAGTAAAATTTAGTTCTAATCAATCATAGCTATAAATATTTACAAATAAAAACATACTAAATCTAAAAGTGACATGAATGTCAATTATCAATGAGGGGTTTGTATTCAACTACAAAACCAAAACAGCAAAACTATAAAGATGCAAAATAGGGAAATGGGATTCTTAAGATGTGATAGGAATATGGGATAAAATAAACAATCGGGTAAATGCTGTTGATAGTAAATCGCTGAACATTTGTAACTAAGCTACACTTTAGTAGGGTAAATTTTTTCTTGAACAATTTACCCCAAATCAAATTGGTTTCTCTCGAACACCGAGTTGTAACAATTAAGCATAGCCTTCACCTTAGCCCATTCACTCTCACGAGCTGAATGTGTGGGAGAAGGTCTAGGATTCACTCTCTCTTGAGTTGAACCCACGACGAACCAATAACCACATGCTATCGATTTAGTAGTCTTGGTTTTAAAACCTCTCTCGAGCAAGCCAAAAATACGAAGATGAAATTGTATTTACAACTGCAATCCCATTAAGTTCAAACACAACTACTAAACGAAATCACATTTAAACAGCAAATAGACTATCAATGAGCAGTATCCAACAGTAAATTTAACCCATATTCACAAAATCACATCCCAAGAATTGGGGTTTTATCTAGACATGGAAAAGAGATAGAAATTGATACCAAAAAGTGTTCCTATCAAATGGGTACTATAAATAATGTCTTTAAACACATCAAGGATGAAGATTCTTCAAGACCCACTTTTAATTTCTTGGAGTTGAAAACCTTCAAAACCTTCAAGCTCAAGAACAATGTCTCCCAAAAACTTTAAGAAGTAAAATTGAAATATTCTAAGTCTCAGCTCTAAAATTTAGTAATAATTTTATTTTCACGATACTAAGCTAACAATTCAAACAAGTATTTATAGTGTTCAAAATTTTATGCTGCGAAGGACCACTCGACCCAGTTAGTCGGGATCGCTGACACACTCAGTGATTTGCCCTTTGGTCTGGTTCATCGCCGTTCTACTTTTGCCTTCAACATCTTCGCATTTTGAATCATTGGGCGACATGAAGCTGCTTCGCGGAACTGTTCGGCGAAGCGCCGGCAGCTCCCCTTCATCGCCAACTTGATATTTTCCTTCAGGGCTCAGCACACTGGAACATTAAGCAAGATTAAGGCCATTCGGTGACTCGCCTAATGCATTAGGCGATCCTCATGCCTTCTTTTCTTTGTTATTTCAGCCTGTTTGTTCCTTTTTTCTTGATAGTGTCTATGCTTTGTCTCTCCATTCAAATACCTGAAAATTAAGGATTTACATCAGTTATTGAGACAAAATATGCAACTGAGGACACTAAATCTATCAAAATAAAGCCCTAAATAAGTCCAAATTATGGACTCATAAACATCCCCAACTTAAACGTTTGCTTGTCCTCAAGTAAAACTCAAGTTTAGCAATTCAAAAAGGATGTCTCAAATAGTGCTACACACGACTCAATCATGAATGTACACACAAGACTCAACTTACTCATGCAAGGATCAATTTTGTACTCAAAGAGTGAAGTTGTGACTCACCATTACTAAAGAATCTCAAGCTCACTATACTTGCTTCAAATGCAAGTTCAAGCTCAACAAAGGTATTCAAATTCCCTCATACAAAAGAATAATTCCCTTTTCACACACAATGGTTTAATCATTTAAAGTTCCGGAATCAAATGCAACGCTCACACTCACAAAGAAGAACACTATGCATGCTTTCACCCATAGGTTTACCCGTATTTTCCAATTGACAATTGTTTTAGCTCACTCAAGATCAAAAAGGTCTTTTCAAGGCTTGTAATGGGGCTGAGTGCAAAGGTATGGTCATTTAGGCTCAGTGACTTTCATCCTCATGAAATATGGTGCTCACAACACTTCCTTCTCTTTTCCTCATCAATTCATTCGTGCTCACAAATCATCCCATTATTCACTTTCCATGGTTTGTTGGAGGCCCCATTTCTTTTTGCATTTTCATATTTTATTCCACAACTTTTTATTTTTCTTTTTCATTCTTTTCTTTTTTTCATCTCTCATTTTTTTTGTATTGAGGGGTTCCATTTTTCTCAACACATGGATAGAAGGGAATTTTCTTGCACTTCTTGACTTGCCTTCTCTTTTCACCACACCCCCAACTTAGGATTTTGGCCTAAGTTGGCTATTCAATCAACCACAAATCAAGAGGATTATAGGTAGTGGATTAAGAAAGGTCATGTTTTCATCAAGTTTCTTCCAAAGAAGGATAAGGCTCAAGGGGTGTTCAAAGGAGATTCACACACGCTCACAAGGTAGGAAATAAAATAGGTATATGTCAAACTGTTTCACACTCTTCAAAGTTGCCTAAGATCATATCAAGAGATAGCTTTACTTAGTCGACCGGATCAACAGGGCAAATTCTAGGTGTTATCATGCATGGTTCATAGTAAGCTCATCACACAAAGCATCAACACCAAAGTCAAATAAGACTTCACACTTTCGCTAGTGTACAATGTTCATCACAAGAGAATCAATTTGATACTTGGCTAGTCACAATGAGATGAAAAGAGTTCACATATTGTCTATGTAACCTTACTTGGTCTCATCGTAGCCACGCATTCATGTTCGTTTGATTATGAGCACTATTTGATTCATCAATATTGATCAAAATCGAGACTCAAATTTGCTAAAGAACAACCACATTCCAGTACATACAAGAGTGGGCAATTTTTTTTGGAAGGGTCAAAATCATTTACAATTAAAGCAAAAGGAGCCACAAGCTCAAATATCCACAAAAAGCAGTATAACACAAATTTAACACAAAGCCCAAATATATAAACAAACTATCAATCACAAAAGAAAGGTTGGCCTCACCGCACCACAAATAAAAGTATTTGTCCTCATATGCAAACAAGCTAAAAATATCCGTAACTCAAAAGAAATAAAAGACAGAGAGGGAGGTAAAGAGGGGATCCTGTCAAAGCAGTCGCTCCATCTGTCTGGGCATCAGTGCCCGGTCCATTGGTCTGGATTTGGGCATCAATGCTCGTAGTCACCTCAGAAGTGCCAGCTCCACTTGAGACTGCCAAAGGTGTATCTGCTAGGGAAGCCTGCACAGCAGCATTTACCATAGCTCCCTTAACCTCCTCAAGGTACGACAAGTCTCTATATATGCTCTCCTCCAGAATCGATATCTACTCCTCATCTGTCTGTGCATTTGACTCATCATCTGCTGTTTCATCCCTGGGTACATCTCCGATGGTAGCCGGAGGCATCTCTGAAGTCTCAGGAGTGTCTAAGTCATCTGCAGCCCCTATTAATGAATTGAAGTTGGTACACTTCAGATAGTGGGCCACCTGATTCAGGTCATCTAAAGATTGAGCAATGGGCAACCCAGCAAATAGATGTGTAGAATGTAGCGTTCTACCCAATACAGTGTTAATATCGTTACAGCTGCACCCAACTTCCTTACCCTGCACCATGACTGAATTAACTGGTCTAAATTCGCTGGCCTTCTTTTTGCTTTTTGGGACCAGGTTGCCATAAGTTGTATAGAACTCCTGGACCCATGACGAAATATAAGGGCCTCGGGGCCTGGTGAACTGCTCAAAATTATGGTGACGGAGGGTGTCCCACACATCGGGGTATTTTCTTTCCTGCCCCTCTGTAGATAATAGCTTCTCCTCGAGGATGGTTCGCAAACCATCTCCTTTCAACCTGTTGAGGAGGCTATGTGGAGGAACAACTGGTGGCATAAAAGCCACATGAGGTGCCTATACTAGCACTGAGTCAGCTGGTGTGGAAGCAGGGACTCTGTTGGATGTGGTGTGAGATGTAGCCCGGAGCTCAGACTGCCGGGACTGGAGAGGCTAGTTATCATCAGGCTCAGATAAAGCAGCCTGGGATCTTGCAGTGGTTTTTTTTTCAGATATGGGCCTCTTCCCCTTTCCTTTGTTACCTGGTTGAGGTTCTTGCCTTCCTCTTTTTGGAGGATTGATCCCCTTTTGTTGATTGTTATACCCCGTACTCTTTTTTGGTGTTGCTTATCTATGTTTGTCCTTGCCATACCTACAAAATATGAAGAAAAAGTTAGGAATGACTTAATTAATTTCATAGAAAAACAGTTGCAACTCGGCGAGTCACCAAATCACCTTGGTGAGCTGAATCGGGCTCGCCGAAAGGGTTGGCTCAAATATTATGGCAAGTCGGCAATGGGAAAAGCCTTTCAGCGAATCTCCGATCTCATTTAGTGAGCAAGGGATAGTTCACCGAAAGTTACAGAGCATAAAGGGTACAGGGGGCAGACAAAGCGCGATCAAGAAGTCTTTCAGCGACCTCAAGCTTCTTGCTGAAAGTTACAGAATCTAACAACACATAAAGAAAAAATTTAAAGGAGAGATGGGGATATTAGGCGAACTGCCGAGTAGTTCGGCGAGCTCGATCCATCTCACCAAATGACCTAACGTGCCTATTTTCAACCTAACTTCTCGAATTCAACCCTGCAATCCCCGAAAACAAAATCAAACAATGCAATGCTCAAATTAGAACTAGACCCATAGCGCCCATTACCCTGGAATACTCAGACTTCTCTTGATTTTGCCAAATTATGCCAATTGACGATCTTTGCCCTTAAGAACGGAATCACCCACTCTATCATTAGGCAATTTACATTGTTTGGCACAAATACAGGCCATTCAGACTTCACCCAACTAAATTCAACAACAAGCAAGTACAACCCCATGAAATTTAATTCATTTTAACGCGCAAATTTTTGGGAATTTAACAATACACTTAAAACAGGCAAGATGTTCGAATTAAAAAAAAAAAGGCAATAATCATCCTAGCACTACCAGAGAGGCCCAACACACATCAACACGAAAGATATTGCTTGCATAAGATTACAAATTAGTAATAATAAATGCGGGGTTTGGAAAACTCACCTTTCAAGCTGAATAAAATAAGATTGAGATGCTAGGTGGCAATGTAATCCTCTCCGAACACAAATCGACAACTAAAATATGGTGGATAAACTAGAAAATATAGACTACTATGCTGGTGTGAGTTTGAGAGGAATAAATGCAAGGAAAAGTGAAGAGTTGGAAATTTAAACCTTTTGCCCATTTTAAGAACCATCCAGATTGTGCCCATTCGGCGACGTTAGTTGTGATCGCCGACCCACTCGGTGACATGCTGAATATTCAGTTTCCTCATCGAGATTTATAGGAGCTCCAGTTATAGTGAGGGTCCAAACGGCAGACTAAATCGATATCGCTAACATGGTCGGTGATTCGCCAAAAATTTCAAGGGCTCACCAAGTTTTATAGACTCTCATTTGAATTTATCATGAGTCTAACGGCGGTCTAGACCAGGGTCGCTGGCCTCGTTAGCGATTCGTCCACTGGGTTTTTTAGGTCACCAACCTACACTTTTCAACACTTTCCTTACCCTACACAATCAACACACCCTTATTCTAGCATAACAATTTAAAGCAATAAAACCTTGGGTTGCCTCCCAAGAAGCACCTTAGTTAACGTCGTGGCACGACGAAAGTCCTTACTCAAACTCCATTATTGGGGTTAGCCCTAGAGTCACTAGGTAACTCCAATTGCTCATGGAGATGAGGCACTACATGACTCATAAGTGTTTCGATCAGTTGGATAGATCTCGAGTGAGAGCCAATCATCTGATTTAACACTTCAATATTCTCCTTCATCTCTTCCAGCACTCTATGTTGCTCAGTGATTTTTGGAGAATGGATAGTAGTGTATCATTGACACAACTGTTCTCACTGTCTCTAGACTTTCTCCGCTCATGAGGGGGTATGTACCTCCCTTTTCTTTTGCACTGGACTTCTATCTCTGATATTTTGGTGGCCAAATCATCCAGCTGAATTACCAATGTAGTTAACATGAAGTCCCTCTCGTTTCCTTGGTTTGTCTCAGTCAATTTGCCACCATTTCTATCGGCCATGCTTAAAGTATCTTCTCACAATGGCAAAACAAAGAAAAACAAACCTAAAAATAAAGCAAGTATCATGATAACTAATAAGAACAAAAATTATTCTTACCTAAAACTTCTCAACTAACAGCACTCCCCGGTAGCGGTGCCATTTGGACTTCACGTTTCAGGACACTACTTCCAGTTCAAGTGCCAATGATCGTGAGTAGTAATATAACCCAACCAACTGTTGGGATCTTTCCCACAGGGAGCGGTTAGTAGTCGAGAATCAAATAGAAAAGTAAAATTTAGTTCTAATCAATCATAGCTATAAATATTTATGAATAAAAATATACTAAATCTAAAATTAACATGAATGTCAATTATCAATGGGAGGTTTGTATTCAACTAAGAAACAAAAACAACAAAAATATAAATATGCAAAATAGGGAGACGGGATTCTTGAGATCAGATAGGAATATGGGATAAAATAAACAATCGGGTAAATGCTATTGATAGAAAATCGCTGAATATTTGTAACTAAGCTAAACTTTAGTGGGGGTAAATTTTCTCTTGAACAATTTACCTCGAATCAAATTGGTTTCTCTCGAACACCGAGTTGCAGGAATTAAGCACAACCTTCGCGTTAGCCCATTCACTCTCACGAGTTGAATATGTGGGAGAAGGTCTAAGATTCACTCTCTCTCGAGCTGAACCCACGACGACCCAATAACCACAGGCTATCGATTTAGTAGTCTTTGTTTTAAAACCTCTCTTGAGCAAGCCAAAAACACGAAGATGAAATCGTATTTGCAACTACCATCCCATTAAGTTCAAACACAACTACTAAACAAAATCACATTTAAATAGAAAATAGACTATCAATGAGTAATACCCAATAGTAAATTTAACCCATATTCATAAAATCACACCCCAAGAATTGGGGTTTTAGCTAGACATAAAAAAGAGATAGAAATCGATACCAAAAAGTGTTTCCATCAAATGGGTACGATAAATAATGTTTTTAGACACATCAAGGATGAAGATTCTTCAAGACCCACTTCCAATTACGTGGAGTTGAAAACCTTCAAAACCTTCAAGCTCAAGAACAATGTCTCCCAAAAACTCCAAGAACTAAAATTGAAATATTCCAAGTCTCAACTCTAAAATTTAGTAATAATTTATTTTCTCGATACTAAGCTAAAAATCCAAACATGTATTTATAGTGTTCGAAAATTTATGCTGCGAAGAACCACTCAGCGCAGTTAGTTGGGATCGCCGACACACTCGGTGATCTGCCCTTTGGTCCAGTTCATCGCTGTTCTACTTTTGCCTTCAACATTTTCGCGTTTTGAATCATTGGGCAATATGGTGCTGCTTTGCGGAACTGTTCGGCGATAGGCCAACTGCTCCCTTTCATTGCCAACTTGATCTTTTCCTTCAGGGCTCAACATACTCGAACATTAGGTAAGATTAAGGCCATTAGGTGACTCGCCTAATGCATTAGCGATCCTTAGGCCTTCTTTTGTTCGTCATTTCACCATCTTTGTTCCGTTTTGCTTGATAGTGTCTATGCTTTGTCTCTCAATTCAAATACCTAAATCTTAAGGCTTTACATCAATTATTGAGACAAAATATGCATTTGGACACTAAATCTATCAAAATAAAGCCCTAAATGAGTCAAAATTGTGGACTCATCAACGATTCAGGACAAGATCTAGCACGAAGCTCTGCCCACCGGGACTGTAGTGGCTGGTCATCCTCCGTCTCAGATACTGCATCTTGAGAGTCAATGGACTCTCTCTCCCTACTAGAGTTGTTCTCTAAAACCTCAGATGTTGGCTTCTTGCCTTTGCCCTTGCCTCCCTTGTGAGGCTCGGTCTTCCCTTTTTAGGAGGATTGGCTCCTCCTTTATTTATCACTACGCCCTGTGCTCGTTTACGGGGCAATATATCAATGTTGATCCTAGTCATATCTACAAAAAATCAAAGAAAGTGACAAACAGTTCAAGAAAAAGCATATAAATCAAATAGCCGATAGACTCGCCGAATGGATCGGTGAGTCACCGAATCACTTTGGTGAGACAGATCAGGCTCGCCGAAAGGATTGGTTCAAAATTTCACATTAATTTGGCATGTCAGCGATATGAAGGGCCTTTCGGTGAATTACCAACAGCAATCGGTGAGTAAGGATTAGCCCGTCCAAAGTTACAGTGCATTTTAGGGGTTAGGGGCGCAGAAAGGGCCATTAAGAAGGACTTTCGGCGAGTCCCCGAGTGCACTCAGTGAACTTAGGCTTCTCACCAAAAGAAGTTACAGAACCTACACTTAACAATTGCATGAAATTAAGGTGATCTAAGGGGATTCGGCGAACCGTCGAGTGGCTTGGCGAGCTCGGCCCAGCTTACCAAACTGCCCAACATGCTTACTTTCAACCCCGCAACCCCCCAAAACAAATTCAAACCATGCACTCATTCAATTAAAATAATACCCATTACACCCATGTCCTCGAGATACTCAGACTTCTCTCGGTTTGGCTAAATTTGAACATTTGACAACTTTAGCCCTTAAGAATGACGTCAACCGCTCCATCATTGGACAAAGCACGTCATTTGGCACAAATGTAGGTTACTTAGACTTCACCCAACTAGACCCAACAACAATTTAAGCACAACCCAACAATTTTGATCAATTTTAAGAACGAAAATACCAGGAAATCAACGATTAAGCAATTTAGGCAAGATATTCAAATTAAAACAGGCATACAGGCACACAATTACGATCAGAGAGTCCCAACACATATCACTAAGATTAGAACAATTGAAAATGAGTAAAAATCACTAAATACGAGTTTGGGATTGAGAAAACCAACCTTAGAAGCTGAATGAATAAGTTGTAAAGCTAGGCGGCAATGATATCCACTCTGAACACACAATCGACGACCAAAAAGTAGTCAAAACACGAAAATATGGGAAATTATAGTGGGGATGTGAGTTTGGGAAGTTGAAAAGTGAGGGAATGTGAAATATTTTGAACTTTTGAACTTTTGGCCTTTAAAATCGTCCAGTTCTTGCCCATTCGGTGACATTAATTTTTCTCGCCAACCCACTCAGCGACACGCCGAATGGGAACTTACCTCACCGAGTTTTATAGGACCTCCAGTTAATATGGGGATCCAAACAGCGGACGAAGTCGCGATTGCCGACCTGTTCGGCGACACGCCGATTTTCTCCTGGGCTCGCCAAGTTTTATAGACTCCATGTTCTGATTTCTTGAGTCCAACGGCAGTCCAAGTCGGGCTCGCTGACCTCTTTGGTGAGTCACCGACTAGACATTTAGCTCACCAATCTACACTTTTCAAGCACATTCCACACTTTAACCTGCACAATCAACGCGCGTTATTTACCAAAAACAAAAACAAAGCAATAAGGGTTATTGGGTTGCCTCCCAAGCAGCGCCTTAGTTAGCGTCGTGGAACGACATAAGTCCTCACTCAAACTTCATTCTTGGGGTTGACCATAGTGTCACTAGGCAACCCCCTTTGTTGTCTCGGGTTTAAATGAGATGAAATATGACCCATCTGGGTCTCCAACTGTTTGATAGAGACGGAATGAGAGGTGACCGTCTGGCAAAGGGTCGACACATCTTCCTTTATTCCCTTCAAACTTTTATCAGACCCCTCAACCTTGTTGAGAATACGAGAAAGTATATCCTCAGACCAACCACCCTCGAAATTCATTCCCTTTTAGCGCTCGTGGGGAGGAATGTACCTGTCCTTCTCCCCATCCCTTTCCTTCCAAGTGGGCTTACGATCCCTCCACTCTCTATCACGATCCTTCAACCTTCATCCCTGTTCCAACCTTGGTTACCACCCTACCTTAGATAGTTTGAACGATAACCACATCATTGGTTGGCTAGGAAGTTCACCTCTTCGTTGTACAAAGCCTCAAACTTGGCCTCATCAGGATTAACACACCCGACACCCACATCATTGACACTTCGAGCACCAGCTCCCATGACATTTTTGGACAAAATGTCACATTGTGTCATGATCTTGGCCATGTTCTAGTCCTTCTCTTTGTCTTTCTCCAGCTGCTCCTTGGTCAATTTAAACGTTAGAGGGGAGACCTGATCTTCGTGGGTGTACCAAGCCCGATTAATTATGGTCATACCATCCAAAAGCTGGGCTGCTATAATGTAAGGTTATTGCATCAAACCTCCCAGAGAAAGTTGGTCAGCTACACCTTTGTTAACCAAATCAAGGCTTCGATAAAAATACTGCAGCAAAACGTTGTCGAGCAAACCATGAGTTGGGCATTGTAACACCAACTTCTTGAATCGTAGCCAAGTCGCTCACCCTCCAAATGCTTGAAGCTTTGGATGTTGTCCCGAAGTGTCATTATCTTTGAAGGAGGGAAAAATCGCACTTGAAATGCAGTGGCAAGCTCTTCCCACCAAGTGATTAATTCTCTTGGAAATTCAGCCAACCACTAACATGCTTCTCCCATTAAAGAAAATGGAAATAACCTCAACCGAACTGACTCTTGGGAAATGTTCTTGAAGGATAACGGCCCGCAAACATCAATGAAGTTTCTTATGTGTTCATAGGGATCCTCATGAGCTAATCCACCAAACAAGCCCTTCAATTGCAAGAGCTCCAACATGGTGCTTGTAATGTGGAACACAACATTCCCTTCAGTAAGAGGCAAGCGAATGGCACCAATTCCACCCATTAGATGAGGGTCATTAGCATTCGGCTCATTGACATCGTTGAGATTGCCAAAATCAACTTGGTGGCCCACTTGGCTACCATTGCTTCCATAGATAATCATTTCCTGTATTTTAATCAACAACACACAAACCAAAACTAAAAGTAAGTAGATTCAACTATGATTGAAAAGAACAAAATTCAATTTAACCAAAGAATCTCCCTGGCAACGGCGCCAGTTTGATTAACGTTTCAAGGACGTTTCTTTCAATTCTAAGTGTCAACGATCGTTAGTCAGTGTAATAACCCAACTAAATGAGTTGGGGTCGAATCCCATAGGGAGCGGTACGTGTTTAAGATTCAATCGATAAGTTCAAACATGTTCGAATCAGTCGTAGGAATAGACATTATCGAATAAAAACATAACATAAATCAGGGGGTGACACAAATGTCAAATAAGGTGGTTTTGGTTTTAACTATCATCTACAACAACAATAAATAATACGAAGATGACAATAATAAGACGAGTTCTTGGGATATGATTCGATTTTAGGCTAATATAGACAAATGGGTAAGTGCAGCTATTAGAAAATAGCTATAAATCAGTGAATAAGTTAGACTATAGATGAGGTAAATTTTTTCTCCAACAATTTACCCCTAATCAAGTTGATTTCTCTCGAACATCAACAAGCATGATAAATAAGAATAACATACACTTTAGTCCATTCACTCTCTTGAGCTGAATGTGTGGAAAAGGGTTTAGAATTCTCTCTCTTGAGCTGAACCCATGACAACCCAATACCCACATACCATCAATTCAGTAATCTTGGTTTTAAAATCCTCTCCCTCGAGCAAGCCAAAAAAAGGAAGATAGAATTGCATTTACAACTACAATTCTTTAAATTGAACCACAATTACTGATTGAAATCACCTCTAAATAGCATTTAAACTAACAATTAGCAATACCCACAAGCTAAATCAGCCCATAATCACACCCCAAGAATTGGGGTTTTAGCTAGACATCATAAAAAGATAGAAATCGTTACCAAATTGTGTTTCCATCAACTGGGTATGATTAATTTCGTCTTTACAAAGGTCCAAATTGAAGAATCCCAAAGACCCATTTCCAATTTCTCAAAAATGGAAAACTTCAATTCTTCAAAGCTAAGAAAAACTTGTCTCTCTGTTCAGAATACTCAATATTCAAAAATAAGATACTTGATAATGATAAAACCCTTGATATATTCTCAACTAAAATGTTCAAAAATGTATTTATAGTCTCCAAAAATATGTTGCGAAGAGACTTCAACGCAGTAAGTCGGGATCGCCGATCAACTCGCCGATCCGCCCTTTGGTCAATTCCATCATCTTGTTGCCTTGGCTTTCAGTATCCTCCAGGTCTGTAACTTTGGGCGATCTAACATGCATCACGGAACCACTCGGCGATCCACCGACTGCTCATTTATCTCGCCAACTTGATTTTCTCCTTCAGGGCTTGGCACACTGGAACTTTATGCAGTCATTGAGGCCACTCGGCTAGTCGCCAAATGGACTTGGCGATCACCAGGCTCTCTTTTCATCTTCTTTCAGCTTGCTTTGTTACTTTTGCAACTTAGTGTCTATGATTTATTCCTTAATTCATAATCCTGAAAATCAAGGACTTTACATCAGTTATTGGCACAAAATGAGCATTTGAGGACACTACACCTACACAAATAAAGCCCTAAATAAGTCCAAATCTCGGACTCATCAGTATGCTTAAAGTATTTTCTATTGATCTGTATGTCTTACTTGACCCGAGAGCGATTTTATCTTTTGTGACTCTTTATGTAGCCATGAAATTTTGTATTTCCCCCGCACAACTTCTTAAGCCCTTCACTGTTTCCACGCCTATTGGCTACATAAGGATTCAAAAAAGTCTATCGTGATTGTACTATCTATGTTTATCACAAAGACACCATGAGTGCCTTAGTTGAGCTTGACATTTGTGGATTTTGATTTCATTCTAGGTATGGATTGGCTTCATGCTTGTTATGTCTCAATCGATTGTAGAACTCGAGTAATCAAGTTTCAGTTTCCTAATAAGCCAGTTTTAGCGTAGAGGAGTAGTTCAGTCGTGCCTAAGGGTCATTTTATTTCAAGGCTAGAAAGTTAGTCTCTAAGGGGTGCATTTATCACTTAGTCTGAGTTAATGACTCTGGTGTTGAGACACCACCTATTCAGTCAGTTCCAGTTGTGAGTGAGTTTCCAGAGGTCCTTCCAAACGATCTTACTGGAGTCCCTCCTG
Organism: Solanum pinnatisectum; assembly: GCA_035578085.1. Lineage (NCBI taxonomy): Eukaryota > Viridiplantae > Streptophyta > Magnoliopsida > Solanales > Solanaceae > Solanum > Solanum pinnatisectum. The sequence continues at coordinate 31,117,507 of CM069076.1, forward strand.
AGAGAGAAAAATACTTTGGAATAGATATACTTCCTGATACTCAACCCATTTCTATTCCGCCATATAGACTGGCTCCAGTTGAGTTAAAAAAAGTTAAAAGAGCACTTAAGAGATCTTCTTGATAAGGGTTTCATCCGACTTAGTGTCTCACCTTGGGGCTCTCCAATCTTATTCGTGAGAAAGAAAGATGGTTCCCTTAGGATGTGTATCGATTACCGCCAGTTGAACAAGGTCACCATAAAGAATAAATATCCCCTTCCGAGAATTCATGACCTTTTCGACCAACTTCAGGGTGCCACTTGTTTCTCTAAGATAGACCTCATATCTGGATATCATTAGTTGAAAGTGAGAGAAAGTGACATCCCAAAAATAACATTTAGGACCTGTTATGGTTAGTATGAGTTCCTTGTTATGTCCTTTGATTTGACAAATGCTCCTACAGCATTCACGGATCTCATGAACAAAGTCTTTAAGCAGTATCTGGATATGTTTGTTATTGTATTCATTAACTACATCTTGACCTACTCGAGGAATGAACATGATCATGCCAATCATCTTAGAATAGTCCTCCACAATATCAAAGATCAAGAGTTATAGTCCAAGATTTCTATGCCAAGTTTGCAAGTTGTTCCTCTATGGATGAAGCATCTGTTACAATTGCTTGCTTGATCGTTTGGGACATCGGGGAGTAGCATAGATTATCTTCCAAATCAATCTTCAAAGGGTACATATCATGTGATGCATGTGTAGAGGATTTGTTGGCTGAAGCATAGTTCTTATTTGCAGAAGATTTCTTGGAATTGGAGAGCTTAAGTGGAGAAGCTAGAGTGTTCTTTATCTTTCGGGCAACACTGCTTCTTCTTTGTGAAGAATTTCTAGAGGACCCTTGCTCCTATTGGGTTGACAACCCAAAATAGAATATTGATGTGGACGACACTTTAAGTGTTTGTTGTCCCAGCATATTGGTCTTACGCCTTGTAAAAGCTCTGAAACTTCCAAAGGTAACACTAAGGACTCCTTTGCTTTAGCAGAATACATAGAGTCAACAGGCTTAGTAGCATTAGAGGAAGTTTATGAGGAGTTGATCTTCTTAGAAACAGTTTTGATGTTTTATAATTTTTGAATAGTTGATATGAGAGGTACAGTTTCTCCCACTAGGCCTGCCAGAATTTGTAGACCGTAAAATTTATTTTGAGAGAATAATAATCAAGACTAATATATAACAACAATAGTATTCATTTGATTTCAAATATGAGCTTTACAATCTGTATGAATCCTCCAATTCGCATTTTTAGTTTAAATTCAAGGGCTTGTAAGCTTGATCATGAATATTGAATATGTTCTTGGACTCTAGGTCCTTTGAGCTTGATCTTGAATATTGATGAACTTGATCTTGACGTGTACTACCAAGAGCTTTTGAGCTAGTTCTTAAAAATGGTAGTCTTGATATTGAGTTGTTCTTGAACTTAAATGCTTGGGTGTTTGTATTCTTGAACTTGTAACTTGTAGAGAAAGATGTTTTGTTCGATCCATGAGCTCTCTCTGGCTTCTCATTGAATCCTAGTGTTACTTATGAGTTATGAGCACACTGTTTGAACTTGTAGAATAGAGGAGTTACAATGAAAACAAACATCTCTTCACCCTATCAGATTTAACTGACATAGCATATTGAGTTTTAACTAAGTTGGCTCTTCATTTGTAGCCCAAATCAATGGACTACTCCAATGAAATTAAAATTTAATTCAATCTATAATTTTTGGACTTAAATAATTAATCTAACAATATTAATTCATAATATGTATTTGGACTGATATATATTGAATTTAATATAATTTAAATGATTTTATAAACTTATTTTTAATTATCTTTAAATGATTACAATGAAATTACAAAATCATATACTCACTATGTAAGTATTAAATGTTTGTAAGCTACATTTAAATACTTGCATGAATCTTATATTTGGTATATCTCAATGAATTGCATTAGTCTCTTTTATTTGACTTTTTTTTTTATTTTAATGATGAATTTAATTAATGTCATATTTGACTTTTCTCTTATATTTTAATGAATTGCATTAATTTTCATTTTTTTTCTCTTTTATTTTAATAAATTGCAGTGATCTCATATTTGACTTTTCTCTTTTATTTTAATAAATTGCATTAATTTCATATTTGACTTTTCTATTTTATTTTAATGAATTGCATTAATTTCATATTTGACTGTTTTTCTTTTATTTTAATGAATTGCATTAGTCTCATATTTGACTTTCCTCTTTTAAATTTACAAAAATATATATATATGAATTGCATTATTCTCATATTTGACTTTTCTCTTTTAAAATTACAAAAAAAGAATAAAATATGAATTACATTAATCTCATATTTGATACTTTTTAAAGCTATAAAAGCATGTTAGAGGGTGCAAAGAAATGAAAAGGTAAAAAAATGACAAAGTCTTTGTACTCTTCATTGTTCTTTCTCTCCTTTGTAGTAGCACTATTTGGAATTCTTCCAAATGTGAAGGGAAACATACTTGATGACATTTGTCCCGGAAGCTTCTTTCCTCCACTTTGTTTTCAGATGCTTCGAAATGACCCCTCTGTCTCTAAAGGAGATATTCATGGTCTTCTCTCTACTGTTCTTCATATAGCACAAGATAATACCACATCTACCTATAAGTTGGTTAAATCAATTCTTAAACAACCCATCAAAGATCCCAACGTGAAAGCCCAAATGACCAATTGCTTGAGAAATTACAATGATGCCGTTGATTATCTTAATCGTTCCAATGATTTCTATAAGTCTGCTGATTATAAAAACACAAGCCTATATTCATCTCTTGCGGTGCATGAATCTCTTTCTTGCAACCATGGTTTCGATGAAGTACCATCCCAGCTCAAACCACTCAGCGAAGCGGTCCAAGAGTTCTCTAATCTTTCGGCTCGTATAGCTGATAATCTCAAATAATCTAGTCATTTTACATGATGCCTTATGTTTCACTTCATATTACATTACATAGATAAATTCATGTTTTGAATTTAAATATATATAAAATATTTTTTTCTTACTGCGCAATCTCATTTTTTATGAAAGTCATTCAATTCACCATTATATATGTATTACCTAAAAATGTGTATGGGGCTAGGCGACTAACCATACTTGAAGGGGTAAAGTGAAATTTCAATCAACAGATAAAATCTAAACCAACTTCTTATGCAATTTTAAAATCTATTTTTCAAATATTTTAGATAAAAAATTATCAGTTATACTCTCCATGCGAAAACCTTTTTTTTCATATTCATAGTTATATCCTTTGCAACAATTTTTGGGACGGACATTCGTGGAAAATGAAAAACGCCCTTTACCGGATTGGAAGTGATGACTTAAGCCTCTTTCTTCTTCTTATAGGGCTTTTAAAGAGCCTGACTCTTTATTTAAGTTCTAATTTGGAAATTTTATAATAGATTTCTTTGAAAAAAATCAATTATCAGTTTAACGTAAGATTTTATCAATTTCAATTTTGAGAGTTTCCTTTTATGGATGAAAACAATATATGCATTGTCAACATAATTCTATAAGTAATACGTTGAAAAATTTAGTTAATAATAATGGTAATTAATAACCATAGAATATAATTCAATAGGTTTATAACTTGAGATAGCCCACTTATTGTTTGCTAAAATAATTGAAATCTTGATGAAATAAAAAAAAAAAAAATTGCAATTCACCCTCATCAATATTTTTCTACTATTAACTATTATTTTAGATTAAAAAAAATTATAATGACTCTCTAGGAAATTTACTTGTATAAGTGTATTTTAACTGTTTAGAGCTTTCTTATAGCAAATCAAAGTCATTTATGACTTGCTAGGACTGACATTTTTGTCACCTAGTCATTTTTTGTTTTTTATCAAGTTATTTGTATTTCAGGGCCTTTGAAGATTGTATGGTTAACTTTGATCAAAACATCAGATAATTGAGCTTTAAATGTAATTATGATGGATCCTTTAGCTGAAACATAAAGTTTGGCCTTGAAGCACCTTCGGTTCAGGTCCCAAGGCTTCTAGACTTATTTCAAACAACCTTATTGATTTTGGCTAGACAGATTCTTTGGTGTGGGACCCAGTTTTTATTGAAATGACCTTTATTGGATGTTTAAAAACATTTATTATGTCCGAAATGTATCTTAGAATAATTTGTTTATGTAACACCTCAGAAATCAAAAAATTTATTTGAAAGGAAAAATTGCAAAAATTGTACTATGTCAGTTTCTATGAGTCATCGTATGGGTTGTAAGAAGGTTGTCATAGGAACTGGGATAGATTTTGAATAATATTAAGTTCTAGATGGATTTATAAGATTTAATCAAATGGTTCATAATAATTCCTATGGGCCGTGGTAAGTGTTCGTAGAAGATATTCAAAGGTTGTAATTTTGAGACCTTAACTCCTGCGGTTTCTTTGTACAATTTGTAGAAAATGTTATGGGATTTAGAAGGTGTCCATAGAAGAATTATATACTTGGTAAAATTTGTGACTTTGAGCCTACGGGTTGTAGAATATATTACGGGTCATAGCGATGGTTTCATAGAAGTTAATTGGACTTACTGATTTTGGTACCTCATCCTACAGACAAAGAATACGGGTTGTAGGAAATATTACAGTCCGTAGAAGGTAACCGTGGAAAGTTTTTGGACTTTAGGTAAATTTGGGACATTGGTTTTATAGGCTTAGTCTAAGATCCGTAGAAAGTATGACGATATGTGGAAGCATTTAGTGGAAATTGTTTTGAAAGTTGGTCTCTAATACTTGGTTCTACGAGTCAATAATATGATCCATAGAAGTTTATACAAACCATTGAGTGAACCCGTAGAACCTATTCGACAGTTATTTTCAAGCTTGCTTGAGACTTCTCCTATCTATTTAATACCTAAACTATGTCATTCCTAGACTATTCTAGGACCCAATAACAGACAAGTAACTTGAAAATATCAATCCTTGCAATGTATTACTCAGCATACATAAGGGAAGATTTGGTGGAGCCTTTTGTACATATATTTGATGTTCCTTCAATGAACTCCTTTAAATGACCAAGTGAGTTCATCCCTTCAGAAGAAAATAACATCTCTTTGACAGGTCCTGTTTGTTTCACATATTTTTCAATCTCTTAAACTTCAATACATATTCAAGGCGCATGGATGGACTCTCTATATAATAATCCATTCATCCTATCTATCAAATTATTAATTCAAGACTCTAGGTTTTGTATATGCTTTGTCAATCATTCAACTATCTTTGTCAGGTTTGTAAGTTGTTCCTCTATGGATAAAGCATCAGTTACAATTGCTTGCTTGATCCTTTGGAACATCGGGGTGTAGCATAGATTATCTTGCAAGTCAATCTTCAAAGGGTACATATCATGGGATGTATGTGTAGAGGATTGATTGGCTGAATTATTGTTCTTATTTGAAGAAGATTTCATGGAATTGGAGAGCTTAAGTGGAGCTAGAGTCTTCTTGATCTTTTGGGTAACACTGCTTCTTACTTATTAAGAATATCTATTGGACTCTTGCTCCTTTTGGGTTGACGACCCAAAATAGGTTATTGATGTGGATGAAACTTGAAGTGTTTGTTGTCCCAGCATAGTGGTCTTACTCCTTGTAGAAACTCTAAAACTTTCAAATATAACACTAGGGACTCATTTGCTTTAGTAGAGAACATAGAGTCAATAGGCTTAGAAGTGTTAGAATAAGTTTATAGGGAGTTGATCTTCTTGGAAGACATTTTGATGTTCTATAATTTTTGGATATTTGATATGAGAGGTATAGATTCTCTCATTAGGCCTGGCAGAATTTGTAGATAGTAAAATTTGTTTTGAGAGAAAAATAATCAAGACTAAGATATATCACAACAATCATATTTATTTGATTTAAATATAAGATTTGCAATCCGTATTAATCCTCCAAATCGTGTTTTTAATATGAATTGAAGGGCTTCTAAGCTTGATCGTGAATATTGAATATATTCTTGGACTCAAGGGCCTTTGGGCTTGATCTTGAATATTGATGAACTAGATCTTGACTTATACTACCAAGAGCTTTAGAGCTTGTTCTTGAACTTAAATACTTGTGTTTTTGTATTCTTGAACTTGTAACTTGAAGAGAAATATGTTTTGTTCGATCCATGAGCTCTCTCTCACTTCTCATTGAATCCTAGTCTGACTTATGAGTTATGAGCACACTGTTTGAAGTTGTAGAGCATAGGAGTTACAATGAAAACAGACTTGTGATGGTTGTGATTTCATATTGTCTGATGTATGTTTGTTCTTGCTTCATTATAATACATGTATGTATGCGAATGTTGCATTATTGATCACACTGATTGTAAATGAGGATAGATGAATAATGAATGCTATGAACTATGACTTTATTGTATGATTTTGGGAATATACTTGTGATTGTGACTGTGGCTTGTTGAATGGATCGGGTGTTGTGTTCCCACACACTTACTAGGATCGGTTGCCACGTTTCGATATAAACATGGGATCAGTTGCCACGTTCTAGCATAAACATGGATCGATTGCCACGTTTCGGCATAAACATGGGATCGGTTGCCACATTCCAGCATAAACATTGGATTTGGTACCACAAACCAGTACACTAACACTTTGGGTTTGGGTTCCATGAGAGGACCATTGACTTGTATTATATGTGTAATTGCGTGTATTATTGATCATGTGGAGTTGGGCATTTTCATGAAGAGTTTAGTGGGTTGCACATTATGTTATTATAAGCGTGGATTGCGATGTTGTAAGTTAATTGGAGACATTTGGTTGTGTGGTGAATTATGAATGGTAGAGTCCTAAATCGGGTTGTAGCATGGTTAAAGAAAAGATTAAGGGTCCCGGTGCTATCATTGTTAGCTAGAATGTGATCATGGGGATTATTGTTGAAGTTTGGGGTGGTAGTTAATGGTAGTGTCTATAGTTAGTTTTCCCCGGAATGGGGTAGTAATCCTTGATGGGCATCATACAAGGTTATAAGTTGATTAGAGATGGGAATGAAGTGTAGGTTTTTCATGGATGTTGATCGGTTTGGTATTAGTTAATTTTGAAATGTCTTTTAAAAGGATAGAATGACAAGGTATAACCAAGAACGAAGCGAGTATGGTTAGAGCCTATAAGGAGGTTGGGAATATAAAGGTGGAGGAACGATTAGTCTTATTGCCTGTATCGCTAGTTGATTTTTTATATTATATGGTGGGTATTCGGGTTGACCAATGATGCCTACCAGTACGTGTGGTTGTACTTATACTACTCTTGCTATGCCTTTTTGGGCATAGTCTGGATGCAGGTTCGTTGACGTTTCATAGGTGAAGACAAAGATAATCTCCAACAACTTCTACTTTTCTTCCATGTGGGAGCTGTGTCATTTACATATTGTTGTGTCCTGTACTCTTAGTAGCTCTTGTTCTTGCTTAGACTAGATCCCTAGGGAGTTAGTTACTTTTCAAGTCTTAACTTGAGTCGTTTTAAACACTTGATTTATTGAAAACATTGTATGAACTTTCTTTTACTTGCCAATTTCCTTAATCTTTTGCATGTTTTAACTATTGGGAATCGAGGGTTCTCCTACTTAGGTGTTATAGTTGGTGCCGCATGGCCCGATGGGTTGGGTCGTGACAAATTGGTATAGAGCGCTGGTTACGGTCTCCAAGTACAAGAGAAAAATATGGACTAGACTCCTTAGGATTGGTGTGTGGACGTCCATATCTAATCTTCAAGAGGCTAGGAGGCATTCTAGGATGTTGTCCCCTCTTTTGTCTCCCTTTGTACGAGTGTCCTTGTGGTATGAGTTGAGTCCAATTGGTATCTCCCGATTCCAATTGGTATTTAAACTAAGTGAATTAGATGCCATGGTTACAACTGAAGGAATACAAGCAATGTAAATTGGAACTGAGAAGCTTCCAATTGGTATCTGGCCCTAGGGGTTGCGTAAACGCATGGGTGATCAGTAATGGTCATATATGGAACGAACTAATTAAAAATTTGGACTTTTCTGTGAGTGGTAACTTGAAAACTGTGAATGTGTGCTTCTTTTTGTTTGAATTAACTATAAATGTGAAAGTTGTTCTTTTCTTGGACATGATGATATGATTATGTGCACACTAAATGTGTATCTGAACTTTCATCTGTACAATATGCTGGCCAAATTGTTGAAATTATGCAAGTTGTAACTGCTTGAGTGTTGTGAAACTTGTGGTGAAAAGAAAGTCATGACTAAGTTTGGTGCAAGGGTCTATATAATATACGAGGTGATTTGTAAATGGAATTTGGATGTGCGCTGTGACCAACTAATAACCGTGTGAATGTCTGGGTGTATCCTGGGGACGAGTCTGTTGTGATGTAGAAGTAATGTGAAGGATTGTGGGGTTTACACTGTTGGGTTGACTCGGGGTAGGCAATGATTATCCTAAATGCCTAGTTGTAGCCAAGTGATTATCCTAAATGCCTAGTTATAGCTAGGATATCCAGGGGAAAGTTAGAAAAGAGGAGGACCCCAGAAAAAGTGTTGGCAGGGATACTGGTCCCATTTGGGCTGCTAATGCGGGATCATTCTCACCAGGGCAAGAATTCTCCCTCCAGAGCAAGACAGGGCGAGATAGAATCTCAGCTCTGCTTTCCCTATTTTCCCTAGTCACATGTATAGACCCCGAACTGTATCTGAACTAATCCCTAGAACTCAGTCAATATTCAGCAATAGAACAGTAAGTTATAAACCTTAGCATTTAATATTAACAGGGGGAAAATAGCTAGAAAACAACATCCATCTGCTTACAGAAATATTAAGGAAGATGAAAAGACAAAACAAAGTTTTGTTCTAAATTACAAGCCCAAAAAGGGGGGAGAAAACCAAATCAGGATCTATGAGAATGGGAAGTCTCGCTCTCAGACCCCATATCCTCGGGGGTAGTCTCACTGGCCCAAGCTTCATTCAACCAGGGAAATTGCCGGTAGTCCTCCGGCTTAAGTATGGGGAGTTCATACTGGGGGGCGATGCAGGAGAAGATAACCTTCGGAGTCTTCCACATTAGGCCCAAAAGGCGATTCCTGGTCAAATTCTTCTTTTCTCCCATCGCAGCTGGCGGCGGAGCATATCAAACTCGAGGGTGGTGGAGGGTGGAGCTGGTGTCGAGGCACTATCATGGAAGCCTCCAAGTATCCTTTGGATGGCTGCCAAGTCCTCCTCTACCTGTGCACCTGAGAGTAGGGGCTGAGATTGGGTAGGAAGAGTGCTGTCACCCATATCATCATCCACCGCCGCAGCTGCCTAACTGTTGCTGGCTCTGTCTGTCCTCCTCCTCTTACTCCTGGAGTAGAACCCTGCCTTATCAAAAGAGGGTGAAAAGGGGGTCCATGGGGAGTACTGTCATCGCCAGAGTGGCACTCCCACCCGCTACACAACACGCTACCAAATTGAGAAAAGGCCTTCTTGTTGCCCCGATAGAACATCTTCTATTATGAGATAATCTATGCCCCCATATTTAGCTCGATACCCTGTATAGCATACGCCACCACCACCACCAAGGCTCGAGGAAATGTCACGTCGATGCAATTGCTCGACGGGCAGATCCTCCTAGTAACCAAGTGTAGCCACCTCTTAGCACCCGATGACCAGTTTGTGCTAGTGATGCCCTTTGCAGTAGCCCAGTAGACCTGGTCCCGGCACGCAGGCTCGATCAGGGTGTCCCTCAACTAGCCCAAATACATCTCTCTCAGCTTGGCCTCGTACTCTACATTTGAGACCTTGGGTACCTCTAGTGCCTTATTGATGGCCATGGAGTTTAGGGGGATGTCAACTCCCCAGATGCGGATGATAGGGTGAGGGTCATCCCAGCGAAGTGAACAGTAGGGAGGATAGCATATAACTCCCTCACCCAAGTGGAACGTGCATATGGGGGAGACTCGATACAGGGATCCCAACCAAACTCCATGAGACGAGCATAGAAGGAAAGAGCCTTCTCCTCTAGCTTAAGCAAGTGGAAGCCTCGCTCGCAGCAGAACTTAGTTCTCTGATTGTCGTTATGCCTTTCCCGACTCACAGCATCGGGAAATCGGACAAAAGGCATATTTTACTCTTTAAGACCCGCCATCTAAATAAGCCTGCAGGTTATGAAATTTATACGTTAGAACATGAAAGAATTGGGCAATTTGGGCTAAAAAAGAAAGACAAAAATATCTGCCCTAAGTGGCAAGGGGCTACTGCCCCTCGGAGTCCCGCCACAGCGGCCCAAATCCCGCCAGAGCAGGATAAGGGAGGCCATTATAGCGAGATGAAGGCTCGATCATGGCGCCTTTCGTCCCAAAATCCCGTTTCTCACAAAATTTCAGCAAATCAGAGTATACCAAGTACCCTAGAACTTAAATATGCAATTATAATAATAGAATAACCCCTAAATAGTGCCCAAATTTGAGATTTACACCAAGAAACTATTCAACTTCCCCCACCTGTTTGGTACTAAATTGATCGTATTTTTACGAAATCCTTATGCCCAAGACGTTGTGGAGACGTCGGGGTCGTAAGGGAAGTTTCCATGTTACGCTTTTCTATCGATCAAGAAACCTATTTTCATTTTCTAAAACTACCCTAAAAACCTTTTCTAATCAATCGTTTAATATTATGCAAGCATAGTTAAGTGAGTATTACAGTAATGAGCGTGAGAAGCCAGAAATTTACCTTGATTTTGACATCAGGAACAAAGTGATCGAGAGTGTTTTTGGAAGTTTGGGGTTGAGTACAGGGAGAAATGAAGAAATGATCTTCTTTTCCCTCTTTACTCCCTTCGATCTCCCACCTTAGCGGTAGATCCCTCGCCACAGCAGCCCCGCCTTAGCAGAAGGGCTACCGCACTGGCGGGGTCAGGCTGTGTAGGTAGGCGCATTTGTTTCTTCGTGTATTGCCTTTAATTCCTAACCGATCCTTTGAGTACATCATCTTTAGTGTTTCAATTTTAAAGGGCACCATTCCTCAAGACTTCGTAATAGGCCAATCAGTTAGCTTAGAATTGCTTCGAAAGAGGGCGCTTGTTTATCTCATTGCTAGTCGTTCAGGGATGAATGCGGGGTAAATTGGTATCTATTGTAACGACCCGAACCATCATTATTTAGGAAAAGCGAAAACTTCAGAACATAATGGGGCCACTGCCCCGCCAGGACGGGCCATATATCGCTAGGGAGGCAGCACCACAACGGGGTAAGTAGCCGCTAGAGCTGGTTAAGCGAGACAAAATATAAATAACGTGAAGTCTTATTATCTCCTTCTTCCAAAAACACCTAAATTAGACATAAATCACCCCAGAAACCCTCCAAAAGCAGCTCTAGGCTTGGGTTAGAATGAGGAACAGATTTCTAGCGTGAGGAGATTGATAGCTAGCAGATTTCTAGTCAAATCCACCGTCCCATCATCCGAAAACCAAAAATTCATCTATAATCCCTCTACGAATTCTTGGAACCCAGGTAGGCTAGGTTTATTTAATTGAGTAATAGTAAATCTGTTATTCACTTCGTTGTGTATTGAAATTGATGGTAGAGTTTATTCTTAGGCCTTTTTGTGCACCGAACAAGGGTTGTTTATGAGTATATCCTTAAGTGTTATGCCATGAATCATAACTTGATTGTATGATTTTCAGAATATACTTGTGATTGTGATTGTGGCTTGTTGAATGGATCAGTTGTTGCATTCTGACAGACTAACTAGGATCAGTTGCCACGTTCTGACATACACATGGGATCAATTGCCATGTTCTGGCATAAAAATTGGTTCGGGTACCACGAACCAGTACACTAACACTTTGGGTTTGGGTTCCATGAGAGGACCATTGACTTGTATTATATGTTTACATATATTATTGATAATGTGGACCTACGCATGTTTCATGAAGAGTTTAGTGGGTTTCTCATTATGTGCTTATAGGTGTGGATTGCAATGTTGTAAGTTAATTTGAGACATTTGGTTGTGTAGTGAATTGTGAATGGTAGAGTCCAAATCGGGTTATAGCATGGTTAAGGGAAAGACTAAGGGTCCCGGTGCTATCATTGTTAGCTAGAATGTGGTCACAGGTATTATTGTTGAAGTTTGGGGGTGGTAGATAGTGATAGTGTCTATAGTTAGTTTTCCCCGGAATGGGGTAGTAATCCTTGATGGGCGTGATACGGGGTTATAAGTTGAGCGGAGACGGGAATGAAGTGTAGGTTTGTCGTGGATGTTACCGGGTTGGTATTAGTTATTTCTGAAATGTGCTTTAAAGGGATGGAATCACTAGGTATGACCAAGAATGAAGCGAGTATCGTTAGAGCCTGTAAGGCGGTTGGGAATATAAAGGTGGAGGAACATTTAGTCTTATTGCATGTATCGCCAGTTGATTTCTTTATATTATGCAGTGGGTATTCGGGTTGACCCATAATGCCTACCAGTACGTGTGGTTGTACTGATACTACTCTTGCTATGCCTTTTTAGGCTTAGTCTGGATGCAGGTTCAGTGACATTTCATAGGTGAAGACGAAGACAATCTCCAATAGCTTCTACTTTTCTTCCATGTGGTGGGAGCTGTGTCATTTACATATCGTTGTGTCTTGTACTCTTAGTAACTTTTGTACCTGCTTAGACTAGATCCCTGGGGGGTAAGTTACTTTTCAAGTCTTAACTTGAGTCGTTTTAAACTCTTGATTTATTAAAAGCATTATATGAATTTTCTTTTACTTGTCAGTTTGATTAATCTTCCGCATGTTTTAATAAATGAGAGTCAAGGGCTCTCCTACTTAGGTGTTAGATTAGGTGCCCTCACGGTCCAGTGGGTAAGGTCGTGACAATGACGGTCCGTAGAAGAATTCAGTGGAAATTGTTCTGAATGTTGGTCTCTAATACTTGATTCTACAAGTCAATAATATGATCCATAGAAGTTTCTACAAACCATTGAGTGAACCCGTAGAACGTGTTCGACAGTTATTTTCAAGCTTGCTTGAGACTTCTCCTATCTATTTAATACCTAAACTATGTTATTCATAGACTATTCTAGGACCCAATAACTAGCAAGTAACTTGAAAATATCAATCCTTGCAATGTATTACTTGGCATACATAAGCGAAGAGTTAGTGGAGACTTTGTACATATATTTGATGTCCCTTCAATAAACTCTTTTAACTGATCAAGTGAGATCATCCCTTCAGAAGAAAATAACATCTATTTTACAGGTCCTATTTTCTTCACATGTTTTTCAATCTCTTAAACTTCAATACCTTTTCAAGGAACATGTAACACCCCGCTATTTGAAAGAGCTAGATTTAGAAAGAACCATTTTTGGAAAGAATAAAAATCTGAAATTTGGCAAAGTTATGTTAAGTATGAGTTTTGGTCAACTTCAAACGACCATAACTTTCAGTATACGATGATTTAGGTGGCAAATACGATATCAAATGAAAGGTCTGAAAATTCTCTTTCCAACACCACCAAGTTTGCTAATTTCAAGCTCGTATGAGGGAGATATGCCCGTTTGAAGTTGGGTTGTCCATTTAGGAAAGTTACCCGGATTTAAGAGGGTTACTTTGGTCCTTTCCTCACATAATTAAGTTATTTCGTTTTTAGTAATTAAGTAGGGGTCCAAACTGAGTTGGTTCAGTTTATGCACTCAGTTTCACACTAGGACTTTTAGAGAAATATCTTAAGAGGAGAAAAGAGGAGAAAAGGAAAGATTTCGTCAAGTTCTTGAAGATTTCATTGCGGATTTCGCCTAGTTAGTCCGTCAGAATGCAACACCCGATCCATTCAACAAGCCACAATCACAATCACAACTATATTCTTAAAATCATACAATCAAGTTATGATTCATGACATTCATTATTCATCTATCCTCATTTACAATCAGTTTGATCAGTGATGCAACATTCTCATAGGTCTGGAGCGGCGCACAAGCATTGCACCAGAAATGGGTCTCTGAACTTTAGGGGTTGGCACTCCGCGCCAGCTGTGCTCTCGGGACATCTACCCCCACCCATTTTTCATCGTTTATCCCTTCTGAGTCCTTGTAAAGTGTACTAACCCTTCCTATTGATTCTAACTACTCTAAATGATTTATAAGCATCTAGAAATCATCCATAAAAATGAATCATAACCTTGAATCCATAAATTCAAATTCAAGGAAAGCTAAGAGCCAAGCCTAGAGAGTTCATAGAGTCTTTTCAAAGTCTTTTACAAATGTTTTAAACTTATTTTAAGACTTGAGCATTGAGTTGAGTAAGAGTAAGAGCGAAGTTCATTTGCTTTAAAATATTATATGGGAAATAAGTATTCCCAAAGAGTAAATGTTTTCACATTTAAACAAGAGATAAAACACCAATTTCCAAGAGAGCTTTTGAGCTAGTTTTTGAGCAATAATTTCAAACCACAGAGAAAGAGTTATGTTTTTAAACATATGAGCTGAGTATATTTTGGGAGTAGTATTGAGCACCGATATGGGGACGAGTTCATAATAACTCAAGTCTCCATAAACCATTTAGCAAACGTGGGTAGAAAGGACCATACTTTTTAGATAATACCTTAATGATTTTAAGCATAGCTTAGTTGATCCACTTAGTTGAGGCGTTCTATATCCCAACAAGTTATAGGACAAGTCTAGAAGCATGGGATCATGTATCATCACATAAATCATAATGATGGTTGTCGGTTAAAGAATCTCCCAAATAGAGTTTATTTTCGTATTCTTACATACAACTGAGATATTATTGTAAATTCCAATAATCGGAGATGTTATCTACTATTTTAAATAATTATTATAATTTGCATCTTTATTGTTATTTTATTTCTGCATTGAGTTGAGTATCCATAAGTTAAGTAAAGCTGAGATAAGTATTTCTTTCAGATTCCAGTCAAGCTTACGTTTTGTTTAGAATTCCCCTCACATGCTCGTACATTCAATATAGTGATGCCATTTGGTCTGCATCATTGTATGATGTAGATACACGTAACCAGGATCAGCATCCAGTGCTTCGTTGATCCAGTTGAGCATTTCAGAGTCATTTGGTGAGCCTCATTGCTTTTCGGAGGACCCCTTTTTATATTGTTTAGTATTTCAGTTGTTAGGATAATCAGGGGTCTTGTACGGACATCCCTCATAGTATTAGAGGCTTCATAGACAGATAGCTATAATTCTTTAGTCTTTGCATTTCAATTGTTTTGTTATAAGACTTGAGTTTCCACTTTGGCTAGTTGAATATTTATTTCTACGACATTCTAAGTTATTTTGAGACACTTGAGAAAAGTTGCATTTGACTTCTTTTATTAATGCTTAAAATCTTCCGCTGAGAGTCTAGCCATGCCAAGGGTTCACTTGGAGCCAAGAATGGTTCTCCAATGCCAATCCCGCCCAAGGTGTAGGCTCGGGGTGTGACAAACTTAGTATCAGAGCCAATGTTCAAGATTCCTAGGGTTTCTATGAAGCCATGTCTGTAGAGTCCTAGTTATCGGTGTGAAGAGCGCCACATCCATAATTAGGAGGCTACAACATTTAGGAACTATCTCACTCTTTCATATTCATTTCATGCGATAGAGTTTATCTCTAAAAAGTTTCTTCTAATTTGTGCTTGTGCATATCTTTTAGATCGTGCCTCCATGAAGAGCTGTCAGAGGTCATCCTGCTAGGAGGAATGTTGAACCACAGGGTCAAGAGGTACCTAATGCACCTGAAGTGCAACCCCAAGGAAAGGTCACCAATACTGAGTTCCGGGAAGCTATCCGGATGTTGAGTCAAGTTGTAACCAATCAAGTTGAACAAAGAGAAAATTCACAGGAAGTGGTTGATAATTCTAGGATTCGTGAGTTCTTTAAGGATGAATCCTCCAAGCTTCACTGGTTCAAGTGTCACTGAGGATCCGAAAAACTTTGTAGAGGAACTGCAAAATGTGTTTGAGGTTCATGTTGTCAATGTTGAGTGAGTGGAACTAGCTGCCTATCAACTGAAGAGTGTTGATAGGATTTGGTTTGACCAGTGAAAGAAAGGTAGAGCTGAGGGTGCACCAATTTTTAGCTGAGTTGTGTTCGAGAGTGCTTTCATGGGGTTTTTCTTTCCCCGTGGAGTAAGAGAAGCAAAGGTACAAGAATTCCTCACCCTTAAGCAGGAATCTATGAGAGTTCATGAGTACAATCTTAAGTTCACCCAACTTTCCCGCTATGCTCCGAAGATGGTTGCTGACATGAGAAGCAGGATGTGTCTGTTTGTTACTAGGTTGTCTCGTCTGTCAAGTAAGGAGGCCAAGGCAACTATGTTGATAGGATATATGGGCATAGCAAGGTTGATGATCCACGTGTAGAAGGTTGAGGAGGACAAGCTAAGGGATAGAGAAGAGTTTAGGAGCAAGAAAGCTAAAACAGGGAATGAGTCCGAGCAGCAGAAGAGTAATGCAAACCGATCATCTTTCCAATATAAGCAAAAGGGACCTGCTACATCATGTTCTAGTGAACCTGCACCAAGGAAAAAAGGTGAGTTCAATAATCAGAGTACGCAAAATTTCAGATCTAAACCTGCTCAGTCCTAAGGTAGTGTGGCACAAGGAGGAAATTGGACTTCTACATGTGCTAAGTGTGGTAGGAACCACCCAGGAACGTGTCGCAATAGCTCTACTGGTTGTTTCAAGTGTAGTCAAGGAGGTCACTTCATGAAAGAGTGTCCTAAGAATAGGAGGGCGGTGGAAATAGGGGAAATAGAGCCCAATCTTCTTCAATTACTCCACCAAACAGAGTTGCACCTAGAGGAGCTACTTCAGGGACAGGCAGAGGGGTAAACCATCTATATGCTATTACCCATCTCCAAGAGCAAGAGAATTCTTCAGATGTTGTCACTGGTATCATCAAAGTCTTTAATTTTGATGTTTATGCTTTGCTAGATCTAGGAGCGAGTCTATCTTTTCTGACTCCTTATGTTGCGATGAATTTTGATGTCCTTCGTGAGCAACTTCTTGAGACTTTCAATGTTTCTACACTTGTTGGTGAGTCTATTCTAGCTGGGAGAGTCTATCATGATTGTACCATTTTCATCAATCACAAGAGCACCATGGTTGACTTAGTTGAGTAGGATATTGTAGATTTTGATGTCATTCTAGGTATGGACTAGCTTCATGCCTGTTATTCCTCTGTCGATCATAGAACTTGAGTTTTTAAGTTTCAATTTCGTAATGAGCCAATTATAGAGTGGAAGAGTAGTTAAGCAGTGCTTAAGGGTCATTTTATTTCGTATCTTAAAGTGAGAAAGTTAGTTTCCAAGGGGTGCTTGTAATACTTAGTCCGAGTTAATGACTCTAGTGTTGAGACACCACCTATTCAGTTAGTTCAGTTGTTAGAGATTTTCTAGATGTCTTCCCAGATGATCTTTGTGGAGTCCCTCCTAAGAGAGAAATAAACATCGGTATAGACATTCTTCCCAATACTCTGCCTATCTCTATTTCGTCATATAGAATGGCACCATCAGAGTTGAAAGAGTTAAAAGAGTAGTTGAAAGATCTCCTTGAGAAGGGTTTTATACGACCAAGTGTCTCACCTTGGGGCGCCCCAGTCTTATTTGTAAGGAATAAGGATGGTTCTCTTAGAATGTGTATAGATTACCGTCAGTTGAACAAGGTTACTATCAAGAATAAGTATCCTCTTTCGAGAATTGATGATCTCTTCTATCAACTTCAAGGTGCCACTTGCTTTTCTAAGATAGACCTCAGATCTGGCTATCATCAGTAGAGGGTAAGAGAAAGTGATATTCCTAAGACAACATTCAGGAACCGCTATGGTCATTATGAGTTTCTGGTCATGTCGTTTGGTTTGACTAATGCTCCTGCAGCGCTCATGGACCTTATGAATAGAGTATTCAAGTCTTATTTAGATATGTTTGTTATTGTATTCATTGATGACATTCTAATCTATTCGATGAATGAGGAAAATCATACTATCCATATCCGAATAGTTCTCCAAACTCTCAAAGACAAAGAGTTGTATGCTAAATTCTCTAAGTGTAAGTTTTGGCTTGAGTCTGTGGCATTCTTTGGCCACATTATTTCCGGTGATGGAATTAGAGTTGATACTCAGAAAATAAAGGCGGTGTAGAATGGACCTAAACTCACATCTCCAACAAATACTAGGAGTTTCTTTGGATTGGCTGGCTATTATAGAAGGTTCGTCAAGGGGTTCTCATCTATTTCATCTCCTTTGACTAAGTTGACTCAGAAAACAGTTAAGTTTCAATGGTCTGAAGCTTGTGAGAAGAGCTTTCAGGAATTGAAAAAATGGTTGACTACTGCCCCAATATTGACCTTACCAAAAGGTACAAAAGATTTTGTGGTATATCCTGATGCGTCCAGAGTTCGATTGGATTGTGTGTTAATGCAGAATGGTAATGTTATAGCTTATACATCAAGATAGCTAAAAGTTCACGAGAACAATTAACCAACCCATGATCTAGAGTTGGCTTCCGCAGTATTCGCTTTGAAAATATGGTGTAACTATATTTATGGTGTTCATGTAGATGTGTTAACCGACAAGAGCCTTCAGTATGTGTTTAGTCAGAAAGAGCTTAATCTCAGATAGAGGAGGTGGATGGAGTTACTCAAAGATTATAACATGAGTATTCTCTATCACCCAAGTAAGGCTAATGTTGTTGGTGATGCTTTAAGTAGGTTGTCTATGGGTAGTACCGCCCATATTGAGGAAGACAAGAAAGAGTTAGAGAAAGATGTGCATAGACTTGCATGATTAGGTGTTCGACTAATGAATTCCAACGAAGGGGTAGTAGTGTGATGAATGGGGCTGAATCATCATTAGTGTCTGAAGTGAAAGAGAAATAGGTCCAAGATCCTATTTTGCTTGAATTGAAGGCAAATTTTCATAAGCAAAAAGTAATGGCTTTCAAACAAGGGGGAAATGGTGTATCGAGGTATCAAGGTAGATTGTGTGTACCAAGGGTGGATGAACTCCAGGAGAGGATCGTGGAGGAAGCTCATAACTCCAGATATTTTATCCATGAGAGATCCACAAAGATATATCATGACTTGAGAGAAGTATATTGGTGGAGTAGTATAAAGAAAGGTATTTTAGAGTTCCTTGCTAAGTGTCTGAATTGCCAACAAGTTAAGGTAGAGAACCAAAGGCCCAGTGGTGGGGCTTAGAATATAGAGATTCCAGAATGGAAGTGGGAGATGTTCAATATGGATTTCATTACTGGCTTGCCACGGTCTTGCATGCAACATGATTCTATTAGGGTGATTGTAGATCGAATGACAAAATTAGCAGAGGATTGTGCCAAGTTTTATCATCAAGAGGTAGTTAGACTTCATGGACTTCCAGTTTTAATTATATCACATAGAGGTGCACAATTAACTGCACAATTCTAGAAGTCTTTCGAGGAAGGTTTTGGTTCGAAAGTGAACTTGAGTACTGCTTTTTAGCCTCAAACTGATGGTCAAGCAGAGCACACAATCCACACTTTGGAAGATATGTTGAGGGCTTATGTGATTTATTTCAAAGGTAATTGGGATGATCACTTACCTCTCAGAGAGTTTGCTTACAATAACAATTATCACTCTAGCATCCAAATGGCTCTGTATGAGGCTCTTTATGAGAGAAGATGCAGATCTCCTATTGGATGGTTTGAGATTGGTGAAGCTGGGTTGATAGGACCGGACTTAGTTCATCAATCCATGGATAAAGTGAAGATTACTCAAGAGAGGTTGAAAACAGCGCAGAGTCATCATAAATCCTACACTGATGTTAGGAGAAGGGATTTAGAGTTTGAAGTAGATGATTGGGTATGCTTGAAAGTTTCGTCCATGAAGGATGTTATGAGATTTGTTAAGAAAGGGAAGCTTAGTCCCCGGTATATTGGTTCTTACAGAATATCCAAAAGGATTAGTAATGTAGCTTATGAGTTGGAGCTACCGCAAAAGTTAGCAATAGTTCATCTACTGTTTGACATTTCTATGTTGAAGAAGTGTATGGGCGATCTTTCACTTATTATACCTACAGAAGATATTGGTATTAAGGATAGCTTATCCTATGAGGAGATTCTTATTCAGATTCTAGATCGCCAAGTTCGCAAGTTGAGGACCAAGGAAGTAGCATCAGTCAAGGTTCTGTGGAGAAATCAGTTTCTTGAGGAAGCTACTTAAGAGGATGGGGAAGATATGAAGAAGAGATATCCACATCTCTTTGAGCTCGGAAAAATTCCAGATCAAGTAAATAATTCTCTTCTTAGTACTCTTTAATTGATATACTGAATGTGTTAAATTTCCTTATTAGGTGTTTGAGATAAATGTTAGATGTCACTATCACACCCCAAGCTACCCCGAGACGCGGACACGGGACCTAGGACCACAAGTGATCCCAAGCTAACCTTACATGCATGATCATGAGCATACTTAATATAAATTGAATAAAAGAAACTGTGTGGAAGCTATAATCATAAACAAAATGAAAGATGGAGAATACCCATATACTATAACTGAGATATACGAAAACTGATGAGTTTAATACAAGGAAGATATTAACTCAATACTAAGTTGAATCTATCTATGCCTGAAATAAGCCTGTAAACTTACTAGAATTGTTGGGACATGCCCCAACTAGATCTAGCAAAACTAAAACTAAAGACTAAAAGTACTGAAAAGATAAACATGTCACTAGTCCTCAAAGAATGAGGACTCACCACTGATGCTACTGAACTAATGATTGAGAAGTGATCTAAGCGTGATTTGGATGCTGAGAACTTGAACCTACATCACCAGAAGATGTAGCGCAGAGTATGCATCAGTACTTGAAAGGTACTAAGCATACAAGATAGAATAAAGCTGAAATAAGATATAACTGAACAAAACAAATAAGCAATGATATAATCTGAACATGATATAGATACTGAATGTTGAGCTAACTGAATGCAATGACCAATTTATAATATGTTGAAACTGAATATTGGATATATTGATAAATGGTCAATGCAATAGAATCTGACTGAATTGTGGGAGCTACTAATAACCGATAGTAAAACCACTTGAGCTAAATGTGGAGTCTGATGTATACGCCCCATTGAGAGTACTCAATATACCCTACAAGAGGTATAGAGGCATGCTGGCGTGATCACTGAAATGATGCCCACAGAGGGGACTTACAACCTACATGGCTAGTAGTTCTGGGACTATTTAGGTACACTGAACCCTAGTCCAACTCGATATTATGCTACTCCCAATGGATTAGGTAATTAATACATTATGATAGAATTTCTGTAAGTTACTTGATAGCTCAAACTGAACATGCAAACTGAGTATGCAAAAGCTAAACTGATATTGATACATTAATAACTAAGGCATGTATAACTGAATAACTGAAATATCTTACCTAGAATGTGTAACTCAAGAACTAAAGAAATGCATAGCTAGGTTTCTGGAATTCATGCAATAAACTGAATATTAACATACTAATCTGATTTGGATCATTCTAACAGCTAAGAAACCAATAATTCTAACATTTAAGAAACCCTAGGTCTAGTTATAATAAGGGAATCAAGAAACTGACTGAAAATTAGGGACCTAATAGGTGAAAGGAACCCACTAGTGAAATCCCACATACCTGGTGACAAATTCCACCAAGAAATCCTTTGATTTCAGGGCTGGAACTGGAGGAAACTTGTTGCGTTCTTGAACTAGGGTTGCTCGACCTTTTCTCCTCTTTCATTTCTAATTTTCTATATTTTGATTAATGATCTAACACAAGTGAGTTCTAGTTATGTTTCTAGGCTTAAACTGACTAAAACCTCATAATTTAGGGTTAAAACGACGTAGTTTAGGTGTCCAATGAATAAGGAAAAGATCGAAATAACCCTGACTTAAACTGCAGACAGGCTGACCACAGCTACATTCACGAATTGTGAAAGGGACCACGGACAGTGAAGTCAGTCGTAGTCTGGACTTGGTGACTACTAGCTAAGGGTCTGAGTCCACGAACCCTACCAAGGCCCGTGTGAAGGATCACGGACCGTGAAAGTGTCTGTGGTCTCCACTTGGGCCGTGGTCTAGAGGGACTGGCTAGGGGGTTTACTAGTAAGGCTCCACGGATGCCGCCACGGGCCATGTGAAGGACCACGGACCGTGAAGGTCCTTGTGGTCCTCACTTAGGCATGGGGGTCTAAGAAGTTGGCTAGGAAGGTTCACTGCCTCGACTCTATGGGCTCCACCACGGCCCGTCATCAAGACTATAGACCGTAGACCCTTTCATGGTCCGTGAACCCTACTGTGGTTCACTGCTTCAGGTATATTTCTGTAATTTTTTTCTGTGTCTGGTTTTCGAGGTGTAACAATATCTCCCCCTTGGAATCATTCATCCCAAATGAAGACTAAACTAGCTGAAATGGAGGGAATGACCTGCAACCCTATCACTAAACATTGAAGGCTGATTTCTGACTAAACTTAGTTCCAAAAACATGCAAATATACTGAAAATGCAAGTACAGACTGAAGAAACAAGATACTAAGACTGATTTCACGCATGAATGACTGAAAAACTGAAGAGGAACTATTACCTCAAGCTGGAATGGATTTGGAAGGAAAGAGGTGAGGATACTTGGCATTCATGGCTGCTTCTGCTTCCCAAGTAGCTCCCTCTATGGACCGACTCTTCCACCAAACCTTGACTGAAGTGACTTCTTGTTTCTCAATCTTCTAACCTGACGATCAAGAATCTCAACTGGTACATCCTCTTAAGAAAGACTATCTTTCATGGCCACACTCTTTAATGGCACCACGGATGTTGGATCACCCACACACTTTTTCAAAAGGGAGATGTGGAAGACTGGATGCACTGTTGCAAAATCTACTAGCAACTTTAACTCATAAGCCACTTTACCAATCCTTTTCGAGATCTAGTAAGGGCCTACATATCTGGGACAGAGCTTCCCTTTCTTGCCAAACCTCATCACCCCCTTCATAGGTGACACCTTTAGGAAAACCCAATCATCAACTTGGAACTCTAGTTCCCTTCTCCTTACATCTACATAAGACTTCTGGCGACTCTGGGCTGTCTTAAGTCTATCTCTAATGAGTTGCACTTTCTCCATAGCATAAAAGACTGAATCTAGCCCTATCAAGGCTGCTTCACCTACTTCAAACCAACCAATAGGAGATCTATATCTACGCCCATACAATGCCTCATAATGGGCCATATAAATGCTGGAATGGTAACTATTGTTGTAGGTGAACTCAATAAGAGGAAGGTGATCATCCTAACTACCCTTGAAATCGATCACACAAGCTCTCAACATGTCCTCTAAGGTCTAAATGGTACGCTCTGCCTGACCATCCATCTGTGGATGAAATGTTGTGCTAAGGATAACCTAAGTACCAAGACCCTTCTGGAATGACTTCCAGAAATGAGAGGTAAACTGAGGACCACAAGTGATCCCAAGCTAACCCTGCTGGCATGATCATGAGCATACTAAATATAAACTGAATAATAGAAACTGTGCAGAAGCTATAATCATAAACAAAATGAAAAGATGGGGAATACCCAAATACTATAACTGAGATATACGAAAACTGATGAGTTTAATACAAGGAAGATATTAACTCAATACTAAGCTGAATCTATCTATGTCTGAAATAAGCCTCTAAACTCACTAGAAATGTTGGGACATGCCCCAACTAGATCTAGAAAAATTGAAACTAAAGGACTAAAAGCACTGAAAAGATAAATATGTCACTAGTCCTCGAAGAATGAGGACTCACCACTGATGCTGCTGAACTGACGATCGGGAAGTAGACTAAACATGATCTAGATGCTGATAACCTGAACCTACATCATGAGAAGATGTAGCGCAGAGTATGCGTCAGTACTTGAAAGGTACTGAGCATGCAGGATGGAATAAAGCTAAAATAACATATAACTTAGCAAAGAAAATAAGCAATGATATAAGCTAAACATGGTATGATACTGAATGCTGAGCTAACTTAATGCAGTGACCAATTTATAACATGTTGAAACTAAATATTGGATATATTAGTTGGACACATTATGACTGAATTTATTTGGGTACGCTGAACCCTAATCCAAATCGGTATTATGTTACTCCCAATGGATTAAGTAACACATTATGACTGAATTTATGTAAGTTACTTGATAGCTCAAACTGAACATGCAAAGTAAGTATGCAACAATTAAACTGATATTGATGCATTAATAACTAAGGCATGTATAACTGAATAACTGAAATATCTTACCTAGCATGTGTAATTCAAGAACTAAAGAAATACATAGCTAGGGTTTTGTAATTCATGCAATAAACTGAATATTAACATACTAATCTGATTTGGATCATTCTAACAGCTAAGAACTAGTAATTCTAACATTCAAGAAACCCTAGGTCTAGTTATAATAAGGGAATCAAGAAACTGACTGAAAATTAGGGACCTAATGGGTGAAAGGAACCCACTAGTGAAATCCCACATACCTGGTGACAAATTCCACCAAGAAATCCTTCGATTTTAGGGTTGGAACTAGAGGAAACTTTCTGCATTCTTGAACTAGGGTTACTCAACCTTTTCTCCTCTTTCGCTTCTAATTTTCTATGTTTTGATTAATGATCTAACTTAGGTAAGTTCTAGTTATGTTTCTAGGCTTAAAATGACTAAAACCTCATAATTTAGGGTTAAAACGACATAGTTTAGGTGTCCAACGAATAAGGAAAAGACCGAAATAACCCTGACTTAAATTGTAGACGAGCTGACCATGGCCACCTTCACAGACCGTGAAAGGGACCACGGACCGTGAAGTCGGTCGTGGTCTGGACTTGGTGACTACTAGTTGAGGGTCTGAAAGTGTCTGTGGTCTCTACATGGGCTGTGGTCTGGAGGGACTGGCTAGGGGGCTTACTAGTAAGGCTCCACAGGCACCCCCACGGGCTGTGTGAAGGACCATGGACCGTGAAGGTCCTCGTGGTCCTCACTTAGGTGTGGGAGTCTAAGGGGTTGGCTAGGGAGGTTCACTGCCTCGACTCTACGTGCGCCATCATGACCGGTCATCAAGACTATAGACCGTGGATCCTTTCATGGTCCGTGAACCCTGTCGTGGTTCACTGCTTCAGGTATATTTCTGCAATTTTTTTCTGGGTCTGGTTTTTGAGGTGTTACGGTTACACCCTTAGTCTTCTTAGAGTGATCTCATTCGAGGACGAATGTTCCCAAGGGGGAGATATTGTAAGACCCCGCTATTTGAAAGAGCTAAAATTAGAAATAACCATTTTTGGAAAGAATAAAAATCTGAAATTGTGCATAGTTATGTTACATATGAGTTTTGGGTCAACTTCAAACGACCATAACTTTCAATACAAGATGAGTTAGGTGGCAAATAAGATATCAAATGAAAGGTCTAGAAATTCTCTTTCCAACGCCACTAAGTTTGCTAATTTTTGAGCTCGTATGATGGAGATATGCCCGTTTAAAGTTGGGCTACCCATTTAAGGAAAGTTACCCAGATTTAAGGGGGGTATTTTGGTCTTTGCCTCACCTAATTAAGTTATTTCATTTTTAGTAATTAATTAGGGGTCTAAACTGAATTGGTTCAGTTTACAAGTTTACACACTCAATTTTCACGTTAGGGTTTTTAGAGAAAGAAATCAAGAGGAGAAAGTAGGAGAAAAGGGCAAGATTTCATCAAGTTCTTGAAGGTTTCGTTGCGGATTTCGCCAAGGGTTGATCTGTAAGATATATGTGAGTTCACATAGAGTTGGGATCTTTCACCCAAACTATGAGATATTGCAGAAACACCCCATGAAGGGCTCTTCAATAACATCCTAGCTCACAATTGGTGCACCCTAAGCTCTACTCTTCTTTCATTGGTCATACCATACTATAGCAACACCCTTTAGTTGGTATGCAGCTAGTTCCACACGCTCAGCATCTACAACATGCATTATCTCAAATACTTTCTACAACTCTTCTACAAAGTTTTTTGGATCCTCAGTGACACTTGAACGGTGAAGTCTAGAGAATTCATCCTCAAAACTCACTGATCCTGGATGTACCAGCCACATCTTGTCAATCCCCTCTTGCCCATCTTGGTTGGTCACTACTTGACTCAACCTCCGGATAGCATCCGAAACTCAGCATTAGTGACTTCTCATTCGGGTTACACTTCTGGTGCATTGGGAACCCCTTGATCCTTGGGATCAACATTCCTCCTAGCAGGACAACCTCAGACAAATTTTCGTGGAAGCATGATTTGAAAGATATGTGCAAGCATGAATTAGAAATAAACTTTATAAAGATGAACTCTATCGCACGAACAAAGTATGAAAAAAGTGAGATAGTTCCTAAATTCGTAGACTCTTAATTGTATATGTGGCATGCTTCACACTAATAACTAAGACTCTACAGACACGTCTTCATGACACCCTAGGATTCTTGAACTCTATGTTCTTATACCAAGTTTGTCACGCCCCAAGCCTACACCACGAACTAACTCAACTCTCAGCGGTAGACTTACTCAACAACATATGAACTCAAAAGTAAATTTTACTCAATGTCTCAAAATATATACTCAGAATATTTTAAATAAAACATTCACTGGCCAAAAGTGGCAACTCAAGTCTAGAACATTAATAGCTGAAATGAAACAGACTTCTCAACTACTATTGTCTATGAAGCCTTTCAGTATTAAGATGGATGTCAGGACTATCACACCCTGAGGCTACCCCTTGATGTAACACGGGACCTAGGATTACGAATGTCCCCAAGCTAACCCTATGTCTAGCATATATTAAGCATACTAAGAATATTTGAATAAAACATGTACTATGCGGAAGCTAAAACAATGAATAACTACGAGTGGGGAAAAACCCAACTAGTCTGAATAGATAAAATATAAAGAAAGTCTAGTGATAACTGAAACACCACTTAACAACTTAAGTTGCATCTAATACTATGTCTGAAAAGCCTCTAACTGAGTCGAGTAGCTAGGACATGCCCCCAGCTAACTCTAACAGAACTGAAAACTTAATATAAAGACTAAAATGAAAAGCATGTCTATTGTCCTCAAATTATGAGGACTCACCACTGAAGTTGTTGGATGCGGATCGAGTACTGATCTAAGCACGATCTAGATGCTGAGTACCTGAACCTACATCATGAAAGGATGTAGCGCAGAGTATGCATCATTACTTGGAATGTACTAAGTCTACAAGATATAGCTACTAAGCTGAACAAATATATATATATATATATATAAAAACTGAAAAAGGCCTAACTGAGCAATGTCATAAACTGAGCAAGAATGTAAAAACTGAAACATAACTGAAAAGCTAAACTAAATGCAATGACCAAGTACTAATCATGAACATGACATGCTAAACTGAGTGTTGAAATATATACTGAAAACCTAGTCAAATGCACTAGGAGTTTGACTGTGGGAACTACTATTAACCGACATAATCCACGTGAGCTAAATATGGAGTCTGATGTATATGCTCCATCGAGAGGACCCAATATACTTGATAGGGGTGTAAAGGCATGACTGGCGTGATCACTAAATCTGATGCCCAACAGAGGGGACTTATACTTTTACGGGGGCACGTAGTTCTGGGACTATGGGTAATTAATTTGATACTTGAAATTTACGTTTGATGTATGTAATTTTCTTGAAAATAGAGATTATGGTTCATATGTATTTCCCTATTTTTGTATCGAAAGAGAGAATATTGTAAGGTACAGGGTTGTTTAGTTATGCACATAGATGATACTGAAAGGAGATTGTATGAACTAATGCTATGAGATTTAAAGAATATTACTGCCATTGAAGATGACCCATTCTATCCATGAATATTAATCACTATAGAGCAATACAATTATCCCTATGTGACATTGAATTCCAATCCCCACACCTCTTATTACATGTTCATTATTTGAATTTCTGAAATCTTAGTTTAATTGTGACTATTGACAACTAAACCCTCTTCATAAATTTGGTGGAATTATCCACCCAATTGTTCTTATTTATATAAATGAATTGATTTAGTTTCCAAATTTCTTGGTAGAATTCCTTTCCTATGAGATTCGACCTCGACTCTTAGTTGGGTATTTTTATTGACTACGACCACTTACTCTTGGGATTTATTTTTTAGAGTAGTTTGAGCATTATCAAAAATGGCACCGCTACTAGGGAATGATGGTTAAGAATTCCATTTGAGAAATTAGTTTGTAAATTTGTTTAGTTGTAATAGATTGTTGCTTGGTGTTGTTGTTTGCTGATTTCCAAGTCTAAAGCATGAGTGACCAAGGTAGTGATAATGATACTCACTATGTTCAAAATGACAACATGGGTGATTTAAATGACATGCACATAAACGTCATTCAAACAATGGGAGCCACCATGTTACTCCCACAGTTAGGAAGGCAATTTTTTATGTAACCAAAACAATGCTACAACTAAAAGGAATGTTAGGGGGTTTAACTCATGAAGACCCCCACGAACACCTCTGGAATTCCATGGATGTGTATGAGCCATTTGTGTTCAAAAACATCTCACAAGTGTCCGTAAGGTTGAGGTTATTCATGTTGTCTTTGATGGGTTAAGCTACTAGGTAGATGGCAGAAATGTCAAATAATTTAATCAATTCTTTAGAGGAGTTAACTAAAGCCTTCTTGAAGATATTTTCCCCCCTTCGAAGATGGTTAAACTAAGGAACCAAATCAAAAATTTTGAAAGAATTGGAGGTGAACCTCTACATCAGACATGGTTGTGGTTTTGGAGATTACTCTTCCAATGTCCAACACATGGTGTTCCGGACCATTTGTTGCTGAAATACTTCTATTGAAGCCTTGATTTAGTCAATAAAGGTGTGGCTAATCAACTTGCCCAAGGTGGATTAATGTGATAATCATATGAAGAGGCAATATTGTTTCTAGATGACCTGACCAAGGTTAACCGAGCATGGAATACTAGAGAAGACCAAGTGTCTACAACTGAGCATGAGCAAATAAAAAATTGAGAAGGAACGTGAGAAGATGAAAACATGGCCAAAATGATGACCCAACTCAATTTGTTATCTAAACATATCATGAGAGGTGGATTGAAATTAGTGAATGCGATTGGAACAACTAGTGGGCAGTACTCGGAGGATGACAAGTTTGAGGATTATACAATGAGGAAGTATAATATTTGGGAAACCAAATAGAGGGTTCTCACCCAAAATACCAACGACGAGGTAGGAACCAAGGTTGGAACGAGGAAAGAGATAGTGGTTGGAAAGATTGGAGAAGTGGAAATTGAAGAGACTAGGAGGCTGAAAAGTATAGGTATATTCTTCCCTATGATCGTCTACGACCAAAAGAACCAGCTGATCCGGAAGGAAATCAAACCAAGTAAATGCTCACAAGGATCTTCAACAAGGTTGAAGGGTCCGACAAGGTATTAAAAGAATTAAAATGATTTTTTCACCTTATCTCAAAAGGTGACCTCTCCTTCGGTGTCTATCAAACAACTAGAAACTTAATTGTGCCAAATCTCCCTCGCCCCCCACCCCATCTCAATCTAAAGTAAAAAGGAATATTTCCTAGTGATACCGTACTGAACCCCAAAAATGATTGTTGAGGAACTGAGAACTATGTCATCCCACAATGTTAAATAAGGTGCTTCTTAGGAGGCAACCCAAGTTTTTTACTTCTGTTTTATTGCTTCAATAATGTGTGTTATGAGTTCAGGTTGAAATAAAGTCAAAGTGTTACTAAGGAAATTTAGATTATTCTAAAACCATATCAGCGATCCACCAAAGGCATTATGCGGACTCAATCTTGTCCGCCTTTTGAGCTGGAAAAGGTGAAAAGTGTACCGTCAAGTTCGCCGATCTGAGCTCTTAAGAGAGATCCACCAAAGTACACTATGCAGACTCTATCAAGTTCGTCTAATCAACCTTCAGGTTTGGTATCCATTCAGGCCTCTTCGGCGAGCTTTAGCTCCTTCGACGATTCACCGAATGCTTTCATTGACGTTAGTCGCAAACCGTCGAACATGCCTAACATAAAAAGGCCAAGGGTCTTTTCATTTTCAAAAAGAAACCCTTTACTATCTTTGAACTCTTTTTGTTCCTTAAGCTTTCAATACCATATTTTAGTGTGAGAATGCCTCATGGGTGTGTTTTTGAGTACTTAGAGTGCATTTGGATTCGTTGCTTTGCAACCCAACAGTACATTCCCACTTATTTTGTACGTTGTATCTACTTGAGGTTGGTGTTCGATTCATATCTCATTGTGTGCTTAAAATTGTGTTCTTAGATATGGGATAAAGGCCATTTAAAGTATATTGTTGGTTGATTTCATTGGGTAGTGATAAAAATATTGTATTGAAGTGTGCCCGAAAGTTAAATATTTAAATTTGTGCCTAAATTGTTAAAATTGATTGTGTATGTTATAAATCAAAATTGATTCCTGATATGTATTGGGTCTTGGTTGAATTTGATGTGGGTAAAGTCTGACTTGCCCAATGTTGCTCAGATTGTATGATCTTGCACAATGATAGATGGAGTACCGATTTTTTTATGGGCAGATCATCAATTGGAGTAATAATTTTGTGATAATTGTGGGAAGACTAACTACCCGAGGATAGAAAATGCATGTGGGTAGATTGTAAAGTAAAGGAGAATTGGGTATTAATGCGTATTGTGGTTTGTTTCATGAAAATAGGCATTGGGCTGAGCATTGCCTGTTTGGTGGGCTTGTCTTAGCCCCCAAGGGCTCTAGGCAAATTTCCAAGTAAGACCTAGCTCACCTTTCTTGCTTGAATGTGTTGTAGGGGTATTGTTCCAGTCTGTGTACTTGTTTTAGTCTGTTGAGACCCACTCGGTGAATCGCCAAATGGGAGTGGACATCGTCCTTTATGCCCTATTCCTTTGATTTTGCATTGTCACTTTCGGCGAAATTGTCTTAGCCCGCCAAAACCAATTTCAAATCACCAAGTTGGAGTTGACACCACCCATTGTGCCTGAGTTCTTTGAAATTGTGTACTTTCAACTTCATCAAGCTCACCTGAGCCCACCTAACCTGTTAGGCAGACCTCCTTCCTAGTAGGAGAGCCTCAAAACATTTTTGAATTGTGTTCTCTTTTTTATTTTGATTTCAATTAACCCTCACCACATCTATGTTTGAATTATTGTGCTTTGAAGGTTATGGATAAAACTAAGGGAAAACAGGTGGTGACTTCTAATACTGAGTCAGACAGACTTCTCTCTCTCTTCCTCCTCCTCTTGCTCCTCCTCCTCCTCTAAAAAGGCATAAGAGGGTAGTTTTGGATGAGATTTCTCAACAATTAACAACTCCACGATTTTCAATACATGAAAATAAGAAACCAAGAAAAGGAGTTGTTAGGAAATGGACTGACATACGATCAAAGTTGGTGCAGCCTTTTTAGGATCAGGCACCCATTTCTAGATTTGTCCCAATCATAGCTCCAAGACTCCTAAATAGGCTCAAGGTTGCAGGAGAATGAACAATCTATGAAGAGAGAAGACTCTCCGCAGATGGGGTGGTCAGTATATACCCAGCCATCTGGGACATGATCAAATTTGATGGGTTTGAAAGGCTTACGAGACCTCAACCTCCCTATGTTCTAGCATGGGTACAGGAGTTCTATGAAGCCTACACAGAGGCACTACCAAAGAAGAGAAAGGGCACACTATGGAAGCCCTTAGAAAAATTCAAGATTTGTGGGAAGATGGTTCAATGCCATGCAGGAAAAATTAATGCACTATTGTGTACAAAGGGTACAAGTAATGCTTATCTTAGACTCAGATTGAAAAAAAGCTTTGATAACCTGAAGGGTTAGTTGGCCCTATCATTTCTGACATCTCCTCACCATGGATGGTTGAGGGAGAGAAGATTGAGCAAAAAGATCTGAATGTAGCCTCCAGATATCGGTTTGGGTTCATCAGAAGCAACATTATGCCATCCCAGAATGAACCCATCCTTCAGCATCCAAAACTCACACTAGTTGGGAGCATTATGGATAGGAAAAAGATTAACGTTGGTGGGCTTATTGTTGAGGAGATGCAGTTGAGTTCTAAGAAGGTGTAGATGTCTCTTCCATTCCCGAAATCGATCACACTATGTGAAGATGATGGAGTTCCCTTTTGGGGGAAGACAGATGTTAGGATCACCTCAGCCTCCTCATTTACACCCAGAGGATTGAGGCTAATTATCTGCGGGATGATGTGGCTTGGAAAAACCCGCCACCACTAGGCCTCCTCATATTACATCCAAATGATTGAGGTTGATTATCTGTGGGATGATGCGGCTTGGAAAAAGACGCCACCACTAGGCATTATGCTCGTGGTTGATCCTATCACACTTGTTGTTGATGTCACTCCATTCTCCTTTTTATAGAGAAATCAGATATACCACATATTTCCTCTATACCCTCTACTTTTACTGCTACTGTTGAATTTGGCCCCTCTCATATCTCCCGTCCCCCTTGACCCAGGCAATGATTTATTAAATTGGCAATATTTCCTAGTCTTTGGATGTGAGGCTGTGAGGGTTGAAACAAACTTGCCCAAGATGATTGATAGGGCTATAGGTTGTGTTAACTCCATTCAGGGTTAGATAGACTCTGTGTGAGGCCTTGATTGAGTCACATAGTGTGAGGTTGGATAATCTCAACATTAGGCCAGAGGCCCGAGAGAAGGCTGAAGGTAGTTCGATTGTGCTATTTTTGATAAGGGGTCAGATAGATAGTCTAAAGGCTGATGTAGACAAGCTGAGATCTGTGGATATATCAATGTTGTGGAGCAAGTTTCCCATACCAGATGCGCCTATATTTGTGCCCCCGGTCATGCCTAGTGGTGAGCTTTATTAGAGTGTGGTTGTTCAGCCAAGTGAGGGTGAGGTGGAGATTGTTGATACTGGTGATGCGAGAGAGGATGATAGGGCTGATAATGATTTGTCCAAGGAGACTAATGTGGAGGAGTTGAGGAGAGAAGAGCTTGAATACAAGGTTGCATTGACACTGACTGAGTTGCAGGACATTAGGGAGACGATGGTTCATGCAACATGGGAGACATCTCTTAAGGATACCTCCACAGTTGGCACTAGTGGAGTCCCTTCAGACTCCACCATTCCTCTTAGTGATATATCGGGCACTGATGCCTCGATTAAGCCTACATTGCTACCTCTAGTGATCATATTGTCGCACACTGATGCCCAAGATGATTCCACTCCTTCCGAGATTCCTAATGAGAGCACTCCACAAGCTTAGATTGTCAGGGGGACATTTTACCTCTCCTCACATACTCTTTTACTTATTTCACATTGAGGACACTGCTTTTACTAGTTTTGTTGGGTCAGGGCACTTGTTGAAATATTCCCTTTTTTATTGTATTTTGTTACTTTTAGTTTTTGGATGATTGTAGTATTTTTTTCTGTTTCTATTATAGTATTTTGATTGGTTTATCTCATTTTTTCTCTTTCCCTCAAACCCCATGATTTTGGAAATTGTGAAATGCTTGAGTTTTCATTGATAAAAATTTAAGGATCGATTGTCTTCAATATCAATGTCTTGAAGAGTACTCATAATGAGCATGGTGTCTTGCATTGGTGTTGGAAGGAAGAAATCAATGTGGTAACAATTTTGAGCGATCTTTTTGAATCTTATGTTGACTAGCTGTATTTTGATGTGAGCCTTGCAATAAACATCGCATGTAAGCTTTTGATCTTTTCAAGTTGTGCTAAATGATTGTGTTTGAAGTGCCATGTTTGGTGAGGTTTTACTTGGAAGCATGCTTGTGAATTCCTAGAATTTGTCTTTTTAGTTCAAATTGTCTAGCCTTGGTAAGTGTAAGGAATGATCTTAGAAAGAAATTCTGAGATGGAACCCAAATTTCCACATCTTCTTGTGACTACCTTGTGAGGGTGTGCATCCATTTTGGCACCATTTGAGCCTAAACCATTTGTTGACAATCATATTGAAACCTCTTGAACCAAATTGCCCCTAACTTCTCACCTGAAATCCTTTTTGAAGCATTGATTTGTTTGAATATCCAACTTAGGCCAAAAGCCTAAGTTGAGGGTGTGGAAAGAAGGAGGAATGAAAGCCGGCTGAAATAAAAAGAAATATGAGATGAAACACAACTTTGAAGTGTGTTATAAGAAAAAAGGAACTCCTTATAATAAAAATAAAAAGATTGTGATGAATAACATTTGAAAAATTGTAATGACAAAGAGAGCTTGGTGAAATGAAAAGGGGTTTCCAATAAAACGATTAACAAGTCAAAGTTTGAGTTCTCAAATGAAAAAAATAAAAAGAACTTGAGAAGAGGTGAAGATGATTACAACAATAATTTGAAAAAGTGAAGTTACTGAGCCAACTTTACCATACCTTAAGCCTCAGCCCCATTACAAGCCTAAAACATCTTGATAGCTTGTGTGTATTTCTTTTTTGGGAGAGTGAGAGTTGTATTGATTCACTACTTCTTTATTGACTTTCTTTGTGAGAGCATGGAATTGTTCTTGATGTGAGTGCACTTGAAAGCATTTATTGAATCATGGTCTAGCATTATAAAAGAAGGTATAGTGAACTTGAGCTTGGTTTGATACCAGCTAGTCATCATTTGAAGCTTTATGATCATGATTGAGTGCAGCATGTTATTGAGAGTAGTCCTGTAATGGCACTTGCATGTTAGCTCTCATTTAGAACTATTGTAGACACCCTTGTTGAACGAATTATGTTCTTGATTTACTTGAGGACAAACAAAAATTTTAAGTTGGGGGGTTGATGAGTGGTAGATTTACACTCATTTGAGACCTATTTAGTTCAACATTTAGTGTCCTCAATGCCTAATTATGTCCTTTTCCAATGATATTTTGGTGATTTGCAGCTATGAGGGCTAAGGGACAAGGCAAGGATTAATGTTTGTAAGAAGGGCCAAAAATATGAAAAGAAGTGTAAACTCCACATTGTTGATCACCTAACACGAAGGGTGGATCGCCCAAGTGGCATGACCTCGCCTAAATCAACATTGCTCAACACTTGAATCAATTGAGGTAGGTCGGCGAACTTAAAGAGGAATGGCGACACGCTGAATGCAAAAGTAAAACTTGTTGACCATCACCGAAGGTGACAGTACTTGGAGAAAAATTAAAGGTGAGCAAATGTGGTACTCTGCAATCCGCCGAATTTGAAATGAAGACTCAAACGTGCTCACCGACTGAGGTTCAAAAACCTGAAGCCTAAAGCAAGAGAAAGGCAAGTTAAAGAGCAATTGGTGATTTATTAAATATGCTCGGCAAGACCGACTAACGTCACCGAAAGGGTCACGCATTGAGTTTTGGGCCAAATTTTGGGAAATTATAAATAGTTTAAAGGAGAGAGAAAAAAGGGTTTCAAAATTGTGAGGCAGTTCTAAATCATTTAGAGAAAAACATTTTTAATTTGTGAAAAGCACTTTCAGTTTTGGGGTTTTTCAACTTTGCCTCTTGAAATTAACAAATTGAAGTTGAAATCAAAGTGGGTATTACTTGTAATTGTTTAATTTCATGTTACCCATGGCTTCTTTCATGCAAGGTATAATTTTCATACACTTTGTGATGGGTGGTTGAAACCTTAAAGTTTAGGGATGTAATTATGGGGTTAGGTGTTGATTTAACGTAGTTGGTATTGTGTATGCTCTATTTTGTTGTTGTTCATGCATTGATTTAGGCTACTTAGCATGGTTTTAACTTATGGGTTAAGGTTTTAAACTCAATTCCTACTTCTGATCTCCGATTGATGCTCGAAAGAGATTGATTGGAGTAGGTAATTAGTTTGATACTTGTAATTTAGGTTTGATGTCTCTAATTTGCTTGAATATAGAAATTATGGGTCAGATATATTTTCCCTCTTTCTGCATCGAAAGAGAGAATAGTGTAAGGTCTTGGGTTTTTTTATTTATGCACATAGATGAGACCGAAATAAGATTCTATGAATTGATGGTATGAGATGGAAAGAAGATTAGTGTCATTGAAGATGACCCAGCCTATCCACGAATGTGCATCACTATTAAGCAACACAATTACCCCTATGTGATATTGAATTCCAATCCCTGCTCCCCTAGATTACTTGTTATTTATTTAAGTTTATGAAATCTTAGTTTAATTGTGACTAATGACAACCAAACCATTTTCGTGAATTTGGTAGAATCATCCACCCAATTATTCTTATTGCTACAATGAATTGATTTACATTCCAAATTTCTTGGTAGAATTCCTTGCCTTGTATCATTCTCTGTAGGATTCAACCCCGACTCTTATTTGGGTATTTTTATTTACTACGACCAATTACTCTTTGGATTTGTTTTAGAGAGTAGTTTGAGCATTATTAGAAAGTGGCTTGGAACTCGGCATGAGTCACTTGCTCGGCCAATGGATCAACCAAAACATAAGGAACCTCGGGCTCCACATTCTCACCAATATTCTTCTCATATAAGCTCTTCGAAGGGCCATATTCAAATAGGCATCGGATAAGAGTTAGGAGAAGGGCTTTTATAGAGATGAACTCTATGACACGACTTTAGAGTAGTGAAATAAGTGAAGTTTCCTAAACGCTTTGTAGCCTCATATTCATAAATGTGGCATGCTTCACACTTATGATCAACTCTACACGACGTGCCTTGCCAGACATCCTACGACCTTTTCTAAAACCTTGAGCACTGAATACCAAGTTTGTGTCATGACCTAAGCCTACACCCTAGACGTGGCCGACACTCAAAAATCATTGTTGGACTCCAAGTGACTACCCCTCATCCTGGCTGACTACAAGCGAAAGACTAACACAAGAATACATAAGCATCAAATTGAAAGAAACATTTAAAAACAGTATACGAAATCTCAAAATTTTGCTGGATATACTGAGTATGAAACATAAGTTTATGAAGCCTATAATGTACACAATGATGAGTGTTGGGACAAGACCCGCGACTCCTCAAGAAAACTACTAGTAAAAACTAATAAAACTGGAACCAAGTCTCACTCATAAGCAGACGAGCAGATAAAGTGATCTTAACAGACTCTTGTTGGGGATTCTAATAACCTATATATGCATGATTAAAAGATGCAGATCGAATGACATCAGTACATTGAATGTACGAGTATGTAATATAGTTGAATAACAAATAACTGAAAGAAAGGACTGCAATAAATAACAGTGTACTCAAGCTGAATGTAAAGAAATAAAATAGTTAATTCATTTAAAGCTTTACAAAATACTTTCTGATATCTAAACTCAACATAATAAGTGATATATAAAAATACACTTTAACTCTATTGGGAGATTCTCTTACCGACAACCATTACTATAAGCTACGTGATGATACAGCGTCTCGCCCATGCTGATAGAATTGTCATATACCTTGTCGGGGTATAGAACACCTCAACTAAGTGGATCTACTAAGCTATGCTTAAAAAGCAATAAAGAATCATCTAAAAAGTATGACCCTTTACCCATGTTGGCATACATGGTTTATGAGGACTTTGAGTTGTCTGAACTCATCCCCATATCGATGCTCAATACTACTCGCAATAATATATACTCATGCTCATATGCTTTAAAACATAACTCTTCCTCTAGTTTGAGATAATTTCTCAAACTACCCTCTTAAAAGAGGTAACTGCTCTTGAAATATCCTTTGAACTCATAACTCATTTAGAAATCTCAGTTTCTCTTTTATCAATGTAAAAATTGATACCTCTAGGAATATATAGTTCCGTTATACTCTTACTCAATTCATACTTGAAAAATCTTTCTCAAAAACACATCAAAATCATATTTTAATATGATCATTGATGACTCGGAAAGTCATACTTCATAAACATTGGGGTATATCTACATACCATACTGCTCATACATTGATGGCGTACTTGATTTTCATACTAATCATGTTTTAGAAACTCTTTTTCTCAAAACTTAGTTTAAGAACTCAAGTGTTGGCTTTAAAAAGCTTTTCAAAATTTATAACTCAAATCATAGGGTTCATGTGGAATTATGGATATGAACGACCCAACTCATGTATCTTAATAGCAATAAGGAAACTCAGTACTCAGAACTCAAGAACCTGAAACTCATAACTCAACGATATTTCTTCTCTCAAAAATACTCAATCCATAGGGTTCATACAGAATATAGACGTGACGAATCAACTCAAGAATTTTAATGAATAAAATATAGAAATTCAATAATTAGGAATAAAATTTCAAAAAGAAACAAGGCTTCAATAACTAGATTGCTCTTTTACTAATATGAAATTAGATGTAGGGCGTGAGGAAGAACTATTTCAACACTATGATAGTCTTATATACCTGGAAGAACAAGGCTCTTGAAGAATCTTGAAGAAGAACTTGATAGAAGCCTTGAAACTATAGCTTGAAGGAGAAAAATCAAGAAAACCTTTCTTGAGATTTCTTGAATTAGTTTCTTGAAACTCTATGGCCAAGAATTATGATTTTCATTAGTGATTCATAATTGGATAGAGAAATTTGAGTTGGAAAGAATGAAATTCTTGGAGAAAGACTTACCTTGAAGAAGAATCTTGAAAAAGATTGAAAGAATCTGTAATGGCTTCTACTTTGATTTTCCCTTAGGGTTTTGCCTTAGGGTTTGAAAGAGATGATAATAACGGATTAAGAGATGAAAATCTGATTGTTTTGGGTCTCTAATTAGTCAATAAATTCGTTTAGGATTTTCTTAGAGGTAAAAAGACAAAAACAACCTTTTTAATGTTTTCCCATCGGCAAATTCGTCACAACAGTGTATCAGGTTACTAAAATGGTCATAAATTGTTACTCAAAACTTGGATTGTTGTGAAATTAGTGGAGTTGGAAAGAAGATTCAAATATCTTTAATTTGATAGCTTATGGTCCATGTAACTCTTTATATTCTAAAAGATATGGTCGTTTAAAGTTGACCCACGTAAACTCTTACATCAAAACATTATCGGTAAGGAAACTTTCAACTCAACGTTGTGTTAGGAGTTTTTAGTGATCTAATTGATATCAAAAATCATTCTCATACTAAAGAATTTACTTTTACAAATATTGACAATTTAAGAATCACCTGATATGACCCTATAAGTAAATGAAGAATTGTTCGAGTCTTAACTTACAAATTTTTGGGGTGTTACAGTTTGTCATGACCCAAAGTGCACCCTGACATTACATGATGTATAGGATCCCTAGAGGCCCTACACAAGCCACTTGACATACATACAACACAAAATAATAGTCGAACATAGAATTTTAGTAGAAAGTCTCATATCATAGAAGAGTTTGATACAAAAGCGAAATTCTAATCATAGTCTTGCCAAGCCAATCTAATACATCAAAAGACTGTTGGGACGTAAACAATACACCATATACAATCATCCGGAAAACTAATGATATAAATCATAGTATAGGTGACACAGTCCTCGAAACATGAGGACTCACCAAGTCTTCAATGACGATCAAGTAACTAGCCACGAGTAAAAGTAAGAGAAGTGCTCGATCCTATATTATTAAACAATGTAGGCACAAGTATTCATTAGTATATGAAATGTACTAAGTATAAGGATATGCATAAAAACATGAAACATGAGCATATGAGAACGTTAGAAAATGATATGCATAACCAAGCTAAATCATATTAAAAACCTTTAAAGTGTCATAAGTTATAAACATGGTCGATGCATCTTAAAAACATAATGAAAGCTTCATGAAACCTTTGAAGTAACTTGATTTATTTTTGGGATGTTTACCATTAACTGGCATAGGCAATGTGATCTATAACGTGAAATTTGGTGTCTTGCTCCCACACCGAAAAGGGATCTCCTACTTGCCAAGGTAAGGACCATAAACTTCTAACTTAGGTGGATCCATTAGATATGTCGTTCTAAGACAAATCCGACGGGGGCATGTAGTTAGGGACAAAGAGATTGATTCTAGAGACCCGACTTGTACTAACGGGAAGGCCTCCATCTCAATGTCCTCTAGGTGCTAAGTTAAATCCCAAAGGAATTATTCATAATCATATTATCATACTTGGAAAGGTACCATTTAAACTACCAATCCAATCTTAAGTCATCATAGAGTAGCTCCTTTAAACCATGATTCATGCATATGTGAGAAATCCTTTCACGAATCATGATTTGGTAAGTATGTGAGAAAATCTTTCACAATTAAATGATGCTTATCTTAAAAGAAACCTTAGATCATGACCATCTTTCTCAAAAAAAGATATAGAACTTTCATAATTCATATTCATAACTTTATGGACTTTCTTCTTTAATTCATACTCAAAATTATGAATAATACGTGAAGTCTTATAGAAATCAAGTGGAATTCATGTAGTTTAATAAAAACATGCATAGGAATATTGAAGTTGAACAAGTACATCAACATGAAGTAATACACATGGAGATCACATGAAACCCTAAGCCATTTAGGTGAAATTGAATTGAAAACTTGGAAATATTTTAGGACTAAATGGATGAATGAAATCCATTGGTGAACTTCCATAAACCTTGATAAACAAAACCCAAAATCAATGGAGAAAAAGGAGACTTAAAGCTTGAAACCCTACGTGTTCTTCCTTGAGCTTGAGAAAATTTGGAGAGGATGAATGTGGATGGGATTTGTGGATTTGAGAGAATGAGAGCGTTTGAGTAAATTTAGGAGTTGAAAGGTAGTTATAGGTCTTCAATTTAGGGTCAAAATGTAACGACCCGTAAAATAAATAGGTGAAACTAGAGCCCAACTATTGTGTCTTTGAGTTGATGTGAGGTTTGAGGTGGTAAAATGTTGTCCCAAGCTTAGGTTGAGGTGCTTACGGGTTAAACATCAAGGTACGACTCCCCAAGGACCACCCTAGGGGTCCTTGAGGAGGACCTTTAGCCTAACCCCCAAGACCCTAAAGAACATGAAAGTTGCAAAAAACTTGGTGACTTACGGAAAGGGACCACGCCCCGTAGGTCCATCCACGCCTCGTGGATGGCCTTCGTAGGTCATGGCCCCAAAAACCAAGCCACAGCCATGAGCCACGCTTGACCAGGACGGGGCATGACCCAGACCACGATCCGTGGTTTGGAGTCGTGAGTCCCCACCTGTTTGTTGTCTTAGTTCGGCCAAGGCAAGGGTGGTTTGGTAAATTCCTCCCTTAGTTAGTTTAGTTCATGGACGGTTATTTTAGGTTAATTATGGTATTTTAAGAGTATTAAAACTATTAAACTCTATTTTTCAACTCATTATTCAAAATCACAAAATATAACCCACCTCTCTTCTCAAAAGTTCTCTCTCTAGAAACCTCCATTAGAGGTGAAGGATTCAAGCTTCCAAGGTCAAGACTTCAAGTTTTTCAAGGGATTTTCATGGATTTCTTCCAATAAAGGTATGGTAGTCTTCATCCTTGACTTAGTTTCTTTCAAGGAGCCAATGTCAAAGGTGATTCAAATCTCAAAGTTTACCCAAAAACCCTAGTTTTCAATCTATGCATGGGTTCGATTCTAAACGTTTTCCAAAGGCTTTATTGCATTGAATTATGGATGAATTGTGGATTTAAATATGAATTAAGATGATTTCTTCCAATAACCCATGTTTTCCCCCAAATTCTTAAGTTGTGAATTGTGATTGGGAATTGATTGATTATGCAAGTATGTTGAATTGTTGATGTTTATATTGAATTAGGATTGAATCATGTCAATTTTCTTATCTATTGTAGTATCTTAGATTTATGGGTTGATGTTGGTTCATGACCCTTGAAGGGCAAGTTATGATCAAATTACATGTTGAAGTAGAATTGTGCTTGATTTATTGATCCACTTGAAAGGTGGAGGTGTTTACTTACTATGTATATTGTGGTATTGAATTGATGGATAACTTCCTTGTACCTCTATATATGAATGATGTAGGTATGGTCATGATGTAAAGTATATGTGTGTGATCTTAATGAAAGTAATGTGATCATGTTTAGAATGTATTGTGCTATTATTGAAAGGTGATTCTCAATTATGCACTCATGAATGGTGATGATATAATGTGAAGGGTTTCTATAATGTAATGTTGTATCTTGAATGGGTAGGCTTAGGCATCCTCTTCTTGTGAAATGAATGTCTCTTGACTTAATGAACATGAATCGGTAGACCTAATGGTGGTAGCCCTTTCATGAAGAGTCTATGAATGAATGTAACGAAATGAATCGGTAGACCTAATGTTGGTTGCCCTTTCCTATATGAATGATGAAGTATTCTAGGCTATGAAATAAACCGGTAGACCTAATATTGGTGGCCCTTCATAATGAGTCTAGAAACTAATATGGTGATAAGGCTTGAAGTGGTAGACCTAACGTTGGTGGTCCTTTCTTGTGTGAAATGATGAACCTTGAAGCGCTATACCTAATGTTGGTGGCCCTTTCTTGGAAAGTCAATGAGCTATCCTTAATGTACCTTGAATCGGTAGACCTAATGTTGGTGGCCCTTTCTTGGAAAGTCAATGAGCTATCCTTAATGTACCTTGAATCGGTAAACCTAATGTTGGTGGCCCTTTCATGTGTAATGTACCTTGGGTCGGTAGGCCTAATGTTGGTGGCCCTCTTAAGTACAATAATGTAATGTGAATGAACTACTCTATGGGAATAGAGGCTAAGCACCGAGTGGATATGGTAAGATAGTGACTCTCCCAATGTTAGGTTAGAGTCTAATGAACATCTTTCTTATCCCATATATATGTGCCTACATAGGATGTTTACTAGTTCTACCCTAGGCAAGTAGAACACCTTCCTTCGGTGTAGGGTTATATGACACTGGATTTCATGATTTAGCTATCATGTTCTATGTCGGTTAATGCCTATTCCCATCATGTGAGATGTGCACTATGGTTTCTTGAGAAGTTCTATGAAGTGTGGGTGGTAGTATGAGATGTCATCCATGCATTGCACGAGTAGGCTTCGAGAGGGCTATAGTGAGTTCTCTAATGTCTTCATGACTAATGAATGAAAGCCCTCTAAATGAAGCTAATGAAGAATGTTGACTTAAGTGTCTAATGTAATGATTCATGCTTTACTTGGATTGTATTATGAGTTACTTCCTTGTCATGTCTTATGAAATGCTTATGTCTCTTATGTATGAGTATTGTGTGAAAGTGAAAAGGATGAATGGTAAGTTCACTTTTGGTGAGCTTAAGGTGGTACTTTAGTGTGGATGGTAGTATGGGACGCTGTCCATACATTGCACAAGGTATAGCTTGAGGGTTACTTGAGGTAAAGGTTTAATGTGAACGTACTGGATTATATGTTGACTATGTCTCCAATGTGAAGAAATGACATGTATGATGATTATGTTTGTATATTATGCCTCTTATACTTACGTTCATGAAGTTTTCTCAAATTGGTATAAAAGAATGACTTTCAAATAAAATG
Organism: Solanum pinnatisectum; assembly: GCA_035578085.1. Lineage (NCBI taxonomy): Eukaryota > Viridiplantae > Streptophyta > Magnoliopsida > Solanales > Solanaceae > Solanum > Solanum pinnatisectum. Next base: position 31,160,973 of record CM069076.1, read on the forward strand.
TCTGTTTTAAGCATGTTTTTGCATGACTATCATACTTAGTACTTAATTGTGCAAACCCATATTCTTTTATGTTTACTACAAGTGTAGGTTCCGGCAAGTGAGTAGCTTTCTCTCTAGTTGAAACTTGGGTTTGTGATTCTCCAAGACTAAGTGGTATGTCCTCATAGATCGAGGACAAGTGTTTAGATGTTTCATTTTCTTTTCATGTAATAGACTATTGTTAGACTTTTCGATTGTAAAGGGTCGTGACCCTACTTCTGTTTCGGATATTGTGTTTAGATGGCCATGTGAGACAATAGACTTCCACTATTTTAAATAAAGTTTTGATTGTATGGATTTAAATAAGTTTTAATTCCGTACCATTTTCCTTATATCGAATGTTATGAATGCTAAGAGGCTTGTGCGAGACCCCTTCAGGGTCAAGTACACCGTGTCACGTCTAGGGGGTAGTCTCGGGTCGTGACACAAAATGACATTGTATAGGTATAATATGTATAGGAAAAGACTCAATTACCCTTAAGAAGTAACTACTAGAGTGACCTATGGGTTAGACCTACAGTCCGTAGAATTTTCTACGGCCCGTACTAGTCAACTATAGAATCAACTTCAAAAACCCAAAATTTTCTCAACTTCCCACGAGACCTTTCTAGGGTCTATCATTCCATCTACTATCCGTAGACCTGTTCCTTAAAACCCCAGTTCCAGTCTAAAATCTCAGTAAGTCTGGATCCTTTCTACGGTGTACGGCCCGTGAAACCAAATACAACCCATCAAACCAGTCTTTACACCTAAGGTCTTAAATCACATCTCTGAATCAACTTTACGAGTCACTCCTACGACCCGTCAAACTTCCTACGGCTCAACCTGTCAAGTTGTAGGTTCAGTTACTAGGACTTGAAATTTCAAAAATACAACTCATAGTCTACGACTTTCTTTCTACGGTCCATAGAACCTTCTACAGTCCGTAGATAGTACTCGTAGTCACTGTACCAGTACAAGAATTGAACTTTTCAATTTCCGAAATGTAACACATATTAAGTGGAACCACTGATAAAGGCAAACTAAAAACTCAACATAGATGGTGACCAAGGCTAGGTGGCCTAGGCAGTCTTTTCAAAAACCACATAGGGCTTTAGGTATAGGGGTTCATTGTGCACACTGCTCTCACCAATCCCATAAGAGCAAAGCTCTAAGCATTGTGAAGAGGCCTTCTCATTGAAGTAGAACATAAGTTAACTCCCTTTGCGATCAATATTAAATCGACTGATATTATACGTATAATCGCACATGACCACTTGCTTTATAATAATATGATTGTTGAGTGTAGATACTTAAAGATCCAAGGGTGACCTCATGTGTTCAAATATGAGAATAGAGTGGCTGGTGCAATGGCCAATGAAGGGATTACAAATGGGGGAGAGTTGAACATAACAAATGTTTATATATATATATATATATATAAAAGAACCCTTTTTGACCAAAAAAAATAATATGAAGTATAGAATCCCCAACAATTTGGGCACTAATTACATCTCATATGAAAGCTTCCAAATTACAATAGTCTCGGATTTTTCAAAACTCTCGGATATATTATTTCTTCGTTTGATACATAGCAAACGATACATAAGTTATGTATCAGATATGCAAGTTATGTATAAGATACATAACTATAAATCAGATTCATACTGATTTAGGTTTGAAGTAATTGTGATATATATCAACAATAACATTTGTACTAGATACATTGTATACAAATAAAGTTGTAATGTATTGATAGAGGTGAAGTGATGTATCCAAATGTCAAGAGAGAGAAAGAAAAAGGGAATTTTTGTAATTAATTCAAATAATAGGAATTTAAGTCGTGTAATTACATAATTTTTCAAAAAAATAAAAACCTTACATACTCCCTTACCTAAGAAGCCCAAGTGTTGAGAAGCCCAGCTAAGAAAATTAAGTGGGACCTCTGTTTTTGTTTGTCTTCCTTTATCTTATCTACTGGGCAAAGAAGGCATGGTGTGTAACTCAACGAAGTATTCATCTAGTGAGAGCGAAAAATGGCTTGTCTAACACAGCAATTCGTTGGGTTGAAGTGCCCACCAATTTCGACAACAAGGCTTGTGAATCCCAGTAATTATCATCATCAGAGTAAGCAGAAGCCAAGAATTGTAGTACAAGCTGCAGCAGTGGTTGCAAATGCACAAACAAGAGAAAGACTAAAACTTAAAGAGATGTTTGAGGATGCCTATGAGAGATGCCGCACTACACCTATGGAAGGTGTTGCCTTTACTGTTGATGATTTTCATTCTGCCCTTGAAAAATATGATTTTGACTCCGAAGTTGGTACTAAGGTTAGCTCTCAATTCTGCTTCTTTTTCGCTCAACTACAGTTGCTGTTAATTGAGTGCTGTTTTTTTTAACTCATATTGTATACAATTGAAATCTGTGATTGACTGTTACTGTTTATCATTGGATTTTTGAGCTTAAAGTTACTATTCTAATTATCTGTTTAGGTCAAAGGAACGGTTTTTTCTGTAGATGCAAATGGAGCTCTAGTTGACATCACTGCAAAATCATCTGCATACTTGCCTTTACGAGAAGCTTCACTTCACACCATCAGACATGTAGAGGAAGCCGGAATATTTCCTGGCTTGCGTGAGGAGTTTGTGGTAGTTGGAGAAAATGAAGCTGATGATAGTTTGGTTTTGAGTTTGCGATCAATTCAGTATGACCTTGCATGGGAGAGATGCAGGCAGCTTCAAGCTGAAGATGTTGTCATCAAAGGCAAGGTATGTGTTTCATGGTACACCTCTTCATGTCATGATTTTCGATCTTATTTATTTATTAGCCATATCCTTTTTGCTGAATAGCACATTCATTCATTTCTATTTCTGTGGATGGTTTCGCAGGTGGTTGGTGCAAATAAAGGTGGAGTGGTCGCTCTGGTGGAGGGCCTTCGTGGTTTTGTTCCATTCTCCCAGATATCAACGGTTAGTTGTATATTCATCACATAAAAGTATAACCTATTCTTTTACATCTTTTGTCATCCAGATTGTAAAAGAGAAATGGGAGGAAAGAAAACTACATGTTTCGCAGATTGAAACTCAATTCAGAGTGGCTCATTTTATAAGAATTGTTATCCTAATCCTAATAAGGTAGTGTTTTACAAGATCCTATTAAAAAGAATTAATCTCATAAGTAATAAACAAACCTCTGGAATATTCTACACGATTTCTCTATCCCTTTACAACAGTTAAAGTACAAATGTTTTTTGTTTTTGGATTTTTGGTAAAAGTGAGACAGCTTTCATGTGGCGGAAAGAGATTTCTTTTCTTAAATGATATGGGATCTGCCCTGAAGAATGTTGGCTCAATGAATTGAAGTTAAAGAAATGTAAACTGGGTCTAACAAACAATTAATTGTTCTAACAAATATATAATAATAAAAAGATTAGCTATAACAAGTATCTGAATTCTAAATTAAGAGATCAACTGAAGTGGCATTATGAGGCCTAGGAGAAACATGTTAAGCATAAGGAAGGTGGCAAAAAGAGGATATTGTATCTATGCCTTAGTGCCTATAAATTATAATAAATGATTCCTACAAGGAGAACCATGAAAATTCTAAATGGTTTGCAATAGTACTAATCTGAGAGATATCTTGGTGATTTGTAAGTCAAAAGGCCTTTTAAGTGCAAACCCCAGCAAAACTCTAGTATTTAAGTAGAGAAGGGTAGAGGAGCAAATCCATCATCCAATGAGTTTCGAACCTTGCGCCACCAACCCTTGAGGATGTCGCGATTATTTTTCAAAATAAGACACAATAGAGTATAGTTGTATACACGATAGGTTCTATTTTGCTATCCATTATCAACTCAGCTTTTTCACCTATGAATTTACATCTTGATTCAAAATCAAACTATGTTTATACAATTTGGTGGGTTGAAGCTTTGCCTTTCTGTGTTTCCAACAAATAATTACTATGATTATTTGAAACTCATCTCAAGATCTCTCTTTCAGTCTACCATATCCCAAAAACAATTTTTTGATGTTTCAGAAATCAACTGCGGAGGAGCTTTTGGAAAAGGAGCTTCCTCTGAAGTTTGTTGAGGTTGATGAAGAGCAATCCAGACTTGTTCTCAGCAATCGTAAGGCCATGGCTGATAGTCAGGCACAATTGGGCATAGGCTCAGTTGTTCTTGGAACTGTTCAGAGCTTGAAACCCTATGGTGCCTTCATTGACATTGGTGGGATCAATGGCCTTCTTCATGTGAGCCAGATTAGTCATGATCGTGTCTCAGATATTGCAACAGTCCTCCAGCCTGGTGACACACTCAAGGTGTGTATAGAAATTTCTTAAGCTATGAAATATCTTTCCACTTTTGACAAAAATCTGCAATTATCTGCTCAATCTTGTTGTAGGTCATGATATTGAGCCATGACCGTGAGAGAGGTCGAGTGAGCCTTTCTACAAAGAAGCTAGAGCCTACACCTGGTGACATGATTCGCAATCCAAAGCTCGTCTTTGAGAAGGTAAGTATTTCCAAGTGTTATTTGTTAGTCTGTATTTATAAGTACATCACGAATTCATAGTTGTACATTATGCCAATGTTTGCTTGAGTTCAGTTCTCATGATGCCAAAATAGTGTCTTTTATCTACTATGGTTATGCTGTGCATCTGGATATTCTTCAGTATTTCTTTGCCTCTTGTCTCTTTTTCTGTTTCACTTAATCTTTCTTAGTGGAAATAATTTATTCTTTCGAAATACCAGTAGTTAAATCATCTCATTCCACTCTATCAAAATGATTCAGTTTGCATTTTCGTCAAATTCCAGACATGCTCTGAAAATGCTTTAAGAAGTATACGGCTTTCCTTTTTGTCAAAAATACAGGGTTAATTTAATATGTACTGTGGCTTCTTGCTCCATCCATTTTCTTCTTCTTCTTCTTCTTCTTTGTCAAAAGTACAGGATTATTTGGGATGGCCTTTCCAATTAAAAGTTTGTTTCAATATTCGATAAAGTAAATTTAATATTTTAATTGTGAATTAAAACTTGCAATTTGGCTTTTATAGGCTGAAGAGATGGCTCAGACATTCAGGCAGAGAATTGCCCAAGCTGAAGCCATGGCCCGTGCAGATATGCTGAGGTTCCAGCCTGAGGTATTTTAATTACTAATGTGATAACTGCTTCATATTTAGGCATTAGGCATAACAAAAATTGAAAATATTATGATTTGAAAGCTTTCTCCCTTTAATCTTACATGAAGCATGTCAATATTTTGTATATCATGGAGAGGTCACAACAGGACACCTTTAGGGCAAGACCAGGCAATTCGACTATCATCACCACTTTAAGTGGGGTAAAATGGGCGGGAATAGAACAGGACACAGTTTGGCTACACCAAATCTATATTGTGGTTACCACATCCTCTTCTTCGAACGTGTCTTCTTTTTCCTGGTTATTACTTGCTTAGTGAAATCCAATACAAGAGATTTTGTAACATACAAAGTATTTAAATTCCAATAGCAAAGGACATAAGTAACTTAACATCAACTGTTGAAGCTATGTTGTAATAGAACTGTGTCAATTAAGTTCTTTCTATGTTTATGTGAATATATATAAGCTGTGAAAGTAGAAAGAACAGGATATGGGGAAGAAGAAGGTGTCTTGTTCTCATTGGCTAGAGGATATAGAGATTAGTTGAAAACATGCTTTAAAAATATGGAGAAGGGAGAGAAGAGGATGAAGACAAAGATTGGTTGGTGAATGTTTGACCCTTCGGGGTGGCCCAGTGGTTTGGGCTTGGGACTTCCATGTTGGAGGTCTCAAGTTCAAAATCCCTTGCCAGCAAAAGAAAGGGGTGTGCCTTATGGGTCGAGCTCTTCGCACCGGGCTTGCCTAGTGCGTGTTACCTCTCTTGTGTGGTTTGCAAGCTATTGCATAGGAGTGAGAGTTTTACCCTGTGCGCACCCAAAAGATAGAGGTTGCGGATTTCCCTTGTCAAAAAAAAAAAAAAAAACAAAGAGAGAAGGAAAGAGAAAAGAAGCAGCAAAGTTGAGGATCGTACTAGCCCCGAGAGTGAAAGAAGATGTGAAGACAATTACTGGAAGGCAGAAGTTAAAGAAGCTACTGAATTCTCTCTTCCTTTCTTTCCACATCAGGAAATGAGAATTGGGTGAGAAGAGTGAAGGAAGTGGGGATAGGAGAACAAAGAAACGAAGGAACACAAATATTTAAGTTCACCTTCTTAGGTTCTAGCATTTTGGCTTAATCGTCTCCCTTTGTTCAGCTAACCAAATGTGGTTTAATATAGAGATTGCTGATTGGTGTTACTTTCTCCTTACAAATTTCGGTAGTATCACCTCTATCCTTGAAACATAATACTAGTGATATGAAGTCAAATGTTATAGAACATTTCTAAACACAAAAGTATCATATAAATTAACTTGTATTCTATTGTGCTTCAAGTGAGAGTTAAAGTTATCGTTATTTTCTGTGCGTTGAAATACTTGCATGTGATTGAGAGTACCGACTTCTGTAACCCCTTTCTTTTGTAACGTCTCAGAGTGGATTGACCCTCAACTCTGACGGGATTTTAGGTCCTCTGACCTCTGAACTACCCGAGGATGGACTGGACTTGAGTGAGATTCCGCCGGCTGATGATTTATGAATTCTAAATCAAATCCTTTCTTTTTGACCCATTTGTTGCACAAGTTGTATAAATAAACATTGTTTGTAGGTTTAGGAACTATGAATTGCACCCGCAATCATTCTATTGTATTTTACCATATGATCCTCAACTACTTGACTTGGAGTTTTCTGCTAAGAGTGAAGCAGCGCTAACATCAGTAACTGTCAAAGCATGCTTTGGTTCTTTGTTACGATGTTTCCGATATCATGAATCGTCTTGATACTCTTTAACTAAATAGAGTAAAATGTATAGTTTTGGCCAAAAACATTCTTAAACTATACTCTAGTTTAAACTACATTCTTAAATTATCTTTCTTAACAAAAAGTATCCCTCCCTCAAGTATTTAAAACTTAACTTCCATCCTATTATTAAAATTTGTCAAAAAAATTAATTATACTCTCAACAAGACTCCTTAAATCAGCTTTGACTAGTGTTGATAAAATGAGTTCATATTTTTATAACCCGTTCAATCCGTTCATATTTTAATGGGTTAGGTGAGTGATTTTTCACATGAGTAAAATATGGGTTTAAGCCCATATTCAATCCATAAAAATATGGGTAACCTATGGATCAGACAAATGGGTTAAGCTTTCACCTTTTATTCACTCAAAATTCATGATATCACGAAAAATGTAGTAACTTTTTCTTTCTTTTTATGTTGTTCAATAAAACTAATTATTCCTCTCTCTCTCTCTCTCTCTCTCTATATATATATATATATATATACATATATATATATATATACATATATATATATATATATACATATATATATATATATATACATATATATATATATATATATATATATATATATATATATATATAATTCTATTTTTTTTATTTATTTAATTTTATATTGGATAACAAATAATAGTGTAAAATAAGCAAATCATGTATTAGTATTGATATTGCTTAAAGTGCATTAAACATGTTTTACTCCTAAAATGCAAATATTCAAAATATTCATTTACTTTGAAATAAAATAATATTTATCCGTCGTTATTACATAAATTTATATTATATTGAAAAGTTATAGGATTTTTTTTTACTTTTATTATACAATAAAACTAAATAAATTATTTTCAACATTTTTCATCCAAAAAAAAAAAAAGTGAAAATATTTTATCCATATTGAATTCTTAAGTAGAGTACTATTTACTCATGAAAATATGGGTAAATATGGGTAACCTGGTATTTTACCCAATCGATTTGTTACCCAATCCATTTTTACCCATATGAAATATGGGCGGGTTGAATTATTACTCATTTTATATTGACTAATTTTTAACCCGTCTATTTGCCACCACAACCCAAGACTAACAAATTCCTTTAGCATGAGATACAACTGATATTACTATGAATTTTTTTGGCAATAATGTGCAGATCTTTTTTATTAGCAATTTTGTTTTCATTTATTCTTCATTTGATTTAATATCAAAGAATTACTAGTTGAAATTTTTTTTCTCATTGAATCTCCAAGAAGTGGTGTCAACTTGAGACTTTTACTTTTAATAGTGGAGAACAAAAAATGAAGTGTCGGATATGAAAATCAAAATCTTAAACACCTCAACTATTATATTGCCTCAAAAATTTATTGATCTAATTACATTTTAACTATGAATTTAGTGAAGATAGTGGTGAAATTACGCTCCAACTTCTTTAGTTAGTAAAGGAGAAAAAATTAGATCATGACTCTTGCAGTTTCACACCGTTGTAACTTTATTTCTTTTTAGCAAGCAAAGATCTCAGAAAATTTAATTTTTTTTTTTTTAGGGGGGGGGGGGAGTTTTTCCAATAATAATGAAATTATGAAGAAAAACTTTTGCTGGTAGTAGTGTGAACTGCATATGTTTTTTTTGAGATAAGGGTAACTTTGTATTAACAAAAAACTCATCATCCAAGAAATGATGAGGAAGAATCTTACACCCACCAAAAGTATGGGAAATCCTCGAAAAGAACTGCAAAAGTAGAAGAACTTTACAAGTTACCTATGAAGTCAACTAATGCTACTATATCCCCCAATTCTTGTTTACACCAAAAATACAATAAACTAAGACTCTGACTCTTTATCTTCTGAATGTTGCTACTCTTGCCTTCAAAACATCTGGTATTCTGTTCCTTCCATAGTGTCCACCAGATATATGCTGGAATGGTCATCCATCAGTTTTCCTTTGACCCTCTACTACCAATACCTTTCCAACGGTTAAGCAGCTCCATAGTGGACTTTGTCATCACCCAACTGACCCCAAGAATACTAAGAACATGTCCCACAGCTTTGTGGTTGTTTTACAGTGAAGGAACAGATGGAAGTTGCTCTCTGCGTCTTGATAACACATAAAACATCTTGAAAAAATTTGCATTCCTTTTCCTTGTAGGACTTCATGAGTTAGACATGCTCTCCTAATTGTCAACCATACGAAACAAGAGACTTTCAGGGGGCTTGTGACCTTCCAGATTTGCTTCCAAGGCCAGAAGCCTGTTGTGGATTGATTGTTATTCTTCTTCCAGTAGTAAGATTTAACTGTAAAAACCCTTTTGTTGTGAAGCAACCAAATAGGTTTATCAGTTCCATTAAGTATCCTAGGAAACGTACTCAACAATTGAAGGAATCTTGCAATCTCTGAAACTTCCCAGTCATTCATAGCTCACCTGAAAACCAAATTCCATCCTTGGGGACTCCAAACTTGTGACACTGAAGCATCTTTTGTGAACTTAAGACATATAATTGAGGAAATAGAGTTCTCAAATTGTTTTTACCTATCCAAAGTTCATTCCAAAAATCTATTCTTACTCCATCACCCTCTTTAAAGGAGATGTTAACATAGAATTGTGGCCACAACCTTCTGATGGACTTCCAAACACAACAACCAAAAGTTCCCAAAACCTCTTCAATAGACCATTTGTTTGGTAAACCATATTTCTCAGCTATAAATCTTCTTCATAGAGCTCTGTCATCTGTGCAGAATCTCCAGAGCCACTTCTGCATTAAGGACTCATTCTGGATATTAAGGTTTTTGATCCCAAACCCCCCCTGATTCTTGCTGAGTGTTAGGGTATCCCATTTAACCAGATTGTACTCTTTTTTTTTTTCCTTATTGCCTTGCCACAAGAAGGATCTCTTTAACCTGTTAATCCTCTTCTCTATACTCTTGGGAATTGGGAACAAGTTCATTATATAAATAGGGAGGGCATCCATTACAGATTTGATGAGTGTCAACCTACCTCCAAAAGATAGATATTGGCTCTTCCACCTTGATAATTTTTTGCCACTTCTCTCCAAGACTTCATTCCATAGCTCGGTCTCTTTGTTTTTGGCTCCCAAAGGTAAACCAAGATATTTGGTTGGAAGGGGAGCCACCTGGCATCCAAGAGTATTTGCTAGCAGTTGCAAGTTGTCCACTTGATTGACTGGATGGATAAAGCTTTTATGCCAATTAACATGCAATCCAGAAATGCCTTCAAAAATAGTTAGGATAGCTCTAAGGTGTCTGATCTGGGATATATCTACATCACAAAAAACTAGTGAGTCATCAGCATATAATAGGTGGGTGACTTCCATAACAGCACTACCCCTGTTAGGTGAAGCACAGAAACCCTTAATCCATCCATTGCTCTTTGCCATTCTAATCATGTGATTTAAACGCTCATTGTGTCTTGTTCTCATTGGCTAGAGGATCTCCCTGTCTCAAGCCCCTTTGTGATCGAAAAAATCCTTCATTACTACCACTTATGATGAGGGAGAACTTCACAATGGATATATAATAACTTATCCAATTTATCCATTTGGTACCAAAACCCATATCTTTAAGGACTTTGAGATGGAAAGACCAATTAACATGGTCGTAAGCCTTCTCAATGTCCAACTTGCACAAAATTCCCAGGGTCTTCTCTCTCACCCTAGAATCCACCAACTCATTGGCTAGTAGAGTTGCGTCCATAATTTGTCTATCCTTCATAAAAGCCATTTAATGTTAATCCACTAGCTTTCCCATGACAATTTTTAACCTTTCAGTGATAAGCTTGGAGATGATCTTGTAGATTCCTCCTATTAGACTAATTGGCCTAAAATCTCTGAGCTCTTCTGCTCCTGCCTTCTTTGGTACAAGTGCTATGAAAGTGGCATTTAATGGCTTCTCAAAAACTTCCTTTTGATGAAAGTTCTAAATGGTATGCATCAAGTCCTCCTTTACAATGCCTCAACACTCTTTAAAGAATTTCATAGTGAAGCCATCAGGTCTGGGTGCTTTATCGCCATTACATTGCTTTACAACTTGGAGCGCTTCTAGTTCTGAGAAAGGTCTTTGCATCCAAGCTTGTTCCTCTTGAGTGATCTTGGGATAGTCTATCATTTCTGAGGATGGTCTCCAGGGTTCTGATTCTGTGTAAAGTTTGTTATAGAATTCAATCATAGTCATTTTGACCTCTCCAGGTTCTTTAATTTCCACCCCATGAGACACAAGCCTATCAATGGTGTTGTATCTCCTGTGTGCAGAAGCCATTCTCTGAAAATATCTGGTGTTATTATCCCCTTTCTTTAGCCACAGAATTCTAGATTTCTGCCTCCAAGTTGACTCTTCATTTTTAGCCAGCACCTCCAGTTCCACAAGAATTGTGGCTTTCACTACCATTTCGTCTTCAGTCAAGACCCTATTATCTTAAGCTAAGTCAAGCTCTGCCAGCTCTTGCAATAATGTGTTTTTCTGTTAGTATGCTCCCCAAGATCGAATTTACTCCAGAGTTTGAGCTTCTGTTTCAATACTTTTAGTTTGGCACAAAGCTTGAAATCTGGACAACCTTCGACCACTATGTCGTTTCACCATCCTCTAACCAGGTTGTTGAACTCTTCCACCTTAAGCCACCAATTTTCAAATTTGAAACTGGATTTCTTCTTCTCCCAGTGTCCACATTCAAGTATGATAGGGCTATGGTCGAAAACAACTCTGGGAAGAGTTCTTTGTTTGATATTTCTGAAGGTCTCCTCCCACTTCATAAAGTACAAGAATCTAGCAAGCCTAGCAGCACTCCTATGATTTACTCCCCTAAACCATCTGAAATTTCCTCCATTCAAAGGGGGGTCATGGAGTTCTATGTCTTCAATCCATCTAGAGAAATCTGACATTACATTTGTGATTCTGGTGCAACCCCTTCTTTCACCCATGTATCTAACAATATTAAAATCACCACAGCCAATCCATGGTCCCCTACATAGCTCCTTAACTGCTGCCAGTTCCTCCCAGCATTAAAGTTTCTCGCTTCTAGTGTGCGGAGCATAAACTCCAGTGAGAAACCATGAGAAAAAGTTTTGAGCAGACTCTAATTTTAGGGTGATTGAGTAGTGCCCTGTTTCAACCAAAATTCCATTCCAGACCCTATTGTTCCATATGATCATAATCCCCCCCCCCCCCAACTTCCTTCAGCTTTAATAAATTCACATTTCATCCACCTGCTTGGACAAAGCATTCTAGCAACGTCCTCTACATCTTTGTTTATTTTAGTTTCTTGATAGAACCATTTTTGTAATGAACTCTTAACAAGATTCTTATTGAATTGTTGTTAAGTCCCCTTACGTTCCAGGTAATAAGATTTACATTCATTCAAACATTAAAACTCAAGGCTCTCCCCCTATTTTTGACTCCATCCACTTCTTCATTAAGGCTAGATTGGAGTTTCTTTAGCTCGTTTTTCCCGATTCCCTTGCTTTTTTCCATTGTAACAACTTTCATTTGTTCATTCTTATCCATAACAGCCTTCATCTCATCTATCCTCATGAGCAAGTCTAAAGTTTCTTTTTTGAACCCCTCAAAAGCTACCCCATATGTGTTGCTCAACTCCAAAATATAGGAGTTGACCCAATTAGAGGCCTCTGCTTCTGATTCTCTTCCCCCCCCCCCCCACCATTAAAGTGGCCATTGGTTTAGCATCGTGTACCTATTGTAATTGCATGTTGTTCTCTATTGTTTCCGACTGTGACACCCCTCCACAATTGCCTCTGTTCTCTGAATGGTCAGCCTCATCTATGATTTCGATGGTCTGTGCATTGACCCCTGTTTGCATAGAAGGAATTTCATCTATCACATTTTCTTTATTCATACTTGTAGTCTTTGCTTGTTTTTCCTCTAACTCCCAACCCCTTCTTGCCTCTAGAAACTTGGATGCTAGATCTTTGATCTCCATCAGACCTTTGGAGCTTCTCCTTGGATCATCGTATGGTGTTTCTTTATCATTAGAATCACCCACATGATCCTCATGTACTTTTAATGATTTAGTTGAAAGGCCAGGGGTAACCACTGGTCTTTCCCTTTAGCAGAATTCTTTGGGCTCCTACAGTTGTGAATACATTTAGAAGCACAAGCCCAGGTTCCTCTTAAAGGAGTGGAGCCCCTCGTCTCTCCATGTGTGGTTGCATTGTCACGTGGCCTTGATCCTGATACAAAGTTATTTGAAATATGTTACCCCAACCTCTTATCCTTTGGTTCTTTCTCGATGGACCACTGGATATCCAGATTAGAGCAACTGGGAGTTTCGAACACCACTCTCACCAGAGATTCAGCCCAAATTTGCACAGAAAATAGGATTCTGTTATTTACCACCGTCACTTCCTTGGGAATATCTCTTCCATCCCTACGAACTTTAATCCTCGCCCATTTAAGATGATTCCTAAGTTTTGTTTCCTCTTCAGTCTCAACCCATCCCCCACATGTTTCTCCAATAACTCTGAAGACTTTTTGGTACCAGGGGTGAAGGGGAAGTCCACAAATTCTCACCTAAGTTGTATTTGGTTTGTCCTTATCCTCGACAACCCCTATAATCAGGTTCCACCTCTGTAATCTAATGGGGAAATTTTTACAGCACCAGTTGCCGACTATCACCTGCTCTGCCACGTTCCTGGAGGAAAACTCAAAAAGGAATATTTCATTGCCCATCTCATAGATGTTCAGACCGTGAGACTGTTTCCAAGTGTTACTGGACCACCTTTTGATCTCTACAAGAGTAAGGGGTACAATTACTCTGTTCTCAAATTTCCCCACCAAACTTCTTTTCAATACTTCATTCTGCAGGAATGAGTCATCATTAATGCATATTTTACACCCCTCCTTCGTAAACGTACTTGCCACATCTACATCATTTATTCCACCGCCAGACTTCTTGAACATAGTGTTTGTATTTATGGGATCTGCATTTATGAAACTTTTATGCCTGCTGGACCATTTACTGCTCCTAAGAGATTCAGAATAAGGAATATTTTTGTCAGTCAATGAGAAGCTCAAATTACACCTCCCTAAAGAAGTATAAGCGATCGTTATCAAGTAAAGAAGCCAACTTATACATTGGGATCGATCCCATGAGGAATATGGTTTAGACTTAAACTTAACTCACTATTATATCTGTTTAGTCAAGTTATTTCCGAGACAAGTAAGTAAAGGGGGGGGGGTGTAACAAATAACTGATCGTTGTTTAGAAAGTAAGTGAGCAAGATTCTAGCTTTAGTTGTTATCAATGAGAGAAAGACACTAAGGTGTATGTGTTCTCCATAAGCTCATAACGCGGTAATCCTAGTAATATTAATCATTTCTTAATGTATCACATGCAAAGTAGTAAGTTATGTATCCCTAAGTCCTTGGTCCAGCAAATAGAGAATTTTACCCCACACCTTGGTCCGGCTATGTGTGTATAATTTACTAACCCTTACATTTACCTCATATTAGACATCACATCAATGTATGGCTTAGTTTTTACCATCGCACCAATTGACATTAGACTATTAGATAGTATCGCACTAAATCTATGTTGATAATTCTTTTCTGATTAACTAACTCCTTGGTCCGGCAAGTAGCAACATGGCGAGTTCTAACGTTGGCCACCGTTAAAAAGACTTCTAAATGAAAGAATTATCCATACATGCAATAACACTATTCAATAATTACTTAGTTACTATTTATACTTTGTTAATTTCTCATGGTTCCCACAACCCTAGTAGTGGATTTAGTTACCCATGCTAGCAAGAACACAATTCATATTTTTAGAAGAAAAATTCATGAACTTACGTAATGAGTAGAAGAAACCCAAAATCTCCAATTGAAATTCAAAGCAAGAATCTTTATAAATAGAAATTAGGAAATCAAATTGCTAATGTTTGCAAATTAATTCCCAAGAACACACCAAGAACTAAAGTTAAACAATAGTGGCTAACCCCCAAAAACAAGATTTACATACCTTATTTATAGAAAACATAATCCAAAACAAAAAGGAAATGAAATAAGGAAATAAACTACTGGACGCGGCTTCAATCGACGAGACTAACCTACGGACTGTAGATCGACCTACGGTCTATAGGTCCCTTCTGTAGCTCAGGACTTAGAACATTTCCACAGAGGTTGGAACCTTCAACTTTCTAATGCAAATGATGGACCTGCAGAACGGATCGTAGGTTAACCTACGGTCCGTGGGTCCCCTCTCGTGGCTCCACACTTAGAACTTTTCATCAGGTACTGGAACTCAGACTTTTTGAAACAAATGACAGACATGCAAGACGGCCCGTAGGTCAACCTACAGTTTGTCAATGGCCACCGTGGTTCCACACTTGGTCAAGACTTCCCTGATGCTCCATCTACGCCACCAACCTACGGAGCGTGACTGGACCTATGGTCCGTAGGTCATCTCCGTAGGTGACTCCTTCTGCAGAAATTCAGTTGTTGTCTCTCTCAACCTCGTCCAAGCCTATTTCCTACAAATATAACACAAAAACATTAACTCTAATACAAAATGGCCCTAGACACACACAACTCTTAAGTGAAATGTATTAAAAATACCGTAAACTCACAGTATATCAACATCCTCAACTTAAATTCATTGTTTATCCTCAAGCGACGCACTAAGACTCTAAACGACACTTGTGTAAAAGCATACTTTCAAGCTCAAGCAATCACATGGCTTTCTATCCCAACTCCCTTTTCTAGTGCAAATCGTTTCTCTTAGACTCGACAAGCTAACTCATGCGGATCAAAATAGGACAAAGATCGACCAATAGACACACAACGTACACTTTTTTCACAATCACAAAGGTACCAACTTTCCGACAATGTAACTAGTGCCCTCACTTCAAACAAAATCCTTTTTCACACAGAAGATATGAATTTTAGAGTTTTAGGATTCATTCAACACTCACGCTTACAAGTGACTTCAAGTACAGTTAGTGCTCAATACCATAGGCTTGCCCTTAATTTCACTACTTAGACTCTCCAAACTAGTTGTTAGGATCACAATAGGACTTTCTTAGCTTGTAACGTAGGCTCGGGGTCAGGTGTGGTACATTTGGGTACTTTTTAGTGACTTTTTACCCTCCTTGACATTATATTGGCTTTTTCTACCTCTTCCTTGACCTACTTTTGGAAACTTTTCGTCCCATTTTCTTTCCCTTCTCTTTTCAACCCAGGATGCGACATTTGACTTTTTGATACTTGTTTATCTTTTCTTTTTCACTTTCTTCTTTTTCTTTCACTTTATTTTTGTTTATTTCTTTTCACACTTTTACTTATCACATTCTTTTGCCTTTTTCACACAAAGTCACATCCTCTTTCTTTATTTTTCTCTTTTCAACACTAAACTCTTTTCATACCCTTTTTCCATTTGGTTTCCTCTTTCATAGCCTCCCTTAACTTATGCATTTTGCATTAGTTGAGGTTCACAGTGTCCGATGTCAAACCAAGGCCAAGATCAAGGTAACTTTTGGCTTAGCCACCCTCAATTTAGGCTTTTGGCCTAAGTCAAGGTGCACATGTCCAAGGAGGGACCGGGGCCAACACAATTGTTTTGAGGGAAGGTGAGTTAGGTGAATCAAAAGAAATGGTGGATTTTAGGCTCAAATATTTGGATCAAAAGGGAATAATGCTACTATTTGTTTAGATCATTTTAGGCTTAAGTGGACTAATTTGAACAATGGCCTATGATCACTTCTGAACTTCTAGCCTAGATAATCCTAGCAGGACCAACGAGGCAAGTTCTAGATTGGCACAAAACTGTCTGAACATTCAACTATCCTCACACACTCTTGGCACCTTGTTTCATTATCAGATTATCAAATTACCCAGTTCAAGTGTTTAGCTTAAGTCATGAGATCAAATTGGTTCTTTATCATGTCATACTCAGAGCCAACACATTCAACTCATTCTAACCTACAGATTTTAGCACATATCACAACTTTTGGACAGGACGAGTATCATTTTTTTATTCATACTTATGCCATCATGCTTCATTCTTTCTCATGCTTCTACACATACAATCCTAGCACATGTGTTGACACCCAATTTTAGACCTCCACATATATATTAATCATCAAGTTTCTTCAATTTCAAAATGATTTAAAATAATTAGTTTTATAAAAAAAATTTAGAAAAATATAGTTTGCAAGTCATTTTTTAATAGTTTTGTCGCCTTTTATATTTTTTCAAATAATATATATGTTTTTATATAACTATGTATATGATCAGTATATTTTATAAATATTCGAAAATCATCTCAAAAAGATTTTAATTTTAGTAAGTATTTTATCAAATTAGTTTAGTTTAAATTATGGTTATGATTTTGAATCATTAGTTTACAATTAAGTTAATTATTTTATTTCGTTAAAATTAAAAAGCTCGTAAATTAATTGTATTGATTCGTCTCATTTAAGTTTTTAGCTGAATTCACTAATTAGATCAATTTGGCTACATTCCTAATTCATTGGCCAAATTCACAATGCAATTGACCACTCAATTCGGTTAAAATTGTATCTTATTCGCCAAATCTCCTAAACCCATTTGGGACAAAACCATTTTGGGCCTTTATTTTGCAACTTCCAGCAAGCCAAAACAATGCCACAATTTCCAGCCCACTTCTCCCTTTCTCAAATTAATTTCAACAACCCACAATATTCCTTTCATCCCACCAACAATTCAATCAACAGAAACCCAGCCCACAATAACAACAACAACAATACACCAGCCGACCCCCACCCCTGCTTCTTCTTCACATGCAAAGAACCCAAAACACGACTGTTTCCAAACAAAAAATTGCGTCCAGCTCCAGCCATAAAATTTGAATCGCGTGTTGTCCTCTTCTCTCGTTCTTATCCGCTCATACTCGAATCTAGGTGTCTTCAACTCCGCACCTCAAGCATCCTTGTTCCATATCGAACGATCATGGTTCTCTATCCGTTGGAATTGTACGGAATCAGTACTATTCCAGCTCTCACAGCCTTATCTCTTAGAGATTTTTGAATTTGAAATTCGAAATTCATCCCATTTGCTTCACCCGATCTCCCCTCACTCAACCCTAATTCCCTCTATATAAAGCCCCTCTTTACCTTCAGTTTAGGGGTTAGAAAAAATAGAGGTGGGAGAACATAGTTTATATATAAAAGTTGAGGGAAAAACAGACGAAAAATATATAAAGGGGGCACAAATACAGTAGTTAGATTAAGGACCTCTAATCTCAAACTACTGTGTCGAGTTTCCTACTCTCTGTTCCTGAAAGCTCTCACCGAAACCCGGCGAAGTGCGGCTGGTGGTGGAGTCGTGTTCAAAAGGTCGTTGTCACCAGTTCACTGCTCTGAAAAAGGTATATTTCTTCATTTTTTTATCAGTCCCCTTGCCTATTCTATTTGTAGTTTACTATTGGTATAGATAATAGATTCTATACCTTGTTTTGCTCGTTTAAATCTGAATTTGTCACTCCTAGTATAGTTGCGTTTTGTTTGTTTATTCATTTTCTTGTTGGTTTCCAGTAAGAGTTAGATTCTTTTTGTTTTTTTGATTTATTAGCTTTTCATTCCTGAATCTGTGTGTATAGATGTGGGAAGGCTGGTTCCTGACTTTTGTTGCTCTCGCCTTCTTATTTTTTATGGTATAGCCGTGATAGATTTTGAAATGTCGTACTAGTCTTAGTTTGTTCTTGTTCACCATAAAACTGTAATAGTGCTTTATGTTAAACGTCACCTTCTTCATTCTTGCACCTAGAGTTAGATGAATAGATCAAGACGTTAAGATTTTGGTTTTCTTCTTGTGTCTCTAGTGTTTTCATTCTAAATCTTTTATTTGTGATTATTGAATTTGACTCGGAGTATTGGTTCTTCTTGTGTGTATGTTCCCTTCACAAATATTATCTTCCTTTTCCTTTGTTTTAGTTCTCTACTTCTACCCATTTTTCCCTCTGCCTGATTTCCCTGTTCTGTTTACTATGTCTTTATGTTCTCTATTGTAGTTTATTTTTTAGTTTATAGGTTCGTTATTTTTCAGCAATGAAATGTGGTGCATCGAGTCCCTCCGTTGTAGTTGTTTTTGCTTCATCAACGTGATTCTTGAGTCCTTGCATATTATGTGACTGTGTTGGCTTATGTTTTCGATTTGGTTGTGAGTTGAGAATACATATGAGAGTCAAATGGTTACAGCTTTTGGTTGTTTAAATTCTTTCAAGGTAGCAAATTTCTTGGGAAGGAAAATTGTTACTGTTTTTATTTTAGCATTTAAAGTTGTAGACTGTTTAGCTTCAATTTATTTCTCTTGTAATCGTTCTCTCCAACTCAGTTCTTTGGTAGCATGTATATCTCTTTAATGAAGTTTGGACTCGACTTCAGTTTTGATTTTAGTTACTGCTTTTGTTTCACTGATCCCCACCCATTTTGATGGAATTGTTTCTTACTCAAGTCCATGGTTGTTCTTGCCTTTCCTATCTACCTTTTCATCTCACTTAGGATTTATTTTGATAAAGCATGTTTCTATTGTTAAGTGTTTAGTGTGCACTAATATTCTATTTGATCTCTTCTTGTTTTATTGTTTATTTGGCTCGATTTTATAATTGTCAGTGCTACTAGTATGGTTTATTATTATTCTGTTTTGAAGAAGTATGACTCCTTGTCCAAATTTGATATACAAATAGCGAGCAACAGTTTGTAGCTTTCTGTTTGGAAGCAATAGCATAAATAATCAACTTTGATCATCAACATGGGTTGGGTTTCTTTGTGAACTTGCATTCCTTTCTTTGGAACTCCACTGATGAGTTCAATTGCGTTTAGTTGATAATTTATCTTATGCATATTATTACTCTAATTATTTTTGGATGCTAATTCTTTTTATTTATTTTTGTTGCATGTGATACCATCCAAGTCCTCTTGGACTCTTATTTCCCTTCCTCGCATTTCCATAGAGCCGTGAAAGCTTAAATTACTTCCTTCCGAGTCCGCCAGCCAATGGAATCGAGGAATAGATCCCCAAAAGTCGATGTACAAGTGTTCAAGAGTCCAAGAAGGACTGTATACACGTTGTATACAGCAGTTGTATACGTTGAATATCACAGTAGAAATGAGCCTAAGAAGCCCTCTTAAATTTCAGTTTTTGTATTGTATTGTAATTGGGTCAAAGGCCCATTTATTTTTGGTATTATTTGCAAGTTTTAGGACAGGTGGAGATTGGGCCAAAAGCTCAAAATAAAGTTAGTTTTTTATGTTAGCCTAGGACGGTGGGCTCTAATGGACCAAAATACCAAAGTGAAAGTAGGCCCAAGTGTTGGTCCGGGTGAATAGAAAATCAGACTTGGGCCCAACGCCTTCTCTCTCTTTATTTTATCCCTTTTTCTGTAGTTGTTCAATTATTTTTTTTCTAGTTAATTCTAAGGTTTTTTCCTTAATTCAATTCCCCAAAAAATGATTTAACCATAACTGTTAAATTCAAACAAGTGTATTTTATTTTATTTGAGTATTTTCTACTTAAGTAACACCCTTATCTCCCTTCCCCTAAGAAAAATGAGTTCAAAGTTGTTTACTTCCTCTATTCAAGTATGCGTATATCTTAAAATGTAAGCTAAATATTTTGATTATCAGATAACCGCATGTTAGCGGGTATTTCGGGTGCTTTCAAACCCTTTCCGAAATGCTAATATGAACCCCGAACCCCCTTTAAATATTTTCATTAGATTTTTTTTTTAATTTTTTGGAAAAAAATTAGTTTTCTTAATTTTACTTTAAAAATTAAGTGGCGACTCTTAAAGCTAGTCGTTTTTATTTTTTTAAAATAAAACAGAATGGCTAGTCCGCTGGGAAATTGAATGGGTTCTAACCTTAAGATTAACTTATTTTGCTATTTGTTTAATTGCTTACTCGTTTCAGTTCTTGTAAATTATAAATTGTGGCATTTCATGGCATCGATTCCACCAAACGGCAAATAGTTTGCATTAGGAAAAAAGGCAGTTGCGTGGCTTTCCACGGCTGTCCTTCAGAAAAGCACCTTTGAATTCTTTTTAAGTTATAAACGAATAGTTGGCTTATGGTCATCCAACTTCATTTAATATGCTTCACCCCGCAGTTTGTCCGACTCGGGTAACCAGGTCTTATCTAAACCAACTCTTAGTCAAATAGTGTAGAGCGAAACCAAATCTCTTTTAGCGCATTGAACTAAGATGACCCAACACCCAAGGTGTGTTGGGCCCATTATAGAGACCACCTTGAATCCAAAATGGCCCACGGCCTAAACGGACGATCATACTTATGTGTTTAAATTTGGAGGATGTATATGTTTTTGGACAAACCATTGTCCCTCAGGGTTGAGAGTTTATTAGCTTACTTTAGTTACATGAAGGTATTCATGAGTTATCATTTGCATCTAAAGACATGGACATCCGGAGATGACGAGAAGTTCAAGAAAGATGGATTTTCCATGGAGGCATAGCTTAGGATAGTACCCCTACGTGGGACTAATTATTTATATC
The DNA here is from genome assembly GCA_035578085.1 of Solanum pinnatisectum. Classification (NCBI taxonomy): domain Eukaryota; kingdom Viridiplantae; phylum Streptophyta; class Magnoliopsida; order Solanales; family Solanaceae; genus Solanum; species Solanum pinnatisectum. Next base: position 31,182,404 of record CM069076.1, read on the forward strand.
CCGTCTTCACTGTTATGTATCCCCATTCAATTTATTAATAAAATTTGTATATTTTGGGTTTTATAGGGCAATGAAATGTTTCAAATGGCATATACATCTCTCAAATCGTTAAGCCTACCATTGGCATAAAAGGGTCACATATCTATTGAGAACGCGCAATATCTGTTTGTGTGCTACATGATTAACTGCATGTGTGAATATGTTGTTTTATTTGGAGATGCTCTAGTTCACTCCTTTTGGAAATTTCTCTAGAACTCTTTAAGCATACATACCAAGTCACTATCAAAACTGCATCCAAATACTCTTTGAGTCTTTAGTTTTCCAACAAAATTTGAACTTCATTTTTCAAATCTTACTTTCTCATTTTAGAAGAAAAAAAAGCCAACTCACCATCTCAAATCGAAAGAGTTTCAAGTTGGTCGAACTACGTAGGACCTGAATTCTCCCTCGTGAGATACGTAGGCAGTCTTTCAAGGCTCGGTCTTTAATTGTGAGAAATTCTATCTTTTCCAGCTCTTATAAAGAAATTAGAGTTACATTTCAATGGAAAATCAAAAGTACTACAATACAATCGACTTGTCTTGACTCAAGTCCACATTTTTGATTCACTAAGCTCAAAATCAAATCGATAAATTCATGTATATTTAGTCATTTCTCTAAATATGTGTGCTAGTTTATCTTTAAATAAACCAATTCTTATGTGTTTGCAGTAATGTGTGTGATATTTTATATTATTTATCATCGACACAGACTAACACATTTGTCTTTGAGTTGTTTTTCTTTGTTAGGTACGTAAAACTGATTTGTGTTAAGAAAATGGCAGAACATCCATACTTCACAAGGTCCAAAGACCCCAAAGATTCCTTCTCCGACCACTGTTCATCAAAAGGCAAAGAAAAAATGGTTGAAAATGTTGAGAATATTGATTTGATCGAAATTACTATGAATGACCCTATCATTGTTGAACAGAACAAGTTGTTGCACAATTGTTCCAACAGATTGCTGAAATAAGGGCTAAAATGGATAAGACCCGAGATTTGATGAATCTGGTTATTGTTGCCAACACTCCTACTCCAATCAACAAAAGACCTCCACTCCATTTTCCTACTTCTGATCCAAAGCCTCTCATCATCGACATAACCACCCCTAACCCACATCATGTTAGCTCCTCACACCAAAAGTTACCTACTCCTCAAAATTCAAACACCAACAGTCCCCAGAATTTTCATCTGATCCATCAAATCCCTACTCAAATTGTCTAAAATACACCTACCACTCAACCCATACCTATAAAAACCGCATTTCATCTTCCAATATCGCCATAATCATACCCTTCCTCTACTACACATTTTGAACTCGAACATTATGTGAATAAGAAGAAGGAGTGGAAGGTCATAAAAGGGAAGGCTAAGCAAAGCATCAGAGAGGAAGTTATAAATGTAATGAAGGACGTTAAATACACCTCAGACATTGTGGGGTTGAATTATGAAGATTTGTGACGTCATCCACATTTGGAGCTTCCAGAAGGTTTAAAAGTACCAAAATTTGATACTTTTAGTGGAGTTGAAAATCCTTTGACACATTTGAGGGCTTATTGTGATCAACTTATTGGAGTAGGTAAAGATGAAGCTTTGTTAATGCGACTCTTTAGTCGAAATCTAAAAGGAGAAGCTTTGGAATGGTTTATTTCTAAAGAAATCAAGTAGTGGCCAAGTTGGAACGCTTTGGCTAAAGACTTCATTGAAAGGTTTGGTTACAATGTAGAATTCATCCCTGATCGATACTCTTTGGAGGGAACCAAGAGTATGGCTACCGTTGGAGAAGAGATGCTGCAAGGGTCAGGCATTCCATGACCAAGAAAGAAATTATTGAAGTCTTCGTGCTCATTCAAGAGCCGGAGTACTACAATAGGATGTTGCTCATTTTAGGAGAAAAGTTCTGTGAGATATTCAAAATTGGTGAAACTATTGAAGACGGTCTCAAGGTCAAAAAAATCATCCGAATGACTCCCCAAGATCCTCGGGACCATTAAGAAGGAAAAGAGAAGATGTTTCCTCTATCTCTTTTAAATCGAGCCAAAAATCAAAGAGGCGTGCCAGTCTCAATGGTCGAAAGCCTTTACCATCCAAAACCTACCCTTTAGCTCCACAAAATCTTTACCCCATCAAACCAAATTACCAAACTCCACCACCAAATCATCCAAATTACCAAGCTCTATTGCCAAATTATTCAAATGCTCAATCAAGTTACCAAGCTGCATTGCCAAATTACTCAAATGCCCCTCACAGCTACCAAGCTCCACAATACCAAAATTTCCAAACACCAGCACCTACTCGCCAAAATCCTCCCAGTTACCACCAAGTACCTCCATCTTCACGAAATAATTACAATCTTTCTTGTCAGGAGTTTTTGAAGAAACCTTCTCAAGTCTTTACTCATTTGGTTGAAAGTCGAACCCAACTCTTTGAGAGATTGAAAGCGGCTGGTCTGATACAAACATTTGATCCAAAAAATGGCAATGTCAATTCCAGACTTTACAGGCCCGATCTTCATTGTGCTTACCATTCAGGAGATGCTGAACAAACCACTGAGGATTGCATCAACTTGAAGCATAAAATTCAAGACTTGATTGATCAAAGAATTGTCACCCTTACAATTGTCACTTCCAAGCCAATGGTGATTCAGTGTTGAATCGTGGAGGATTCACTATTAACATTTGACCCAAAGACTCATGCACCTCCCCGCCAAAACCCCAAATTATCTTCAAATGCCTCCGCCTCAACAAGGCCATTATGATCCTCCTTGTCCACATCTTGAGAAGAAACCTGCTCAAATTTTACTTCTTCATTGAAAGTCGGACGAAATTGTTTGAGCGATTGAGTGCGGCAGGTATCATTCATCCGATCAAGCCCAAGCCAATCGATACTACTTTAAGATTTTACCGAGCCGATCGAAGGTGTGCGTATCATTCCAATAGTGTTGGGCATGATACTGAAGACTGTATTAATTTGAAGCACATGATCCAGAACTTGATCGACCAGAAAGTGGGCAGGACCGTCGTACCCAACATCAACAGTAATCCTCTGCTGAACTATGGAGGCGCTACTATCAATATGATAGAGACGAAAGATGAGTAGTGCATGGTAAAGGCGATAGTTTCGGCTGGTCCTAACTACCTAGAAAATTGTAGCTTCTCTGAGCATAAGTGAGAAACTCAATTTTACGAGCATGACACCCCCATCAAGATTTTTCTTCTGTGTCAAGAGAGGGTCAGAACAACAAGGGGATTAATCATGTTCCACCAAAGTCTTTTCCTCATTTATGCTAGTCCTTTCAAGTAGAGGAATATGCCAATGATGACGGTCTTGGAGAAGGAATTGGGGATCTTTGTGAAGAAGGTCATGTTGCGCCTCAGAAGATGATCAAGACACCAACCATACGAGACGCCAAGCCAATGGAGCAAGTTCTTAATTGGACCTCCACTCCACTCTTGATTCCTCACTCATCTTGATAGACAAAGATGAATCTTATGCTATTTCTAAAATCGGTGGAAATCCGAATGAGGCTCGGAACCCACCTTTTATGTTATTGTGCCTAATTATGTTTTAATTTCCCTCGTAATGTTTTGAAAAAGGCAAAATGGCCCATGGTCATAGCCACAGTTCGTATTTCCTTATTTTCAATGAAATCCTCTTCTTTCGCAAAAATTTATTTTACTTGCTTTAATTATGCTATCTAACAGTCTTTGTTTCTTGTTTCAGCAAAAATAATTTTTAAACCCTGTCAATATCATGTCATGTCACAAGTTGAATGAACAAAGTGAGTTTGAAGAGTATGATGACGAGATCATGATATTCGAACACCTTGTCAAAGATTTGAAACAGTTCGAGACTCAGGATAAGACAAATCTGAATGCGACAAAAACTGTAAATCTAGAAAAGGATGACTATGTCAAAAAAGTCAGAATCAGGGTTCATCTGAGAGAAGCTCGGAAAGAGAACTCATCAGTTTGCATAGACAATACATCGATACATTTGTTGGATGACATGTCGTAGTTTAGCATAAACATTCATCTCAAGTTGTCAATCAACACAGTTGCTATCAAGAGCTATTATATTTGAAGACTCAGAGTTTCTTTTATTTATTTCCCTTGTAATCGCATCGTTTGTTTGTAATAGTCTTATGTTGTGTAGTTAGAAAAATTATCTCTTGTAATGAACTACGTTTGACCTGAATTCTCAAGAATGAGATACGTAGGCGGCCTATGTTGGCCTCGATCATTTCCTTATCAAGATTTCCTATTTTCTGTTAATCCTCGATTGGGGAACTACATTTGACATGATTCCTACCTCAACGGGATACATAGGCGCCACAACGGCTCGGTCATATCTCACATAAGATTTCCATTTTTTCCGTACAATAGAAACTGGGACAAAAATTTTGAGAGGGACTCAAAAATTCTCAAGAAGAAGATCTCTCCAACAAGTCAAGACTAAAGTTACATTGAGAATTGTATCTGGGACAAATTTTTGAGAAGATCCCAAAAATTCCAGGATTCGTTCATCAACAGTTCGAGATACCCCAAAACTTTTAACTGGGATAGAAATTTTTTATGATGGCATCAAATATTTCATCAAACATCACTAGAAGTTTGTAGTAAATTTCAAACATTTCAAGCATGACTAGAAGTTTAAGGCTAACTCAAATGAACTCTAAAGTTTAAAGTCAAATTCAACAATCTCTGGCACCGTTGAAGTTCATAGTCAACTGCAAAACATTTCAATTATAGTAGATTTCAGTAGGACCATGTCAGAGATTTTCAAAGCTTTAAGGATCATTTGAATTCTCTAGAACAAGCTATCAGACACGCCAAAGTTTTGAACCAAGGGAGTTCATTAAGTTTGACGTGACATGATACTTGGCATCGACCATTTTCAATTACAACTTTTTGAAAACCTTTTTAAAAAAAAAAAGATTTTGTCTATATATGTTTCAAATATTTTTGCATAAAATGTTTTGTCTTGTCTATCATGAAGTAAGAGATCGGAGCAATCAACTGAAGATAGCAACACGAGAAGCAAGCGCTTGAAAAAATCAACACAGATCAGTTTATTTTAAAAACTAACAATTTTTCTATGGATGCAGGTCTATAAGATCGCCTCAAGTTCATCATATCCCTCCATTCAATGAATATGGAGAAGTCAAAAAGGTGAGGAGCTCCCCAAAATTGACAAATTTTCTGTGGATGCAGAAAAGTCATTGAAGTTTTTTAGAAGAAAAAGAAACAATGCAGAATACAAGCAACAACACCTCGTTCAAATTTCCAGCAAAGCATGCGTCACAATGAATACAAATGTTCAAATATGAATAAGTGAAAGCATCACTCTCAACATGTATAAGCATCTACAATGACATCAAATTATATTTTTCAGCATCAAGGACATTTGAAGAATATTTACAAAGCAGGTCGATATCAGACGCGGTAATGGGAATTACCCAGAAGGACATTTCTACAGTATTATCAAATGAGATAGTACCACCACCCAGAGGGACATCCTCATCATTTTATCGATGGATTATCAACATGATCTTGCCAATGGATCATCAATGAAGGATCATCATCCTACTAATGGATCATCAACGAAGCATCATCATCCTATCAATGGATCAACATCATCCTGCCAATGGATCAACATCATCCTACCAATGGATCATCAACGAAGCATCATCATCCTATCAATGGATCAACATCATTCTATCAATGGATCAACATCATCTTATCAATGGATCATCAACGAAGCATCATCATCCTATCAATGGAGCATCAACATCATCCTGCCTATGGGTCATCAATCATTATTTTATCAATAGAGCATCGACGTCATCATCCTATCATGTAGCAGTGTTATCCTACCAATGGATCATCATCATCCTATTAATGAAACATCGTCATCCACATCATATCAAGTCATCATTTACTGCATCAAAATTGATGGAGGCTGACGTCAGAACATTTATAGAAAAGAACATGTGCCAAATACGGTAAAACATATTACTTCTCTATTTAAATTACAGTTTCTGCTAACAAGTTTATTTCATTTGTTTGTCAAGAGCATCCAAGAGGATGAATTCTCAAATCAAAGCACGGGTGCAGACGACATAAAAAAAAGATACAGCACAACGTGGAAAAATGTTTATGCCTATCCATTAAGATATACGCATTTGTTATATGAATAATCTTTCTTTATTTTTTGCCTCAAACCGCTAGCTAAAGTGGAACTATGTCTACTAATTATTTACTTTGAGTGTGCAGACACATACTGAACATACTTATGTGACATCTTTCACAGCAAGAGTAACTGAAAAGCATCATAAGAGATGCTACCACTTTTTCCAATTACAGTTTCTACTAACAAGTTTATTTCAATCTTTGTCGAGAGCATTCAAGAGGATGAATTCTCAACCACAGGTGCGGATGACTTAAACAAGGATACAGCGCAACGTTGAACTTTTTCTTAGCAGCGAATTGGGACATAGTCCAAAGAGGAGTATCAAACTCTTAGGATGCGAGCTGAGGAGCAACTTCCACCACAATCAAACCACGCCCCTATCAGAAGGCATGTGGATTTTTCTTGGAGTTTTTTAGTTTCAGTTTCGCATCTGAAAACTTTTCACTCTCTATGGAGGCAACTTTCCAATTCGTGTGACAATGCTCCAAGAGTTTTGGAAATTATGTCCATGTAAGTTCTTACTTACGGGTGTGAAGTACACCACATTCATGGCTAAGAGGTTGCAAGCCTCTTTTTCATACTCGACTTATTTGTCACTCCTCCAAAACCAAAGGTTATCTTGCATAATAGATTTCCTTTTCAGACGATCGAGTTGAACTACAAGCAGCCTGATTCCTTGAGCTGAGGGATATGTAGGCTGGATCAATGTTGAAAACTCAGTTGTATTCCAACATTCTCTCTTAAATCTTATTCTCAAGTGTTCCGGTCTCTTCATAATTCGATAGCGAGATAGCTTTTGAATTTTTTCCTAATCATGCGTTAAATCAAGCGTATCGAACTATAACTGGCCTGAATTCTCATATAGCCTGAGATATGTAGGAAACTCGATGCCGTGATTCGGCCATAATTCCTAAAGTCCGTATCAAAATCTCTTCCTTAAAGATGAAGATGTGGTTGGTCAAAATTGGATTTGTCAATTTCATTTGCCTTAATTTCTTTCATCAATCCAAGTCAAACGAGGGACAGTTGTTAATACCCAATTTTGGACCTCCACATATAGATTAATCATCAAGTTTCTTCAATTTCAAAATGATTTAAAATAATTAGTTTTATAAAAAATTTAAAAAATATATATAGTTTGCAAGTCATTTTTTTAATAGTTTTGTCGCCTTTTATATTTTTCAAATAATATATATGTTTTTATATAATTATGTATATGGTCAGTATATTTTATAAATATTCGAAAATCATCTCAAAAAGATTTTAATTTTAGTAAGTATTTTGTTAAATTAGTTTATTTTAAATTATGGCTATGATTTTGAATCATTAGTTTACAATTAAGTTAATTATTTTATTTTGTTAAGATTAAGAAGCTCGTAAATTAATTGTATCGATTCGTCTCATTTAAGTTTTTAGCCGAATTCACTAATTAGATCAATTTCGTTACATTCCTAATTCATTGGCCAAATTTGTAATGCAATTGACCACTCAATTCGGTTAAAATTGTAACTTATTCCCCAAATCTACTAAACCCATTTGGGACAAAACCATTTTGAGCATTTATTTTGCAACTTCCAGCAACCCAAAACAATGCCTCAATTTCTTGCCCACTTCTATGTTGCTCAAATTAATTTCAGCAGCCCACAATATTCCTTTCAGCCCACCAACAATTCAATCAACAGAAACCCAGCCCACAATAACAACAACAACAATACACCAGCCGACCCCCCACCCCTTTTTCTTCTTCACGTGCAAAGAACCCAGAAACACGACTGTTTCCAAACGAAAATCGCGTCCAGCTCCAGCAATAAAATTCAAATCGTGCGTCGTCCTCTTCTCATGTTCTTATCCGCTCGTACTCGAATCCAGGTGTCTTTATCTCCGCACCTCAAGCGTCCTTGTTCTGAATTAGACAACCATGGTTCTCTATCCATTGGAATTGTACGGAATTAGTACTATTCCAGATCTCAATACCTTATCTCTTAGAGATTTTTGAATTTCAAATTAGAAATTCATCCCATTTGCTTCACCCGATCTCTCCCTAAACTACCCTAATTCTCTCTATATAAAGCCCCTCTTTACCTTCAGTTTAGGGGTTAGAAAATATAGAGGTGGGAGAACATAGTTTATATATAAAAGTTGAGGAAAAAACAGACGAAAAATACATAAAGGGGGCATAAATACAATAGTTAGATTAAGGATCTATAATGTCAAACTACCGTTTTGAGTTTCCTACTCTCTTTTGCTAAAAACTCTCGTTGGAACCCGGCGAAGCGCGGCTGGTGGTGGAGTCGTGTTCAGAAGCTTGTTGTCTCCAGTTCGCTGCTCCGAAAAAGGTATATTTCTTCCTTTTTTTTATCAGTCCCCTCGCCTATTCTATTTGTAGTTTACTATTGGTGTAGATGATAGATTCTATACCTTCTTTTGCTTGTTTAAATATGAATTTGTCACTCCTAGTATAGTTACGTTTTGTTTGTTTATTCATTTTCTTGTTGGTTTCTAGTAAGAGTTAGATTCTTTTTGTTTTGTTGATTTATTAGCTTTTCATTCCTAAATCTGTGTGTATAGATGTGGGAAGGCTGGCTCCTGACTTTTGTTGCTCTCGCCTTCTTATTTTTTATGGTATAGCTGTGATCGATTTCGAAATGCCGTACTAGTCTTAGTTTGTTCTAGTTCACCATAAAATTGTAATAGTGTTTTATGTTAGACGTCACGTTCTTCATTCTTGCACCTCGAGTTGGATGAATGGATCAAGACATCAAGATTTTGGTTTTCTTCTTGTGTCTTCATTATAAATCTTTTACTTGTGATGATTGAATTTGACTCGGAGTTTTCTTCCTAGATATTATCTTCTTTTTCCTTTGTATTAGTTCTCGACTTCTACCCATTTTTCCATCTGCCTAATTTCCCTGATCTGTTTACTATGTCTTTAAGTTCTCTATTGTAGTTTATTTTTTAGTTCATAGGTTCGTTAAATTTCAGCAATGAAGTGTGGTGCATCGAGTCCCTCCATTGTAGTTGTTATTGCTTCATCAACATGGTTCTTGAGTCCTTGCATATTATGTGAGTGTGTTGATTTATGTTTTCGATTTGGTTGTGAGTTGAGAATACATTTGAGAGTCAAATGGTTGCAGCTTTTGGTTGTTTAAATTCTTTCGAGGTAGCAGATTTCTTGGGAAGAAAAATGGTTACTATTTTTATTTTAGCATTTAGAGTTGTAGACTGCTTAGCTTCGATTTGTTTCTCTTGTAATTGTTCTCTCCAACTCAGTTCTTTGGTAGCATGTTTATCTCTTTATGAAGTTTGGACTCGACTTCAGTTTTGATTTTAGTTACTGCTTTTGTTTCACTGATCCCCACCCATTTTGATGGAATTGTTTCCTACTCAAGTACATGGTTGTTCTTGCCTTTCCTATCTACCTTTTCATCTCACTTAGGATTTATTTTGAAGAAGCATGTTTCTTTTGTTAAGTGTTTAGTGTGCACTAATATTCTATTTGATCTCTTCTTGTTTTATTGTTTATTTGGCTCGATTTTATAATTGCCAGTGCTATTAGTATGGTTTAGTATCATTTTGTTTTGAAGAACTATGACTCATTGTCCAAATTTGATATACAAAATTGAGCAACAATTTGTAGCTTTCCGTTTGGAAGCAATAGCATAAATAATCAACTTTTGATCATCAACTTGGGTTGGGTTTCTTTGTGAACTTGCATTCCTTTCTTTGGAACTCCTCTGATGAGTTCAATTGCGTTTAGTTGATAATTTATCTTATTCATATTATTACTCTTATTATTTTCGGATGCTAATTCTTTTTCTTAATTTTTGTTGCATGTGATACCATCCGAGTCCTCTTGGACTCTTATTTCCCTTCCTCACATTTCGATAGAGCCATAAAAGCTTAAATCACTTCCTTCCGAGTCGGCCAGCCAATGAAACCGAGGAACATGTCCCCAAAAGTCGATGTACAGGTGTTCAAGAGTCCAAGAAGGACTGTATACACGTTGTATATAGCAGTTTTATACGTTGTATATCACAGTAGAAATGGACCTGAGAAGCCCTTTTAAATTTCAGTTTTTGTATTGTATTGTAATTGGGTCAAAGGCCCATTTATTTTTGGTATTATTTGCTAGTTTTAGGACAGGTGGAGATTGGGCCAAAAGCTCAAAAGAAAGTTAGTTTTTTATGTTAGCCTAGGACATGTACAGGTGGGCTCTAATGGGCCAAAAGCCCAAAGTGAAAGTAGGCACAAGTGCTGGTCCAGGCGAATAGAAAAAAAGACTTGGGCCCAACACTTTCTTTCTCTTTATTTTATCTATTTTTTGTATTTGTTTAATTGTTTATTTTCTAGTTAATTCGAAGGTTTTTTCCTTAATTCAATTCCCCAAAAGGTGATTTAACCATAACTGTTAAATTCAAACAAGTCTATTTTATTTTATTTGACTTTAAACATCTAGTATTTTATACTTAAGTAACACCCTTATCTCCCTTCCCCTAAGAAAAATGAGTTCAAAGTTGTTTATTTCCTCTATTCATTCAAGTATGTGTATTTCTTTAAGCCAAATATTTTGATTACCGGATAACCACATGTTAGCGGGCATTTCGGGTGCTTTCAAACCCTTCCCGAAATGCTAAAATGAACCCCAAACCCCCTTTAAATATTTTCTTTAGATTTTCTGTTTTAATCTTTTGGAAAAAATTAGTTTTCTTAATTTTAATTTAAAAATTAAGTGGCGACTCTTAAAGCTAGTTGTTTTTATTTTTTAAAATAAAACAACATGTTGGTTCAACACAAATTAAAACAATATCTTGGGGGAAAAGAACCGAGGCAAGAAAACCCCAAGTGAGGATTATGAGTTGGGCTACTCAGACTTCACCCATCACTCACAATCCATTTACCCCACCCCCAATAAAATAGAGTGCAATTGTCCCCAATGCACAAAAAGTAAAGAATAAAGGGTCGGGTGAAGCAACCCTGTGGCGCATAGCGCCGAAGACCTATCAACAAGCGGATGAGTCTGATTTCCTGGAGCCCACTGGATCAACAATCAAGTCACCCTCAGTAGTGCCCGCATCAACCATCTCAGCACCCTCAATAGTGCTTCCATTAACTCTCACCGCACCATCAGTAGTGCGCACATCAACCATCGCCGCACCATTAATAGTGCTCATACTGCTAGAGGCATCAACTCCTACCTCCCTAGCACGCTGCTGGAGCACCTCCTCATCAACTATGGATGCCATCTGGGCTGCCTCAATATTTTGGCGCTCCCTCTTGCGAGCTCTCCCAGCCTCAGTGTCATCAGAAGTCAGACTAGAGCGGGGGCGCTTCCCAGCATGGCGGGAAGAAACAGGCAGCAGCATCTCATCTCTAAATACTGCATCCATCATTGTATTATCAATGGGTACCGTGGGGGCGGACTCGGGCCTAGTCTCTGGAGGAACAAGAAGTCCAGTAATATCAGCACGGAGGCTCTCTACCTTCTACCGGAGGGTGGTCATATCATTAGTCGGGCCTGCCTCTCAAGGACTCTCAACTCAATAGCATCCAGGCGCTTATTAACAGCCTAGACCTTCTAATCCATCATGTGTGTCATACGCTGCTCCATCCTAGCCTCGGACTCTGCTATAGCACGCTGCATCCATGGTCGCATAAGCTGCAATAGGGTAGCCATCTGTGTCTCGAGATTTTGGACTCGAGCTAAGGGCATGGCAATAGTCCCTAAAGAGTGAGTGGCTCTGAAGGAGCTAGGGGCCTGACTGGTGGTCAGAGAGTGGGAAGTCGGGGCATCCTCAGTAGGGGTTGGAGGGGCAGGATCCTCACCCTGCATCTGCTCCACATCTATAACTAAGTTTTCTCCCAGTGGTGGCACCTCAACCTGCGACTCTCTACGCCAGTGCAACCACATTGGCCTCATCTCGAATCAGGCATATATTCAGGGTATTGGTTGCCTGAATCAATTTATCACAATGCCAAACCGGCACTCTAGAATCCCTACATAATTGAAAAATGAGGCATGGAAAGGGGTAGGTAGTGGTGGCCTTGAAGGCCCTCTCGTGAATCTCCGCGATAATTATACAGGCAAAATCCATCTCAAACCCAGCAACTAGGGCTGCCACAATGACTGCGCGGTCCCACGTAAGAACATTGTATGTCTGCGTAGGAGACACCCTGTTTCGCACCAATAGCCAAAAGAATTTGGCCACAAAATTCAAAGTGGCCTTCCTGATGCCTACACTCGGGGTGCTGACCCACTCGGCGCGCTCTCCGTATGTATCTAGGTGATGGGCCAACCAGCGCAATAAAGTCTCCCTCTACTCTGCATTCCTATAGAATGCTCCGCTCCTCACGATGTCCCATCTATAATCAAACTCGATCGTGTTGATTGCTAGAGTGTGGCTTGGGCTGTAGAGGAATATGCGGATAGTAGCCTCTAATATATCAACAGAGAACCCATGAACTAGTGTAGCCCTGAGTGGAGGCTGGGCTGCGGGCTTGGACCATCTGTCAATGGAACCTCGGAGGGTGGCTGCGTAGGAACCATAGAATTCCCTCACAATCTCCTCGCTATAAGTCCATGGGCTACGAGCCATCCACTCACATCGGTGCCTCTGGAATAGTACATGGATGTTAGGCATAGTATGAAAACTTCCTGTGAGAGCCCGGCACTCCTCGGTAATCAATCGAGCCATCCTCTCTTTCTCATTTATCATCCGGGCACCCCTGTATATTTGCCATTGACCACTTACACACCACCAGTTTGGCTCCTCAGCAACTGCAGTAGGTTCGGTGTAAGGTGGTACGGGGAATGTGAACTAGACCCAGTAGCGGACTCAGAGCCGGAAGTAGAACCAGCAGGTGAACCGATCGGTGTATCCCCCTCATCAGACTGGGGGAAGTGACCACGTCGGAAGACACCAACCGAGATTGATTCCGACAGCAGAGCCAAAATTTTATACTCTCAAGTTACACCTCCCTAAAGAAGTATAAGTGATCGTTATCAAGTAAAGAACCCAACTTGTAGGTTGGGTTCGATCCCACGAGTAATATGGTTTAGACTTAAACTTAACTCACTATTATATCCGTTTAGTCAAGTTATTTTCGAGACAAGTAAGTAAAGGTGGGGGGGGGGGGGTTTGTGTAACAAATAACTGATCGTTGTTTAGAAAGCAAGTGAGCAAGATTCGAACTTTAGTTGTTATCAATAAGAGAAAGAAACTAGGGTGTATGTGTTCCCCATAAGCTCAAAACGCGGTAATCCTAGTAATAGTAATCCTTTCCTAATGTATCACATGCAAAGTGGTAAGTTATGTATCCCTAAGTCCTTGGTCCGGCAAATAGAGAATTTCACCCCGCACCTTGGTCCGACTACGTGTGTATAATGTACTAACCCTTACTTTTACCTCATATTAGACATCACATCAATGTATGGCTTAGTTTTCACCCTCACACCAATTGACATTATACTATTAGATAGTATCACATTAAATCTATGTTGATAATTCTTTTCTTATTAACTACCTCCTAGGTCCAGCAAGTAGCAACAAGGCGAGTTCTAACGTTGGCCACCGTTAAAAAGACTTCTAAATGAAAGAATTATCAATGCATGCAATAACCCTAGTTGTGGATTTAGTTACCCATGCTAGAAAGAACACAATTGATATTTTTAGAAGAAGAATTCATAAACTTATGCAATGAGTAGAAGAAACCCAAAACCTCCAATTGAAATTCAAAGCAAGAATCTTTATAAACCGAAATTAGGAAATCAAATTGCTAATGTTTGCAAATTAATTCCCAAGAACACACCAAGAACTAAAGTTAAACAATAGTGGCTAACCCCTAAAAACGAGGTTTACATACCCTATTTATAGAAAACATAATTCCAAACAAAAAGGAAACGAAATAAGGAAATAAACTGCTGGACGCGGCTTCAATCAACGAGACTAACCTATGAACCGTGCATCAACCTATGGTCCGTAGGTCCCTTCCGTAGCTCAGGACTTAGAACTTTTCCACAGAGGTTGGAACCTTCAACTTTCTGATGCAAACGACCGACCTGCAAAATGGACTGTATGTTGACCTACGGTCCATGGGTCCCCTCTCGTGGCTCCACACTTAGAACTTTTCATCAAGTACTGGAACTCAGACTTTCTGAAACAAATGACGGACATGCAGGACGGCTCGTAGTTTGACCTACGGTCCGTCAATGGCCACCGTAGTTCCACACTTGGTCAAGACTTCCCTGATGCTCCATCTACTCCACTAACCTATAGAGCGTGACTGGACCTACAATCCGTAGGTCCGTAGGTCACCTCCGTAGGTGACTCCTTCTGCAGAAATTCAGTTGTTGTCTCTCTCAACCTCGTCCAAGCTTATTTCCTACAAATATAACACAAAAACATTAATTCTAATACAAAATGGCCCTAGACACATACAACTCTTAAGTGAAATGTATTAAAAATATCGTAAACTCACGGTATATCAGTCAACCTATACTTCATTGTGGTTAGCTCATTCTTTTGGGTTTTTATGAACCTATCCACCTTTTCTGCTACAAAGGTCCATCCTGAGTTAAGTGTTAGCTCTGGGATAATCAACACCGATCTCCTCTTGCCTTTTAAGTTGATAATGCTGATGGATCTGCCATACTTGTTGAAATTTCTTGCGCAAAAGGTTTCAGAGAAATCTTCTCTCATTTTCCATCTTTTCACTGAGTTTCTTTAGACAATGAGGGTTCCTTCAGTCTTTGGACTATCCACATCATAGTTTTCTTGGTAAAATGAGTCCTGGTAATGGAGTTTATGTTTCTCTCAGTCCAGTCATACCAATTCCCAGCAGTCCCTGAGAGTCTTGCAAGATCATAAGACTTGAAGCCCACAGCAAAATAAATGGTGTTCTCCATCAAAAAAAATATAAAAAATGGGTGTCTATAGAAAGGGAAATGAGAGGGAGGAAGAAGACAAGAAAGAGGGGTTGATTCTGGTGATCGGAAGGATCACTGGAGGGGGACGGAAGTTCCAGAGAAGACCCAGGTCACTACCTCGATGATTGTGCCTAGGAGAAAAAGGTTTCCCAGGTCACTACCTCGATGATTGTGCCTAGGAGAAAAAGGTTTTACTTTCTCTCTCTTACCTGCATATGTTTTTGTGAGAATTTCGTTAATTGTTGGACAAATTTTAATATAAGGATGAAAGTTGTTAAGTTTTATATATTTGGGGATGTTTTTTGTTAAAAAGAATAATTTAAGTATATAGTAAGTCTGCATATGGCTAATTGTATAGGTTAGTGTGCAATCATCGCAACACTTATCAAAAATATATCAACTACCATCAAGAATGCCCTCAAAACGTAAGGTACATGCAGATAAATTGTAGTAATTGGGCATATAAATATGCAAAAAATTAAACATTAATAGTCAAGCATAGAAAAATGAGGTGTTTGTAACTTTAATTTTCCTAAGAGTTAACAAAGCATATATTTCAAAATGTAATACTCCCTCCATTTAAAAAAGAGTGGTCTAGTTTGACTTTGTATGGAGTTCAAAAAAATAAAAAGATTTTTTACTCTTGTGGTCCTAAATTAAAGTTAAGCCAAATGTTCAAAAAAATTCCTTCAATCTTGTGGCCTTAAACATGTCACGTGGAAAAATGAAATTAAAGTATTGCTAAAAAAAAAAAGAAGGGGGGGGTCATTTTTAAAAAAAAAAAAAAAACTTAAAAAAGAAAAGTAAAATCGTTCTTTTTAAAACAGAGGGAGTATGTTTTTTTAATTTTATTGATCATTTAGTGTTAAAAGTGGAAGGTTTTATAGTTGAAACTTGGATTACGAATATACCCTTCAAAAGTTAAATGTACATTTTATTTACCAATTTTATATATTTACTAACTAGATAATTTACCCGCGCTTTGTGAAGTAATCTATGAACTCATTAAGATTATGAATGATCATTTTCTAATATCTAAATATTAGACATTTGGTATTGTCACATATATTAAGAACTTGAAAGATTGTAAAATTCTTACTCTTTAATGAATTTTATCTTTTACATATTTTCGATTATAATATTCGTACTTTGATATAATTGGTTTCTCAATATTGAATAATTTTTCATAGGTTAGTCAATTGTCGCTTTGTGTATTATTTGGTACATGCGCATGCAAAGTATAAGATACTCAATTTCATGACCTATTATTCATTCTTTTGCCAGTAGCAGCTAGTTTTTCCTCGCCCTAGAGATGGCAACCATAGTCGGAGCATACTTAGCCAATTGAGTGAACTTCAAAGCATATTCATTCACACTCATATTTCCTTGTCTAAGATTAATGAACTCAAGAACTTTTACTTCCCTCATCTCAAGTGAAAAAAACTGTTAAGAAACTCGCCTTTGAATTTCTCCCAATCAAGAGGACCCGCATCAATAGTCTCTCTTCCCTCCATTGTTTGAACCAAACTTGAGCAACACCCCTAAGTTGATAAGCGTCCAATTCCACCTTTTCCACTGGTAACACTCCCATAATATCTACTATCTTGTACACCTCATCAATAAACTTGTGAGGATCCTCATAAACTTTCGACCCGTGAAATTTCGGAGGATTCATCCTAGTGAAGTCTTATCCTTATTTTCATTGAACCCACATTTAGGTTCACGGGAGAACCGACTTCTCTATTTTCTTGGGTCTTCATAGCTTGAGCCAAGACTTGGAAAGCAGCTCAAAACTCGACATGATTCACTTGTTCGGCCAAAGGATCATTCAAAACTTGAGGAACCTCGGGCTGCACATTTTCACCGTACTTTTTCTCACATAAACTCTTCAGGGGCCATATCCTGAAAAGCATCAGACAAGATTTAGGAGAAGGATCTTTATAAAGATAGACTCAATGACACAACTTTAGAGTAATGAATGAAGTTTTCTAAACATTTTGTAGCCTCCTATTCATAAATATGTCGTGCTTCTCACTCATAAACAAGACTCTACTCAACGCGGCTTGTCAAAAATCCTAGGACTCTTTCTAAAACCTTGCCATATCCTGAAAAGTATCGGACAAGATTTAGGAGAAGGATCTTTATAGAGATAAACTCTATGACACAACTTTAGAGTAATGAATAAAGTGAAGTTTCCTAAACGTTTTGTAGCCTCCTATTCATAAATGTGGCGTGCTTCACACTCATGAACTAGACTTTACTCAACGCGGCTTGTCAGAATTTGCTCAACTTCCCACGAGACCTTCCTACGACCCATCAAAATTTTTATGGCTCGAAGAGCCAACATGTAGAACCCAAATTCCAGTCCAATATTTCACCAAGTCTAAGACCCGTCTACGCCCCGTAGTCCTTACGACAACCCGTCATGTTCACTCGTAGGTCAAACTTCAGAACTTTAAACTTTTCCTAAACTCAACCTCCCTCCTATGAGCACCATCTACGGCCCGTATGAGCTTCTACGAACCGTAGACTAGTCTCATAAGACACAACCAATAGCCAAAACATGAAGTCCTTTCCTTTTTCAATGTCTGAGGTGTTACACGGATTTAAAGGTAAAAGTAAAATAGGGATAGAACACATAAAAGTACGAAGAAAATAAAAAGGTTAAATTCCTAAATTCTAAGGGCGCCACGTAGGCAAGCCTGGGACTCTCTCTCTCTCTTTCCGGTAATTAAAGTTAAAACCAATAGCAAACCAAACCAAAAGTGTCAGATTTTTTCTTCGAGTTGATTCAATTTTTTATTTGGCTAATTTTTATTTATTTTTTACTTTAACACCCTTAGTTGGCATGTCTCGATCCGAGAAATGACAAATGGGATGGGGTGAGGCGGTTGCGGAGCATATTCCCATAAACCCGCAAAGATTTTAGCTAGACTTGCATAGAATAATTCGTTTACTTCAAGCTGCCCCACTCTGCCTGCCCCGTATAATTTGTTAAAAATAATATTTTAAAAAAAAAAAAAACAATAGAAAAGGTGTTCAACTTTTTATAAGATTTATGAGTGTTTTATGATTGAAAGTAGAATCTTTTCTAGAATTTGTTTCACCACACTTACAAGGTTATAACGTTTTCCTTTCTAGTTTAATTTTTTACCAAATTGAAAAATAGTTTTTACATCTGAGAAAAAAAAAAACATTCATTTCCATTCCAACTTATTCATGAAAACTCTTGTCGGTACCTACGACTATTTCTTATATCTTGCAACGAAATTATTTCTCTATTAATAAAACTTAGCACTCATATGACAAATGGGTTCAATATTGATATAGAGCTGATTTCATAAATTAGTGTATTCTTATGACAGGATTGGGACCAAAATAATTTGTAAAGTTTAATAACTACTTTGTTTGTAGCAACTCAGGGATTTACTTTTATAAATTGAAAAGTGGAAAAAAAAAACTAACTAGAAAAGAAGTGAAAAGAACATTTGCATCAAATAAAGAAACATGAAAAGAGGTGAAAACGTAATTCAATCAGAAATTCCACCCGCACCCGCTAAATTTTACAAAAAAAAAATGGTCCAGCCCACTCCCCACCTACATTGATTGAAACTCGAACCGCCCCACATTGTTCTAAATCCGCCCCGCTCCCATCCCACCCTATTGTCATCCCTAGACAGAAATCAAGAAAGATTTTTAAGAATGAATAAGACCTGCCTAGAAAAGTTAATTACTTTTTGAGTAATAGTTGAATATGTAATTTTATGTCAGACTTGAAGAATGAGCAAATTTGCAGCAAAAATTAACTAGAATGAGGGAGTTAATATGTTGCAAGAGATGTAACAATCAACTTACATCATCATCCAAACCATAAACAACTAGTGGGTGAGTTCTCAGCAGAACCCCACCCTGACAATAATATTTCATCTCATTATAGAAGCATTTCAGTTATTCCACTTGAGCCGCAATCTGATTGATCAAAGCTTTTCATATTTTACATTAAAGCAGAATGATCTCCTTCTTAATGAAAATTTACTTAAGCTACCACTCATTAATCAAGTCAAAGCTTGAGCCAACTAGCGACAAAACAAGCTCAATGATCTAATCATTTACCACATTTTCATACAAAATTGAGAGACGGAGTCCAACAAAAACACCAAATAACATCATAGAAATCAGTTTGGTATGTCGCCTCTTTTGTGGTTATTTAGTAAAGGGGGAGGGGGGAGGAAGCCATATATTTAGATGAAAATCAAACCTTCATCCTTACTTACATCGAATTAGGACAAATACCAACAGTGTCTCACTACTGCTATTGTATGGAGAGCTTTTCCTTGACTAGCTTTCTGCTTTGCTAGACTTCTTGCTTTTCTTTTGTTTTTGCTTCAGCTGAGTAAGGCCTGAAGATGTGATTTTGACATTACCCATAATTGCAGCAACAAGCTCAGGATCTGTGCATGCCTTCATCAATTCCTTCTCTCTGCTCGTAGCCTCAGGCATGTGACTAAACAAATTCATGGCTGTCTTGGCCGCTGCCAAAGGAGAAAAATTGTCAAGAAAATAAAAGCCAAGGCAATTAAAAAATGGTTCTAGTGAAGCAGCATATAAATGAGAACATATGCCAGAATCCTATGCATACTGCAGCAAAAGTATCACTTCAGTGTAACACCTTAACATACGCAGTAAAATAAAAATATTTTCCAAAAACAGTGACAACATGAAAGATGTACCTTTTCCTCTCTTAACAGTGCCTGGCACCAATTTCACACGATATTTGTACGACTGTACCGCATTATAAGGGCCACAGACGGGCACGGCATATAATAGAATATCATTTGGCAATGGATTTCCAGTCAAGTAGTCCACATCATTTAATTTCTCTCTCTCTTCTTCACCAATCTCATGGATATCCTCTTCCTCCATGACTATCCTGTCCCTGTCATTAGCAGCACTACCCACATTGGTTAAAGAATGGGTACCCCCTCCATTCGATGTACTTTGCAGACTCTCGTCTGCATTTTCTTGACAATCCCGAGAGAGATGACCCGCCTTTTTACACTTGTAACATATTTTTGCAGCATCTTCAATCCCTATTACCATATAAACAAAACAAAATCACAAACTCAAGAGTAAAAAATACACTCACTACAAATGTTGCATTACTGTATATTTATTTCAAGCAACCCTTATCCTTATTATCAACCTGCTTTCCCCCCAATCAATAACCAAAAGCTTACAATCTACAAGGTGCTTCCAAATAGGCAAGGTACAGATTGGGAAATTGAACCACTCTCATTTATGGAAGAAGTTTTGGCATTATCTGTTTTAAGATGCACCAAAATTCACAACAGATGTGAATAGCAATGAAAGTTACTTTCATTTAATGCACAACTAACACGCTCTTTTTTGTGGGGGAAATAAGATTTCTGAATTTAATGCCATGTGTCACTGAATAACTTCTATCAATTCCCAAAACGTGTTTGACAAGAGACAGACAGTACAGGCAAATAATTTTTTTGTGCTGCAATCAAACACAAACATAAGTCAAAATTTCATACTGCAGTCAAATATAGAACAAGTGAGTGTAAGATCCCACTCAGCAGCAATGGTGGTGCAGTGGTGGGACTATTCACCCTTAACCAGGGTCTCGGGTTCGAGCTCTGGGTATGAAGAAAATTCTGTTGGGAGCGCCACTCGAATGGGCCCTGCAGTGCGCGATCTGAATTTAGTCGGGGCTCCAATGAGAGCTCCGGACACCGGGCAGGAAACCAAATATATATATATATATATCTTTGCAGAAAGAAAATACAACTTACCACTGCTTTTATTTTGCTACTCTATTTAAGCAGCCATAGAACTTACCAGTAGTTGCTTTTGCTCCCTTATCTGGCTCTGCATCAGCCTTTTCACTCTGGATTGTTTGATCAGCCTTTTCTACTTTTCCAGCAGACTGCAAATTCATTGGAACTGTAACTAATGCAAGCATTGCTGGATAATGAAAATGCAAAAATATTGGAGAAGTTCATATATGTACTCATTGGTGAGTTCATACACTTCTGATGGAAACCCAAGCGTGACCAGAAAAAGTTTTGGTAAATGATAAGAGGAAATAACACAAAAGTGAAAATAATGGATCATCTTTTCTTTTGAAGAGTAAGAAAAACAATAGATCATCAAATGCATGATATGCGTATCAAGTATGATAACAGGATCAGCGACTCCTAAGTAGAGCTACCAGTGTAATGGGAATGAAAGCATCTAATCATGGATTGGTAATGGCCATTGGTGAACTTGAACAAATAGTCACGTTGGAGAATTTTTTCTGGAAGTAGATTGTAGTTGTGCTGTGCAAACAGAAAAAATAAATTACCCAAGCTTTTTAGAAAACATAAGAAAAATAAAAGCTAACAAATGATACTGTCACAAACTTCTTCAAAGAAGATTTATAGATCTGACACCAGGAAGAAAGTCTGGACAGGTAACAGGAAAGACCTTTGGAAAAAGAAAAAAGAGGCAGTGTCAGGGCATAGCATCAATAAGTCCCAACCACAGAGCAAATTCTCTTCGATGAGAGGAACGCATACTAACCAGACTAGATCAAATAAATTTCAAACACAGTAACTTTTCAAAGTAGATCCAATAAATCCAAGAAGTGATGAACTATCAAGTGTTGTTGGACAGATTTGAAGAAAAAGATAAAGAGGAAAATACTTCAGACAGACAATCTATCTTTTTTAGTTCATACATTTGTAGAAGGAAGTTTGAGGTTGATAACTCAACATTCTTCCTGGCATTTATTGTTTGCATTACTTAAGCATCCTCATTTGTAATATCATCGGTGTATAATAAACTCTGTGATGATCATGGAATACCTAGAGAGCAAAAAAAAGCAATACTCGCTTGATGCAGGGCTCAATCCACATTCACCTCCACTATCGTCTTTTAGAAGAATTTTGAGGCAAGGAAGTAGTATTGGCCAGACTATATCAAATAAACTTCAGAAGCCACGTAAAGTACTATTTGATGCAGGGTATCTATATTGCCCCCGCCACCCCCACGTCATACAAAGGAATTTCTTTATATACCTGATTCATATTGTTCAGTTCATAAGACCCAAAGAACTGTATGAGGTGGATCCAGAGAACAGGATCAGAATGAGCATCTTTACCTTTGAAGTCTGACTTTTTCTTAGTTCACTCCAAACCCTATAACCCCCCACCCTACCCAAAAAATGACGGATATTAAGCACATGTTTATATCAATGCAACCTGTACGTGTCTCACTTGTATGATAACCACAACTTTAGGTCACGGTAAAACAAGATACTCTTTATTTTACAAGGTACCAAGATACTCCAAGCAAAACCTTTTCAAGACCCAATGCAGGAAGCCAGAGACTAAAACCATTAAGCCTACAAAAATGACGAGCAGAACAAAAGAAGGAAAACCAAACCGCTGAAAATGAAACAATTATGAAAATACACATTGGTCATAATACTCACAGCCAGCAGCGCCATTCGAATACGACGCTCCTCCTCATCCTGATCTGCATATTTCTCTTTTATCTTCTTAAGTTTACCCTTTTGCCCACGACTGACTTTCCCGCCACCAGACTTTGCTTTGTTTACATCTCCCTCACACTGCTTCTGAGTCTTCTGATTTTCTTCTGACTGCTTTCCTCGCACAATGGGTGCACCCTCAGAGCTATCACTGCCTTTCTTAAGCTTTCTTCTTTCAGTTTTTGTAATATAAGGCTTTTCTCTCTGTGTTACTTTTTTTTCTTCATCATTATGCTGCCCTGCAGACCCTAAGGGAGAAGGGACCCCATAATTCTTAGTAGATGCAGTAGAAGATCCAATTTCGAGAGCTCTATCAATAAGATCCTCCAGCTGTGATGCCCCAGAAGTAGCCATTATCCCCAAAGAATCTGATGTACCATCATTATTATAGCAATTAACTTCAACAGAAGAGTTGACTGAATTGCTAGCTTGATCATCAGAGATGCTCAAGACGATATTGGATTGAGCTTCAGAAGAAACACCCGGAACATTTGACCTATCCTTTGGCATATCTGTTATGCCTTGCATATCTACAACGGGTGTTTCCATGGACAACTCCTCCTCCGAGTCGGAATCAGGAATTGCTTTCGATGGCTCACCTTGTTCAGCATCATTTAATCCTTCCTCTTCACCTCTAACTCTCCTTTCATTCAAGTGAAACCCCAAAGAACTTTCATCCATGCGAAATAATATTCCAAAGCCCATAACAAGAGGGTGTGGTGGAAGAAAATTCTTTTTACCACGGATCATGAAACTTCCAACTGTTAGATATTCACCTGTAGGAGCAGTTTTACTGACCTGATGAGGATAAACCCACCAAGCGCTAGTCACTATCTTTGAGTCCCAAGCCTGGCTTTGGCAAACCTACAGTGCAAATTCAGTAAGTATTTGTGAGGTTGTTGCTTCCCACCTACAGCAGATACAATAATATGAAATCTGCACAACTTACAGTGTAGCATCCCGCTTGGTTCAATGTGAGAGGAGGTATTGGCATCTCAGGTTTGTGATTCTTGATCACAGTGCTGGAAGCTCCATGGAGATCTGCATGAATGTACCTATTTCAAGGAAAATATTTCTCATACAACAATCACATAAAAAGGAACAAATTCCCTACAAACTTAACCAGATTCACAAGACAGTTTTAGTATCTAATGTCATATAAAAACTAGACATACATTAATTGGAAATTGATAAATTAGGAACAGTGTACGTACAGTTATTATTAAATTCAAAAAAGAATAAGAAAGAAGTCTGATCAGTATAAATGAATAGGTGGGGTTAAAAGGTATTGTAGCACCTAAAGTTTGGATCACTATATTTTTTTTTTTTTTATGACAAGGGAAACCCGCAGTCGCTACCCTTTGGGTGCGCCCCCGCTCCTATGCAATAGCTCGCAAACCACATAGGAGAGGTAACCCGCATTAGGCAAGCCCGGTGCGACAAGCTCGAGCCAGAAGGCAAACCCCTTGCTTTCGCAAGCAAGGGGTTTCGAACTTGAGACCTCCAACATGGAAGTCCCAAGCCCAAACCACTGGGCCACCCTGAAGGGTAGTTTGGATCACTATATCCTGATACAGAATGCAAAGTTACCACATTCTATTACTCTAAATTGCTTATACTTGATAAAGTGTTAATTCAGTTACTCCATTCTAGAGAGTGGAATGTAATCCTTTCCTTTTTGGGTCATCATAAACTGATGTCTCTTTTCCAATGACCGAGTTTGAGGATAACACAACACAGCAAGTAACATCTCTAAACTCCATACATCCTATATTTATGTCAGTGCTTGACGGGGCACAGATTTTAAAATGTTAATTTGACTAGTTTATTATACATGGAGAAAACATTGAAGTAATGATTAAAAAGATAGTTTCATCAGACCGTAGGTTAAGATTTGAGTAGAAAAAGAAATCTTAAGTTCTTTAAGATTGTGAAAGTTATATAGAATAATATTATTTTAAAATGGTGCAAAACATTTTGGAACGGTTCAGAAATGAAAAGAGCATCATATATACTGAAATGGAAGGAACATAACTTTTCGGTGCATCAACATCTAAAAGAAAAAGGTAGCAGCCACCCCAGTACGATTTCCCAATAAATGTTTGATTAACCACACTTTTGACTGTCTTCTCAAATTTTACATAAAGCATCTTAAGTGGTTCTTAATTCAAATTTACACTTTTGACTCTCTTCTCTGCCTTCTCTCTAGACTATTCTGTGAAATCCCAACGGTAACTTCTCGCCAGATTCTCTTGGCGGAGAAGCTGAGATGAGCATCACCATTGATCTCTTTGGTCCAGCAATAACACAGCCCCCAGACACCCCCGATCCAAACAAGCACAATCCTTTTCTTCACAAACAACCCCAAATCCCCAATACAACGAACTCTCAACTTCCACAAGACTCCCTCCATGCTTCGACTAGCAATACTCCTGGCAACAACGCTCCTAGCGGTAGAGATAAAAGCGAGCAATTCTCTTACGCTGGAGTACTAACAACATCAGCTCACAAAAGGGGAAAAATACGTCTTCCCCATAGAAATTATGAGTTCGACAAGGGCAAACCAGTCATCGTATTCCCTGAAGAGGAGAATGAGCTGCTGGCCAACACCTGCAAATGGACTATTGTAGGTAAATTTGCCAAAACCAGACCCTCCATTGAAAAAATTAGGACTCAATTTGTGAAAATTGTACCTCTCAAAGGATCTGTGAAAATAGGGGTCAAAGATCTTAAACATGTGTTCATAGATGTGGAAAATGAAGAGGATTTCAAAACCATAAATTCTAAGAACTTCTTTAACCTGGACGAGGAGAATAGCATGAAAATCCAAAAGTGGTCGACCAAATTTAAACCCGAGGCAGATACTTTAGCTCCTGTTTGGATAAATCTTCCAAACCTCCCCTGGCATTATTATGAATGGGCAGCACTTTGTAGAATTGTTAGTTCTATTGGTAATCCCATTATTATGGACAAAGCTACTTAATCCAAAACCAGACCCACCATGGCCAAATTGAAAGTCGAAATTGATCTGCTGAAACCTCTTGTTCATGAAGTTGCTGTGGTCATCAAAAATCCTAAAGGGGAGATTGAAAAATTTGATCAGAAAATCGAATACGAGACAATCCCCGCCTTCTGCGCTCACTGCAAGATTCAGGGTCATACGGCCCTAAAATGTAGAATCCTCCACCCCGAGCTAGGATTCGATAATACAAATGAGAAAGAAAATGAGAACAATGAACAAGATCTGAGACAGGGGAGCATCCAAGGCAATCAACAGAACAAGAGAAGTAATCCAAGGCAAAGAAATCCTAGTCATCAAGAGGTTACTGCCAAAGATTACAAAACCTCTGAAAACCACTGTCTAAAGAGGTAGAGACAAATACAAAAGACAAGGACGAGGGATGGCAAAATGTGGATAGAAGGAAAAATAAAGGAGGGCATCAAGTCAAATCCAACAACGATAAAGAAAGCCATAACATCAACTCTCACGCGGCCAACAACAAAAGCCTCAATAGATTTGTGCAGCTTCAGGACAATAAGGATCTGATGAAATGAACACCACGCGAGAACTGGCTTGTACTAATGATAGCCAGAGCCAAAATAAACTCGTGCACATGGCATTCAAGTACACGAGTGTGGATAAAGCCCTGGAGGAAAAGACAAAAGAAGAACTGGAAAAAAAGCTGAGAAACAAGGAGTTAGACTTAATGTTCGAAGGAACAGTAACTCTTCAAATGCAAAGATTGATGATACCAAAGAACAACTTCATGAAGAAATTGCTAACATATTGGAAGTCAACAAGGAAGAACTCACTGCTATGGTCAACAGAAGGAAGAAGTTCAGCAAAAATGTTATGATCCCAATTGAAATGTTTCCCGAAAATGGAACTATCAACATTACTAATGGAGGATTGTTCAAGAGTAATGAAGGGATATGAGTGTACCTACCCTATCAGAAGTGAGGGGATGGACCAATAAAAATTGGAGACAGACTCATGGTTTGAATACTTATGAGATGGGGGGTGAAAAATTTTTGTTCTACTTCGCGACAAGAGACACGGCAGAGCAAGTGATTAGAGGGGACTGGGTGTGGAAAAACACTAGGGTTCAACTGGACTGGTGGTCGCCAACAATAGCTGCCATAAATAGAGAGATTGGACCCTCTTCGACATGGATCAGAATTGTGGGTCTCCCACTGCATCTATGGTCACATACGACTTTCAAAGCCATCGGAGATTTCTGCGGGGGTTGGGTCGAAACGGAGGAAGAGACACAGCTAAGAAATCACCTTAAATGGGCTAGAATTAGGGTTGACAGTGATGGTTTGAGGATCCCGAAGGAGGTGAACATCTTGAATGCCGGAATCTTCTTTTCCATGCAGTTGTGGACAGAGCTGCCGGCCAGATTCACTATCAGAGAAGAAGGCAAGTCGGCCTCTTTTAACCAGCAGTTCTCGCCGATTTATCCAAAGGTTAATAGTGGGGTTGAGGGGGCTGCCAGTTTTTTATCATGTGGGGGGACAAGAAAAGACAAGGGGTCGGGGCCCACTTCAAATTCAAATTTGAAGTCAATTACGGGTCAGCCTTTGTTTCTATCTCCTTCAAATCAAGGCCCAAAACACAATAAATCTCAAATCCACCCAAGCCCAGCGGAGAAATTTAAAAAGCCCAACAGTTCCAAGGTCCACTCACGTGAGAAGGATGTGGAGGGGGAAAAGGCATTAGAGGTCTTAAAGACCTCGCTTCTCAGTTCCTGCAAGCATTCAAGAATTGGGAGAAAGAAAATGAAGGACAGGAAGAAGATACGATGGGGCAGAAAGAAGGGGAAGAAAGGACTGTCTCCAACATCCAGGAAACCGCAAAACACAGCCTCATGAGGCTGAACTCCCTAAAAAAGGAAGAGAACCTGTGCAAGTGCCAGAACAGGATTTGCAGATTCAGCAGATACATGACGCCGATCCAGTCAATATTCAAATCCCTCTTTCTCCAGAAATCATCGAGATGGAAGCATCAAATTGGGTTAATTCCCATATCCTAGAGTTGAGTAATACGTATGGGATAGCTTTCGAAGGTTTCGAAAAAGAAACCATAGCTTTGTTGATGAAGATTGATGAGAGAAAATCACTGCTAGATAGCAAGGGGCCTGGTAAGGCAGTGTCTACTCCAAAGAGCAGGGGAATTGGCAAAAATAAATTGAAAAACCTTAAATCCAATCTTAATGAAGAAGTGGAAGGGAGCAGGAGGAGAAATTTGTGTTTCACTTTTAAATGAAAGTTAATCTATTGACATGGAATGTAAGGGGGTTAAACGACCAAACAAAGAGAATAATGGTGAAGAGTCTAATGCAAAAATGGAAGGCAGATGTTTACTGTTTTCAAGAAACAAAGCTCAGCAAGGAGGTTGAAGTAATGGCCAAGCAACTATGGTCAGGCCGATAGATGAAGTGTGGTTACCTGGAAGTTGTGGGTACCAGTGGGGGGGTCCTTATGATGTGGGACAGTAGAAGCTGGACTGGGACGTTAGTTGAAGTTGGTCAATATTCCATCACTTATGAGTTTGTTTCAACGCATAACCTCTATACATGGTACCTCACTGGAGTGTATGCACCCCATACTAGGGATGAGAAGTTAAACTGCTGGGAGGAACTAGCTGCTGTTAGAACCATTTGTGATGGGCCTTGGGTCACATGTGGAGATTTTAACACCAACAGAACTATGGAAGAAAGAAAAGGATGCAACAGAATTTCCTTCGGTATGTCTGACTTCTCAACATGGATACATGAGATGGAACTGCATGACCCCCAGCTTCATGGTGGAGATTTTACGTGGTTCAGAGGCCTCAATCACCCAAGTGCAGCGAGGCTAGACAGATTCCTAGACTGCCTGAGAGAGTTTGGACTTCCTAGACTGCCTGAGTGAGTGGGCTTCAAGATGCAGGATACTCTGGTGCTAAATTCACTTGGTGCGACAACAGGGATCCCCCTAGCACTATCTGGAAACGGCTCGACAGATTAGTTTATAATACCAATTGGTTTGATGATTACAACACGACTAGTGTGTCCCATCTCTCGAGGACATGCTCAGATCATGCCCCTTTGTTGGTCAACATGAACAACATTGCTCCCCAATGCATTAAATATTTCAAATTTCTCAACGTTTGGACTGAACATGAAAACTTTCTTGGTACCATTCAGAGATGTTGGGAAGAACTAGTAGTGGGAAATCCTATGTATATTTTAACATCAGAAGATCAAAAACCTTGTAAAATGCTTAGTCTCTGGTCTAGAGAGACTTATGGAGACATCTATGAGAATCCAAAAAGACTGGAAGCCCAAATGAAAGTCCTGGAAGAAAACAGTGTTATGAACAACACTAAGGTCAACATATGTGAACTTTCTAGATGCAAAGCTGAGTTAACAAAATATTTGAAACTTCAAGACGCCATCCTAAAACAAAACAGTGTTATGAACAACACTAAGGCCAAATGGTTAGAGGAAGGAGATGCCAATACTTCTTACTTTCACAGCACTATCAAAGATAGGTGAAGGAAACTCTCTTTAAAGAAAATTATGAATGAGCAGAATCAATGGCTTGAAGGAAATGATCAAATTGCTGAAGGAGCAGTGAGCTTTTACCAAAACTTGTTTAGCCGTGAAAGTGTCTCTATAGATACTGAAACTATCAACTATTTACCTAGGTGTATCACTGATGAGGATAATGAGACGCTGCGTGCTCTGCCAACCCTTCAAGAAGTCAAAGAGTGTGTTTTCTCCTTGGATCCAATAGTGCACCAGGGCCAGATGGACTTAGTGGACACTTTTATCCAGCAGCTTGGAACATAATAGCTTCTGATGTCCACAAAGCTGTTATTTCCTTCTTCTCAGGTGATATCCTTCCAAAAAAATTTACCCATACTTGTTTAGTTCTTATTCCTAAGATTGATCACCCACAAAGTTTCTCTGATTTAAGACCTATTAGCTTGTGCAATGTCTCTAGTAAAATAATTTCTAAGATTCTCAATGCTAGACTTGCTAATATTTTACCTAGAATTATTTCTAAGAATCAAATTGGGTTTGTTAAAGGCAGGGCTATTTCAGAGAATATTCTTTTGGCTCAAGAGATCATTAGTGACATTAACAAACCCAATAGAGGAGGGAATATGGTCATAAAACTAGACATGACCAAAGATTATGATAGGGTCTCTTGGTCTTTTCTGTGTTTAGCTCCTAGGAAAATGGATTTCTCGAAGAACTGGATCCACATTATTTACAACTATTTGTCAAACAACTGGTATTCTGTTATTATAAATGGAGGGAGATATGGTTTCTTCAAGTCCTCTAGAGGACTAAGACAAGGAGACCCTCTATCCCCTTCTCTTTTTATTTTGAGTGTTGAATTGCTTTCTCATATGTTGACAGGTCTGCAAACCAAGATTGGGTACAAAGGTTTCTACACAAGTGCCAATGGTCCCAGATCAACCACTTAACATTTGCCGATGACACAATCATCTTTTGCAATGGGGACAAGAGATCTCTCAAAATGATTCTAGACACTCTCAAGAAATATGAGGACAGCGTTGGCCAACTCATAAATAGAAACAAGAGTTGTTTCTCCCTCAAATCCAAAGCTAGTCTTAACAATATCACTAGAATGAAAAGGCTCACCAGTATGGTTTACCATAAATTTCCCATCAAGTATCTTGGTTGTCCCTTAATCACTAGGAAAAAGAAGATTTCGTATTACAATGATATTGTCAAAAAGGTTACTAGCAAAATTAGAGGATGGCACTCTAAGCTCCTTCTCTCTGGTGGCGAGCCATCCTCATTAGACATGTTTTGCTTGCTCTTCCTACTCATCTTCTCAGTGTTGTTGATCCTCCTAAGGGAACTTTTGAAATTATTGAAAAATGCTTAGCTAGGTTCTTTTGGTCTGGACAAGACATGGAAACAAGCATCACTGGATCTCTTGGGATAACTTGTGCTATCCATTTGAGGAAGGTGGCATCAATTTCAGAAGAATTGAAGATATTTGTAATTCTTTGAAGTCAAAACAATGGTGGAAGCTCAGAACTTCTAAATCTCTTTGGAGTGACTTCATGAGAGCCAAGTACGGCAATAATCAACACCCTGTGAAGGTCCAATGGACAAGAGGAACCTCTCAATACTGGAAATCTCTTTGTGGGGTCAAATTTAACACCGAAAAAAATATCTATTGGAGGGTTGGAAAAGGGGATGTGTCATTTTGGTTTGATAACTAGTCCAACTTGGGACCGCTTTATCTTCTGCACCCTAACGACAACTCCCATAGTTATATCAATCTCAACTCTGTCTTAATAGAGGGAATTTGGCATTGGGATACTTTGCAACACCAACTTTCCACAGAAGATAAAAATAGGATCAGTATGGGTATCCACTTGGACAGCAACAAAGAGGACTATCCTATTTGGACTGATACATCTACTGGGGAATTCAGCACGAGCTCGGCCTGGAATAACATTAGGCATAAAAGGGGGATCAACATTATGGCTAAAAACATATGGAACAAGGACATCCCTTTCAAGATGACGTTTTTGACCTGCAGGGCAATCCACGATAGACTTCCAACTGATGAAAGAGTTACTAAAAAGTTTGGAATTAGTATCAGTCCTGGATGTCATTATTGCATTTCTGATGACTCTAACACAAATATTGAAAATGTAGATCACCTTTTTTGTCTAGTCCTACAAGCTAAAAGAATCTAGAAGTTTTTTGCAGGGTCGCTGGGAATTGGACATATGCATAACACTCTCAAGATGATATTACTCAATTGGTGGAATTTGAAGACCAAAAACCCTATTGCAGCTTTCATATCTAAAGCTCTACCCCAATCATTTGCTTGGAACTCTGGAGAACTAGGTGTAGCAATAAATTTGAGGTTGTAAAGCCTTCTTTTTTCAGAACCAAAACTAGCATCACTTACACTCTATTGCAGGTTACACAGAAGAATTTTGGTCAAGCAAAGATGGGGGAAAGCTGGAATAGCCTCTGTCAAATCTTTGAAGCGGACATCAATCAAAGAACTTCCATCAGAGTCAAATGGCTCAAACCACCTAGAAATTTTATTAAGCTCAACAGTGATGGAAGTTGAGTTCAAGGAAGCTGTGGTGGAGGAGGGCTAATCAGAGATAGCCAAGGCAACATGATGTTTGCTTACTCTTTAGGTCTAGGCCAAGGTACTAGCAACATGGCTGAAGCCTGTGCACTACTATATGGTCTTAAATGGTGTGTTAGTAGAGGTTATGATAGGGTTTGGGGAGAAACGGATTCCCTACTCTTAGTTAAATGCATAAACGGAGAATGGAGAACGCCTTGGAGATTGGATAAATTGATTCAAGAAGCACAACAAATAGTTGAATCTCATGGATTTATCATCAGTCATTGCTTCAGGGAAGCCAACAAACCTGTTGATATATTAGCATCCAGGAGTTATAGTGTAGATGCAATACATGATTTCAACTCTTTCTCTGATCTCCCGAGGGAAGTTAGGGAATTAATTAACACAGATAGATGGGAGCTCCCTTCCTTCAGAATGCAACAGGTTAAACCTTCTAATTTTATTTACGAACCCCCCTGAATCCTCTTTGTTAAGGAGTCAAGTTAGTAGAGTAATAGCCAACTTAGACTCCCCCCTTTTTTGGTGTTAACTTGTAGAGTTTATCTAACTCTATTTCTACCCCAAGATCTTGTATTAAGTTTGGTATACCAAACTTCAAAATGTAACTCTTTCATATCAATGATCATTGGAGGCAGTTTAAAAAAAAAAAAAAGTGGTTCTTAATGTGGGAACGAATCATCTTGACAACCAATTAAGTATAATTAACTTACAAATCTCCCTTGGACATGTATCGCTTGACTATCATCTCATTCTGTTGTGCATCACATCCACTTATGACTAGATAATTCTCACTACTGATGAACCAATTAAATTTCTCAAACCAGTGAACTTTGCGCATATGTGAAATCACAGCAACTGTCTTTTCCTGCATATTTATAGTGGAGAAGAGAAGTGTTGTGTCACTCAACAGTACAAATAAACAGCCCTCAGATGGGTATGTTTCATCAAAAAAGAAGTTCAAGTGTAACAAGAGGCTTTATTCACTTAACCTTCCTGTAACATACTCATCAGCAGTCCATAAAAGAAACTACATATATAAAAAAAAGCATATTCGTGTACAGCAAAGTGGTTATATACATTCAGAAATTATACCGTTCAGAAGAGTGCTATAGTACAGGATATTAAATTCAGTATTAAAGAAATAACAAAAATGCTTAGAGTCAAAACGGGCTGGGAAATGTACACACTTTATTGAAGCATATTTGTACTTAGTTTAGCGTCCTAATCTTCCTTGAACCCTCCTAGAAGGTGGTGGGGATTTGGGTGCTTTAGTTGCTGTTACTTGGTGGTTTTTGGTTGTACTGGAATTTTGTTATGTTTGTGGTAATAAATTTTACAGTGCATGTAAATAAAAAGTGCTTATATACCAAGTAGATACTTTATAGATAACTATGGGAACAATCACTGAGCTAACAGTTCACTTTTTGTTAATTTTAACATTATCAACTTCAATGGATGATACACAGGTAACATATTATGAAACAAAGACATATCCCGACATCGTATTCACACAAGATAAAAGGCAAAGAATTCTATGCAAAATAATTATCAGAAATCACATAAAAATCTTCTATAACTTCCAATGGAAAACCCCAACATCAATGTCTAGAAAGGCCCCAATAGATGGACTATCAAAAGTGTAACACCCTGCAAATTCTAAGCTAAGATCCAAACCATTCTTCGTATGCGTATATGCCTGAACCCGGTAATTTCCAATGGTACATGTGTTAAGGTTAGTTCTCTAGTGTGGTAAGTGATTTCATTGGATATGAATTATTGCCACAAGAAACCCAAACCGTAAATTTGAGTTGGAAACTTCTTTACTGGTTGTGTTTTCGTATAAGTTCTTACTAAGCTCAACTTCAAACAACCACTCTTCCTAGAATATAAAGTCTTGTGGCTGAAGACCCGCCAAATTAAAGGTCTTTGAGTCTTCTTTCAAACGTCACCGACCACTCGTTAATTCGATTTCGGATTAGAAAGTTGTTAGAACATGAATACGTTTATACAATCCTATTAGAATAGGAATAGGTTTATACAATCCTATTTAGAATAGGAATAGAAATATAGGAAAAGAATATTATTGAATTGTTGTTGTGTCCACATTATTACATTGAGACCCTATTTATAGACACTACAATACAATCCTTGATTTTATGTTTTATATTTGTACTAGTAAATTTATTTAAATAAATTAGCTTACAAATTATTTAGAGAGAGTAGTTTGTTACTAAATAAATCCAAAACAAATCAATACAATATTTGAAATGTGAGTTGTTTAACATTTACTAATTAAAAAAACAAATATATCATCACATGACGTTTGTGATCTTAATTGAATGTGTGTGTATATATATGTGTGTGTGTGTGTGTGTGGTTTTCATATTAAAACTACAGCTTGCAATTTTTATGTGTAAATATAGATGGTTTATTCAATTTTACTATTGGTCACCATCTTTTCGGTTTTAAAAGTAGATGGTTTATCTTTTTTTAAATTGAAAATTGACATTTTGTGACTGATCAATTTATTAAGATGACAATTATTTATCCTCAAATAATTCAAGTGAAAAAATAGCAAACATGAGAACAAAATTAGCTAGTTAGAAGGTCATAAGAAATAATATTGTCCGGCAATTATCTACATTGACCCAATTACATAATAATTCAAAGGTATAATTGGAAAGAAGTTTTTTATAGAGTTTTAATCCAAACACAAGATGAGGTGGAAAACAATGAACCAAATACTTGATAAAAATAAACCTTGTATTACTAACACCTGCATTACTAATCTCTCTGTCTCACTCATCCCTGCGTTATTAATCTTTGTACCAAACAACCCCTTAGAGTATTAGTAATTATCAGATGTTGTTAGTAGAGTATTCAAGTAGCCTAGGGTCTTGCCCCAATAACCTAAGTTCAGTACAATTAGAGGCTTCATAGAAGCATTAGTTGAGTTATAGCTTTCAGCATTATTTTACAATCATGTTTATATTATACAGATCTTCAGATTTGCAATAATAAAGTTATTGAATTCGTTCCCTAAGTTATTGCATGCTCATCCATTAAAATCTTCCGCACAATTGTTATAGCATTTAGTAAAGTAGCAAGCCGGGTCAAGGGTTCATTGGGATCAACAATGGGATTTCGAGTGCCGGTTAACGCCCAAGGTATAGGCTCAAGGCAAGACAAAAAGTTCCTCAAGCTAACAACCACTAAGAAGACACAGAATTACTGAACGCCTAAACAACACAAAATGTGAATAGCCACTGGTCAGATTATTGGTTACCTGAGACAGCTGGAGACGTGTCTTTCTCTCAGCAGCCTTGAATGCTTTTTCATGAGCAGTTACAGTCTTCTCTTGCTTGTTTTCTTGTTTTTTCTTCGTTTCATACCACCGCCGAGCATTTGCATGGGCTGAAAGTGCCAGATCAACTTCAACCTACCAAATGAGAGCAAAACAATGGAGGCACAATCACTATCATTCATGCTCAAATCGCTGCATTTCTTTCAAAACCAATCATAAGCTCAAGTAAAAGACTTGAATCAACAGCAATGCTGCACAAACAGTATATATACGTAGGTACAGAAATGTGGGTTCTTAATTAGAATTTCTAGAAAAGAAGAAGGAATATCAGGTCAGCATACCTTGTCCACTGGTTGGGTCTTTTCATCATCATCCATTTCATCAAGATTGTTGCTTAAGAGCAATGTCATGCAGTTCCTTTCAAGATGGAGCTTGTCAATAAGTCCAGCTACTGGATTTCCAGATCTTTTCTCCTCTTTCACCATTCGAGCCAAATCTTCCCAACTCATTCCATTAGCAAGAGCTACACGTACTGCTAAGATGGCAGCATCAGCATCTTCCAAATTGTATTCTATCAACTCTGCCATCTTAATACAATGTTCAACTTCTTGCTTTAATGTTACAACACGGTTTTCCTGCATCATGTCGGAGAAGCTTTTGAACACAAAATGTATAGTAGTACAAGGTCCACTGAGATGTGAATGGACACTGGTAAAGAGTTAAATCAAACAAAGCTATAGCAGTGTCATTTAGGAACTACTTCGTATTAGTTGCAGATTTGATTCATCAGATTATTGCTTAAGTTTTCTATATTATTTTTATTTTTGAGCAAGAAACTTAAGTTTTCTATAATAATGGCCGACCCAGTTATTTTCTATCACAAATGCGAAGGAGCAAGCCTAATAATTAAAAGAGATTATCCAGCAGGAAATGGCTAGGGTATTTCTTGCTTCCCAAGTCAAATAAAAAAAGAACTAGAAGAAAGGCAGATCCCTTTTTCAGGAAAATAAAAGACTGATTTTTTTGTGGGTGAAAATAAATGAATATTATCTAAGGAGCCACTATGCTGATCTTAGAATCTCAAAAAATATGAAGCGGCAGAAGGAGAGGAGGAGAATTTGTTTTCAGTCCTCTCAGTTCTTCATTGTGCTGTTGAGCATAAGGCCAGAGAGTACAACTGCTATAGAAGAAAGTCTGTTTGGGACGTACATTCTTTTGTATCGCCTGCACTCACAAATCCCAGAAAATTAAGAAAAAGGACAAAAGAAAAAGTTCCTCCCACTTTTTCTCATTAAATTTTCCATGTAGCCATGGACTGAATTCTGAAGTAAAGTAAATTGGTCCATTCCTCACACTATAGATCCTTTATACCCTCCAAGAAAGACAGTAAGCTAATCTACCTTGCCCTCAAACATCTATAACTAAGTATATCTCTTCCCAGAAATGCATGCTGCTTTTTATAGGTATATTACATGCTGATTTTCTGACATTTTGCAATATATATACACTATGGAATCCTTGAAATTCATTGTCATCAGAATTATCTATTAAAAATCATCTCCAGTCCCTGTGTAGATTTTTTTTTTCTTTCATTGGTACATACTTTAAGTGGAAGAAATAAGTAGGTTTATTCAGAAAAAAATTTCAGCTCTAACCAAGAGAGTATCATTCTAAACCTCTATACGTCTGTGAAACTTTAGCTACACTCGTAGAATTAGGCCAACAGAGATAAAACATGCCATGAAAAATATGTGGATTAGAAAATTTTGTGGTCATGTTACTATTCCTGTATAGGTTTGGAAGTATCTTGGAGAGGTCGGAGTCAGAGTAGAATGACTCACCAAGTTATTCAATGTTATACTAAGATGTGGTAGGATGCCTAATGAGTGGAGGAAGAGTACCCTGATTCCAATACAAGAACAACGGAGATATTCAAAGTTGTGTGAACTACATGGCATTGAACTCATGAGTCATACGGTGGAACTCCGGGAAAGATTGATAGATGTAGGCTTAGGAATACGACAAGGTTAAAAGAGAAATGGTTTGGATCTATGACTAGTAGATCCACAACAAAGCCTATATTCTTGTTAACAAGATTGCAGGAAATCTATTACGAAAAGAAGGAAGATCTACACATGGTGTTTATTGAGCAAGAGAAATCATATAATAGAGTACCACAGAAGGTCCTAGTGGGTTATTAAGAATAAAGGAATTCACATTAAATATACAAATGATAGAAAAGACATGTAAGAAGGAGTCGTGCGAATAGAAGTAGGTGATACGGAGGAGTTTCCCATAACAGTGGGTTTACAAAAAGGATCGGCATTGAGTCCATTGAGTCCCTACTTGTTTACCCTAATTATGGACAAGGCGACAAGCTAACTAACACTATAGAAAATGAGGTCTTGTGGTGCCAAACTAGTATGTGCTGATGATATTGTGGTGCCTAATTGCAAACAATTAGATATCTAGACTTGTTATTTCAAGAGAATTGAATGATAGATGAAGATGTAACTCATGATCAAAACTAGATGATTGTAATGGAGAAGTGCTTTTGAGGGGTCATGTGATGGAAAGTGGCAGACTAAAGTGAAAAGTAGTTTTTTTAGCATTGTTATAACTTCACAAGGTAGTGAATGTTGGGCTGCTAAAGTCCACATATAGTGTTGCAGAGATGCAGATGATAAGATTGATGTGAAGTCCTACCACATTAGACAAACTTTAAAATGACCACATTCGCCAAAAGGTGCAACTAGCACAGCATGTGTTGAGGATAAAATGTGTGAAGCTCAGGTGGTTTGAACATGTTCTTTGTTGATCTACAGATGCACCGGTCCATAGCTGTGAAACTATGGTAAGGTGAAGGTATTAAAGGGTGACGGATTAGATCTAAAATCACATGGAAGGATATTGTCTCAAAAGACCTACAAATTTTGGTATCAATGCGGACTTAACTAAAGATAGGGCACAAGTGAGGAGAAAAGATCCATAAAGATGATAGCTACTAGTTGAGAACAGGTTTTTAGACTAGTTAGAGAACTTCTAATAGCATTATTTATTTATTTATTTATTTATTTATTTATTTATTTATTATTATTATTATTATTATTATTATTATTATTATTATATTTAACTTTTTATCGAAGATCAAAAAAAAGTTAAATATATACATAAATAATACTCTCCGTTGCAATTTGTTTGTCTTACTTTCCTTTTTAGTCCGTTTCAAAAAGAATGTCTCTTTTTCTTTTGGCAACTCTCTAGTTCTAACTTTCCTCACATCGCACGTTTATGACCACAAGATTAAAGGGCAGTTTGGTATAGTCCACACATTGTTAGTTTGAAACCACAAGATTCAAAAGTCTTCTTCACTTTCTTAAAATCCGTACAAGTCAAAATTAACAAACAAGTTAAAACGGTGGGAGCAATAATAATCATATATTTTACTTTTATTTATTTAGTACAGTAATGAGATAAAATGAGCTTAAATGAAGAAGTGAGGATTTAAAGCTGACTAAGGAGTAGTTGTTTTCATTGTTGTTGTCTTCAGAAAAGTATTGTCATATCCAACTTAATTCTTCCATTTAAAGTATGTACCACTTATTCATTCGTTAAATCGTGACCTGCATGCTTACTCCCAAATCCTTTATTGCCATTTGAGACCAAGTCTAGCTCATGAACTTATTCTCATGATTAAGCAGCATTTTCACAGAGGAATTCAAGAAAGCAAGTATTCATAGGCTAAAACGCATACTTCCCAGAATAATTGAGAGCAACCAACTGAAATGCTGCATGATGATTATATAATAGATGTGACACAGACCTGATCAGTGCGAATCTTATTAAGTCTCTGCATTGCAGTGCTTTCTTTGGACTTTTGCTGTTGTTCAGAACGTTGACTTTCAATCTTACTATAGAACTCATCCAATGCTGCATCAAATGTCTCAAACTTCATAAAATCCCGACACTTAAGCTGATTCAGCAACAACGGGCAGAACTCATCATATATCTGCAGAATAGAAAGTCTCAAATAAATCACCCTTCTAAAACTATATAGGTCCAGAAAAGAAGAATAAATGATCACAGCCTCACAGGGGTTAAAAAATCTCTAAATATAGGATAACTGCAAAACCTTCTCAGAAGATCCACTATCGCAAATGCTGGAATCCTTTTTAGACAAA
The DNA here is from genome assembly GCA_035578085.1 of Solanum pinnatisectum. Lineage (NCBI taxonomy): Eukaryota > Viridiplantae > Streptophyta > Magnoliopsida > Solanales > Solanaceae > Solanum > Solanum pinnatisectum. Next base: position 31,221,750 of record CM069076.1, read on the forward strand.
GCCTTTTGCTGCATTAAGATATAGCCTTCTGGAACTTTCTCACCCAGTATAATGTCCTCCAGCCAATCTTCAAACTGCTTAACAGCCTCTGTCAGAGAGAGAAGTGTATTGCCTTCTAATTTAAAATCTGTGTCAATCTTTGTATTTGGAACCACGCCAGCATCTAGAATAATGTGTTCAGAAAGTGCTGGGCCATAGCCTAGTGCCTCCCCAAGAACCACTTTAAGTGTTGGTGACTTTGCACGTGCACCATCGTTCCCTTTTTTAGTAGAATTAGTAGCTTTTACGCTTTTTTGGTTAACCTGCTTTTGTTGAGGAACATCAGATCCACCATTCCCCCGTTCATTATCTTCCACATGTTCAATTTTATCAGTCTGGGATGAAGACATCAAAGCTGCCTGCAACTTTTCAGTAGTTGTCCGTTTAAAGACACGGCATGTTTCAACTGGATATCGATGGCGAGACATAATAGCAAGACCTTTATCATCATCCCTGCATAGGTGCGAGTTACATGTAAAAGCAAGCTTTGTAAAATTGATGCCCACAACAATCCTATATGATGTCAAATTGAGTTGCAAAATTATGAGGATACCCAGAGACTGCTAACATCTAGGTTTATGGCTTGATAATCTGTACTAAAAGTTTAAGTTGATGCAGCTCAAAGAAGCATTTAAGGAAAGGAAAAAAAAATCTAGATACCTGGTAGCCCAAAGGGCTAAATATCATCTTTTTACATCCCAGAAGAGGACAACTAAAATGTGTCATTTATGAAACCATGCATAGCAGTATCAAACAGTTTTTGCTTGTTAAACAGAATCATAACTGATTACTGATCAAAATAGTTAAACCATCCAATAGGGTTCATCTTCTGGCAGAATTTCATATGGAAAGGAGATTTTGAAGAAAAATGGCAACAGAAGACATACGTTGTCTGCATAGAAGTTTATGATGATCCATTACATAGACATGTTCAGATGAACGAGACCAAGTTAGCAAAATAAAAAGCATATAATTTACCTGTGAGACCGTAGGAGAGTCATGACCATGAAGTCAGAATCCGTAAGGAGTATATTTCCTTGGGCATATAGTTCTAATATCACATAATGAGCATTGGAACCTAGTCCAAACTGAAAGAGAATTATCTGACCCCAAAAAGAATAAAGAAAGGATAAGATTAAAGATCATGAAATTAACCACTAACTGAAAGACAAAGAACAAATGAAAATTCCCAAATATAAAATAAACCCAATGCACTGATAGAACAATAGCATATGCAGTATACCCTATCATAACCAAGTTGCTGCACATCCTCAAGCCTTCTCGTCCTTATATGCTTCCTCAATTTAAGTGTAAATCCAGATGGAGTATTACTTTTGTCCCTAAAAAGAAGGAAATCGGAAAAGAGAACTTCAGAAAATTAAAAAATTAAAAAAAAAAAAACTCAGCATATAGAATCCAATTGCAGATGTCATTGATCAACAAAGAAGTAATGCACTTTCCATAAAGAATCAAGTATGGTTGACAGCAGAAAGGCAACCATTAAAACATTAGATCTTATGTTTCTAAAATGTTTATATCCTAACTTGGATTTCCTACTTGTATATTAATAACAACTACACCTCAACCCCAACTAGTGGATCTACAAATCCTCTATATTAATTCTGTTCTATTCAGAACCATTTAATTCCAATATGGGTAAGTAACTTGACTTGGCAAATTAGGAATTCTCTAAAACTATAAGCCCTCTAAGTCTCACACATATCCCTCTATCCAGACCTAATGTAAATCTAACTCTACTTTGTATGTTTCAGTGTATTTAGTATTTCACTTATAAAAAAGATATACTAAATGCACTGAAATAATCCAAATCATATTTTCATATTTGTACTTAAATTTCTTTTCAGTGCATTTAGTATTTTCTAAAGAACAACACAAATAAACTAAAAATTATCAACAAATTCTTGATTGAGGCATAGTTGATTTATTCATTGACTTGTATCCTGACTTGGACTTTTTGTTATTATTCTAAATGCAGAAAATTGAGGGATATATATCATGGGCTTTAAAGGAATGTGTGCTTGAAATAATGACATGCAAAGATATCGCAACAAGAAGCAGTCGGTTCTTTGAATCTCAAGTCTCAACATTGAGAGGTTGGATAAATATGATATTTGTTGTATATTGGATACTGAAATTAGTTATTTTCATTGCAATTTCATATCATTTGGTGTTTTAGTGTGTGTTTCAAATGTGCACTTCACTTCTTGCTTTTTGCTTCAAACCCCTTGGACCTTGTCGCTTTTTGGAACTTTTTCCTTTTGAAAATGCAGGATCAATGAGTTATTTGTCTCTAGTGCTTAGTTCAAGTAGAAACGTTAGAGATACATGTGAACTGGAATCCCCGGAGCTTCAAAAGATACAGTTGGTCTTACGGTTGGCCTTAAACTGATTACTAGGATACACTGCTACTACAATAAGCAAGGATCCATCTGGAATATGTCAAAAAGGTCATCAAAGCTCAAGGATACTTGGAAGAGGTGAAAATTACTGAACAACTTATACAAACAGAACAGCAGTTGTCCATCAGGAAACTATATTCTCTATTTAGAGGTGATTTCCCAAAGGTTGCCCGGAGGAAGCAACCGTGCAATAATCAAGGAGCTCTTAAATGGTTATTTACATTGAATATTGCAGCAACACGGAAGACTAAGAACCAGAGACTAGCATCTTGGGGTCTAAACTCTAGCGTCAGAAGTAGCATGGCCTCTTTGCACGAGAATGAAGGAGTCCATAATCATATTTTATTTGAATGTGATTACTCATTCGCAGTATGGAGGAAGCTATTACAAAGGCAAGAGTATAATAGATCAGCCCTAAGTTGACAGCATGAATTGGAATGGGAACGAGAATACAAAAGCTCAAGGAAAGCACCAGATGAAGTATACAGGGCCACTCTTGCAGGAAGCGTGTACCTCATATGGAAGGAAAGAACCAGAGGATTTTTCAGAAAAAGGAGATCAATCCACAAATCATTGTAAGACAAGTAACACAGGAAGTGGTGTATAGATGTTCCAAGAAGAATCGATTAGTTGGTAGGCTAATGGAGCTTAACTTTTATCCCTAGATTTGATGTATAGGATGAAGAGGAAGGATATTGTAGAGAAGCAAACTACTTGGTACAAGACCAAGGCAGTATAGTTGAGATTTTCGCCCTTACATGTAAACACCTTTCCTTGGGAATTAAATTTCCATTTACCAAAGAAAAAAAACAAAATCAACAAAATCAAACTGCATAGTTTTATATTTTTTAAACTGAAGTAGATATAATAAAAAATGTTCATAAATGCACTGAAAATCATCTTTCCATAGTAAAGGAGAAAAGTGTATAGGTACCGAAGATAATCAGTGGTATGCAAACGGACGCCACTTTCCATGAGCAACAAAACCTTCTCACTCTCCCCTGATTCACTAATTCCACTACTGTTCATGAGCTTAAACACATAGGTCTGCAATACCAACACAAACAAGAAACATTAACCAAAGCAATGGCGGTCGGTTTGCATAGAAATGAGAAAGAAAAGAGCTTAGAATGGGAACCTTCGGGGAAAGATCATAAACGTTGGAACAGCGCATCCCAATTAAGCGACGCAAGCATTTGACCTCTGCGGCAACATCCGCCGTGTTCATACGCACCTTCACCATTTCAATTACAGGACGACTTGATTCTTCGTTGCTTCTACTATAGACACAAAAATTGAATCTCTTTTAGGGATTTTGATTTCTTGGACTTGGTGCTAACTCAAAATAGCTTTGAATTTAGAAAGAACATCCATGTATAGGTATCCGGTTGAAACCAGAGAGAGTGTAGAAGAATAAGAAAGCGTGGAGCTCAAGATTTGGGCCGGGTCAGGCCACTTCCTTACACTTTTTCCTTTTTTTCTTTGGGCCTTTTAATTGTCACAAATTTATGATTCTTTCACCTACAAATTCAGATGCATGAATGAAGGGGTCCAATAGCAAATAATTTTGATTTATTCAAATAAGACGCAACATCGTGATAACTCAAAAAATAATCAATTAATTAATTTGTAAATTATAGGAATCACATAGTGTGGGATATAAATTACATCTTATCCCTATTAGTTTCCATTTTACAGAAATCCCTTAAAATAAGAGGGATCCAGATACATAAGTGGTGGTCGGATACATAATTTTTGATACATTCAAATCTAGTGCTATTGCACTTAAAAAGGAAAAAAATAACGTAAATTTTATTTTAATTAATTTCAATCCCACAAATCACGCCTAACAGGTTGTAAACAATCCATCCAATACCTAACAGATTCACAAATTTGAAATTTCAAATTCACAACTTCTCCATCGAGGAACCATTACTGTCGAAAAAGTTCTAAATTCAAATAACTCGAAAAAATCATTGTAGAAGATGAATATATCAATTTTGTTGAGGTTGGGTGAGCGAAGTGATTTATGAAAGTTACAAATGAAATTGTCGTTGGGTAATCTATTTCATTTATGAATCTGAAGCGACAAAATTGTAGTAGTACCCCTAGCTGAGAGGACTCAAAAACTTAGCGAAGATGGTGAAAGTTGCAACGTTCTTTGCTATGTCTGTAGGAGCCTTCGCTTTCTGACAAACCATGGACAAAATCCATGTTTGTATCGCTCTTCATCAGGATGAGAAGCAAGAGAGAATGGAGAAGGAAGCAGAAATCAGAAGAATGAGAGCAGAGCTAATAAGAGAAAACAAAGAGCGGGAGTCTCTTGCCTAAGCTACCAAGAATTGCAAACCTAGTTGCATTCAATTCAAGAATTTGTTTTTGCTGTCTTTTTGAATGTTTCTAGACTTCTGCTTCTATTTCTAATTTCCATAAAAATCAGGTAATGATGGTCATGAATGTCTTCAATGTACCTAAGTTTGGATCTGTCTCAGTACTCTGTTGTCAATAGCACGATTATGCTTGCAATGTTAAACATGTAGCTACTTTTACTCTGACAATGTGGATGGAGTATGAAGGCTTCGTGCAGGCATTAGCAAAAACCTATAAGGTTTCAATGGTTCCAATGCCAGATAAGGAGGATTGGTCGGTTTCAGACTATGTTTTAGATGAAACTGTGTTGCCACCTAGATACAAAAGGATGGTCAGACGACAAAGGAAATGAAGAATAAAAACGCAGATGAGAAGATAACAATAAACACAAATTGTTGCGGACGGTGTGGACAAGAAGGTCACAAAAGGAGAACTTGTACTTTCTTTCCGAAAGAGAACTGAAATTATTTTTTTTAAAAAAAAAACATTAATGTTCAACCATCCTTGTGAGTTTTGAATAATTTGCACTTCTAATATTTTTCACTTTTATATTTCCATTAAATAAAGTGTATTTTTTGCTTGAGTTATTTTGATACATTATTTATTATGATTGTTGTTTTCAAATTAATAATTCGTTAAGATTTGTGTGCCAATGTTATATCACATAAAAAATTATTTGGGTGTTGTTTTAAATATAAAGAAGTTTGGAATGTATCAACTTTTAATTAAAAATTCTTGTGTAACTGTATCATAATTGATTAACTATGATACATAATTAAGATTTGTGTACCAATGTTATATCGGGTAAATAATTATTTGGGTCTTGTTTTAAATATAAAGAAGTTTGAAATATATCAACTTTTAATTAAAATTCTTGTGTAACTGTATCATAATTGATTAACTATGATACATAATTTATACCATTAAGTGTCTCAAGAGTTGAACTGTTACATAGTTATAAAAAATGTATCATATACATTATATCAGATGTATCTCATACGTGAATATAAGTCATGTAACATATACATTATAGCTTTGTATCATATATATTTTATTTGATGTATCATATACGTGAATATAAGTCATGTATCATATACACTATAACTTTGTATCATATACATTATATCATATCAAACTTAAAGTAAATTAGTTATGTGTGTGAAGCTTAACTTTGTAAAACAAAAATGCATACTTTAAAATTTTTAGTGGATCATAATGTATCTAAAGCAATATATTGAAAACACAAGATGTAAGAAATTACAAAATACTTTAATAGGAAAAAGTTTTTAGAGAAACAGTCTAAAACTTAAGTGAAGCAACTCTGGGCACTATTAGTGATATCTCTTGATTGATATTAGGATATATCTTGATTGATCTTTCATATCTTAGTATCTCATTAGTGATTTAGTTTCTATTATGATTAGGAGAAGATCACAATACTTTATTAGATGATTATTTTCTTATTTGTTGTTTACTCTCTTGTATAAATACTCATACATGTTAATAAAATAAACACTTCTCTCCGGCATTAAAGTTTATAGGCACATGTAAAGACACTTAGTAAAAGTGTTACAAGTGGATAAATATGAACCAAAACAAACGAAAGAAATAATTGCTCAAACATAAAATCAGTCTTATTAACATGGGAGGCCTTGAAAATCGACCGTAATTTCTTCATTTGCCAATTTAAATTATAATTAACGTATATGAACTTAGACTAAAATTTTCATCTTTTAAAATGGAAAGGCCTCAAAAATAAACGAAAAAATTCTTTCATTGATAAATTTAATATATCATTATAAACTCAAGAAACCATAAGACAAAGAACGAAATTGTCCAAAACAAACACAAAATGGCAAACTAAACAATAGCATAAAACTGAAACAATCATCATTCCAGTATAATTAACAATATCAAATCCAATAAAATATGTCACACATTGATGAATGGTTATTAAATAAATTAATAAAAACAACAGTTACAACATAATCAAATGGGCAAACAAATTAATAACAAAATTAAATAATATAAACTACTCCCTTCGTCCCATTATATGTGGCACTTTTCGAATTTCTAAATTCAAACAAGTCTATTATTTAATGTAAATTTTTCATAGATCTTTTAAACATAGATTGTGACTTATAGTACTTTTTACTTAGTTTACAAATACATAAATTTCATTTCAAAAAAATTGAAGATTTCATGCGCAAATTTTCGGTCAAACTTAAACTATTTGACTCTCGAAAAATGAAAAGTGTCACATAAATTGGGACAGAGGGAGTATGTTACAAATCCATTTAATGATGGATGTTTCTCTTGATCTATTCCTAACGTAATGTATCTATTTATTATATTAATTAAATACTATACTAACGTATTTGTCAAATGCTGTAAAAGGATGGTTTGAATATCCAATAAAAGGGTAGTCTTTCACCTTTGTGAAATACAACTTGAAGAGATAAAAGAATAATCTCTACTCTATACTTTCCAACACAATTTGTCTTCCTTACTTGTTTAGTATTGTTATATTTTGCTCTCATTTTACAACACGTTATCAGCACGAGTCTCTAACCAATTAAGACCTACTTAATTCAGAATTATCTTTTTTCCTAAAAGTTAATCAATTTTCTTTCCGAGTCAGGTATACATTTATATGTTTATATCATATTTACTAGGACTTACATAAGCCTTTGATCAATGATTTAATTATTGCATACATAACTTGTTTTAGGTATTTGTATGATACTTTACTAGGCATAATAATCAATACGTTTCAGGTTTTTATTTTTATGTTGTTTATATGCTAGTAACTTATAACTCTAAATTTAATACTAGGGCATATGATAACATGCTAGTTAGAATAATCAAAAGTATTTTCTTGTCATAAATTTATGATAAATATTGGGGTGTCATAAAGAAAAATATTATTGTATTAAATATGACTTGTAACTCACAAAAAAAAAAGGCGTTAATATCTACTTTAACTTATAATAAATATTGTAAAACAATTAAAATTACATATTAAATCTATTGTTTCAATACTTCATGAATTTACATGTTTTTAAAACATTCCATATATTTTATTATTTGAACATTAATTAACCATTCATTATAAAGAAACCAACATCATAATATTAACTCAATTATTTTATGATAGTTTTCATCATGTCGAATTTGTCAAAGCTTGAATTTGTGGCACTTGACATTTATGAAAAGATCTATTTGTCATGGGTACTTGATGCTGAAATTCACCTTACCGCTAAGGGTCTTGGTGATAGTATAATTGAAGGAAATAATGCATCAAGTCAGGATAAAGTGAAAGCTATGATTTTCCTTCGTCATCATCTTGATGAAAGCTTGAAGGTTGAATACTTAATAGTGAAAGATCCACTTGAATTGTGGATATGTTTGAAAGGGAGGTATGACCACCTCAAGGCAACAGTATTGTCAAGGACTCGTTATGAGTGGATGCACTTACGGTTTCAAGAGTATAAAACCGTAATTGAGTATAAAACCATAATTGAGTATAACTCTGTTGTATTTAGAATCACTTCCCAATTAAAATTATGTGGGGAAACTATAAAAGATGAGGATATGTTGGAAAAGACACTAACTACTTTCCAGGCCTCCAATATGATATTACAACAGCAATACCGTGAAAAGAATTTTAAAAAATACTCTAAATTAATCTCATGCCTTCTGGTGGCTGAGAAACATAATGACCTTTTAATGAAAAATCATGAAACCCGTCCTGCTGGAAGTGCTCCATTATCAGAGGCACATGGAGCAGAAGCATACAACCAGTCTGAAATAAGACAAAATAATCGGAGCCATGATAATGTGCGTAGGCATGGCAGAGCAAAAGACGATATAATAATCGTCGAGATGGTGGTCATAACAAAAGGGAGAACAATATGGGTTCTCATAATAATCCTTCTAAAGGAAATGGCGATCACTATCATCGTTGTGGCCTTAAAGGTCACTGGAAAAATGAATGTCGAGCACATGAGCGTTTTGTCAGGCTGTATCAAATTCCTTCAAAAGGAAAGGAAATAAAGGTAGTGCCTCCTTTTCTAATGCCGGAGTAGAGTTACATTTGACTCTCAAAGATGATGCTCAGGCAATGTCTTATTAAAAATATGATGAGAATATTGAAGCAAATTTAACATTGAAAGATGATGCTTTTGATGGGCACAATGATACCACTCATCTGGAAGCTGAAGACTTCTTTGGGGATCGCAATTGAAGATTGATAATTGAACTGGGAAATGAATAATATTGTTTTGTGTTTTAAAGTCTTACTTAAAGTTCATGTACTTAAATTTTCTTTTGTTAAGTTTCGTACTTCTTATTATGTATTTTTATTTTTATGAAGATAAATAAAACTTCCCTATCTTCAATTGAATCCAAGATGAGTAATGGAAATATGTGTCTTCTGGACAGTGCCATAACTCATACAATACTAAGAGAAAAGAAATATTTCTCTCATTTGATTATGAAAAAGGCATATGTTAATACAATATCAGGTAGTACAAAGTTTATTGAGGGCTCAAGAAGAGCAGGCTTGTTACTACCTCGAGGAACATTATTGGAAATTAATAATGCATTGTATTGTAGTAAATCTCAAAGAAACTTGTTAAGTTTCAAGGTTATTCACCAAAATGACTATCATATTGAGACTGCAAATGAATGAAAGGTGGAATACCTTTATATTACTACGATAAATGCGGAGAAGAAAACTATGTATGAAAAATTGTCTGTACCTTCTTCTGGGTTGTACCATACAAATATTGGTACGGTTGAATCACATGCCGTAGTAAACAAAAGGTTTACTGGTTCTAATGATTTTATCATTTGGCATGATTGGTTGGGCTATCCCGATTATAATATGATGCGCAGAATAATTGAGAATTCACATGGGCATACTTTTAAGAACCAAAATATTCTTCAATCAAAGAAATTCTCTTGTACTGCTTGTTCACAAGGAAAGTTGGTTACCAAACCATCAACAACTAAGGTTGGAGTGGAATCTCCCGCATTTCTGGAATGGATACAGTATGATATGTGGGCCTATTCACCCTGCATGTGGACCATTTAAATATTATATGGTCTTAATAGATGCATCTATAAGATTGTCTCATGTGTGCTTATTATCAACTCGAAATATGACTTTTGCGAGGTTGTTGACTCAAATAATAAGGTTAAAAACACAATTTCTAGATTATGCAATAAAAATAATTTGTCTTGATAATGCTGGTGAGTTTATATCTCAGGCATTTAATGATTATTGTTTATCCACTAGAATAACAGTTGAACATCCTGTTGCACATGTTCATACTCAATATGGTTTAGCAGAGTCATTGATTAAACGTCTTCAATTGATAGCTAGACCATTGTTAATAAGGACAAAGTTGCCTGTTTTGGTTTGGGGGCATGCTATATTGCATGCAGCGGCAATTGTGCGCATAAGACCAACCAATTATCATGACATCTCCCCATTACAATTGGTTTTTGGTCAAGAGTCAAACATTTTCCATCTTAGAATCTTTGGTTGTACGGTATGTGTTCCAATTGCTCCACCACAACTCACAAAAATGGGTCCCCAAAGAAGATTGGGATATATGTTGGGTATGAATCTCGTTCTATTATAAAATATTTAAAACCTAAAATTGGAGATTTATTTACGGCAAGGTTTGGTGATTGTCATTTTGATGAATCGGTATACCAAACATTAGGGGGAAAACAAAAGCAGTTGGGAATTGAGATAGATTGGAATGCACTTTCACTATCTCATTTAGACCCTCGAACAAATCAATGTGAGCAAGAAGTTTAAAAGATAATTTATTTACAGAATATTGCAAATCAACTGCCGGATGCATTTACTAACCTTCCACGGGTTACTAAATCATATATCCCAGCTGCTAATGCTCAAGGTCGAGTTGATGTCCCGATATGATAAAATGTTAAGGCAAATGAGTCTGGACCACGCTTAAAACGTGGTAGATCAATTGGTTCCAAGGATAAAAATCCTCAAAAAAGAAATGGAATAAATGATCATAATATAGAGGCAATTGCTCATGAAGAGCTTCGACATATAATAAATGACGACACCACAGAGGAGGTCCATGTACTTGAAAATAATGAGAATGAGGAAATCTCTATAAATTATGTTTCGACAAGAAAAAAGTGGAATCGAAATAATATTGTGGTGGATAATATTTTTGCCTATAATGTTGCAGTTGAAATAATGTAACAAGATGAGGATTTAGAACCAAGATCTGTCAATGAGTGTAGACAGAGAAATGATTGAGCAAAATGGAAGGAAGCAATTCAAACAGAATTGGTTTCAATTGAAAAACGTGAAGTGTTTGGACCAATAGTCCGAACACCTAAAGGTGCAAGTCAGTGGGGGCACAAATGAATTTTTGTGCCAAAATGCAATGAAAATGGTAAAGTCGTAAGATATAAAGCACGACTTGTGGCACAAGAATTTTCGCAAAGGTTTGACATTGATTATGAGGAGACGTATTCTCATGTGGTAGATACAATTACCTTTAGGTACCTAATAAATATGACAGTCCATGAAAAGCTTGAAATGCATTTAATGGACGTTGTTACAACCTGTTTATATGGCTCACTAGACCACAACATTTTTATGAAAATCTCTGAAGTACTCAAAGTGCCTGAAGCATATAAAAATTCAAAAGAAAGTTGTTCAATAAAGCTTCAGAAATTCTTATATGGATTGAAACAATCAGGGCGAATGTGGTATAATCGTCTTAGCGAATATTTGCTAAATGAAGGGTATAAAAATGACCCTATTTGTCCTTGTATTTTTATACGAAAGTCAAAATCTAAATTTGTAATAATATATGTTTATGTTGATGACTTGAACATTATTGGAGCTCCTAAAGAGCTTTCAAAAGTTGTTAGGTGTTTGAAGAAATATTTTGAAATGAAAGATCTTGGTAAGACAAAATTTTGCCTTAGCCTTCAGATTGAACATTTGAAAATGAAATATTTATCCATCAATCAACATATACTGAAAAGGTTTTGAGGCGATTTTACATGAATAAATCACACCCATTGAGTACCCCGATGGTTGTGAGATCTCTTGATATAAATAAAGATTCATTTCGACCTCTAGAAAAGGATGGAGAGATTCTTAGTGATAAAACATCATATCTCAGTGCTATTGGGGCACTAATGTACCTTGCCAACAATACCCGATTAGATATTTATTTCGCAGTAAATTTATTGGCAAGATTCAGCTCATGTCCAACAAGAAGATATTGAAAAGGTGTTAAGCATATATTCAGATATCTTCAAGGAACAATTGATATGAGATTGTTGTATTCTAATGCATCCAAGTCAGAATTGATCGGTTAAACAGATGCGGGATATTTGTCTGACCCACATAAAGCTAGATCTCAGACAGACTATTTATTCACATATGGAGGTACAACTATATCATGGCGTTCGATGAAACAAACAATAGTTGCTACTTTTTCAAATCATGCAGAGATAATAGTCATTCATGAAGTCAGTCGAGAGTGTGTATGGTTTGATCAATGACTCAACACATTTTGCAATTATGCGATCTTTCTGTACAAACAAAGACTCCAACAATATTGTATGAAGATAATGCTACTTGCATAGCTCAATTAAAGGGAGAATATTTCAAAGGAGACCGAACAAAACATATTTCACCTAAGTTCTTTTTCACACATGATCTTCAACAAAATGGTGAGATAAATATTCAACAAAATCGTTCGAGTGATAATCTTGCAGATTTATTCACTAAGGCATTGCCAACGTTAATATTTGAGAAGCTAAGATATAAGATTGAAATGCGTCGTCTCCAAGATATCAAGTGAGTTTTTCATCAGGGGAAGTAAAATAGGCGTTGTATTCTTTTTCCCTTAACCAAGGTTTTGTCCCATTGGATTTTCCTGGTAAGGTTTTTAATGAAGCATCACTCAAGGCGTATTACAAGATATGTGTACTCTTTTTTCTTCACTAGGCTTTTTCCCACTGAGTTTTTCCTATTAAGGTTTTAACGAAACGCATTATCTATAAACATCCAAGGAAAAGTGTTACAAATTCATTTAATGGTGAATATTTCTCTTAATATATTCCTAACGTAATGTATCTATTTATTATATTAATTAAATATTGTACTAACGTATTTGTCAACTGCTATAAAAGGATGGTTTGAATATCCTATAAAAGGATAGTCTTTCACCCTTGTGAAATACAACTTGAAGAGATAAAAGAATAATCTCTACTCTATATTTTCCATCACAATTTGTCTTCCTTGCTTGTTTAGTATTATTATATTTTGCTCTCATTTTACAACAAACTACCCATTATAGATAAGAACAAAGCAATAATCAAAACACTTTCTAATTATAAAATCTTCTTCCATGACATAAATATATCCAAACAAATAAGTGCAAAACTCAACATTACTGGTTAAAGAAAACAAACTTTACCAAAGAAAAATGAAAATGGAAATAACATTGGCTGGAGTTTGAACTCCTCCGGCCATATCTGAAAAAAATAACGAAGTAAAAGAGGGACTGTTTGTATACCGAAGCTAGAGAGAGATCGATGGTTTGCAGCTTTGGCTCACTGGCGGTGATCTGATTCTCGATGGTCGGCGTTCTGATTTTGAAGGAATTAGAGTTGGGGTCTGATTTGACTCGCGAGATCGCCGGGATTTGGAACTTGGTGGAGCTGTTTGGACTCGCTGGTTGCAGTAATGGAGATGCCGACTTCTAATTCGTCGGGTTTATCGCGATTTTGGAGCTGATGGTGTTGCTCACGACTGGAGCTCTTGTGGGGTTGTTTGGCTATTGTTGTTGATCGGTTTAAGTGGGGTTTTGGGTCTGGTCGGAGATGGCTAATAGAAGAGGGAACAGTGATGGTCGGCTTCTGATTTCGCCGGAGAAAGTGGTGAACGGAGGTTGTTATTTGGGGGGAGATCTGGTTCGCCGAAGAGGTAACGGGAGAGAGAAGAATGGGGTTTTCCGATGGGGGTCGTTTGAGAGTTGTTGTGGTGTGGTTGAAGAGCTCCGGTGGGATTCTACGGTGGTGGATCAGAAAAAAAAATTGGAATTTGTTAAATCAAAAATAACAATTATCACCACCCTCAAAAAAAAAATTATTTTTAAAGTATCACTTCAAAATATACTATTATTTAAAGAAAAATTTTCACAATATCCATTATAATAAACTTAATTATGCTACATAGATATAATTTACATATTTACGGATTGTAGCTACAGTTTAAGCCGTTTCGTTTGTATAATTCATGGATTTATATAATTTGCAGGTTTGTATAATTCGCGTGTACATTTGTATAATTCAGTTATTTTTGTATAAATTTGAAATAGCGAATTTATACAATTGCAAACATCAAAAGTGTAAACAATTATATAAATTATATTATACAAATTTCAAATTATACAAAAGTTATACACATTCTATTATACAAATTTCGAATTATACAAAACTAAAAAGTTGAGTTGCGTAATTATAGTTAAAAGTAGGTCGAAATTGTAATTAAGGCTAAGTATAGTTATTTTAACTAATTAATTAGTATATGTTTGGTTATACGCGTGATTTTCCCTTTTTAAAATACTAGTACTAAACTTAGTGACGCTTTACGTGATTGTAAAACATCAAAATTAACAAATATCTCAATCATAAGTTTATCGAATATATAAGAGAGATTTTATATCTATGCATTCCAAGTTGATTGTATAAATTACTAGGAAAATGATTTGAAAAATATTTTAACTTTAGTCGAAATTATTGTTACGATATCAAATTTTATGGAGGACCTTTTACCTCCTACACTATTTAATAGTGTATTTTAAAGGTATATATGTGCCCACGTGGACACATTACTATTTATAATGATGCAATATTTATGATGTCCACGTGGACACATATATACCTTTAAAATACACTATTAAATAGTGCAGGGATAAAAGATCCTTTTCAAAGTTTGATATTGTTACAACAATTTCGATCAAAGTTCGAATATATTTTAGACTTTTTTCCCTAAATTAATTAGATTACATATATTTATTTTCATTTAGAATCTTTGTTATATACTCCCCCGTCCCATTTTATGTGGCAACATTTGATCGGATACGGAGTTTAAGAAATAAATGAAGACTCTGAAATGTTTATCAAATTACCCCTTCAAAAAATAATCAATTTTTCTCTTTCCTCATAAATGTATTAGAGTACTATCTTTAAGATTAAGTGAGACCAACAAGGGTAAAAGAGAAATTGTACCTTTAAATACTTACCATATAAGGAAATGTGACATTCTTTTTGGGACTGACCAAAAAGAAAATGATGCCACATAAAATGGGACGGAGGGAGTAATATTTATCTGTTTTAATTTATGTGATATTTTTTTCTATTGAAATTCGATTTGAATCATTTTTAAATTTATTTGAATTAGATTAATTTAATATTTTAAAATTAAATATTAATAAATTGTGTGAAAAGTACTATAAGTGCAATTTTTTCATTGTTAATGACATATAGAAATACATCCAAAATATTTATCAAAAGTTTACCTAGTTTAAATCTCGTAAAGCAAAAAGTAAAATATAAATTTGAATAAAAAGAGTACCCCGACAGTACCAATATTGCGAAGTATAAATTTTTAAAATTTAGTCAACAGTAGTACTTTTTATGCATCCAATTATATTTTTATTAATATGAAATTTGTATAGATATTTCTAAATAAAAGATCAATTGATGAACTAAAAGTAAGAAAAAACTAAAATGAAAAAGAAAATGATAGAACGAAATTATCAAATCAAATCTTCACATTATATTTTATTTCTTTACATTTTTTCTTTATACCTTTGCTTTCTAGTTCTTGTTCCATTTTCCTTTATTTCTCCTACGTTAATTCTACGTATTCCTTATTTATACTACAATCAATACAATTGAAAAAGAAATTAACTAAAATTTTCTTCCGGAAAATAATTTCCTCCTTTTCTCCTTTTTAAGAATCTTTAAGTAATTTCTCTTGCCATTTTAACAATTCGTCATCATTTTATATAAATTTGAAGAAACTAAATACGGAAAGCATTGAATGAATCATTGTTTTCAATTTAAATTTAAATTTCAGCGATATTATATGGCATCTTATTTTTCTTAATATTTTTCCTTTTCTTTTACTTACTCGTCTATATTCTTTTCATTTTCCTTCCATTACTGTAGACGCTATATATTGCTCACTCCACTCAAACTACTATCTATATACATTTAAACTAGGGTTAATGAAGTACACATTACCCAATTTCACCTCAATCTCAAATTACTTTAGTTCGGCTATACTTATCATCAATTATCGATTTCATTTCATCTGTCCGTTAAAACAAGCTATCGGAAATTGCACAATCAATTATAAAATTGATAAAAAAGAACGAAATCATAAAATCACGTTTTTCAGCTATTTCTTTATGATTTTTCAAATACAAAGTGAAATTTTGGGATCTGAAACATACCTCTTTTCAGTGATTTTATTAGTAATTTTTTCTCCGGTGATGATCGGAAAACTATGTCCGGTGATTTTGAGTCGGAGCTCCCAATTTCGAATTGGGAATAGTGAAAAAAAGAGGAAAAATTTGAAGTCTTTTCGCAAATAAAATACTTTTACGATTCGAAATGGCGCCGTTCAAGTGTGGATCAGTGAGTCCCCTGTCCCCTTTTCCTTTTTTTTTTTCCTTTGATATTTCAAATTTAAATATTCGTTTAGCCGTAGTTGAATTAGAGGATCATTATGACAATAGCCAAAAACTAAAATAATTTATTTGATATTATAGATTATTGGTAGTAGAGTGATAGTTATCAATATCTAGATAAAATAACACGCACGAAGTAATGTTTATATCTAAATCTAAAAATTTATAATTATAATTTAAAAAAATTTCATGCAAGATTAAAAATTCACAATATATATCATTAAATTAGAGCTTAGGATTAGGAATTTAAAATTTAAGATTTATGCTATAAATATTAAAATTTAGACTTTTACCTTCAAGAAGAAAATTGATGGACTAAAATGTAATAATTTTTCGTCCACTTTTACTTGTTATATTTGTACTTAATACACTTATTAAGGAACTAATAATTGATTTAACTATTTTATAACACTATTTTTATCATTTGATGTTTAGTAAGAACTTTAATCTTGAGAAATAATTTGCAAAATAAGTAATTAATACTAAGGATAAATAATTAATTTTTTTCTTAAAATATTAAAAGTAACAAGTAACTGAAAATCTATTTTTAAAATAATGTTCAAATAAAAATGATCAGGCAAGTTGTAGAGGTGCATTTAATTTCACAATTTTAATTCATTATTGAAAGACACATGGAGTCACTAATTTTGAAAGACAAAAGTTAATTATTAAATTAGCATTATTTTTCATATAAATTACAATTAAGCACACATGTTGATACCACACATCACTCACTCACTCTTTCTAATTCTAATTATTAGATGGTATAAGCCCGTGCAAGCACGAACCCAACGGTGTAAAAATATACTATGTTATTAGCATTTGCAGAATAGATTTATACTTTATATCGTATTTGATTGTTTCATAATCAAAATGAACTTCGTGTTATATATGTGTCACGATACATTATAGTGACTAATGATGAACCACTATTATATTGTTATTTTAAATTTTTAATACAAAATAAAGTTTTGCATGAAAATGATTATAATGGTGAATACACCCTCATGACTTCCAATTTTTCTTTCTTTTGGGTTGTTTTGAAAAGTTTTAATTTCTTTGCCAATCTGGCACCACAATTAAACTCAAGTTGGCCAGGAAGCAAAAAATCATCCAACCTTATGCAAATTACTATATATGTAGAATAAATATACATAATTCCAATGACCAGTAAATAATAACGGGAGGGGAAAAACAGAAAACAATTTTTTTTATTCCCATGCCACTATTAAGCTATTACTTAGCTTCATGAACAAAAAATTAGTAATATTCATAATTATTTATACTATAATTGTCCTTAACTAGTACAATTCCTTAGATCTAGATCTAGAGTAGTTATTGATTTATCGTCGTTTCTAAAGCAACTTCAAGAACTAAAATGTATAGGTAGTTGTGTTTGTATTTGTGAGAAGATGAAGTTTGTAACACATATCAAGCTTATCATCAGTTGCCATAATATACTTTTCTATATTGTTAAATGAAGTTACAGTTGATGGCTACAATGACACCAACATAAAAAGAAAAAGGAAATAGAATTGCAAATTGGAGCAAGTTCTTTACCTTATAAATAATGAAATTAAATGCTCAAATAATCACGTCTACCACTTCAAAGAATTTGCATTTCCAATCTTGAAACAATGTTCTAGAATCAAGGGAGTACATATCAATTGAGACAATTTGTAGTTGCGAGTTGGTTATTCAATAACTAAAACAAATTTCCAACAACAGAGTAGCAATAAGCTGAATATGGAAGAATGAAAAACTTAAAGATTAGATTTTTATCACACCACTTCAAACTTCCTATCCTTGTAAAAAAAAAAAAAGAGTATCCCTCTTAATTCAATACATCCTAAACTGCAAATAAAGTGAACTTCTTACCATCCAAATAAAAAAAAATTTAGACACAGTATTATTTTTTATGACAAGGGAAATTCGCGGCCGCTATCCTTTGGGTGTGCACAAGATAAAACTCTGCTCCTATGGAATAACTTAGAAACATATGGATATGAAAATAATTCAAGTGCAAGCTAATGGGGATAAAACTTCCTCTCTTCCTTTTTTCTGCGTTAAACTAAAAGATAATCCAAAAAGCTAATTCAGTTCTTTACAAACTTAATGGTCTTAAAATCGAGTAATATATCATAATCTAATTTGTTGGGCGTGCTCAATTTTCCAACCTTTATTACCAAATCTCCATCAAGCAACCATATATTATATTGAAGTTTGGTTCGTTTTATTTTTTTTGTGATTGATTTATTTTTTGCTTTTCCAAAAAGGGCAAAAAACGTCCTTGAACTATAGGAAAAAAGTCTAAAAATACCATTCATTCATCTTTTGGTTTAAAAAGACCCTTCTATTTACCTTTTTGGTTTAAAAATACTCTTCCATTCATATTTTGGCTCACTTATACCTTTGAAGCTAACAATCCTCTCTTTATTAATTTTTTAAAAAGTATTTATTATGTGTCATTTTCTTATTGGATGTAATAAAACCCCACCTCTAGTAGATTTTTTCTCATAATTCATCCAAGCCAAAACAATATACCTCTTCAAGACCGAAAAAAATAATTAATAATCTAGTAGTTTTTTTTTATATTTGCTATAATTTTTTAAAGTTTGTTTTGTGGTCACGAAGAAGGATATTATTTTGACTTGGATAAATTATATTATTTTGACTTGGATAAATTATGAGGAAAAAATTAAAAGATATTTTGAAAAAACCAATTGTTCTCGATGAACGCTTTGATCCTCTCCTCTCTTATCCTCTTTTCTCTTCTTTTCTCTTCTTGAGCTCTCAACTAAAACCCTAGGCATATATTAGGATTATAAAACTGAACCTAATAAGATTAGACCCCTAAAACATTACTAAAAATGAATTAAATCTGATTGGGTAAGGAAAAGACCAAAATACCCCTTACTATTTTCGGGTAACTTTCCTTAACTGGACAACCCGACTTCAAAAGGGCATATCTCACTCATCCCACCTCAAAACTTAGAAAAATTTGCGAAGTTGGAAATATAATTCAAATACCTTTCATTGGGTACCTTGTAACCCACATAACTCATCATGTACTGAAAGTTATGCTCGTTTGAAGTTTACCCAAAACTTAAAGGAACTTAGGAATGACTTGAATGAACTCTCTTTAGTTCTTCTTGGAACTCAAGGTGCAACATTTAGTGACCTTAACACTCAAGAAATTTTAATTTCCTCGGTAAAATCCTACTCACAATGAAGGATGGTTCGAGTCTCAGTTCAAATTTTTTTTGGGGTGTTACATACAAATAGTGAAGCCATAACTTAAGTATAAAGACCACATCTGCCAACTCTAAATCATGAGTAGGTTGGTTCTTCTCATGGGCCTTCAACTGCCTATAAGCATAACCAATCACCTTCCCCTTCTACATTAATACACCACCCAAATCGACTCCTGAAGAATCACAATAAACAGTAAAGTTCACATCCTCCTCAGGTAGAGTCAACACAGGGGACGAAGTCAATAAAGTCTTGAGCTTTTGAAAGCTCTTCTCACACTCATCAGACCTCTGAAAAGCTACACCATGTCGAGTCAATCTAGTCAATGGAGCTGTAATGCTAGAGAAACTCTGGACAAATCATTGATGATAGACTGCCAATCCCACAAAACTCTGAATCTCGGTAGGAGAAGTATGTCGCGTCCAGCCTCTAACTGCCTCAATCTTGGTTGGATCTACTCTAATACCTTCCTTGGACACCACATATCCCAAGAATGCTATAGAATTAAGCCAGAACTCGCACTTTGAGAGCTTGGTATACAACTTCTCTTCCTTGAACCTCTAAAGTACAATCCTCAAGGTCGGACATGGTCCTCCTTAGTCCTGGAGTAAACCAAAATATCATCGATAAAGACAATCACTAAAAAATCAAGGTATGGTTGAAACACTCCGTTCATCAACTCTATGAATGCTGAAGTGGCGTTAGTCAACCCAAAGGACATCACTAGGAACTCATAGTGCCCATACCGAGTTTGAAAATCTGATGCCCTAATCTTCAGACCTCAAATCAATCTTAGAGAACAACGATGCTCCTTGTAGCTGATCAAATAAATCATTAATATGCGGAAAAGGATACTTATTATTCATTGTTACCTTGTTCAATTGTCTGTAATCAATACATATCCTCATAGTCCCGTCCTTCTTCTTCATAAACAACACAGGGGCACCCCAAGATGATACACTAGGGAGAATAAACCCCTTACTCAACAAATCCTGCAACTCTTTCAACTCTGCTGGAGCCATACGATAGGGAGGAATAGAAATGATCTTAGTGTCTGGCTCTAAATCAATAATAAAATCAATAGCCCTATCGAGGGTACACCTTGAAGATCAGAAGGGAATACATTGAGAAACTCCTGGACCACGGGAATATAATCCATGGGAGGTGGTTCAATCCTAGTGTCCCGAATGAAGTCTAAGCAAGAGAAACACCATCTCTCCACCAATCTCTAAGCACGGATGAAGGAGATGACCTTACTAGGATAGAGCCACTAGCACCTTTCGACTCAACCCTCGAAACACCAGGCATTACTAAGGTCACAGTCTTAACATTACAATCAAGAATATCATGATAAGGAGAAAGCCAATTCATACCCAAGATAACACCAAAGTCTACCATCCATAGAATGATTAAGTCTACCCAAGTTTTCATACCCCGCCAAAGAAACAAGTCTTGATCGATACACTCGATCCACCACTAAAGGCTCACCCACGGGTATAAAAACATGAATAGGAACAAGCATGCTATCACAGATCACATCAAATTCAGCAACAAGATAGACAGATGCATAAGAGAATGTAGACCCCGAATCAAACACTACAGACACATATCGATGGCATGCTGGGATGATACCTGTAATAACAACATCAGAAGTCTCCTCCTCAGGTGTCCCCGGGAAAGCAT
Organism: Solanum pinnatisectum; assembly: GCA_035578085.1. Lineage (NCBI taxonomy): Eukaryota > Viridiplantae > Streptophyta > Magnoliopsida > Solanales > Solanaceae > Solanum > Solanum pinnatisectum. The sequence continues at coordinate 31,243,294 of CM069076.1, forward strand.
AGCAATGGCTCCCTCTGCTACCCCCAGCCTAGGTGGTACCTCTACCCCTACTCTGCTAAGCTATAGTACCACTACCTGAAGCTTTATTGCCTTTACCTAGTTAAAATTTGCCTCAGCCTTTACACTGTGGTATCAGTGGTCTAGTCTGAAATGAAGAATTAGGCGGGGGTCCTCTATGACCCCTCTAGAAGGTAGAATTTCACTTCAGGTGATCGGGATCTCCACAACTAAAGCAAAACCTATAATTCGGGAACTGCTGTGCGGATCCTGAAAATCCACTATAATTGCCTCGCCCTGTAGGTCACTGCTGTGAATCGTATGAGCCCTGACCTGCAATATAAGAATCCCAAGGTATCTGACCACCCTCAAATGTTGGCATAGATGCATGAACGGGTCCCTCATGCTGAAAAGAACCACTCCCTCTGTGTGATCCCTTGCCTCCTGATATGTCCAAACTTACACCTCAATTAAGAAGTATAAATGGTCGAAGTCAATTTATAGAACTCAACGTGAGTTGAGGTCGATCCCATAAAGAATTTCTTTATAGAAATAATTTCACTGTCGCATTTACCCAAATGTTATTATTTCCTAGAGAAAATAATTACAGAATGTAATATCAAGGTTGTTAAATAAGATTCGGTTTAACAATTAATAGAGTGTTGATTTTAAAGTTGTTTTGATAGTTAAATGAAACTAGAACTGTGTTCCCCATAACGTTGCATCTAGTGTTCTTTCGTAAATAGGTTTCAGGCAATTCATCTCTACAAAGTACAGGCGAGTCAGATATATCTAAAACTTCTTAGTCTAGTTAGATAATCTTCACTCAAGTCCTCTCTGTGCTAGAGTGTTAACATGTTTTACTCTCGCTTATAATAGTGTTAAAATCCTCTTCTCACGAACTTGAACTTTGACTCTCTTTCATCAGGTTAATTAAGCTTTTTCCTAACAATCACTTTTCTCTTGAACAATTGACAGATACAGGCTAACTCTAATGCATGCACTCATTAGAATACATGAATAACAAAAACTGAATTACGCTTTGCAAATATAAATCGCGTTTTACTCGTCTTATGAAATTACACTTAGATTTTCGTCATAGATTCCACAATCCCAGTTGTGGTATTTAGCCACTCATGATTTCAAGTAAACACACAGAAATATGTAATGAAAACATGATGAGATAGTACTACCGAAAATATGCAAAATTGATAAGCACTTGATAATTCAAAGTCGAAAATCCAACTTCGAAACTTGATTCAATGTTAATTGTTCAAAACCAAAACTAAGAATATTTAAAACTTCGTCGCTCGTTCCAGATATCACGAGATAAAATGACCTAATTAATTGAAATAAAGTGTCTAAAAAAAGAGTCCTACTCGAAGTAGGACTAATCTGTCGCGCAACTTCACGAGTGCTTTAACGGCCCGTCAAGGGCTTCACGAACCGTGAAGCCTTTCGTGTTCTTTACTTGGCACTTCTCCAAACTTGGGTCTTTAAGGCTTGCACACTAGAAAGTCACCACGGACAACACCACGAATCGTGACAATGACCACGGTCCGTATAGGTGCCTATGGTCTCCACACTGCCAATTGACTCTCCAAGTTTTTGATGCATATTCATTGGATCTCCTTCACGGGCTCCTTGACGATTCGTGACATGGACCATGGCCCGTTAAAGGCGTCGTGGTCTTTAATTAATACTTTTGGTCTGTAACCTCAAAAACTCCATGCACACTGCTTCATCACCACGAGCATCTTCACGGCCCGTCTAGGGCCACGTGGTCTTCACTTGGACATTAGAATCCCAAATTATAGCTCACATTTTCTTCTTTTCTTTTCTCTTTTACGTCTACCTGCTTTACCTATACAAACATCACTAAACACATCATATCCATATAAATACACTCGATTTTCGCAATAATCCTTAGTTTTAAGCATCAAATGTGCTAAGATCTCATACTACATCAACACCCTCAACTTAGAACCATTACTTGTGCTCAAGTGAGAAAAACAGTACATTTAGCACTAAAACCTTCAAAACCTTTTGAAACTATGAAGCACTTATATCAACCACAATTTGTATGCAAAACCATCAATCTAACATGCAAGGATCAATATATGACATCACATTACTCACAGTCGACCATGCTTATGCCTGTGTTCTATCAGTTAACACAATCTAACTATCAAATGCAATCACTGTGTCCTCACACCAAAGAATTTCTGACACTAACAACAAAAGACCATAGGCTTGCCCTTGCTTTCTATGCTCTATCTTTCAAACAATCAAAATAGGATCACTGTAGGACTTTATCAGCTTGTAACATAGGCTCGGGCTAGGGAATAGAGTTTTGGTTTTGTGAGTGACTAGTACCTTGGTTCTCCAAAGTTTTGTTCGCACACAACTTTTTCTGAGTGATTCCCTTTTTTTTCATTTTAGTACATCCCAACAACCATTTTTTTTTTGTTTTATTGCACATTTTGTGCTTTCAAGCTTACTGAATGAACCTTTTTTTTCACTTTTCCTTTCTGCTCGGGTTGTAATCACCCTCAACTTATGCTTTTGGCCTGAGTTGTGGCATCGTATCTTCGGAGACCCAAGGATATGATATCAAGTGGGTAAGAACAAAATTAGTTATCAGGCTCAAATCGGGTTCAAGTGGTATGCTTGTTATTTGGTTGTTTTATTTTTTTGCTTTTCAATGGCTTAGCAAAAATGCCCTACTGGTCCTTTCTTATCCAGTTATTCTCAGATTTAAGCAAGACTACTCGGGCAAGTTCTAGTTTCTGCTCCTAGCGTTAGACTTCAAGCAAACCTCACACATACATGACACAAGACTACATTTTCTAGTTTATTAGTTCACCAATTTATTTTCCAGACTAGCAATGTTCAACATGTAAATACCTAAGATGTCATCCAAAGAGCCTAACAGTCAAATTTCAGATCAAGGTCATCATTTCAAATAGACTAGTTGTTGCACAGCCCAACACACAAAAACTTTACACTTGCATCAAAACCCAAACACCAATCACAATTTATCAGACACAACACAGAGTCAACCTTCATTCATTCTAACATCTAAAATGGTAGGTTGCTCACCACCCCCTCCCCAAACAAAAGGACTTTGCCCTTAAAGTTAATTAAGAAAAACAATACATGACTGTGAGGAGGGGCCATACCTATGGCGCACTAGGCGCAGGTATTCGGGTCAGCGTTGGCATCCTTATCAACGGGTGCACTGTCAGAAACCAGCTTTGGAACAGGTTGGCTACCACTAACTGGGACAGGTACTCTGCTACCAGAAGCGCCAAATAACACCGCATCTTGTTATTGTTGCGCAAGTGCTTCTTCTTCTCTTGCCTTTTTCCTCGATGCCTTACTGGCTTTCTTGTGTTGTCTTCTTTCCTCTTTGGATAGGTCAGCCGACAGCTCCTCATCAGACTCTACAGCTTTGTGTTTTGTCTTGCTGGATTTGCTTTTAGGGAGTTCCCCCATAAGTCATCAAGTGATTGAGTGGTAGGCGGCTTACTGAACAAGTTTATCAACGACTCTGGCATGATCGGAGTGGGCACCTATACCGGCTTCTAAGCTAGTTTAGCAACTTGAGCTCGCATCTCGGCTAACTGAGTCTTGAACTCATCAGTACCAACTGAACCTGCAGCTGATCTTGAATATGGACCTCTAAGCCATCCATCTTGTCTTTTAAGACAGCCAATTCCTTCCTCATCTCATCTTTAATTCTCTTCTCTGTAGCTAAGATATTTCGCTTTATGAGCTGGGGCATTTGACATACAATTTGGTCGACTAAGGTCCTAGTTTGTCGCTGATCTGCAACCAATTTCTCAAGGAATAGAGTAGGAATAGTGACAAAAGTACCTAGAGCCTGTGAGGCTGAAGCTGGTGGCGGTGGTGTATCTGTAGATGACTGTGATGATTTCCCCTGCTCTGGCCCTCTATCCATATTGTGGAATGTCAATTGGTACGTGAGGAACAATTTCCAACAAACCCACAAACCCACAGCTTCGACTTTCGCACCAAATAGATGGTTAGCGACATCTTTGATTTTGGATGCCTGGGTGAGCCTGAATGCCTTAGTCCATCTGTCTACTATCCTATTTGGTGGGGGGGGAGTGTTTGCTTACCGACACAATTTCCCTATCAGACAGGGAAATAGAAGTCCGACTCTCTCATTTAGTGCCCTGTCCCACATTTCTTTAGCTATGATTGACCCACATTTATTGGGTAACCAGCCATGAGGCAAGCTACCAAAGATGCCAGTGATGGAGAGACGGTGTTATCATTACCTGCAGGTCGCAACTGTGCACAAACAACAACCCACCAGATCTTGGCTGGAAAAGACAAGAAAGCTTTAGTGATGTGTACATGTGATCCTGTAATCCAAGCTGTATTCTCCCCCTCTGAAGCAATTTGCCTTGCAATCCACCGCATGACCCGCTCATGAGAACTCTGAACCTCCATCTCAGTTTCACTGGTCACAACATGATGTTTGCCTCAAAAAGGCCCACTGAAGCAGGTATTGTGTATTTTGGACCATGTAGCATCCTGTTGATAGTAGACTCGGAGATATCCACGGATGTGCCCTGAACCATAATTGAGTCAAGTGGTCCCCAGGTACCTGCATAGTCTTTCTGCCCCCGTTTAGTAGTCTTAGTCTCTGCAGCAAAGTTCATCAAAGTGGCTGCATATGAAGTATAAAACTCTCGGGTCAGGTAGTTAGAAAATTCTCCAGGTGCGTTGTTCATCCATTCAAACTGATGCAGCTGAAATATCCTGTAATGATATTTGCCACCACCACTCTAGTCTCAGGCATGATTGGTTTGTTCTTAAAGCTGCTAGACTTGTTCACAATTCCTTTCTTGAAGAAGTCTTCAGATCTGTTCATAGTCCACATAGAATGAAAACATTCAAGTAGTTGCTGTCTCATTGTGGGATCGAATTCATGGAGGTGAACATTTTGGACCATGGTATCATTGGTAATAATCTCTTCATCCTCTTCCACAACACTTGCCTCTTTCTGTGCTCTAGTTTCAGCTTTTGTTTCTACTATAGGTGGAGGTGTGGTTGCATTTTCCTGAGAGCCGCTTGTAGACTCTGCACTACCTCCCAAACCATTATCAGACAGTCTACCCGATTCCTCACCATTTCCAGAACTACTACCTTTCTCTTCAGACTGGGAATGAGTGTTCTGGAGGATGGCTCTCGCTGTATGGGATCTAGTAGTTTGAGTTGGGTGTTCTTCAATGGTAGTGTTTATCTATACCTCAGAACTACTAGACTCTGTAGCGTTATTACTTTTCGATTGAAAAGAAGTAAGTGAGGACTGAGGGGCTGCAGACTTTCTACTGGGAGCCATAGTGCCTGAAAAATACAAAAACCAATTAGTATGCAAATCAGTAAAATGATATACTATCGGGTACTGAGAATTCCCCTATGCAATTACAACGCGATGCATTGCCTTAAGAATGTCGTTACCCAATTTATCATTGGGAAAGGCCACAGAATTGAAATGCAAAAACAACAATAAAAGTACAAAATTTTTTTAATACGGGAGCCAAGACGAGTAGTGGTGGGTACCACGATCCGTGAAGACTCTCGTGACTAGGAGTTAGTGACTTGAATTTGTAGATCACTGCACTGGAATGGATCAGAGATGGCTTCACGGTCCGTGGAGTGAACCACGGTCCGTGATGATCATCGGGACCCTCATCAGTGTGACCCCTATTTGGCAAGTGTGGTCCACGAGGGGTTTCACGATCCGTGGTTGGCCCCACGGTCCGTGAATCCATCGTGGACTTACACTTCACCATTTTCCAACAACTTTTTCTCCCAAATTCAACCTATACCCAATTTCAACCATTTGCCTCACAGAATCACACTATTACAAGATCTTTAAGCCTATGGGTCCAACAAATCTACCAACATCAAACAATCGCCATTCAAACAAGAACAATGTATACCTCCTATAAACATAACCACATGCACACGAGTGTAATCCCTCAATTTCAACAATTTTATTGGCAAATTTTACTTAAGCATACTTTTCGCTTACACATCAATTAAGAAGTATAAACGGTCGAAGTCAATTTATAGAACTCAATGTGAGTTGAGGTCGATCCCACAGAGAATTTCTTTACCGAAATGGTTTAACTGTCGCATTTGCCCAAATGTTGTTATTATTTCCTAGAGAAAACAATTACAAAATGTAAAATGGGTTTAGCTGTAAAGTTCTAGTAACCAAGGTTGTTAAATAAGATCCGGTTTAACAATTAACAGAGTATTGATTTTAAAGTTGTTTTGATAGTTAAATAAAACTAGGATTGTGTTTCCCCATAACATTACATCTAGTGTTCTTTCATAAATGAGTTTCATGCAATTCATCTCTGCAAAGTACAGGAGAGTCAGATATATCTAACACTTCTCAGTCTAGTTAGATAATCTTCACTCAAGTCCTCTCGGTCCTAGAGTGTTAACATGTTTTACTCTCGCTTATGATGGTGTTAAAGTCCTCTTCTCTCGAACTTGAACTTTGACTCCATTTCATCAGGTTAATTCAGATTTTTCCTAACTATCACTTTTCTCTTGAACAATTGACAGATATAGGCTAAATCTAATGTGTGCACTCATTAGAATACATGAATAACAAAAACTGAATTATGCTTTGCAAATATAAAATCGTCTTCTACTCGTCTTATGAAATTACACTTAGATTTCCGTCATAGATACCACAATACCAGTTGTGGTATTTAGCCACTCATGATTTCAAGTTAACACATAGAAATATGTAATGAAAACATGATGAGATAGTACTATCGAAAATATGCAAAATTGATAAGCACTTGATAATTCAAAGTCGAAAATCCAACTTCGAAACTTGATTCAATGTTAATCGTTCAAAACCAAAACTAAGAATATTTCATCGATCGTTCCAGATATCACGAGATAAAAACAAAAAAATAAACTAATTAATTCAAATAAAGTGTCTAAAAAAGGAGTCCTACTTGAAGTAGGAATAATCTATCACGCATCTTCAGGAGTGCTTTGACTGTCCATGAAGGGCTTTACTGTCCGTGAAGCCCTTCGTGGTCTTTACTTGGAACTTCTCCAAACTTGGGTCTTCAAGGCCTGCACACTGGAAAGTCACCACGGACAACACCATGAATCGTGACAATGACCATGGTCCGTATAAGTGCCTGTGGTCTTCACTTGGCCAATTCACTCTCCAAGGTTTTGATGCCTATTCACTGGATCTCCTTCACGGGCTCCTTGATGATTCGTTATGTGGACCACGACCCATCAAAGGCATCGTGGTCTTTACTTAATACTTTTGGTCTGCAACCTCAAAAACTCCATGCACACTGCTTCATCACCACGAGCATCTTCACAGTTTGTCAGGAGGACCACGGCCCGTCTAGGGCCCCGTGGTCTTCACTTGGACATTAGAATCCCAGCTTGCATTTTCTTCTTTTCTTTTCTCTTTCACGTCCACCTACTTTACCTGTACAAATATCACCAAACACATTATATCCACATAAATACACTCGATTCTCGCAATATTCCTTAGTTTTTAGCATCAAATATGCTAATATCTCACGGCACATCACCTCCAGATAAGGCACCATGAAACTGACCCTGATGTACAAACCCTCTTAGAGTCCCCAAACTCCTCTCTCTCCATCAATTCCTTCTCTTTTGCGGCACTTGCAATGGACCGGAAGGAAGCCCCCTCTCGAGATGCCCTAAACATAGCTGATCTGATAGAGAAAGTCAGCTCCCTCACAAATCTACAGATCCTCTCCGTCTATTCTAGAATAATAGCCAAAGCATGCCTAGACAACTGGCAAAAAGGGGCCTAACGGACAAGTTGTCCTGTCTCAGATTCTCAAACTTCAAATAACTCTCCTCCCTCACACTCCAAGAGATGAAGCGGTCATGAAAGGCTTTGTAAAATATCTCCTAATTCACTAGAGGAGATCCAACTAGAAAAGACCCTGAATAAGTTCTCCACCACTCTCTCGCTGGTCCACGAAGTTGGAGGGTAGCATACCGAACCCCATGCGACTTATCTAACCTAACCACCTCTAGCAACTCTTGGCATGTAGTCAGAAACTTATGAACATCCTCACTCCTCCCACCCTAAAACTTAGGTGGGTCCATCTTTCAAAATTTCTCATACCCGTTTTGCTCATCCTCTGTCAGAACAACCGGTGGTGCAACTTAACCCCTAACTACTGGTGTAAGATCATTCCCAACCACGGGATCTACTGGTGGATGTCCCACTAGATCCTGAATAATTGGAGCTTGCTGTTGCTCTTGGGTATCAGCCCCTACTCTAGTCTGAGATTCCTGTGGTGTGTCGATTGCACTACCACCCTGAGAAAAGATTTCGAGCACATTCAAAACCCTTAGTAAGGTATCATAAAGCAAAAGTGTAGATACGAGCATTTGAGGAACCTGGTCCTCTCTGTCATCAATTTGAGGCTTTGGAGAGATCTCTCTAGTATGACCCCTCACTGGTGCTGCCCCACGTGCACGACCTCTAGCTAGTGTCGTTCCACAGGCACGACCTATAGTTTTGGCTCTACCCCTACCCCTAGCTGGGGACTCAACAACTATCTCGGACTGCCTCCTATTTACCACCTATAACAGTAGCTCTAGTCCTCTTCATCTGTCAAAAGAACATACAATAGCTCAGTACTAAAGAAGGTAACCACGCGCGACGAGAATTAATGAACAAAAAGGAAGTTTCCTAACAGTATTCATATCCTCTTGAAGATAAGTACAGACATCTCCGTATCGATCCTCGAGTCTCTACATAGACTCAGCTTGTATACACGTGAGACCAATGATCTTGGGACTCTGCTACCATTTTGTCACAACCCAAAAATGGATGTGATGACACTCGTCCTATCCCACCAAGACAAGTCAACCTAAAACTCAACAATTTTGATGAAGTGCGGAAATAAAATAAAAATAGAAGTTTAATAACAATTACTAATGCGGATAACAAGTCAACTTAACTAAATCCCCAAAACCTGGTTGTCACGTGTACAAGCCTCTAATGTAATACAATGGAATTGAAAGAAAATATGTAAGTCTCAAATGACATTGGCTCTCAAGTAGAATAAAATCATAAACAGGAGTAAGAAGGTCCACTGAGATGACAAACAACTATCTCACAAATCTCCACAGGAAGCCTCATAAAAGAAGATAATGTGAAGTATCACGAAGATCCGGGCTCGTAACCTACAAAAATGTAGAAGCAAGGGGTGAGTACCAAACCACACGGTACTCAGCGAGTAAACTTCTAAACACAAGCTAAGGGAATAGAATACGGGTACTCCTTCCACCCCAACCGAACCTCCACAACTACAACCTGCATAAAACCAGCCCAACCTAATAGTTCACAATTTACATAGCACACAACTCAACACCAACACTCTAACAATTACATATCCTCAACAACAAACTCATTATTCATCAATCACAAGTTCCACAGATCAACAACACACAAGGTCAAGTTTAACAATGATAAAGATGCACAATGTAATGAAATGCAATATCAAGTATACTGATACATGTCTGACCTAATGATACATACCCTCTGTCTCTCAGTCCGGGATCCATAGGGGAAATATTTGTCCATGCATCCGTCGCAGTGTGCTACATGACCCTTGATAATAAAATCTATCGCGGCGTGTGACACGTCCCTCTATAATAGAATCCACCGCGATGTGTGACATGTTCCTCAAAATATAGTATCTGTCGCGGCTCGCGATACGTCCCTCGAAATGGTACATCCTCTTTAATTTCTTATTCTTACTCAATCCACATAACACTTATCAGAACCATGTCTCCGAACCAATGCAAATCACAAGTTCACAAAAATAATGAGAAGATGGCCATTTTCATAACAAGGCACAATTCACAACAACACAATCGTGATACAATATCAATGATGAATCAATAAGTCTTTCAACCAGTCTCAACATATCACACACTAATAATTAATCACATAATTAATTACATTGCCTTTTATCACCCCTTTTTAATCATTAGAATCATTCAATATGTACAATTCAACCCATAACCAAGTACCATTACTCCCAAAGACATACTACAAGGAAATACATGATTCTATAGACTTAACAAGGGTTTAGAAATCCACTTGCCTCAAACAATCGAATAATTACTCCAGAACTTAAGCCTTCCCCTTTCGTTGGGCTTCCATATCAATGCAATCTATTCACGTAAATAATCACAGTAAGATTTCTAACCCAACAACACCCATATTATAATATGTCTAGACTAGACCCAAAAGCATCACCCAAATCTATAATCAAGTTCTTAATCTTGATACCAATTAACATGTTAACTCTCCTATTTTCAAATTTTAAGCCTAGGGTTATGTCTTAATTCCCCTAAATACCGTAAAATTTAATAATATTCATATAATTTAATACCCTTATGTGAATTTAGCTTAATACTTAAGTCATCATTATACTATAATATTCCACTGTTTCTTGTCCCCTAAATTTTGAAAGCCGCCAAAATGATGCAGCAGCTAGGGGTGTACAGACCAAATCGTAAAGTCAAATTGAACCGATGAATCAAGTCAAACCGAAAAAACCCGACTTATGGTTTGGTTTGATTAGTTTGGCGTTGAAAAAAAACCGACCATTTTTTGTTTGGTTTGGTATTAATAAAAAATAGTCAAATCAAATCAAACCCAAACCTAGATAATACATATGTAATTTTAACTTTATATACATAAAATATATTCATATAATCTATTTTGTAAATATTTTAAAATTAGTTTTATTAATTTTCAATATGTACAAATTAGATATATATTCAGATTTGGGCTTATAACTTGTAAGTTATAATACTTGTCCATTAATTGATTAAATGATCCAAGCCCAATATAAACTTAAAAGTTAAAACCCTAGAAACTAGTCACTATTCTCACTTTCCACTTTTCAATCTTTCAACTTTCCAGAGAGCTCCTCAATCCTCATCTTCTCATTCTGCTCATTCATCAGCTCATCTATTTGGTGATAGTCAGGTTTGTTTTCCTATTTTTTTTTTCTTGCAAATGTAAATTTATAGATGAAAATCGTCAATTACAATATCTTCAAACAAGGCATACTATTTCACAAAGAGTAACCTTATTTTGACTTGTTGATGGTTGCTGCTATGACAAGTCTTAATTTTTTATGTTTCGCTTTATTAGATGGAGACTACGACTGGAGTAGATGTAAAAACGATTATTGACAGTCCTTCGGTTGTATCAATACCTCAAAAGAAAGGTAAAAACACTCCTCATCTCCACACTCCTCCTAAAAAGCAAAGAAGAACAACCCCTATAGATTCCAATCCTACAGATGGTAATACTGAAAGAGAAACGTCACAGGTTTAGGATCACTTTGCTAAATTTATTGCTAAAGGAGGTAAACGAAGAGCAAAATGTGACTATTGTGTAAAACACTTTGCTGCTGAGACAAAAACAAATGGAACTTTTGTATTGTGGTCACATTTAAATGACAAATGTCTCAAAAGAAGGTAAACAACTTTAAAATCTATACCTATCAAAGTAGGGGATAAGAAAATGGAATAAGTTCTATTGAAAAGGTTGTGTACAATATGGAGGATATCAGGAGGGCCATCGCCGAATTTATCATTATTGATGAAGAACCATTTAAAGTTGTTGAAGGGGAAGGTTTTAAAAAATTGATGGCCAAAGCTTTGCCTAATTTTGAATTACCTTCGCGGGTAGCTGTGGCTAGACATTGTTTGAAGATTTATCAAGAAGAGAAAGAGAAGCTTAAAAAACTTGTCAAAACTTGTTAAGAATCAACATATATGTATTACTAGTGATACATGGAAATCAGTTCAAAATTTAACTTATATGATTGTGACTGCTCATTGGATTGATAATGAACGGAACTTACAGAAGCAGATTCTTATTTTTTTCCAAATTTCGGATCACAAGGGTGAGACTATAGCTAAAGGTATTGAAGTATGTTTGTTGAATTGGGAAATTGAAAATTTGTTTACAGTGACTATGGATAATGCATCTGCCAATGATGCTACCACTAAGCATTTGAAGGCATGTATTGATGATTGAAAATGGTTCATATTGAGAAATGAGTTTTTAAATGTTAGATGTAACGCTCATATTTTGAACATAATTGTAAAAGAAGGTTTAGATGAACAAATTGAGCCAATTTCTCGCATAAGGAATGCAATGAAATATGTCAAGTCTTCTGCTTCTAGGTTTGCCTCTTTCAAGTCATATGTTGAGAAGGCTAAGCTAGACACTCATGGTCTCTTAAGTCTTGATGTTGAAACTAGGTGAAATTCTACATATACGATGTTAGAAACTATTGTAAATTTTGAAAAGGCCTTTGCAAGAATGTACGTGGATGATCCTAACTATCAAAAGTATTTTCTTCAAAGTGAATTGAAAGGACATCCAACTATAGATGCTTGGCAGCTTGTGAAAGGTTTTATAAAGTTTCTTAAAATCTTCTATCACTGTACTTTAAAATTTTTAGGGAGCTTATATGATATCTCAAATTTATTCTTCCATGTATTTTTTAATGTTCAAAGTTCTGTACTAAAGTACTCTTGTAGTGAAGATCTTATTTTGATTGACATGGTTGGAAAGATGAAGGTTAAGTTTGATAAATATTGGGAGAATATTGAGAAACCTGAGAATTTGAACATGTTGTTCATTGCTATTGTGTTGGATCCTAGGTATAAGATGCGATATGTCAATTTTATTCTTAGCAAATCATATGGCTCTTTACTGGGAAAATTAAAGGTAGACAATGTGGAAGGTGTCTTGAAACGCTTGTATAATCACTATAATGATTCTTCGAGTGAAACTTTTTCTAATAATATTGGAAGTGACACAAACATGATGGGTGAAGTTGATGATATATTGCATTCTCAATCAGAGAAACATTTAGAAGAGGAGGAAAACATTGGAAAAAATCGAACTTGATCAATATTTGATGGATAATGTAGAGAAGCCAAAAGATTTTAATAACTTGAATTGGTGGAAAACTTCATTGAGTAGATATTCAACTATTTAAAAAATGACAAGGGATGTTCTTTCTATTACCGTGTCCACTGTTGCATCTGAATCAACTTTCAATACAAGTGGTCATATTCTTGATTCATATCGGAGTTCTTTATCACCAAAGACAATAGAAGCTCTTATTTGAACTCAACAATGGATACAGTCACCTTCTAAATAATGGAAGGTTCAAGATTATTTGGAGGTAGTTCAGAAAATTGAAGAAGTTGAAAAAGGTAATTTACTAATTTAATTCTTAATTTTTTATTTTTTCTGTTAATTTTCTACTTTGAAAACAACTTTATGCTATTTGCTATCTAACAAAGTTTATTTGACAAGTGATTTGATATCTAATTACTCATTTATATGCTAATAATTATTTTCTTTTCAGAATGTCCAGGTGCTCCTTTGAGTATCGATTAGTTTAATGAAATAGTCTTTTGCATTTCTTTTGATATATAGGTATTTCCTTCCCATTTATTGAAATAACGTTTTATAGTTCTTTATTATCTAACAAAGTTAATTTTACAAGTCTAGTTACTCGTTCACGTACTGATAATTTTTTTTTTACAGAATGTATGTCTAGGTGAACTTTTGAGTATATATTAATTTCGATGAAGAAAATATGCAGCAACATCATAGTGATTGAAGGTTGTTGGAGTAACTTTGTAGTTCTTTTGTTGGGTTTCTAAGAGGATTTTTTACAGGCATGATGTGAACTGTTATGTTTTTAATTTTCAATGCTAAATAGACTTGTTTTTTTATAAGAAATTTGCTCATACTGATCATGTGAGGATCTTTATAATCAAAACTTGTAGAAATCAGATTGAAATGTGATGTTTACGTAATCAAGACATAACTTCCAATGCAAGTATCTACGATCGTACAATAGTTTAGTAACCCAACCAAGGGTTGTGATCGTTCCCAAGAGAGTGGTTTTGAGAATTAATAGAAAAATAAAATTTAGTTCTAACTAGTCGTAGCTAAAGACATTAATGATTAAAAATATTGTAAATTAAAGGGGGACACAAGAGTGTCAATTAACAATGGGGTTTTGTCACTAGTAAGTAAAACAACAAAATAAACAAGGGTTTCTAAGTAATGAGAGGGGATCCTTGGGATGTGACGGGAATACGGGTTAAGCTAGATTATTGGGTACATGCTTTCGATAGAAGATTCATGGAATAATTGTGACTAGGCTAAGCTTTAAGGGGGATAAGCTCTCTCTCGAGCAACTTACTCCGTTTCAAATGCGTTCCTCTCGGACACCCACTTGCCGCATGAAGACCAGCCTACGCCTTAACCCACTCACTCTCTTGAGCTAAGTGTGTGGGAATGACACTAGCATTCACTCTCTCGAGCTGAACCTCATGTCGACCCACTCCCACCGGCCATCAATTTAGTAGTTTTAGTTTTACGACCTATCTCTCGAGCAAGCTGAAAACACATAAATAAACTTGTATTTGCTACTACAAACTCATTAAATTCATCCACAACTACTAAATGAAATCACAATTGAACTACAATTAAACTATCAACAAGCAAGACCCAACAATTATCTTAACCCATATTCGCTAAATCACACCCCAAGAATTGGGGTTTTTTGCCACACATGTATAAGAGGTAGAAATTTATACCAAATTGAGCTCGTATTCAACTGGGTATGAAGATTTAAGTCTTAATACAAGCCAAAATTGAAGAATCCAAGAGACCCAAATCCAAATCTTGAAGATGAACCCTTTGGACCTTCAAATCTTTAAAATCCTCTTAAACTTAGAGCAAAAATATCAAAAAGTACTATTCTATATGAAAATTATAATAATTGTTCAACACTTAAAACTACAACTCTAACTAGTATTTATAGTTTTCACAGATTTGTCCTACATAGGATCATTCGGCGTCGTTAGTTGAAATTGCCGATCAACTCGGCAATTCGCCTTTTAGTGTAGTTCATCGCCGTCTTGCACCAGCCTTTAGCATTATCGTGCTCTGGGTCATAACATGGTACTGCTTCGCGAAACTTCTCGGCGATGTGCCGACTGCTCCCTTTTTCCGCCACTTGATCCTTTCCTTCAGGGCTCAGCACACTGGAATAAAAGGCGAAGTAAGACCCTTCGGTGACTCGCCAAGTGGACTCGGCGATCCTCAGGCCTTCATTTCTTCGTTCTTTTTAGCCTTTTCGTTCCTTTTTACGACGTAGTGTCCAGAATTTCCTTCAATCTTCAAATACCTGAAACTTAAGGGTTTTCATTAGATATTGAGAGAAAATAAGCATTTGAGGACACAATTTCTATGAAAATATAGCCCTAAATAAGTCCAATTTGTGGACTCATCAACACCCCCAACTTAAACTTTTGCTTGTCCTCAAGCAAACTCAAGTTCAGCCGTTAAAAAAAGGGTGTCTCGAACAGTGCTACGCAAGACTCAATAATGAATGCACACAACAAAACTCAATTTACTTATGCAAAGATCAAATGTGCACTCAAAGATTTAAGTTGTGACCCACCAATATCAAAGATTCTCATGCTCACAATACTTGCTTCAAATGCAAGTTCAAGCTCAATCGAATTGTTCAAATGCCCTCACAACTTCCTATGCAAGTGTCCATGATCGTACAATAGTTTAGTAACCCAACCAAGGGTTGGGATCGTTCCCAAGAGTGTGGTTTTGAGTATTAATAAAAAAATAAAATTTACTTCTAACTAGTCATAGCTAAAGACATTAGCGATTAAAAACATTGTAAATTAAAGGGGGACAAGAGTGTCAATTAACAATGGAGTTTTGTCACTAGTAAATAAGAACAACAAAATAAACAAGGATTTCTAAGTAATGAGAGGGGATCCTTGGGATGTGACGGGAATACGGGTTAAGCTAGATTATTGGGTACATGCTTTCGATAGAAGATTCATAGAATAATTGTGACTAGGCTAAGCTTTAAGAGGAATAAGCTCTCTCTCGAGCAACTTACCCCGTTTTAAATGCGTTCATCTCGGACACCTACTTGCCGCATGAAGACCATCCTACGCCTTAACCCACTCACTCTCTCGAGCTAAGTGTGTGGGAATGAGACTAGGATTCACTCTCTCGAGCTGAACCTCATGTTGATCCACTCCCACTGGCCATCAATTTAGTAGTTTTAGTTTTACGACCTCTCTCGAGCAAGCCAAAAACACAGAAATAAACTTGTATTTGCAACTACAATTTCATTAAATTCATCCACAATTACTAAACGAAATTACAATTAAACTATGAGCAAGCAAGACCCAATAATTATCTTAACTCATATTCGCTATATCACACCCCAAGAATTGAGGTCTTTAGCCACACATGTATAAGAGGCAGAAATTTATACCAAATTGATTTCGTATTCAACTGGGTATGAAGATTTAAGTCTTAATACATGCCAAAATTGAAGAATCCAAGAGACCCAAATCCAAATCTTGAAGATGAAACCCTTTGGACCTTCAAGTCTTCGAAACCCTCTCAAACTTAGAGCAAAAATATCAAAAAGTACTATTCTATATGAAAATTATAATAATTGTTCCAAACTTAAAACTACAACTCTAACTAATATTTATAGTTTTCACAGATTTGTGCTGCAGCAAATTAATCGGCGTCATTTGTCGAAATCGCCGATCAACTCGGCGATTCACCTTTTGGTGTAGTTCATCACCGTCTTGCACCAGCCTTCAGCATCGTCGTTCTCTTGGTCATTGGGCAACATGGTACTGCTTTGCGGAACTTCTCGGCGATGCACCGATTGCTTCTTTTTTCCACCGACTTAATCCTTTCTTTCAAGGCTCAGCACACTGGAAGAAAAGGCGAAGTAACACCCTTCGGCAACTCGCCAAGTAGGCTCGGTGATCCTCATGCCTTCATTTCTTCGTTCTTTTCAGCCCTTTCGTTCCTTTTTGCGATATAGTGTCCATTCTATCCTTCAAACTTCAAATACCTGAAAGTTAAGGGTTTTCATTAGATATGTAGATAAAATAAGCATTTAAGGACACAATATCTATCAAAATATAGCCCTAAATGAGTCCAATTTGTGGACTCATCAACACCCCAACTTAAACTTTTGCTTGTCCTCAAGAAAACTCAAGTTCGGCCCTTCAAAAAAGGGTGTGTCGAATAGTGCTATACAAGACTCAATCATGAATGCACACAACAAAACTCAATGTACTTATGCAAAGATCAAATATGCACTCAAAGATTCAAGTTGTGACTCACTAATATCAAAGAACCTCATGCTCACAATACTTGCTTCAAATGCAAGTTCAAGCTCAACCGAAATATTCAAATGCCCTCACACAAGGAATGATTCTGTATTCACACAATGGTTCATAATTTAAAGCTTCATAATCAGATGGAATGCTCACACTCACAAAGAAGAACACAATGCATAATTTCACCCATAGGTTTGCCCGTATTTTCCAATCAATAGTTGTTTCAGCTCACTCAAGATCAAAAAGGTCTTTTCAAGGCTTGTAATGGGGCTGAGTGCAAATGTATGGTCATTTAGGCTCAGTGACTTTCAGCCTCATGAAATGTCGTGCTCACAACACTTCCTTTCCTTTTCCTTCATCATTCTCTGTAGTGCTCGTAAGTCATCCTATTATTCACTTTCCATGGACTGTTTGGGAACCCCATTTCTTTTTTACTTTATTCCACAACTTTCTTTTTCATTCTTTTTCTTTCTCTTTTTTTTTTATATAGAGGGATTCCATTTTTCTTCAAAACCATGTGTAAGAGAAGACTTTCCTTGCACTTCTTGACTTGCCCTAATCTTTTCACCATACCCCCAACTTAGGCTTTTGGCCTAAGTTGACTATTCAACTAAGCACAACTTCATGAGAATTATGGGTGTGTATAAAGAAAGGTTATGATTTCATCAAGTTTCTTCCAAAGGAAGGTAAGGCACAAGGGGTGTTCAAAAACAGTTCACACACTCACAAGGTAGGTCACAAAAGAGTTATATGTCAATTGGTTCACACTCTTAGAAGTTGCCTAATATCATATCAAGAGATAGCATCACTTAGTTGATCGGACCAACGGGGCAAATTATAAGATCTATCATGCATGGTTCAAAGTAAGCTCATCACACTAGGCATTGATACTACAGTCAAATAAGACTCCACACTTTCGCTAGTTGTGCAATGATCATCACAAGAGACTCAATTCGATACTTGGCTAATCACAACGAGAAGCAAAGAGTTCACATTTTGTCTATGCAACTTCATTTGGCCTCATCGTAGCCATACATTCATGTTTGTTCGATTGAGAGCACTATTCAAGTCATCAATATTGATCGGAATCGAGACTTAAATTTTGCAAAACAACAGCCACTTTCAACAAAAATTTTCGGACAGGTCAAAATCATTTTTGTAGTTTAAAATAAAAGGAGCCATAAGCTCAAACATCCATAGAAAGCAGTGTAAAAACAATTTATGCACAAAATCCAAATATAAACAAAACACGAACATTAATAGCACACAAATGTGGGCCTCACTCTACCACAAATAAAAATATTTGTCCTCAAATGCAAATAACACAGAATTCGGAATGTAAAATGAAGAAAGACAGAGAGGGAGGTAAAGAGGTGATCCTGGCTAATATATTGCTTCATCTGCCTGGGCATCAGTGCCCGATGTGTCAGCTTGGAATTTGATAATGGCCCCCGTAGCTTCTTCAGAAGATTCAGCGGTAGCTGACTTACTAAGATTGTCCAAGTCATGAGCCACCAAAAAGGAGTGGATAGCTTTGAAGAATTCACATCTTCATGAGAGAATAGTAGGGTCTCGGGGATTTGTTCTCTTGCTGGCATTGGGCTTCTTGCCCTCATTATCCGTTGTGGGAGGATTTGTTGCCTTTGTATTTTTCCTAAAATTTTTCGCTCTTGTTTGTCGTGGTGGCATATCTCTTCCAGCTACTTTCGGTCTAGCCATTTTTGCAAAGCTTCGAGAATACGTTAGAAAGTATTCAGACAAAAACAAGGCAGCTCAATTGCAAAATCACTTCACTAAACCAGTTGGCGAAGTGCGCAACTACTTCGGCGGTCCGCCGAGTGCAGTGCATAGAGAATACAAGGGTGCAGACAAAGGGCGAACCAGAAGTCTTTTAGCTAGTCACCTAACACTTTTGGTGATCAATGGCTTCCCGCCGAGAGTTACAGAACTCAACATCATATTTGGCATTAAATTAAAGGCGAGATGGGGATTTAAGGCGAACCACCAAGTGATTCGGCGAGCTTGACCCAGCTCGCCAAATGACCTAACATTTCTACTTTTGACCCAACTTCCCGAATTCAACCCCGCAACCCTCGAAAACAAAATTAAGGAATGCAAACCTCAAATTAGGCTTAGACCTAGTGAAAATCATGCACAACCCATGATTTTCATCCAATTTAAAGCGCAACCTTCAGGAATTAACTATTTAACTTAGTACGGGCAAAATTTGTGAACCTAACAGGCAAACAAATATTCTGATCCTACCAGAGAGGACTAGTACACATTATCAAAGTAATGTCATTACATTTGAGTACAAATTTTGAGGAAAGAAATGCAGGGTTCGAAGTACCAACCTTTTATGCTGATTAAATGGATATTGAGATGCTAGAAAGCAATGTAATCTAACTCGTAGCATAATTCGATACTAAAAATACTCTAAAAATACAAGAAATGTAAAACTAGAGTGTAGGTGTGAGTTTGAGAAGATGAAAAAGTGAGGGAAATGGAATGAATTTGAAACTTTTAAACCTTTGGCCTCAAAAAGCGTCCAGTTTTTGCCCATTCGACAACAATAGTTAGGATCGCCAAATCATTCCGCGTCGCGTTGAACAATCACCTTCCTCGTTGAGTTTTATAGAAACTCCATGTATTGTGGGAGTCCAAACGGCGATTTCTGTCGAGATCGCCGACATGGTCAACGATTCGCTTATAATTTCCTATGCTCGTTGAGTTTTACTGACTCCAATGTAAGTTGGTCTTGAGTTTAACAGAGGTCTAGTTCGGGGTCGCCAAACTCCTTGGTGATTCGCTAGTTGGACTTGTTGCTCGCCACTCTACACTTCTCAAACACCTTCCCCACTTCCATCTGCACAATCAACACACCATTATTTTATTAAAGCAAAAGAAAGCAATAAATGGTTTTGGGTTGCCTCCAAAACAGAGCCTTAGTTAACGTCGTGGCACGACGCAAGTTCACCTTCAAACCTCATTTTTGGGGTTGACCATAGTGTCATTAGGCAAACCCCCTTGCTGTCTCGGATTGAGATGAGATGAGATATGACTCATTTGGGTTTCTAATTGCTTGATCAAAACTAAATGGGAGGTGACGGTCTAGCTAAGAGTGGATACATCTTCTTTCATGCCTTTTAGCATTTTGTCTAACCCTTCAACTTTGTTGAGAATACGTGAGAGCATATCCTCAGACCTACCACCTTCCAAGTCTTTGGGCTTTTGGCGCTCATGGGGAGGCACATATCTATCTTTCTCCCTATCCTTCCAATTTGGATTATGGTCTCTCCATTCACGATCTCGATCCTTCTAGCCTTCATTTCTGGCCCATCCTTGGTTACCACCCTGCCTTGGGTAGTTTGAGTGATAGCCACCGCCTTGGTTGGCCAGAAAGTTTACCTCCTCGTTATACAAGGCTTCAAAATTTATCTCCTCAGAATTTTCACACCCGAACCCCATGACATTTACACCCCAGGTACCAGCACCCATGACATTTTTGGATAAAATGTCAAGCTGTGTCATGATCTTGGCCATGTTTTGGTCTCTCTCATGGTCTTTTTCAATCTGCTCTATAGATAGCTTGAAGGTGAGAGAAGAGACTTGGTCCTCGCGGGTGTACCACGCTCTGTTGATAGTTGTCATGCCATCTAAAAGTTGGGCCGCTATTGTATATGGTTGCTACATTAAGCCTCCAGGTGAAAGTTCGTCAGTGACCCCTTTGTTTACCTAGTCTAAACTCCGGTAAAAGTACTGCAGTAGGACATTATCGGGTAAACCATGGGTTGGGCATTGAAGCACTAACTTTTTGAACTGTAACCAAGTCTCGTGCAGAGGCTCTCCTTCCAGACACTTATAGACCTGAATACTATCCCAAAGGGTAATCATCTTCGAGGGAGGTAAAAATTGCACCTGAAATGAGGTTACTAATTCCTCCCAGGAAGTGATGGATTCACGTGGCAACTCAGCTAGCCATTTGAACGCCTCTCCCATCAACGAGAAATGGAATAATCTTAATCGGACAGACTCCTGAGAGATGTTTTTGAATGAGAATGGTCCGCACACATCCACGAAGTTCCAAAGATGCTCGTGAGGATCCTCGTGAGCCGACCCGCTAAAAAGTCCCTTTAGTTGCAAGAGTTGCAACATAGTGCTCGTTATGTGGAACACTGCATTTCCCTCGGTTGGAGGTAACAGGATAACTCCAATACCTCCCATGAGATGAGGACCATTAATGTTGGGCTCTTGGACATCGTTGAGATTTTCGATATCGTCTGGTGGCCCACCTGGCTATTGTTAACACTCATGCTTTCTGAAATATTCACACAAGCAAACAAAAGAAAACTAAAATTAAGTAAACTACGATTAAGAAGAACAAAAATTTTACTAATCTAAAAATTCTCAAATAACACCACTCCCCGGCAGTGGCGCCATTTTGATGTTTGCATAATCAAGACACAACTTCCGATGCAAGTGTCTACGATCATACAATAGTTTAGTAACCCAACCAAGGGTTGGGATCGTTCCCAAGAGAGTGGTTTTG
Source organism: Solanum pinnatisectum (assembly GCA_035578085.1). Lineage (NCBI taxonomy): Eukaryota > Viridiplantae > Streptophyta > Magnoliopsida > Solanales > Solanaceae > Solanum > Solanum pinnatisectum. The sequence goes on from CM069076.1 coordinate 31,265,168, forward strand.
AGAATTAATAGAAAAATAAAATTTAGTTTTAACTAGTCGTAGATAAAGACATTAACGATTAAAAATATTGTAAATTAAAGGGGGACACAAGAGTGTCAATTAACAATGGAGTTTTGTCACTAGTAAGTAAAAACAACAAAATAAACAAGGGTTTTTAAGTAATGAGAGGGGATCCTTGGGATGTGATGGGAATACGGGTTAAGCTAGATTATTGGATACATGCTTTCGATAGAAGATTCATAGAATAATTGTGACTAGGCTAAGCTTTAAGGGGGATAAGCTCTCTCTCGAGCAACTTACCCCATTTTTCAAATGTGTTCCTCTCGGACACCCCACTTGCCGCATGAAGACCAGCCTATGTCTTAATCCACTCACTCTCTCGTTCTCTGTGTGTGGGAATGAGACTAGGATACACTCTTTCAAGCTGAACCTCATGTCGACCCATTCCCACCGGCCATCAATTAGTAGTTTTAGTTTTACGACCTCTCTCTCGAGCAAGCTGAAAACACATAAATAAACTTGTATTTGCTACTACAAATTCATTAAATTCATCCATAACTACTAAACGAAATCACAATTAAACTACAATTAAACTATCAGCAAGCAAGACCCAACAATTATCTTAACCTATATTCGCTAAATCACACCCCAAGAATTGGGGTTTTTAGCCACACATGTATAAGAGGTAGAAATTTATACCAAATTGAGCTCGCATTCAACTGGGTATGAAGATTTAAGTCTTAATACAGGCCAAAATTGAAGAATCCAAGAGACCCAAATTCAAATCTTGAAGATGAAACCCTTTGGACCTTCAAGTCTTCAAAACCTTCTCAAACTTAGAGAAAAAATATCAAAAAGTACTATTCTATATGAAAATTATAATAATTGTTCCACACTTAAAACTACAACTCTAACTAGTATTTATAGTTTTCATAGATTTGTGCTGCAGCGAATCATTCGGCGTCGTTAGTCGGAATCGCCGATAACCTCGGCGATTTGCCTTTTGGTGTAGTTCATCGCCATCTTGCACAAGCCTTCTGCATCGTCGTGCTCTGGGTCATTGGGCGATATGGTACTGCTTCGCAGAACTTCTCGGCGATGCGCTGACTACTCCCTTTTTCCGCCGATTTGATCCTTTCCTTCAGGGCTCAGTACACTGGAACAAAACGCGAAGTAAGACCCTTCGGCGACTCGCCAAGTGGACTTGGCGATCCTCAGGCCTTCATTTCTTTGTTCTTTTCTGCCTTTTCATTCCTTTTTGCGACGTAGTGTACGTATTTTCCTTCAAACTTCAAATACCTGAAACTTAAGGATTTTCATTAGATATTGAGATAAAATAAGCATTTGAGGACATAATTTCTATCAAAATATAGCCCTAAATGAGTCCAATTTGTGGACTCATCAAAATGAAATGGTTATTGAGCAGTTGTCAGGATGTTGGGTTATGGAGGTACAAAGCTTTGTTCATTTGTACACTCCTAAGTCCTAATAAATATATTGCAGATGGGTAGATAAACATATTGCTATATTGAGTGCAGGTCATATACAATGATAGTTGTCCAAATGTAGAATAAAGTCAATTCCATATACTAAAAACACAAGATGGATAGATGAATATTGGCTTCTCCTATCGTAAAACTTAAATATTTAAATTTTTTTTGAGAAAACCAAAAAAATTGATAAAAGATCGAAAGAACCGACTAAAATCGAAACCAAATAAACCAATTTTATTTTGATTTGATTTGGTTTATAAATTTAATAAACTGAAATAATTGGTTTGATTTTTGTAATAAAAAATAAAACCAACTCTACCTATGTACACCCCTAGCAGCAGCATCATATGGTTTCACAATTGCCAAACTTTAATTTATTATACCCATTATATTAATAAAATAATAATAATAATAATAATAATAATAATAATAATAATTATTATTATTATTATTATTATTATTGGTCACCTCAACTAAGCCTCAAAAAACCATGAATCACTATAATGGTCAATAAATGAAGAAAAACCCAATTCCTCTACTAATTAATTTCATATAGAATTGAATTTAATCATATATATATATATATATATATATATATATATATAAAAGAAAACCCTAGGCCCGCCTACATGGCGCCATCACAAATCGGGATTCCCTTTTATTTAATTTTATTTCCAAAACTAGCCTTCCCCTTTCATGAAAAGTTGTGACTTTTATGAAAAGTTTTGACTTTTATGAAGATTTACCACTTTTGTGAAAATTTGTGACTTTTACGAAAGGTTGTGACCTTTTTCGATGGGTTGTAACTTTTTCAAAGAGTTGTAACCTTTCCGATAAGACACAATAATTATTTGTTCATACTACCCTTTGTTGTCTATAATTAGAGGAGTTTCCTCTCATTTTAAAACAACGAATATTTTGAACTTCTTCTTCTAGACTATTAAATATTTGTGTATTTTGCTCCTGTTGAATGGCTCATAGATATCATTGTTTTTGTATCAATACACTGGTAAATAGAATCGTTCTATCTTAAGAGGATCTTTTCCTTTAAACATCGGGTACTAGAGGAGAATAATTTTCTTAAGGGACACTGTGCATTCAATGGGCTCAATTTTTTCCGTTCTGTTTCATTCTATTTTTGAAGATCCTGGTATGTTTTTTTACATTCATTAATTTATGCTTATACTATTAATTGTTGTTTTTGAATACATGCTTTAAAACTTTGTTGTTTATGTTTATGCAAAGTTATTGTTATAAGTATTTGTTAGTACAAATTAAATAACAAACGTTAATTGAGTATTCAAGCAAGTTTTCTCTACTAAAATTGTTGAAGGTACAATAAAAAAAACCCTTACAAATCTCTAATTTCATCATCAACAACGTTATTCCTTCAAATACAAGGATGCGATGTTGTGTTCTTTAGAAAATCCTTTGAGAGTTAGTAACTTTGCATGCCCATATTTTTGGTTTTTAAGTTGTTGTTATCTATTTTTACTAAATTTTATCATTGGATATTATGAGTACTTTAAGGATTGAAAGTTGATTGAAGTGTTAGTAAATTTTTTGAGGTATGTTATTTCAAAAGATAGGAACTTTTCTGGTTAGAATGATTTGTTATCATCATTGGATATCTCATACTTTACTTCCTTTAACGTATGCTTTTTCTCACTATTTTGTTGTTTCCTTAAAATTATATTGATTATTTTTTGTTTGGTATGTATATGATCTCACATGGACAAAGCTTTTCATCCTTTTAATGTTTTTCTTTTTTTCCTTCCCATTCGGCTCTTCTAAATATTTTTTGTGTGAGTTATGAATATTTTCGACAAGCTTAATTTGAACAATATGAAACAAAACCTACTCTAAATAAAAGTAATATCTTAAACTACAAAAGATATGTCTATTAACATAGATTTGTTGTCCTTCATGTTCCAAGTCACTGCTGAGTGTTTTGAGTTATCTAGGTTAGACTCATTTTTAATTTTTTAATGTTCGAGAATATTTCTTTAACATGAGTCTAGAATCCAACATTTTGATCTACCTGTCCTTTCATAATGCAACAATTATACATATATATTTCTGAAAGAATCATAAAATTGCATTGATGAATCATTTAAAAGGGCCTTCAGAGCAGCAGTTTAATGAAGAATGAATTTCTGAAAGGGTCAATAATATTATTTTGCTGTTGTTTCAAATTTATTTTCTCTTTCTATAAATTTTGTTACAGTAACAAAGTAACAATAACGAAAAGTGGTGAACCATTGACCTCAGACAAGTAGATTATCTCTAAAAAAAAATATTTATGTTGTTGTGGTGTACATTTTTTAACGGTCTTAACTTATTTATAACTAATATTGATTATCGCATAAGTTTTTTTTCACAAGGAGTTGTTCGAACCATAAAATTATCAGATTCTATATTTTTCATGTACAAAAAATAGAAAAAAGTGATGCTTAATCGCTACATAAAAACATCACTCAATTTTAACAAGACAATTATATTATCAAACATATATTATGATAAATTATGTAAAAGATAAAAATGATTAGATATCAAGATATCTTTAATCATTAATTATGTATTGACAATTCTTGAGATATGTGATAATGTCAAATCATTTAATTTCTTTTGAGATGTTCTAAAAACCAACTAAAATTTACTTTTTTTCTTCTTATAACAATCGATTATTGGAAAGGTTGTTCAAAAGCATAAAAAGATTATTTATGCCCACGCGAAGTGCGGATAAATTACCTAGTAATAAAATAATCAACAATTGAAAACTGATGGTTGCAAGTGTAGAGTTAAACTCAATTACAAAATAAAAATAAAAATTGCTTACTTGAATGGTGGCGCCGATCTCTGTATTCGTGCTCGCCGCAGGCACATATGAATTTCTTTTTTCTCTTTATTTTCTCTTCTAAATTAATTATTATTAAAAGTAATAATTCCTACTAACTTATTTTAATATTTCAGACTTTGGTCTATTATTATTAACAATAAACAAATTATCCGTAAATTAATTAACTATAGTTAAATGACTATTCAAAATTATCGAAAATGACCTTCGGGTTCGGGTCATTAGACAATTTTTTTCCGCAAATACTCACGATGCATTCAAATCAATAGACTTATAATTTATTAACAAAGAGACAATTGATGAGAAGATTGCAAGAATGATATAATTTTACTTATGTCGACACTCAAAAAAAGTATTGTCTAATTAAATTCAAAGTACAATCATTCTACTATACTTATCTTAAAAATTTGTATCTTTGCTTGAAACATATAATGAGTATCGATTATGTATTTTTGATAGGCAAGAAGACTACAAATTATATAATGAGACGACAAATATAACAAAATCAAAATTCTTTTATGCTCTTTTGTGACTATTGTATTTTCAAGTAACATTTTCTTATGATAAATTAACAGTTACTATTTTCCGCGCAACAAGCGGATATGAATACTACTTGTATAATAAAAGAGCTTCATGAAATGCACTAATGAAAAGTAGGGAAAATGTAGTGCTCTATTATATAATTAGTGTATAAGAGAGTCAGGTTTATGATAGGGTCTTCTTTAATTTTGTTTTGTTTGTGAAATTTATATTTTCACGACATAAAAAATTAATTTATTTATCACGTTAGATATTTTTTTATATAGATTTGATTGAGTGATTTTATAAGAAAAAGGTACTAAGTTGAGTGGCTTTATTGTTACATAATTTTTCATAATTGAATAACCTTTTGAGTTAATTACTCTTATTTGAGATCTACAAGAAGGAAATGACTCAATTTTAAATAAAAAACACAAAACGTTCAACCAAAAGAGGTCCCAATTAATTGGTACTAATTAAAACAACAAAAAAATAACTTTATTTGTTAACCTTACATAGTACTCATAATGATATCATTTTGAAGAACCAATTTGAAAAAGAAGTAATTTTTAAGCCCATACACACAAAATCAAACTGAAGTACAATGTACAATACCTTGGACACCAATTGAGATCGTCACAATTTCTCTTCTTGTCTTTTGCTGTGAAATTTTAGAATGAAAACATATAGTCGAAATAGGATACAACATGAGAGGACGTTTAAATTCTTTTGAATTAGCAGTGTTTTAGTCTAATATGATGTTTCAATTTTTTTTTTTAAATGTATTTAAAAATAAGAATTTTTAAAATTAAAAAATAGTAAGGAAGTTAAAATTCTTACCAATTTCAAAAATATATGTTATAGTAAATAGTATTGCTTATTTAAGTGAAGCTTTGAATAATAAGTTTAGCAAAAAAATAATATTGCAGATTCTTTTGTGAATGTTCAATGTGGATCGTCATATATATCTCTTATTCATGCAAACCTATGAAGATGGCCAATGAAAAAATTTATTAGTTAAATGCAATTATGTATATATTTATTTGAATTTGATGAGGTTCAATCATGTAATTAGTCTTATCTCATTAATATTACCTTATAGACAATATTTGTTTTGTATTTTTGTTATCATCTAACCAGTTGTGCTTTGCATGTGTATACTACGTTAAATTCTTTAGATGTCATATGAACATGTAAAGAGAACAACTATATTTTATATATTCACATATTCTCACATTTGTTGTGAGTATTTTTTTTAAAAAAAAGAACTCGGAACATTTTAAAATAATACATTTTGAAGTTAGAAGATCTCAACTTGATAATACATTTGTGACACATATAATACTTTGATTTAAATACAAATACCTACCCAAATATAAATAAATATTTGCATTAATGAAAATATTTATCTCATAAAATTAGCTATTAAATAAATAATAAAAATGAAACTAATACAAACTGCAATTGGTGTTATTACAAGTTATATGAACTTTTTTTCATCTAAAATACTTAAATATTAAGAAATACTCCCTTCGTTTCACAAAGAGTGACCTGGTTTGACTTGGCACGAACTTTCAGAAAATAAAAAAGACTTTTGAATCTTGTGGTTCTAAATTAAAGTTACGTTAAATGTACTAAATTGCCCGTCAATCTTGTGGCTTTAAATATGCCACGTAGAAAACTGAAATTAAATGTTACCAAAAAAGAAAAGAGGTCATTCTTTTTTAAACAGATTAAAAAGGAAAGGAGGTCATTCTTTTTGAAACGAAGGGAGTAGTAAATAAGTAAAACAAAAGGGCAATATTTATATAGTAATAACTATTTTGAAGCAAATTTCCCAAGTCACATAAGTAGCATTGATAAATAAAGTCACTCTTTTGTCTTAAGCATCAAAAACAAATCGTGACAATTCTCTAAATTTGGAAAAAGATATTCAAAAGCATATATCTACATCACAAGAGGAATTGTTAACAAAAACAAATAAATTTAGACTACGTCATGTTAACTTCATATATTGGAACATTACATACTAATTATATATATATATAAGAGAACCCTAGACCCGCCTACGTGGCGCCACCACAAATCATGATTCCCTTTTAATTTATTTATTTCCAAAATTAGTCTTTCCTTTCATGAAAAGTTGTGACTTTTACGAAAAGTTGTGACTTTTACGAAAAGTTGCGACTTTTATGAAGAATTGTAACTTTTATGAAGAGTTATGACTTTTATGAAAGGTTGTGACTTTTATGAAAGGTTGTGACTTTTCCAAAGAGTTGTGACTTTTTCGATAAGGCATAATAAACATTTACTCACACTACCCTTTGTTGTCTATAAATAGAGGGATTTCCTCTCATTTTAAAACAATGAAAATTCTGAACTTCTTCTTCTTCTTCTGCACAATTAAATATTCGTGTACTTTGCTCCTGTTGAGTGACTCATTGACACCATTGTTTTTGTATCAATACACTGGTCAATAGAATCATTGGATACTAGAGGGGAATAATTTCCTTAAGGGGATAATGTGAATTCAGTGGGCTCGATTTTTTCCTATCTGTTTCATTCTATTGTTACAGATCCTGGTATGTTTTTTACAGTCATTAATTTATGCTTATGTTATTAATTGTTGTTTTTGAGTACATGTTTTAAACTTTGTTGTTTATGTTTATGCTTTTGATCATTATGTTGAAGTAAATATATGTTAATCAAGAGTTTGATGTAATCATTAGACTATTGGTGTCATGTAAATTAGAATTCTTAAACTTGTAAAATAAATGACATTGATCTTATAGAGTTTTCAGTGGCTAAAAGATCCATGGGATGTCCAAGAAGGGACTTTTGAGTGTTCAGAAGTTATGGTGGTTCCACACTACCTTGGAGTTTTAGTTATTCAACTTTTTATCTTATAGAGACATTCAATTGATTAGTGACATGCAAAAAATAAAGGAATATGGGATAAAAGTATTTTACTCAACCTTAATCAAAAGTTTGGGTTCACATGTTGGATTGGAGTCAATGAATTACCCCTCAAAGTAGGATGAATCCATATTAATCAAATATTAAAGAAATAATTATCTCCTTATAAACATTAGATTAAAAGTCGCAAAAAAAATTAAGTTTTAACCAATTGATCGAAACATAAACAACAAAATATATCTTTTGGCTATCAAAGTAGTGTCATCGACTGCGAATGATTTTGAATAAGGGACTTGCCAAGACATCATTTAATCCAAATTATTTGAGCGACATACCTTATTCCATTGAACTCCAAGAGATGTGTTTTTAAATTTTAATTAACCTACCAAGTACACAACTAATTATATAAGATGTATAATATTTAGATTCTGTATGTAGAGGCCTTGAATAGGAATAAAACTCTCGCAATTGATGAATAAAATGTTTGTACCGCTTTTTGAAAATACAAATATAGACAATGAAACAATTACATATCTTTTCTAAAGACTTTGGTGATGAATAACTACAGTAAAATGAAGAATAAATAACAAAATGCATACACTTAGATCAAATCTTTTTGGTATTAAGATTTAAAAGATATTTCATTTCATCTTAGGATAAAATATTCTTGACAATTTATCGTAGGGTTGTACCCACCTGAAAACACTTATATTATCAAATGTTCAAAAGTATATTATTGACATAGTTCACCACCACGCGAAGCGCGGGCAAATTACGTAGTGTATATATTTAGCAAAAAAGTAATTATTATATCATCAAAATTATATTATTTTCGTCAAGTACTCGAGGTTGTGGAATATACCCTCTTAGGATAGAATGGCTTACTTCATCACAATGGTGATACCTCATATTCCGCTAAACTTCGAACTCACTCAACGATAATAAATTACACAAAAAGAATTAAAATTCAAGAAGAAGAAGAGTAGAAGATTAGAAAAAATTGTAGTTGGAAAATGAGAGGAAGTCCCTCTATTTATAGTCAACAAAGTATGAACAAATGTTTTTTGTGTCTTATCTGAAAAATCATGACCTTTTCGAGAAGTCACAACACTTTGGAAAAGTCACAACTTTTTGGAAAAGTCCCAACTTATTGAAAAAGTCACAAATATTTGGAAAAGCCACAACTCATCAAAAAATCAAAACCCTTTGAAAAAAGTCACAACTTATCGAAAAAGTCACAACTCATCGAAAAAGTCACAACCTAAGTTAGAGATATTATAGTAATTTAAAATTCAAGTTAGGAGTTCATGCTTTTAAGGTAATATAGATATAGATATAGATATTTGCATTAATGAAAATATTTATCTCATAAAATTAGCTATTAAATAAATAATAAAAATTAAACTAATACAAACTTCAACTGGCGTTATTACAAGTTATATGAACTTTTCTTCATCTAAAATACTTAAATATTAAGAAATAGTAAATAAGTAAAACAAAAGGGCAATGTTTATGTAGTAATAACTATTTTGAAGCAAACTTTCCGAGAGTCTAAATCACATAAGTAGCACTGATAAATAAAGTCACTCTTTTGTCTTAAGCATCAAAAACAAATCGTGACAATTCTCTAAATTTGGAAAAAGATATTCAGAAGTATATATTTACATCACAAGAGGAATTGTTAACAAAAACAAATAAATTTAGACTACATCATGTTAACTTCATATATTGGAACATTACATACTAATGTATATATTAAGCAAAAATGTAATTATTATATCATCAAAATTATATTATTTTCCTCAAGTACTCGAGGTTATGGAATATATCCTCTTATGATAGAACGACTTACTTCATCAGAATAGTGGTACCTCATATTCCGCTTAACTTCGAGCTCACTCAACGACAATAAATTACACAAAAAATTAAAAATGCAAGAAGAAGAAGAGTAGAAGTTTAGAAAAAATTGTGGTTGGAAAATGAGAGGAAGTCCCTCTATTTATTGTTAACAAAGGGTAGTATGAACAAATATTTTTTGTGTCTTATCTGAAAAATCATCACCTTTTCGAGAAGTCACAACACTTTGGAAAAGTCACAACTCTTTGAAAAAGTCACAACTTATTGAAAAGTCACAACTATTTGGAAAAGTCACAACTCATCGAAACATCACAACCCTTTGAGAAAAGTCACAACTTATCGGAAAAGTCACAACTCATCGAAAAAGTCACAACCTAAGTTAGGGATATTATAGTAATTTAACATTCAAGTTAGGAGTTCATGCTTTTAAGGTAATATAGATATAGATGTATTAAAACGTCTCCTACTCACATACAAACACATAATTAATATATTTTAAAATTTGAATTCAAATTTGAAATTTGAAATTTGAAATTTGAAGTAGTTAGATTAGAAAATAAATTATTTGAAAGATAATTATTTTTAATATTTTAAAATCTAATATTAAAGAATCTAAAGATCTGTTATTTCTTCATTGCTGACATGTGTTTTTTAAAAAAAAATAAAAATCAATTTCTTTTTTAAATTTGATTCTTTAAATACTGAAATTTCAAAATTAGTTGTGGCGTTGACACGTATGCTGTTTTTCCTCTCCTATTATATATAGATAGATAATTGATCGTGCACTCTCGTCTATTATGCATCTTATTGAAAATGTGATACCTAGCCTCTATATTCTAAATTTAATACTGGAAATATTAAGACCCTATTTGACATTGCTGCTAAAACATTTTGTATTTGGCTAATTCATTTGAAAAATGTTTTTTCATAAGAAAATTGTGTTTGACAAATATTTATTAAAAGTACTTTTGTGAGTCAAATTACGAAAAAGGACAAGTATCAATGTACTTTAAGTATTAAGATTATTTTATAAAGAGAAATTATTTTTAACATCTATCACCAAAAAAAAGATATTTTTTTTTTACTTTTATTAAATTAAAATGTACATATTCAATTTTTCACTGAATATTATATCTTTTTAGAGGGCTAAAATCTTTAATTATTTTTTTATTTTTTCTAATCTTGCAAAAATATTGTTGTTATCTTTTTCTAATTATGCAAAACAATACGTAATATAATAAATAAAATAATAATACATAAACATAAAATAAATAAAAAATTATTTATATAAAAATAAAATATAAAATTCTTAAATGAAACTTAACCAAACTTATGAGATATGCTAATTAATTAATAATTGATATATCGGTAAATATGTATATATGGAAGAGATATTTTAGTCTTGGAAAATAATTTTCTACTTCTGCTTCTGCTTTTTTTAAGAAACAAAGATTTTTAGCTTCTTCCCAACATCAGAAAAACTATTTTTGCTTCCATGTATAAGCAATTTTATTGATTTTCCAAACATCTAATTTGTGACTTTTCATCAAATAAGTGCTTCTGGACTCTTAACAGTATTGCCAAACAGGTTCTAACTTTAATTAAAGATGCATAAGGAGAAATAAAATAGAAAAATATTTTAATGAAAAAACAAAATAAGAAGGAATTAGTATAGCAAAAAAAGAAGTTGCAAGAATTAGTATAAGCACTAATTTCGACTCATGTACTGATTTACATTAATAAACAAATATCTCTTTATTCTATTTCTAATAATAACAAATTCATAAAAAAAATTGATTCTTTCTCAGAATAATTTTTCTTGCCCTTTGAGACATTCATTACTACTCCTTTAAATTGCTGAATCAAAATAACTTTTTTACTTAATATGTATCTTAAGAATTATAGTGCAACATTCTTTTAAATTTTTTTTATTTTAAATAAAAATGTTTATTATTCACTTAAACATCCTTTTGACCAGCTTGATAGTCAAGTGATAAAAGAGGATCCATCATCATCCACTGCTTATTGATTCAAAAACAGCTATTCACCAAATAAGGTTTTGATTTTATGAATTTGAATACTTATAATATTTTTTTAAAATTTTGTAAACTCAAACGTAACCCCAAAAGCATATCAACAACTTCTCACACTATATTTATTTTATTTGGACATTTATTAGCTTTCAACCATAACTGCTAATAACCAAAAGTAATTATACATTAACATGAAAGATTGAAGATAAAATATATTTTAATTCATAAAATTTACTTTTGGAATAAAAAACTCACAGTTTCAAGCCATACTTTTCACTAAACAAATATATATAGAGGTAACAAAAAGATAAAATGAATTGAAAATAAAATTATTGTTCAAAAAAAAAAAAGTAACTCATGAAAAAATATACTTAAACTTACCTCAAACAGGGGTGTATGCAGGAGGGGTCACTGGGTTCACGTGAACTCATGTTCCCCTTTCGAAATTATATATAGTAGTGTTATATTTTTCAAAAAATATTTAAATATAAATGTGTGAACGCATACTCGAAAGATCATATAGCGCAGTTATGATTGAGTGCACCTCTCTCTAAGCAAGTAATTTTATATCTATCTATTTTTATTTTCTTTTCGTAATAGTGCATCCATCATCTTGAAATCCTAGATACGCTCTGTCCTTAAAAACATAAATAAGCCATTAGACTAAGAAGTAGAATGACCTCATTTCTCAGTAGGCAGAAAATCCACCACCTTTGAATAAAAAACCACATTGAATTTTTCGTCGGTACGTTAATACTTCAATACCTAAAGATCTCATTTTTGTTTTTCCCATGTGTTTTCTCTCTTCTGAACTAAAAGTTCCAACTCAAAATGGACGAAAGTTGATGAGAGGACATTGGAATGTTTCACAATAAGAAATTTATTTTTATAACATAATATTAATTAAATGAAAAATCGTTACATGTTCATAATTAAGAAGATACTTATTCTTATAATAATAATATAATATAATAATATAATATAATAAGAATGGGGGATGATTGGTAGTTGGAAGGTGAAAGGTTTATAACCAATAAAATAAAATATGTTTTAAGACTATACAATAATTGCAATAGTATTAAAGCGAGACATTGATGAAGTTTCATTAATAAAGTATTTTGTTCAGACTTTGTAGACAAAATGAAAGGGGAAAATTTCCATATATTGAAGGTGAAAGAATATCCAAAAGCACATTATATCTAATAAAAAATATATTATAGTGAAAGGTGAAAAATTGAGTAATTGAATGTACATACTTTTTAAGATATTAATAATAAAATAAATAATTAAATGAAGGAAAAATGGTCAGAAAAATGAGAAAAAAGATAAAAATGAATGAAAGCTATACAAAGGTATCATACCACCTTTTCTATGTACCTCCTTTATTTATATATATATATATATATATATATATATATATATATATATATATATATATATATATATATATATATATATATATATATATATATATATATATATATATATATGTCGCAAGTATGTTATTAAAGAAACACTTCAATTCTTCACTAAGATGTCAAGAATGTAAAATCTTATTGTTGTATTGTTTGATCTTAGACATTTAATAGGAGTGCTTTCATGGGTTTTACCGTATTGTTTTATGAAGTATATATATTATAATATCTAGGACTTATGTTGTATTTATATTAAAAATGTTATAAAATATATTTACATGCACGTAAGGTAATTCGGTTGAGTTTGAGAATTTTTTAATTTTTATTATACATTAAAAAGACCATCCCAATTGTTCAAGACGATTATACACTCCAATAAAAATCTACGATTTTATTGGGAAAATGATATAAATCGGTTCGGTCGGTTTTATATTCTTTTGACACCCCTACTCTTTACATTGGGACTTAGTAACACTTATATAGGAAATGTTAAACCTACGTACAATACCATGGGTATAAAACTGTGGGTTCAAAATCGTGTGTTCAAAATCATTGATTAATAAAATTTTTGTATATGCAATTCTTATTTGTGTTTCAATGTATTCCTAGACTGTACTAAAAATATTTAATGAATATAAACAAATGTAACCAATGACATACAAAAATGTAATTTCTGAAAAAATAATGATTCAATCAATTCAACAAATAATGTGAATATACAAGGGAATGTGTCCAAAATAATGTAATCAAAATTAACTGATACAAATCCTAATATTTTGAGAAATAAGGATAGTTATGGATAAATTATAATAAAAAATTACAAAATATGTATTTTAAACTATTTAACGAATAAAATACTTTAAAATATTGATTTTGAAACTATCAAATCAAAATTTGGTGTTAACAAAGGGTAGCATTGGTGTTATGTCATTAACGGCGTCAAAATTATAGGGTAAGGCTAATGATAGCATGAGCCTTCCCTTTTAAAAAAGGCAAAGACTGACTTAAAAAAAAACTAATATTCCTTCTTCATTATTTATTTAATCATTTTGTTGTTGTGTTTTCACATTTTTTTCTATTTTTATTATTTACTAGTTGTTTGACACGTGCGTTGCACGTGATTACCAATTCAAAAAAAATATATGTTATAGTAAATAGTATTGCTTATTTAGGTGAAGATCTGAATACTAAGCTTAGCAAAAAATAATATTGCAGATTCTTTTGTAAATGTTCAATGTGAATCGTCATTTATATCTCTTATTCACGCGAACCTATGAAGATCGTCAATGAAAAATTTAAATAGTTAAATGCAATAATGTATAAATTTATTTCAATTTGGTGAAGTTCAATTATGTAATTAGTCGTATCTCACTAATATTACCTTTTAGACGATATTTGTTGTGTACTTTTCTTGTCATCTAACCAGATGTTCTTTGCACGTGTATTTCACGTTAAACCGTTTAGATGTCATATTAACATGTGAAAAGAACAACTACATTTTATCATTTAGAGCTATTTTTGTATATTCATTTTTATTTTATAAGTTATAACATAATTGATGATGTTCTTGTTATTGACTCTCATACTTGACTTCTCGATTGACTGTACATAAATTAAAGATAGTTATCTTACTGTCCATAGTTAACTAAGAAACGTTTTTTTACCGGAAAAAACTAAAAATTAAAATTAAAGAATATATTCTATATGTGAAATCATATATATAATCACTTGTTCATCTTACACCCAACAAAGATATAATTTATGTACTTGTAAATTATTTCAGTTTATTCAATCAAGTATGATTTGTCAAAAGAAAAATAACAACACCATGTTATCACATATATAGCGGCGGTGAAATAATATGAAAAATTATTGGTCAAAAGTTAATATAAGGAAAGATGAAAGATAGAAATATAATTAATGTAATAACTATTGAATTCATAATATTATACCTAAGAATGTAAAACAATGGAAAAAAATTTTGATTTTAAAAATCATGTTTCTTTGGAATTTAATAAACTTCGCGGTTATCCCAAGAAGAATAGTAATACTAAGTTTGCGCATAAACCAACCATGCAAACCTATTATTATTCCAGACCAACTCCTCAAGATGTGCTTATAGAGGAATGATATTGGAATCAGACTAATACCTCTTATAGCAGGTCTGCAATTTATGAATGGAATCTTGATGGTTTGACTAATAGACAGTTAACTATTCTTGTTCATAGAATGCTTATGTATGCAACTATCTGTAAAAGTGTTAACAACACAGATATAAATATTTGCAAAATGATTATTGCAGGTTTTACTGGCCAACTCAGAGGTTGGTGGGACAATTATATGAGCATTGAGCAAAAAAGGTGTTGTGATAAATGCTACTTCTGATAGTGAAGGTCTTCATAACTTAGGCATGACTCTAGTGAAAAATAGAGAAGACGTCGTTTATAGCCTAGTCTTAACCATTTTAGAACACTTTAATGGTAGATTTACCAATCAGTATGAAACTGTTCACACCTTATTAAATGGTCTACGTTGTAAAACCTTAGGTGAATTTAGATGGTATAAAGATACTTATATGTTATATGAGTAGGGTGAGGAATTGCCCGAAAACAGTTATGAGCATTGGAAGGCTAAGTTTATAGATGGCCTTCCCCCTTTGTTTGCCGAAAGAGTTGGAAAAACTCTGAGAAATGATAATGGTGAAATTCCTTATAGGGATTATACTTATGGTAAGTTGATAGGAGTTTGCACTCAAGAAGGTATAAATTTGTGCAATGAATTTAAGTTATCTAGACAGCTTAAGATGGATAAGCTTAGAGAATGATCTTAGCTAGGAGACATTTGTACCCAGTTCAGTTTACCTGATACTTCGGCTAAGAGCAAGAAGAAGAAACATAGAGATTCTAGAGGCTCCAATCCTGATAAACCTTATAGGAAAAAGAGGTCTAGTATAGATCTAAGGAAGAACATGACGCTAGAAAGGCTTTTCGTAAGTCTAATAGATTTACCAAGAATAGGTCCAAGCGAGAGCTCGCTAAAATCAAGTGCTATAGATGTGGAAATTTCGATCGTATAGCACCGAATTGTAAGCTTGAAAAGCTGAAATCCCTAGAACTTGATGAAGAAATTCATGATAAGTTTTATAGTTTCTTATACACTTCTGGTTCTGAGTCTGATTATGATTCTGATTTAGGTTCTGAAGAAGAGATTGATTTGCTTGATTTATCTGATAATAATCAGCATGATAAAATGAATACTTGCAATGCTTGTCATGGTGATATTTGTTCTTGTAAAAATGATGAATTTTATAAATTGCAATCTCAATTTGAAGATTTAAATATAAATACTATTACTTCTGATAATGTGATAGAACTTTTAAAAGATGTTACTGATAATGATCTTCGTGAAAAAATTATTCATTTAGCAGCTAATAATAATGCTAGTTTAAGGTTTTCAAAAAATCAGGAAAACAAAAGAATGATTTTGAATTCGAATATTCTGCACCTTATTCTTTGTCTGAAATTAATAACAGACTTAATAAACAAACTACTTTTACAAGAGATTCTTCTTTTGATGATTTGAAAAATGAAATTGAAAATTTGAAAAATAAGATTAAATCTCTTAAATAAAATTAGATGATTTGTGATCATAGACTTACTCAGATAGAAACAGTTAATAACAAAGCTAAAAACATTGTTGAAGAAAATACTCTTGCAAAACCTTTTAATTTTGATCCTAGACAAGGTATGATTTTAGGAATGATGCAAATTATTACTGCTCATAAATGGTATGTTAAATGCACCATTTTGATTGATAATAGTTTTTCGATAACTAATATTGCTATGATTGATAGTGGAGCCGACGTTAGTTGTATTCAAGAAGGTCTTGTACCTACTAAATAATTTGAAAAAACAACTCATATGGTTAAATCTGCTTCTGGACATGCTTTAGATATAAAGTATAAATTACCTAATACTCGCATTTGCCAAAATAAAGTTTGCATTCCGCATTTCTTTTTCTTGGTTAAAAATCAGTTACACCCTCCAATCATACTTGGAACCCCTTTTATAAATGCTATTTATCCTTTTAAATGGAAAAAACATTTGATTTTAAAAATCATGTTTCTTTGGAATTTAATAAACTTCGCGGTTATCCCAATAAGAATAGTAATACTAAGTTTGCTCATAAACCAAGCATGCAAACCTATTATTATTCCAGACCAACTCCTCAAGATGTGCTTATAGAGGAACGAGACTGAAATCAGACTAATACCTCTTATAGCGGGTCTGATTCCAGTCTCGTTCCTCTATAAACACATCTTGAGGAGTTGGTCTGGAATAATAATAGGTTTGCATGCTTGGTTTAGGCGCAAACTTAGTATTACTATTCTTCTTGGGATAACCACGAAGTTTATTAAATTCCAAAGAAACATAATTTTTAAAATTAAAAGTTTTTTCCATTTCATCTGCAAAATTATCTGACAAATCAATAGGCTTTGCACCAAATTCAGACAACTTTTTATCAAGAAGTTCTTCTAAATCATAAAGTGGTTTAAATTTATACTCCCAAATCTCAGGGGGCCTTTGCACATGAGTAGAAATAATCTGAGCTTCTGAATTACCTTTAGAAGTAGAAGCCGTATCAGAAGTTTTTAAATCATTTTTTATTTGAATTATCAAAGCAATTAATTCATCCAATTTTTTATCAAGAGAACTAATATGTTCACCAAAAACTTTAACATAAAGTCCCAAATAATTATTTTGAGAAACTAAATTATTTATTTCATTAATGCTGACTGCCGCAACATCTTCTTTAACAAATTTTTGAAAGACAGTAAAGGTGATACCAATATTATTTGGTAAAATAAAAGATGACTGAGGTGGATAAATAGCCTAAATAATATTACCAGATCCATCTTTATAAGATCGTTCAAGAACGTTGATGAATAAAGGTAAATAAGTGGTTATAAACCAGGGTACAAAATACATAATTTGATTATGTAAAGCACAAGTTTCATAAAACTCATGAGAAATATTATTTAAATCATTAGTACTATAAGTGTCAAAAACCATGGTTTAAACTGGTTCCATTTATCACTTGAAAATTCATTCTGAATGTACTTTCTTGCCAATGAACCTAAACTAAAATATATTTGGTGTACATTCATCATTAAGTATTATTAATATTAAAATCCATTTCGGATACAGAAGGGATATCCTTATCAGAAATATCAGAAGAATTATCATTAGCTTGAACAATATTCAAACAAGGATCAATTTTTAATTTACTTTGATCCACAGATATAATCGAAGGTATGGTATGTAAAGAAGCAGCAGGGTTACGAGCCGGACCATACACAGGTTCAATAGGGGAAATATGATGAATAACATACAATCTTCTATCAGAAAATGAATATCTATTATAAGGAACACTTTTATCATTAAATTGAATGCAGCAAATCCTTCATCAGGATTTTGTGTAATATAAAAATACTAAGAATTAGTCACAACATTTGACATCTGACTAGGAGCTATAACAGAATCCAAAGTCCAAGTAGTTGGAAAATTAATTTCTTCCTATTTTATAGGTCTTCTAGTAGTGACCTTAGATTTAGAAAAATTAGTTTCTACTAAAATAGTTTGATCAGATGTATCATATAACTTAC
Source organism: Solanum pinnatisectum (assembly GCA_035578085.1). Classification (NCBI taxonomy): domain Eukaryota; kingdom Viridiplantae; phylum Streptophyta; class Magnoliopsida; order Solanales; family Solanaceae; genus Solanum; species Solanum pinnatisectum. The sequence continues at coordinate 31,283,923 of CM069076.1, forward strand.
AACTCGGGTTTAACGTAGATAGTAATTTAAAATAAATTCTATATGATAAACAAATTAATTCAGATCTAGGTGCATAGTTATAACAATGCGTTTTAACATTTAAAGCCAAAGCATCAAGAATATTAGCATCAGTTAAGGATAACTGCAAATTAGGCTGAGTATTAAAATATACCGGGCCATATGCCACAGTAGATTCAATCGAACCCATCAAAGATTGTCTAAAATTTAAATTTCTAGCATCACAAAGAGCAACAAAAAATGTCTCAGGTAACCCTTTAAGAGTTAAAGGTTTGAAAGCAATTTGAACCATGCCAATATGCAAGAAAGTATATTGAGTTTTATATAAATCGATATCTCGTTTATTTAATAAACGAATAGTCTGTTCTGACGAATTTAACGCCAAAGATTGCTCAGTAGGTTTATCAACTGTTTATGAGATATTTTATCAAATCAACCATAATCATAAATGATTTTTATATCAATTTTTGGAATAGTCTATTTGTTTAACAAATCAAGGTTCTGAGATATATCTACCTCTTTCAATCTATTACTTTTAGTATCTATTTCTCCTAGATCCATGTTGAAAAGAACATATCTATGTCACATACTTCACATCAATCTCATATTTACCATGAAAGTTCCTAGGCTCAGATACCAGGATACAGGATCTCTGAAGACTGGCGGTAATCCGCGCAGTCATCTTCAATCTAGTTTAGCATTCGAACTCTAAGAATAAGTTTGAATTGAAATATACACAAATTTTCATATAGTTTGATGACTGTATAGAAGGATCTATCCTTTTACCCAAGCAAAGGGCCTGTCAAGATTTAATACATATTATTATTGAGCCCATGTGTCTAGCAGTTCTAACCGGGTATAGGCGTCCTTTTTCAACTCATTAACGGGTTTAGAACCACGGCTGGCTAGATGGAGTCACAAAGCCAAAGCCAATAACAACAGTATCGAATCTGACTGTACCACCATCTCAGAACTAAATCAAGAAACTGTATATAAATTTATTTATATTTTGATAAAGTCTAGATCTTTCATGGTAGATATAAAAGCGAAGTTAGTTATCCGACATAAATATGAATCTTTAGCCGGACATAGTCACGGCTTAGATCGGAGAAATACTAGAAGATGTAATCAGAAATAATAAAATACCTTATAACGATGGCCAACTCCAACGTCTATGAGGGAACTATACAAGTTTATTAACGTCCGGTCAGTATCCGGTGAACTCAAACTTTACAAAATGGAGAGCTTTAAAATTTAGAGAGAGAGTGTGTTTTCTAACCTGCTTCTAACAGACTAAAATAAACTTATTTATAGAAAGAAAAGAATCTTTGTACAGTAACCGTGGGTCTCTTATCAGTGGGTCCCATATGTACAGTAACAGTGTATCTACTGTTGATCAACAATATATCTACTGTTGATGATGGCTTTTACTGTAGAGATATACTTCACAGCTTGTCCTTTTCCTTTAGTTAGCTGATAGGAGTTTGCACTCAAGAAGGTATAAATTTGTGCAATGAATTGAAGTTATCTAGACAGCTTAAGATGGATAAGCTTAGAGAAATATCTCAGTTAGGAGACTTTTGTACCCAGTTCGATTTACCTGATACTTCGGCTAATAGCAAGAAACAATTATTCCCTTTTGAGGAGTAATACAATATTCTTGGATCCTTTTTGCAATAAGATCCAACAGTTCTTTTCCATATAGAGACTTTGTTTTGGGATCTTTCTTCATCAATTTGTCCCAAAAATTATTATAAAAAGTTCTATATAAACAAGGAATTTGCTCCTCGGTGAATCCCACTTTCGAGGTCTATTTATGAATCCAAGGGATAGAAAATTCAATGAAAAAATAAATTTGTTCTATTTTTTTCTATATAACAGATATGATCTGTATGGTATAACTCGCTTAGGTCCGGTGAAACTTTAATCCATTCTTTGTATAATTTAAGAAATGGATCAGACAAAATTTTTGTAGTTGGACCGTAGTATGACCACCAATTTAGAAACAAATTAGGGATTGGTTCTGCAAATATCTTTGCACAAATTTTTATAAACCATATATGTTTATGTCTCTCATTATTGTAATAGAGGACTTTATCAAAAGCATGAATATAGTCCCAGTAGGTGAAACTCATAGAGACATAAATTTATTTATATTTTGATAAAGTCTAGATCTTTCATGGTAGATATAAAAGCGAAGTTAGTTATCCGACATAGATATGAATCTTTAGCCGGACATAGTCACGGCTTAGATCGGAGAAATACTAAAAGATGTAATCAGAAATAATAAAATACCTTATAATGATGGCCGACTCCAAGGCGTATGAGGGAACTATACAAGTTTATTAACTTCCGATCAGTATCCGGTGAACTCAAACTTTACAAAATGGAGAGCTTTACAATTAAGAGAGAGAGAGAGTGTGTGTTTTCTAACCTGCTTCTAACAGACTAAAAATATTATTATCAATCAAAATAGTGCATTTAACATACCATTTATGAGAAGTAACAATTTGCATCATTCCTAAAAACATACCTTGTCTAGGATCAAGATTAAAAGGTTTTGCAAGAATATTTTCTTCAACAATGTTTTTACCTTTGTTATTAACCGTTTCTATCTGAGTAAGTCTATGATCACAAATCATCTGTCTGCTATTCATCATATTTCCCCTATTGAACCTGTGTATGGTCCGGCTCGTAACCGTGCTGCTTCTTTAAATATTTGGATCTGCCAATATCCATATTTTAAATCAAATTTTGAAAATATATTGGCATCATTTAATCTAGACAATAAATCTCTTTTGTTAGGAATAGGATACCTAATTCATTTTTTTAAATATTTATTTAAAGGTTTATAATTGATAACCAATCTAGGGACACCTCGTTCCCTTTCAGCAGCATTGTTAACATAAAATGTAGTACAAGACCAAGGTGATTTTGAAGGTTTTATCAAACCTTTTTGTAACAAATTATCAATTTCTTTTTTGCAGAATTCTACCGATTCGGTGTTCATCTAACAAGGACGAGATTTAGTAGGAATATCATTCCCAGAGAAATCATCTTCATATGGAAGAGGAACAATATGCTTTTTTCGATTTTAGAAAGCACTGAGAGGATCAACACAAATATCAATAGCAATTTGTTCAGAAATTAATTTAATATTTTCTTGTACTTTGGTGGATAAACAATTCAAGTTGCAGAGAATCAACATGCTTTTGTTTCATATTAATTAAAGCATTAATATCATGAGAAATAGGGAAATTCCATCACCCTGCTCATATAAGTATCTTTATACCATCTAAATTCATCTAAGGTTCTATAGCGTAGACCATTTAATAAGGTGTGAATAGTCTCATACTGATTGGTAAATCTACCATTAAAGTGTTCTAAAATGGTTAAGACTAGGGTATAAACATCGTCTTCTCTATTTTTCACTAGAGTCATGCCTAAGTTATCAACACCTTCACTATCAGAAGTAGCATTTATCATAGCAGCTTTTTGCTCAATGCCCATATAATTGTCCCACCAACCTCTGAGTTGGCAAGTAAAACTTGCAATAAATTTATAATGTTATAACTAATGAATTAATGTGCAATAGCTGGATTTCTAATAAACTTTATACGTACATAAATAAATAGGACTTTTAATTAATGTTACTATATTTTTTTGTTATTAGATTTTAATTTAGTGTAGGGACAAAATGTATATGTTTATTCCATATTACTGAATATAAAATTTATTTTGTAAATGATAAATTTTAAATGATTCATATATATTCACATATTTGTTGTGGGTGTTTTTTTTTTGTTTAAAAAATAACTCGAAATATTTTAAAATAATATATTTTGAAGTTAGAAGATCTTGTTAACTTGATAATACATTTGTGACATATATCATACTTTAATTTAAATAAAAATACCTACCAATATATAAATATATATATTTGCATTAATGAAAATATTTATGTCATAAAAATTAGCTATTAAATAAATAATAAAAATTAAATTAATACAAACTTCAACTTGCGTTGTTACAAGTCATATGAACTTCTCTTCGTCTAAAATACTGAAATATCAAGAAATAGTAAATAAGTAAAACAAAAGGGCAATGTTTATATAGTAATAACTATTTTGAAGCAAACTTCCTGACAATCTCAATCACATAAGTAACATTGATAAATAAAGTCATTATTTTGTCTTGAGCATTAAAAAAAACAAATCATGACAATTCTCTAAATTTTGGAAAAAGATATTCAGAAGCATATATCTACATCACAAGAGAAATTGTGAACAAAAAAAATGAAATTAGACTACATCATGTTAACTTCATATATTGGAACATTACATATTAATGTATATATTAACCAAAAAAATAATTATTTTATAATTAAAATTATTTTCCTCAAGTACCCGAAGTTATGAAACATACTCTCTTAGGATAGAACGATTTACTTCATCAGAATAGTGCCCCATATTCCGCTAAATTTCGAACTCACTCAACAACAATAAATCACACAAAAAAAATCTAAAATGCAAGAAGAAGAAGAGTAGAAGATTTTTTAAAAAAAATTATGGTTGAAAAATGAGAAGAAGCCCCTCTATTTACAGTCAACAAAGGGTAGTATGAACAAGTAATTTTTTGTGTCTTATCTGAAAAGTCTTGACATTTTTGAGAAGTCACAACCCTTTAAAAAAGTCACAACTTATTGAAAAAATCACAACTCTTTGGAAAAGTCACAACTCATCGAAAAATACAACCCTTTGAAAAAAGTCACAACTTATCAAAAAAATCACAACTCATCGAAAAAGTCATAACCTAAGTTAGGGATATTATAGTAATTTAACATTCAAGTTAGGAGTTCATGCTTTTAAAAGGTAACTAGTTTCACGGCACGTGCGTTGCACGTGTATAGGTATATATAGTATACGATGTTGTAAAATAGAATTAATATTACTAAATTAAATATTTTTAGTAAATAATTATAGTTTAAAGAACATAGGACAAGTGCTTTTAAATGATTAACACAAACTGTCATAGAGTTACTTGTATTTTGAGACAAAATGACCATAATCATTGAAACATTTCAAAATATATTCAAAGTTTAAATATGGGGAGAAAGTGACATTTCTTTAGTATTATTATTTTTTACTTTACTAAATTTTGTAAGCAAATCTAACCAACAAAAGTTTAAAAAAATATCAATACAAAAAATGTCACCAATAGTCTTTCCTCTTGAGGTTATGAACATAAATTATGGACACAATTTAAGTATAATTTTTCTCTTAAATATTCATACTTGAAATTTAGTATGTGCATGACACTAATAAGGATTACCATAAATATTTCAATATTTTATCTTTATACACAATCTATCTTTTACTTGTTGTCTAATGAAAGTATCTAGTATCTTATAGAAGTTGTATCGTGATATAAAATATTAAACTTTTTAAATATTAAAAATTAATAGATGAATAAAATTTAAAGTATTGTTTATAGAATCTTTAATTTGATTTAAGATTATTTTATGATAGATCACTATTTTTTTTTTTATCTATTCTATAAGCTAGCAAGGAGTGTATCTTGTGACATACTATTTTCTCAAATTAAAATGAACACAAAATAATAGGAAATTCATACTTAAAAAATTTCATTCTCAATATAAATATTAAAAAAAAAAATATGGAACGATACATAGCCAATGAAAAAGGAGGACAAAAATATATGATCATGCTATATTCACTGTAGTGTTTCATTTGATTAAAATCTCTTTCCACCACCACTTTACTTTCTCCGTTCATTTTTACTTACATATCTATTAAAATATAATTATTATCATGACTATATTATCATATTATAAGTAAAAGTGAAAATCTATTTTTGAAATAGTGGAATTAACATCAAAACTAATGATTCATTGATGCCCGTTGTTTTAGCAAAATTAGAAAGAAACTCCTTCATAGGAGGGTAAAAAAATAATTAAAAAAACAAAGAAGAAATATCTTACCCAAATCATGTGACTATTTTCATATTTGTTTATTATTATTGTCTTTCCCCCAAAATTTCGTCACTGTTAACTCATGAAAATCGTAAGAAAAATATGACTGTGAATTTATGAATGATTTGCTACAATTTGTTCACCAACTCTTTCTTATGTTGTACCTCAAATTTTGTTGAACTTTGAATTTAATCAACTGTTGCAAATAACCCTGAGATTATTTAAGAATAAGAAGAGTAGAAAACTTTAAAAAAATCATAGTTTAAAAGTGAGAGGAAGACCCTCAATTTATATCTAACTGGTAGTATGAATAGGTGTTAATTGTGCCTTATCAGAAAAGTTACAACCTTTCTAAAAAGTCATTGCTCATCGAAAAAGTCAAAACATTTTGCAAAAGTCAACTCATCAGAAAGGGCACAACCCTTTGAAAAAATCACAACCCTTTAGAAAAGTCACAACTCATCGAAAATGTCAAACCTGTCAAAAAAGTCACAACCCTTCAGAAAAGTCACAACTCATCGAAAATGTCAAAACCCGTCAAAAAAGTCACAACCCTTTGAAAAAATTACAACCCTTTAGAAAAGTCACAACTCTTCGAAAATATCAAAACCCGTAAAAAAAGTCACAACCCTTTGAAAAATTCACAACTCTTTAATATGAAAGGCTATCTACTTTTAATATAATACAAATAATTAAATTAATAAATAAAATAAATTAAGTATTTTTAATTAGGGGTATTATAGTAATTTAACATTCAATTTAGGAGTTCATGTTTTTAAGGTAGTATAGATAGATATAGATATAGATATAGATATGTAAATAAAAATGTAAGTGGTGAGGTCAAATTTAATAGTTTTTTTTATATAACTTGATAATATTGAGGACAAAATATTGGGACATGAAAAATAGATAAAAAGGACATAACTTCTAGACATTGCATATTATTTTAGAGATTATCATCTGTCTTGATGCAGTTGTTGTTGTTGTTTATGTGTACTCGTTTTACACATGGTTGGTTCGTATGGCCTTGTTGTTCTTCGAGGGTTGTTAATGTTCTGCAACATTAAATTTATTTTTGTTAATTGTTTTAGTATTTTAAAAATGTGAATATTGAACTTTAGTCGATTAAAAACATCACAAATACATAATGTTGTGAAGATTCATCTTCATCATCATTTTGACTTTGAGACATATCATCTTGCAAATAAGACATAAAATTATTATCACATAATTTAATATAAATTAAATATTTCAACAATCATTTAAAAAATATATTACTTACCATCGAAAACTTCATACTCCCAGTGCACCAAATGATGAGTTTTGAAATTCATTTTGGTAGGTATTTTGTGAAAAATAATTCCACTGCTGAATTGCTCTAAACCCAGAATTCTAATATTAGGAGTTTGAAAGTCACTACCTTCTTTTTGCATGTAGTTGAGCTCACTCGTAGTCGTAGATGCTCAAGCTTAGTTTGTCAAGTATAGGGGTATTTTTCAGCCTATCAATAGTTCGGAGATGAAACCAATTATCCGCGTCAAGTTTGCGGGTATTTTTAATACTTCTCTCTATTAATTATGTAAAATTACTAAAACACAATCAAACACCGTATAAAATTAATACATGAACTTTTATACAACATTACCAGCCAAACATTATATAAAATTAGTACATGAATAACATTTTTTCTATTTATAAACTATTCAATTTTTTATACATAAACAACTAAGTTATTCATGTATTAGGCTAAACCTTAACCAACTACCAAATGCCGTCAAGTCTAACAGAAAAGTGACCTAGATCACTAATAGCGAAATTGCCTGCTTAACTTAAGCATTTAGTCCCTCTGTCCTATAATATTTGCCCATTACTGACTTTGCACAGTTCTTAAAAAATTATAAATAAAAAAGTAATTTACTATATCACCCATTTCAATATAACAAGTACAATGTCTTGAAAAATATAATAGAAAAATGATTATAATTAATGATAAGGATAAATTAGGAACTAAGGTGTTGTTTGGTAGAGTGTATAAAATTAATGCTCAATAGAGTGTATTAGTAATGCATGTATTGTTTCGTTTGGTGTATTAAAAATAGTATGCATCGTATAAAAAATTATTTATAAAAACTATTCTCTACAATTATGGTGTAAAAGATGTAAAAGTACTTTTGAGGAGCAATTGAGTCTTTAACCATGCTAATGCATGAATTACATTCATATGCATTACTAATAGCTAGAAATTTATGGTATTAGTAAGACACTCTTAAATACAATAATAGAGTGGCCTTAGTTATACATAGCATTAAAAAGAGTATCAAACAAGGTACTCTACTAATACACATACTTAATGCATGCATTATTTTTGCAAATACACTCTACCAAACGACCCCTAAGTGTAAAATTATCTATTGATTTCATAAAGTAAACAAGTATTGTTTGATATTCCAAAATAATATAGTTAACAACTATTATTGGACAAAAGGAGTAGTATTATTTATGAGGTAACCAAAAAAACCCAACCAAACATTATATTAACTAATGCTGATATTTATGTCCTCAAATTCCAACCAATCATTGTACAAGTTGGTACTGATTTTTATGTGTATTAGCTCTAACTCAAACCAAATAAATCATTAATGGACTAAAATCTAAATGATTCCAGATCCATTCGTCAACAAGGTACAACACATCATAGTACAGATATATATATATATATTAAGTACTGTGCAAGCTATCCGTTCAAGGATATTACAACTAGCTGCAGTTGGGCACCTCGTGAAAGAGATGCATAAACTTGTACAATGAATACAAATGGTTGACAACTTCCGGTGACTATGATCATCCTAACATATAAGCTTCCACAGGTTTCAAACTAATTTTTAACTACAACCTCGCTTTTCAATGAGCTTGAAATGTCTAGCACGCGTGCCATTCACTTCCCAAAGGATAATATACATTGCACCTGGGGTATGTATGCACATCTAGTCAAGGGGCAGGTAATGGGTTCTTATTTACACGTGCTTCTTGACCATCTGTTGACTGTTTAGCAATTAGCAGTTCCTTTCCAGTATGCTCCCATGGTGGTGCACAGATCATACCATTTCATGTGTTTTCCTTTATGCCAATGAAGAACACAAGCTGCTTCAGATAGAAAGCGGATACTCCAAAATTGCATGCACAGATAATTCCATCAGCTTAAATCGAAACCAGCATCAGCATTTATGGCGTATAACAATTTCTGCTCCATCTGCTCTTTGCTGCAGCATAAAAGGAAATTACAGTTACTAGCACTCCTTTGTAGTGATAAAGGAAAGCAAAGGATGTACAATAATTTAGAAGCACCATATAAAAGAAACCACTTTTTTGAAATTGACCACTCCAACTGCATAGCTATGTCTTTTGCTTTTGAAGTTTTAAGTTTGTATCACATAGTTGTAACAATAATACATATCACTGGAACAGAACAAACCTTCTGTATGGTGGAAATTTTAAAAGATTCATGCAAGTAGCTGATGTCGGCAGACGATCAAGAGCTTCATCAGAAGCATGCCCACCCGCTCTAATCAGAAGGCAAAAACCAAAATAATAAAAATAAAATTGTATACCAAATCAAATGCTTCAACAAAAGACATCATATAAAGAGTTAGACTAACCTCTGTATGCAGAACAACGGCTCCAAATATTTAAATCCGAGTAAAGGTCCTCGTGAACACCCAGTAACAAACCTGGCACCGAAAAGGAAAAAGTGACGAGGTTGATTTAACTCCTACTAAACATTTAAAATCAACGCGAATAAAATGTCTGCATAACTATCTACAATAAGTAACATTCATTTCATGTACAAACTGTCCATCAACGTTCCATATTGAGTGTTGTAAATTTCTAAATACAATTTGAACACCTCGTTTTACCATAAGGGGTCCAAAGACCAGCTACAACATAGATATATATAAGTCATTTTCATACATATCCGCTTTTGCTCTCTAGGAGACGTTCAATACCACATTTAAGTGAAAAGCTGTAGTTTTAACCTACAGGAGACACAGGATGGTTAAATGCACTAAAGATCATTTAAGCAGGTGCTCCTTTTATGACGTAGAGTAAATCTATGGACATCCGGGAAGATGAAAAAAAAAACAAATACTAAAGAAGGTTATTTTATGCCAGACCGACCACCATATTATCAGTAACATAATCCTTGGAATGCTATTCAGACAAAAAGATATTCATAAGATATGATGAGAAATAAGAGAATCTCATAGAGGATGACATAGTGGTGTCTTTAACTCATTTCTTTTACAGTGCTATAGCTTAGGGCTCTGCCAAATGCCAGATCTTATCTATACTACTCTCTTCCTATTTTCTGTTTGAACGAAACCCTACTTGTTTGCAGGCATATTCTAGTGTCCAGGAAACAGTCTGTATCTTCAGTGCTGAAGCATTAATAGTTTCCACAGATTTCACCCAAAGAGTGAGTAAAAAGAAAAGGATTCCTAGAAATCCACATGGACCTTTATACAGAGCTCAAAACAGAAACCCCTAGCACTAATTACTGAAAGATTTGGACTTAGTTTTGGATGATTAAATGTTTTTAACTCAAGAAAGGTGCTCAATGAGAGTAAGTTGCTTTCTTGTCAACTTTCCAGCATTTGGTAGACACTGGCAGAAATATTTCTTAATTATTTTTCAAAACCAATTGGATTCACTGTTAACACAATAAAATCAGCTTTTCCTATGAAATACTTCACCTCAAAACTTCAATAAAATAAACTTCCGTACCTGCACCTAGCTATTCGACAGGACATATGGAGACAAAAAAAAATATTACACTGCAGACAGTTTACTTGGGACAAAAAACAAAACAAGAAAATCAGGGAGAACATTATAAGACAGAAAAAACAAAAAAAACAATAGAACCTTAGATTTCCCTTCCACCCCTTTCCCGCTAACATGTTAAGCTATATTAATTAAGGACGTTCCGAAGTAAACAATAATGGCTATACAGTGGCTGATCTCAGAAAAAATAGGCAAACCTTTTCAAACTTCCGAGTTAAAGATCCATTGATTGAAAAAACTTAAACACGATACTCAAATGTACCAAAGAACCGCCAAAATACAGAAGTTAAACAAACCTTTTCAGACCTCAGAGTCAGAAATCCATCGGATGAAGCAAAATGAAAGCAATTTACTCGGTGAAAATGAAATACCAAATCACTTCCCAAACTCATTTTCACCATGTAGCGTAAGCATAATTTATCAGAACATCATGTTTAAAGATGGAAGAAAAGAAGCACCAAGTCTCAGTCATCTATTGCATCCTAAGATCAAGTTACTTCAACTACATCCTATGGACCATTTAAACCAGAATAGCTTTAGCAGTTTCCTATTTCTGAACAAGAATGAATCAGGAAACATATGAGAAGGGTAAAACTTACTTCAGAAATTTTCTCTGATTTTCCAAAGAAAAGTTTTTCACAACCTCCCAAAACATATCGATAACATAGTGTTCCTGTGAGAAGTACTTCAATTAGTTATGCACAGTTAAAGGACGTATTCAAACTAATAGAAAATCAGAAAGCATTTATTTGATGAAACCACAATGTAGCTCATTAACCTAAATGACTGTCATATATGCTCAGCTTCTAGATAATTAGAGTCTAGCTTTAATCCAAGGTACATGAGCGGTTTAATACCCATGACTACTATACATATAAAAAAAAAACCTATTACTATAGTCAAGAGGACTACTAATCCATAAGCTTTAACATTTCATCATCTATAAGAAGAGAAGGATACACATCAGATTTTTTGTATTACTTTTCCGCATGTGATCTATCACAAACGAATATATGGACTGTTTTGAGGAGTTTTTTATTGCACCATCTGAAACTGGTGAGTTTCTAAGTTCTGACCATCATTTATTGATTTTGTTCCCGACTCATGGTAATGATGGCAACATTCTACAGGGGGGCTTTATTGGTTTTGCTACAGTAGAATGTTCAAGATTGTTCTCTTTCAGAATACCATACATGGGACACAATTTTCTTGTCCTCTATGTTGTGTTAGGTCATAGACTTCATGATTAGACTTATCCAGTAAGTTGGAAAAAACTATGGCTTTGGTTGCCTTCAGATTGGAAAATGTTCCATGTCTAGTTTGGTTTGGGGAGAACAGGTTTTTCTGTTTCTTATGAATTTTTATTGCAAACAGAATGGTGAGTGTTTCAAGTTAGTTCAAGTTTACTTTGAAGGAAAGTCTTGGTTTGGTCTTTCTGGAAGGAAGCAGTGTAGCTATTTAACAACCTTTCAGAAGCTTTTATATGGATAAAATTCACAGATTAAAACAGACTTTAACATTTTTATTGGCTACTAAACCATGTTTTTGAATAGAGTTGTTTGTCAAAGGAAAACTTCTTAATAACGGTGGGAGATCCAGACCAGCTTGCGTGTATCTTGACTATTCCACTGAGTCCCACCAGCACATTTACCAGATAACTTTGCTCACCAAGGCTTAGGCATATGGGAAGAGAGAAAACGTGTGAAGAGAGGGAAAAGAAGAGCGGGGGCTACCAATGAAAAGAAAAAGAGCAAGGGCAAAGTGCAGATTGTTAAACTGAAAACATTATGGATTCATGCTGTTTGATGTACAAGGACAAATTATACCAGCATATAGCTTTACATTATTAATATTACAACTGATTTCTATTTTAGAACTTTGCATTATTTGCATTCCTAATACAGCGCATAGCTTCAGCAATAAAACTCAGAATAACTAATATCTGCTTAACTTGTTGTAGGAAATCTTTCTATGATTTTATATGGGACAGAAGATTAAATAAAGATACATGTATTAGCAACATTAGGATTAAGACAAGTCTCCACTTTGGTATCATAGTCATAACAATCTATGTATTATTTATTTGGTGTGCACCAAACCAAAGTATTATCCACTACATAACAATGCCACATACTATGTGTGAACCAAATAGTTCCTAACTGTAGAATTTCCAGGGTGTGGCCCCGTGCAAGACGTACACTTTTTTGGTTCAGAAAAATCTTGGAGGTGATATTTAATTTTGGTGTGGCCTCCAGTTATCTTTTGAAAAAACAGAGGAATCAGTCAATCAGACAAGCAGTTTTTTCCAGTAGCACCCACGAAAGATTGTTGGGATTACTTTTTTTAGAACATCAACTTGGTTTCTCCTTAGAAGATGTCACCAGATCATGTTTGATTTAAAGCAAACATTACCCTTAGAGGGTGTTTGGATTGGCTTATTTTAAGTGCATTTGGCTTTTAAGCTCCTTTTCTATTTTTTGTGGTGTTTGGGAAAGATAAAAAGTGCTTTTAAGCACTTACTTTTAGACCAAAAGTACAAAAATAAGCTAAAAGCTAAAAGTTTATAAGCTTTTTTTTTAAAAATCCAATACAAACACCCTCTTTGCTTATTTCTAACCTGATGTACACTGTGCTCTTCTCCAAACCTTCTATCATTCTACTACAACTTATTTTTTAAAAATAAATGAACATAAAGGTATATACTTCTGCTATTAGTTTTAGAGAAACACACACAATATAATTTCGTGAGGCATTTCCCTCACGAAAATGAGGGATACAATCCTCTGCAGACATGTCCAATTCAATCAAACAGGAAACCATTTTCAAGAGAAACCTTTAGAGAAGAAACTGAAGAAAATTGCAGAAGCAGTTACCTTATGGTAACCTCCTGTATAATTGGTATGAGCTCGAAGGTCATCAATATCAATGCCATCAAGTGATCCAGAAATAAGAAGCTGAAAATAGGGCCAAAAAGTGAGACACAGAAAACTAGACCTCTTACTAATTAAGAACATAACAATTATAAGACATCTAGACTAGAAGAACACAAAGCAATTCTCGCCCATTGGATAATTTTCCAGCGTACAAGTAATTTTATCTTGTCCAGGCTTCTATTGACTTTCTTATTCGCGATTCTCTTTTTCTCTTTTTCATCTTCTTTAGGCAGCATATGACAGCTAGTTCTCAATAAGTTGGTGCTTGAAATTTAAGTCATTCAGGCTTCCCGCAAATCCTTCTTTTTCTAATCTTGTTCTTTCATAATTGCTCAGGTTTTATATTCAAATCATATATTCTCAGCAAAATATCTTGACAGATTAAGGCATTACTAGCTCTTTGTAAATGGCTAGGCGGATCTCAATAACTTACTACAGATAAAAAGCCTTACAAGTAGCTTCATCCAGAGTAGTTTGTCATGCCTCAGAGAAGTAAGGGGAGTGACTCGGTTTACTTTGTTAAGATGTGCAGTTGAGATGGAAGGGATAGGCAACTTTCCTGAATTTCAAGTGCTGCCAGGATATAGCCTATCTCGGGATATGTTTTAGACAGGCTAGCCTGTCATTTATCTTCCTTTCTTCTAATAAAATGATACTACCTCTGTCTGAAAAAGATTGGCACTTCTATATATTTGGAAACAATTTAACTTTGAACTTCCCATTTACCTTTAATGACATGATTTTATAGCCACAGAAATCTCTATGGGATGTTTTCACAGCAAGTTTCAGAAGTCTTTCTTTCTTCCTTAAAACTATATTCCCAGACAAACATCACATAAAATGGGACTGAGGGAGTATAATAGGTAAACCAACAATGTTTCTGATGTAAAAAAGTGTAACAGAGGTATAAATACTAGCACCTGAAGTTCATGTTCATTAAACATGTCAATCCACTCCTTTTGTATTAGCTGTCGGAAACCCCTCAGAAAATGAGAACTTTGTTGACGGATCTACATCATCACAAGATAGACTAAGCAAAAACTACGAAATGGATATGCATCTCACAAGGATAAAAAATCTTGACAGAAATATTGTGACATTGCAACAAGCAGTAGGTTGGAAAAGAACAGAGTGAAGGGTAAATAACCTGAAAGTTTAAACGATGGTTAGCAACAAGATGAATAAAGGTGATGACATTCTCATTAGTAACACGTGTGCTTTTACCACCAGGAAGGAGCTCTTCTTCAGTTTGCTCTCCATATTCATTGTTGAGAATGACAAAGTACAACTCAAGATCTGAAACATCACCTTCGTAATGCTGAAATTTGAGAAAAAATCAAAGAATGAGCTAATAAAATGAGTAATAGGTAGAAGAGAAAAGTGATTTTCAAGAGACGAAGAAGACACCATGTCAATAGCACATGGTCAAAATCAACATGTATGCCCCCCACCGTATTCTTTTGTAAATTTTCTTCATAAGGCTCGCCTACTATTTTGCAGGGCCTGGGATTTTTCCCCTCTATAAGACTTTGACTAACAGAAGTAAAAGAAACAAGGAGCATATTCAAATCCCTCAACCCTCACAGGCTCAGAACATTACAAAAGGAAAGATAAGTCAGTTTGATTTTATGCCTTAGCAAGTAACGCATATAATAATAACATAATTTTCATTTTCGAAGGAAAAAAACTAGTCATTAGTGTTAGTGAACCCCTAGTTAGTCTTGAAAGACAAATTACGGATATTGGACTGTAGTGGTTTTAACTGGCACGAAATGGATATTGAGGATTCATGTGGACCCCACCTAGTTTGGCATTGATCATAATATTTGTGGCTGTTAACTTCCAAATTTCTAACACAAACGACCAAATTTCTTACACAAACGATTTGTTTGTGGTCTTTCGTGTAGTTATGAATCCCAACGTATTTTCTGACTGCAATACTCATGTGATTTGGACTACAATGAATTATCTCTACCATCTATTCTAACTACGGTAAAACCTCTATAAATTAATATAGGTGGGACCATGAAATTTTATTATTTTATAGAGATATTATTTAATTGATAAATTAATATTTATTAATTTAAAGAATGGTTTGAGATTTAATGAAGGCTAATATTGATTATATCAAAATCATTGTATCTTACTAATTTATGTATCATATTTATTTCACATAAAAAAAATTATACATAAAGTACAACGAATACATCAAAATCATTATATCTTACTAATTTATGTATCATATTTATTGAATTGTCACTATCGTGCAAACAAAAAAGCATGGATGACAAGTGTGCTTATTGATGAATATATTTGTTGGTTTGACCACAAATGCATGGTAGACGAGTTATGCTTATAGTAGATAATTGTCCAGCCCATAATAGAAATATTGAAGGACTATAAAGTGTTGAATTGTTTTTCTTTCCACCCAACACGACATCCAAAATTCAACCTTGTGATGCTAGGATAATAAGAGTTTTCAAGATGTATTATTGTAACAGGTTTTATAGTAGGATATTTAGAAGGCTATGAAGTAGGACAAACTGATTTAGCAAAGGTTAATGTTTTGGATGCTATCAATTTTGCAATCCCTGCTTGGACAATAAATGTTCAGCAAAAGACAATCGCAAATTGTTTTCGACACTGTAAAATTCATTCGGGGGATGCAATCTCGGATAATTTGAATGAACCCACTTGTGAAAACGTCATTCATGAACTTGGGGTCATGATTAATGATCTCGGTTACCACAATAAAATGGATGTCAATAACCTGTTGGATTATCCGAGTGAAAGTGATACATGTTCAGAGGTCCAAAGCTTAGAAGAAAATGTGTATACCATCAGAAAAAACATTGTTGATGATGAAGTTGACGATGATACTATACCTTTGGAACCAATTATAGGTAAGGGAACACTTATTGCATCTAGAACTCTTCACAATTTTATTGTACAGTTCGAAAAGACAATACACCAAAGCTCTTGGATGCAATAAGAAAAGTTAGAGATGAGCTTCAATTAGATTTAGATTTTAAGAAAAAACAAAACACAATAGAATCATATTTCACTAAATTGTCTTGAGATATATTTGTACTTTGAAAGAATTATTAATTTATGATATTAATGGGCCCATATATTTATATAGGGGTCTTCTGGAAATATATTATCTTATTATCTTATCGAAATTGGTGATTTTTTCCATTGGCCCAAGTCGGGACTAGAGAAAAATATTATTTTAGAGAGATTATTAATTTACTGAGTATTAATTTATAGAGGTTTTACTGTATTTAGGCTTAGCTAGGGGGCTAAAAGACCCTTCAAAAAGTTGACCAAACAAAAAAACAGAGAGCAGGGAAGGATAAAGGCCCAAAAAAACAAAGGAACATGAATGCCTCAAAATCTTTATCAGTCAATACCACTCTTAGACATGGTAAGATTTTTTGATAGTTCTTAGACATTGTAAGATCTTATAACGAGATTCCTTGATAACTCTAGTTTACCAATTCAAGGAAAAGGTGCATGTCCTATAAAAGTATAAACAGAAGATGGAAATATGGTATATCAATATAAAATATTTTCACTCCCAATTACAACTTCCTTCACAAACTTTTGCCTTGAAACAAAGCACTCATGGTTTTCCAATTTGTATAGTATAAGAAAACTAAAGCAGAGGAAAGAAAGAAAAACAGGGGAAAGGGAAATAAATTTAAAAAAGAACTTCACAAAACAAATTGTTATTTCTCAAAATTATACGTTGCACTGCTACTTATCCACAGAGTACAACCGAAATAAATTTAACCATCTTTACCATACAGAATGGATCAAACATAAATATAAGAACTGACACTAGTATAAATAACTCAAATATGATAAAGTATAAAGGATATTAAGAAACATCACCTTCAGGAAGATGAGATGGCGATACAATTCTGGATCCAAGGAAGGAAGATCATTCAAATAGTTATACCTGAGGAGAAAAGTTACGAGAACGAACCAAGTGAATGAGGCCAAATATGCATGTCACAATGAGTTATTGAAGAAATGACATATGGTTTTTCTTTTTGTGACCAACAAGGTAGAAATGTGGAACTGTTAGACATGAGAATGCCCTTGAAAAGATGCACTCCAAGTTGACATAAAGATCTCTATCCGATTAGGTCAATATATCAATCTTTCAATTCCATACCCTTCCACAGCCATCACTGTCTACACCCTACAGTATTTTCAGTTAAAATATTGTTCAACATGAGTCTATTGTCTATTAATATGCATGTGCATATTGCATGTCACTCTTACCCAGAAAAGCATTATGGACTTACCTACTATAAAATTCAGTTGCTTTTAGATCCTCGATATAATGATCGCTTTCTTTTAGCTGGTAATACTATTTTATGATTGCTTTCTTTTAGCTAATTACTACTCTGCAACACCCAAAGATTGCTAAGTGTTCAATAAAACAAAAGGCAGTAATAAAATAATGATAAAACAAAGTTTCTACATATTATCTCAGTTAAAATAGGCAACCTCATTTGGATAGCATGACGATTTAGAGAAACTAAGTTTACATCAGTTATTGTATTTAACTATTATATATTTATTTCTAATTGGATATTAGGCCAAGCAAAATGACACAGTGAAGGATATGTCATAATTTTCTTCAAAGTCTGTTCATCACCGATTATTGAATTACGACTACAGTCGGGAATTGTTACACAATAAATATTCATAAAATACCAACTCCTTAGTTCCATCGACGGAACTATTAAATGGCATATTGAAAGAAAGAATTTTCTGGATCCACAGAGAACATAGACATTATTTTGTGTCAATTGCATGATCTGTTGCATGAATTTAGTTACTTCCTGGAGAAAGCAGCTGGTCTCTTTTAAAAGTAAGGCATCACTATCTACTTCCTTTTGAGTTTCCAGTTATCTTTCTAGGAAGGTTTTGTGTCAATTCTTCCGGAAAATTTGCACAAAGCCTTCATCATGCAGTCTCTACATCATAAGGATCCAGACAACTATAAAATAAATTAGATCGCAAAAGACTTCTTCTATTAGCTTACTTTTGCTTCAACTTGCTCAAAAAGAATGTTGCAAATGGAATATCAACAAGGATGCCTTCAAACATTGCCTACAACATCACGAAAGGAAAAATGACAAAGCATTTACTGTCAAGATAAAATATTTAAGGCACAAAATGAAAATACCTTGAGAGGAGTAGATCTAATGAACAATGTCCTAGCTTAAAACCCATAAGCTCAAAAATAATAGGATATAAGTGCTGCTAACAAGAAATTAATAAATCATTCCATTCAAAATGATCTCTCTTGATAAGGTGCATTGATATATCTCAAAACATTATCTAGTTAACTTTATTGTAAAAGATAATGCAGAGCTGAAACGGATCCACTAGGCACACTTTACACTTTACCTTTCTTTGGTTCTGCAAGTTGAGCTGAACTTTGTTTAATGATGTTAATTGAAGAAATGTACTATCATATGTCATCATCAACAAACTTTGAATTCAAAATAAGTACTAAACAAGCAGAAAACTTTCCCTTCTATCATCAAAGAAGAGGTATTCACGCAGAAAGTCAGAAACAGTTTCCCAGATAAATCACACAACTGCTGTTTTTCTTCCTTTTGATCCGTTAAATTACACAACCGGTTTCCAGTTCAAAACGAGAAGCTTTAACTAATGAAATGCATATTTATATCAAGATGATAATGACTTGATAAATGAGATATATTTCAAGATGATAATACCTCCTAGGAGTAATTTTCACCAATGCATGTGTTTTGTTTAGTTTAAAAAGAATATACAACAGCATATGAGAAGATTAGTCAATCACCGATCTTCAGAGGTCATGTTGAACAAGCATTACAGAAGTGCCAATACCTTAGCAAGAACTGTCCCCAAAAAATGAAAATACTGGAGGTGTTGATCATGAACCATCCCAGATCCAGGATTCGGATAGAGTAGATGATCCACAGTTTCCTAAATACACAAGGAGAGGCAAGATAAGTGGCAGTTATTGAACAAAACAATAACATGACTGTAAATCAAAGATCTATTGTCAACTCAAATTTAAAGCGATTTATTCTCCCCTTCTTTTTTAATTTCAAATAGTAAGCCCGAGAGATTTTACCACCCAGCTATCCACGCTAGCGGCTAGCCTAGGTTAAAGACATGTATTAAAAAGATGGGAATTGGAGCTATTGATCAGGAAAGACGAGATGGATTAGCTAGAGTCTTTGACACACTGAAAGCCCTAAGATTGATCTGATTCCTCCCAATGAACGGGAATGTCTTAAAGACTTCCTTTTAGCTCTAAGATGACTAACACTAGAGGATCCAAGTGGTAAATGTTTCAGTGACGTCAACTCAAGGAACATTCGAGAAGGCTGATGCCTGATTTTCTGACTCATTACTCGTTCCTTCCTAACTCAACAGGAATTGCAATATCGAGAGAGGGAGCAACAATTGACCACCAATAATAGGTAAAATGGGTAGGTTACTACAACAGATAGTCTCGGATAGATCATAATACAATGAGTATTCCTTTAAGTTCAAATAACTGATGTCCTACTTGCAAGAAGATGGAGAATGGCAAAGCTGCCCTTCCCCATTCTAATGCCACAAACAGGCCAGCAATTGTAAGTGGTTGGATGGGAAAATCCAAATGAATCTGACAATAATGAGGCTCAACAAACTTTTCCATGAGACGAGAAAAACTCAGAAAAAATATAAAAAACATGTAAAATGCTTCCAAATGATTATTCTAGGAGGTATTACATATCATTGGTGAAATATATCTGCAGTAGAAATTTTAATTTCAGAAAAGTATCTGCAGTAGAAATTTATTGCAGCAGGCAGAAATTGGGGTCTCATCAATGAACTGTATCTCAAATTCTCAATAACACTCTAAAAGCAAAACCATTGAATGTCAATTTATATAGGACAAAATTGCATGTTGTCTTTTCGTGCAAACCGAAAAATCAAGGAAAAGATGGATCAGTTGAAATGATAACAATAAACGGTCGTGACCTTAGCAAAACACAAAATCTTGGCAGCAAACACTCTTACGACTAAGGCAAGAGAATAGAAAAGGATAGGAACCAAATTACCAAAGCAAATAGGCTTACATTTTATTTTCTTTTTCTGAAAGTAAGCGTTGCAATTAACAAGGTCAGGCCAGAGACAAATTTATCTAGCATCCAATCAGGCTAGATGACAAACTCCGCAATCAATTGAAGTCTCTCTCTCTCTCTCTCTTCTCTCAGTGTTATTGAAGGCAAAAAGATTTAAGGTCTTTTGAGGCTTTTACCGCAAATAAATTGTGGGCTTTATTGAAGAAAGGCACAAATGGAGAAAAAAATACAAACATGTATGTGTAGTGCAAACAAAACTAAAAATTATAAGCATGAGCAAAAAATGTATGGATACAGAATTTTAAAAAATAATTACGATAAAGTGAAATATCAATTCTTTAGTGTCGCCTCTTCAAGATTACACCCATTGTATAGGAAATGCCTTAGAGCCTTGGTGGCGACATTGAAGCACCCGATAAGCGAGACGAAGCGCTCAACATGTTTTGCACCTTGCGCGTCTATGACCACATTGTTCTCCTCCCCCTCTTTATTTTTTGTTGGATATATTTTAATGGTTTTTCGATTTCATTTTATTTAGAGAAGATAATAGACAAAAGAAAAAGACGAACAACATAAGGAAGTTCTAAGGGGGACACAGAAAGAGAGATTCTTCACTTGTACAACAGTAAAAGTAAGGAAAGCAGTCCTTCATATAACATGGACTAAAGCGAAAACCTAATAAGAGATAGGAGTATATGCTCAATCACTAATTCTTTTTAAGAAATAAAAGAAAAATTAGTGTTTGAATGTATATTCCCTATTTGCCAACCAAAAAGGTACTCAATTACAGAAAACTTCAAATAAACATTCATGTTCTCAAAATAAATCAACCACAAGCGAGAAATGGAAGATAGAAGGGTGGGGGAAAATATGTCTCGTATTACTGTCATGGATGGGAAGAGAAATACTAGTTTGTGCTTTTTGACATAAATGTAGTTTACTTAGTACGATAAGATGTCATCTTCCTTTAGTAGAACTCCTATAGTAAGCAGGTAGCATTACACAATTTCAATATCCATAGGCCTTCGACAATCCAAAATGAAGGTGAAGTAGTAAGCATCTACAACGAAGAGGAAGTCAGTTGTGATAACGATATAGAGCATGCTCTACATCTTTCAGGTACAAAGTTTGAGACTTCTGCAATTTACAAATTGCTCGAAAGTTACTAGAACATTCTCTATTGTAATCATTATATCTCTGTTACTGTTTATACTTTCCAATATGTTTAAATAAGCAACTGGTAGTCTCCTACACAACTCAATAAATAGCATGTATCTTTGTTTTTTATCAGACATCAGATCCAAGTATTATTGTGAACCTCACCACTAGAATCCAGTTTTTAACCCCATTGCACTTGACATCATTTATTTATTTTTTTATTTTTAATTTTTTTGAAATTGGTAAATTGTATTCATCAGCATTAAGGGTATGCTGGCCACCTCCAAAAGAGAGCAATTACAAGCTTCCTATCAAATCTACAATCTGATCTACATCTTCTATACAAAGTAGTTTACACTTTACACCAAAGAAGTAAAGCTTCAATACAATTCCATTTTACTTTATGGAATTGGACCTATCTTTAAAGCATCTCCCATTTCTTTCCTTCCATATGGACCACCATATACATTATGGTATTAATCTCCACCATCTCTTTTGACTTTTACTTCCTCCCCTCCTAATCCAGCAGCTCAAAAGATCCGATGTGTGCTCTGGCATTGTCCAACTACTGCTTGTAATGTTGAGGAAAAGGTTCCATAGTTGAGTGGTGAACTTGCAATGTAAAAATAGATGCTTATTGGTTTCCCCTATTATGTTGCAAAGAAAACACCAAGGAATAGTTGTCTACCTTTCTTTAGTAAGACTTCTTGAGTAAGACAAGCTCTCCTAATCACTAACCAAGTAAAACCTTTCACTTTGGCGGGCATGACACTCCTCCAGAAGTACCTCCAAGGATATTGTGTTCCCCCAGTCATCTCATGTAGTCCGCTCTTATATGCACTTTTGACTGAGAAAACCCCATCCCTGCTGAGTTTCCACAAGACCCTATCAGTAGCTGTTGGGATAATGGAAATTCCACCTAATGTTCCCAGCAGAGCTGCCACCCTCTGTATTTCCCAATCATTAAGCCTTCTCCTAAATGATATGTTCCATCCCTGCTCTGTCCAACAAACACACACTCTATCTTCAGGATTCTCACAAATGAGGAACAGATTTGGGAAAAGATCCTTGAGAGAGGTTTGATTAACCCATCCATCCTTCCAAAATTTTGTTTTGTTTCCATTCCCCACTTTGAGATATAAATTTGCTTCCATCTGTGGCCAAAGATTTCTGATTGTTCTCCACACACCCACACCATAAGGTTCAGAAACATTTTCTGTACACCAGGGGTTTAATTCACCGTACTGCGCTACTATGACCTCCTACCATAGAGCTCTTTCCTCACCAGTGTATCTCCACAGCCACTTCATCAGTAGACTCTCATTTTGCAACCTCAGATTTCTGATTCCCAGACCACCTCTTTCTTTACTGAGAAGCAGAGTCTTCCAGTTTACCAAACAATAACCTTTCCCTTCTTTATTTCCATGCCACAGAAAGCTCCTCCTTAGCCTGTCTAACTTTTCCACAACTTTTGCTGGGATTGGAAATAAAGACATCACATAGGTGGGTAAGGAATCTAGAATAGAATTTATTAAGACCAGTCTTCCACCTAAAGATAAATACTGAGCTTTCCACCTAGTTAATTTCCTTTCAATCTTTTCCAGGATACCATCCCAGATTATCCAATGCCTTGTGATTGCTACCCAGAGGCATGCCCAAGTAAGTGGTAGGCATTTGATCAACTCTACATCCCAAAATATTTGCCAAGTTTTGAATCTGCTGGACTTCATTAACAGGAAACAAACTGCTTTTTCCCCAATTTACTCTCAACCCTGATACAGCTTCAAATAGAACCAGAATCACTCTAATGTAGCTAATTTGTTCAGCTACTGGCACACAGAAAATGAGAGTGTCATCTGCATATAGCAATTGACAGATTTCCTTCTCCTTCCCCACTCTTCCTCCAACTTGGAATCCTTTCATCCACCTGTTTTGTGATGCAATCCTCATCATGCTATCAAAACCTTCCATTGCTAGAATGAAAGGAAAAGGAGAAAGTGGATCACACTGTCTCACCGCTCTTTCTGATGTAAAAAAACCAACAGGTTCTCCATTTATTAGAACAGAGAACCTGACTATTTTAATATAATATTCAATCCACTTCACCCATTTACTACCAAATCCCATTTGTTGGGAGAGTATAATGTCCAATTAACATGATCATACGCTTTCTGTATATCCAACTTACACATTATACCAGGTGTTCCTCCTTTCGTTCTTGAATCAATGCATTCACTAGCTATGAGTGTTGCATCCATGATTTGCCTCCCTTTTAAAAAGCCATTTGGTGCTTGTTGATCAATTTACTTACAACCTTTTTCAGGTTCTCTCAAGCCATATTTGTTCTTCCTCAGTAATCCTTGATACATCATGAAGTCTCAAACCAGGCCTCCATTGCTCAGTCTCCTTATAAAGGCCTTCATAAAATTTCTGCACTACATCCTTAATAGAATCGGGATCTTTGATGGTAGCTCCATCCACCTCCAACTGTTCCAAGGAATTGAACCTCTTGTGAGAAGTTACAATCTATGGAAAAATTTTGTGTTTTTGTCTCCATGTTTTAGCCATTGGATCCTTGATCTTTGTTTCCAGGCTATCTCTTCTTTTTTAGCTACCTCTTCAAATTCCATTTCCAGATGAGTCTTTTGGATCAACTCATCATCTGTGAGTGGTCTCTGTTCTTGGATTGTTTCCCATCTTGAAATCTGGTTAAAAATGTCCTCTTTCCTTTGTTTCCAATTCCCTCTATTGACTTTGCTCCACTCCCTGAGCTTTACTTTAAGCATTTTTAGTTTCTCAGCCAAAATATAGCCTGGCCTGCCATTCACTCGGAGGGATGCCCACCACTCTTTCACCCTATCTTTGAAACCCTCCACTTCAAGCCACCATATCTCAAATTTAAAATAGGATTTCTTCCACTCTTCACCTCCACAGGACAAGATAATAGGATTGTGATCTGATGCTATTTTGGGACGGCAACTTTGTTTGATGTGGGGGAAATTATCGCCCCACTCCGCACAATGCAAAATTCTGTCAATCCTAGATGCACAACTATGATCCTCCCCTCTTCTCCACGTAAAAGATCCTCCCAATAAAGGAGGATCCACCGGCTCTAGTTCTTCTATACATGATGAAAATTCTTCCATAGCACCACTCAGTCTCTGACAATTTGTTCTCTCCGATGGGTATCAGGTGATATTGAAATCACCACACACTACCCATGGCCCATTGAGACTGTTTTTCAATACTAACAGTTCCTGCCATAATGCTCTCCTAGCCACTCTGTTACAATCTGCATAAATTGCGCTAAGATGTCCACAGAAGTCCTCATTTACTCCTGAAAATCTTCCTGTTATACATTGCTCTCCATTCAACACCAACTCCCCATTCCAAACTCTTTTGTCCCATAGAACTAGTATGCCCCCACTGCTCCACTGAGCTTCTTTCTGAATTACCCCCATCCATCTGTTGCTCCATATGCTCTGCAATATGTTATCGACTGATCCCTTGAGTTTTGTCTCAACTAAAACTATGACATCAGCCCCCCCATTGATTTAGTAATTTTCTGACAATCTCCCTTTTACTACCCTCATTTAACCCCCTTACACTCCAAGAGAGAATCTTAACTCTCATTGATGACTAAGAGATAGAATTCTCCCGCTGGACCTTGGTTCTCCATCCTTGAAATTCATGTCGAAAAATAAGTTTCTGACCTCTTTTGGAACCATATTGCTTGTATTTATGACCATCTGGTTCTCCCCCAATCTCTTATCCTTTTCTCTCCTCTGGTCTAGCTTCATCAACAAAGTATAAGCTTCCTTTTTGCATCCCTTGAGATCAACTCCGAAGTGCTGACTCAATTTCACCATGTTCGATTGGACCCATGCAGTTGCACTTGCTGCTAAACTTTCCTCATGTGAACTGCTGTCAATTTGTAAAGGTACTGGATCCACCTCAGTACATCACTGCTAATGTATCTGAAAAATCTTCTTCCTCCTCTGTCCTGTGTTTTTGCTCTGAATCAAGTTGCTCAATTGCCAGAATTTCCCCTTGCTTTCGCTTCTCTGACTGAACAACAGCTATTTGCTTTCCCCGTTGTCGCCTTCCTTCCCTTTTCCTCTCAATGCAAAGCTCGACCTCCTTGTCATCATTTAATACCTTGGGCCTTAGTTCCAATTTAGAAATACTTGAGGTTATTGTGAAAATTGCTTAGAGCCTTTTCTCAACTCTTCATCTTCTCTTCTGAAATTTTAACATGCCCCGTTACATTATTAATGGCCTCACCAAATTGATCAGCTAAGAAGTTTCAGTCAGTTCTCTCTAAGTTTGCTACCAATTGGAGGCTATGTTAAATACACCCTTCAATTTCCTTGACATATTTGAACGTATAACATATGGGTATGGGTACTTAATGCAAGTCCTAAATTCCAAAGAGTTGGCATACCCATATCATTTACTAACGTAGACTCCTATTAAGTACATCATCATACCCAACTCCATGCAACAAATCATAAGCCCTTTGTCATACATTGAGGAATCTTTAGCACCAAATATTGCAACTCCCTATTACATTTTGTGTTCCATTTCTCATCTGGTGAAAAGTACTCTACTTCCTTCTACAGTTCCAGACATCTCCAGATGTACTTCATCAACTGCTAGATTCATGAACAGTTCCCTCTGCTGCAAGAGTGAATATTCTCAAAATATACAGTTCCAGGATATTAAAATAACTGGAACCTCAACTAGTTATGGGGCAAGTTGGTCTAAGCAATAATACGTAATAACATTAGTGAAAGTAGTACCTTAAATAATCCATATTGTACATCAAAAGCTGCTCGAGTAATATTCTCCATGAAATCCTTGAATATCCCACCACCATCTATACCAGCTTCCTCAACTCCAAGTTCGTTGACAAAAGTCACGCGTATCTGGTTACACAAAGTTAACCACAGGAGTAGAAATTATTTTATTCTTGAGAGAAGTGTCCTCACACACATGCATACTTGTACATATACATGCACGTTTGTAATAAAATAGAAAGCAAACATAATCACACAGAGAGCAAATGTATCACCAGTCCACGGAGATCCTCCTCCGACAATGCATTCAATTGGTTAAAAGCATCTTCCAGAATATGGTCTCTTCTAATTCTGAATCTATGCCTAGCAAAGAGACCCTGGCTCCCATTCCTTTGTCTTGCTTCAGCGAGTTGCGACTGCCAGATGATTAAAAATCTATTGGTTAGTGGTAGCTGAATGACATGCTATAAAAGAAACTGACTGACTATAGTGGCTTAATGTGTAAACTTGTATCTTAAGCAAAACTAAACAAAAGCACAAATTAATAAAAGGGGAATGAAGCCACTCATTTTTGTGGAATGGATATAAAGGCCCGAAATAAAAGAGTGAAGGGAGTAAAAGGGCAAGCAAAAAAATGAGATGGCAAGACTTCTTTTTATCAAGTAAATGTTGTATTTCTCATTCATAAACATTGGCAAAATGACCCATATACAAGGGATATACCAAAAGGTAAGGAATTTTTTTTTAAAAAGATATGATTCTCTACAAACTCTGCCCAATCATTTATACAACAATGAACTTTCTATTTACACAAAAAGAAAATAAGGGAACAAGAACTACTCCTCAACTGAGAGAAATCGACTCTACTCCATCAAAAACTCTCTTGTCTGTCAACCATAGAACCCACCCCAAGTTTTTAAGATGCCAATTGCCAAGACTTAAAAAGAAATTCAAAGAAAAGTTGTGCAGATTTAATTACTCACAGTAAATATTTTGGCTCGGCTAGTAAATGGCACCAGGAATGGAGCTTGCTTTAGTATATCGTTGGCTCTAGTATTCTCCATCATTGCCTAGAAGAGACTTCCAATTACCGAGACAAATTTATGAAACAAAAATCAAAACTAACAGAAACAGAAGTTGCAATTGACAGCTATTACCTGAGAAATGAAATATTCATTCACACCATCAGCATGAAATTCACTAGGAGGTGTAAATTGCCGTCTGTTGTTCCAATCTTGTAACTACAATAACCCTGTGTTAGAACAGTAATTCAATATAATCTTTATAGCTCAAACTTCAGTTCTAAAATAATTCAACTACAAGACAAGATCTTGCAAGAATTGAGTTTGAAGGAGAGGGACTGTGTATCTACCTGTGATAGGAGTTCAGATGCTACAACACAGACCCTGTGCTGAAGGAACTCTAACGGATGCTTCTTCATAGCAAAAATGGCAGTTGTTGATTTACCACAGTTAGCAGGCACTGTAGGGTTCAACCAGAGGAGCTGCCACAAGGCCTAAGTATTCAAAGCATAGATGCATTAGGCACGAAAGAAGTCCTGATACAATATAACACAAGCCATTATAGTGGGATTTTTGGGTTTTTGCAGTTTTACACTTAGCACTCTCCAAGTAAAAGAAAAGTGGGATATTTGGTTTACGCAAGACTTCAAAAGCTAAATATCTGCTCCAAAGAGCAATACATCTGGTAGTAGTAAGGAATGTGATTTCATGTATCTATATATATTCTTTTGAAACTATGTATCAGTATATGGTTGCTAAGGAACCTCCCCTGTTAGATCAGATCAGAGAAATTGTTTCATTATATACCCTTGTGTTCATCACAGAACATAGTTCAACTAATCCAAAAAATAGAGAGCATATTTAGAAAATCACAAGAACTAATATGGGCACTTCCAGTTACACTTATGTCTTATTTTAGTTCTGTGGATTGTAACACCAGATTTTGTTTATACAATAGTTTCTACGCACTAACTCCAGATTATAGCCAGTCAACAATCGAAATAAAGGAGAAGGATTGCACTAGGTTTATAAAGAAGAATAAAAATAGTAAAGAATCATCATAGAAATGAATGTGTTCTGTCTCGCTGTCCTACCCATTACATTGACACCCAGGTGTAGCACTAAACAGAAAAAAGGTACCGTCAGATAATCTCTAGATGTTTTGATCTGTTGCTTCCAGATTCTTTACTTTATGAACAAACATTTCTCAAGTCATAACCAAGGATACAAGGAGTAACTTTAATTATCAGTAACTTCTTGTGGAGGTCTTGAACAAACACCCATATGATCATGCCTCCAAGTCACAAGGCTTTGCAGATCATTACCACACATAAAGGAGAGTGGAGAACATCCGTTCTTGTCCTTGGTTCAGATGGTAGATTACCAGCCTACGATTGCAAGCAAATA
Organism: Solanum pinnatisectum; assembly: GCA_035578085.1. Classification (NCBI taxonomy): domain Eukaryota; kingdom Viridiplantae; phylum Streptophyta; class Magnoliopsida; order Solanales; family Solanaceae; genus Solanum; species Solanum pinnatisectum. The sequence goes on from CM069076.1 coordinate 31,313,242, forward strand.
CACTTTTTCACAGTATCAATTGAGGCTTCTTTTAGGTATTCATCAATCACAATGGTAATCAATCTCCACTCGTGACTCTTACACTGGCCGACCTGCGGTGGCCAGAAGCTAATCCTATCACTGTAATGCTTCCTCTAACCATCACCCGTATTTTCCAAGGCCAGGATGAAGAGATAACAACTTTAAAAGTTCTTTCCAATCAGTACAACCTTTGTTACCAGTTTATTGAACCCTTACAAGGCTATACCTGTCTAAGGATAACAATCAAACATCTGATATCCTTCAGAGATAATGGCTTCTCCTGTTCATAGAACTCCTCATTATCAACAATCATAAGCATGTGCCTGTTTCACCATAGAGAAGATGTGTTATTTACTCGTGTGCAGTCACACGATACAAGACAGCCCTAGAATATTCCCCCAAATGATACAGGCTGAATATATTATAGCCATAGGCTCTTACTTATAAACAGGGCAGAAAACAGATAAAGGTAGCAGCCATCCAGGAGCATCTGCTGGCAAACATGGTGATTGTTCTGACAAGGATGACCATTTCTGATTTTCATGGCATTGTTTCATGAAGTTCCAAAGGACATGAACTAGTTCTGTCCGATAGGCTAGTACAGTCATAATACGTTCAAGCGGTAAAATGTTGAAAGTCACATGAAGGAAAGCACAAACTGCAGTAACAGCTGCTATATGATTTTCTTCAAGCTGGCCACTATGTGAACCATTGAGAGGTGAAAACCCACCAAGTAACACAGTAGTCTGTTCATTAAATATAAAACATTATTCATCATTCAAAGGGAAAAAACCTTGATTAAACTAACAGTGAACCATAGTCAGTACTGTGAAAATTATGGCTACATAGCATAGTCAGTACTGTGAAAATTATGACTACATACCAGCTGTAGGAGAAAACGTGGATCTATAGCATTGGTTATCTGTTGCTCCAAACCCAAATTCAGAACTTTTTCTGTTTGTTCATCATCAATGACCATTTCATCCTCAGAAACTGAAGAATTTGAAGAAAGTGTAATCAGCTCGCAATATAATTAAGAAAATGTTGTTTACATTTTTTTTCCTTCTGAAATCTCAAATATGTGTGTGAATTAGAACATCAACTGAAGTAACTGCATGCAGGTATAACACAAATCCAATACAACGACATACTTTCTCTACTTCCCATATTTGATGATTGGAGAGAAGGGAGTGCTTCCAACAAAAAAGTCGCAACAGTAGCAAAATCAACGGCCTGTGAACAAGTATTGGAGGATGTTACTGTGATCGCAGAAGAGAATAAGCGAAGAAAACGTGGATCTATAAACAATAGTTTAGCAAGAAACATTCTCTTTTAAAATATCAGATTCTGCATAGAACAACTAATGAGAGAAATCCAAATTCCCTTCTCCTTATATGTGGCATTACATCAATCAAAATCAAGTATATACCCTGTAATCTGTCTCATTTCAACCAGGAATAAACTATGCCATCAATTTGCATATAATAGCATGAAAAGACAAGGTGGATATAACAATACTAAAGGTTAACTAAATGAAACCTTCGGCCTAACTCAACCCCAAAAGTAAGCTACTGATGTGAGTATTGCCGAAGAAAGGAGACACATTCCTCATTCTCTCAACCAATGTTGACACTTAACATCCACTTCTTACACGCCTAGAAATGGACATCCGAAGTTTGGACAACATCACATTGGGGGGCCAACACCGGGTAAACCAACAACTGAGATGAATTTGGCACTTATACCATGCGAAGAAAATAGGACTTGGACCTAACTTAAACCCAAGACTTAGCTTATGAGGTGAGAATTGTCCAAGACCATAACAACTACAAACAAGGGTGTGGCCTAGTGGTCAATGAAGTGGGTTGACCATCATGAGATCTCGGTTCAAATTCCAGTAGACAAACATTAGATGATCTCTTCCCTGGCGGGGGCAATTACCATGTTATTAACCGATCGAAACTTTAATACAACATTTTCTGATCCCGCTGGAGGGGGAGACCCCATATTATACCAGCATCTCTTTTGGTTATCTATTCTAGCCTTGGTGGACATAATTACCTAATACATGTTGTTGGTGGGAGATGGCAAGTATCCCGTGTAATTAGCTGAGGTGCGTGCAAGATCCGGACACCACGGTTATCAACAAAAAAAATTACGAACACTAATTTTTTTCTCTTTCCAAGAATACAATTAATACTCTGCCTCAATCTCAAACTAGTTCGAGTGGCAATATCATTCCTTTATATATCTTGCTCAATTCAAGCCTATTTGAGTCAACACAGGTAAGTTTTTGCATTTTAAGGCAAATTAGCACTTCTCTAAACTGAAGTTCAATAAATCTCACATTTGTTCCTATTTGGACTCAACGTATGAGTAACAACAATAACTAAGTCTTAATTCCAACCAGTTGAAATAGCTTACATGGATCATTTGCTCAAGTTACATTCTATTTTTAGTTACATCTGCATTGGCCTTGAGAATCTGAGATAGCAAGTCTTTTGAGGTAACTCCTTTCCATTTAATTTTAGGTCTACCTTACCCTTTTTAGCACCTTCAATCAACACAATTTTGAATGCAGAAAAAGGTGTGTTTAGAGATCTTTGTAGGATATCTCTAAGTCATTCCATGGCCCTCTTGTTTTATCATCCATATTGCAACTCAATATGTTGTGATAACTATTAATCTTTTTGATCATTTCAAAGTTTATATAACTACATATCCATCCCATATGTCATCGTTAGTCAGCCAACCATTTTGCAGAACTTTCCTTTCAAACTAGGAACACTATATGGGAGTGAATGGTGAGCTTCTAAGGCAATCTTAAGTTATTTTGCAAAAGTTTAGCGTGGAAATTGAGATTCTTATGAACACAACATTCAGTCATCCTTAAACAATAAAAATGATTTGTTAAATGCTCGGTCTGCAATAGCATGTGGCTTGAAACTGATATAGAAACGTTGACCCGTATCGAAACTCTCGACTATTTCACTATACTCCCTCTGCTACAATTTATTTGTCCATCTTTCCCTTTAAATCCATTTGATGAAGATTGAACCACTTTGATTGAGTGTGTACAATATTTACTTGACCCGATGTTTCGCATTCACCAGCCCACCTTACCTTGTTGGCCTTGACATGAAATTTATCCCCAAACCCCAACATCTCAAAAATTAAAACTTTGCCATGTTCCCTTTCCAGACAAACTACCGCGTTTCTTAGAACTATTACTTCACTAACTCAACTTTTTACAAATAGGCTACTCTACCCCAACCTTTGACATTACTTTCTATGTTTAAGTAGAGAATCTAAAAATAAATAAAAAGTACAGGAGTTCTCTATATTAATCCTCGCTGACCATGTTCCCATTTAAATTCAGTCAGGCCGACATAACACAAAATAAAAATAAGAATGAAAAGTACTAGAAGTTCTATATTTTCTATTGGCATAAGAATCATTGATAAGGTCAAAAGACTCCTTGAAAGCACAGGACATAAAGTAAACTACAAACATGGCTGAAATATATTCACTAATGGGTATGACCTATATAAATGTTTTTCTTCCATTGTGCCCACTCTTTTGTCGAGTCTGCAATGAATCCAACAGCTTCTAAGTCTTTTGAGATACCTTCCATCCATGTAAATTTAGATTGCACTCAATCCTTTTCAACTTGTTCACTCACTACAGAGTACAGATAGGTGCATCTGAAGATTGATGCAGGACATGACTAAACCCTCTCAAGAGACCTTCTCATTGTATCTTTAATGTGTGTTACTTGCACCTTTTGGCGAATGTGTTCATTTTTTAATCTTGTCTAATTTTGTATGACCAGAGTAGTCAAAAAGGAAAAGCGCAAAAAAGCACTAAAGTTTGTTGGAATTTTAAGCACATTTAAAGTGTGGGCTTTAAACGAAGAGAAGAGTCAATGAAGACAAAACAAAAAAAAAAAATAGAAATGTAATTCAAAAAGTGTAACTATAAACATAAACAATAATTTTTGGACAGAAGAATGAATTATATATATATATATATATATATATATATATATATGTATGTATGTATATATACACACACAAAAAAAAAAAATATGTTGCTGTGCTCTTAAGTAGAATCCATCAGTGAAGGGGCACACGACTTAGCACCTTGACACCCACACTAAAGCACCAATGAAGCGAGGCGAAGCACATAACTTTTGCTTCACCCAGCTTCAGAGCTTAATAGTGCTTTAATTTAAAAACCTACCTTTTGTTTTGGTAGCCATTCTCTAGTCATATAACACTCCAGTAGTACTTTTCATTTCAAGTATCGGATCTTGATTCTATATGTAACATCATCATCTATCATTCATTATCTTGGAACAACGAGCCTATATATCTGGTTTGTTTAAATTAAGACACCACAATCTCATCTAATCTTAATCTCAACTACTACTGCTGTTCTAGTTTCAGAGTCATATATTTAGAAAACCTTCTACTTATCCTGAAACTACTAGTCTCTAGATTGTTTCTCCATTGTTCAAGCTTATAGTTGATACCCTTGTTTATTTCATTAATTAACACAATATCGTTAGCAAATAGCATACACCATGAAACCTCTTTTTGTGTTGTGTTGGTTAGCTCATTCATAATTAGGGTAAACAAGAACCTGCTCAAGTCAATACCTCTCGTAAACCACGGTTGTGGGAAACTTCTCTGTATCTACTACTATTATTCTCACGCTAGTGACGACTCCTTCATACATGTCCTTATAACATAGGTTCCAAACATAAATGACAGTAATTATAAAACTTGTACCACAAAAAAAAAAAATCTTTTATTTTAGTAAAGCTAATGGTATGTCTTTAGTCTTTACCATAGTGAATGATTCTGGCTGAGCAAAAGCAAGCACGGCAACTTCCAATAGATTCCCAAGAAGGCAAGCATAACCAGGAAGATCAATCGCTATATCAGGAGGGAGGACATTAATATGGTCTTTCATGCATAATTTCATCTGATGAAAATAATGACGAATCACTGATGGACTTGCAAAGATCTGCATAATGAAATGAAACCAGCTGAACATAAACTTCACAGAAGCATAAATCTGAACTTCCACATGAAGATGAACAACTATATGGCACAAATATGAGACATGAGCTGATAATTCATGCAGATAATCCTAAAGATTATTTAACATGAGCTAGCATAGAGCAACTTGATACTTGGTTGGCAAAGGATTATCCCTTAATCTGATCCTCCATTGAAACAGCAATGTTCTGGTGGAACATTGTAACCAATTACCTCTTTCAGGTGAGGGAAAAACCGCCATAAAAATGGAATTGTAAGAATCTGTGAGGGAAAGAAACATTGTGGATCAACAGTTGGGCAAGTACAAGTGCCTTGACCAATATGAGATGTAATTAGTCCAAGCACGCGCTCGAATGAAGATACAACCCTGTTGGAAGCTGGAAAGCTTCTATCCTGCAAAAATTAAGCTGCATCATGTCACTCTTCAAACTTAAACAAACACCTAGGCAAGGAGAAATTTGGATTCTTGAGATGCTAGTACACCAAAACCGAAAAACAAATAAATAATGCACGCATAAAAATAAGGTTGTCTACTTGTCTTGTTTAATATTATTTCCGATCCGAAGAAATATTACATTCATGTATATTGTCCAAGGCATTTGTTGAAGGTCCTAAGCACAAGATAACTGTCCAGAGCATTCCCCCCCATATCTTCTCTTCACTCATTTCTCACATCATATCAAAGTTTACAATCTCGATAGATATTCAAGTCTTTTCTGCTTACCACTAGGCATCTTTTTTTTTTTTTTATAAGTAAAACTAATAACGAACCAAGAAGGTGCCAAAAGTAGTCTATATCTTTTGCAGAGAATGATTAAAAGTTGTGCAGAACGAGAAAAGAAGAGAGATGTTGGGGAATAAATTGTTTGATTATATCGTCAAGCATGTTAGGGCTTAAATAGCGTTCACAAGTAACTCTAAAAAGAAAAGTAACCTTAACGAGGACATGATAGTAATTTTTATTAAGGAATGAGATCTTGCCACATTTATAATTTGCTAATTCTTAACATTTGTCCTCAGGTTGGAGCGTACATATTATATTCTCCTAACTTGCCGCCAAATATACTCAATTCTGGAGCCACAAATATACCCAACCTCATCTGATGAGTGCTTGACGGAAGCAGTAGATGTTGTCAGAGCAGGCAATGAGTCACACTTTGTGTACCAGGTTGAGCTTGCAGCTGTAGATGAGATGATAATGTTGCTTTGCACCTACCGAAGATGAAGATAGTCCTCATAATCACCACAAATCAAGGTAATAGAATGAGGTTTTTAATCCCTCTTGCATCCCGTGAAGGTAGGATTCCAGTTCCATTAGTATAACAACCATTTTAATTGAACTAGAGAAATTGAAGGAAATTTTGGATGAGAGAATTTTTTTTAACCAGCAAAAGAATTAGAGAAAGTAGTACTAGAAGAGCGAGATAAAGAATTCTCAAAATATGTAGAAAGAAATCTAAGAGTAAAGCAAAACCCTTGGCTTTGATTTCAGAGTAGGAACTCAAACTTGCCTCGAGTAAAAGAATTTTCAGATAGGGACTCAAACTCTTGGCTCTAATAGAAATTCAAGATCAGAGGAGGGTGTTGGTCACATAGAAAGTAGCAGTTCGGGTCACCAAAGTGATAGTGGCACCATAATGGTCGTCCAAGAGATGAACGATGCTAGAATGGAGAGAGGAACACCGATTGCTGGAGAGAGGAGTTGTGCTAGATACATGGAAGAAGAAAATCATTGGCAGCACATCTTGGCCGGCATTGCCTGCCGTTAGCGAAAGCTATTTGAATTTCTACCAAGATCTTATAGGCTCATATACCATGTAAAATATCAGAAAACAAAGAGAAATATTGAGAATGAAGTATTGATTATTCCCTCAAATATGTTGGGGTTTAAGTAGTGTTTACAAGTAATCCTTAATTATATATATGTCTGTTTTGCTAACCTACTATATGAAGGTAGTATGTAAGCATTGTACCCACTTTTTGTTTACCCAAAAGATCCCTATTACTATTCTAAATATTTCTTTAGCAGTAACGACAGTTTCGTCTTTTGATACACCAGCATGACCTAGATCTTACCAGCCCTCTTCGTCAAGTTCATCTCTCATTCTATCAGGGATCATCTCGGTTCAGCAAACCCCCATTCTTTTAGCCAATTTTTTTTTTTTTTTTTTTTGAAACTGGTAACTTTGTCTATATATGTTAGAATCCGAATCTTACAAGAGTTGTTCTAGCCCCATATTTACAAAGTACTACCTACATCTATGATTCTATGATCCTATGTCTATAATGAGTCTAAAACATCAATAATAGAGACGGGATGATCTAAAAGTAACTGATTACACCAAAAACACAGTAGCAAGATGCAAGTGAGCTTAATATGTTGCATATTGTTCTTTATGCTCTCAAAACACCTAGAATTCCTCTCCTTCCATATTGTCCACCAAATGCTTTCTGGGACTATCCTCCACCAGCCTCTATTCTTGCCCAACAATCCAGCTTGTTCCCAGCTTGTTAAGGCCTCTGTAATTTTCCCAGGTATGCTCCATGCTATTCCTCTGAGGTTCAACAACAATCTCCATACTTGTCCTGTGGTTCTACAATGTAGGAATAGATGATTCACAGTCTCTGCCTGCTCCCCGCACAAGAAGCACCTGGGGTTTCAAATTATCCCTCTTTTCATTAGGTTCTCTTGGGTAAGCATTGCCTCCTTTGCCAGAAGCCACACAAAGCATGCCACTTTATATGGTATTTTGGTTTTCCAAATGTTCTTCCATGGCCAACTGCTTGGCTGCTGGTTGTGTTTCATTTTCCTGTACGCTTTGCTCACTTTGTATGTGCCTTTCTCATCTCCCTTCCACCATAGTTCATCTTCATCTGTTCCCAACCCACTGAATTGCTCCATCTTGTTGATGAAATTTGCCATTCTTGATATTTCCCAATATTTTAGCCAATTTCTAGTCCCATTTTAGGGGAAAAGTAACATTTTACACACACTAATTAACATGTGTTCTTAACCCACCTATCTTCTCTTTTTTCTCTACGAAACCATTTCATTTAGAGAATAATGGTAGAAGAAGACCCATTTCCCTCCGCCTGAACTTTGATTACAGAAATTAAATGTTGGGTTTGTTACATGTCTTCTATACTCATCAATATTGACAATAAATCTTAAGAATGCAAACAACTCACAAATAATTTAAAGGAGATCATGGTTTAATTTATGGGGAGACTATCAAAATTAAGAAGGGAAGGAGAATGATAGAAAGCAAAAGAATAAAGCAAAACAGATGCCACAAGCTTCGCAGATGAAGAGAATAAAATGTAAGAGAAAGGGGGAAAACAGGAATTGGCTTTAGTTTTTGGTGGCAAGACAAAGATATCCCTCTCAGTTTGTGCATTGATAATATTTTGCTAGGAACTTTTAAGGAAATTAAAAAATTGGCACTATGCTAATCGACTACCTTCAATGTAGTAGGTTAGCAAAGCCCTATATATAATATACATCATTACATATTCAGTAATGTATCCCCTGTTGTAAATATTTACGACATCTCTTGGTGAGATTAATCAATACTTTTAACAATCAAAATAAAATCCTAAAAAGAGAAGGAAAGTAATCCCAAAACAGGAAGGAAAGTAATTCCTCTTTCTACAACACAACTATAAGGACTCTAAACCTTTCCTATATATATACACACACACACACAAATATATTTAAATAATGAAAGGAATCTTATCATAATAATAATTTACTAATTCATAAGAAGTGTATCGGAAACATAGGATTGAATAGAGTTGTATGAAAGCCCTGCAATTCAACATTGGTCCAGATTATTAGAAATCTCCATGAATAATTACAAGCTTGTCACACATTCCATCACCTTTTGCTACCTACATTCTAGCTCCCAATAGTAGAGCACTTTAAGCAATAAAGCTAGCTAGAAAAATGTGAAATTAATCCATAACTACAAACTACTTGGACTCCCTGAAAAATATACTTAAAAACTCATCATTAAGGATTACATATGCTGAGGCAAGTAGTAAAACAATTTAACTATATAGCTCTTGTACTTGTAGTAGCAGTCACAAAATATACATTATAGAGGAAAGGAAGTATCAGCTGAATTCATGTTGATGTATATTATACCTTGCCAATCAGAACAATTTCCCGAAATAAGGAATATATATTTCTTTGAAGAAGATAGGTGACAGTGCTGCAAGCCCAAGGAAGCCCTAAATCAATCAACAATGTTACTGCATCCAACAAGAGGATTGCTGATGTACAGGACTTCTCAGATTCCATAAAAAGTTGATCTCTCAACTTATTCCTGCACGAGCATGGCTCATATAAGTAAAATAAAGACATGAAAGCACTTGTTTAGCATTCCAATTGGATTTGAGACCTAAAAATCTGGTGTCCTACAGATGTCAAATAAAATAGCTTATTTCAGAAAATGACACTATAGATGAGTAAAAACATAGATCAATAACTAGTATAGTAGCACTATCAAAATAAATGCTACCACATGCAATTTCATCAAAGCTAATTAAATTTCAAGGTTTAGAAGAGTAAGACTTCTGCCCCCCCCCCCCCCCCAAAAAAAAAAAAAAACTCACTCTCCTTTCTGTAAAGAATTCTAAGCAACCAGTTATAAAGCTTGTCATCGAAGTGTTGAAATAATGGAACGATAAAAGACATCGTAAAATAGCATAGTATGTAGTTATAGAAAACAAGTGGTGTTTCAGAGCTTTCCTCCTATAATAGCTATTAACTATGTTAGGGAAGAAGAGAAAGTTGCAAGATAATACATGTACAAATGGGACCATAGTTCTTAAATGAAAAAGAGGACTGGGATATCGTGTTGGAGTAAGAGCATTTTGAGGGTCGTCAAGATTTTGGGTATCGTAGGTGCATAAAGGTTGCGGAGGTTAAGGGGGCTATTTGTTAGATGAGGAGGGGAAGAGCGACCGGGCCAGACGAAATAACGGTGGATTTTTGGAAGAACACAGGCCAGGTCAATATAGTGTGATCAAAAGAAAAAGCGCAAAAAAGCTCTAAGGTCTGTTAGGGCTATGAGTGCAAACCGAAAATAAAGCATGGGCTTAAATGAAAAAAGGCACAAAAGGAGAAAAATACGAATATATATATATATATATATATATATATAGAGAGAGAGAGAGAGAGAGGGGCCAAGACTAATAATTATAAAATGAATAACAAATATATGAAAAAAGAATTATGATAAAATGAAATATCAGTTGTTTAGTGTCGCCTCTTCATAAAGGCTCATTGGCAAGAGAAAGTATGCCATGGAAAATTGATGACGACTATGAAGCTCACATTAAGCACGGCAAAACGGTCAACATGTTTTGATCCTCATTTCAGAAGCTTAAGCATGCCTTTGACAATACCGAATTGGAGTGGCTGACTGGGTTGATTAGTGTCATATTTAGGACAGCTAAAATGTCAAAGGAATGGAGGTTGAGTGCAATGGTTCTGTTGTACAAGAATAAGGGTGATATTCATAATTGCAACTACTATACGGGTATCAAGTTTCTATATTATGAGGTAAGGTCCGTGTACACTATCCCCTTCTCCAGACCCCACTTTGTGAGATTTCACTGGTATAATGTTGTTGTTTTGTAGTGAAGTGAAGCTCCAAGTGGTCTTTCAACAGAATACCCATAGCACAAAAAGAATAGAATGAAATGCCAAACACTGAAGACTGAACGATAGCAATATAAAGATCTGGAGTTCAGGTCCAATACGATCCAAAAATAGTAAAAGGAAAGAATTTATTAAAAGACAAAAAACATGAAAGAATAGATTTATCTCCTTTTTGAAACTATTAACGACTGTATATATATATATATATATAAAGTTGCACCATAATAGTGCAAAAAGACTTTACAAAATCCCAACCAACCTTAGGCTACTGCTTCACAAGGATCCTATAATATCAACTAGTGATTGCATAGCTTTCTTAACACAAAATATTAAACAAAAATATACAGCTCATCTTGATTTTCTACACAAAATGGTATTTGTCTTCAAAAGCTCTATAGTTCATCTCCTTCCAAAAGAATAAATTTATCCCCTTTTTCTTGAACATTATATGTTCTCTACACAAATAGCTTGGTTTTAAACTTTTAAGATAATAAGGTCAAATAAATCTCTTTCTCTGTGTTCGACAGAGACAAAAGTAACAGTAACCAAATGAAGTTCAGGTGCTTCATATGGGAAAGTAAATCAAGAAGAAATGAAGGTATTGAGTTAAACCTGTTTCCATAAACAGCCCGAATACAAGCATGAGCGAATTTCTTCACTCTGTATCTCACCAAGGCAGCTTTGGAAACATATTCCGTACCAGCAAAGAGGCTAACAACATCCCCTGTAAAATTCCTGCACACTGTTAATGCTAATGAAAAGCTTCTAGCATGCAAACCCAAGAGGCTAATAACAGAGAAACAAGGTAATAACATGTAATGATGAGCAAAAAAAATTCAATTAGGGAACAAAGAACTAGTTTGTGTAATGCAGTTAAACTTGAACATGAAGATCCTATGCACAAAACATGCACTTAAAGAAACAAGGTCAGTTGTGGAATTTAGATTTTAGAAGTATCTGATAAGTGATAATCAGCATAAATAATCAGTTTAGACAGGGCACCACACTCTATAAAAGCTGGGTAAAGAAAACTTAACTTAAACCATAAACATACACTTGATTTTTGCCATACAACAATACATCAATTATTTAGGAAGGGAACACCGAAAGATATCAAGAATACACAGAGATACCTAATAATACAATAGAGTGTCATTTCAGTGGACTTCCATTGAAAAGTAACTAAAGTTTCACAGATTACTAAAACCATGGCACTAACACAAGGAGACATGATTCAACACTCCATCAAAGCCCAAAACATTTTCAAGCAAGCACTTGTTTGACGTGATGCAACATGCTGCTTGACTTCTAAGGTTTTAAGATAGTCATCAATTCATGAGTTCCATAGATAGTTTAACCCATATAACGTAGATAATATTTTCTGCTTAGAATAAAGCTACCATTAATCATCTCTATTGGTAGATGAAACCAAAATCAAACAGAAATACACAGCTCCACCAACTCCAAATAGATGAAGGCACTCCATATGAGCTACATAAATTGTCCACATAAAGTTAGACAAAGAGACAAAACAAACCGTTATCTCGAACAAACTCTAGAAGCGATCGGCATGTCTCCACAAGGACAGAAACATCAGTAGTGTATGTTGGATTGAAAAAGAAAAGTAGGTGACGCAGAAAATCTGAATCTGGACTGAAGCACTGCCTGAATACACATGGGAAAAAGAGAAAATAAAAGCTAATCATCACAGATTCTAGAAAGAAGCTCATACAACTTCATGGGATATGAGCAAAGAAAAGGAAACACCATCAGAGCACCCAATTACATGACCCAACAGGGGGGAGTGCATTGCATCTAAAGCAACATATTAAAGAGAACATAGAAGCCATATAAGCAAACCTGTCAACAGTGTGGCAGCGTTCCCCATGAGTTTTCAAGAAATTCTCGCGAACTTTAGAACGTTCAGTTTCAACCTCCTTTCTACCTCTGAAGCATTTCTGTATTCAGTACTTATTCAAGTTAAGAAAAAAGTAACAAGTCCTAGCTGACTCTAGCATGAGAGGATCCACACGTAACCCAAAAAATATATACTCAAATAAAGCCAAAATAGAAGAAAACGTGCATAGAAAGATAGGGAAAGTGCAAGACACAACGTGAACTTGCGAAATGTCACATCAGATGGTCCTTGAAAAATATTTTCTCGTTTCTATTGGCAAGAGCAACTAAGAACCAAATGTGGTCACTGAATGTCTTTGTTTCAAGCTTCAAATGTGGTCACTGAAAAGTTGGAAAAGATTCAGAGGAATTTTCTTTGGGATGCGGTGGATGGGGCAAGAAAATTTCACTTGGAGCAGTGGGAGACTGTCACATCTCCTTAAAAATATGGAGGCCTTGAAATTAAACATTTAAAAGTCTTTAATAAAGCTTAATTGGGCAAATGGTTATGGAAGTGTGGGGTGGAGATAGAAGCTTTAAGGGGGGATAGTTGATAGGTACGGGATCAGGAAAGGAGGTTGAAAAACTAGATATAACATTTTGTCTTTTGGGTGTGGTTTGCGGAGGATTATCATGAAGGGACGGGCATATTTTGAGGAAAATATGTCATTCAAGGACAGAGATGGAGGAGAGTTTTTTTTTTTGTGTGTGTGTGTGGGGGGGGGGGGGGGGGATATGTAAAAAATATCTTTTCAAAGAGATGCTAATTCAACAAATTAGGGGGCACAAGGTGGAGAGACTTTTTGGGCCTTGAGATTTAGAAGAGATTTTCAAGATTGAGAAGTGAGTAAGCTTCAAAGATTGTTAGCCTTATTTATAGGCAAGTCAATCCGATAAATCATCCCGATGTTTAGTGGTGGGGCTTGGAAAACAATGGAGTGTTTTCCGTGAAGTCTTTTTATAAGAAACTATTAGTTAGGTAGGATATTAAATTCCCATGTAAAGCAATATGAGTTCCAATGGTGCCTTGGAAAAAGGTGTGCTTTTTCACTTGGCTTAGCCACTAGGGGGTGGATCTTGACAGCGGAAAATCTTAGAAAGCAAAAAGTTGATTGTGTCAGTTGGTGTTACATGTGTAAGGAGGCAGGTGAGGACATGAATCATCTTTTACTTCATTGCGGGCTAACCATGAGACTATGGTGGGATATGCTTAGGTGGTTTGGCACTCTTTGGGCAATGCCAAAAATGGTGAAATATTTGATGTTCAACTAAGAAGAGTGGGAGAAGGAAATGAAGGCCTTGGAACGTGGTTTCACTTGCGTTAGTGTGGGTGGCGTGGAGAGAGAAATAAGAGAGCTTTTGCAGGTGTAGAGTCAAGTTTCTCTCCGTTGAGTAGTAGTCTTCGTTCCCTTATTTTCTTTGTAATAAGAAAATTCCTTGTTATATAGAGGATTGGATGGAATTTGTAGAGATCATAATTTGTATATTCTTTACTTTTTGGTATATCACTTGTATACAGCCAATTTGGCCATGCTTATGAATGAAAATACTTTTACTTGATCAAAAAAAGAACCCAAAACTTAAGAACAGACATGCCCTCATGCATTTGACAATTTTTCTGGTGTAAGAAAAAGTTCTTGTGTAGATATATACTTTCCTACAAAGGATTTGTGTACCTCTGAGAATAGTCTTCTGTTTTAGAGGTTGTTTGACAGAGTGTATAAGAATAATGCAAAATAGAGTGTATTAGTAATGCTTGCATTAATTATACATAGATTATTTTATGCATTGTTTAGTTTGGTGCATTTAAAACAGTATGCATTGCCTAAAAATATTTAGGGGTCATTTGATAGAGTGTATAGAAATAATACTAAATAGAGTGTCTTAACAATGCATGCATTAGTAATGCTTATATTATTTATGTTTGCATTCGTTATACATAAATTATTTCTTGTGCATTGTTTGGTTTGGCATATTAAAAATAGAATGTATTGTATAAAATATTTATTTACAAAAATATCCTCCACAATTATAGTAAAAAAGATGTAAAAGGGGTTTTGAGGGGTAATTGGGTTTTTGACAATGTTAATGCATGCATTAGATCCCTCTGCATTACTAATACCTAGAAATACATGCTAGTAGTAATACACTCCCAATACACAATAAAGTGTACAACTAATTATACATAGCATGAAAAAGTGCACCAAACAAGATATTACTAATACATAGAGCTAATGCATGCATTATTTTTGCTAATGCACTCTACCAAACGACCCCTTAGTGTTTTTTTTTTGTGCACCATGAATTCCTATTAGTACAACAGGATGGGCATCTTTTGTTTAGAATCATATCTTTATGTTGATTCTCTACTTTTTAGTATAACTCTTGTACAACACTTGGGCTTTCTTAGTATCAACAAAATTATATTTGATAGAGAAAAGGGGGATAAATTCTATAATTTGTGATTGTATATAATGATTTCAAATACAACGACACGAACAGGGGGAAAGGAGACTGACCTGAGAAGAGTCTTCAACCTGAATTGTGAGACTGAAATTCTCTCCTTTCTAAAGCTATGGAGGTAAAGAAAAAGGAAGGATCCAGGGAAGGATGAGGATGCAGTTTACATAAAACCTCCCCAACATGCCAATGGAAATCAAAATCTGGAACATGAGAGGTTAAAATGACCATGGAAAATGTGGCAGTGAAGGATATGCTGAAACCTAGAGCAAACTTTATGTGTCTACAGGGGACCAAAATGTCAGAAATGCTAAATACAATAGTTCTTCATTATTGGAGGCCAATTATATTAAACAAAACGATGTTAGAAGTTATGGAGATGCTTCACAGATACTCGGATATGTAAGTTTCAGCATGACAACAAGAGTGGTGTCGAGGTGCATCATTAATGACCTCTAACATAGGCAATAACATGGAGTTCAACTCAATTAGATATGTAGATAAAAGAACAAAAAGGGAAATGGAGAAACTCCAAGTGACCTTTTTTTTAATAATGGTAGCATATTATGCATCAACACAGAGGTAGTGTTGGCCACAGTAGAACAGTAAGTAAAAAGCCTATGTACATTTCACAAGGCTTCCAAAATTCTAGTATGGAGTCAGCCTCCTCTATACAAAATTCTTTCACAGATCTTCTCAGCTACTATAAGAGGACTTATTTGAAAATTGACAACCACCATTTCCCATCTGCCCCGAGTCATTAGCAGCCACACCTTCTACCATCCAACTACCTCCTCTTCTTCCCAAAGAAGGTCCCTTAGTGGCTTCTCTAATTTCAAAGTAACTGAAGATGGAATCTAGAACAAAAACATACAATATTTTTGGCAATGTTGGATAGGATATACTTGGTAAGAATTAACTTTACCTCCTTATAAGAAGTATGTCCCTCACATATGTTGGCATAGGGAACAGGACATCATGTAGGTAAACAATGCATCTAAGACATTGTTGATGAGTGCAACTCTACCACCCGGGGATAGATATTGCCTTTTCCACTTGACTAGATTCTTCTCACATTTCGTTGAGAACCCTGAGGTCTTAGGTTCAAAACTCAGTGAAGACAACAAAACACTAGGTGATTCTTCCCATCTGTCCTAGCTTTGGTAGACAAAGTTACTTGGCAAGTGTTGAGATGGCACGTATCCGTGGAATTAGTCGAAGTGCGCAAAAGGTGGCTCGGACACCACGGTCATAACAAAAGACTCTTCTAACATTTCTCTGATACATTTTCCAGATACCCTTTGATATGATCTTGTCTCCTATAGGCATAGCAAGATACACTGTAGACAACTCTCCTATTATTTTCAAAATGGATGTTGGCCAAATTGGCAATCCTAGGTACCTCATTAATTGGGTAGATGAAGCTTTTGAACTAGTTGAAGTGTAGACATGAGATTGCTTCAAATAAAATGAGAATGACTCTAGATCAAAGGCGATTAGTTCCTTGTTGGTTAATTGTCGTTAGGAGTCAATTTGAAGCTTGACCTCAACTAGAGCTAAGGAGATGGGGGAGAAATTGATGGTGATAGGGGTTCAGGGTAGTACTGTGGATGCAAATTGTATGTGGTATAGGACAACTAAGTGCATTAAAGAAGTAGCTAGAGAGGATTAGGGTCCTGAGGGGTAACGTTGGTGGACATTGAGGGGATTAGTGGTAGAATGGAGCAATTCAATGGAAAGTGAAGACCAGAAAGGTTGCGTCTAAGGAGTTGGTGGAGAGTAAAAATGAGAACGAAAAGAGGGCAAATAGAGAGAGGTATAAGGCGGCAAAGAAGGAAGAGAAGTTAGTTGTTACAACGACGTTTGAACGCCTATATGAAAAACTATATGACAAAAGCGAGGATATGAAGTTGTATAGGCTTGCCAAGGCGAGAGAGGAGGGTCCAAGACCTGGACCAGGTGAAGTGTGAAGTGCATCAGAGATGAGGAAGACAAAGTATTGGTGGTAGAGGCACATGCTAGACAGATTAAGGAGGTTATCGTAAGATGAGAATGGGGATGGCGATCAGGCTAGAAGGGATGCTCACAAAATTTTGGAAGAGTGCATGTATAGAGAGGCTAACTGAGTTGTTTAACATTACTTTAAAAACACCAAAAATTCCCAGAGTATGGAGGTGGAGTACAATGATCCCAATGTTCAAAACAAGAGTGATATTCAGAAACAACTATAGGGCATCAAGTGGTTGAGTCACAATATGAAAGTTTGGGAAAGGACAGGGGAGATGAGGGTAAGAAAGAGTGCATCTATTACTGAGAACCAATTTGGATTCATGTTGGGGAATTCAACTACATAAGTCATCTATCTAATGAGATTGATGGAGTAGTATAGGGAGAGGAAGAGAGACTTGAATATGGTGTCCATTGATATAAAACAAGTATATGAAAAAGTCTCTAGTGTGTAACTATGATTATGTTTAGAGGCTAGAGGGCACTTGTAGCTTAAATTAGGACGATTAAGGACAAGTATGGTTGAGACAAGACTCGAGTGAGGACAATAAGAGGAGACTCAGAACACTTCCTAGTTGTGATGGAGTTGCATCAGCGATCAACTCTTACCATGTCTCTTTTTTGCCTTAGTGATGGATGAACTAACGTTGCATATCCAAGGAGAGGTATTGTAGTGGATGGTATTAGCAAATGACATGATACTGATTGACGAGACTTGCAATGAAGTTAACGATAGACTGGAGGTTTGGAGACAGACCTTCGAACTCAAAGGGTTCAAGTTGAGCAGTACCAAGACTGAGTACTTATTGTGCAACTTCAATTACATAACTCACAAGCTAGATGTGGAAGTGAGGATTGATACACAAGTCATTCCAAGAATAGACTTTAGGGATTGCACTGGTTTTGTTGTTGTTGTAGGAGTCAATTTGAAGGATATACTTATTTTCAAGTTTTTTTTATCATTCTTGAACTTGTTTATATGTTCTTTAAATTCAAGAATCACTCTTTAAAATTTGTTCTATCTTTAATTTCTGTTTATTTTGGAATTAGAGATAGCCTTTGTCTCACAAAGGTAGGGGTAAGGTCTACATATATCTAACCCTCACCAGACTCCCCTTGTAGTATTACACCGGATATGTTGTTGTTGTTGTATATTTCTTTATAGCTTCCAGCTGTTTCTTGATTTTTTTGAATTTTCTTTCTCAAGTTCTTAGATCCCTAACCTGATTTTTATCAAATAATACATAATTCAATTCCACAAAGCCATCTCATTAATACTCAAACTCCAGCCTAAGTAAGACTAAACTAATTGGTTATCAATATTATCAACATCTGTCCCGAATTAGTTGACTTGGGCATCAAATATCAATCAATCAACTGTGTTTCAATCCTGAACTAGTTGATAAACGTTAAGGATTGGGTAAAACAGTCACTTTAGCTGCCAACACCCAAGTTAAAACTTTTCTCTAACCCAATAAGGGTAAAACCATTGTGAGCAAGAAAACATGAATTATAGCAAAGCAACAAAAGAAATGAAAGCAAAAAAGAAACCTGAATTTTGAGGGCAGCAGAGTTCTGCTGACGCAACCAGAGGCGACGATTCCGTTCTAAACGAGTCTGCTCTAGAAGCTTCTGTCGGTCACGTTCCTTGGAGCTGCGGCCACCCAAATCGACTCGCTTCCTCGTCGAAGGATCACCGGAGAAAAACATAGTTGAAAAATCACAATAATTCTTCCCTGTCGCCGATGATTGATAAATCTAGATTTTGTTGAATTGATCGGAAAACAGTAGTAGCAACAAAAGGAGGACTCGGGAAGAAAAAGGGTGATATAATTTACTGTTAGGTTCTTTTCTTTAAACTTACTATTAATAAGAGAATTTCCTAATTATAATAAGCCAAAACGGATTTAGAATAACCTTTGGTCTTTTTGTTATTCTACCTGTACAAAAAAAAAAATTTGGGTTTATTGCTTTATTCGTCTGCATTATTTATACTTCTGGTAATAGTACTACTCTAATTATGTAAATATTATTAGATGTTGTATTTGAGTTATTTAGTTAATTAAATAATAAAAAGGAAAAGTTAAAGAAAAAAAAAGAATCTTTTTAACCTTTAAAGATCCGTCAACGAAAAGATTGGCCTCATACTTCTTACAATTTTTTTTTTTCTAAAGAAAACAGTGTGTAAAGTCTTAAACTTAGAATGCAAAAAAGGAATATAGTGTGGCATTGTCATTTGTTGAGCTCAACGTAAAAAACGATAATTAATTTTATAATACATTTTGTCTTCAATATTTCATCTTCGTTGCGTTAAATTTGTATTGTAAATCTTAATCAACTTCACGTTTAATACTATATTATTTATCGATTTCCTTAATTTTTTATTCCTTTCATCGTTAATGCTCTTTTTACGAAAATAATATATCATACTTAAGGAGTTTTTTTAGCTTGGCAAATAGTTTTACTTATATTATAAAATTATGAAAAGAATTGAATTGTGATAATTTGCTAATAGTTAATTCAATGATTTAATTTGTTTCTTGATATTAAATAAAATATTTTTGGTTTTATTTATTCAAGTTCTTTCTATTAGCTCATTTGAATGTTTTAAAATATAACGATAATGAAAAATAGCAAAATGTCCCCCGATCCCAATCTATTAATCGATTCTCAACTACACATCATACTTTATGGGGTCATATTACCATGTTGAACCTTTTATTTTTGATATTTTGTAACCCTTAAACGTTGAGCTTTTGTTATTAACCAAATATATACATGTGTTGGGCCCACTTCCTTCATTTTTCCTCTTTATTTCTAATCTAGTGGACCTCGCTTTCTTTACTTATCTCTGTTATATAATTAAGTTCAGCTTGCTGAACTGTGTAATCATTTGATTTTCCAAGATTGACAACTATGCTACTATTGCGATGATTTCATAAGCATTTAGCATATCTGCGACATTTTTCATAATAGCTCTCGATCGATCATCTTTTTCAATCTGAGCTATCTTGTGAGATTTTATTTAGAAGCACATATAGCTCATCATACATCTTTTTCAACTCTTCAATACCTGTTGCAAAATCTAACAATATCTTTGTATGTGGTTTTAGAATCTCGATAAATGTATAAATTAATACCTTAATCATTTAAAATGATGATGTAGATAATCTCTGAGGATATATTTGAACCTTTTCGATAAAGATTCTCGCTCTCTTATTATTTAAAAATTCAATTTTTTTTTCTCCTCAACATTGTCGTTTTCCAAGATGCAAAGAAGCGAATTAGGAATTTTCTTTCCAAGTTATTCCACGAAGTAATAGAGTTAGGTGGTTCAACCATCAACCATCTCTTCGCTTTTCCAAGAAGAGAAAATGGAAATAGTATGTGCCTCACATAATCAACTAAAAATTTTGTGGGTATGTATACGTCACTAATCTCCACAAAGTTCTAAATATGTTATTGCACATCCTCATGTTGCAAACCCGTTGTAACATCTCAGATTCAAAAAGGATGAAAAATTTCAGGTTTTCAAGATTTGGTGTCAGAACCGACGGAGCCACCAACAGCACGTGGTCTAACACACGGATCGTAGGTAGGCCTGTGGTTGGCTAGTCCAAATTTCCCAAAAATGTCAAGGTTTCAATATTTTCATATGGTTCACTAGGACGGTCCGTTGTCCTATGCACGAGTCATACGTAGATCTCGTAGGTGAGTCCTAGACTAAGAGAAATTTTAAGATCAAAACTTGAGAACCACAGTTGAGGTGTACGGCCGGTAGGTGGACCCACGGACCGTACATGGGTCTCATCGTTGGGGGTCCAAGGTTGGTGGTCTCTGATCCCACCCAAGGTAGACCAGGACGGTCCATGATGTGACCTACTGACCGTAGGTCTGGCCATTGGTGAGGTCGACAATTATTTTTAAGAAGAACTTTTGGGTCTTTTCCTAGTTACTCTAACCCAATACTATGTCGTTTTACCTCCTATTAGAGACCCAATATAAACATTTTTACCCCCAAGTTTCCCCAATTAACATCATTCTATCAAATTCCCAAAGTTGATCAATGTTCTTCCCCAAATATTTCTCTCTAAAAAGCTTGACGAAGAAGACTAGGGTTTCAAGGTCAAGCCTCCAAACTCACCATTGATTGTAAGCTCTTGGTTTTAAGGCATGATAGTATCCACCTACAAAATCCTTTCCTCCATAGGATTCCTAAATTCTCCTATTTTCTCAAGTTAGAATCTCCAATGGAAGTTAGGGTTTTTACTCAATCTCATGGGTTCCTTTCAATTATGATATTATTGATTGTTTTGTGTCTTTTTATGCACGAATTGAAGAAATTACACGTTTCTAAGATGAACCCATGAATACATGTGAAATCCATGTTTTCTAGGATTGATCATATGATGAAGCTTTTGAATCATGAAAGATGAGTTTATGAAGATATGCATGTTCTTTATGAAATTGATGAAAAATGATTTAAGTTGCTTTGAGAGTAAAGCATCCATGTTGTTGTTGTTGTTGTGAAAGGATTTCTCACATACACATGAAATCATAATTGTGAAAGGGTTTTCTCACATAACGGATTCTTAGAGTTGAAAGGTTTTCTCAACTAAACTTTGAATCAAGATTTAGGAGCTATTCTAATGAAACCTAGCTTGGATTGGTTACTTGATCTGCCTTCCATGGATGATAAGGAAAGTGGTGATTACCCATGCCTCTTAATGATAAGACAAGTTAAGATAATGACTGAGATTTACGCTTAGCACCGAGAGGATATTAAGATGGAAGCTCTCCCGTAGCTTGAGGCTGGGTTTCTAGTAGGAATCTCCTTACCCCATACCTATGTTCCCCCATAGGATGCTTGTCTTAGATAGATATTAGCTAGTGGATCCACATAAGCTAGAAGTTTATGGTCTTACCTTGGCAAGTAGGACACCCCTTTTCGGTGTGGGGTAGACATCGGATTCCATGTTAATAGCTCACATGGTCTCTATGTTGGTTAAAGATAAATCTCCCACAATAATGAACTAAGGTTACTTCTAGAAGTATCTCATGAATGTTTTAATGAAGTTAGCTTGCATTAACCATGTTTTTATTATTTACGTTTTCTAACCTTTTTATCTCATGATTTAGCTTGGTCATTGCATGTCACGAAAAGTCCTTTTAACATGATTTCATACTTTTATGCATGGCTATTATACTTGGTACATTCTTTGTATTAACGCATACTCTTGCCTACATTCTTTCTAAATGTAGTTGCCGACGCTCCAGTTTCGCATCTCTGTGGCTAGGTATCATTTAGTAAATATTGAAGATTGGTGAGTCCTCATGTTCCGAGGACCGAGCCCTTTATTGCTTATTGTTTTTACTTTCAGTATTATATGTGATGTACGGGTTATGTCCCAATCACTCTTGGTGTACTAGATGACTTTGAGACTGTTAGATTTCCGCTACATTTTATAGACTTTTACGTTTGAAATTGCCTTTTTAAACTCTCTTAATTTTCTATTATCTTGTATGATGTATGCTAAGTGGCTTGTGTAGGGCCTCTTGGGGTCCTATATGCCTAGGGTATGCTTTAGGTCATGGCAAACTTGGTATTGAGAGCACAAGGTTTAGAAACGTCCTCGAAGTCTCATAAGCCACATCAAATATAGTTTTGTTCATGAGTGTGAAACGCGCCACATTTATGAATGAGAGGCTATAAGATGTTTAGGAAACTCCACTTCTTTCATAACTCTAAAGTCGTGTGATAGAGTTTAACTCTATAATGTCTCTCTCCTAATCCTTATTCGATGCTCTACAGGATATGACCACTCGAAGGGCATATGCTGGAGGAATGTGGGAGAGAATGTGGAACGAGAAGCTCCTTCTCAAGCTCCGATCGACCCTTTGGTCGAGCAAGTGACTAATGGGGAGTTTAGGGCTGTTTTTCAAGTGTTGGATGAAGCCATGATGACTCAAGACAATAGGGAGGTTTTGGTCCCCGTGAACCCAAATGTTGGTACGGTGGCAACTAGAGTGAGAGACTTCACTAGAATGAATCCTCCAAAGTTTCATGGTTCTAAAGTGAGAAAGATCCTCAAGAGTTTATTGATGAGGTGTATAAGGTATTGATGATCATGGGAGTGACTCTAGTGGAAAAAGTGGAATTGGCCACTTATCAACTTATGGGTGTTGCTCAAATATGGTTCAACCAATGGAAATAAGAGAGGGCGGATGATGCGGGTCCTCTCGATTGGGGAAAGTTTAAGGTTGCTTTCCTAGATAGGTTCTTTCCCATTGAGATGAGGCAGGCAAAGGTGCTTGAATTCATCAACCTTCGTCAAGAAAATATGAGTGTGAAGGAATATGCTTTGAAGTTCACACAATTGTCTCAATGTAACACCCCATATTCTACTTGTACTAGTACTATTTATATGACGCTTATAAATTGCCTTGTGGTATAGTTATGGACTCGATTTCCTATGCGCTAGTGACAATAGAATAGGTTTAAAGTGAACTGCCCATAGATTTTGTTGCGACCCGATTAAGTTGACGTCGATGGAAGTATTTAAACTTGAGATCATAAGGTGGTATTTGAGTCTAAAATTTAAATTGACATAGTGTATATAAGTTTTAAGTTAAATTAAAGGTATTAAGGTCTAGAAATGGAATAAGATACTGAGGTGCTTGATTAACTATACTAAGCTAGTAGGTGACAAGTAGGTGCATCACCTACTTTGACTTATTGACCTGCCCAAAGGACCAAGTAGGTGCATCACCTACTAAGACTCTTTTGACCATGTTATTGGGCCAAGTGCACTACCACCTACTTGCATCAATCTGGCCCAACTTGATTAGAAGAATAAGGGGAAAATGGACATCCAAGGCCCAATCTTTCCAAGCCCACAAGAAATAATTTGAATGGAAAAGTAGGTGCATCACCTACTGAAATGTGTGGCCTAAATTAAAGACACATGTTGGCTACAAATGAAGTACAAGAAAGGTGGCAAAAGGCCCAATGTTCTTCAGTCCAAAAAGGCCCTAGTGAAAATTCCAAGTAGGTGGGTCACCTACTTGACAAATTATGGCCAAAAATAAGTGAGAAAGTTGGCAAAAGTAGGCCCCTTTAAAAGGGATTGATATCAGCTTTTTCCAACCATTTTTACTTTGACAAACATCTAGAGCTTTCTCTCTTCTCTCTCTTAGCTTCATACAACAACCATTAAATACCATTAGGGTTCTTGAATATTAGGTAGTTCAAGCTATTGGAAGGTATAATTTAAGACAAGTTAAGGAGGACAACCTTTACCTTGAAGAATCCAAGTCTTAGCAAGTGCTAGTTCTGTCCAGTAAGGTAAGCTACTGCAATTTTCTCCCTCTTGTGCTTGAGTAAATCAGGACACTTGGTATGTGTTAATGAGTTGGAAATTGTTACTTTTACATGGTGTAATATTGGGGAGGATGTTCTGGTGATTAGTGCATGTTGGGACAACCATGAAGGGGAGTCCTCTTTAAATTCAGTTTTGAGCTTGTTTGAGCACTTTAAAAGTAATGTTAGCTCTTCAAGTGTTGGTGATCATAAATCATGATTCATATTGCTTTTGTTACATTATTATGTTTAAGGATTGTTTTATGTATGTTATGATAAGGGATGTGACTAGATGTGCGGGAAAGTTATGGAGACGTTAAAGGACTTAAATATTGCAGGGAGTTTTAGGGAGGACTTGATACGAATGTTGTATAGTATATAGACGTGATTAAAGGGAAAGGGAAGGAAAGAAAACACTAGCTAGATAAATTGCATGCTTACTGCTTGGTTACTATTTGGGTGAGATCAAGTAGCTCAAATTGATTGATTAGCTACTAATACTAGTCTTACAACTTATTTTATTGTAGATTAGTAATCTGAAGAGAAGAAGCTTAAGTCATACGTATTGAATTGTATAGCAAGGTATGTAAGGCTATTCGATTTCCTATTTCTTTGGCATGAATCCAACACTTGTATTACAAAGTAAGCTTTCTAAGTGTCCTTGGTAGTGACTGATTAAAGTGAGTACTCTTATATCGTCAAAGTACCCTTGGCACGAATTCCCCTTATATAAATCAAAATGATCCTAGATTACACATGGTACAAACGTTTATATGTTGGATATACAATCTGCCCATATCATGCCAACTTGCTTCAATTATCTATATATATATATGTCATCTTTTCACATTTTCACATGTTCATATGTTCCCTTTATTGGTTATTACTTCCATTGTGTTAGACTATAATGTTACCTCACAAGATCCCTACTTGCTCTATTGTACATTTTATATGTACTTACTTGGAATATGTATCCGTTCTAAAGTTGAATCTGCCCACGTTCTCCCTTGGTTCCACGTTCACGTAACCTTGTATTTGATATTAGTTAGTGAGTATTTGACTATCATATAGAGTTCAAATCTCTTGGCTGAATGTTAAATGTCTTCACTTGATATGTGCTTTAATTTGAGATGTCAAAATGAGTCATATAAGCTCCTAAGCATTATTCGTTCATGTCACATTTGCTTCCCATGTCATTGTTATTATCGTAAGTCCATATTCATATGTCTTCTACTACTGGTCCATAGTTCCAAATCTCAACAATGATTATGACCACCAAAACAACAATTTCAAAAGAGTTATGAACATCAAAACAACAATATAAAAGATTAAAGAATCTAAGTGAAGCAATCTGTATAATTATGGGTGGCAGCCCAGGGGCAAATGCCTAGCATGGGTTGATCCCAATTGGTATAGAAGGGTGGCAGCTCAGGGGCAAAAACCTAGCATGGGCTGATCCCAATTGGTATAAGAGGGCGGCAGCTTAGGGGCGAAAGCCTAGCATGGGCCGATCCCAATTTGTGGAATTGTGAGGACATCATCCCAGGGGTTAAAATGACTATCATGGGTCATCCTCTTCTACCGCTGATCAACTGGTCATTTGTATCATATGTCTTATAAATATTGTAATGCAAAGAAAAGTAAAGAAAAGAATGTAACATACACGATTCCACAAGTATAAGCAAATGTGGTTTCTAATCCTTATCTATTGGTATTTGGTTTCACTTGAGCTCTTATTTTACGTATGGTTGTATTATGCCTTACATATTCAATACATTCTTTCGTACTGACATCCCTTATTGGGGACACTGCATTTCATGCTGCAAGTACAAGTACTCAAATAGTAGATCTCCCCAATAGAAGAACATGATACTCAACGGTTGTTGGTGAGCACCAGATTGATTCGGGGCTTTGCCGAGTCTTTACTATGCATATTTCATAGTGGTACAATCACGGATTCCAGTAGAGGCTTTGTAGACATTGTAAAGCTATCATCTGAATTCATAATTTCACTTGTCACATGTATCAGATCAGCTAGTCAACATGTGTTGTATATGAAGCTTCTCATTAGTAAATATATCTGCATAATAGTTGTTTACTTTCTCATCATAGGTGACTTGTAAAGCATGTGCTCATATGGTACTTGTTCGCCTCATCTAGGGTTGGGGTGTGACACTTGATATGCTCCTACTATGATTTTCTATCCTAGGGCAAGGATGAGTAGGTTCATTTTGGATGTATCCGAAATAGTGGTTAAGGAATGTTGTACCGCTATGCTTATCAATGATAAGGACATTTCTCGTCTCATGGTTCATGCTCAACAAATTAAAGAGGAGAAACTTAAGGAAAAGGTCTAGGGAGGCAAAGAGGGCCAAGACCGGTGATGGTGACTTTTCACATTCAAGGTCCAGTGGAGGTAATCATTCTCAATGGTTTTATGCCCTTCAGACTTGACAAGATCATGAGGGCTCCCCGGATGTAGAAATTGGTAAGTTATGGCCTTTTAGTTTGTGGTTATGCATTGCTTGATATTGGGTGTTTCGTTGGCTATGGTAAGACCCCATATGTGCTTAGTATGTTTAAAGTCAATCTTGAAATCCTTGTGGAAATTCCTTAAGTGTTTCCTTGTATCATTAGTTCCGTGGTTGGTAAAACTTTGGTGCTATGCTTGGGTTGAGTGAGATGGAATTGAAAGGACTAGAGAGGGTTTGCTCCCAAGGGGGAGATAGTGGGCTTCACGGTTGGTGTGTGTGCATGAGACTATTTGAATTGATGGAAGGGTTCCTTACTTTGGATTGGTATGTGAAAGGCCGGAGATGGTGGGATGTCTTAGTATCCATTTCACTTTCCTTTATCTTCGGATCAAGCTTGAGGCATTAGCCCCTTATGTTCACTCTTTAGAATTCTTGTGTTTTCGTCATTCCCATGTTTCCTCATGCATGCATGCTCATGAAAAATTGATATTTTCAAAGATATGGTTTAGCTTGATTGATTTCTTCATGTTTATGTGTATTTGATATGAGTTGCACATAGACTTCATGAGATGATGTTTTGAACATGCTTTATCTTGGAGTTGATGTTTCCTCCGCGAATATGTGCATTTATGTGATTGCATTCATGTTGGGTTGTTAGATTAAGTTCCTACCCTCCTTATGATGTTTTGAATATTATTCGAGCATGAATGTTCCTAATGGGGAAATAATGTAACACATCAGATTCAAAAAGGATGAAAAATTTTAGGTTTTCAGGATCTGGTGCCATAACTGATGGAGCCACCAACGGCCCGTGAGCTGACACACGGACCTAAATTTCCCAAAAATGTCGAGGTTTGAGTATTTTCATACGGTTCACCAGGATGGTCTGTTGTCCTATGTACGAGTCGTAGGTAGGTCTTGTAGGTGAGTCCCAGACTTAAGAGAAATTTTAAGATCAAAACTTGAGAACCACGACTGAGGTGTATGACCCATAGGTGGACCCACAGACAGTACATGGATCTTTTTGTTGGGGGTCCAAGGTTGATGGTCTCTGATCTGACCCACGACTGACTAGGACGGTCAGTGGTGTGACCTATGGACCGTCGGTCTAGTCGTTGGTGGGGTTGGCAGTTATTTTTAAGAAGGGTTTTTGGGTCTTTTCCTAATTACTCTAACCCAATACTATATCACTTTACCTTCTATTAGAGACCCTATAAAAACGCTTTTTCCCCCAAATTTTCCCAATTGAAATCATTCTATCAAATTCCCAAAGTTGATCAAAGGTCTTTCCCAAATATTTCTCTCTCTAAAAAGCTTGAAGAAGAAAACTAGGGTTCAAATGTCAAGCCTCCAAATTCATCATTTATTCTAAGCTGTTGTTATTAAGGTATGATAGTATTCACCTATGGAGTCCTTTCCTCCTTAGGGTTCCTAAATTCTCGTATTTTCTCAAGGTAGAATATCTTATGGAAGTTAGGGTTTTTACTCAATCTTATGGGTTCCTTTCAATTATGATATTATTGATTGTTTTATGTCTTTTTATGCATGAATTGAATAAATTGCATGTTTCTAAGGTGAATCCATGTGAAATCCATGTCTTTTTTTTTTTTTTAAATTGATCATATGATAAATCTTTTGAATCATGAAAGATGAGTTTATAAAGATATGCATGTTCTTTATGAAATTGATGAAAAATGATTTAAGTTGCTTTGAGAGTAAAGAATCCATGTTGTTGTTGTTGTACTGAAAGGATTTCTCACATACACATTGTTGCACCCAAATCGCACACGCAAGTGTACGTGGTCGTTCAAGTATTAAAGTGGCTCTTATAAAGAGCCGGGTATCGTACCCACAAGGACTTACGATTAAAATCACTTAATTTCTCCAAATTTTTCAGCTAGATGCAAGTGTCATCAAGATATCAAGATTTATTTATTTTATAATCTAAAAGTTAACCAAAATTAAACAAGCGTGATTCAATTTCAAAAGTTTCAAACAATGATTGGGTAAAGCCCAGGGCAGCAACTCTTATCAAGATTTGTGCAATTTATATTATTTAAATGGATGTTTATCAAATATCAAATCAATGATCACAGGGTTAATAATATGATTATAGTCTCCCGACCTCTAATCACCTACAATAAATGACAACCTAACTACATCGTTGAGCGGGGATAGGTTAGACCAAGTATCGAGCATTACGATTTCATCCTGTATAATGACCAAACATGGGTTCTAGGTATATTCCTATCCTATATACAAATTTACTCTAATTCTTAAGAGAAAATCATGCTCCTTATGCCCCACGTTCTATCCTTTTATTCCTCTCCCGAGTTCAATTTGGACAATGTGTTTATTTCAATGATGATCAGGCATGAAATACAAAAAACAAGAACATAAGAAAGATTCATATGATAATCAATATCAACCCATAAAAACTCAATAAATTACAATCATCTTGTAGCCACAGCCCCAGAACTAGGGTATTTAGCTACTCATAATAGTATTTTCGATCAAGCAATGTTTAAATGACATAAAAGGATCGAACGTAGAAGAGTTTAGGAAAGAACCCTAAAAACTGATGAAATAGCTCTCCAAATTGCCGTTCTTCAAAACCCAGAAAAAGAATGAAAATATAAAATAAAATATTAACCTATTTATACTAAAGTTGAAATGGACAAATCTGGCATCTAAGTGCGTGACGCGGAGGGCCTGATGAATTTCAGCTTGAGAATAATTTCTCTTCTCTGCGACACCGCCTTGACACAAACTATTCTGCCTTAAACTGAATTTCACGGACAAATTTAAAAATCCCTCTCCGTGACGCGGAGAGGACACGGAGCGTTCTGTCCCATTTTATAATTTGCATTCAAGAATCAATTCCTCTCCATGACGCGAAAAGTATACGGCTTTAACTTGTGCTTTTTCTTATTCTTCTTTCTTGCTTCTTTTCACTTGTGTCCTCTTGTGATTCTTGATGCCTATTTTAGTGCTCGTTTCTTCATTTGAGCTCACCTACATAACTAATCATGTTGGTTAGCATATATACCATCAAAAGACTCGACATGACTATAAGTCAACACAAATTGATTCGAAACTTTACTTAAATACGTGTATTATTAGGTTTCTAGGCATATAGATATGCCTAAGATCACTACCCCACACTTAGAGCTTTGTTCATCCTCGAACAACTTACTAACTACTCCTAGACCTAGACTCCCTACTACGGTATTTGTGCATCCACCACTTTCTTCCAAGGATATGTAATTAGTTAACACATGCATGATTTCATTCAAAATGGGCATGACTCATGTAATTGACTTGACAACTTTTAGCAACCAACGCATTCAACAACATGTGCACAATTACATATCACCTATCTTTCATACAACAAGTGCCCCTCACTCCAAGAATAGTCCGCACACTCAACTCAGCAAATTGAATATAGTTTAAGGACTTTGCAAACATAATACGTTCTCACTCAGCAAAGACATCATTCATGCATGCATTGAGAACCATAAGCTTGCCCATTATGTATATCTCCACTAATAAAGTGTGTTGTGCTCAAAATCAAATAGGACTTGTTCCGGTTGTAATGTAGGCTTGAGGTAAGGGAGAATTCATTTAGATAAAATTAGTGACTTATCCTCCCTAATGCACCAAATTCAATTTCCTTATTACATTCACAACTTTTTCTTTTCTTCAGTCCCCTCTTTCTACATATTTTTCCACTAGTACTACCAACCTCGCCTTTATTCTCCACTCACCCCTTTATTTCTATAGGTTTTTTTTTTGTCATTCAACAATAGCCACCCTTGACTTAGAGATTTCTCTCGAGTTAAGGTGCACATTGTCCTTGTAAGACCAGGGCCATTATTAAGGTATTCTCCAAGTTAGCCACCTTCAACTTAAGCTTTTAGCCTTAGTCGAAGTGCACAATGTCCTAAGGACCAGGGCCAATCTCAGATTTACAAAACATATGAGGCATTATTTTACTTCTTCTTTTCTCTCTTCCCTACGAAACTAAACATTTCCACCCTATTTACTTTTCCCGCCGTTTTCACTTATACATCTTATCATAGTACATTAGGGAATTGGGATCAAACCTAATGGTATCAATAAAAGGGATTCGGCTCAATTCCGTGGTTTAGAACAAAATCAAGGCTAAAAGGCTCAATGGGGCTATACTAGGGATATTATTTCTGAAAAGGCTAATATTCAGGACAAATCAAAGAAAGCCTATTATCATATTCTAAACACAACACCACTTTTATTTCGCTTCAATAACATGCTGGGAAAATTCTAGACTCAGTTGCATTACATAGATACTACAATAACTCACCGCTCATGGCACAAGTTCTACTCAAGATGGATCAATCACAACAACACAATTAGTTCACGCACAAGGTTCAATTTAAGGTTAAGTTGCAATCATTAAAGTCAAATACACAAGTTCAAATGCATTCATACATCAACTTCAAATCATGCTTCCATACATTCTTTTTTCGGAATTTCAAGCTTCAACACATACCAACCTAAGACTCAATGACGAAATTTCCCTTAAGATGGTCGTCATCCATCTATCATTGGGCAATGTTACTCAACTACGACTACTGACTCAATCCTAAAAAAATATAAAATATTTTTGTATTTTGTACGGTTCAAAGGGACTCTCCTTGGCATAAAGAACCGAAAACAACCTCCAAGGAACTCAAAATAAAACAAAAAATATAATGCAGACTCTACCAATGTTCAATAATATATACAGACCAGAGATGATTTTCACCCTCACCCCACACTTAAACATTAGCACTGTCCCCAGTGCTTCACAAAAATTAGAACAAAACAATACAGAGGTAAGGTGAAGACACTCCCTGATCAATCCTCCATAGCATCACCCTATTCGGCCTCATCACTGGCCTGAGCGGAGTCTACCTCCTCATTAGTATCGGACTCCACGTCCGAGCTAGTACACAGTCTCTCCTTATCAGTTGGGATGTCATCATCAACCGGCTCACGAATTGCAGGACCAATGCCAAGCAGGGCTTTGTCGTGGGCATTCAGCGAATAATGCCTCTCAACGTCACCCAATTGCACGTCAGTGGATGCCCGACAACCATTCTAGTGGCACAACATCTCTAGGCCATACATCCTAGCCATGATAAGCTCATCCCGCCTATGGCACTCTACAGTGGTGAGAGTTGGGACAAACTCAGTGTCAGGCCCTTTTGGTCCTCGTGATGTCCACTGGTACTGGGAATAATGGTGCCATGTAATTCACGTTCTCTTTCGAAACGCCTGCAGCATGGCACTGTCTGGTAATAAGACCACCAAAAGCATACATGTGCCCTTTATGAACTCGGGCTTTCCGCATCATCGATTTCAAGACTACCTCAATGTTCAACTTCGTGGCCATCATCAAGGCATAGACCAAACATATCCTATCCCAGGTGATATCCATGTAATGCAGTCCCGGTATCAAATAGTGCATCAGAATCTTCAGCCAAACCTGAGCCTCCCTAAGCATATGTGCATAAGTGAGATATTGGTGATATCTCTTCCCGCTATGCTTAGTCTATGGCACCATCGACTGTGGGCTGCAGAGAGTATGTCGAATGGCTCGGTATGGTGGGTGTATGTTCCGCCCTGTAAGCACCAGTGGGTCCACATCTGATGAAGTCCCAAATATATCATTGAGGATTGCAGGAGTGATAGTCATATCGACGCCCCGCACAGTCATAAAATGAGATATAGTGTTCGGCGCCCAGTTGGCGTAAAACTCGCATACCATGTGCAAGTTGCACTCTTCTACTCTGCGAAGATAAACTCCAATGCAACTCACAGATTCGCCTCGGTATCTGGGGGAACTCCCACGCCAAGCTGTCCCTGTCAATACACACATCAGAAAAATACCTCGCTTTAGTGTGTTTCTTCCAGCATATCTTTTCTTCTTGGACCACAACTTTCACCCCGGATCGCCTGGTTTGGCCCCTAGGTACTGCAGGTATGTGAGGTATATTCCCCCACTCCAAACACGTTTCCTCTGGCTAGAGGTTGCCACTTCCATACCGGGTCTTTGAGTGCCTGACATGGTGACCTGCAATCACAATCAAATTCAGACCCAGCAACTACTCAACAGTGATAAACATGGGTGGTGTTCCCACACTTATTTCAAGACATTCTCTAGCCTAGGTACTTAGACTTCCCACAGGCGTACACACATAAACAATTATTAAACAAAGCACTACTCCTGCACATGTTGCATGCATGTACCAAATAAGGAACCAAAATCAACAACTTTCATTCAAGGTACCGAAAAGCATACCCACACTTCACACCATACAGTCTAACAGTGCTACTCAAGAATTCACACTACACATTCGGGCAGCCCTTCATGAATCTTAAAACAAACATTAGCAGTGATAGGGACTTTCTACTCAGACTTCGACTCACCCCTAACAACACTAGAACACACACGAAATTTCTAATCCACACGCTGAAATACACCATACAAATCAGGCACAAACAGGCACAACCCCCACACCTATGCAAGCAAGGGTAATGTCTACTCAAAGAAGTAAAAATACCCCTTAGTAAATCATAAACAAACACTTTCCAGCAAATCTAACCCACTAAGCCAACCGAATTTGTTCACAAACTCATTCAACTCGAAGGCCCACCAAATACCACAAAAAGGACAATCTACTCAAGAATTTGAATGTCTACGCTCAACCTCACACCAAAAGCAGTAACAAAACCACCAAATATACCCATAAACCCCCACAATATAAACAAACATCAACCCATAGCAGCACACACTCAAACATACCCATTATCGCAAGAAAAGAAAAAAATGAAAATACATACTTGGAGTAGTGTAGTTGCAGATGATTGGGGGGAAGAAGGGTTGCAGTGACTTCGCGTTATAGATTGAGTACAAAATTCGGCCAAGGGAGAAAAAAAGGGGGGGGGGATCGCTAAAGAGAGAATGAAATTTGGGATTACTGGGGTTTGGGGACGGGTAATTGGAACATAAAAGGGACGGGTTGGGTATTTTGGTAAGGAAACGGTTGAGACCTATCTAAATTAATGAAACTAAAAAAATCCTACCTGGGGCGCGATGCGGTGCCTTCACGGACCACTCTGCCTCGCGAACTAAATTAATTCCTAGTGGAGTCAAAAATATTCACCTGGCTCTACGATGCAGCTCCTTTACGGAGCTGCCTTTTTGTTAACGTAAAAATAATTTACCATCAAAATCAAGTTTGGGGACCTCCTCCGCGATGTGGGACGGTCACAGACCGTTCTACCTCACCCTAGAAAATTAATTCTAAGCTAGGCGAAATCCAACTTCCTCTCCGCGACGCGCCATAGGTGTTGAATCCTAATTCTTGCACATTTTAAGCTTAAAACCCTTTAGTACAAACACGATGGGTTGCCTCCTATCTAGCGCCTTAGTTTTGGTTGTGGCACGAGTCATATTTTTCTATTTTTCTGGATATATAATTTTTTTACTAATTCCTATGAATTGAAATAACATAATAAAAGAATAAAGTCCTAACTATTACAAAGGGTCATGTGTTGCCTCCCGTGCAACGCTTGATTTAACATTGCGGCACGACCCATCTCATAACTCACTCGTCATTCAATGTGAGCGCTTCATGCTCATGATCCACATTATTCCCAAAGTAATGCTTCACACGCTGCCCATTCACCAGGAAAGTAGAGCTCTTATCCTTGTTCCTTAGCTCTACAACACTATGTCGAGTCATTGTCAACACTTCAAAAGGTTCGCTCCACTTAGACCAAAGATTTTTGTGAAACAACTTCAATCTTGAATTAAATAGTAACACCAACTGACCAGGCTCAAAGGTGTGTGACACAATATGATTGTCATGCCACCTCTTGGTCTTCTCTTTGTAAAGCTTAGCATTCTCATAGGCGTGGAGCCTGAATTCCTCTAATTCATGCAGTTGTGTTATCCTTTTCCTTCCTGCTGACTCTGAATCCAGATTCAACTTTTTGATATCCCAATATGCTTTATGTTCCAATTCAGCTTGAAGGTGACACACTTTTCCAAACACCATTCGTTAAGGAGAAGTCCCTATCGGTGTCTTGTATGTAGTCCGGTATGCCCACAAAACATCATCTAATTTGTTAGCCCAATCTTTCCTTTGGGCATTCACAATCTTTTGGAGGATCTGCTTCACTTCTCAATTAGACACTTCCACCTGCCCACTAATCTGGGGATGATAAGCTGTAGCTACCTTGTGTCTCACCCCATATTTTGCCAGCAAATTTCACACTAAACTATTAATAAAGTGCGTTCCTCCATCACTAATCATGGCCCTTGGAGTTTCGAACTTGGTGAAGATGTGCTTTCTGATGAACTTCACTACCACTTTTGCATCATTATATAGTAATGTAACTGCCTCAACCCATTTTGGCATGTAGTCCCATGCCACTAAGATGTACTGATTACCTTGGGGCGATGGGAATGACCCCATAAAGTCTATACCCCAGACATCAAAGATTTCAACTTCTAGTATGTTGCTCAATGGCATCTCATGCCTTCTAGAAATAGTGCCCATCCTTTGACACTAATCATAACCCTTCACAAACATAGCAACATCTTTAAATAGAGTAGGCCAAAAGACACCAGATTGCAATACCTTATGTGCAGTGCGTTCACCCCTGTGATATCCACCATATGGCGAGGAGTGACAACTCTCCAACACTTGTAATGCCTCCTGTTCAGCTACACACCTTCGCACCATCTGATCTGGTCTCTGCTTGAATAAAAAGGGCTCATACTATATATAAAAGCATGCATCATACTTTAGCCTCTGCTTTTGATGTGTTGAAGTCCCAGGTGGAAATAAACCACTCACCAGAAAATTCACAATGTCAGCATACCAAGGCACTTGAGCAAGGTCCAAGGCAAGCATTTGCTCATCGGGGAACTCTTCGCCAATCTGCCCTTCATTCTTCACATGAGATGAGTCCTCCAATCTGGACAGATGATCAACTATCTAGTTTTCAGTTCTTTTCCTATCTTTAATCTCTATATCAAACTCTGGCAAGAGCAATATCCACTTAATTAGCCTCGGCTTGGCATCCTTCTTGTTAAACAAATACCTGATTGCAACATGATCAGTGTAAACCGCAACCTTGGTTCCTACCAAGTATGACCTGAACCTATCAAATGCAAACACTAATGTCAGCATCTCTTTCTCTGTGACAGTATAATTCGATTGAGCTGCATTGAGTTTCTTGCTAGTATAGTAGATAGAATGAAATATCTTATCTTTTCACTGCTCAAGAACTGCCCCAACCGTTGTATCACTAACATCACACATAAGCTCGAATAGAAGCTCTTAGTTAGGCGCAATCAGAAAAAGAACTTCTATCAACTTCTTCTTCAACAGCTCAAATGCCTGCAAACACTTTTTATCAAATACAAACTTCACCTCTTTTTCTAACAGGCTGCACATGGGTCTTGTGGTCTTAGAAAAGTCCTTGATGAATCTCCTATAGAACTCAACATGTCCTAGAAAACTTCTAACTCCCTTCATTGTGATGGGTGGTGGAAACTTCTCAATAACCTCCACTTTGGCTTTATCAATTTCTAGCCTATTCTTGGAGATTTTGTGCCCCAACAGAATCCTCTCTCGAACTAAGAAATGACACTTCTCCCAGTTCAACACAAGATTTGTTTCTTCACATCCAGTAAGGACCTGTCAAGATTCGTCAAACAAAGGTCAAAAGACTCACCAAACACCGAGAAGTCGTCCATGAACACCTCAACAAAATCCTCCACCATATCCTGGAAGGTTGCCATCATACATCTCTGAAATGTCGCTGGTGCTTTGCATAATCCGAATGGCATACGTTTGAACGAATAAGTACCATACAGACAAGTGAAGGTAGTCTTCTCCTGATCCTCTGGTGCAATGAATATCTGATTATATCCAGAGTAGCCATCCAGGAAGCAGTAATATTCTTGCCCTGCCAATCTATCCAACATCTGATCAATAAAAGGCACCAGGTAATTGTCCTTTCTAGTGGCATCATTCAACTTCCTATAGTCCATGCAAATATGCCACCTAGTTACTATCCTTGTGGGGATCAATTCTTCTCATTGGTTACCACCGTCATTTCGCCCTTCTTGGGCACAAATTATACCGGACTTACCCATTTACTATCAGATATGGGGTATATGATCCCTGCATCTAACCACTTGATCACTTCTTTTCTTACAACACCCTTCATCACTGGATTCAGTCTCTGTTGGTGTTGTTCACTCGTCTTATGCCCTTCTTCTATGTAGATTTTATGCATGCACAATACGGGACTGATACCATGAATATCAGACATTTGCCAACCCAAGGCAGCTTTTCTCTTCCTCAAGATGCGTAATGCTGCTTCCACATGTGATTCAGATAATACTGCAGACAAAATAATTGGTAAGGTCTTATCTTCACCCAAAAATGCATACCTGAGGTGGGCTGGCAATGCTTTTAACTTCAGCTTGGGTGCTTCTTCAATGGAAAGCTTGGGTGGAGGACCCAATGCCCTATTCAAAGGCTCCCAGTGATCTCTTGATGAACCTACAATTGCCTCATCAAGAAATTATACCATTTCCTGTGCCTCAGCATCCCCATAGATATCATATCCTACTAGCACTCACTCTAACGGGTCCTTGGACGCAATATATCGAGTCTCTGCCTCAAGATCTATAATCGTTATTGCAGACAACTCTTCATATACAGCTTAGAGCTTCAATTCCTAGTACACATCAAACACCTCCACTTTATCATGTTCCCGCATAGTTAGTTGCCCAACTGCTACATCTATCATAGCACGCCCTATAGCCAAGAAAGGTCTTCCCAAGATGAATGGGACCTCAGGATTTGGCTCAAAATTTAGCACTACAAAGTCTACTGGGAATATCAATGATCCCACTTGCACTAAGACATCCTCTACAACACCCTCTAGCCTAGCAACAAATCTATCAGCCAACTGCAAGATGATGGTAGTGGGTTTAGGACTACCCAACACCAACTTTTTATGCAAGACGTTGGCATTAAATTTATACTAGCTCCTAGATCACACAATCCTCGCACATGAATGTCTGCCATATAGTGATCTGAACCATAAGGCTACCCGGATCTTTCAATTTGGTGGGCAACTTATTTTGGATTCAGGAGTTGCACTCTTTAGTAAGTGCTACAATCTCATATTCTGTCAGCCTCTTTTTGTTTGCCACAATCTCCTTCACATATTTAGCATACCTGGGTTTACCCTGCAAAACATCTATCAATGGCAATTTAATATGAACTTGTTTCAAAAGAGAGAGAAACTTACCAAAACATTCATCCTCTTTCTATTTCTTGAACTTTTGAGGGAATGGAGGAGGTGGTTTCACTATTGGTTGCACTCTTTCTTCTTGTGAAACAACCTCACTTTCTTTACTCACATATTCAGTATTTCTTTTCTTTGATGCCAACTCTTCCAATTGCAAACCACCGTGTGTGCCTACTGCATTTACCTGCTAAGGATTTGGATTAGTGTTTCTTGGCAAACCTCCTTGCGGTCGTGAGTTCTGGGCACTAGCAAACGGCCCAAATTATTTCTCCAGATTCTGTGTAGCTAGCTGATTATTTCTCACATCAGTAGCTAACTGAGCTTGATCAGCCATGATCTTCTTCAACATCTCTTCTATACTCATGCTATTTGGCTGCTCCCGTTGAGCCTGTGGTTGATACCCGTGTGCATTTCCCTGGGGTTTATATTGATTTTGGCCTTGTGCCTAATTCTGATTACCTCCCCAGAAAAAGTTTGGACGGTTACGCCAACTAGGATTGGAAGAGTTTCCATAGATCTGCTGGCCTCCTCCTTGTTGTGCATTCCCTACAAAATTCATACAATCTGGGTTTGCACCATATACCTCTGCATTATGATCACCACCTCCGCAAATTTCACACCAAGTTGGTGGTTGTTGGACTACATTCACTTTAGTAGGCTATTATCCCAATGATAGATTGCTGAAGTGAGTGTTCATCATGTTCTGCATTGCAACAATCTGTGCAGTTAAGACAGTCACTGCATTTACTTCTAGCATGCCTGCAGTTTTCTGTATCACGGGTTTCACTCCTCCTCTGTTCCATTCGGGGCTACCCTGTGAGATCCTGTTTAGCAAGGTGAATAACTTAGCATAAGTCTTCTCCAAAGCCTGACCACCTGCAGCTGAATCAAGTAAAATTTTGGTGTTAGGCTCCAATCCTTCAATGAAGGTATGTACCAATACCTCGTTAGCCTAATGATGATGTGGGCAGCTCATCAACATCGATTTAAACCTGTCCCAAGCTTGGTACAAGTTCTCTCCTCCTTTCTGTCGAAAACTCAGAATGTCACTCCTTAACTTAACTGTTTTCCCAGATGGAAAAAATCTAATAAGGAACTTCTGTGCAAGATCATAGCAGGAGGTAATTGAGTTAGTGGGCTCAGAATTCTGCCATCTTTTGCTTCCCCAAGCAGAAAAAAGGGTATAAGTAAGCCTCACATAATCCACATTCACTCTAGCTGGAGTGTAAGTATCATTGATCTCAAGGAAGATTTGGATGTGAACTGTTGGATCCTCGTGCGACAGACCAGTGAATTGACCATTTGTGTGCAATAGTTGCACCATACTTTGCTTCAATTCAAATCTTCCACCAGTTTTAGGTTTCTGAATGCATGAAGTCATATTGGTGGTACGTGGGATTGCCATGCCTCTTACTTTCATCTCAGCCATTACTGTAGATTCTTCTTGCTCAACTCTTGTTACCGGAGATGATGGTTCACTAGCAACAAGAGGGACTGGGTAAGTGAGTCGTCTTTGCCTTCTCCGCTAATGAACGAATCTTTCCAGTTCAGCTAAAGGCTCTACCAAGTCCTGATCGTCATCCAATTTGGAATTTCAGTACAACCTGCAAAATGAATTACTAAGATCAGGTTGTCAACACTTGCTTTCTAACTTCAGAAATCAGAAAAATCAAATAATTCCTAATTCTAAAGTCCTCGGCAGTGGCACCAAAAACTTGCTGCGCCCAAATCGCACACGCAAGTGTACATGGTCGTTCAAGTATTAAAGTGACTCTTATAAAGAGCTGCGTATCGTATCCACAGGGACTTACGATTAAAATCACTTAATTTCTCCAAAACTTTCAGCTAGACGCAAG
This sequence comes from Solanum pinnatisectum, assembly GCA_035578085.1. Taxonomy (NCBI): domain Eukaryota; kingdom Viridiplantae; phylum Streptophyta; class Magnoliopsida; order Solanales; family Solanaceae; genus Solanum; species Solanum pinnatisectum. The sequence continues at coordinate 31,353,417 of CM069076.1, forward strand.
TGTCATCAAGATTTATTTATTTTATAATCTAAAAGTTAACCAAAATTAAATAAGCGCGATTCAATTTCAAAGGTTTCAAACGATGATTGGGTAAAGTCTAGGGCTGCAACTCTTATTAGGATTCATGCAATTTATATTATTTAAATGGATGTTTATCAACTATCAAATCAATGATCACAGGGTTAATAATATGATTATGGTCTCTCGACCTCTAATCGCCTACTATAAATGACAACCTAACTACATTATTGAGTGGGGATAGGTTAGAGCAATTATTGAGCATTACGATTCCATCATGTATAATGACCAAGCATGGTTTCTAGGTATATTCCTATCCTATATACAAATTTACTCTAATTCTTTAGAGAAAATCATGCTCCTTATACCCCACGTTCTATCCTCTTATTCTTCGCCCTAGTTCAATTTGGACAATGTGTTTATTTCAATAGTGATCAGGAATGAAATACGAAAAACAAGAACATAAGAAAGATTTATATGATAATCAATATCAACCCATAAAAATGCAATAAATTACAATCATCATGTAGCCACAACCCCATAACTAGGGTATTTAGCTACTCATAATAGTATTTTCGATCAAGCAATGTTTAAATGACATAAAAAGATCAAAACTAGAAGAGTTTAGGAAATAACCCTAAAAACTGATGAAATAGCTCTCCAAATTGTCATTCTTCAAAACCCAGAAAAAGAACAAAAATATAAAATAAAATATTAACCTATTTATACTAAAGTCAAAATGGCAAAATCTGGCATCTAAGTGCGCGACGCAGAGGGCCTGATGAATTTCAGCTTGAGAATAATTTCTCTTCTCCGCGACGCAGCCTTGACACAGACTGTTCTGCCTCAAACTAAATTTCACAGACAAATTTAAAAATCCCTCTCTGCGACGCGGAGATGACACAGAGTGTTTTGTCCCATTTTATAATTTGCATTCAAGAATCAATTCCTCTTCGCGACGCGGAGAGGATACGACTTTAACTTGTGCTTTTTGTTATTCTTCTTTCTTGCTTCTTTTCAACTGTGTCCTCTTGTGATTCCTGATGCCCATTTCAGTGCTCGTTTCTCTATTTGAGCTCACCTACACAACTAATCATGTTGGTTAGCATATGTACCAGCAAAAGACTCGACACGACTATAAGTCAACACAAATTGATTGCAAACTTGTCTTAAATGAGGGAATTATTATGTTTCTAGGCATATAAATACGCCTAAGATCACACATGAAAGCATGATTGTGAAACGATTTTCTCACATAAATGATTCTTAAAGTTGAAAGGTTTTCTCAACTAAACTTTGAATCAAGATTTAGGAGCTATTCTAATGAAACCTAGCTTGGATTGGCTATTTAATGTGCCTTCCATGGATGATAAGGTAAGATGCGATTACCCATGCCTCATAATGATAAGACAAGTTAAGATAATGATTATTCTGTGGGATTTATGCATAGCACTGAGAGGATATTGAGATGGAAGCTCTCTCGTATGTTGAGGTCGAGTTTCTAGTAGCAATCTCCTTATCCCATACCTATGTGCCCCATAGGATGATTGTCTTAGATAGAAAGTTTATAGTCTTACCTTGGAAAGTAGGACACCCCTTTTTGCTGTGTGGTAAACACCAGATTCCATGTTAATAACTCACATGGTCTCTATGTCAGTTAAAAGGTAAATCTCCCACAATAATGAACTAAGGTTACTTCTAGAAGTATCTCATGAATCTTTTAAAGAAGTTAGCTTACATTGATCATGTTTTTATGATTTACTTTTTCTAACCTTTTTATCTCATGATTTTGCTTGGTCATTGCATGTCAGCAAAAGTCTTTTTAACACGATTTCATAATTTCATGCATGATTATCATACTTGGTACATTCTTTGTACTAACGCATACTCCTGCTTACATTTTTTCCAAATGTAGGGTCCGACGCTCCAGTTTTGTATCTCTGTGGCTAGGGAACATTTAGAAGATATTGAAGATTGGTGAGTCCTTATGTTTTGAGGACCGAGCCCTTTATTGCTTATTGTCTTTACTTTCAGTAGTGTATGTGATGTAGGGGTTACGTCCCGATCACTCTTGATGTACTAGATGGCTTTGAGAGTATGTTAGCTACATTTTATAGACTTTTACATTATGAAATTGCCTTTTTAAACTCTCTTAATTTTCTATTATCTTGTATGATGTATGCTAAGTGGCTTGGGTAAGGCCTCTCGGGATCTTATACTCCATGGTACGCCTAGGGTATGCTTTGGGTCGTGACACCGGTAAGCTGTCTAATTATATGCAATAGTTGTAGCATACTATGTTTAAGCTCGAATCTATTTGGTGCCTCTGGTCTGCAGATTCTATAAGTGACATTTTATTCGAGTGGTACTGCCATGTTGCGTACTTCCATATGAGGTACTACCATGTCTGCGATATTAGCTCCATGTTTGCACTTGCTAGATTTGACTTAAGTATAACTATTGCAGAACAATTTCTTTCTTTCTCTAGTGAAGTAGTTTTTACAGCTCGGGATGTGAGTTGACTACTTCTTTATTGTGTGCCAATGTAATTGCAACTAGAACATGGACCTCTAGAAACAGCAACTAAGATTAAGTTATTAATACTTGAGCAAAGAAATATTAAAACAAAAGCTAAAATAATTGCTAATTTTTAAGTCCCTGACAACAACACCAAAAACTTGTTCACTTCCAATAGTCACAAGTGTACATGATCGTACAAGTAATATAGATTCTCAAAAATATCGAATATTTATCCTACAAGGACTTGTGATTTAGCAATAATATAGTTATTCTAATCATACAAATTTACCCAAGTATTTTAAATGACCAAATAGAGTATGATTATTGATTATGACTACTTTAATTAAAAAATACCGAAACCAAGTAAAATTGGTTGAAATTACCGATTTAGAGATATTGTGCGGTTACGATTCTACTAATTAAGTATTCATATATAATATATGATTTCATTGACTTACTTTAGTTATTTAGTTGTTGATTTACATTGTTAATCATATGATCATGCTCTTCTGATCCTCTAATTTTTTATCCACATTAACTTGACAACTATATTGTAGAGCTATCTATCTTCCCATTTGATAACCCAAAATGGGGATATATATATATATATATATATATATATATACACACACACACACATCCCTTTTTGTAACCAAGTAGGGTTTTATATACATTTCTGTTCTAGATGCAAATCAATTCTTTATTTATCAAAGTAGAAATCTTTCTCCCTATATTCTTCGGTCTATCTCAATAATTCTTCTTCAGATTCACAAAGAGATTATCCATTTATTTTTATGGTAGCTAAGCATTAAAATAGCAAGTAAAAGAATATATGGATAACAAATACTAATAAATAACTTCTAAATCATCTAATAAACAATCATGTTATGGTTGTAACCCCATAATAAGGATGGTTAGACATTCATGCTTTGATTAATACTAAAAAATAATGTATTTATTTATTTATACAAAATATGGCTAATTGAATTAAGTAAAAGAGAAACCTAATGATAGAACTTTCTTCCGCATAATGCTTGGTGAATAGTGATCAACAACCCTTAAGAATGTCTCAGGATTATATTAATAGTAGTGGAAAATGACTCCCAATCTTTGTTGGTCTTGGACTTGCAGAAAATTCATCCCAGACAGCATATGGCACAACGTTCCATTTGTAGCCTTAGTTAGGTTGATGTGATACACCAATACTATTAATTTTGCTCTCTAAAGTTAGTTCTTGAGTGTGGAGCACCAATTAATTCGCCTGGACTATGGATTATTCTTTAAAATTTGGGCAGTGGCATTGGGCACCATCCATAGCTCCAAGCTGCTTTTTTTTTTTTTTAATTTCTTCCCAATTTCGATCATAAATTCTGGCTTTGCATTTTTTAACTCTTTTGGGGTGCTTTTCTCCTTTTTTTTTTTTCAACATGAAATGTATTTAATCACATATTTAGCTAATTATCAGGAATACTATTATATGCATAAAATACAAGGCTATTAAACAATTATCTTTCTCAAAATAAAGCAAAACATAGGTAAAAACTGACAAAATAACCATACAAATTAACCTAGATCAACCATACTTTCAGGAGGTGCTATACTTTAAGGCGAATCAAAGTTGAAAGTCATACTTTAAGGATTCGTATTTCATCAAAATTATTAACATGCAAAGGTCAATTATCCTATGGACTGACACAACTTGCTCAAAAGTGATTCATTAGAATCCATAATGGCTATTCATCCTGTAGTATATCACAACTTTCCATACAAGTCAAACACAAATAATAGAAAATCATGGATAATTAGCCAAAAATCTTTCAAAATCTTCATTTATCATGATCCAAAATTGGATTATGATGACGCCTACCATAAACCCAGTAGGCAAACCAAACCCAACATATGATAAATAATTAAAACTAAAAAGAACTAATGCATAAGTAATAATAAACAATCCGTTCAAACAACTCTTATATACGCACTATTTCATATACACTTGCAGCCGCATATCCTTTTCTCATTCTTTTGATGTTCAATGTTGGAAATCGTATTCCCAGCCTAGCTAAAGCGAGGTAGAACTTTTCTCCTGAAGTAAAGTGTCCCTTGCTTGCACAAGCCTGATTTATAAATGCGCCCCTTGTGATTCACTTTAGAACTCAAAATGAGAAAGGGCCCCTAGAATATATATGTACAAAATGATACATAGTATAAAGAAAGAGTCTGAAAGAGATTGAGAACGACGAATATACAAAGAACCAAACCACCGACACTATGATCACCGACATAAGAACATATCAGGCTTCATATATTATATATTATCTTCTAAGTTTTGTCGGCCTATAATGTACGAGAATAAAGATGTAGAAGTGCGATATGAGTACTAAAACATGGGGTACTCAATAGAAATTATAGGCCGACAAAACTTAGAAGATAATATATAATATATGAAGCCTGATAACGATAAAATGCAATGCAGGAAGTAAGACTCAGAATGATTCCTTAAGTTGTCCAAAATGCGTCTCAAACTAATAATAGAAAGTAAATGGAGAAAGAGTCCCCAGAGCATCACTGTGGACCATAAATAGTTGTAGTATATATTTATAAATTAGAAAACTCGTAAGTTAAAGATAAAAATCTCTTCAAAAGCTGAAATCCATAAAAATGGTACATCCTTTCATTAAACCCATTTCCATTAAATCAGTAGTACACATTCTAAACTCGTGTTGCATAACTTTGAAAAAAATCACTAGTACACTCTCTTATAGCTCAAATAAGTAGAAACTGAGGCATATTAGTTTAGAAACCAAAAATCAATGTTTCTTTTGTTTAACTCATTTTATATCCAATGTGAGTGCAATGTGCATAAATGCATGTCAAATACAATTATACAACAAATTCATATACAAATCATACAAATAAGAATTAAACACTCTTCACAGTACAATCGTACCAACCTAAAACTCTGCTAGTCCAAATCCAAGGCCATATGGCCATAATCTCAATAATGGAGATAAACAATCAACTAGAAGGCAAAATAATGCAATAATACTAATCGAACAACTAAAACCTACAAACACTAAGTTTAAATCACCTAAATTATTCAAAGGATTCTATCCTTGTCACATCAAGTTAAGAACAACCTAACTTAAAGCTTAAGCCTAAAGTACAATTCTATAATTCTGAAAATGTTCAATTTGTAAATAATAATCCAAGCCAAATCCATCCTAAAATCAATCCTAACAGTCATGAAACATATAGAATATAAAATCTAACTAAGCTACGTTTGAAGAAAGGGAGTCATAACCTACCTGGAATTTAATACCGCAAACACGAACAGTCACTCAGAAGCTTTCCCTTTCTGAAGAATTTGAAAGCACTGCCATACTATCAAAAACTTAATCAACACATTAATACGGGACTAATAACACCCATATTGATGGAAATAAATTTATACAAAAAATAAGGTAAAAATTGACCCTTGGGAACAATAACTAAATAAAAAACTAACTCCCCTATTATGTTCCCCTCATAATGAATATCACATGCCCCAAAATTAGTGAAGCAGGGAATGAATTTAGACCTCAAACGGTCCTAAAATCTCATTTTAAAGAAGGAATGTCACGAGCCAAAGACGTGACATGGTGAGTAGGATTCTGTGAAGCCCTAAACTATCCACTTGACATAAACATGACACTATGAATATCAAATAAATAGAATATAATATAAGAACGAGATACAAGTCTGAAAACTCTTTCAGCTTATAAGGAAAATATCAAGAGAGTACATCACTAAAATAATGCAGAAATCGACTATGTCTAACAAAGCCTTCTACTACCATAGATGTGGTTAGGACAAACCCCTAAAATCATGTACAAAGTCTAAATAAAGAAATGCCACCAGAACAATAAAGGCATATGGTGGCAAGGTCGCTGAATCATGAGGAATCACCAAAACTCTAAAGGTTCTGAGAAATTCAACCTAGCCTCGGTTGGATAGAGGAACATCAGATGGTATATTATAAAACTATATAGGCACAATATATGTATCAGTACTTTGAATGTGCCGAGTTTGAGGAAAATGCATAAAACATGAACATGCTAACATAAGAAGTTGAAAACATGAAATGCATGACCAAGTAAAACATGTCAAAGCTTAATAAGGTAATTCATAAATCATAGACAAGGTCAATGCAACATTTTAAGAAAATCATAAGAAAAGCATAAATCATAATCATTGAGGAAGTCATAAAACCTTTGAAGAAAATCATAGTTCTTTGTGAGATATTTACCATTAACCGACATGGACCATGTGAGCTATATCATGGAATTCAGTGTCTTTCCCATACCAAATAGAGATTTTCCTCCTTGCCAAGGTAAGGACCATAACATTTTAGCTTTGGTGGATCAACTAGCTATGTCTTTCTACGACAAATCCTTAGGGGGAAGGTAGTTAGGTACAAGGGAATCGCTTCTAGAGATCCGACCTCTACTAAAAGTCCATCCTCCATTCCAAAGTCCTCTCGGTTCTAAGTAAAATATCAACGGAAGTAAGCATAATCATAATCATATCATACTACTTAGAAATGTAAGAATCTAGTACTACCAATCCAATCCTAGACTTCATATCTTAGAATAGCTCATTTCAAAATCATGATTTCATAAATTGTTCATAAAGACACTTATATAAGCATCTAAACCATGATCATATTTCATAGTGAGAAACCTTTCAAAAATGATTTTGATACTTTATCTAAAGCATCGTTTATTCATAAACCCCTCAATTTCATGATGCATGCATAGTTTCATAATCATAGTTCATAATCATAATATAGACATATAGCATGGCTTCATATGAAATTCATTTAAAATATGTAATTGAATCAAATCATTCATAATAACATCAAATACAAACAATTGAATCATAATAAATTGAACCTATGAAGAATAACATGAAATCGTAGAAATTTGGGAAGAATTCATTGGAGAAATTGAGTTTGTTTTGGGACTCAATGAATGAAAAGGATCCATTGATAAAGTTCCCATATACGTTGGGTAATCGAATCCTTAGAGATAGAAGAAGAAACCTTGAAACTTGAAGAAACCCTAGAACCTTCCTTGAGATTTGAGAGAGAATTGGAAAAGAAGACCTTTGAGAGAATTATGAGGGTTTGAGTGATTTAGGAGGGTATGGGTAGATTTTTAAGAGTAAAAGTAGTTATAGGACTTATTTATAGGGTCAAAACGACATAGAAACAACCCTCAAATAAAACTAGCAAATATTTTCTACTGATCGACCTATGGTTCGTACAACATTATACAGATTGTACAAGTCATTTGTAGAGCAAAGTACTAGAGACCAAAATTTCAACCATTTTCCATGAGCCCTACTATGGTATGTCGAAACTTCTATGATCTATAGTCCCATTCGTAGAACATAGATCTATAAATTCCAAGTCTAAAATCAATTCCCACGAGTCGGGTCTACGATCCTTTGAACTTACCATGGTTCGTGAAACTATCCGTAGACCCAAAGTTACTCAAATTTCACTAAGTCCGAATCACTTCTACGGACTATCCTACGTCCATTCAAACCTTTTATGGAACGTCCTGTGGTCCGTAGGAACCTATTTTGGGACTTGACATTTTCCAATTTTCTCATCTCACTTCTACGACTAGGCTCTACAGATGGGTCGTGGTTCCGTTCTTACACCATTTGCACCAACAAATTTTATGAAACTTTCTTTCCCAACTCAACTTACAAATTTCCGAGGTGTTACAATATCTATCCCTTTAGAAAATTTATCCTCAAATGGGATTCAACTAGCACGATCAGAGTAATGAGAGAGATCTAACCACCCAATATGAATGCACGTCACATAAAAATGTACATAAACAAAGAGCAATCACCTCAAGCTAAATCACAACTCAAAAATCAAGTTTTCATGAACATGCATGCATATGGAAACATGAGAATAGCTAATGCATGAATCATCATGAGTAAACATGAAAAACTAATGCCTCAAGATAGAATTGGAGTGGAGAGAAAGAGATGAGGATACTTGGACATCATATTGGCTTCGGCCTCCCAAGTAGAACCCTCACCTAATTGATTCCTCCAAAGAACCTTCACATAAGCAACTTCTTTATTTCTAAACTTTCGGACTAGACGATCCAAGATTTCAAGCGGAACCTCTTCATAAGATAAACTTTCAACACTCTCCAACGGTACAATAAATGTAGGATCATCAACACACTTTTTAAATAAGAAAATATTGAACACTGGATGCACCGATGCCAAATTAGAAGGGAAATCCAATTCATAGGTTACCTTTCCAAAATGCCTCAAAATCTGATATGGGCATACATTATTGGGACTAAGCTTCCATTTTTTTTCCAATCTCATCACATCCTTTATAGGTGAGATTTTCAAGTAAACCCAATCATCAACATCAAACACAAGCTCTCTTCTTCTAACATCGACATAAGACTTTTGTCAACTTTGAGCCATTTTTAACCTTTCTCTAACAAGTTGATCTTCTACAAAGCCTTATGAATCCCTATCAAAGTAACCTCACCAACTTCAAACCAACAAATAGGACACCTATACCTCGTACCATATAGAGCCTCAATTAGAGACATTTGGATACTTGAGTGATAATTATTATTATAAGAAACGTCAATCCAAGGCAAGTGATCATCCCAATTACCCTTTAAGTCAATCACATAATCACTTTACATATCTTCTAAAGTTTAAATAGTACGCATAGATTGACCATCATTTTGAGGATGAAAAGTCATGCTAAGCTTAACTTGAGTACCAAGACCTTTCTAAAACGACCTCAAAAATTGAGATGTAAACTGAGTACCCCTATCACAGATGATGGATAAAGGCATTCCATGCAACCTCACCATTTCCGCATATATAAATCATAGCATAGTCTTCGGCTGAGAATAAAGTCTTCAACGAAAGAAAATGAGCCGACTTAGTCATTCTTTACACAATAACCAAAATTGAATCAAGCTGAATGATGAGTCCTTGATTTGGACTCTTTTAGGGCTTTATTTTAATGGATTTAGTGTCCTCAAATGCATATTTTGTCTCAATAACTAATGTAAATCATTCAATTTAAGGTATTTGAACTTAGAGACAAAACATGGACACTATGGAGCAAAAAGGAACAAGGCAGCTAAAAGAACAAAGAAAAGAAGGCTTGAGGATTGCCTAAACCATTGGGCAAGTTGCTGAATGGCCTTGGTCTCGCCCAATGTTCCAGTGTGCTAAGCCTTAAAGGACAAAAATCAAATAGGCGATTGAAAGGAGCATTTGGTGAGTTGCCGAATGGTTCTACGAAGTAGTGCCATATTGCCCAAAGTTACAGAGCTTGAAGGACAATGCAGAAAGGCAATGAACCATACCAAAGGGTGGATTGCCGAATGGATCGGCAATCCCGACTAACTGCACCGAGTGATCCATTGCATCGCACTTTTTGACAGCTATAAATACCTATTTGAATTTTTAGTAGAGGAGGAAGTTTTACATTTTAGAAACCAGTTTTTAGAATTACTCAGTTTTAGAACTTAGTTTTTGGGAGACAATTTTCCTTAGCTTTGAAGAGTTGAAGATTTCCATTTTCTGAGCAATTGGAATTGGGTATTGAAGATTCTTCATCCTTGATGTGTGTAAATACAATATTTATCGTACCCATTTGATGGAAACACTTTTCGATACCGATTTCTATCTCTTTAATATGTCTAGGTAAAACCCCAATTCTTAGGATGTGATTTTGTGAATATGGGTTGAATTTACTGCTAGGTATTGCTAATTAATTATTTATTCGCTGTTTAGAGGTTATTTCGTTCAGTAGTTTTGTTTGAATTAAATGGTGTTGTAGGTTCAAATACAATTTTATCTTCGTGTTTTTGACTTGCTCGAGAGAGAAGTTTTAAAACCAAAACTACTAAATCGATAGTTCGTGGTTATTGGATTGTCGTGGGTTCAGCTCAAGAGAGTGAATCCTAAACCCTCTCCCACACATTCAGCTCGAGAGAGTGAATGGACTAAGGCGAAGGCTGTGCTTCATTGCCGCTTATCGATGTTCGAAAGAAACCGATTTGATTCGGGGTAAATAGTTCGAGAGAAAATTTACCCCCAGTAAAGTCTAGCTTAGTTACCAATTTGCAGTGAGTTACTATCAATAGCATTTACCCGATTGTGTATTTTAGCCCATATTCCTATCACATCCCAAGAATCCCATCTACATATTTGCATTTTCGCATTAGTTGTCACTTTAGTTGATAATTTCATACAAAACCCCCTTCAATAATTGACACGTGTGTCACCCTTTGATTTATCTTTTTTTACTCATTAATGTCTATAACTATAATTAACTTGAACATCTTTTTACTTTTCTATTGAGTCTTAATTACAAACCGCTCCCTGTGGGAATGATCCCAACCCTTGGTTGGGTTATATTACTATTGAATGACTGTGGACGCTTAGTATTGGATGAAGTGCTCAGATACGTCAAGTCAAAATGGCGCCGTTGCTGGGGAGTTGTGTTAATTGAGAATTTAAAGTTAAGTTGGGCTTTGCTTTTGTTAGTGATAACTCTACTTACTTAATTTTTAGCTTTGTTTTACTTGTTTGTGTTGTGAACAGGAAGTATGAGCGTAAACGACAGCAATGGCAGCCAAGTAGGCCATCAAAATGACATCAGAAATCTCAATGAGCCTCATGCTAATGACCCCCATCTCATTGGTGGTATTGGTGCCATTCGCTTACCTCCAGCTAAAGAAAATGTGGTGTTCCACATTACGAGTACTATGTTGCAACTCTTGCAACTAAAAGGGCTTTTCAGTGGTTTGGCTCATAAGGATCCCCATGAGCACATTAGAAGCTTCATGGATATTTGCAGACCATTTTCTTTCAAGAATATCTCCCAAGAATCCGTCCAGTTGAGGTTGTTCCCGTTCTCTTTGATGGGAGAGGTGTGCAAGTGGCTGGCTGAATTTCCATGTGAATCAATCACTTCGTGGGAGGAGTTGTTCATTGCATTTCAAGTGTGATTTTTCCCTCCATAGAAGATGATGACTCTTTGGGACAACATTCAGAGCTTTAAGCGTCTAGAAGGCGAGCCTATTCATGAAACTTGGCTGCGATTCAAAAAGTTGGTGCTTCAATGCCCAACCCATGGCTTGCCTGATAACTTGTTGTTGCAGTATTTTTACCAGAGTTTGGATTCGGTAAATAAGGGTGTTGCTGACCAACTTTCTACGGAAGGTTTGATGCATCAACCTTATGTGATAGCTGCAAAGCTCTTGGATGGCATGACTACCATAAATAGGTTTTTGGTATACCTGTGATGACCAGGTCTCCCATCTCACGTTCAAGTTAACTAAGGAACAAATGGAGAAGGACCAAAAGAGGGACCAAAACATGGCCAAGATCATGACACAACTTGATATTTTGTCTAAAGTGCTAATCCGGATGAGTCCAAGTTTGAAGCCTTGTATAATGAAGAGGTAAATTTCCTACCACCACGCGGCGGCTGGCTGTCGCAACTTACTCAGTAGGGTGGTAACCAGGTTGGGCTAGGGATGAAGGTTGGAAAGATCGAGATCGTGAATGGAGAGAGACCCTAATCCGAATTAGAAAGATGGGGAGAAAGATAGGTATGTGCCTCCTCATGAGCGCCAAAAGCCAAAAGATTCGGAAGGTGGTCGGTTTGAGGATACGCTCTCTCGTATCCTTAACAAAGTTGAAGGGTCAGACAAGATTTTAAAAGAAATGAAAGAAGATGTGTCTACCCTTAGCTAGACCATCACCTCCTATTCATTGTCGATCAAGTAGTTGGAGACCCAAATAGGTCATATATTATCTCATCTCAACCCTAGACAGCAGGGGGGTTTGCCTAGTGATACTATGGCTAACCCTAAGAATGAGGTTTGAAGGTGGACTTGCGTTGTGCTGTGACATTAACTAAGACACTGCTTGGGAGGCAAACCAAGAAACCATATTTCTTTATTTTTCTTTGAAAAAATAATGGTGTGTTGATTGTGTAAGTAGAAGTGTGGAAAGTGTTCAAAAAGTGCAGGTTGGCGAGCATCAGGTCCATTCAGCGAATCAGTGAAGAGGTCGGCAACCCCGACCCAAACCACCAACAAACTCAAGATAATTTTACATTGGAGTCTATAAAACTTGGTAAACCCATGAAATTATTGGCAAATCGTTGACCATGTCGGCGACCCCGACGGAGACCGCCGTTTGGTCCCCCACAATAACTGGAGGTCTTCTAAATTTAGGTGAGGTGAATGACTACTCAGCGTGTCACCGAGTAGCTCGGCAAGCACGACTAATGTTGCTGAATAGGCGTGAACTGGATGGTTTTTCAGGCCAAAGGTTTAAAAGTTTCAAATTCATTCACTTTCCCTCACTTTTTACCTTCCCAAACTCACACCCGCACTCTAGTTTCTATATTTCTTCCATTTTTAGAGTATTTTAGTCGTTGATTGGTGTTTGGATTGTGGATTACTTTGCCGCCTAGCATTTCAATCTTTATTAATCGGCATCAAAGTTTGGTTTTCCGAACCCCGATATTATTTTATTGAAATTGTACTCATTTGTAATGATCTTATCGTGTTGTCATGTGCTAGGCCTCTCTGATAGAGTTAGTATGTTTGAATGCCTAATTTAATTTGATAATCTTGCTCATAATGTTTTGGTTGTCGAAATCTCGTAGTCTTGTGCTTAAAATGAGTAAATTTTGTGGGTTTATGCTTGGGTGTCGTCGGGTCTACTTTAATTTCACTAGAGCATCCGTTGAATTTGTTTTTGGGGGTTGCGGAGTTGAATTCAAGAAGTTGGGTTGAAAGTAGGCACGTTGGGTCATTTGGCGAGTTGGGTCGAGCTCGCCAAACCACTCGGCGGTTCACCGGAGTTCCCCATCTCCCTTTTAATTTCATGCTAAATATGTTGTTAGCTTCTGTAACTTTCAGCGAGAAGCCTGAGGTCGCTGAAAGCACTCGACAACTCGCCTGAAGCACTCGGAGACTTGTCGAAAGTACTCGGCGACTCGCCGAAAGTACTTGGCGACTTGTCGAAAGTCTTCTTGATCACCATTTTTCTGCATCCCTGAATCCATTTTGCACTGTAACTTTCGGCAGGCTAACCTAGTTTGCTGAAGCCATTCGGCAACCCGCCAACTGTTTTAGCGAGTCTATTTGTGCCTAATTTTCTGTGCCTTTGTTTGGATATTTCCTAACATCTCCTCGAGGCTTTGCAGACATGACTAGATCTAAAGCTGCTGAAAGAATAATACTAGCACAAGAAAAGACTAAGGGGATTATGATAAATGAGGACGCAACTATATCTAAAGGCAAAGCTACGAAACTTCCCACAACGGGTGGGAAAGGCAAGGGCAATAAGTCCACTTCTGACAGGAAGACCACTATCAGAGATCCTAATGTTCCTTCATCCGCTCGGGGATTCTGTGCAGCTGTGCATGTCTTTCTGGAGGATTCGCACGTGACAATCCCTAGTGGATCTGGCACTGCCGTTCCTCCTGAGGTGACCCCAAGCATTGATGCTCAGACTTAGAGTGATGCATTGGGCACTGATGCCTAAACAGATGGAGCGAATGTGTAGACAGGATCCTCTCTTTACCTCCATCTCTGCCATACTTTATTTCGACTTGTGGATGTTTGTTTGCATTTGAGGGCACATGATTTTTGTTTGTGGTGGGGTGAGGCCCACCTTTGTGCATATTAGTTTTGTTTATATATTGGGCTTTGAGCTTAAATTGTGTTATACACTGCTTTTGTGGATGTTTGAGCTTGTGGGTCCTTGGTTTTAATTGAAATGATTTTTGACCCTTCCAAAAAATTTTTGCCACCTCTTGTATGTGTTGAATGGGCTGTTCTCTTGCAAATTTAAGTATCGATTTTGATCAATACCAATAACTTGAATAGTGCTCATAATCGAACAAAAATAAATGCTCGGCTACAAAGAGGCCAATTGAAGTTGCCTAGACAATATGTGAACTCTTTGCATCTCGTTGTGACTAGCCGATTATCGAATCGAATCTCTTGTGATGAACATTGCACACTAGTGAAAGTGTGTAGTCTTGTTTGACTTTGGTGTCAATGCCTTGTGTGATGAGCTTACCGTGAACCATGCATGATGACACCTAGAATTTGCCCGTTGGTCCAGTTGACTAAGTGATGTGAACTCTTGAAATGATCTTAGGCAACTTTAAAGAGTATGAACCAATTTAATATTATACCTCTTTTGTGGCTTAGTGAGTGTGTGAACCTCTTTTGAGCACCCTTCGAACCTTAACCTTTTCTTGGAAAGAAACTTGATAGCATTGCTACCTTTTTTTTGACCCATTACCCATAATCCTCATGATATGTGGTTTATTTGAATAGCTAACTTAGGCCAAACGCCTAAGTTGGGGGTGTGGTGAAAAGAGAAGGTAAATCAAGTAAATGCAAATGAGTCCCCTATACCCACGTTTTGAGAAAAATGGAACTCCTCTATATTAAAAAAAAAAAAGAGAAAAAGAAGAAAAAAAAGGCCGTGAAGTAAAGTTGTGGAAATACAAAGAAAATGGGGTTTCCCATGACTCATGGAAGATGAATAAGAGGTGACTTTTGAGCTTGAATTAAATTGATAAAGAGAAGGAAAGAAGGTGTTTTTCACATCACATTTCACGAGGACTTTCAGCCCATAAGCCTAAATGACCTTACCATTACACTCAGCCCCATTAAAAGCCTTGAAAAAGACCTTTTTGATTGGTAAATAAGGTCAAACCTATGGGTGAAATCATGCATTGTGTTTATCTTTGTGAGTGTGAGTGTTGATCTTGATTTCAGAACTTTAATTGATTGAACCATTGAGTGAATATGGAATCATTCGTTTTGTAAGGGCATTCGAATACCTTTGTTGAGCTTGAACTTGCATTTGAAGCAAGTATAGTGAGATTGAGATTCTTTGATAATGGTGAGTCACAACTTGAAACTTTGAGTGTACAATTGATTCTTGCATGAGTAAGTTGAGACTTTTTGTGTGCATTCATGATTGAGTCTTGTGTAGCACTATTTGAGACATCCATTTTGAACTGCCGAACTTGAGTTTTACTTAAGGACAAACAAAAGTTAAAGTTGGGGGTGTTGATGAGTCCACAATTTGGAATCTTTTAGGGCTTTATTTTAATGGATTTAGTGTCCTCAAATGCATATTTTGTCTCAATAACTGATGTAAATCGTTGAATTTTAGGTATTTGAACTTAGAGAAAAAACATGGACACTATGGAGCAAAAAGGAACAAGGCAACTAAAAGAATGAAGAAAAGAAGGCCTGAGGATCGCCTAAACCATTGGGCGAGTCGCTGAATGGCCTTGGTCTCACCCAATGTTCCAATGTGCCAAGCCTTGAAGGACAAAAATCAAATAGGTGATCAAAAGGAGTAGTCGGCGAGTCGCCAAACGGTTCCGCGAAGCAGTGCCATATCACCCAAAGTTACAAAGCTTGAAGGACAATGCAAAAAGGCGATGAACCAGACCAAAGGGCGAATTGTCGAGTGGATCGTCGATCCCGACTAATTGCGCCGAGTGATCCTTCGCAGCATACTTTTTGACAACTATAAATACATGTTTGAATTTTTAGTTAAGGAGGAAGTTTTACATTTTAGAAACCAGTTTTTAGAATTACTCAGTTTTAGAACTTAGTTTTTGGGAGACAATTTTCCTTAGCTTTGAAGAGTTGAATATTTTCATTTTCTAAGCAATTGGAAGTGGGTATTGAAGATTCTTCATCCTTGATGTGTGTCAAGACAATATTTATCGTACCCATTTGATGGAAACACTTTTCGGTGCCAATTTCTAACTCTTTATTATGTCTAGCTAAAACCCCAATTCTTGGGTGTGATTTTATGAATATAGGTTGAATGTACTGTTGGTTATTACTAATTGATTGTTTATTCGCTATTTAGAGGTGATTTAGTTTAGTAATTGTGTTTGAATTAAATGGGGTTGTAGTTGCAAATACAATTTTATCTTCGTGTTTTTCACTTGCTCGAGAGAGAAGTTTTAAAACCAAAACTACTGAATCGACAGTCCGTGGTTATTGGGTTGTCGTGGGTTCAGCTCGAGAGAGTGAATCCTAAACCCTCTCCCACACATTCAGCTTGAGCGAGTGAATGGACTAAGGTGAAGGCTGCGCTTCATTGTCGCTTATTGGTGTTCGAGAGAAACCGATTTGATTCGGGGTAAATTGTTCGAGAGAAAATTTACTCCCACTAAAGTCTAGCCTAGTTACCAATTTGCAGCGAGTTACTATCAATAACATTTACCCGGTTGTGTATATTAGCCCATATTCCTATCACATCCCAAGAATCCCGTCTCCATATTTGCATTTTCGCTTTAGTTGATAATTGCGTACAAAACCCCCTTCGATAATTGATACTTGTGTCACCCTTTGATTTATCTTGTTTTTTCTTGTTAATATCTATAGCTATAATTAACTTGAACATCTTTTTGCTTTTCTATTGATTCTCAATTACAAACCGCTCCCTGTGGGAACGATCCCAACCCTTGGTTGGGTTATATTACTATTGAATGACCGTGTACACTTAGTATTGGATGAAGCGTCCGAATACGTCAAGTCACTGACGCCGTGTACGAGGTAAACCCTTAATGAAGTCCAAATTCAAATCTTATCACTTCCAAGCAGGAATGCTAATCTCTTAAGCCAAACCTCAACTTTCTGATGCTAAACTATTACTTGTTGTTAATAAGGACACTTAGCCAGAAATTCCATGATATCTTTCTTCATCACATTCCACCAATAGACTCCCACAAATCACGAAATATCTTCATGGCTCCTGGGTGAATAGAATACTGAGAACTGTGAGATTTAACTAAAATTTGATTCCTCAAACTCATTAACATTCAGAACACACAACAGACCTTGGTAACCAAGTATACCATCCCCCCTTAGGATAGAGCCTTAATGGGTTTTTTTGGACAAATGACTTCTTTAACTCAACCATAATATGATCAAGATCTTGCTTGTAAACAGGAGATGATTCTGAGTCATTCTGAACAATAACACCATTATCCCCGAATCAACCAAGCAAACACCCAATAGAGATAGTCTATGGACATCACAAACTAACTCCTTCTTACCATCCTCAATATGAGCAACACTACCCATCGAATATTATCTAAGAGCATCGATAACCACATTCGCCTTAATAGGATGATAAAGGATACTCATATTGTAATCTTTCAACAACTCAAACCATCTCCTTTGGTGAAGATTCAATTTTTTTTGCTTAAACACATATATTATAAACTCTAATGATCGGTGAACACATCCCCATGAACACCATTAAGATAATGCTTAAAATATTCAAGGCAAACACCACGCCACAAACTCCAAATCATGAGTCGGATAATTCTTTTTATGCACCTTAAGTTGCCTCGTAGCATAAGAAATAACCTTCCCATGTTGCATGAAAATAGAACCAAAACCAATTAGTGAAACATCATAATAAACCACAAAACTATTGGATCCGTCCAGTAAGGTCAAAATAGGGGTTGAAGTGAGTCTATCTTTCAACTCTTGGAAACTTTTCTCATAAGCTTCCGACCATTGGAATTTTACCTTCTTTTGAGTCAACATAGTCAAAGGCAAAACAATAGAGGAAAATACATCCACAAACCTTCTATAATGACCAGCCAAACCCAAGAAAAGCTAAATATCTAAAGCGGAAAGAGGTCTAAGTGAGTTCTTAACTAGCTCTGTCATGACCCAAAAGTACCCCCTAGATGTGACAAGGCGTACAAGACTCTGAAAAGCCTCATACAAGACTCTTAGAATATCATAACATAAGATAATAGAAAATGGTGCAGAAATTTAAAACATTTTTTTTATACAATCGCAAGTCTTGTAAAAGAAAGTGGAAGTTTACTACACTTGTCTCAAACCATCTAATACTTTGAAAAGAGTTAGGGACACAACCCATACAAAAGTTCTTACATAAAAGAAAGACATAAAAAGGAAAGGTGATCAACTCCTCGATGCTATGAGGACTCACCAAGGCTTCTCTTCTTGATCTACTATGAACCTAGCCACGAGGATGGAAGTCAATATCGCCGAACCCTACATTTGATAAGAATGTAGGCAAAAGTATGCGTTAGAACAATAATGTTCTAAATATGATGGCTAGCATAAATCATCAACATTAGCATATAAGAGGCATTAGTCAACATAAGTCATATACCATAATCAAAAGAGACAATAAGATAAGTCATAAGCATGAGAGACAACAACATAGTCATAGGTATAATAAATGCACCTAGTTTAACATAACATAAGAGAAACACTTCATAAGTCACCTTAAGGCAAGCTTGTGCAATACATGGATACTACCCCATAATCCCATCCATGCTAAGCAAGTCACTTTAGGTCCTCATTCATATTCATCATCTTTTAATCTCAGTCTTTAGATTATTTGTCATAGACAAGGGAACATTCACCTTTAGTCACGCATGTATTGGAAGGCCTTTCAAGCTACAATCCAAAATAATCATACATCATAAACATAAGTCATAAATATGTTCATTACATAGACCATCTTAACTTAAAAGAATATACCATGAATACCCTTAAGGCATACTTGTGCAATGCATGAATAAGACCCCATAAATCTCACCCATACTGAGTAAAGCTTCTTGAGAAACCATAGTTCATACTATACTTGACCTTGTGGGAATAAGCCTTAACCAACATAGACCATGTGAGATAAACATGGAATCTGGTGTTACCCACACCGAAAGGGGTTGTCCTACTTACTTAAGGTAGGATCATGGTTTGCTAGATTTAGGTAGATCCAATAGCTAAATAACCTAGGGGCACGTAGTTTATGGGATAAGGTGATTGTTACTAGAAATCCTACCTTTCTTAACGGGGGAGCTTCCATCTCATGAGATTGCTTCTAGAAACCTGGCCTTACTTAACGGGAGAGCTTCCATCTCATATTCAATATCCACCCAGTGCTAAGCATAATTCCATGGAATACTTTATTAAGTCACAACTTGATTCATGTCTTATGGAAGAATGTCTTGGACAATCGATCCAAAAGAGTTCATTAGGTAGCTCTTAGATCATGCGCGAGAATAACCTTTCACCGTCCATGTCTACATGTTCATGTTAGATTCAATTAGGTGAGAAAGCCTTTCAACCTAGAATCTTCATTATGTAAGAAAACCTTTCACATCATGTTCATTATGTGGTCATGAGAATAGCCTTTCAATCAACACAACAACATTATCATAATCATACATAGGTATATAAATGAGAATATCCTTTCAACAACACACAACAAGATCATAATCATAATCACTTTACTCTTAAAGTGTTCTTAAAGCATATACATAACCTTCATAAACATGCATAATGTCATATCGTGTTCTTTTCAAGAGTCAATGCTCATATCAAATCAACACATCTTGAATGACTACATTAGACATGAATATAATCACAATTTCAAGAAATAAATTCACTCCATGCATATTCTCATATACTCATGAAATAGGTCATGTGGGTAAAGTCCTTCCACAATAATACCATATGCAAATCAACATGCAAATAGCTTTACTCTCAAAGCCTTAACATTCTTAGTTCATTCATATTAGCATTTACTCTCAAGGCCCTAGAAATCATATTGATGTTACAAGTCTTACTCTCAAGAATTACTTCACATAGTCATCATATATGCCTAATTCTCAAGACAATCTAACCACATGCTTCGTTCTTAAGCAATTCTAATCATATATCATAATATTAACTTTATCTCAACATTACTAATCATGATTCATCATATAGGCCCTAATCTAATCAATTCATGTCTACAAGCTTTACTTTTAAGAAATTCACATTTAGGTGATCTAATCTTAAACAATTCATAAAGTAATTTATCAACCTTAGAAGATCATATCTAATCCCTCAATTTCCTCTTTCAGGGCATAAAACCAAACTATATCAATTTCACCCTAAAATCTTAGATTAATCAAGAATACATGTATAATCATACTAAAACATGTAATTTCATAATAAACAATCATAAACAACCATTATCCACTCAATCAGATCAACATACAACAATACCCACAATGTAGGAAGAAACCCTAACTAGAATTGGGGTTCATCTTCACAATTGGGGGAAACATGTGGGCTTTATGTATGAAAGGAGTCCATGAATCAATAAGCCATAATACGTTGATTACAAAGCCTAGAAAGCTTGAAACAATGGAGTCTTGATCTTCTTCTTCTTGAGAGGATTTTGGAGAGGGAATTGGGTTTATTTTGGGGATTTTGAAATAATGATTTAGTATGACTTAATTAGGGGTCTAAAGTCTTTATATAGGTATCCTAAACTAAGTTAAAACGACCCCACTTAAAATAGGAAAACCCCAAAGTGCCCCTAATTTACTCCTTAAAACCGTCTCCAGGCCACCATCCACGACCACCCATCTACGGGGCGTGGACTGACCCACGGCCCGTACTAGTGGGGTGTTAGTTGGTGACTAGAACTTGTTGGCCACCTATGGATCACCCACCTATGGGGCGTGGACCCCCTTACGGGGTGTGGGTCTAGCCATAGGTCTATTGTTGTGGGAAGCCCATTAGGGTCCTCCTTAAGGACCCTTGGTTGGTCCTTGGGGATTTGTACCTTGATGTATTAACCCTAAACCCTTTATTCTAAGCACAAGAGGTTAAATTCATGACTCTACCCCTCACGTCACGCTATAGTTTAACCTACTAGTTTCTGGGGTGTTACAATATATCCCCCCTTGGGAACATTCATCCTGAAATGACATTCTGGGCACTTCTTAAGGTCAAGACTCTAGACTAACAACCCATCATGCATACAACTCATCTAAATGCACATAAACAAAGGAGGAAAACTTCAACTCCATCTCAAACATAATCAATGCAATATAAGGAAGTCGGAACTACATCTAACAACCCATTATGCACGAAATTTCATCATTTCTCATGTTCATAGGAGGGATTAACATCTCTAATCTATAAAGCATGCTCAACACAATATCATGAAGTCAATATGCAATTATTCTCAAAAAGCATGACTAAAGCATGTTTAACAATTCATCTCATGAAACATATAGACAACTCATACTTAATGCACTACAACATGAGGAAAACAACCATGTAACTTCATTTTCTTTCAAAACACAAGTTTTCATGAACATGCACCACATACGGGAATCATGGAAGCATCTAAAATACACATGACTTCATATAAAGCATAAACCATGAGGAATTCATCATCTTAATGCTAAATGAGGAATACCAGGGAAAAGGACGAGGACATCGGGACTTCTTATTATCCCTTGGCCTCCCAAGTAGCACCCTTACCTACAAACCTTACTCAAAGACCACTCCTTAACACTTGCATGGAAGCAACTTTCCTTGCCCTTCTATTTCTCAACTTGCTGGTCTAAGATCCCAACCGGTACTTCTAGATTCGAGAGGTTCTCCTTAACTCCCAACTCTTCATAAGGAATTTATGAATGTTGGATCTATAACACACTTCTTTAACTTAGAGACATGGAAAACCGGATACATTGGTACAACTCATTAAGCAACTCTAGCTCACAAGTAACCTTATAAACACCACTAAAGATCTCATATGAGCCTACAAAACCGAGACTAAACTTCCCAAACTAACTACACCTCTCAAGGTGAGAATTTCAAGCCAACCTAAATCATGAACATCAAGAACACTCAATGACTTTGCTATCTAAGCACATTATCTCCCCTTTGGGAGTAAGCCCATACGAACTCTTCTAAGCCTCATTTCTTTTAATTCTAAGGTCGAAACAAGTTATCACTAAACTTTCACATCCTTCACCTAATATTATTCTAAGGCATGGTGAATTACACTACTACCCTTTTTAGAGGAGTCTACTCACTCAACACATCTAGGCATTATTTAAACACCCTATTCATCAAATCTATCCACATACCCAAAAACTCATCATGACTAAGTTGGGTTCTACCATCAAGTAACAAAACCATAATGCAACCTATTCATACCAAAGGCAACATCAAGGTCTATCATGTTAAATCTATCAAGTCACAAAGGACAAGCAACACCGAAATCTAAATAAGCATAAAACACATACCCAGAGCAACATTCGGAGGACACTCTTGTTTGCCTCTAGCTTGGAGAGCATAACACCTAATTTGCTTCTTATACCTTCCCTTTTCCATCATCCTTGGAAAATCTCTCATCTTGTGGCCACTCTCACCACAACCATAACAACCATCTATACCGGCTAAACATCTACCCTCATGTGTTTTTCCACATCTAGCACAAGTAGGAAATAAGGGTCCACTATTATTTCCTTGAGACTTGGGGTTAGATCCCCTTTCTAGGTTATATCTTGGGGAAACCCTAAAAGGACCTTGTCCAGAGAACCTTTTAAGAGAAGAATTATCATCATCAATCCTCAACCTCTTTTTCTCCCTAAACCTTACTTCAAGTTTCTCTTTCTCAATTTGATGAGCATAGATCATAAGGTAGGAAATATTCATATCATGATCAAACATGGCCATACGACATTCTTCTATTACTAAATCAGACAAACCCGACACAAGCTTACTCATTCCCAATCTAAAATCAGACAATAGAATTTGAGCATACTTAGACAATTGGTTGAACCTCCACGAATATTCCTTAACACTCATATCACCTTGTCTAAGGTTAATGAACTCAAACACTAAAGCTTCTCTCATCTCTAAAGGGAAGAACCTATCTAGAAATGCACTCTTGAACCCTTTCCACTCTATGGGACCCATTCCTACCGATCTTGCCTTTTTCTACTGATTAAACCAAACTTGAGCAACCCTCTTGAGTTGGTAAGAAGCCCACTCCACCTTCTCTACCGGAGTCACTCCCAAAAAGTCTAACACCTTAGAAACCTCATCTATAAACTCTTGATGATTTTCCTCTATTCTTGACCCATGAAATTCCAGAGTTTCTATCCCCGTCTGAGTCAACAGTTGAAAACCAACCCTAAACTTCTCATCAGTCACATTCATAGCCAAAGGGTTAATTAGAACTTGAGGAGGAATTTCTTGATCCACCTTGTCTTCCTCATTCCTTCTAACTTCAGCCCTTCAAGTATTCATATCGTTAAAACCACCGGGCACGAATTAGGAGAAAGACCTAATAGAGTTAAATTCTATGGCACGACTTTGAGAATGAAGAAGTGAAGTTTCCTAAACATCCAATAGCCTCCTATTCATAAATGTGGCACACTCTACATTCATGAAAAAGACTCTACTAGATGTGGTTTGAGATGTCCTAGAACCATTCCAAAACCTTGTGCTCTGATACCAAGTTTGTCACGACCCAGGAGTACACCCTAGATGTGACATGGCGTACAAGACTCCAAAAAGTCTCATACAAGCCTCTTAGCATATCATAACATAGGATAATATAAAATGGTGCGGAAATTTAAAACATTTTTTTTATACAATCGAAGTCTTATAAAAGAAAGCAGAAGTTTACTAAACTTGTCTCAAACCATCTAATACTTTGAAAAGAGTAAGGGACACATCCTATACAAAAGTTCTTACATAAAAGAAAGACATAAAAAGGAAAGGTTATCAAGTCCTCGATGCTATGAGGACTTACCAAGGCTTCTCTTCTTGATCTACTATGAACCTAGCCACGAGGATGAAAGTCAATATCGCCGAACCCTACATTTGATAAGAATGTAGGCAAAAGTATGCGTTAGTACAATAATGTACTAAATATGATGGCTAGCATAAATCATCAACATAAGCATATAAGAGGCATTAGTCAACATAAGTCATATACCATAATTATAAGACACAATAACATAAGTCATAAGCATAAGAGACAACAACATAGTTAGAAGTATAATCAATGCACCTAGTTTAACATAACATAAGAGAAACACTTCATAAGTCACCTCAAGGCAAGCTTGTGCAATGCATGGATAAGACCCCATAATCCTATCCATGCTAAGCAAGTCACTTTAGGTCCTCATTTATATTCATCATCTTTTAATCTCATTCTTTAGCTTATTTCTCATAGACAAGGGAACATTCACCTTTAGTCACACATGTATTGGAAGGGGCTTTCAAGCTACAATAAAGAATAAGTATACATCATAAGCATAAGTCATAAACATGTTCATTACATAGACCATCTTAACATAAAAGAACATACTATGAATACCCTCAAGGCATACTTGTGCAATGCATGAATAAGACCCCATAAATCTCACCCATACGAAGTAAAAATTCTTGAGGAACCATAGTTCATACTAGACTTGACCTTATGGGAATTAGCCTTAACCGACATAGACCATATGAGCTTAACATGGAATCTGGTGTTATCCACACCGAAAGGGGTTGCCTACTTGCCTAAGGTAGGACCATGGTTTGCTAACTTATGATTGATCCAATAGCTAAATAACTTAAGAGGGCACGTAGTTTATGGGATAAGGAGATTGTTACTTGAAACTCAACCTTTCTTAATGGGGGAGCTTCTATCTCATGAGAATGCTTCTAGAAACCTAGCCTTACTTTACGGAGAGATTCCATCTCATATTTAATATCCACTCGGTGCTAAGAATAATTCCCACGGAATACTTTATTTTGTCACAACTTGATTCATGTCTTACAGAATAATGTCTTTGACAATCTATCCAAAGGAGTTCATTAGGATATCACTTAGATCATGCGTGAGCATAACCTTTCACTGTCCATGTCTACATGTTCATGTTAGATTCAATTAGGTGAGAAAGCCTTTCAACCTCGAATCTTCATTATGTGAGAAAACCTTTCACATCATGTTTATTATGTGTCCATGAGAATAACCTTTCAATCAACACAACAATATTATCATAATCATACATAGGTGTGTAAATGATAATATCCTTTCAACAACACACAACAAGATCATGATCATAATCACTTTACTCTTAAAATGTTCTTAAAGCATATACATAACCTTCATAAACATGCATAATGTCATATCTTGTTCTTTTCAAGAGTCAATGCTCATATCGAATCAACACATCTAGAATGACTACATTAGACATGGATATAATCACAATTTCAAGAAATAAATTCAGTTCATGCATAATCTCAGATACTCATGAAATAGGTCATGTGGGTAAAGTCCTTCCACAATAGTACCATATGCAAATCAACATGCAAATAGCTTCAGTCTCAAAGCTTTAACATTCCTAGTTCATTCATATTAGCTTTTACTCTAAAGGCCCTAGAAATCACATTCATGTTACAAGCCTTACTCTCAAGAATTACTTCACATAGTCATCATATATGCCTAATTCTCAAGACAATATAACCACATGATTGTAATTCTAATCATATATCATCATATTAACTCAATCTCAACATTACTAGTCATGATTCATCATATAGGCCCTAATCTCATCAATTCATGTCTACAAGCTTTACTTTTAAGCAATTCACATTTAGGTGATCTAATCTCAAACAATTCATAAAGTAATTTGTCGACCTTAAAATATCACATCTAAGCCCTTAATTTCCTCTTTTATGGCATAAAACCAAATTATATCAATTTCACCCTAAAATAGTAGATTAATTAAGAATACATGTATAATCATACTAAAAACATGTAATTTCATAATAAACAATCATAAATAACCATTATCCACTCAATTGGATCAACATACAACAATACCCACAATATAGGAAGAAACCCTAACTAGAATTGGGGTTCATCTTCACAATTGGGGGAAACACGGAGGCTTCACAAAGCCTAGAAAGCTTGAAATGATGGAGTCTGGACCTAGCTTCTCCTCCTCCTCCTCCTCCTCCTCCTCCTCCTCCTCCTCCTCCTTCTTCTTCTTCGAGGATTTCTGAGAAGGAATTGGGTTTCTTTTAGGGATTTAGAAATAATGATTTAGGATGACTTAATTAGGGGTCTAAATTCTTTATATAGGTGTCCTAAACTAAGTTAAAACGACCCTACTTAATCCCACTTAAAATAGGAAAAATCCAAAGTGCCCCTAATGTACTCCTTAAAACCGTCTTCAGGCCACCATCCACGACCAGCCACCTACGGGTTGTTGAATGAACCATGGCCCATATTGGTGGGGCATGGGTTGGTGACTGGAACTTATTGGCCACCTACGAATCACCCACCTACTAGGCGAGGTCCCCCCTATGAGGCATGGGTCCAACCGTAGGTCCTCTGTTTTGGGCAACCTATTAGGGTCCTCCTCAAGGACCCTTGGGTGGTCCTTGGGAGTTGTACCTTGATGTATTTACCCTAAAACCTTCATTCTAAGCATGGGAGGTTAAAATAATGACTCTAACCCTCACGTCATACTCTAGTTTAACCTACTAGTTTTTGGGGTGTTACAAGCTCGGTCTTCTTAGTATCTACCTGAATAAACAATATAGACAAGGAAAACAACAAAACTCAATCAAAACTCACACTTGCTAAATTTAGCAAACAATTGTTAGTCCTTTTGAATTTGCAAAACTATTCTAAAATGATAAATATGCTCATCCTCACTCCGTGAGTAAATAAAAAATATCACGATAAACACTATGACAAACATATCAAGATATTGCTTAAACAGTCTATTCAAAAGATTAATGAACACCGTCGGTGCATTATTCAACCCAAATGACATCATAAGAAACTCATAAGGACCTAGCAAGTTTGGAAAAACCATATTTGGAATGTCACTTTCCCTCACCCTCAACTAATGATACCTTTATTGAAGATCAATCTTTGAGAAGAAACTCACACTTTGGAGTTGATCAAGCAAGTCATCAATCCCTGGAATATGATACTTATTCTTTATTGTGACCTTGTTCAATTGACGGTAGTAAATACACATATGAAGTAAACCATCTTTCTTTCAAACAAACAACACTGGAGCACCCCATGAAGAGATACTCAATCTAATGAAACCTTTATCTAACAAGTCTTTCAGCTGATCCTTTATTCTCTTAAGTTCTACCGAAGCCATATGGTATGGAGGAATAGAAATAAGTGGCGTATCTGGAAGAAGGTCAATATCAAAGTAAATTCACCTTTTGGTAGGAATACAAGGAAGATCATTGGGAAAAACTTCTAGAAACTCATTAAAAAATCAAAACTGACTCAAGAGTAGGGGTTTCATAATCCATATCCCTAAGCTGAATTAGATGATAGGTACAAGCTTTAGAAATCATTTGCCTAGCCTTTAGGCTGGAGATAACTGGCCCTTAGGATTTGAATTTCCACCCTTCCATTCTAAGATAGGTTGATTCTGGACCTGGAATGTCACTAATCGGTTACGACAATCTATGGAAGCATAACAAGAATGAAGTCAATCCATCCTAAGAATGACATCAAAATCTAACAAGTCAAGCTCTATAATGTCAATGGAAGTGACTCTATGAGTAACTAAAACTAAGCAATTTCTATCGGCTCATTTAGAAATAATAGAGTCACCAACAGGTGTAGCGACTAAAAAGTTCTCAAAGATATTTATGATAGACATCAAATGTCATAGTCATATAAGGAGTCACAAAAGACAATGTAGCACCTAGATCAAACAATGCATATACATCAAAATGAAAGACGTGTAACATACTAGGCACTATATCCAAAGAACCCTTATGATCATGTCGAGTCTGAAGAGCACAAAATCTATTCTAACAAGGAGCACCACTTGAACCAGAACCACTAGGTTGAACCTGACTACCATTTTTACCCTTGTTAGCTTGCGAAGGGAAATCCCTCACCTTGTGTGTCACGACCTAAAGTACCCCCTAGACGTGACATGACTTATAAAACCTCGAGAGGCCCTACACAAGCCACTTAGCATACATCATATAAGATAATAGAATTTAAAGAGTTCAAAAGATAGCCTTTCATATAAAAGAGTTTTTGAATCAAAGTGGAAATCTAACATTTGTCTCAATAATCCATCTAATACATCATAAGAAAAGTGATATGGACGTAACCCATACACCACATACTAAGTATGGAAATAAAATCACATAAATCTATAAAAGTGACACCGTCCTCCAAGTATGAGGACTCACCAAGTCTTCAAATCTCTAATGCAATCAACTAGCCACAAACAGAAGGATAAGAATTGTCAAGCCCTACATTAGTGAAGCAATAATGGCACAAGTATGAATTAGTACATGGAATGTACTAAGTATGAGGGAAATGCAATAAAACATGAGACATGATCATAAAGGGACATAATAAAAAACATGGGATGCATAACCAAGTTAAAACATAGTATAATTATTTAAGAAAATTCATAAACCATGAACATGGTCAATGCATCTTTACATCGTAAAGGAAGATTCATAAAACATGAGTAATTAACTTAGTTCATTTTGTGGGAAGTTTACCGTTAACCGAAATATAGACCATGCGAGCTCTAACATGGAATCTTGTGTCTACTCCACACTAAAAAGGGGTGTCTTACTTGCCAAGGTAAGGACCATAAATTTGAGCTAAAGTTGATCCACTAGCTAATGTCTATCAAAGATAATCATACTATAGCGGCACATAGGTATGGGATAAGGAGATTGCTACTAGAAACCCGGCCTCAAGCTACGGGAGAGCTTCCATCTCAATATCGTCTCGGTGCTAAGAATAAATCCAATGGAATATTCATTAATCATATTCATCTTATTATCCATGGAAAAGTACAATTAAGATACTAATCCAAGATAGAAACATCATAGGATTTCTCCTTAGACTATGCTTAAGAAACTTTCACCATCCACGATCTTTTAATGTTAGCTTCTTAAGGCCCATAATCATTCACTTCATGCTAGAAATTCCCTACTACTGATGGAAATAGTTTTGAAAGCACGATCTATAATCATTGATGGCATATCCGGATACCATACTAATTAGGACCTAATTTAGGAAAATAGCCCGAAAAGCATTGAGGGAAAATCTAGATGTCATTCATGTCATGTGGACAAGCTTCATAGAACATATAGATACCTTCACCTATAAGCTTACTTGAGTCATAAACATTAATTTCATAAAAACATGCATAATTTCATAAAACATATTCATAGATTAAAGCTTCTTCATGGATTTATGTAAATTAGGGTTCATAGTCAAAATTCATAGATCAATGCATGAGTTCACATGGAATTGGTTGAAAAGCATGTAATTAAGTCCAAATCATCAACATAAGATCATAATAAAACAATTGAATCCATACAAATAGAACCCATGAGGAATTGAGTAAAATCTAATCAAATCTTGGGAAATTAAATTGGAAAAATTGAAGAAACATTGGGGACTCAATAGGTGAATTGAACCCATTGATGAACTCCCTACCTTGATTGAAGCCCTAAGCAATGATGAAGAAAGGAGACTTGAACTTGACAAACCCTAGCTTTTTTTTCTTCCTTGATCTAGAGAGAAGATTTTTGGAGAGGATGAATTTTGTCAAGTTTAGGGAATTTAGGAGAATGAATTGAAATTGGTAGTTTTTGGGCTTAATCCACTTTTATAGGTGTTGAAATAGTGTTTAAAACGATGTAGTTTGGGTACCAAACACTTTGGTAAAAGACCAACATGACCCCAACTTAAAAACTGATAAGGTGACTTAGAAGAGGAGCTTCACAAGCCGTCTAAGGTTTCACTGGCCGTATAGCCGGTCGTGACATTTCACCTTCCCGATAGTGCTTACTAAAATGGGTATAACTTTTTACTCCGCGCTTGCAATGATGCAAACTTGGTGGCATTTGAATGAGGACTCAAAGACCTTTAATTTGATAGGTCATGGGCCACCTAATGCATTTTATGCTGAGAGATATGACCATTTGAAGTTGACCTAAATCTCAAAACCAGATATGTCCCTTTCATAGACAACTTCATGGTCCATGTGAAGCTCCATGGACCGTTTAGGAGACTGTGGTCCATCACAGTAGCTTGGGGGTTCTTTGCCTCTTTTCATGAATGACCTCATAGTCTGTGGGATGCTTCACGGACCGTGTAGGTTCCCATGGTCATCCACAGTGGCTGGGTGCAACACCACGAGTAGGGTAACGGGTCGTGGTTCTCTTCACGATGCATAGACCCCTCCGTGGTTTACCCTTTTCTCTTGTTCTATCCTAGTTTAGATTTTTGAGGTGTTACATTGTGATCAGTCTTCCCATAACTATAGAAAACATCGGTACAGGCTAGGTAGTTCCACGAATGAATCTTTCCACTATTTTGGCAAGAGGGAATAGAAGATCTACTTGAACCACCTCCCTGAGGCTTAGAGTTAACCACCCAATCCTTGTTGAACTTTTGATCTAGAACATTTGAAGAATTTTTATCCGAGAAATTATTTCGAAATAGAGAACGTCCATGTTTACTAGACCTAGAGTGAGAGAAATCACCACTATCCATTCTTTCCCTCTTTGACTCTCTAGCCTGATCCTTTTTGCTTTTCCTCATCTATTTTTTGGGCATGAATCATTATCCCCGAGATGTCCATCTCCTTGATTAACATGGTGGTTCAACAATCCTTAACCACCATCTTGGATGCACCGACACAAACCTGCCCATTCTTGCTCTAGAGTTGACAATCTTAGTACAAGCATACTTTGACAATTGAGTGAATTTCAAAGAGTACTCCTTCACACTCATGTTTCCTCACCTTATGTTTATGAACACTTGCACATTAGGTTCATTCATCTTAAGGATAAAGAAACAATCAAGAAACTCCCATTTGAACTTGTCCCAATCCAAAGGACCCGCATCCAAAACCCCTTCTTCATTCCATTGAGCAATTATAATTTAAGCAACCCCTTTCAGTTGGTAAGAGGGCCAGATCCAACTTTTCCATTGGAGTCACACCCACGATGTACACAGTCTTGTGGATTCCCTCGATGATCTTTTGTGGATCCTCATCCACTTTTGATCCATGAAATTTTGGAGGATTCATTCTAGTTAAGTCTTTAGCCTTTATCACCGCCGTACCCACAATTGGGTTCATGATAAAACCAAATTACACATTCCTTAAGAAGTATAAGCGGTAATTGTTTAAATAAAGAACCTAATAGAGGTTAGGGTCTATCCCACGAGGAATGAGCTTTAGACTTAGCCTAGTTTATTATTAGTTGTACTTTTAGTTGAGTTATATTTGTAAAAGGGGGGGGGGGGAGGGGTTGTGAAACAAAAGCTTTATTGAGTGATTGTAGTAACACTTAACACAATAAGCAGGATTGAATGTTTTGTAAAATTAATAGAATATGAAACTAGGGTATTTGTGTTCCCTACAAGTTCATAACGTAGTAAACCTTAGAGTAGTAACCTTGTATAGTGTCTAGCTTGCAAAGTTGGTAAGCTAGGTATTTCCTAATTGGCTAGTCTCCCAAATAAGTGAATTTCAGCACACAACTTTGGTCGGTCTATGTTTGTATGATTTACTAACCCTTACCCTTGACCCCATGTTAACTATCCCTTGGTCTAGGTCAAGCTATTACATGAGGGTTGATGTCCCCAAATATCTGTTGTATAATCTCTTTTCCCATTCATTATCTCCTTGGTTAGACAAGTAGGAATAATGCGAGTACTATCACTACACACTGTTAAAAAGCAACCAAAGCGAAGTGAAATTGAATACATGCATAAAAACTATTCAAGAATTACTAATTATTAGGTCTACTTTGTTAACCCCTTAGGTTCCCACAACCCTAGTTGTGGAATTAGCTACTCATGCTTGTTTGATTACAATTCATATAAAGTGAGTTAAGATAAATCATGAACTTACAAGAATAATTGACGAATTCCAGAATCTTGAATTGAAGAACAGAAAATGCAATATAAACCAATGATTCAAGAATTAAAATGGAAAAGTATTTCACAAATTAAATCTCAAAGTAAAAAACCGAAGTATGAACTGTCCAACGTCCAAAAATAAATCAAAATGACTCTTTATTGACATCTAATCCTAATTAAAATAGACTAAGAAAATATATGAAAAGGAGGACTCAACAGTCGTCTCTATGATTGATGTCTACAGATCATAGGAGTTTCTATGGCTTATGGACACCTCTCGTGGAAGAAACATAATTAATGTTCATCTGGACTCTTTTTACAGACATGTTCTACGGCTCGTAGAAATTTACATGGCCTGTCCTGGCTAATCATAGTCCATGTATTGGAGTTCAAAATCTCTGGTATTTTCTATGACTCGGTCTTATGGCTCGTGGTCCAGTCTCGTGCTCCAAACTTAGCTCCAAAAATCATGGGTCCCTTCTGAAACTTATTTCTATGGCTTGTAGAAAAGTCTTTGGCTCGTAGGTCAACTCATTAATCCTCAAAAAGCTGATGTTTCACTGTAATCTTCAAACTGACTTGCCAAAACCTATCTTTCTACCAAACAAAGATAAAATACCATCAAATCTATTAACAAGGGCCTAAGGACCATGCAAAACTTCAAGTTTAAAGAATTACACGTACTGTAAATTTGTGGTACATCAATATCCTCAACTTAAAATTGTTCTTGTCCTCAAGCAACACTACTAACAAAAAAACATGATGCAAAAGTAGACCTAAGATTCAAGCAATCATATGGTCTTTTCTCAACAATCAAATCATCCCCTTTTCTTATTTAAACACAGTGCAATCATTAATTCCAAACAAACTTACACATGCCTATCAATTTATGACATAGATATACCAATGGATACATTCACATTTTACAACAATAATTTACCAAGATACTGAGTTTTTGACAATGCCACTTGTGCCATCACCACAATGAAGTCCCATTTTCACACATATATCAATATGTTTTTCAAGTACAGGGAGTCGATATACACTCACTCTCACAACCGAATTCAATACCATACATGCACAATACCATATGCTTGCCCTTATATTCAATACTTAGACTCTCAAACCGTTAAAGTAAGATCACTATAGGACTTTGTTAGCTTGTAACATAGGCTTAGGGTAAGGTGTGATATATTCACATTTAAAGTGACTTTTCTGACCTCTTTGACATTACATGGGCTAATTTTCTCTTTTACAACCAATACTTGTTTCACCTCTATTTTCTTTAAAGCTCGGTATGACTTTGACTTCTTTTTTCTTTTTTGTTTCAATACTTTCTTCAGCTTAACATGCATTTTACTTTTTATTTTCGCTGCCACACCATCTTATATTTCTCTTATCGCAATACACAACTCTTTTCATACTCCTTTCTCTTCTCGTTTTCCTCTTAGTAACCACCCTCAACTTAGTCTTTTAGCCTGAGTTGAGGTGCACAATATCCAAGGAGGGTCCAGGTCCAAAACAAAGGTTTGTTATTCACGAACGAAGAAAGTGAATTAGGTAAACAAAAAGAACAGTTTATTCAGAGCTTAAATATATTGATCGAAGGGAGAATTTTCATTTTGTTGGTTGTTTTTAGGCTTAGTGGACTTTATTTCAACAATGCCCTCTAATCCTTACCTAATTAATAGTCCAATTATCTTAGCAAGACTAGCAGGGTAAGTTCTAGATTGGAACATACTTTAAGAATGAACAAACACCTCACACACACATAACACATTATTAGACTATCAATTATCAATATATCTAGTTCAACTTTAGCTTAAGTCATTTTATCCTATCGGTTCCTATCATATCATACAAAGATCCTACATAGTTGGCTTATTAGTAACACAAATATTAGCATAAGAACAAATTTTTTGAGGGTTATAATTTTTACAACAATTGTCATCATGTTTTTACTTCTAGTCTACTTTCATATTCAATATCCTAAGCATGAAGTTCAACATAAATTAAATAGTCCTTGGGTGAAAAGCACACATGCAAGAAAACTCCAAGGAAAGATCCGAGTGTCTGGGTTATTCACACTCCACCCAGACACTCACAATGAGTTCATCCCACCCTATATGAAAAGCCGTCCAATCTCTTCAATGAACTCAAATGTAAGGAATTGATGGTAAAGATGAACTTGTGGCACCTAAGCACTGAAGAACTAAGTAAAGGCATGTGGATCCTTCAGTATGGACCTAGGTACCTCAGGATCAATCTGGGGCGAACCATCAGTATTGCACTTGAGCTCTAACCTCCAACCACCTGCTGCAAGACTCTCTTATCTTGCTTTCTTAGATGAATGGACTCAGAATGGCCTGTCTCGAGTGCACGCCACTCCTTCTTACTCGCTCTCCCCTAAGCCTCATCTCAAATGTCAGGGTCATATTGAGTACGCTTTCTAGCCACATCTGAAGAGTCCTCCTCACCAAATAGATTTAGTAAAACCTCGTCTCCACCATCACGAGTGAGGGAACATATGTTGGAGGTGGTTGTAGGGTATCCAGTGCATCAACATCGGCGCACAACTTATCTTACTCTATCAAGAAACTCTATAGGTTAGCACTCGGAGTGATATGAGGTTAGGACATCATCCTCAACTCAAATGCATCAATCCTTCACTGGGTGGCTTGATTCCACCCACCATAATAGTTCACATCTTGGTCTCATAGTCCTCAATAATTATGTGGACCTAAGGTCAAAGATGCTACAATAACTGTGCCATTTGGGTCTTCAACCTCTGCAGTCTGGCGGGTGGCACTATGTAGAGACCTGATGTAGTAGTGAAAGCACGTGGTGTTCTAACAGATGGTGTAGATGCGAAGGTAGGAGGAGCCTCTGTTGGCTTAGTAATGGTGAGGGCTACTTTGGAACATCTCCCTCCCTAGTCTGCTCTAGGCAGACACCTCGCTTATCTTAGGCGTGTTGAACTCAAAACCTCATCGTGGTGCCGCTGGGTTGGACTCATCCCTAATCACTCTTACATCCACCATTCCGGTAACTTATATTAGTGAGTCACTTCATCAATCATGGGAATGATAGACTCCCTACACAAGTGAAAAATAAAATAGGGGAACAATAGAGTAGTAGTCCTTCTAAATGCCCTATCGTGGATCTTGACGATCAATAGTTGGGGGGAAATCTATCTCGTACCCAACCATCAAACATGAAACCATCACCACTATAATGTCAGGTGGTTATCCACTATGGTGGGGGGGGGGGAGTCGAGCATGCAAAATTGACCACTAAAACATGCTCGCAAAATGTAGCGAGACCTTCTTGATCGAGGATGAAGTATTGTGTACCCAATCATCATGGAAACCCTACTTGACAATGTATTCTGCCACCCATTTGATCAAATATTCATTCTGAGATGCATCCTTCATCATATTTTTTTTTGTCAAGATGCATCTGGTAGTCGAACTCAACCCTGGAGGTAGTCTGCTCATAAGCCAGTCCATGGAGGAACTGTCAAACTGTGTACATGGATAAATCGATAAGAATGTCCCAAACTACGGTAGTCAGAAGTGGAGGCTGCTCAAGCTCTTTAGATTTCTTTGGCAAGGATTTTACTACTGTTGCCATATAGGAAACATAAAATTCACATACCATGGCTAAGATATATTTGCATGGGGATCTTCCATCCAGTCATATCTATGCCACTTGAATAAGGAATGTATGCCGCGCGTAGTGTGAAGACTACTAGTAAGTACTCATGGCTCCTTAGTAATAATGGCGACCTTTCTTGTTGTGGCTATTTCAATGGATAGCCTATTGGAATATATCAAACATGCCCTCGATGCACCACCGGTTGGGCTGTTGTAATAGTTGCACATGCTTTGTAAGTCTCCTAGATGATGCTTCCCCATCGCTACTATGATGAGCTAGAGTCTGAATCTGATCCAGATTATGAACTAGAGCTTGAATGGGACTCTAATTCAACACTATCATCTCCTAAACCCAGTTCTCCCTCTTTAGACAAGTAGAAGTTGCTTTCTTGGGAGAAGCCACAGCGACTGGCTCTGTTACATCTCAACTCATTTAGCTTGTTGTTGAGTGATCCTCACATTACTGGGAGACATATCCTACATGTCTTAGTTCTTCTCCAACCCACTATCCTCATCCTCAGTTGGCTGATTCTTAAGCCGAGACTTGAATGAAGCCCTGACCCTTTTTGATGGTACGGTGGATTTCCCCCTCTTCTTGGCATTGTATCTGTCGACTAACTATTAGTGACTACAATGTATAAAAAAAAAAAAAAGCAAGAGACCTAAAAAAATTCAAAGATAACTTTAAAAAATTCACAGGTATTGTACTATTTTTGGTTCTATGGAAGGGTACCTACAGGCTGTAGGATCCTATAGTAGGAAGGGATGCCTTAAATCATGTTTCTGATGTTGGAACGAAGGACTGCCAATACAGTTCGTCAAAGTTTCTACGAAGTGTAGGTCAATCTCGTGGTTCTTAAATTGAGGTATTGGAAATTAGATGTTAGGACTATGAGACTGTAATGACTCGAAAAACTAGTAGGTAGAACTAGAGCCTAACGAGTGTGTGATATAGTTTGATATGGGGTGTGAGGTTGTAAAACGAGTTCCCAAGCTTAGGTTGAGGTGTTTAGGGGTTAAACGTCAAGGTACGACCCCCCAAGGACCAACCAAGGGTCCTTTAGGGGGACCCTAAAGTCTAACCCCCAAAGCCTCATAGAACCAAAAAGCTGTAAAAAATGTGGTGACCTATGGATGACACATACTAGGCGTAGGTCCATCCACGCCCCGTAGGTCATGGGGCAGGTCAAGTTCCCATTTTAGGAGCTGCATACCTGACCTACGACTCAACAATACGACCCGTAGGTCCACTCACATTTCGTGAGTGAAGGGCGTGAGTCTTGACCTGCGAAAGCTGTCTAGGTTCGGCCAAGGCTTAAATAGTTTAGGTAATTTTTTTTAATTAGTTTTAAGTAGTTGTTGTTTAATATGGTATTAATACATATATATAAAGTATTTTAAGTCATTAAACACCCTATTAACTCATTACATCTCAAGACCCCAAATCATAACTGTAACACCCCAGAAAATTTTTGAGCTATGACTCAAACTGTTCTTCGTAGTGAGTGAAAATTTTTGCAAGGAATTGAGTATTAAGGTTACCATATGTAGCACCTTGAGTTCCAAGAAGAACTAAAGAGAGTTCATTCAAGTCATTCCTAAGTTTTTCTTAATCTTGGGGTTTTAGCCACCCATCACAAAAAGTAAAGAAAATATACTTTCCATGAAAGCAACCATGGGTAACTTGAAATTAAGCAATTAGGGGTAAACCCACTTTTGATTTAACTTCAATTTATCAAAATAAAGTTCAAATTGTAAAACTCTAAGAAATAGAAGAGTGTTCTTTCAAAAGTAAAGTGTTCTAAAACTATTGTCTAACTCTAGTTCGAACTCTCTTATCCAACTCTATTTTTCTGAACTCTCTAAAAATTGTATCCTTTGGGATATTTATACTTTCTCAAAATTTGGCCCAAAATCCACAAAATAACCAACTCGGTGACATTAGTTAGGTTCGCCAAACACACTCGGTTAATCACCCTTCGCTTCTTAGCTCTCCTTGTGATGCTAGGCATCAAGTGTTTGAAACTCATTTGGCGGACTTGATTAAGTTAGCCTTTCATGTTTGGTGAATGACTGAATACCACCTCAGTTCGCCTTTTGAGCATTAAATATTTGCCTTGCACACTGTCACTTTGGGCGATGTGCAGTAGGATCACCTTTCTAACTTGGCACATCGCCTTTTCTATTGGAGTTTGCCGATCTTCTTTGATAGACTAAAGTGCTATGCATTGTTAATTTAGGTGAGGTCGTGCTCAGTTGGCAATCCTCCCTTAGTGTTAGGTGATCAACAATGTTCACTTTACACTTCTTTTTATATTTTTTGCCCTTCTTTCAAACTTCAGTGCTTGCCTTGTCTAATTACCTTCAAAGCTGCAAATCATCAACATTTGATTAGAAAAGGGGAAAGTTAGGCATTGGGGACACTAATTATTGAGCTAAATGGACCCTAAATGAGTGCAAATCTACACCTCAGTCTAAGGGTGTATGCTTTACCAACCCTTACCCTTGACCCCAAATTAGACACCATTGGTTTGTTCAAGATATTAGACGAAGTTTGCAGTCACCAAATCTCCACTGTTTAATATCTTTTTCCATTCGTTACCCCCTAAGTCAGACAAGTAGGAATAAGAAGAGTTCTAACGTGGACCCTCATTAAAAAGCAATAAAAGTGAAGAGATCAACAATACATGCATAAACACTATTCAAGAATTACTAGTTATTAGGTCTACTTAGTTAATACCACATGGTTCCCAAAACCCTAGTTGTGGATTTAGCTACTCATGCTTGGGTGATCACAATTCATATTAATATTGTTAAAATAAATCATAAACTTACAAGAAGATTAGATGAATTTTGGTATCTTGAATTGATGAACAAAAGATGTAATATAAACCAATGATTCAAGAATTAAAATGGAAAAGTGTTTACCACAATAATTCTAAAAAAAAATCAATGTATGAATTGTCCAACAAAAATAATGAATAATAAAAGACTATTTATAGACATCTAATCCTAACTAAACTAGACTAAGAAAACATAGGAAAAGTGAGCTTCGACAGTCGGGTCTACGATTTATTGTCTACAACTCATAGGCCAAACTACGGCTAGTAAGCCTAACCCATAGAAGGCAGCTTCCTCAATGTTATTTGTACTCTTCCTAGGGACATGATCTACAACTTGTAGACCTTTGAACGGTCAGTCCTGGTAGCTCGTAGTCCAGTGTATTGGGACTCAATATTTCTGCATGTTCTTACAACTTCAACCAATGACTCGTAGATCATTCTACGGTAGGTAGTCTGCTTTTGTCTTCTCATACATAGACAAAAAAACTACAAAATATGTATCCTTCATCTATGAGTCATTCCTACAGCTCGTAGAGTGGACTACGGCTCGTAGGTTTACCCATATGTCTTCAAAAACCAGCTGCTTCACTATATTCTCATCCCGACTTGTCAAAAAACCTATTTTCCTACAAAACAAAGGTTAAATACCATCAAATCTACTAACAAGTACCTAAGAACCATGCAAGACTCCAAGTTTAAAGCATTATGAAACAAATACATCGTACATCAACACCCTCACCTTAAAATTGTTTCTTGTCAAATAACGACACTTACTATCACAAAATTGACACGATGCAAAAGTAGGCTTGATCTTTTCTCAAAAAATTATCCTTTATTTTCATCATTCAATACGGTGCAATCATTAAGTTCAAAACAAGCTAACACATGCAGATCAATTTACGACATAGACATACTAGTTGATACACTCACATACACAAATAACAATCAGAAAGATACTGACTTCTCAACAATGTAACTTGTGTTTTTACCACAAAGAGACTTGTTCTTCACACATACATCATTATATATTTCAAGTATAGGGACTTGGTATACGCTCACTCTCGCAACCAATTTCAATATAGTACATGCTCAATACAATAGGATTTCTCTTATATTTAACACTTAGACTCTCTAACCGTTAAATTATGATCACTATAGGACTTTCTTAGCTTGTAATATAGGCTCAAGGTCTGTAACACCTCAGAAATTTAGTAGTGTAAGCATGGGGCAAAGTATCAAGTCATGGGCCAAAGAATTAAGCTTGGCCAACCTTCACGAGGACCCATACGGGTCGTGAAGGGAATCACGAGCCGTGGTGCTGCCCATGGTAGCTCACAGTGGCTAGTCAAGTTGCTATCACCTCCCATGAACACCTTGATGACTCGTGGTGGGGACCACATGTCGTGGTGAGATCCGTGGAGGGCTAGGGAGTGTGTAGGTGTAGGCAGCCTCCTCTCACTAGCCACTTCACGACTGGTGAAGGCCTTGGCTTCTCGTGGAGGTGGGCATGTGGGGGATTGGAGTTTAAGTGTGTTAAGCCAAGCCACTAGTCTGACCATGGCTCATGAGAGCCACCACGGCTCATGAGAGCCTCACGGGAAGAGGGGCAGTTCACTGAAGGTTTAGGGGATTTTGGGTCTTTTTTGGTTTTAATTAAATCAAAGCTATGCCATTTTGCCCAATCCTAAGATCCCTATATAAGTTATATTAACCCCAAAACTCAGTCATTCAATTCATTCTCTCAAACTCAACAAAAGAAATTAGGTTCTCCTCTCCAAAATATTCTTCTTTCTAGAAATTGAAGAAGAAGAAAGAGTTGAAGCTAGGGTCAAGTTTAAGTCTCCATTCCTCAAGCTTTTTTGGGAATTGATAGTAAGGTATGATGGATTTTCATCCATGGAATCCTTGCATCCATAGAGTCCCTAAGTTCTCCTAATTGAAAAGTAGAATTGCCCAAATTGAGTTAGAGTTGTGGGTCTTCATATATATTGATTCAATTGAGTGAATCATGATTGTTTATGCATGAATTGAGTGGATTCTATGATATTATGATGAATTCCCATGTACCCATGCCTAACCTATGTCTCTAAGATGAAATTGATGTAAATGGGTTTTGTGCTATGAAAGGAGAAATTATGGGTTTCGATGTATTCTTATAGGATTGATGAGATATATTAAGAATTGCTTTGATATTGAAGCATATATGATGATTTATGATTAGAATGGCTTTGAGAGTAAATACCATGTATTATTGTTGATTCTTGTGGAGGGTATTATTCCCACATGATTTCCTTTATGAATGTATGGAATGTGAAAGGCTTTCTCACATTGAATGATTCTAGGTTGAAAGGCCTGCTCACCTAAAATGAATTTAAGTTAAAAGACTATAAAAGTAAGGAGGCTAGAGGCGATTATCCATGACCTGTAAATTAAGATAGAATATGATGTGAGTACCCTTATTCCATGAAGTTGAACAAGAGACGAGTACCCATGATTCCTCATAGAAAGACAAGAGGTGAATACCCATGTCACATGATGTTGGACAAGAGGCGAGTACCCATGATCCTAATATAAGTTTGACTAGAGGAGAGTACCTATGATACTAATGTAAGTTGGACTAGATGCGAGTACCCATGCTCTTTTATAGTAAGGCAAGAGGCAAGTACCCATGTTCCTTTATAGTAAGGCAAGAGGCGAGTACCCATGAGCCTTTATAGTTAGGCAAGAGGAGATTCACCATGTCTTTAAAAGTAAGCTAAAGATGTAAAATGTAATGACGATTGATTAGATTGGATTGTTGTTTGATTTGCCTTCCATGATGAGTGAGACTAGAGGCGATTCCCCAAGTCTTGGCTAACTATGCTTTGAGGTTACTTCAAGAAGTACTTCTCCCATGTTAAGATGATTTATTATGTGCATTGATTATGCTTTATGACCTGTGTTGTCTAATGCTTATGTATATGTTGTTTATGCAAGTTATCATATTTAGTACATCTTTGTACTAACACATACTCTTGCCTACATTTCTTATCCAAATGTAGGGTCCGGCGATAAAGATTCTCATCCCCGTGGCTAGGTTCTTAGTAGAAGCAAGACTTGAATATTGGTGAGTCCTCATAGCATTCAAGGATTGGCCACTATTTCCTTATGTTCTTTTATTCTAGTTGGAGAACATTGTTGTATGGGTTGTGTCCCAAGATATTCATGTATTAGATGGTTTTTGATACACGTGTATTAGACTTCTGCTTTTGATATGAAAACTTAGATTGTCTTGGAAATGTTTTAAATTTCCCATGAATTTCTATTATCTTGTTTATGAAAGCTAAATGGCTTGTATGAGGCCTCTCGGGGTCTTGTACGCCATGTTACATCTAGAAGGTACCCCTGAGTAGTGACAGGGTCAGGTG
Source organism: Solanum pinnatisectum (assembly GCA_035578085.1). NCBI lineage: Eukaryota > Viridiplantae > Streptophyta > Magnoliopsida > Solanales > Solanaceae > Solanum > Solanum pinnatisectum. The sequence goes on from CM069076.1 coordinate 31,395,729, forward strand.
TGGTATATTTAGATATAAAGTGACTTTTCTGCCTTCCTTGACATTACATTGGCTACTTTAATCTTTTACAACCAACACTTGTTTCACCTTTATTTTCTTTTCTCCTCATTTTCATTAATGCTCGGGTGTGGCTTTGTCTTTGTTTTTCTTTTTCATTTCAATATTTTCTTCAGCTTTCTATCCATTTATATATATATATATATATATATATATATATATATATTTTTTTTTTTTTTTAAATATCCTCTCCATCTTATTTTTCTCTTTTGTCATTATGCAACTCTTTTCGTGCTCCTATTCGTTTCTTGTTTTCCTCTATAGTAGCCACCATCAACTTAGTATTTTAGCCTAAGTTGAGGTGCACGATGTCCAAGGAGCGTCCAGGGACAAGACAAAGGTTAACATTCACAACGGGAAAGGTGAATTGGAACAAAAAGAATGGTCCAATTTAGGCTCAATAATTTGGATCGAAGGGAGAATTTTCATTTGGTTGGTTGTTTTTAGGCTTTGTAGACTTAATTTGAACAACTACCTATGATCTTTCCCTAAATAGCAGTTCAATTATCCTAGCAAGACAAATGGGGCATGTTTTGATTGGCACATACTATATTAATGAACAAATATCTCTCACACACATGGCACATCGTTTCATTATCAATTATTAATGTATTTGGTTCATACTTCAACTTTAGTCATATTATCCTATTAGTTTCTATCATGTCATTTAAAGATCCTACACAATTTGCTGATTATTAACACATATATAAAACACAATATGAAATTTGGAGGGATATCAATTTTTACCAATATTGTCATAATGCTTTTACTTCTAGTCTACTTTCACTACAACATCCTAAATATGCCGGTTCAATAGAAATTGAATAATCCTAAGGGAAAAAGAACACAGGCAAGAAAGCCCCAACTTCAGATCCGAGTGGTCGGCTAATCAGACTTCACCTTAACACTCTTAAGCTAATTCATCTCACCCCATATAAAACATTATGTAATGTCCTCAGCACACTAAAAAAATAAAGAGATGAAGGTGAAGACAACTTACGCCGCTTAAGAACTGAAGAACTAGCTAGAGGCATGTGGGTCCGTCGGCGTGGACTCACATGCCTTAGGATCAGTTGGGGGTGTATCATCAGTAGGCCCCATGAGGTAGAAGTTCCAACAGCATATTGCTTGGCTCTCTCTAATATATCATCCTCATTCTGGATGGATTACCGACAGGTTGTCTCAAGTGCACACCGCTCCTTCTTGCTCGTACACTTAGCATCCCTCTCTCCAATATTAGCCTTATATTATGTGCGCTTCCTAGCCACACAAGAAAGGGCCTTCCTCACCAAATAAGGCTAGAAATACATCATCTCCAGTATATGGGGTGAGGGAACAAATAGTAGAGGTGGTGGTAGGGAAACAACCAGTTCATTAACATCGTCATAGAGCTTATCCAACTCCATCTAGAAACTTTCTAGGTTAGTACTCGAGGTTGTTTGAGGTCAAGTCAACATCATCAACTCAAAAGCATCAATTTTGTTCTGGGTGGCCTAACTCTGATATTCAATCAAGTATACATCCTATCCTTAAGACTCCTCAATGACTGAGCATACCCAAAGTTAGAGGTGCTCTAATAAATGGGCCTCTAATCTCTAAAATCTAGATGCTGGCACGGTATAATGACCCGTGGCAGTACTAGAAGCACGTGGTGTGCTAACAGTTAGTGTGGAGGTGGAGGTATGTGTAGCCTCAATGGGCTCAGTAGTTGAGGTACCCCACTCTAGAACCTTTTTATCTCTAGGCTACTCGACGGTTTGGTATCTAAGGCACGCTAAACTATGAGCCTCATCGTGGTAAAGTCAAGTTTTGCCTCATTCTTAATAAGCCCACCATAAAATGTCCTAGACAGCTTAATCAGTAGGTTAAGACTGCCTAGCATCAGCATAGTGAGAAAAGGGGAGGGTCATGGTGATTCGAAAAGCTCACTCATGTATTTCTGTAATCAGCATGTGAGAAAAGTTGATCTCATATTCGACCATCTGACTTGCCACATTACTGCTTGGTTATATGTCAAGTGGTTATCCGCTATAGTAGGGGATAGTCAGGAGTAGACGACAGACCACTAAAATTTTGCTGTGAAGTTCAATGAGGCCTTCTTGATTGGGCTGGGACACTGTACCCACATTAACCACCTGATACGCTATATAACCCGCAAACTATCTCACATATGTTTCACCAGAACAAAGAATATATCTCCGGTGCAGTGTTTAGACTTCTGTCAAAATCCATATCTATTTTGTAATCGAGAATCTGGGTTTACATCTCAGATTCCAATCTGCTACCTTCTGGAAGATCTGGAACATTCCCTTGACATCTAAATGGTTTGGCTGTCTCTCGACCAGACAAAATATACTCTATCCACCGATTTATCAGATTAAGACTCCTCAAAATCTGATTGTGATCTGGATTGAGAGCTGGATGCTGACCCTGTTGGTGATCTGCCTTCTTTGCTTAGTGAATCAACTCCCTCTTCAAACTAGGTGCTTCTACCCATGGGGATGCAACCATGTCGACCTGTTTCGGTACCATCTCGAGTTGTCTTGGTTGTTTTCAAGTGGTACGAGGCTCCCTAAATGAGTCATTCCCTATGTATGCATCAAACTCCAAAACACTCAATGCTGCATAGATGGTTGGTCAACTAGCTGGGATTTAGGCATAGCCATTGCCTTGCCTCCACGTTGTTGGTTACCTCTTGAAGACATTGTACATGTGGAGAGATGGTTAGTAACTTAGAATCAGTAAAAGAAACTAAGAAAACTGAAAATAAATAATTTTTCTTACTATTTTTGGTCCTACAAAAGGGCAACTACAGTTCGTAGATGGGTCTATAGGTCGTAGAGCCAAATCATAGTAAAGGAGGCTTCATTTCATATTTCTGAAGTGGGAACTATGGACTGCCAGTACGATCTATCAATGTTTCTATGGACGTAGGCCATTCCCTTAGTTCCTAACTGGAGCTAATGTAAATTGTACCTTGGGACTATGAGAATGATCTACGAGCCATTGAAAACTCTATGGATCGTAGACAGGCTCCATAGTCCTTGACTTAGAATTTTATGTTTTACAAACATCATTCAGTAAATCTTATCTACACTTTGTAGATGGGTATACGACTTGTAGATAGTGATTGCATAATTAGTGCTATGAAATATTCTACATTGGACATATAAGCTTATCTACAAAGGGCAACTGCAGATTGTAGAGAGCTCTATAGTTCTTAGAAGTCCTTTTTAGGGCACAACTGCCTAGTTCAGTGTCTTCACATCACAACTGTACTTCAATTTTTAATTAACAACATCCTAAAAAAATTTGAAACATGGATATACTACTTTCACATAAACTATTATCCATACGATTGATTTTATCATTCCATTCAAATCAAACAAAATTTTCAACCCTAGGTTAAGTTAAATCACTTCAATTCTAAATAAGCAAAGGACAAGGTTTGGAACCATATCTTACTCTTTGTGAAATTGAAGTAGTGTGAGTGGCTTACACAATTAACGATGACCCAATGATTCTTTACACAGTGACTACAACCCGCAATACTGAGCGGTTTGAGGATTTTGGGGAAGAAGAAAGGAGAATGAACATAAAATGTGGAAATGGGTTTATATGGTGGGATTTGGGGATTTGAGTGATGAAAAATTTAGGAGGTGTGATGTGTTATTTTAAAGGTGGGAAGCTTTGGAGGTTTGTAAAGGTTGAAAGGGAGGAAAAGGGGAAGAATTTAAATTGGGAAAGTTTTAGGTAAAAATGGTCGCGGGTCAGGTCTTTTCATTTAAACTGACTGCCTTTGAAGAAATCCTATCTACGGATTTTTGAAGTTCCTACTATCTATGGAAGACTTTCGTAGGATTACTCAACACTTGGCTAAATATAGAAAATATACCTAGATTGTATGAGTATAGACTACGGACCATATAAATTTCTATAGTTTATACTGTGCACTCATAGACCTAAAGATACAGCTGTTACTGGGACTTAAATTCTATTGCCGCCATCTAGGATTCATTGAGAGAACTACGACTCGTACATGGGACCTGTACAACAAGTCCTTAATGATTATATTTTAACCTAGGTTCTGCGAACAAGGTCTATAGTCTGTAGAGTGAACTACGACCCATCCATTCATAGGATCCTACTGCACTTGAAATTTTCCAGATTTTTCATTTTGTCCTACACATGTAGCAAAAGTTAGGCCTTTCTTTTACTTTTTCACAGCACTATTTTGACATGGACCCTATTTAACCTCTACTAGCCTAAAAATCTAAGAAGAGAAAAACATCAAAAATAACCACACTAAATATCTTGGGTTACATCACAAGTTGCGCTTAATTTAACATTGCGACACGATGCAAGATCCTTGATTGCTCAAACTTCATCAAGAGACCATTCTTCAATCACTCTAACTTCTTCTGGCTTTTCCATGTAAAGCCTAATCCTTTGTCCATTCACCTTGAATCTCGTTCCCTTATCTTTTTCTACTTCAACCACTCCGTGTGAAAACACTTGCATTATTCAAAATAGTCCCATCCACTTTGACTTGTGTTTTCCAGGGAACAAGCGCAACCTTGAATTGAAGAGAATTATCAAATCTTCGGGATTCTTGATTTTTAATCTTTTGATCATGGTACTTCTTCATACTTTCTTTGTTTCAGGATAAACTTTAATACACTTGTAGAAAAAACTCATCCAGTCCATTTAGCTCGTTTAACCTCTCATTTGATGCTGCACCCCACTCTAGATTCAACTTCTTGAGTGCCCACATGGCTTTTTCTTCTATCTCTATAGGCAAGTGACAAGACTTCACAAACACAAGTTGGTAAGGAGACATACCTCTGGGAGTCTTGAATGTAGTTCAATATACCCATGAAGCATCATCAAGCTTTCTCGACCAGTCTGTTTTTTTGCATTCACAGTCTTTGCAAGGATTTTCTTGATTTCTCTATCTGAAACTTCCACTTTCCCACTAGACTATGGATAATAAATGGTTTCTACACTATGTCGAACACTATACTTCTCAAGCAACTCCTTGAACAACTTATTACAAAAGTGGGAACCTCCATCACTGATAATCGCCCTTGGTGTACCAAAGATATTTCTTTTAAGGAATACAGTGACACTTTTTTCGTCATTGTTTGAAAGCATAACAAATTAAACCCATTTAAACGCATAGGCAACAACAATAAGTATGCACTTCCTATTCAAGCTCACAAACGGACCCATAAAGTCAAGACCCCAGATATCCAATAATTCAATCACAAAAATTGAAGTAAGCGGGAGTTTTTGCTTCCTTGAAATACCTCATTCTCTTTGACAATGATCACAAGACTTGGCGAAGTAAAGATCATCTTGGTGAATAGTAGGCCAGTGTGGGCATTCGAGATACCATTATGATGACCACCAATAAGAGACAAATGAAAAGCTTCCAAAATACTCATCATCTTAGCCTCGTGTATGCAACAACAAATAATCCATCAGGGCAGACATACAATAAATATGGCTCTTACTAGAAAAACTTCATCACATCAGACATGAATTTTCTCCTTTGGTGAAATAACAAATCTCAAGGCATCACATAACTTACCAAGTAAATAGTGAAATCTAAAACCAAGGGATAAGATCATATAAGGCAGCAAAACTTTGTTCGCCTGGAAATATATCATTTATCTCAACTCCATCAACCGACTTCAACATTGCTTCTTCTTCTAATCTGGAAAAATGATCAACAACTTGATTTTTGGTCCCTTTTCTATCTTTTACTTTGATCTTGAATTCTTGCAACAACAACACCCATCAAATTAGTCTTGGTTTAACATTTTTTTGCATAAGGTACCTCAAAGCTGCATAATCAGTGTGCACAATGACTTTGGTGCCCAACAAATAAGATCAAAACTTCTCGAATGCAAAGACCATAACAAATAATTCTTGTTCGATGACTGTATAGTTATTTTGAGCAATCTTCAAGGCTTTGCTTGCATAATATACATGATGAAGAATCTTCTAACACGTTTTCCATAACACTACGCGAATGACATCCTCTTGAAAGGTCATTGGTTCATTACACAACCCAAATGGCACCCTCCTGAAAGCAAATGTCCCATACGGGTAAGTGAATGTGGTCTTCTCTTGGTCTTTTGGGGCTATAAAGATTTGATTGTAGCCCTGATACCCATCCAAAAAATAGTACCAACCTTTGCCAGCAAGTTGATCTAACATTTGGTCCATAAACTAAAATGGGAAGTTATCCTTCTTTATCCATGCATTCAACTTGCGATAATCCATGCATACTCCCCAACCAGTAACTGGGCTCATTGGTATAAGTTAAGCTTTGCATAGGGAACCACAATGATTCCTCCCTTATTCGGCACACATTGAACATGGCTTACCAAATTACTATAAAAAGTCGGATAGACCCCTCCAGCATCAAACCACTTGATGATTTCCTTTTTCACAACTTCTTGCATAGATGGATTTATTCTCCTCTAGTTCTTAGTGCTTGATTTATAGTAAGGCATGAGTTGGATCTTATGGGAACATATGCCTGGTGGAATTCCTATTATGTTAGCAATATTCCATCCAATCACCCTATTGAATTGCCACAACACCGATATCAAAGTCTCTACTTGACCTTCAGTTAAATCAGCAACAATAATGATGCAAAGTATTATTTGGCCCAAAAACACATACTCAATCGGCGAATCGCCGAACAGGTTGGTGAGCCTGACTTTGTTCGCCTTTTGACCACCAAATTGCTGGGAGTCCTGTAAAACTCAGTGAGAAATAATATCACTTGGCGCATCGCCGAGTGGTTCGATGAGCACGACTTACTCCGCCGAAGGGAGTGCAAATTGAAGGGTTTTAAAGGCCAAATGGCTTAAAATTTCAAAATCCTTCATCTTCTCCCATTTTTAAGCCCCGTACTCTCACTCCCCACTCTAGATCTTTCATATTTTCCTTGTTTTTACTCTCGTATCATGTGAAATCATTGCTCAGGATTGTGGCACTTTGCTGCCTAACTTTAAAACTCTTGTTTTCAGCATTAAGCTTGGTTTTTCGAACCCCGTACTCTAAATGTGTTTTTGAAATCAAATGCAAGCGGTCAATTATTGTTGATTGTTGTTGGGTAATTGATTTTATCGTGTTTAATTGTTGGATTGCCCATAAATTGTTTAAATTAGTGCCTAATTGCTTTTTATTGATTTATTCCCGTGTTCTTGCTTGATTAAATCGAGTCTAAATTGTTGGGCTGTGGTGTAACTGTATTGGGTCTAGTGGGTTGAAGTCTAAGTAACCCCAAATTATGCTAAATGACGTATTTTTCCCAATGATGGAGCGTTTGACGTCTATATTAAGGGCAAAAGTCATCAAATGGCCAATTTTGGCCAAATTGGGGGAAATATGAGTACCCCGAGGGCATGGGTAGTATGGGTCTTGGTTGAATTTGATGGTGTATGTGTTTAATTTTGTTTTTGGGGGCTGTGGGTTGATTTTGAAAAATAGGGTTGAAAACTGGCATGAAGTGCTATTTGGCGAGCCAAGTCGGGCTCTCCGAGTGGTTCTTCAAGTCCCCCACAAATTGCCCTTAATTTCAAAAAATGGTTAGTTTGTTCTGTAACTTTTGGCAAGATGCCTGAGCTCGCCAAAAGTCCTTCTAGATCACCCTTCTTCGCCTCTAACCCTTAAAAACACTGTAACTGTCGGTGAGCTACTTCTACCTCACCAATTGGTGTCAGCAGTTCATTGAAGGGTCCTAAACATCACCGAACTGTCTTGAATTTTGAAAATTTTTGTGCTGGTACTTTGAGTGAGCCCGATCTGGCTCAATAAAGTAACTCGGTGAATCGTCAAACGGTTCGCCGAGTCTTTCTATATTTTTTTCTTGAAATTGTTCTAAGTGTTTCTTCGTTGTTTTGCAGATATGGATAGAACTAACCTAGATGATAGTGGCATGCTGCCCCAAAAGCAGGCACGAGGAGTCATCATAAATGAGGAAGTAGTTGGTTCAATGCCAATGAAAAGAAACTACCTCCAAAGGGAGGAAAGGGAAAGGCCAAGGTGCCCATAGCTAAAACACCGGAGTACAACTCTGGAAGTGAGGGATAGTCTTATAATTCTCAAGCTTCATTCTTTGAGCCTGAGGACGATCAATTATTATAGGCTTGACAAGCGGAGTTATGCTCCAAAGCTTGTCATGATCCATCTGGAATTCCGGAGCCGACCCCTCCAGCTTCAGCTCCAATGCCTCTTCCAGCACAAACGGTGGTTCTAGTGCCACCAGTTCAGGGTCCTCCTCCCTGATCACTCAACCGGTTAAAGGACGAGTGATTGACGACCATCTTAAAGCAAAAGAGACTGTCCACAGAGAGTGTGGGACACTCTCAGGTTCCATAAAATTGAGGTCTTCACCAGTCCCCATAGCCCATACATTTCTACATGGGTTTGGGATTTCTATGCTGCCTACAGTGACTTGGTGCCTCAGGGGAAGAAGAAGGCTAGTACCTTCAAGCCGGTGGACTTCGTGATGGTCCGAGGGAGGAAAGTTAGATACAACAGTGATAATATCAACACTGTGTTTGAAAGTGCTACAAATTTCGAGCACAAATACCAGAGTATGATCACTTCAAAGACTCTAGATGACCTAAAGAGTTGGCTAGTCTCCCTGATTTCTGACACCACCCCGAGGTGGATTGAGGACACAACGCTAATAGAGAAGAAAGACCTAAATGTAGCTGCTCGATATTGGTTTGGGTTCATCAGTAGCACAATTATGCCTTCACAAAATGAGTCAATTCTGCGCCACCCAAAGGTGACCTACCTTGGGTCTATCATAGCCAGAAAATAGCTAAATCTGGGTTTGATCATTCAGCAAGAGATGGCCATGAAGGCCAAGCAGCGCCAAACGTCTCTTCCATTCTCGATATTGATCATAGGTTTATGTTGCTAGGCCAATGTTCCTCAAGATGAGAAGAGGGATGTTGAGATTACACCCACCTCTTTTACCAACATTCGATGTATAGAGGCCGAGTACACAAGGGATGACGATGACAGGAGGAGAGCAGCTCTGGTGGACACATCCTCAGAGGTCGATATTGATTCAGTACCTATAGAGGTAGTTATGCCTGCTCCGACCACTAGGCCTTCAGGTATTTCTAGTTCCACTCCTTCCGACACTCCTGGCACTTCTGCTGCTCCATCTCCCCCTAGATCTGTTGCTAGTACTACTGCCTCTAGGCGTCCGATCACCTAGGCCATACTTCTCAAGATGAGGCACCTAGCCCATTCTATTGATGTGTGTGCCTCCCGACTAGAGGTTGTAGTTCTCAGGATGATTGAGAGAACTCTTTCTGCTGCATTGACACCTTTCAAGTGTTTTATTGATGCCCTCATAGTGAGAGTAGAGGTTTGTGAGAGAGGACATGGTGCTACTGAGGAGGTGACGACCTTTAAGGCTGATGTTGTTGAGCTGAGGAAGGATGTGGACCATCTGAAGTCCACAGATTTTACCTCACTATTCGGGATGGTGGAGATCCCAGATGACCCGAGTGCATATATTCCAGCTTGTTCTGAGGTGCCTCTAGCTACCATGAGAGATGATATTAGGGATGATGTTGCGACTGCTGAGTCCGAGGCAGATACTGATGAAGAGCAGCTTGATGTGCGTGAAGAGGCTATTTTTGAGGACCTAGCTGACTTAAATGGTGCAATGTTCGAGAAAACTAGAGAGACTTCTCTGCTATATACTTTGATGGTGGGCTCTAGTGGAGCCAAGGTTGATTTCATACCAGGCATTGATGCCCCGAAAGATGGAGTGACTGAGATGCAGACTTCACCTTAAGCTTAGCCTGGCACGATGATTTTTCCCCTCCCTCTCTGTTACTCTTTATACACTATTTTTGTTTTAGTTGCATTTAAGGACAACTGTTTATTCCATTGGGTGGGCTGAGGTGAGATATTTCAATACCTACCTCTTGTGACTATTTTGTGCATATTGGTTTTATTTTGATGATGTTTTGTGAATATTGAGCGTATTGGTTTTGATATATATTGGTTGTTGAATTTTGTTGTGGATGTTCATATCTTGTGGCCTATTGTTTTGATGTAAAAAGCGGTTTTTAAACCAATTTTAAAATTTTGCCACCTCTGGTGTGTGTGATTGTGGCTGTTCTTGTGCAAATTTGAACATCAGTTGTGATCAATACCGATGACTTGAATAGTGCTCCTAATTGAACAAAATGAATGTGCGGCTACGATGAGGCAAACTAAGTTATATAGGCAATATGTGAACTTTTAGCATCTCGTTGTGACTAGCCATTGTCGAATGAGTCTCTTGTAATGAACATTGCATGCTAGCTAGAAAGTGTAGAGTCTTGTTTGATATTGGTAACAATGCCTTGTGTGGTGAGGTAATCTTGAACATTGTATTTGATGACACCTAGAACTTGCCCCATTAGTCTGATTCATTGAGTGAAGCGAACAATTGAAATGATCTTAGGCAAGAATTTTGAAAAGTGAACCAATTTGACAATATACCTTTTTTGTGGCCACCCTTGTGAGAAGTGCGAATCTTGTTTTGGCACCCATTGAGCTGATCATTTTCTTGGAAGAAACTTGAGCTTCTTTGACCTCTTTATCCATTCACCCTTAATTTTCATGAAGTTTTGGTTTGTTTGAATAGCCAACTTAGGGGGGTGTGGTGAAAAAGAAGGAAAGTCAAGAAGTGTGAATAACTCCCCCTTTGATGGACTGTTTTGAAAAAGATAGAACCCCTCCATATAAAAAAAGATATGAAAAAGAGAAGAAGAAGAAGACAAGAACAAAGAAAAGAAAAAGACTGAAAAAGAGCAAGAATTGTGAAATAAAGTGGTGAACATATGAAAAATGGGGTATCCGGTGATTCATGTCTAGTTGAATAATGGGGTGGAGTTTGAGCATGTTGAATGTGAAGGAGAAGGAGAAAGAGTGATTTTTAGACCATACTTCATGAAGGTAGAAGCCACTAAGCATAAATGACCATACCTTTGCATTCAGCCCCCGTTACAAGCCTTAAAAAGACATTTGTTATCTTTAGTGAGCTGAAACGAATGTTGATTGGAAAATAAGGGCAAGCCTATGGGTGGAGTCACGCATGTGTTCAGCTCATTGGTGAATCGGCGATCCACTCCATGACAACAAGTTTGATCACCCAAAGTTACAGGACCTGGGAGGCTGATGACCAATGCAAAATTGTGATGGAAGGGAGCAAAGGACGGATTGCCGAACCACTCGGCGAGCTCGACTAAAACCGCCAATTGGACTTTCAGGCTAAATTTTGTGAGACTATAAATTGGATTTTAAAAGGGATTTTGAGGAGTTCTCTCCCAAATATTGGAGTTCCCATTTTAGAGTTAAAGTTTTCTCTTAGTTTGTCGTTCTTATTGTAGACTTTGAGAATTTCTAAGCTTAGTTTTGAGTACTTGCAAGTGGGTTTCTAAATTTCTTCAATTTGGACCACTGTAAAGACTTGGTAACATTTACCTAGATCATGGCAAATGTATTTGGTAATAATTTTTCTATTTTTATGATGTGTGGCTAAAACCCCAATTCTTGGGGTGTGATTATGGGTTAAATTAGCTTATAGGTGTTGTTAATTACTAATTTAAATGCCATATTGAAGTGGGTTTAATCATTAACTGTGTTTTAATCTATGAATTGTAGTTGTAAATACAATTCTAACTTTGAGCTCTTAGCTTGCTTGAGAGAGAGGTTTCGGGACCAAAGCTCTTGATTAATGGTTTGTAGGTATTGGGTTGATATGAGTTCAACTCGAGAGAGTGAAACCTAAACCTAATCCTACCCATCTTGATCGAGAGAGAGGACGTATTAAGGTTGTGGCTTGTTCTTAATTGCTAAGCTTGTTGATATTCGAAAGAAATCACTTGAAACGTGATAGTTGTTTGAGAGGAAACTATTTCATTCATAGTCTAGACTACCCACTGATATTTAGCTATCTATTAGTAGTTTCAATTACCCATATAGTGAAATTTGCCTATAATCGATAACATACGAGAATTCCTCTCTATATTGTTATTTCATTATTGTTTGATTGCGTTGTAGCTGATAATTGCAAACCAAAACCCCCCCTCTGACATTCGTTGTCACCCCTTTAGACTTGTTTACATGTCTATTTTCAATAATTTCTATTTCTATAACTATTTAGACCATATTTGTATTTCATAACTGAATTTGAACACGTACGTGGGTTTGACCCCAACTCTTCATTGGGTTTTATAGTGCCTAACGATCGTTTGCACCTAGAATTGGATGAGGTGTGCTTGAATCGTTAAATCACATGTCTCATCAGCTGTTCAACAATAAATGCACACAAGCAATATCACACCACACAGTAGAGACAACAATTCACGCAATTCAAGTCCACATTTATGCTATCAAGCATTACATCAATCAATCAAATAAGGGCTACCACAAGGCAATTCACAAGCATTATGATTTGCACATAACCTTTTCATTTGAACCCCTTTTTATTGATTAAGATTTATCAAGTGGAAAATAAACCCTTCACCTCATTCCCATTACTCCCAACACACACACAAAGAAGGGAATACACAAATTCTACTAAATTACAAGTTTTAGGAGATCAGTAGCCTTTAATCAATCAATTAATCAATCCAAGAGTTGAGTCTTCCCCTTCTGACCATTGTTCAAAGCCATACAATCTAAAACAATCAAATATTCAGAATAAATTTTCGAAAACTAATAATACCCACATCAATTACTTTGAAAAATAGGTCAATAAACTCTCAATCTGATTTCAAAAATAAGGTTTGAATCCAAAATTTAATACTTGAAAATGTTACTCAAGGCCTTAGGAACTCATTGGTAAAAATAATTTTGAAAAAGGACTTAAAATTAGTTCACAATCTCCATTTTAGTTTAGAATTTTAGTTCTTGAAAAACTTTCCTATTTACAAATCAAAATCCCAAATTTTGATGATAAGACCCATTAATAATCAAAAGGGAATGATGTTTTAGGATCATAAAAGCTTACCCAAATGATTTAGCACAAGAAAACCCTTCATAAATCATCTCCAAGGGTTTCCCAAGCTCAAAAATTGAAAATGGAGCTAAAACCCCAAAAATGGCAGGTCAAAACCCCTCTATGCTGTCGCTTAAGAAAACCCCGCAAAAACTATGGGGTCTCTCTTTTACAAACCAGGCTCCGCTTAAGCAACCATTGCTAAAACGAGCAACGGTAAGCGTAAGCGAGCTCTTCAAAAAGTCGGGCCTTCACTTAAGTGATCACACCTTTGCATAAGCGAAGGTCAGTTAAACAAAGGGCCTATCACAAAAAAGAATGGTACGAAACCCAGGCACCATAAAAATAGCCAACACTCAAAACATCAAAAGGACCCTTGGGATTCATTTGGAACCCCGTACACAAAATCCATATATGAAAATCAATTAAAATCAACGTGTCGGACTCAATGGAACTATTGATACATGAATGTGAGGTCTCCTTGACCCGGCATCCGTGATAACCAAAAGAAACTTACTCATTGCCTAAAAAGGCTAAAACAAGCTTGGGACATCTCAAAAATCAACCAAGACCTCCGTTAGGCCTAAAATCATCCTCGAATCCAACAGAACTATTAAAATTTTGATCCAAATGTCTGAATTTGACCAAATTCAACCTAAAGGCAAATTTTCAAAATTTTATAACTTAGGACCTCAAATCCTCAAAAGGACTCTGAATTTGAAATTGACAAATCTCCTAGATCAAATTCCATATTTCGGGACTAATGATATTGACGAAATTTCATTTCAACACTTAAAACTCCAAAAGACACTGAAAATCACTTCTTAACCACTTAAGCCTTTCAAACTCAAAACTTACCAAATTCTCAACTTTAAACTCAAAGTTCATAGCCAACTTTCAAAAATCAGCCAAAAACTACTCTAGGTAGATATGAAGTAGGGAAAAATGGTAAATTGATGAAACATTCAAAAAATGACCGACCAGGTCACTATACTAGCCACCACTAAAAAACCATGTTCTTCCTTGAACATAAAGTAAAAGAAGGTACCTAAAGCTTTGAAAAGCTAAGGATATCTACCATGCATATATGACTCTGTCTCCCAAGTAGCCTCACAAACTGAATGGTGCTTCCAGTGCACCTTTAGTGAAGCAATAACCTTCGTCCTATTCTTTCAAATCTGCCTATCCAAAATTCCTATAGGCACCTCCTCAAAATATAACTTTGGACTCAACTCAACTAAATCAAGAGAAAGTACTTGGGACTCATCCGATACGTACTTCCAAAGAATGGAGACATGAAATATAGGATGCAAAGCTGACACACTAGGTGGCAAAACCAACTTATAGGCCACTTGTCCCACACGACTCAAAATCTCAAATGCTCCGATGAATCTAGGGCTAAGCTTGTCCTTCTTTCCGAACCTCATCACATCTTTCATGGGTGAGACTCGAAGCCAAACATGATCACCCACCATGAACACTAGAGCTCGAACTATGTGATCTGCATAACTCTTCTGTCGACTCTGGGTTGTCAACAGTCTACCCTGGATCGTATGAACTTGCTCCACAAAATCTCTAAGCAAGTCTGTATCTAATGAATCCATCTCAGCTAAATCAAACTATCCGATTAGAGATCCACATCATCTACCATACAATGTCTCAAAAGGGGCCATCTGAATACTAGAATGATAACTGTTGTGTACGCAAACTCTTTTAATGACAAATGTCAATCCCATATGTCACCAAAATTAATCCCACAAGCTCGAAGCATGTCCTCTAATACATGAATCATCCGCTCGAACTAACCAATTGTATGAGGATGAAAGGTTGTACTCATGTCTAATTGAATATCCAAACCATGTTGTAACGCCTTCTAAAAAAGGGAAGTGAACAAGAAACCTCGATTAGAGACGATAAACACTAGACCCCATGTAGTCTCACAATTTGACCGATATCAAGCTTGAATAACTTCTCGGCCATATACTTCACCCGAATTGAGATGAAATTGGTGTATTTGGTCAACCTGTCAACAACCACCCAAATGGACTCATAACCATCCACAGTGGTAGGTAGCCTCACAACAATGTCTATAGTGATCCGTTACCACTTCCAAGTAGGAATATGCATCCTCTGAGATATACCTCCAGGTTGCTGGTCCTCACACTTGACCTGTTTGAAAGTCAAACACCTTGACACAAAATTTGCAACATTTCTCTTCATACACTACCAATAGTTCTGGCTCAGACCATGATACATCTTTACAGCACCTGGATGGATAAAATATCAGAAATAATAAGCCTTCTCAAAAATCAATCTAATCAACTCACCCACCTTGGGCACACAAATCCTACCCCATATCCTCAAAACACCATCAGAATCAAGGATAGCCTCCTTAGATTCCCTCTCATTAACTTCTCGTCATAATATTGGCGCTCATAAATCTTCTCAACTATGGAAGAATGAGCCTCAATAAAGCAATCAAACCACCCTTCTACTAAGAAAATTGTAATCTGAAAAGACCATTGGCAAACCTTTAAACATGCTTAGCCAATGGTCTATCCTCCACACTAATGGTTGTAAGACTTTCCATGCTAAAAGTCTTCCTACTCAAAGCATCAGCCACCATATTGGACTGTTCTAGATGATACATGATGGTGACATCAGCCACTATATTGGCCTGTTCTGGATGATACAAGATAGTGATATTGTAGTCCTTTAGTATCTCAAACAATCTACATTGCCTCAAGTTCAAATTCCTCTGACTGAAGATGTCTTAAAGACTCTAGTGATCTTTGAAAAGTTCTCAATGAACTCCATATGGGTAATACTGCCATAGCTTAAGTACAAACACCATGACTGCTAACTTTTAATCATGAGTAGAGTACTTCCTTCCATGGGTCTTCAACTGCCTAGAGGCCTAGGCAATCACCTTACCTTTCTGCATAAGAACACCACCTTATCTAACTCCGAAAGCATCATAATACATAGTGAAGTCTATACCCTCATCAGGTAAAGTCAAAACAAGAGCTGAAGTAAATAAGGTCTTGAGCTTTTGGAAGCTCTCCTCATACTCATCAAAATGCTGGAAACTCATACTCTACCGAGTCAATCTGGTCAACAGAGATGTAATGATGGAGAAGCTCTGAAAAATCTTTTGTAATACCCTATAAGTCCCACAAAAAATAGATCTCAATAACTTATATAGGTCTCATCCAACCCTTCACTTCCTAAATCTTTGTTGGATCTACCCAAATACCCTCCTTGGACACCACGTACCCAAAAATGCCACGAAATCAAGCCAAAACTTGCACTTCGAGAATTTAGCATACTCTTTCTCTTTCTTCAATCTCTGGAGTACTATCCTCAAATGTTGATTGTGATCTTCCTTAGTCTTAGAGTACACCAAGATATTGTCAATGAAAACTATCATAAAGGAATCCAAATACGGACAAAACAACCCGTTCATCAACTCCTTGAAAGCTGCAGAGGCGTTAGTAAAATCGAAAGACATCATAAGAATGTCATAGTGACCATAAAGAGTCCTGAAGGCTGTCTTAGGAATATCCGATGCCCTAATATTCAGCTGGTGATAACCAGACCTCAAATAAATCTTAGAGAATAGAGATACACCTTGAAGTTGATCAAGCAAATCATCTATACGAGGAAGAGGATACCTGTTCTTTATGGTCACTTTGGTTAACTATCGACAATCAATGTAAATACTCATAGTACCATCCTTCTTCCTCACAAACAGAACATGAACACCCCTCAGAGAAACATTAGGGAGAATGAATCCCTTGGTCATCAAATCCTATAACCGATCCTTTAATTCCTTCAACACAACTAGAGCCATACAATAAGTAAGAATAGAGATGGGCTTGGTGCGTGGCTCCAAATCAATGGAAAAATAGATATCCTTATCCGGAGGAACACCTGGAAGATCAGTAGGAAACACATCCGAAAACTCTCAAAATACGGGCACAAAATCTATGGGAGGTGGCTCAACACTAGTATCTTCAATGAAAGACAAGTAGGACAAACACCCTCTACCAACCAACCTCTGGTCTTTAATGAAATAGATAACTTTTCTAGGGTAAGAACCACTAGCACCCATCAACTTAAATCTCGGGACACCTGACACAGCTAAGGTCATAATTTTAGCATAACAATCAAGGATAACATGATGTGGAGAGAGCCAATCCATACCCATGATAATATCAAAGTCTACCATCCCAGAATGATCAAATCTACCCAAGTATCATACCTGACCAAAGAGACAATACATGATCGATACACTCGATCCACCACTATGGACTCACCCACTGGTATAAAAAGATGAATAAGCACATGTATGTAATCAGACATCATATCAAACCCAGCAGCAAAATTGGTAGACACATACAAGAAAGTAGACCCTAGATCAAACAACACAAACACATGTCAATGGCAAACTGGGACGATACCGGTGATCATAACATCAAAAGTCTTGGCCTTAGGAGTCCTTGTAAAAGAATAACATTGGCCCTCACGGATACCTACAGTCTAAGTAGAACCTCTACCTCCATGCTGCAAAGTTGGGGCACCCCTACCACTACCAGAAGTCCTGCCACTTCTACCGAACTGAACTCTACCTCAACCCCTGGATGAAGACAATGAATATTTAACTAGAGTAGCTGAATAATGATTCTAGGGTCCTTAGTGAGTCTGTAGAGGACATTGTCGCATCAAATGACCTGGATGCCCACAAGTAACACAAGACCTCGAGACGAATAGCTACTTCTGTGAAATAGATGAATTACTATGGCCACGTCAGCTAGAACCATAATATCCTTGGTCTGAGTGTCCACTCTCGACTGCTAGCATAGAAGCATGAACCGGCCCATGGTGCTGAAATGAGTTACTATCTCTGGACGAACCTTTACCTCTAGATAAGGCACTAGAAAATTAACAAAACGAACATTTCCTCTTCGGCTCCCCAAACTCCTCTTAAACCATCAACTCTGCCTCCTTTGAGGTTCTTATAATGGACTAGAAGGAAGCCCCCTCTATGGCTTCTTTTAACTCATACGATCTGATGGAGAAAGTAAACCCCTTCACAAACTTACAAACTCTCTGTATCATCCAAAACAATAGTTATAGCATGCCTAGAAAGCTCACTAAAACGGGCCTCGTACTCAATCACAGACAAACTTCCTTGAGTCAGTCTCTTTAACCTCAATCGAATCTCCTCCCTCACACCACAAGGAATAAAGCGGTCTTGGAAAGAACTAGAGAAAATGACCCACTTTACCGAAGGAGATCCAACTGGTTTAGACCTCACAAAAGTCCTCCACCACTCTGTAGTTCGCCCACAAAGCTGAAGTGCAAAAAAATAAACACCACGAGCATCCACTATACCTACTGCCTCAAGCATCTCATGGCACAAAGTTAAGAACTCATGATCATCCTCACTTTTACAACCCTGAAACTGGGTGGTTTCATCTTCTGAAGCCTCTCATAAAAATTTTCATTCGCTGCTGTCATAATAGCCTCTGGAGCGATATGTGCACCACTAAGTGGTGTTGGATTCACTAGTGGCTGGCCACTTTATCATGAATACCCAAAACCTACTGACCTGGGTTATGTAGCCCTACCCTCATCTAAGAAAATTGTGACGTACATGTCGCACCACCCTGAGAGAAGTTCTCTAACACACAAAGCTTCCTCTAAAAAGTCTCCTAAAACAAAGGAGCTCCAAACTCGGGAGGAACCTGGTCCTCAGCAACCTCCACATATGGCTTAAGGGAAACCTCTCTAGCTCTACCTTTAGCTGGATCTGCTCCATGGGCACGACCTCTTGTAGGTGCTACTCCACGAGCATGACCTCTAGCTCGGGCCCTAACTCTACTCCTAGCTGGGGTCTTAACAACAACCTCAACGAATTCCTCCCCTCTACCACTGCAAACAGAAGCTCTGGTCCTCGCAATCTTCCAAAACAACACATAGGAACTCAGCACTAGCAAAGTTAAGCATGCATGATACTAAAGAATGAACAAAAGGAAGTTTCGTAAATGTGTTCATAACCTCTCAAAGATAAGTACAAATGTCTTTGTATCGATCCTCAAGACTCTACTTAGACTTGGCTTGTACGTATATCAGACCTATGAGCCTGGGGCTCTAATATCATTTGTCACGACAAAAAAATGGACATGATGACACTTGTCTATTCCCACCAAGATAAGTTAGCCTCAACCTAATGAAAATGAAATAAATGCAGAAATAAAAAAAAAAGAAAAATATAAGGCGAAAAAAACTTATTCACTCTATTAAAACCTCCAAAATCTGGTTGTCACATGAACAAGCTAATAAATATATAACGTACAGAATTAAGAAATAAGTACAAGTCTCAATATTTGTTTCTCAAATAGGACAAAGCATAAAGAAAAGCAAAATAGGGACCGTCGGGATGACAAGTAGCTACCTCTCAATAGTCCTTTGACAAGCCTCAAACAGTAAGAGAAGAAGGACAATTACAGATTAGCAGGCTCAGAACCTACACAAGTGTATAAGCAAAGATTGAGTATAAAAAACATAGTACCTAATAAGAAATCTAATAAAAAAACAACCTAGCTAGAAAATGAATACCCCTTTCATCCCAACCGAACCTCTTTAAACTAGAACTGCACATAAATCAGCCCAACGTAATAGTTCTACAGTACATAGATCACAAGACTCAAAAGTCACACTAGAACAAGTAAGTCAATTTCAATTTCAATCACACGTAACAAATGCATCAATCAAAATTAACTGGTAAATCACTCATAAGAATCAAAATACATCAAATCACAATAATTAATCTCTCACCGAAACCATTTCCCATCGGCACATTATCACTAGCTGCAACAATTTCCCATTAGATTTAAATAAAATCACTAGACATAACTGTTTCCCATTGGCTTTATATCAATTTACTAGCCATAACTATTTCCCATTGGCTTTAACTTAATTCACTAGCCATAAATGACATTGACATCAAAAACATTTGCCAAAAATGACATCAACATCATAAAACTTACTAGAAATGACATTGGCATCATAACAATTGCCAGAATGACATCGACATCTTAACCCTCACATGTCTCATCACAGTGTTCAACAATCAATGCACACATGAAATATCACACAACAGAGAAGAGATAACAATTCACACAATTGAAGTCCACGTTCATGCCATCAAACATTTAATCAATTAATAAAGGAAAAAAAGGATAAATATTCCCACGAACTATCATAAATGGTATGCAGATACCCTCCGTCGTACTTTTGGAACATTGGTGCCCTTGCCATTTAGAAACTAGAGCATATATTCCCTTCACTCTAACGGAAGACTAAATAAGGACACATGACACAATCTTATCCATCAATCCGATATTTAATAAATGTCGGGTTGGTGGATAAGAATATGACACGTGTATGTCCGTTAGTATAAAGGGTATATATACTATAGTTTTTGGAAGACAGGGGCACTAATGTCCCAAAAGTATGACGAAGGGTATCTGCATACCATTTATGATAGTTCGAGGGTATATTTGTCCTCTTTCCCATCAATCAAATAGGGGCCACCACAAGGCAATTCACACGCATTATGATTAGCACATAACCTTTTCATTTCAACTCCTTTTTATTAAGATTTATCAAGTGGGCAATTAACCCATCACCTCATTGTCATTACTCCCAACACACACATAAAGAAGCGAATGCACAAATTCTACTAAATTACAAGGTTGAGGAGATCACATGTATTCAATCAATCAACCAATCAGTCCAAGAGTTGAGTCTTCTCTTTCTGACCAATATAAAAAGCCACACAATCTAAAACAATCAAGCATTCACAACAAATTTCAAGAAATAACAATACCCATATCAATTACTTTGAAAAATAGGTCAATTAACTCAAATCCCAATTCTGAAAAAATAAGGTCTGAATCCAATATTTAATACTTGAAAATGTTACTCAAGGCCTAAGGAACTCATTGGTGAAATTCATTTCGAAAAAAGGACTTAAAAATCAGTTCACAATCTCCATTTTAGTTTAGAACTTGAAATCTTGAATATCCTTGCATTATCAATCAAAATCCCAAATTTTGATGTTAAAATCCATAAATAGTCAAAGGGAAATCAAGTTTTAGGATCATAAAAGCTTACCCAAATGATTTAGAACAAGAAAACCTTTCACAAATTGCCTCCAAGGGTTTCCGAAGCTCAAAAATGAATAATGTGGCTAAAACCCGAAAAATGTCAAGTCAAAACCCTTCTCTAATGTCGCTTAAGCAACCATAGGTTTGCTTTAGTGAACCCTGCAAAAAGTAGGGGTCTCGCTTTTATGAATCGGGCACTGCTTAAGTAACCATCGCTAAAGCGAGTCATGGTTTGCTAAAGCGAATCATGGTTCGCTAAAGCTAGCCATAGTTCGCTTAAGCAAACCCTTCGAAAAGTCTTGCCTTCTCTTTAGCAATCACACATTGGCTTAAGAGAAGGTCGCTTAAGCAGAAGGCCTATCCCAAAAGCGATGGGTACATAAATTAGGCACTAGAATAATAGCCAACACTTAGAATGTCAAAAAGACCCTTAAGATTTGTTCAAAACCCCCTACACACAAACCATATATGCAAATCAATTAAACTCGACGTTTTGGACTCAATGGAACCATTGAAACATGAATGTGAGGTCTTCTTTACCCATTATCCGTGAAAACTACAAGAAACTAACTCAATTCCTAAAAAGGCTAAAACGAGCTCGGGACCTCTCTAAAATCAACAAAGACATCACCTAAGCTTAAAATCATTCCCAAATCCAATGGAACTCTCGAAATTTTTATCCAAGCATCCGAACTCTGAAAGTAGACCAAAGTCAACCTAAAGGCTAAATTTTAAAAATTTCACAACTTTGGACCTCAAATCCTCAAAAGGACTCTGACTTTGAAATCAACAAAATAGATTCCACATTTTGGGGTTGATGGAATCGACAAAATTTAATTCTGGCACTCAAAACTCCAAAAGGTACTAAAAACCACTTCTTAACAACTTTAGACTTTCAAACTCAAAACTTAATAAATTTTTAACTCTAAACTCAAAGTTCAAAACTAACTTTCAAAACACATCTAAAAAGCACTCGGGGTTGATATCGGGAGGGGAAAATGGTTAATTTATGAAACTTTCCAAAACTGACTGATCGAGTCATTATAAAAATAAACATGTAAGCAAAAAATATAAAACAAAATGTAAATCAGGAAATAATTGACTAACAATGAAATAAAAAATTAGTCCAATCTAAAATCCTTATTCTCTGGCAACGACGCCAAAATTTGATACACCCAAATTGAACCTCCCAAAAGAGGTATACGCAGTTGTTGTTAAAATAAAGAACCTAAAAAAGATTAGGGTCGATCCCACGAGGAATGAGTTCTGGACTTAGCCTAATTGATTGTTGGTTGTACTTTTATTTGATTTATTTCTGTAAAAAATGGGGGTTTCGTAAAACAAAAGTTTGACTGATTGATTTTAGTCACAAGTAACCAAGTGAGCAGGATTGAATATTTTGTAGAATAAATAGAAGATGAAACTAGGGTATATGTGTTTCCCCGTAAGTCCTTAAGGCAATAAGCCTTATGGTAGTAATCTTGTCTAGTGACTAGCATGAAAAGTTGGTTAGGTATCTCCTAAGTGGATGGTTGCCCAAATATTGAATTGATGAACAAAATATGTAATTTAAACCAATGATTCAAGAATTAAAATGAAAAAATGTTTAGCAAAATAATTCTCAAAACCGAAAAATTCAATATATGAATTGTCTAACCATAAAAATGAGTAATAAGACTATTTATAGACATCTAATTTTAATCTAAGTAGACTAAGAAAATATAGGAAAAGTGAGCTTTGACAGTTGGGTCTACAACTTATGGTCTGTGGCTTGTAGGTCAGATTGTGACACGTAGACGCAACCCGTAGAAGGCAGCTTCCTCAATATTATCTTGACTCTTCCTACAGACATGATCTACGACTCGTAGACCTTTGAACGGTCTATCATGGAAGCTCATAGTCCAATGTATTGGGACTCAATATGCCACGACCCAAAGTATACCCTAGGTGTAACAGGGTGATAGAACCCGAAAAGGCTCTACACAAGCCACTTAGCATACATCATACAAGATAATTGTCACAACCCGAGCCTACACCGCGGATGTGACACGACGTACAAGACTCTGAAGAGCCTCATACAAGTCTCATAGCAGTCATAACATAAGACATATGAAATAGTGTAGAATTTAAAACTTTTCTTTAAATCCATACAATTGAAAAACATCATTTAAAACAACAGAAGTCTACTTGTCTCACATGGCCATCTAATACATTAGAATCAAAACTAAGGTCACGACCCTTACAATAGAAAGTCTAATAAGAGTCTAATAAAATGAAAGACATGAAACATCAATAAAGCACTTGTCCTCGGATCAATGAGGACATACCACAAGCTTTGGAAGAACTCAATCCAAGCCTTTTGAACTAGAAGGAAACAACTCACTTGCCGCGGGACCTACACTTTCTAGATAAATAGAAGAAATATGGGTTAGCACACAAAAATGTACTAAGTATGATTGCCATGCAAAATCCATGCTTAAAAAAGGACATTTTGGTTGAAAACCATGCTATATGCCAATTTTGAGAAACATCATGAAGTTTTAGTATAAAAGGCATAAGATACAATTACATTCAACATATAAGTCATTTCATCACATTAGAACCTTCGTCTAAAGTATCCCTAAGCTATACTTGTGCAATGTAAGAATAGCATCCCATAATACCATTCCCACTAAGTACCACTTTAAGGCCACCATAAATGAACTTACCATTCTTCATACTCATCTTTATACAATACTCATTGATAAGGAACATAAACATTTCATAAGTCATGACAAGGAAAGTAACTCATAATACAATCCAAGTAAAACATGCATCACTACATTAAGAATTTAAGTCAACTTTCTCATTAGCTTCATTAAGAGCACATTCATTCATTAGACATTAAGACATTGGAGAATCACACCATAACCCTCTCAAAGCCTACTCGTGCAATGCATGGATGACATCCCATACTACCACCCACACTTCATAGAACCTCTCAAGCAACCATAGCATGTATCTCACATGATGGGAATAAGCATTAACCGACATACACCATGTGAGCTTTACATGGAATCTGGTGTCTGTCCCACACCGTAAAGGGTTGGTCTACTTACGTAAGGTAGGACCGGTAACATTTTAGCTTAGGTGGATCCACTAGCTATTAACCTATGTGCGCACATAGTTATGGGATAGGAAAGATGTTCATTGAAACCCGACCTAACGTGGGGAGAGCTTCCATCTTACCGTATCCACTCGGTACTTAGCCTCTATTCCCATAGAGTAGTTCATTTTCATTAACATTATTACACTTGAGAGGAATGCCATTGGCCTATCGACCCAAGGTACATTATTGCACATATGAAAGGAATATCATAAGCCTATCGATTCATGGTACATTATTAGGATAGCTCATTGAATCCTCATGAAAGGAATGCCATTGTCCTATCGATCCAAGATTCATCATTACATTAGTTCATTGACTAATTATGAAAGGAATGTCATAAGCCTATCGATTCAAGAGTCATCATTACATTAGTTCATTGACTCTTTACGAAAGGAATGCCATAAGCCTATCGATTCAAGATTCATCATTACATTAGTTCATTGGCTCCTTATGAAAGGAATGTAATAAGCCTATCGATTCAAGACAAAGCCTTAGGATACTTCATTAGTCATTTATGAAAGGAATTCCATTGGCCTATCGATTCATGTTCATTAAGTCAAGATACATTAGTTACACAAGAAGAGGATGTCTAAGCCTACCAATTCAAGGTACATTAATCAGCATTACTTTCATTTACATAAGAAGAGGATGACTAAGCCTACCAATTCAAGATACATCAATCAACAATACTTTCATTTACATAAGAAGAGGATGTCTAAGCCTACCAATTCAAGATGTAACATTACATTGGAGAAACCTTTCACATATATCATCATCATTCATAAGTGTATAGCTTAGAATAACCTTTCAATAATAACACAATTGCATTCTAGACATAATCACCTTACTTTCATAAACATAGAAAACCTTGATTTTCAATAAAGCACATGCATAATTCTCATAGTCATGTCTATGTTCTTCATTCATAGCCCTTCAAAAACCCTAGATCACAATTCATGAGTAACATCTTGCATCACTATTCTATACATGGATATTAACATATTTCAATTAGATTAAGTACTACATGCATAATTTGATCACAATCCACCCACATCAATCATCACCCACACTTTGTGATCCTTTTTGACAAAATAGGGGTATTCATGGATTCATAGGCAATTCATAATAAAAATAGTAGTAATTCATCAAATGATCATAATATAAGACAATAAACACTTTGAAATCATTTTGAAAGTCAATCCGTGCCATAGATTGAAAATCCTAGGTTTTGGAGAATTTCAGCTTTGAGAAATAGAGTTTTGAAGGGACTCCTTGGATGGAACTTAACAAAGGATGAAAACTACCATACCTTGATTGAAGAACTCCAAGAAATTGTGTGAGAAAGATGAACTATTAAGCTCCAAAACTTGATTTCTTCTTCTCCCATGGAAGTTTCTAGAGAGAGAATATTTGGAGAGGAGGGGGTTTCTAATTTTGAGTTTTGGGAATAATGAATTGTAAAAGGGTGTTTAATACTTTAAAAAGCCTTAAATAACTCTAATAAATCAATATAAACCATCCCCAACTCATGACTAATTAATTAGGAATTTGCTAAGTTGCCCCTTACTTTGGCCGAGATTGGGCAGTTTCAGTGGTAACCTACGCACCATAGGTGGTGAGCCTCGTCCTGCAGGTCTGTGGTTTGGGTCAGAAAGTCACCATTTGGGGCCCTTGACCTACGTACCACCCCCACGAGGTGTGGATGGACCTACGGGGCGTAGGCCTCATTTGTAGGTCCTTGGGTTTTTTACAACTTTTGGTTTTTGGCAGCTTTGGGGGTTAGACTTTAGGTCCTCCTCAAGGACCCTTGGTTGGTCCTTGGGGAGTCGTACCTTGATATTTAAACCCTAAACCCCTCAACCTAAACTCGGGAGCTCATTTTACAACCTAAAACCTCACATCAACTTAACAACACACTCATTAGGCTCTAGTCTCACCTACTAGTTTTCCAAGTCGTTACATTATCCCCCCCCCCCCCATAGGAACATTCATCCTCGAATGACACTTTAAACACTTTAGGGAATTAAAGAATCAAGATTAGCAGCCCATCATGCATGAAACATCATAAACAATGCACAAAACTAGGAGGAAACATCAACTCCATCTCAACCATACTCAATGCACACAAGAAAGTAGGAACTACATCTACAAACTTATTTGGCATGAAAACTTCAACATTTCTCATTTCATTGAAGGCATTACCTTCTCCAACTCAAAGCATGCTCATCATAACATCATTAAGCACATTATACAATTACTCTTAAAAGCACATTTAGGCATGCTCAACAATTCACCTTACGAAGCATATAGGAAAGTCATACTAACTGCACATCAACATGAGGGATATAAATCATAAAAACTCATTTTCTCATTAAAACATGAATTTATCAAGAACATGCATAACATAAGGAGACTATGGAAACACATAATTACACATGACTCCAAAACATGAAACAAGCCAAAAAGAACTATGTCCTAAGCATGAATAGGAATAGAAGGAAAGAGATAAGGATATCAGAACTCTCAACAACCTTACAATCCAAACATACCATCTCCCCTTGGGAGTAAACCCATGCTAAGGGTGAAAATAACATACGGACCTCAACAAAACATTAACAACCATAAGGAACTATCACATACCGGTGCCTTCATTCGGAAGAACTCCTTTGACCACTCTAGTAGCATCCTTTACTAAAACCCTTACTAGGACACCACTCCTCAACTTTTTTTCATGCAAACAACTTCTTTACTCTTTTATTTCTTAACTTGCTGGTTGAAGATCCCAACCGGTACTTCTAACTTAGAGAGGTTCTCATTAAGCAACTCTTGCTCACAAACAACCTTACCAACACCACTCAAGGTCTCATATAATTCTACCGAACTGGGTCTACATATTTCAAACTCACTAAACCTCATAAGGTGGGAATTCAAGTCAACCTAACACATGAACATCAAGGATACTCAAGGACCTTGCTATCTAAGGACATTATCTCCCCCTAGGAGCAAGGCTATACAAACTCTTTAAGCATCATCTCTTTTAATTCTAAGGTCAAAGCAAGTCATCACTAAACCTTCACACTCATCACACAAGATGATTCCAAACCAAGGTTAATTACACTTTTACCCTTCTTAGATTAGTCTATTCTGTCAAACACATCCAGGCATTTCTAAAACACCTTATTCATAATATCTTTCAATATACCTCAAAACTCATCATGACTTTCTACCAATAACACAGTTAACCATAAAACAACCCATTTTTACCGAAAGTCATCATCTAATTCTATCATACCAAGACTCATCTAGTCACATAGCCACAATTGGCATCAATACTAACCTTTTCTCCCTCAATCCTTGTAGCATTAGCCCTATTAGTAGTCGCATCTTGAAGACCATCGAATAAGGAATAAGAGAGATATCTTATAGAGTTAAACTCTATGGCACGACTTGGGGTTGAAAGAAGTGAAGTTTTCCTAATGTCTTATAGCCTCTCATTCATAAATGTGGCACACTTCATACTATGAACAAGACTCTACTCAACGTTTCTTGTGAGGCATCAATCCTAAAAACCATCCTAACATCTTGTGCTCTAATACCATGTTTGTCACGACCTGAGCCTACACCCCGGACGTGAAACGGTGTACAAGACTCTGAAGAGCCTCATACAAGACTCATAGCATTCATAATATAAGACATATGAAATAGTGCAGAATTTAAAACTTTTCTTTAAATCCATACAATTAAAAAATATCATTTAAATAACGAAAGTCTACTTGTCTCACATGGTCATCTAATACATTCGAATCAAAACTAAGGTCACGACCCTTACAATAGAATGTCTAATAAGAGTCTAATACAATAAAAGACATGAAACATCAATAAAGCACTTGTCCTCGAATCCATGAGGATATACCACAAGCTTTGGAAGAACTCAATCCAAGCCCTTTGAACTAGAAGGAAACAACTCATTTGCCAGGACCTACACTTTGTATAAAAATAGAAGAAATATGGGTTAGCACACAAAAATGTACTAAGTATGATAGCCATGCAAAAACCATACTTAAAAAGGAAATTTTGGTTGAAAACCATGCTATATGCCGATTTTGTGAAACATCATGAAGTTTTAGTATAGAACGCATAAGACATAATCACATTCAACATACAAGTCATTTCATCACATTAGAACCTTCGTCTAAAGTATCCCTAAGCTATACTTGTGCAATGTAAGAATAGCATCCCATAATACCATTCCCACTAAGTACCACTTTGAGGCCACCATAAATGAACTTACCATTCTTCATGCTCATCTTTAGACAATACTCATACATAAGGAACATAAATATTTCATAAGTCATGACAAGAAAAGTAACTCATAATACAATCCAAGTAAAACATGTATCATTACATTAAGCATTTAAGTCAACTTTCTCATTATCTTCATTAAGAGCACAATCATTCATTAGACATTAAGACATTGGAGAATCACACCATAGACCTCTCAAAGCCTGCTCGTGCAATGCATGGAAGGCATCCCATACTACCACCCATACTTCATAGAACCTCTCAAGCAACCATAGCACATATCTCACATGATGGGAATAAGTATTAACTAATATAGACCATGTGAGCTTTACATGGAATCTGGTTTTTATACCACACCGTAAAGGGTTGGTCTACTTGCCTAAGATAGGACTGGTAACATTTTAGCTTAGGTGGATCCACTAGCTAATAACCTGTGTGGGCACATAGTTATGGGATAAGAAATATGTTCATTGACACCCGACCTAACGTGGAGAGAGCTTCCATCTTACCATATCTACTTGGTACTTAGCCTCCATTCCCATAGAGTAGTTCATTTTCATTAACATTATTACACTTGAGAGGAATGCCATTGGCTTATCGACCCAAGGTACATTATAAAACACATGAAAGGAATGACATAGGCCTATCGATTCATGGTACATTATTATGATAGCTCATTGTATCCTCATGAAAGGAATGCCATTGGCTTATCCATCCAAGATTTATACTTACATTAGTTCATTGACTCGTTATGGAAGGAATGCCATAAGCTTATCGATTCAAGAGCCATCATTACATTAGTTGATTGACTATTTATGAAAGGAATGCCATAAGCCTATCGATTCAAGAGTCATCATTACATTAGTTCACTGGCTCATTATGAAAGGAATGCCATAAGCCTATCGATTCAAGACAAAGCCTTAGGATACTTCATTAGTCATTTATGAAAGAAATGCCATTGTCCTATCGATTTATGTTCATTAAGTGAAGATACATCAGTAACACAAGAAGAGGATGTCTAAGCCTACCAATTCAAGGTACATTAATTAGCATTACTTTCATTTACACATGAAGAGGATAACTAAGCCTGCCAATCAAGATACATCAATAAACATTACTTTCATTTACACAAGAAGAGGATGTCTAAGCCTACCAATTCAAGATGTAACATTACATTGGAGAAACCTTTCACATATTTCATCATCATTCATAAGTGTATAATTGAGAATAATATTTCAATAATAACACAATTGCATTCTATGCATGATCACCTTACTTTCATAAACATAGAAAACCTTGCTTTTCAATAAAGCACATGCATAATTCTTATAGTCATGTAGAAGTTGTTCATTCATAGCCCTTCAAGATCCTAGATCACAATTCATGATACACATCTTGCATCACTATTCTATACATGGATATTCACATATTTCAATTAGATTAACTACTACATGCATTATTTGATCACAATCCACCCACATCAATCATCACCTACATTTGAGATCCAATTTGACAAAATAGGGGAATTGATGGATTCATAGGTAATTCATCATAAAAATAGTAGTAATTTATCAAATTGATCATAATATAAGACAATAAACACTTTGAAATGTGAATTCATTCCATAGATTGAAAACCCTAGGTTTTGGAGAATTTAAACTTTGAGAAATAGAGTTTTGAAGGGACTCCTTGGCTGGAACTTAACCAAGGATACCACACCTTGATTGAAGAAACTCCACGAAATTGAGTGAGAAAGATGAACTCTTGAGCTCCAAACCTTGATTTTTCTTCTCCAATGGAGGTTTCTAGAGAGATAATAATTGCAGAGGAGGGGGTTTCTAATTTTGAGTTTTGGGAATAATGAATTGTAAAAGGGTGTTTAATACTTTAAAAAGCCTTAAATAACTCTAATAAATCAATATAAACAATCCCCAACCTATAACTAATTAATTAGGAATTTACTAAGTTACCCCTCATTTTGGCCGAGATTAGGCAGATTCAGTGGTGACCTAGGCATACAGACCATAGGTGGGCTCACGCCCCGTCCTACAGGTCCGTGGTTTGGGTCAGCAAGTCACCATTTGGGGCCCTTGACCTACGGACCTCCCCCACAAGGCTTGGATGGACCTACGGGGCGTAGGTCCCATTTGTAGGTCCTTGGGTTTTTTGACAACTTTTGGTTTTTGGCAGCTTTGGGGGTTAGACTTTAGGGTCCTCCTCAAGGACCCTTGGTTGGTTCTTGGGGATTCGTACCTTGACGTTTAACCTCTAAACCCCTCAACCTAAACTCGGGAACTCATTTTACAACCTAAAACCTCACATCAACTCAACAACACACTCGTTAGGTTCTAGTCTTACATACTAGTTTTTCGTGTCGTTACAAGAATTGAAATATAGATTTCAAAAGCAACAATCTTATATCATAAAAGAGTTTGACAAATTGGAAGTCTCAGATAGTCTCAACAAGCCATATAATACATTAAAAGAAGTGGTTTGGACGTAACCCATACACCACATACAATGTCTAAAAACTAAAATAAATAGAATCTATATAAGTATCTTGGTCCTGGAAATATGAGGACTCACAATCTTTGAATCCCAAGAGAGATCAACTAGCCACAAGTATGTGATGTAGGAGCATCAAACCTTACATTAGTGAAACAATGTAGGAAAAAGTATGCATTAGTACATGAAATGTACTAAGTATGATAGAAATGCATAAACAATATGAAATCATGCTAAAAGGACTCTACATTACATGCAATGACCCAGATAGAGCATAAGATAAGAGGTTAGAAAACATAAGTCATAATCATGGTCAGTGCAAACTCAACATATTTAAAACACACTGTGAGATACTTTGAAAGTAACCTTAGTTCATTATTTTGGGATGTTTACCATTAATCGATATAGACCATGTGAGCTAAAACATGGAATATAAGTTAAAAAGAGATGTCCTACTTCCAAGGTAAGGACCATAACTTATAGTTTATGTGGGTCCACTAGCTAAGAATATGAGCGCATATAGTTAGGAACAAAGATATTGCTACTACAGACCCGACTTCTACTAACATGAGAGCCTCCATCTCAATATCCTCTTGGTGCTAAGTAAAATCCCACGGAATAATCATTACTCATATTCATTTCCTCATCCATGGAAAGGCATAATTAAGCAACCAATCCATGCTAAAGTTATTTAGAATAGCTTGTAAAAGTTGATTCAACTTAGGTGAGAAAACCTTTCATCCTTATGAATCCTTATGAGAGAAAACCTTTCACAATCATGATTATAGCACCATGTGAGAAAACTTTTCACAATATCATTGATACTTTGATCTTAAAGAATCCTCAAATCATTTACATTAATTTCATAAAAGCATGCATATCTTTATAAATTCATAGATCATAGTTCATGAGCTTCATCATGTTTTCATAGTTAAAAGTCATGGATCATGCATGGGTTTATATGAATTCAACTCAAAAACATGTAATTACTTCAGTTCATGCATTAGAAGATACAAAAAAAAAACCTATCAAATCATAATTTAGAAGAGCCCGTGAGGATTGAATGAAACCCTAACTTTGAATTGAGAATTTGAACTTGTAAAATTGGAAGATCTTGGGAACCCAATGGAGTAAAGGACTCCATTGGTGAATACTAACATACCTTAGTGATCAAGGCCCAATGACTATTGTGAATTGAAGATCCTTGGTTGAACCCTACATTCTTCTTCGTTAGATTTAGAGAGAATTTTGGGGAAGAGCTTGGAGGGAAATTTTGGGATTTAGGAGAAGGACCTAAGATAATTATATAGGGCTTACAATAAGGGTTAAAAAATGACATAGCTTAGATACTATATGCATAGGGAAAGACTAAAATAGCCCTGATTTAAAAAGCTGATGGGAGCCCTGTGTGAGAGGCCTTCATGGATCGTTTAGCCTTTCACGGTCCAAGAAAAGGATCATGAAAGAGTGGGGATTTTGAACGGCCAACATTCCCCTAAATGGACCATTTACCTCCCACGAGCCAGTTAGGCATCCATGAAAGGTTCACAGTTGGGCTTGGGTCCGTGAACCTACCCATTAACCCACCTTAAAATTTCCAAACCAAGCTCACCAAATTCTAAGGTGTACACAATATTTCTGCATCTTCCTACAACTTTGTCCTATGGTTTGTAGTAGATCATTCTATGGCTCGTAGTCTGCTTCCATCGTCTCATACTTAACCAAAAAACTACAGACTCTTCAGCCTTTGTCTATGAGTCTATCCTGTGGCTCGTAGAATGGACTATGACTCGTAGGTTGACCCATAGTTCTTCAAAAAATTGTTACTTCACTACATTCTCATCCCATATTGTAGAAAAACTATTTTCCTACAAAATAAAGGTAAAATATCATAAAATCTATTAATAAGGGCCTAAGAACCATGCAAAATTCCAAGTTTACAATATTATAAATACAGTAAATCTACCGTACATCAGTGGAATATGTAACATTAATCGAAATATACCATGTGATATATAACATGGAATTTAGTGTCTTTCCCACACTGAAAAAGAGATTGTCCTACTTTTCGAGGTAAGTAACATACATTTTAGCTTAGGTGTATCCACTAGATATGTCTTTCTAAGATAATTCTTTGGGGGCACGTAGTTAGGGACAAGGGAATTACTTCTAGAGACATGACCTCTACTAACAGTGGTGCCTCTATTCCAAAGTCCTCTCTGTGCTATGTAAAATCCCAATGGAAGTAAGCATAAGCATAATCATATCATAACACTTGCAAAATCCAATACTAAACTTCATATCATAGATTAAGTCATATCAAAATCATTATTTCATAAATTATTCATCAAGACACTTATCGAAGCATCTTAACCATGATTATCTTTCATAGTGAGAAAACCTTTCACAAATCATTTTGATAATTTATCTAAAATCATCCTTAATTCATAAACCCCTTAATTTCATGATGCATAAATAATTGCATAATTATATTTTATAATCATATTATTCACATATAACATGGGTTCATATGAAATTTATTGGAAAACATATAAAATTGAATCAAATCATGCATAATAAGATCAAATGTAAACAATTGAATCATAATAAATTGAACTCATGAAGAATAACATGAAACTCTAGAAATTTGGATAGAATTCAAAAGAGAAATTGAGTTTATTTTAGGACTCATTGGATGAAAAGGATCCATTAATGAAGTTCCCACATACCTTGGGTAATCAAAGTCCTAGAGATTGGAGAAGAAACCTTTAAACTTGAAGAAACCCAAGAACCATCCTTGAGCTTTGAGAGAGAATTGGAGAAGAAGACATGTCACAACCCAAAGTATACTCCATGCCTAACATGGAGTATAGAACCCCGAGAGACCCTACACAAGCCACCTAGCATACATTATACAAGATAATAGAAATAAATATTTAAAATGAAACAATATTATATTATAAAAATTTAACAAAGGAGAAGTCTAACATAAGTCTCAACAAGCCATCTACTAACTCAAAAGAAGTGTTTGGGATGTAACTCATACACCATGTACAAAGTTTGAAAACTGAAATGACATTAAGCTAAAAAAGTTTCTCGGCCCTTAGATCATGAGCACTCACCAAACTTCAAATGTCAAATTGATCAACTAGCCACAAGTGTGAAGGGTAGGAGCATCAGACCCTACATTAGTGACACAATATAGGCACAAATATGTATTAGTAAGTGGAATGTACTAAGTATGATTTCAATGCATAAAAATTATGAAATCATGCTAAAAGGGATTTTACATGACATGCAATGACCAAGCTAAATCATAACATAAAAGGTTAGTAAACATAAGTCATAATCATGGCCAATGCAAGCTTAACATCTTTAAAACACTTGTGAGAAACTTTATAAAGTAACCTCAGTTCATGATTATGGGAAGTTTACCATGTAACCGACATAGACAATGTGAGCTATAACATGGAATCCAGTGTGTATCCCACACCAAAAAGAGATGTACTTTCTTTCCAAGGTAGGAACCATAAGTCTAAGCTAAAGTGGATCAACTAGCTAATGTCTATCTAAGATAATCCTATGGTGGCACATAGTTTTGGGACATAGCCATTGCTACTAAAGTCCACAGACGCTAAACAAAAATCTTCATCCCAAAAGCCCGCTCAGTGCTAAGTAAAATCACACGGAATAGTCATTTATCATATTTATATTATCATCCATGGAAAGACAATTACACAACTGGTCCAAGCTAGAGCTCATTTAGAATAGCTCTTAAAACTTTATTCAACTTAGGTGAGAAAATCTTTCAACCTTATGAATCCTTATGTGATAAAACCTTTAACAATCATGTTGTTAGTAGTGTGTGAGAAAATGTTTCACAATAACAACATTGCCACTTTACTCTCAAAGCATCTTCAAATCATTTACATCAATTTCATACAATAACATGCATATCTTCATAAAATTCATAGTTTATAGTTCATAAGCTTCATAATTTGTTCATAGTCTAAAAATTATGGATCATGCATGAGTTCATATGAATTCAACTCAATATCATGTAATCACTTCAATTCATGCTTTAAAATATAGAAGAAAATGAATTGGATCATAATTGAAATGAACCCATGAAGATTGAATAAAACCCTAACTTTGAATTGAGAATCTAACTTGTAAAACTTGAAGATTTTAGGAACCCTATGGAGAAAAGGACTCCATAGGTGAATAATAACATACCTTAGTGATCAATGCCGAATATCTATGGTGAATTGGAAATCTTGAAGTGAAACTCTAGCTTCTTCTTCCTTACCCTTAGAGAGGATTTTGGGGATGAAGTTGGAGGGAAATTTAGGAATTAGGTGAATTATTTAGAATGGGTAGTTTTAGGACTTAAACCACTTATATATGTCTTGAAATAGGGGTTAAAACAACATAGCTTCAGAACCAAACACATAGGGGAAGGACTAAATTGACCTTATCTTAAAAACTAATGGGTGACCGGTAAGGATCCCTAAACGGGCCATACAGATCTTCATTGGCCATTTAGGTGACTCCAAGTCTTGGCAGCCCTAAACGGCCAGACCACTAATCCTAAATAGGTCGTGGACCCCTAACTAGACTATTTAGGGTTCTGTTAAGGGTTCATTGGCCTATTTTAGTTTTATGGACTTGCTCGTTAACCCTACTTAACCTTTTCAACGTCTGAGGTGTCACAGACCTTTGAAAGCATTTTGAGGGTTTGAGTTATTTAGGAGGGAATGGATAGATTTTTAAGAGTAAAAGTAGTTAGAGGACTTAATTATAGGGTTAAAAAGACGTAGTTTAGGAGTCAAAATGATAGAAAGTGACCCAAATTTCCCTAAATTAAAACTATCGAACAGTCTCTACAGACTGACCTACGATCTGTACAACTTTCTACGAAACATACTGGTCAAATGTAGAACCAATTAATGGAGACCGAAATTTCTACTATTTCCATGAAATATTCTATGGATTATAGTCTTATCCGTAGAACATAGATCCATAAATCCTTCAAGTTTAAAATGCATTCCAACGAGCCGTGTCCATGATCCGCAAACTTATCACAGTCCGTGAAGCTGTCTTTAGACCTTAATTCACTCAAATTTTACTAAGTCTCAATCGCTTCTACTAACCATCCTATGACCCATCAAACTTTCTATAGAGCGTCCTGATGGTCTGTAGTAACCTTAACTAGGACTTGACATTTTCAATTTTTCTCATCTCACTTCTACGACTTGGCTCTACTGACCGTAAAACCTTGTACGGTCCATTATCCCATTCGTAAACCAATTGCACTAACAACTTTTCTGGAATTTTCTTTCTCAACTAAACTTACAAATTTCTGAGGTGTTAGAAGGAATAGTTAAACTAATTTGAGACTCATTTCAAGAATGAATCACATAAATAAAGCTTAGACGCGCACTAGAAGGTAAATGGAAATCACTTTACCTTTGAATCAACTAAAATAGTTTAGAAATGGAGGAATTATCTTATACTCGAGCTTCAACAATGGAGTTTTAAGTCTTCAATGACTTCAAAATTAAAAAAAAAAAAGGCTTCTAAGACTCAACCATCGTCACTCATTTGGACACTCGTCACATGTACCATATCACAAGAGTGAAGAAAACTCCATAGGGGTAGAGGGCATCACATTTCCTCAGCTCTATTGGAGAAGTTATGAGCCCACAATAATGACAAAGTGTAACTAGAGGGGTGACATGTCGATGGCTATGCTATATAGAAGCGGAGGCTACTAAAGTCACAAATTTTCGCTGGTGTGGTTGCTCCACAAAAGTGACACAAGATCAACAAGAGTAGTTGCATCACCATTTGCTACTTCAATAACATCAACAATCTCCCAAGGTCCTTTAAGGGATCCTCAAGATTCATTCAGAATCCTACAAACATAAATCAAACATGCCACCCAACTTGAAATGATGTTCCATACTTAAGGAATCGACAAAACAACCATAAGAGGTTGTGTTAATTAATTTTAATAAAAGTCAATACTATAACTAAAATAAGTAAACAAAAAAGCATTCGAAAATCAAACCAACAACTTTTAAACTTGAGTAAAAGGACCTAGTAGTCCAAAATAAACATTTTGGAGTTAACGGCATTGACAAATATCTCATTTGAGCCTATTTACCAATAATGACAACTAAAGTCAACTCTTTCATAAAAAAAACTCTAAATAGGGAAAACTCACCTAAATCTATCTCAATCACCTTGAAAGACAAGCCACCTACCCGAGTAGATATAAATACAACATAGAAGCTACTGAAAGGGGTAGAAATACTAAAAGTGCACAAAAGAATAAATATAAACACAAGGGTTATCACAATATCGACTACTAAAAGAGACTATTTTATCCCCAAAAGTTAAATAAATGAAAGTACTCAAAGTCTAAAAAAGGTCAAGATATCTACTCTGCATGTCAAACTCGGTTGTAAGTATACTCCTCGATAAAATAATGTCTTTATTTTCTTAACTGATACGATGTTTTTAGTCCTCAACTTCCTAATCTACCTATTTAGAATAACCATAGAATCCTCCTCGAATGTTTGACCACCACGGCCCATCAAACTTTGTACGAGTCGTAGATAGGTCTCGTAGGTGAGTCCCAGACTTGGTGAAGTTTTGATGATTATAGTTGGTTTCTACGATTGGTGTCTATAGACCGTAGGAATACCTATGAGCCATTGGAATGTTCCTTCAAAATACAGGTGAATTCATGGTCCCAATACTTGGTCTACGGCTGACTAGTACAGACTGTAGAAATTTCTACAGTTTTTAGGTCTTAACCATAGATCGAGTTCGGCAGTTATTTTAAAGGGTATTTTGGGTCTTTTCCTAATTGTTTAAATCTAATAATATGTCATTTTACTTTCTACCCTAAGCCCTATATAATGTTTTTAAGCCCCAAATCAACATTTTGTATTCATTTTCCTAATATCCCCCAAATTTCCTCCCCTAATTCTCTCAAGACTAAGGAAGAAGAAAAAGAGCTAGGGTTTATCCAAGTCTTAAATCCTCAATTCTTTGTGGGCTTTTAGCATCAAGGTATGTTAGTATTTACCTATGGAGTCGTTTCTCCATAGGGTTCCTAAAATCTCCAATCTTGCAAAGATTGATTCTCAATTTAAGTCTGGGTTTTATTCAATCTTCATGGGTTCTTTTCTATTATGATTCAATTGATAGATTTCTACCTTTTTATACATGATTTGAAGTAATTACATGATTTATAGTTGAATTCATATGAGCCTATGCATGATCCATGAATTTTAACTATGAACACATGATGAAGCTTATGAACTATGGAAGATGAATTCATAATGATATACATGTTCTTCCTATGGAATTGATAGAAATGGTTATGATTTCTTTGAGAGAAAATCATTGATGTTGTTGTTGCTGTGAAAGGTCATTCTCAAATAAATGACTCAGAGGGTTGAAATATTTTCTCACCTAAGTTGAATTAAGATTTAGGAGCTATTCTAAATGAACTCTAGCTTGGATTGGTTGCTTAAATGTACCTTTCTATGGATAATAATATGAACATGATTAATTACTATTTCATAAGATTTATACTTAGCACCGAGAGTATATTGAGATGGAAGCTCTCCCTCTAGTAGAGGGTGGATTTCTAGTAGCAATCTCCATATACCATAACTATGTGACACCATAGGATTGTCTTAGATAAACATTAGCTAGTGGATCCATTTTAGCTTAAGTTTATGGTTCTTAGCTTGGCAAGTAAGGACATCTCTTTTCGGTGTGGGATAGACACCAGATTCCATGTTATAGCTCACATAGTCTATGTCAGTTATATGGTACACTTCCCACAATAATGGAAGAAGGTTAATTTCTAAAGTATCTCACAAATGTTTTAAAATATGTTTAGCTTGCATTGACCATGATTATGACTTATATTTTCTAACATGTGATCTTACGATTTAGCTTGGTCATTGTATGTCATGCAAAGTCCTCTTTAGCATGATTTCATAACTCTTATCCCTTGCTATCATACTTAGTACATTCCATGTAATAATGTATACTTAGTCCTACATTGTTTCACTAATGTTGGGTCCAACATTCCTACCTCCCATAGTCATGGCTATTCGATCCTTTTGGGCTTTTGACGATTGGTGAGTCCTCTTCTTTCAAGGAACAAACTTTAATTGCTTTCTGTATTTCTATTTTTTAGACTTTGTATGTGATGTATGAGTTACATCCCAATCACTTTCCTTATGATTTAGTAGATGACTTTGAGACTTATGTTAGACATCCGCTTTGTTCAAAAACTCTTTTATGATATAAGATTGTTTTATTTGAAATCTTCATTTCTCTTATCTTGTATGATGTAAGCTAAGTGGCGTGTAGGGCCTCTCAGGGTGTTATACGCCATCTTACGCCTAGGGTATACTTTTGGTCATGACAAACTTAGTATTCAGAGCACAAGGTTAAGAAAGGTCCTAGGATGTCTCATAAGCCACGTCAAATAAAACATTATTCATGAGTGTGAAGCAAGACATATTTATGAATAAGAGGCTATAAGATGTTTAGTAAACTCCACTTCTTTCATTACTCTAAAGCCGTGCAATAGAGTGTAACTCTATATGTGTCATGACCCAAAGTACACCCTAGATGTGACATGGCGTATACGACCCCGAGAGAGCCTACACAATCCACTTAACATACATCATAAAAGATAATAGAAAATCAAGAGACTTCAAAATTAGTTCATATCATAAGAGTTGAAAAGAAGTAGAAGAAGTCTACATAGTCTCAAAGCCATCTAGTACATCAAGAGTGATTGGGATGCAACCCATTCATCACATACAATACAGAAAAGTAAAGGCAATAAGCAATAAAGGGTTCGATCATCGGAACATGAGGACTCACCAATCTTCAAATCTATTAAAGTGAACACTAGCCATGGAGATGCGGAGTGGGAATGTTAGATCCTACATTAGTGAAACAATATATGTAAGAGTATGTGTTAGTTCAAAGAATGTACCAAGTATGATAGCAATGCATAAAAGATGTGAAATCATGCTAAAAAGGAATGTACATGACATGCAATGACCAATCTAAAACATGAGATAAAAGGGTTAGAAAACACAAATCATAAGACATGGTCAATGCAAGCTACCATCTTTAAAACACTCATGAAATACTTCTAGAAGTAACCTTAGTTCATTGTTGTAGAAGATTTATCTTTAACCGGCAAGTAGATACCATATGAGCTATAACATGGAATCCGGTGTCTATTCCACACCAAAAAGCGGTGTTCTTACTTGCCAAGGTAAGAACCATAAACTTCTAGCTTACGTGGATCCAGTAGCTAATGTCTATCTCGACAATGCTATGGTGGAACATAGTTTATGGGACATGGGTATTCACCCCATGTCCACTCGATGCTAAGCATAAATCCCACAGAATAGTCATTAGTCTTATCTTATCTTAACATTCATGAAACATGGGTATTTGCCACTTGTTTTATCATTAGAGGACATGGGTAATTGACGCTTGTCTTATCATTAGAATAGCTCCTTAACTTGATTGATCTTAGTTGAGAAGACCATTCAACCTTATGAATCCTTTATGTGAGAAAATCCTTTCAAAATCATGTTACGAGTAGTATGTGAGAAATACTTTCACAAAAACAACAATCACATTGATACTTCACTCTCACAGGATCCTTAAAACATTTACATCAATTTCATAAAGACCATGAATATTTTCATAAATTCATCCTTCATAGCTCAACAACTTCTTCATATGATCATAGTCTAGAAATCATGCATTTCACATGGGTTCATTATAATTCATCTTAGAAATTTGCAATTACTTCAATTTATGTATAAAAGACATACAACAATCAATTAGATAAAAATTGAAAAGAACCTACGAGATTGAGTAAGAATCCTAACTTTCATAGATTCTACCTTGCAAGATTGAAATATTTAGGAACCCTATGGGGGGGAAAGGACTCCATCGGTGAATACTATCATACCTTGTTGCCAAGAGCTTGCAATCAATGGTGAAATAGGAGACTTGACCTAGAAACCCTAGTATTATTCTTCAAGCTTTTAGAGAGAGAAATATTTGGGGGACGAACTTTGATCAACTTTGAGAATTTAGAAGAATGAGTACGATTGGGAAATTTGGGGGTAAAAACATTTATATAGGGTCTATAATAGGATGTAAAATAGCATAGTATTGGGTAATAATAATTAGAAAAAGACCCAAATCCCCTTTAAAAATAATTGTCGAACCCTCACCAACGACCTGACCTACGGTCCGTAGGTCCCACCACGGACCATCCTGGTCAACCGTTGGTGGGTTCAGAGACCACCATTTTGGATGCCCATCCCAAAAAAAAGGACCCCATGTACAGTCTATGGGTCCACTTACGGACAATACATCACAGCCATGGGTCCCTATTTTTTATCCTAAAATTTCTCTAAGTGTGGTACTCACTGACGAGACCTAGCTACGACTCATGTATTATATGATGGACCATCCTGGTGAACCGTATAAAAGTACTAGGACTAGAAAATTTTAGAAATTCTTGGACTTGCCAACCACAGTCCATCTGTGGTTCTGTTGGTACTGACACCAGTTCCTGAAAAAGCTACACTTTTCCATCTTTCAAAATATTAGGTGTTACATTATCTCCTCCTTGGGAACATTCGTCCTCGAATGAGATTCACAACATCTTAAAGAGGGTAGGAACTTGTCCTAGCAGCCCAACATGAATGCAATCATATAAATGCACGTATCTGAGGAGAAAATATCAACTCCAAGTTTAAGCATGTTCAAAACATCATACCATGAGGTCTATATGCAACTCATACTCAAATGCACATAAAAATGAAGAAATCAATCAAGTTAACTCATTTTCTTAAAATTTAAGCTTTTCATGAATATGCATAAATGAGGAAATCAAGGGAATATCTAGGACACATGAAACCAAAAGAGTAAACCATGAGGGATTGAATACCTCAAGCAAGAGTAGGAACAAAGGGAAAAAGATGAGGATAACGGGACATCATATCAGCCTAGACCTCCGAAGTAGAACCTTCAACTAATTAATTCCTCCAAAGAACCTTTACGAAAGCAACTTTCTTGTTTCTCAACTTCTTAACTTGTCAGTCTAAAATCTCAAGCGAAACTTCTTCATAAGATAGTTTATCCTTAACTTCCAAACCTTCTAAGGGAATTGCAGATGTCGAATCTCCAACATATTTCTTCAATAGAGATACATGGAAAACTGGATGCACCAATGCCAAATCATTTGTGAATCAAGTTCATAAGCAACTTTACCAATTCACTTCAAAATCTGATATGGGCCCACATAGCGGGGACTAAGTTTCACTTTCTTCCCAAACCTTATATCACCTTTCATATTTTCAGGTAGACCCAATCATGAACATCAAACTCAAGGTCTCTTCTTCTAACATCGGCAGAGGAATTTTAGCAGCTTTGAGTCATTTTCAACTTTTCTCTAATAAGGCAAACTTTCTCCATAGACTCATGCACCAAGTCGGGACCTATCAAAGTGATTTCACCTACTTCAAACAAGCCTATAGGAGATCTACACCTCATACAATATGGATCCTCGAATGGAGCCATACCAATGCTTGAATGATAGCTAATGTTGTATGCAAACTCAATCAAAGGCAATTGATCATCCGATTTACATTTGAAGTAAATTACAAATGATCTCAACATATGTTCAAAAGTTTGGATTGTAAGTTCTTCTTGCCCATTGGTTTGCGGATGAAAGGCCGTACGTATCTTAACACATGTACTAAGACCTTTTTGGAAAGATTTCCAAAACTGAAAAGTGAATTGGGTAACACGATTGGAGATAATGGATAAAGGCACTCCATACAACCTAACCATTTCTCTCAAGTAAAACTTGGCATAGTCTTCCGCCGAGTAAGAAACCTTGACAGGGATGAAATGAGCCAATTTTGTCATTCGATCCATAATAACCCAAATCGAATCATGTTGTCGTTGGGTGCGAGGTAACCCAATGATAAAGTCCAAATTAAAATCTTCCCACTTCTAAGTAGGAATACTTATATCTTGAGATAAACCTCCCGTCTTTTGATGCTTAACTTTCACTTGTTGACAAATAAGACACTTAGCCACAAATTCTGCAGTATCATTCTTCATCTCAATCAATCAATAGACCTCCAGCAAGTCACGATACATCTTTGTTGCTCCCGAATGAATGGAGTATCGAGAGGTATAGGCTTCTGACAAGATTTGTTGTCTCAAGTCATCTACATTAGAAACACACAAACGACCTTGATATCTAAGCACTCCATCGCCCTGTCATGACCCAAAGTATACCATAGGCATAACATGGCATATAGGACCCCGAGAGGCCCTACTCAAGCCACTTAGAATGCATAAATAAGATAATAGAATTAAAGAGATTTAAAAGACAGCTTATATCATAAAGAGTTTTATCAAAATGAAGCTAAAGTCAACATAGTCTCAAAAGACATCTATTACATCTAGAGTGATCGGAACGTAACTCTGGCATCACATAAAACATCTAAAATGTAAAGGTTGAAACCGATAAAACGTTCGGTCCTCAAAACATGTGGACTCACCACTACTCAAAGTAACCAACGTGACCTCTAGCCACGGGGATGCAGAATCGTAGCATCGGACCCTACATTAGTGAAACAATGTACAAGAGTATGCGTTAGTACAAACAAGTACCAAATATGATAGCGATGCATAAAAGTTATGAAATCACGCTAAAATGACTTTCCGTGATATGCAAAGACCAAGTCAAAACTTAAGATAAGAGGGTTAGAAAACATAAATTGCAATCATGTTAAATGCAACAAAATCATCTTTGAACCCATGTGAAATACTTCATGAAGTGACCTTAGTTCATTATTATTATGGGAAGTAGGCTCAACCGACATAGAGATCATGTGAGCTACAACATGGAATCTACTGTAATGCTCCCACACCGAATAGAGAGTGTCCTACATGCCAAGGTAGAACCATGAACTTCTAGCTTACATGGATACACTACCTAATGCTATCCAGACAATCATCTTATGGGGGCACGTAGGTACGAGATAAGGAGATTGCTACTAGAAACCCGACCTCTAGCTATCGGAGATCTTTCATCTCAATATCCTCTCGATGCTTAACATAAATCCCACAAAATAGATATTAATCTTGAATTGTCTTATCATTAAGAGGCATGGGTATTTTCCACTTGCCTTATCATAGGATATCTCCTTAGACCATGTGTGATAAAACCTTTCACCATTCATGATCTTTTCATAATAGCTTTTAAGGCCCATAGTAATTCACTTCATGCTAGAAATTCCCTATTACTATTGGAAATAGTTTTGAAATCGTGATCTATAATAATTGATGGCATATCTAGATACCATACTAATCAAGACCTAATTTAGGAAAATAGCTCAAAAAGCATTGAGGGAAAATCTTGATATCGTTCATGTCATGGGGCCTAACTTCATAGAAAA
The DNA here is from genome assembly GCA_035578085.1 of Solanum pinnatisectum. Taxonomy (NCBI): domain Eukaryota; kingdom Viridiplantae; phylum Streptophyta; class Magnoliopsida; order Solanales; family Solanaceae; genus Solanum; species Solanum pinnatisectum. Next base: position 31,440,516 of record CM069076.1, read on the forward strand.
TATCGATATCTTCATCTATAAGCTTATTTAATTCATAATCATACTTTCATAAAACATCCACTCTTTTCAATAATTCATAAGCATCATCATGCTTTCAAAGTCAATGCATCCTCAACTTCTTTTACATCAATCTCATGAAAAGGACATGCTATCTTCATAAATTAATCTTTCATGGTTTATAATGAAAAAATCATAGGTTATGCATGGGTTCATGGGAAATCCACTTAAAAACATGCAATTACTTCAATTCATGCATAAAAAGTCATAAAACAATAAATTTGATCAACATTGAAAGGAACCTATGACATGGAAGAAAACCCTAACTTCATTGGAGATTTATAACCTGAAATTTGGATAACTTATGGACCCTATGGAGGAAAGGGATCTATCGGTGAACACTATCATACCTTGGAGTTCAATGCCTAAAAGCAATGATGAATTGGAGACTTGATCTTGAAACCCTAAGGTGACTCCTTCTTCTTATTCTAGAAAGAGAAATATTTGGAGAGGATGACTTGTTCTTCATTTGGGAAATTGAAATAATGAATCAAATTAGGAGATTTTGGGGTTAAAGCATTTATATAGTGCTTTGGGTAATAGGTAAAATGATATAGTATTGAATTAAAACAATTTGGGAAAAGATTGTAGACCATTCATCGTCGAATGGAACTTGTAGGTCTCAGTCATCGGTGGGTCCTAACTTTTGATCTTAAATTTTCTCTAAGTCTGGAACTCACCTACAAGACCTATCTATGGCTCGTGCTTTGGACAACGAACCATCCTAATGAACCGTATGTAAGTACTGGAACTTGACACTTTTTGGAAAAAATGGATTGGCCACCCATGAAGCTATCTACGGACCGTAGGTCAGTCCACGGGCAATTGGTGGCTCAGTTGGTACTGGCACCAGATCTTGGAAAAGCGGCAATTTCTTGTATTTTCGAATCTAAGGTGTTACAATATCTCCCCCTTGGGAACATTTGTCCTTGAATGAAACTTGAAATAGCACGAAAAGAGTAGGAGAGAAACTAACAACCCAACATTAACACAACTTCATCAAAATGCGCATATCCAGGGAGGAGGCTCAACTCCAAGCTAAAAACATATTGAAAACATACTAGATCTAGCGGCCTAATCATGAATGCAATCATATAAATACACATAAACATGAAGAAATCAAGTAAGCTAAATCACATATTTGAAAATCAAAATTTTCATTAGCATACATGCATGAGGAAACATGAGAATGACTAAGACATATGAATAATAATGAGTGAACCATGAGGGACTAAGGCCTCAAGCTAGACTCGAAGATAAAAGGAAAAGAGAGGGACACGAAAACATCTCATCACCTTTGAACTTTGACACACCAAACCGTAATTAGGAACTCTTCCAAAATCATCATAGTTCTACTCACGTGCCAACCATGAAGCACACTATCTCCCCCTAGGGAGCAAACCCCACTAGTCTTTTCAAATCCATCTACCTCAACCCAACAAAAACACCAAAGTCTTAACAACCACAAAACCATTGATACAAGTAACCACTTAAGCAGCTTCCACTAGGATTTCAAGGACTACTCCAAACACAATCACCATACATGGAGTCTTACCAGAGCCAATGAAATACTCATTATCAAGCAATGTATAACCACAAGCTAAAAGAACCATAACATACCAATTACCGCATTTGGGGAACCCTCATGATCTTATTGAGTCTGAAGAGCATAAAACCTTTCTTGTTTTTGACAGCCACTAAAACCTGAAGAAGGGTAAGGTTGAGCCCGACGATGATTATCTCCCTCCTTCTTAGCAACCATACAATAATTCTTTATCTTATGATCCATTTTTCCACAACCAAAACATTCATTTGAACATGCTAAAAATTTTCCCTTATGTCCTTCTCCTATACTACCTACACTCGGTCCATTTTTGCTCACAACTAACCTTACCTTGAGAATGATTACCTCCATCTGACCTTGAATGTGAAGAATCACCATCATCCCTTCTTGCCCACTTTGAATCCCTAGTTTTCTCCTTAAGCTTTTCCTCTTCTTTTTTTTTTTTGTGCATGAACAATCAAACGAGAGACATCCATCTCCTTAACAAGAATGGCAGTTAGGCATTCTTTGACCACTAAGTCGAAAGCACCCGACATAAATTTACTCATCCTTGCCATGGATCGGAGACCATGGTTGGAGCATATTTAGAAAATTGTGTAGATTTCAAAGCATACTCCTTCACATTTATATCCCTTTGACAAAGGTTGATAAACTCCAGTATCTTTGCCTCTCTCATATCAAGGGTAAAGAACCTATCAAGAAAACCAACCTTAAACTTCTCCCAATCAATAGGACCCTTATCTACTGCCCTCTCTTCTTTCTATTGATTGAACCAAACTTGAGCAACACCCTTAAGTTGATAAGTGACCAATTCCACATTTTCCACCGGCGTCACTCCCATGATCATCAACACCTTATACACCTTATCAATGAACTCTTGAGGATATTCCTCGACTTTAGACCCATGAAATTCTGGAGGATTCATTCTAGTAAAGTCCCTCAGTCTTGTTGTCTATACACCCACATTTGGGTTCACGGGAGGTACTACCTCCCTATTTTCTTGAGCCGTCATAGCTTGGGCCAATGCATGAAATGCGGCTCAAAACTCATCAGTAGTCACTTGCTCGGCCAAAGGGTTGATCGGCACTAGAGGAACCTCTTTTCTCATATTTTCACAAACATTCCTATTCCTTGTCATGAGATTCCTTCATCGAGTCATATTTGGTAAATCATAAACATGAGTTAGGAGAGGAGGACCTTTATAGAGTTAAACTCTATGGCATAACTTTAGAGTAATGACAGAAGTGAAGTTTCCTAAACATCTTATAGCCTTTTATTCATGAATGTGGCAAGCTTCACACTTATGAGACATCCTAGGACCTTTCTAAACCTTTTGCTCAAATACCAAGTTTGTCACGACCTAAATATACCCTAGCCGTAACATGGAATATAGCACCCCGAGAGGCCCTACACAAGCCACTTAGCATGCATAAACAAGATAATAGAATTAAAGAGATATAAAAGACACTTTATATCATAAAGAGTTTTATCAAAATGAAGTTGAAGTCTACATAGTCTCAAAAGCCATCTATTACATCAAGAATGACCGGAACATAACCCTATAATCATATACAACATATGAAAAGTAAATTCTGAAAGTGATAAAAGTTTCGATCCTCGAACATAAGGACTTACCACTACTCAAAGTAACAAAAGTGACCTCTAGCCACAGGGATACAAAATCGGAGCGTCGGACCCTACATTAGTGAAACAATGTGCAAGAGAATGTGTTAGTACAAACCTGTACCAAGTATGATAGCAATGCATAAAAGTTATGAAATCATCATGCTAAAATGACTTTTCAAGATATGTAAAGATCAAGTCAAAACATAAGATAAGAGGGTTAGAAAACATAAATCACAATCATGTTCAATGCAAGAAAAATCATCTTTGAACCCATGTAAAATACTTCTAGAAGTGACCTTAGTTCATAATTATTGTGAGAAGTAGCCTTGACCGATATATAGACCATGTGAGCTATAGCATGGAATTTTGTGTAATTCTCTCATACCGAAAAGAGATTGTCCTACTTGCCAAGGTAGAACCATGAACTTCTAGCTTACGTAGACCAACTAGCTAATGTCTATCCATACAATCAGCCTATGGGGGCACACAGGTACGGGATAAGGAGATTGCTATTAGAAAACTGACCTCTAGCTATGGGAGAGCTTCCATCTGAATATCCTCTCGGTGCTAAGCATAAATCGCACGAAATAGTTATTAATCTTGACTTGTCGTATCATTAAGAGGAATGGGTATTCTCCACTTTCCTTTTCATAGGATAGCTCCTTAGACCATGCGTGAGAAAACCTTTCACCGTTCATGATCTTTTAATAATAGTTTTTAAGGCCCATAGGCATTCACTTCATGCTACAAATGACCCACTACTAATGGAAATAATTTTGAAATTGTGATCTATAATCATTGATGGCATATCCATATACCATACTATTCAAGACCTAATTTAGAAAAATAGCTCGAAAAGTATTAAGGGAAAATCTAGATGTCGTTTATGTCATGTGGCCAAGCTTCATAGAATATATAGATATCTTCATCTATAAGTGTACTTGAGTCATAAACATACTTTCATAAAACATGCATTCTTTTTAATAATTCATAAGCTTCATCATGTTTTCAAAGTCAATGCATCCTCAACTTCATTTACATCAATCTCATCAAAAGGACAAGCATATCTTCATGCAATCATCTTTCATGGTTTATAATAAAAAATCATGGGTTATGTATGTTTTCATGGGAAATCAACTTAAATCATGCAATTACTTCAATTTGTGCATAAAAAGTAAGAAAAATAAAAATCAATTGGATCAATATTGAAAGGAACCCATGACATGGAAGAAAACCCGAACTTCAATTGGAGATTTCTAACTTGAAAAGTGGAGAATATAGGGACCTTATGGACGAAATGGCTCCAAAGGTGAACATTATCATACCTTGGAGTTCAAAGCCCAAAAGCAATGGTGAATTGGAGACTTGATCTTGAAACCCTAAGGTGACTCCTTCTTCTTCTAGAGAGAGAGAAATATTTGGAGAGGGTGACTTGTTCTTCTTTTGGGAAATTGAAAGAATGAAGTGAATAGTATTGAGTTAAAACAATTTGGAAAAGTATCAAAAGCCCCTTTAAAATAACTGCCGACATCCTAACCTACGGTCTGTAGGTCCTACCACGGACCGTCCTAGTCGACCATTAGTGGGTTCAGAGACCACTGTCTTTGGACCCCTAACAACGGGACCCTATGTACGATATGTGGGTCAATCTATGGACTATAGGTCTCAGCCTTGGATCCTAACTTTTAATCCTGAATTTTCTCTAAGTCTGGAACTCACCTACGAGACCTACCTATGGCTCGTGGTTTGGACAACAAACCGTCCTTATGAACCGTATGTGAGTACTAGAACTTGACACTTTTTGGAAAATCTAGACTGGCCACCACGAAGCTACCTACGGACCGTGTGTCAGTCCACGGGCCGTTGGTGGCTCTGTTGGTACTGGCTGGAAAAGCTGCAATTTCTTATATTTTTGATTTCGAGGTGTTACACTTCCCCTTGGATGAAAGCCTCAATTGACTTTTTAAGCACTTCTTCTTTCAATTCAATCAATATCGGGTCAAGACCTTGCTTGGCTTTCACATCAACCAGAAAAGACGATTCTTAACCCTTGTGAACTATAACACCACCTTTGGTGGAGTACTCTAATCGAACACCCAATTTGGCCAATCTATGAATGTATTGAACCAAATCATTCTTACTACCCTCAATATGAGCAACAGTACACATCTATAAACGACTAAGAGCATCTGCCACCACATTTGCCTTACCGGGGTGATAGAGAACACTCATGTCATAATCCTTTAGTAATTCAAGCCATCTTCTTTGGCAGAGATTAAGATCCTTCTATTTAAACACATATTGCAAACTTTTATGGTCGGTAAAAACATCTACATGAACACCGTACAAGTAATGCATCCAAATCTTTAAGGCAAACACAATTGCCGCTAGTTCTAAATCATCGATAGGGTAGTTCTTTTCATGCACCTTAAGTTGCCTTGAGGCATAGGCAATGGCTTTCCTATTTTTTCAAAAGAACACATCCTAACCCAATTCTTGAAGCATCACGATAAACAACAACCATTGGTTCATTTTGGTAAAGTCAACACCGAAGCGGAAGTAAGCATATCTTTAAATTCTTGAAAACTCTTTCCTCATGCTTCCGACCACATGAACTTAACTTTCTTTTTGGTCAATGTCGTTAATAGAGAGTCAATCGAAGAAAACCCTTCAACAAACCTTATATAGTAACAAGCCAAACCTAAGAAACTTCTAATATCCAAAGGGACAAGGGTCTATGAACATTCTTAACCGCATCCGTCTTCTTAGGATCTACCTCAATGCACTTATCGGAAACAATGTGGCCAAGAAACGCCACAGACCCAAAACTAGCATTTACTAAATTTTGTGAAAAGTTGTTTGTCCTTGAGGACTTTCAGCACAATCCTCAGATGATCAATGTGCTCGTCTTCACTCCTTGAATAGATCAATATATCATCAGTGAACACAATCACAAACATGTGAAGGTATTGTCTGAACACCCTATTCATCTAATCTATAAATTCGTCCGGAGAATTAGTTAAACCAAATGAAATTACCAAAAACTCATAATGACCATACCGAGTTTGAAAATCCACATTCGAAATGACATCTTCATTTACCCTCAATTGGTGATAACCCGATCGGAGATCAATCTTAGAGAAGTAACTTTCTCATTGTAGTTGATCAATCAAATCATCTATCCTTGGAAGAGGATATTTGTTCTTAAAAGTAACTTTGTTCAATTGCAGTAGTTAATACACATACGAAGCAAACCAACTTTCTTTCGAACTGACCAAATCGGAGCACTCCATAGAGAGATACCCAGTCAGATGAAAACCTTATCCAACAAATCTTTCAATTTCTCCCTTAACTCCTTTAGTATTGCTGGAGACATACGATAAGGATGAATAGAGATAGATTGCATATCTGGGAGAAGGTTAATACTGAAATCTATTTCTTTTTAGGGAGAAACACCGGGTAGGTCATCGGGAAATACTTTTGGAAACTCATTAACAATGGGGACCGACTCAAGAGTAGATGTTTTGGAGTCCATATCCCTAACCCAAATAAGATGGTATATGCAACCCTTAAAAATCATCTTTCTAAGAGAAGAGACAAACTGACTCTTAGGCATATAATTTCCCCTTTTCCACTCTAGAATGGGTTTATTTGGAAACTCAAATTTGACTACTCGGGTTCTACAATCATTAGAAGCATAACATGAATGTAGACAATCCATTCTAAGAATAACATCAAATCTAACATATGAAGCTCTACAAGATCAAGATGAGTGACACTATGGAGTAAGGAGACGGGACACTTTTTGTAGACATTCTTAGCCACAATAGACTCACCAACAGGAGTAAAGATAGAAAAAGGATCTAACAATACATCCTGAAGAATATCAAATCTCATGGACATATATGGCGTCACAAACGACAAGGTAGCACTGGGATCAAGCAAAGGATAAACATCAAGATGAAAGACTTTCAACAAACCGGTAACCACATCTAGAGAACCTTCTTCTTCATGGTGAGTCTGAAGTGTATAAAATCAATTTTGCTTCTAATTTCCACTAGAACCTGATGAAGGGTAAGGTTGAGGACGTCGATATTTATCTCCTTCATTCTTAGAAATTGAGGGACAATCCCTTAACTAATGATCCATCTTGATACAACCAAAGCATGCATTAGACCCAGCTAGACATTTACCCTCATGTTTTCTTTCACACTTAGTACAAGTAGACAAGCAAGATCCACCACCATTACCTCCTTGAGGCTTAGGGTTTGCACCCTATCTTTGTTGAACTTAGGAGGAGCATTGGAGGAACATTGACCGAAAAAACTTTCTAAGAATTTAGAACAACCATGTCCATTAGACCTTGAATATGAGAAGTCACCATCCCCAATCTTACCCCTCTTTGCCTCCCTAGACCTTTCCCTATTTTTCTGCTTTTTGATTTGTTGGGCATGAACCATGAGATGAGAATTTTCCATGTAAATTATAATTATGGCGGTACAACATTCCTTAACCACCATATCGTACACACCTAAAACAAAATTCCTCATTCTTGCCCTAGGATAGGCAACCATAGTAGGAGCATATCAAGACAATTGTGTGAACTTCAAACCATATTCATTCACACTCATACTTCCTTTGGTTAATGAATTCAAGTACCTTTGCCTCCCTCATCTCAAGGGGAAAGAACCTATCAAGGAAAGCAACCTTAAACTTGTCCCAATCAAGACGACCCACATCAACCGCCCAATCTTCCTTCCATTAGTTGAACCATATTTGAGCAGCACCCTTAAGTTGGTATGCGGCCAATCCATCTTTTCTACCGGCATCACCCCTATGATCATCAACACCTTATACACTTCATCAATGAACTCTTAAGGATCTTCCTTAACCTGAAACCATGAAACTCCATGGGATTCATTCTAGTGAAGTCTCTCACTCTTCTTGCCATCTTACCCACATTTGGGTTCACGGGGACAGCAACCTCTCTATTGGCTTGATATGTCATGGCTTGAGCCAACATTTGAAAAACAGCCCTAAACTTTGCATTAGTCATTTGTTCGACCAAAGGGTCGACCAGAACTTGAAGAGCTTCTCGTTCCACATTCTCTCCTACATTCCTTCTAGCATATTCCCTTTGAGTGGCCATATCCTTAAAAGTATCAAATAGAGATTAGGAAAGAGACATTAGAGAGATAAACTCTATCGCGCAACTTTATAGTAATGAAAGAAGTGGAGTTTCCTAAACATCTTATTGCCTATCATTCATATGGTGTGTTCCACACTCATGAACAAGACTCTACTCGACGTAGCTTATGCGACATCCTAGGACCGTTCTAAGCTTTGTGCTTTGAATACAAAGTGTGTCACGACCCAAAGTACACCCTAGATATGACATAGCATATAGGACCCCATGAGGGCCTACACAAGCCACTTAGCATACATATAATAGAAAATTAAGATATTTTCAAACTCAGTTCATCTCATAAGAGTTGACAAAATGTAGCAGAAGTCTAAGATAGTCTCAAAGCCATCTAGTACATCAAGAGTGATTGAGACGTAACCCATGCATCACATACAATATGGAAAAGTAATGACAGTAAGAAATAAAAGGGTTCAGTCCTCAGAAGATGAGGACTCACCAATCTTCAAATCTACTAAAGTGAAAACTAGCCACAGAGACACAGAGCGGGAACGTCAAACCCTACATTAGGAAAACAATGTAGGCAAGAGTATGTGTTAGTACAAAGAATGTACCAAGTATGATAGCAATTCATAAAAGATATGAAATTATGTTATAAAGGACATTACATAACATGCAATGACCAAGCTAAAACATGAGATAAAAGGGTTAGAAAACACAAATCATTAGACATAGTCAATGCAAGATAACATCTTTAAAAAAAACTCCCGATATACTTCTAGAAGTAACCTTAGTTCATTATTGTAGGAGATTTACCTTTAACCGACATGTAGAGACCATGTAAGCTATAACATGGAATCCAGTGTCTACACCCCACCGAAAAGAGGTGCTCTTACTTTCCAAGGTAAGAGCCATGAACTTCAAGCTTACATGAATCCACTAGCTAATGTCTATCTAGACAATCCTTTGGTGTCACATAGTTTATGGGACATGGGTATTCGCCACTTATCCACTCCGTGCTAAGCATAAATCTTACAGAATAGTCATTAGTCTTGTCTTATCTTATATTATGAGACATGGATAATCACCACTTGTCTCATCATTAAAGGATATGGGTAGTTGTCGCATGTCTTATCATATAATAGATCCTTAACTTGATTCATCTTAGGTGAGAACACTTTTCAACCTTATGAATCCTTTATGTGAGAAAATCCTTCCACAATCATGTTATGAGTAGTATGTGAAATATCCTTTCACAACAACAGCAATCACATTAATACTTCAATCTCAAAGCATCTTTTAAACATTTACATCAATTTCATAAAGAACATGCATATCTTCATAAATTCATCTTTATAGCTGAAAAGCTTCTTCATAAATAATAGTCTAGAAATCATAGATTTCACATGGGTTCATGCAAATTCATCTTTTAAACATGCAATTACTTCAATTCATGCATGAAAAGACATAAAACAATCAATTAGATCAAAATCAAAAAGAACCCATGAGATTGAGTAAAAGAACTGACTTCCATTAGAGATTCTACCTTCCAAAATTGGAAAATTTAGGAACCCTATGGGGGAAAGGATTCCAAAGGTGAATATTATCATACCTTGTTGCCAAAAGCTTGCAATCAATGGTCAAATTGGAGACTTGGCCTTGAAACCCTTGTCTTCTTCTTCAATCTTTTAAAGAGAGAAATATTTGGGGAAAAAACTTTGATCAACTTTGAAAATTTAGAAGAATGAGTTCAATTGGGAAATTTGTGGGTAAAAACGTCTATTAGGGTCTATAATAGGAGGTAAATTGACATAGTATTAGGTTAAAATAATTAGGAAAAGACTCAAAAGGCCCTTTAAAAATAAATGTTGAATCTTTACCAATGACCTGACCTACAGTCTATAGGTCCCACCCTGGACCGTCCTAGTCGACCGTTGGTGGGTTCAGAGAGCACCAATTTGGACCACCCCCCATAACAATGGGACCCCATGTACGACCCGTGGGTCCACTTATGGACTATACACCATGATTGAGGGTCCCTACTTTTGATCTTAAAATTTCTCTAAGTCTGGGACTCACCTACGAGACCTACCTACATCTCGTGTATTACAGGACGGAACGTCCTGTGAACCATATAAAATTACTGGGACTAGACATTTTTTGAAAGTCTTAGACTTGCCAACCACTGTCCTACCTAGGGTTGTTATGTCAGTCCACAGATCATTTGTGGTTTAGTTGGTACTGACACCAGTTCCTGAAAAAATTGTAATTTTCCATCTTTCAAAATCTTATGTGCTACAATATGCAACTCTCTTAATCTTTATTCAATTCTTTTCAGGATATGGCCTCTCGAATAGCACACGTTAGGAAATTTTTGAATGAGAATGTGGAACAAGAAGCTCCTTAACTTCCGGTCAATCCATTGGACAAAAAAATGACTAATATGGAGTTTCGAGTTACTTTTTAAGTCTTTGCCCAAGCCAATATGGAGGTTGTGGTCCCTATGAACCCACATATGGGTACAACAACAACTAGAGTAAGGGACTTCACTAGAATGAATCCCCTAAAGTTTTATGGTTCCAAGGTTGAGAAAGATCCTCAAGAGTTCATTGATGAGGTGTATTTGGTTTTAAAGATCATAGGAGTGACACTGATGGAGAATGAGGAATTGGCCACTTATGAATTGATGACTGGTACATTTGCACTTATTTAAGGTATATTTAGCTCAATAATTAGTGTCTTCAATGCCTAATTTTTTCCTATTCTGATAAACTGTTGATGAATTGTAGTTATGAAGGAAATTGAACAAGGCAAGGATTGATGTTTGAAAAAATGGCCAAAATATTAAAAAAGTGCAAACTATACATTGTTGATCGCCTAAGAGGAAGGGCGGATCACCAATTGAGCACAACCTCACCCATAATAACAATGCACATCACTTTTGTCTATCAAATCAAGTCGACGAACTCCAGTGGAGAAGGCAATGAGCTGAATGAGATAGGAAGCCTTGATGAACATCATCCAAAATGACAATTTGAAAAGAAATGATTGAACGCTCAAAAGGCGAACCAAGGTGGTACTCAACGATTCACCGAACGTAAAAGGCTTACTAAATTCAAGTTGACAACTGAGGTTCAAATACCTGAATCAAAAGGCAGGCAAAGGTCAAGAGGTGATTCGCTGAACGATCTCAGCGAGCCTGACTAATATCACTGATTGAGTCGTGTATTAAATTCTTTTGGCCTAATTTTGGGAAATTATAAATAACCCAAAGAGAGAAATCATATTCGATCATAGGAGATCATATCATATCAGAGTATGTGTGAAGAGTTTAGAGAGAGAACAGTTTACCTTTGAAGAACGCTTTTCTAGCATTTGGGGTTTTACAACTTTGTGCTTCAAATTAATAAATCGAAGTTGAATCCAAAGAGGGTTTACTTGTAATTGCTTAATTTCATGTTACTAATCGCTGTTTTCATGAAAGGTATAATCTCTTTACTTTTCGTGATGGGTGGTTGAAACCCCAAGATCAAGGGGTGCAATTATGGGGTTGGTGTTTATTTAATGTAGTGTGTATTGTGATATGCTCTTTTTAGCTCTTGCTGATACATGAATTTGGTCTAATTAGTAGGGGTTAATTTATGGGTTATGTTTGCAAACTTAATTCCTACTTCTGATCTTCGGTTGATGTTCGAAAGAGATAGATTGAATTAGGTAATTTGTCTGATATTAGGAATTTAGGTTTGATGTCTGTAAGTTTCTTGAAAATAGAGGTTAAGGGTTGGATGTATTTTCCTTTTTGTTGAAAGAGAGACTAGAGTACGGTATTGGGTTTTTTAGGTCGGCATTTATATGAGACTGAAGGAGATTCTATGCATAGATGCTTTGAGATCAAAAGATAATTACCATCAATGAAGATGAGTTAGCCTATTCATGAATATTCATCACTATAGAGCAGCACAATTACCCCTATGTGACATCGATTTCCAATCCCCACACCCCTAGATTGCTTGTTAACTCTTGAATTCTTTGATAATTTAGTTTAATTGCAATAATAGATTGCCAAAGATTTATATTAAATTGTTGGAATTATCCATCCACTTGTTTTACTATTAGAAATGAGAGATCTTAAAATCCAATTTTTTTATAGAAATTCTCTATGATATACCATTCTCCGTGGGATTCGTCCCAACTCTTCGTTGAGTTTTTTATTGACTACAACCACTGCCCCTTTTAATTGGTTTTAAGGAGGACATTTGAGCATTATAAAAAATGGCACCGCGGCTGGGGAATAGGGGTTGAGAATTCTAATTGAAAAATTAGATTTGAATTTTGTTTATTTTTAGTAGATTGTTGTTTGGTGCTGTTGTTGGTTGATTTGCATGTTTATGCAATGAGTGATCCTGGAAGTGACAATGATCGTCACTTTGTTCAAAACGACAACATGGGTAATTTTAATGATATGCACATGAATGTTATTCAAACCAGGGAAGCAATCCAGATACCTCCTACACCTGGGAGGGTTGTATTTCACATAACCGGAACAATGATACAATTGCTCTAGATGAAAGGAAATTTTGAGGGCCTAGTTCGTGAGGATCCCATGAACACCTTAGGAATTTCACGGAGGTATGTGGACCCTTTGTGTTCAAGAATATATCTCAAGAGTTCGTAAGGTTTAAGTTATTTCCATTCTCTTTAACGGGAGAGGCTACAAGATGGTGGTAGAATTGCCAAATGATTCTATCACTTCATGGGAAGAGCTAAATGACTCCTTCTTGGAGAGATTATTTCCAGCATCGAAGATGGTTAAACTTCGATCCGAGATCCTAAATTTTAATTGTGTTGGAAGTGAAACTCTACATGATACGTGGCTGAGGTTCAAGAAGCTACTTTTGCAATGTCCAACGCATGGTGTTCTTGACAATTTGTTGATACAATACTTCTATTACAGTCTTGATTCAATCATTAAAGTTATGGTTGATCAGTTATTCCAAGGTGTATTAATGAGACAATTGTATCATGTGTTTGCTTTGTTGCTAGATGATATGACTAAGGTTAACTAAGCATGGCACACTAGAGAGGAGCAAGTTCCTACTCTAAAAGTGAGTTTAAGCAAATAAAAAGTCGAGAAGGACCATGAAAGTGATGAAAACATGGCCAAAATGATGATCCAACAGGATTTGTTTTCTAAACATGTCATGGGAGGTAGACTCAAGTCGGTACATGCAGTTTGAACCAACAATGGTAGTGCCCAAATGATGCCAAATTTGAGGCATTATATAATGAGGAAGTTCAATACTTAGAAAATCCAATAGTGGGTTCTCACCAATTATTTATAACAAGGTGGGAACCAAGGGGGGAACCAAGGTTGGAACAAGGGCAGAGATGGTGGTTGGAAAGGCGGGAGGTGTGGAAATTTGAGAGATAGGTAGATGGAAAAAGATAGTTACAAGCCTCTTCATGATTGTCCACGCCCCAAAGAACTAGTTGAGCCAGAAAGAAGCCAGACTAAAGGCATGTTTGCAAGGATCTACAACAAAATTGAAGGGTCCAATAAAGTGTTGAAGTAATTGAAAAATGATTTCTTTACTTTATCCCAGGCCGTGATTTCTCACTCAGCTTCTATCAAGTTTCTGACGACCCAATTGGGAAAAATTGACACTCATCTCAATCCAAGGCAAAAGTGAACATTGCCTAGTGACACTATCCCGAACCCCAAGAATGATTGTCGAGATTGATAACTATGTCGTGCCAAAATTTTAAATATGGTGCTTCTTGGAAGGGAACCAAATTCTTTATTGTGATGGTTGAAGTTTGAAATCGAGCTGATAAATATGTTGGGTCCGAGTCCAATTTGATGTGGGTGAAGTCTGATTAGCCTAGTGTTGACCCAATTGCATGATTTTCCTAAATGATAGACAGGGTGACTACTGTATTAAGGGAAAATCGTCAATTAGTTCAATACTTAGCAATATCTTGGGGGGAAGTCTGAGTACCCATAGGTAGATAAGCATATAGGTGGATTGTAATGATGGGGGGAACTCTTGTTTGTTATATATGTTGGGTTAGCTATAAAAATTAGGTACTGAATAGAACAATTCCTAGTTTACTAAGAAGGTTAGGTGAATCACCGAATAAGCCCTAGTTCACCTTTTTTAGCATATATTGCTATCCCAATCGGTGGGCTTGTCTTAGTCGATCGAACCCATTTGGAAAATCACCAAGTGGGAGTGGATATTAATGCATGTGTATTTTCAATTTGCACTGTTATTTTTGATGGACTTGTATTAACGATCCAAAACCAACTCGGCAAATCATCGAGTTTGAATCGACTCCACTTTTTTTGTGCCTGAATATTTAGATATTTCCTACTGTCTTATTCTGAGAGCTCATCCGAGCTGGCTGATCCTATTTAGTGATCCACCTTCCTGATCGGGAAGCCTCAATAATGTTTTTGAAGTTTGATTCAATGTGCATTTGTTTTCAACTAACCTTCACAAATCCTGAATATGTGCTTTGGAGGAAATGGCACGGGCAAAGGGATAGCAAGTGGTTACATCTGATACTCAGTCAGATAGAGAGTCTTCTCCTCATCCTCCTCCTCTAAAGAAACACAAGGGCCTATCCATTAACGAGCCTTCACAGGCACCAAGTTGTCATCAATCCACCACCCCACAAATTCCTATCCAAGATAGGGTACAACCAAAAAAGGGGGTGGTGAGAAAGAGGACTGAGATTAGGTCCAAATTGGTGTAGGCCTCCTCTATACAACAACTTGCTTCCAGTGTCCTCTCATTTGTTTCTCCAAGAGCCCTCAATAGGCTCAAAACTGTTGGAAAGAGGACCATTCTTGAGGAGAAACGACTCTCCAAAGATGGAGTCATGAGCGACTACCTAACTATATGGGATACCGTTCACTTTCACAAGTTTGAGGGGCTTACAAAGCCAATAAACCTCTAAATTCCCTCTTGGGTGTGGGAGTTCTACATTGAATATGACCATGCCCTCCAAAAAAAACAAAAGGACACAGTTTGGAAGCCACTTGAAGAAGTGGAGGTGCGTGGCAAGAAATTTTGTCGGAGACATTAACACTGCACTGAGAATGACGCCATATGAGTTGGATTTGTATTCACTTTGGGTGCATCATGACTTGGACTCCCTGAAGGGTGGCTGGCCACTTTGATTTCTAATTGTTCTCCCTCATAGATGTATGATAGTGCCTAAATCAAGAAGAAAGACTTGAATATGGTGGTGAGATTCTGGTTTGGCTTCATCAGTAGTAAAAAAATACTGTCACAGAATGAGTCTACCCTTCACCATGATAAGACAGTCTTGGTAGGCACAATTATTGATCGAGAGCACATACATGTGGGTTTAATTATAGCTGATGAGATTATGATGAGAGCTAAGAAGGAGCAAACTTCTCTCCAATTTCCAGTATTGATTATGCCGCTATGTGAGAGGGAAGGAGTCCCTTTCAGAGCCTCTAAATATGTGAGGATCACACCAGCCTCATCCAGTGATATTAGGCTAATTGAGGCCGAGTGCTTGCAAGATGATACGGCTCGGAGGAAGCCGCCACTACTAGACTTGATGCCCATGGTTGATCCCACCATACTAGCAGCTGAGGCTAGCACACCTAGTCCTTCTATAGAGAAGGCGTGTATTTCTTCACCTTCTAATGCACCTTCCTCTACTGTTGCCCCTAGTGCATCTATATCTACTACTGTTGTTGCAGTTGTGACACCTTCCCCCTCTCCTATCGCATGTCCCTCATTGACCCATGCAAGGATTTATCACATGGGCAGCCTTGCTCGGTCGGCATATGTTAGAGCCGATTAGGTTGAGACATACATGCCCAAGATCATTGATCAGGCTATTGAAAGGACTTTAGCCCCGTTGATAGAGAGAGTTTTCAAGTGTGAGGGATTGGTTGAGATTCATAGTTTGAGGTTGGATAACCTCACAATGATATTAAAGGACTATGAGAAGGCCAATGGTAGCTCTGGTTCACTAGACACCATGAGGGACAAACTTGCTAACTTGCGAGCAAAGGTGGTCCAGTTGTAGTCTACAGACATATCCATGCTTTGGGGTGATGTTCCCCTACCAGATGCACCTGACTTCATGCCTGAGATACCTAGTGCTGAGCCTCTTCCCAAAGAGTAGACTGAGATAGTTGTGAGTGTTGAAGATGTTGATGATGATAGTGAGAGGCCTGAGGATAAATTGATCGAGGAGATAGACGATGAGGAGTTAACGAGCGAGGAACATAGGATTACTCAGACCTTGACTTAGATGTAGGAAATTGAGGAGGTCATTATTTAGGCGACCCTGGAGTGATCCCTTTGGGAGACCTGAGCGGTTTGCACTAGTGGATTCACTTAAAACTCCCCCATCCCTTCGACTAATGAGACATGCATTGATGCCTCAGTTGAGCCTTCCCTACCGCCTCCAGTGATTCTATTGTCGGGTATTGATTCCCCTTTTGAGGCTTTGCCACTTGAGACTCTAGATGAGAGTGCTCCACAAGCACATCCTATCAAAGGGACCCTTTTATCTCAGTCTCCTGCACTTTTGGTTTCATTGCATTAAGGACACTGCTTTATTTTTTTGGTGGGGTAAGGGCCTTTGAGACAATATTCCCCCTTTTGATTGTAATTTGCTATTTTGAGTTTTTGAACAATTGTAGTACTTTACTTTTGTTTATATTATAGTGCTCTCTTGGTTAGAGTGTGTCCCTTGTTTCTATTTCGTTATCTCTTGATTTTGCAACTCCTCGTGAGTTTAAAATTGTCAAATACTTGGAGTTTTCATTTATAAAAAGTTGACGATCAATTGTGCTCAATATCGATGTCTTGAATGGTACTCATAATGATCACGGTGTAGAGTTTCGGTGTTACGAGAATGAAATCGATGTGGTTGGACGTTTGTATGATCTCTTTGAATCATTTATTACTAGTTGTGTTTTGAAGTGAGCCTTGCAATGAACATCACACGTACACATTTGATCTTTTCATGATGTGTTAAATGAGTGTATTTTAAAGTATCATGTGTAGTGAGGTCTTACTTGAAAGCATGTATGTTGGGTCCTAGAATTTGCCTTGTTAGTCCAATTGTTTGAATCTTGGTGAATGTGAGGCATGATCTTGGGCAACAATTCAAAGAGGGAACCCAATTGTCCATAATCCTTTTTGACTACCTTATGACGGTGTGCATCCATTTTGGCACCATTAGAGCCTAACCTATTTTTTGGGAAAAACCAAAAGAAAGCCTTTTGAACCAAATTGTCCCTAACATCTCACCAAAAATCCTTTTTGAAGAATTGTTATGTTTGGATAGCCAACTTAGGCCAAAATCCTAAGTTGGGGGCATGGAAAGGAAGGAAAAATGAATGTCAAGTGAAGGGCAAAGAAAGATGAAATGAGAGTCAACTTTGAATGTTGTAACAAAAAGAAGGAACTCCTTCGTATACAAAAAAAAAAAAAAAAAAAGTCATTGTGATGGAAATGCTTTTCGAAAATGAAAATGAAAAAAGAGAAGTGAATGAAATAAAGGGGATTCCAAATAAATTGAGTGACAAGTCAAAGTTTGACTTCTCAATTGAAAAGAAAGAAAAGAACCTGAAAAGAGGTGATGATTAGTGAAACAATGCTTTGAAAATGTAAAGTCACCAATCCAAATTGACCATACCTTAACCCTCATCCCCCTTAAAGCCAAAAAGACCCTTGAGTTCTTGCATGAACTAGTTTATGTGATGATTGGAAAATATGGGCAAACCTATGGGACAAAGTACATGTGTTTCTCTTTTGAGAGCGTGAGAGTTGCATTGATTCCTTACACCTTTGTTGATTTTCTTTGTGAGCGCATGGAATCGTTCTTGATGTAAGAGCACTTGAATGCATTTGTTGAAATATCTTCTTGCATAGACAAGAAGCTAAAGTGAGCTTGAGCTTTCGTTGAGACTAACTAGTCATCATTTGAAGATTTTTATCATGATTGAAAGTAGCATATTGTTGAGTGTAGTCTTGAAATGGGACTTGCATGTTAGCTCTCATTGAGTACTATTGTAGACACCCTTATTGAGCTTATTGAGTTCTTGATTTACTTGAGGACAAGCAAACTTCAAGTTATGGGTGTTGATGAGTGGTAGATTTGCATTCATTTAAGGTCTATTTAGCTCAATAATTAGTGTCCTCAATGCATAATTTCGTCTTGTTTTGATAAAATGTTGATGATTTGTGGCTATAAATGAAATTGAACAAGGCAAGGATTGATGTTTGAAAAAATGGCAAAAGAATACAAAAAGAAGTGCAAACTATACATTGTTGATCGCCTAAAAAGAAGGGCAGATCACCAATTGAGCACGACCTTACCAAAAATGACCGTGTATAGAACTTGTGACTATCAAATATGGTCTGTGGACTCCAGTGGAAAAGGCGATGTGCTAAATGAAAAAGGCAGTCTTGATGCACATCGCCCAAAATGACAGTGTTAAAAGAAAAGATTGAATGCTCGAAAGGTGAACCAAGGTGGTACTCGGTGATTCACCGTAAGTGGAAGACTTATTCAATCACGTTCTACAATTGATGTTCAAACATCTGAATACTGAGCATCAAAAGGCATGCTGAAGAGCAAGAGACGATTCACCGAACGAGCTCGGTGATCCCAACTAATGTCACTAATTAAGTCGCGTATTGAATTTTTTGGCCTAATTTTGGGAAATTATTAATATCCCAAAGGAGAGAGAAATTAAATATCAGATCCTATCAGATCATAGGAGATCATATCATATCAGAGTGCATGTGAAGAGTTTAGAGAGACAACACTTTACCTTTGAAGAACTCTATTCTAGCTTTTGGGGTTTTACAACATTGTGCTTGAAATTGACAAATTGAAGTTGAATCCAAAGTGGATTTTCTTGTAATTGCTTGATTTCATGTTACCCATTAATGCTTTTATGAAAGGCATAATCGCTTTACTTTTCATGATGGGGTTTTAAACCCATGTGCAATTATGGGGTTGGATGTTGATTTAATGTAGTGGGTATAGTGCTATGCTCTTTTTTGCTACGATTCATACATGAATTTGGTGTAATTAGCTATGGGGTAATTTATGGGTGATTAAGGTTGCAAATTTAATTACTACTTCTGATCTTCGGTTGATGCTTGAAAGAGATTGATTGGAGTAGATAATCAGTCTGATACTAGCAATTTAGGTTTGATGTTGGTAACTTGCTTGAAAATAGAGGCTATGGGTTGAATCTATTTGCCCTGTTCTAAAAAGAAAGAATAGAGTACGGTATTGGATTTTTAGGTTTGTATTTAGATGAGACCAAAAGGAGATTCTATGCATAGATGCTTTGATATCGAAGATAATTAGCGTAAATGAAGATGACTTAGCATATTCATGAATGTTCATCACTATAGAGCAGCACATTTACCCCTTATGTGACCTGATTTCTAATCCTCACACCCCTAGATTGTTTGTTACTCTTGAATTCTTTGATAATTTAGTAAACTTGCAATAATTGATAACCAAATATTTATATTAAATTATTAGAATTATCCACCCACTTGTTCTTACTATTACAAATGAGAGATATTAAAATCCAAATTTCTTGATAGAAATTCTCTATGATATACCATTCTCTGTGGGATTCGACCTAACTTTTCATTGAATTTTTTATTGACTATGACTGTTGTCCCTTTTAATTGATTTTAAGGAGGACATTTGAGCGTTACCAAAAATGGTGCCACTTCTAGGGAATGGTGGTTGAAAATTCTAATTGAGAAATTAGATTTTAATTTTGTTTATTTGTAGTAGATTGTTGTTTGGTGTTGTTGTTGGCTTATTTGCAGGTTTATCCAATGAGTAACCATGGAAGTGAGAACAATAGTCACTTTGGTCAAAATGACAACATTGGTGATTTCAATGATATGCACATGAATGTTATTAAAACCACGGAAGCAATCTGGATACCTCCTACACCTGGGAGGGTTGTATTTCACATAACCAGAACAATGATTCAATTGTTCCAGATGAAAGGAAATAATGGGGGCCTAGCTCATGAGGATCCCCATGAACACCTTAGGAATTTCATGGAGGTATGTGGACCCTTTGTGTTCAAAAATATCTCTCAAGAGTCTATAAGGTGGAAGTTATTTCCATTCGTTTTAACTAGAGAGGCTACAAGATGGTTGACAGAATTACCAAATGATTCTACCATTTTGTAGGAAGAGCAAAATGATGCCTTCTTGGATAGATTCTTTCCACCCTCGAAGATTGTGAAACTTCAAACCCAGATCAAAAATTTTAATTTTATTGGAGGTGAACCACTACATGATACGTGGATGAGGTTCAATAAGCTACTTTTGCAATGTCCAATGCATGGCATTCTAGAAAAATTGATTTTTCAATATTTCTATTGCAGCCTTAATTCAATCAATAAAGGTGTGGATGATTAGTTAGTCCAAGGTGGATTGATGAGGCAACCGTATGATGTGTTTGCTTTGTTTCTAGATGATATGACTATGGTTAAATAAGCATAGCACTCTAGAGAGGACCAAGTTTCTATTCCACAAGGGAGTTTAAGCAAAAAGCAAGTCAAGAAGGAACATGAAAGTGATGAAAACATGGCCAAAATGATGATCCAACTCAATTTTTTTTCTAAACATGCTATGGGAGGTAGACTCAAGTCAGTATATGTGGTTGGAACCGACAATGGAAGTACCCGAATGATTCCAAATTTGAGGCATTATACAATAAGGAATTTCAATACTTAGGAAATGAAATGAGGGATTCTCACACCAATTATCAATGACAAGGTGGGAACCAAGGTTGGAACAAGCACAAAGATGGTGGTTGGAAAGACTGTAAGGGTGGAAATTTGAGAGATAGGGAGATGGAACAAGATAGGTACATGCCTTCCCATGATCGTCCACGCCCCAAAGAACTAGCTTGGCTAGAAGCTCTATTCCCAAGGTTTTTACCTTTGAAGAACATTTTTCTAGCTTTTGGGGTGTTACAACTTTGTGCTTGAAATTGATAAATTGAAGTTGAATCCAAAGTGGGTTTACTTGTAATTGTTTAATTTTATGTTACCCATAACTTCTCTCATTAAAGGTATAATCTCTTTACTTTTGGTGATGGGTGGATAAAACCCCAAGATCTAGTGGTGCAATTATGGGGTTGGTTCTTGATTAAATGTAGTGGGTATTGTGCTATGCTCTATTTTTATGTTATTCATACATGAATTTAGTCTAATTAGCATGGGGTTAGTTTATAGGTTAAGGTTGCAACCTTAATTCCTACTTTCGATCTCTAGTCGATGCTCGAAAGAGATTGATTGGAGTGGGCAGTTAGTCCGATACTAGTGATTTAAGTTTGATGTTGTAACTTGCTTAAAAATAGAGGTTATGGGTCGGATCTATTTGCCCTTTTATTGAAAAAGAGAATAGAGCAAGTTATTGAGTTTTTTCGGTTGTCATTTAGATGAGACCGAAAGGAGATTCTATGCATAGATGCTTTGAGATCGAAGATAATTACTATCAATGAAGATGACCTAGTCTATTCATGAATGTTCATCATTATAGAGCATCACAATAATCGCTATGTGACATCGATTTCCAATCCCCTCATCCCTAGATTGCTGTTAAATCTTCATTCTTTGATAATTTAGTTTAATTGTAATAATTGATAACCAAAGCTTTATATTAAATTAGTGGAATTATCCACCCACTTTTTCATATTATTACAAATGTGTGATCTTAAAATCTAATTTTTGTTATAGGAATTCTCCATGATATACCATTCTCTATGGGATTCAACCCCAACTCTTCGTTGCGGTTCTTATTGACTACAACTGATGTCGTTTTTAATTGGTTTTAAGGAGGACATTTGAGCATTATCATCAACATAAGGGTGTTGCTCAAGTTTGGTTCAACCAATGGAAGGAAGAAAGGGTGGTTGATGTGGGTCCTCTTGATTGGGAAAAGTTCAAAGTTTCTTTTGTTGATAGGTCCTTTCCCCTTGAGATGAGGGAGGCCAAAGTTCTTGAGTTCATTAATCTTCATCAAGGGGATATGAGTGTGAAGGAATATTATTGGAAATTCATACAATTTTTCCAAATATGATCCTTTTATGGTTGTCGACTCTAGGGCAAAGATGAGTAAGTTTGTTTCGGGAGTGTCTAAAATGATCATTAAGGAATGTCGTATTGCCATGCTCATTATAAAAATTGATATTTCTCACCTAATGATACATTCTCAACAAATAGAAGATGAGAAGCTTAAGGAAAGATCTAGGGAGGCAAAGAGGGCTAAGATCAGTAATGGTGACTTTTCACATTCAAGGTACGATGGACATGGTCATTCTAAGTGTCAAAAAAGGTTTTTCGGTCAAGGTTCCTCTAATGCTCCGACTATTAAGTTCAACAAAGAAAGGGTGCCTAACCTGAAACCTCAAGAAGGAAATAGTGGTTGATCTTCATTGACTACTTGAGCTAGATGTGGAAGGAAGCATGAGGGTAAATGCTTAGCTGGTACAAATGGTTTCTTTGGCTGTGGTATGAGTGGTTACAATATAAGGGATTTTCCATCATTTACTACTAAGGAAAGATAAAGTAGGCAAGCTCCGCCTAGCGGTTCAGGTTCAAGTGCACCAAAGCAAAACAAATTTTATGCACTTCAAACTCGTCATGATCAATAGTGTTCTCCCGATGTGGTTACTGGTATGTTGAAAGTATTTCATCTAGATGTTTATGTTTTTCTTGATCCCGGTGTTACCTTGTCTTTTGTGATGTCATATATGGCTATGAGGTTTGATTTTCTTTCGGATGTGTTGTTAGATCCTTTTTCTGTCTCTACACCTATTAGTGAATCTATTGTTGCCAAGAGAGTATATAAAATTTATAATGTCTCCTTATCCCATAGAGTCACTCGTGTTGATCTTGTAGAGCTTGTATATTAGATGTCGATGTTATTCTTGGCATGCACTGGCTCCATTCTTGTTATGATTTTGTTGATTGTAGGACCTGAGTGGTCAACTTTCAATTTGCAAATGAGCTCATCTTAGTGTGGAAGAGTGGAGTTTTATGCATAAGGGTTAGTGTGTTTCTTGTCTTAAGGGTAGAAAAATGATTTCTAAAGGTTACGTATATCATATTGTTTAGGTTAGGAATATTGATTCTAAAACCCTACTCTTGAGTTGTTCCCCATTGTAAATGAGTTTCTGGAGGTGTTTCCCAATGATTTACTCCATAGAAAGGGAAATAGACTTTGATATTGACATTGTACTAGACTCGCAAACTACCTCTATTCCTCCTTAACGTAAGGAATTAAGTGAGCAATTGAAAGATTTGTTGGATAAGGGTTTCATCTAACCGAGTATCTCTCCATGGGGTGCTCCAATTTTGTTTGTTCCTAAGAAAGATGGTTCACTTAGCATGTGTATCGACTACCGACAATTGAAGAAGGTTACCATTAAGAATAAGTATCCCCTTCCAAGGATAGATGATTTGTTTTATCAACTCCAAGGAGAGAATTACTTCTATAAGATTGACCTTCGATTGGGTTATCACCAATGGAGGGTGAAAGAAGATGACTTTTTGGAAATAGCTTTTTAGACTCTGTATGGTCAATATGAGTGTTTGGTAATGTCATTTTTCTTGACTAATGCTCTAGCCATATTTATGGACTTGATGAATAGAGTGCTTAGACAATATCTAGACATATTTGCGATTGTGCTTATCGATGACATTTTGATTTACTCAAGGAGTGAGAATAAGCACACCGATCGTTTGAGGATTATGTTGCAAGTCCTCAAGGACCAACAACTATTTTCAAAGTTTAGTAAGTGCGAGTTTTGGTTGACATTTGTGGCTTTTCTTGGTCATATTGTTTTTAATAAGGGTATTGAGGTAGATCCTAAGAAGAAAAATGTGGTTAAGAGTTGGCTTAGACCTCTATATCCTTCAGATATTCAAAGTTTCTTGGGTTTGGCAGATTACTATAGCAAATTTGTGGAAGGTTTTCTTTGATTGCCTCTCCATTGACGACATTGATCCAAAAGAAGGTTAAATTCTTATGGTCAGAAGTGTGTGAGAAGAGTTTCCAAGAGTTGATAGGTAAACTTACCTCCACTCTGGTGTTGACTTTACCATAAGGGTCCGATGGGTTTATTTTTTATTGTGACTCTTTAAGGATTGGACTAAGGTGTGTTCTTATGCAAAATAGAAAGGTTATTTCTTATGCTTCAAGGCAACTTAAAATTCATGAAAAGAACTATCCTACTAATGATTTCGAGCTAATGGCGGTTGTGTTTGTCTTAAATATTTGGAGGCATTATTTATATAGTGTTCATTTTATGTGTTACCGATCATAAAAGTTTGCAATATTTCTTCAAGCAAAAAATCTAAATCTTCTCCAGAGGAGGTGGCTTGAGTTGCTAAAGGATTATGACATAAGTGTTCTCTATCACACCGGTAAGGCGAATGTGGTGGCGGATGCTCTTAGTCGACTATCAGTGGGTATTGTTGCTCATCTGGAAGAAGATAAAAAGGATTTGGTTTGATATGTTCATAGATTTGCCCAATTGGTTGTTCTATTGGTTCATTCTAATGGTGGTGTTATTGTATATAATGTTTCAGAAACGTCCTTTGTGTTGGATGTTAAAGCAAAGCAAGATCTTGTTCTAAATTTTGTTAAGTTGAAGGAAGTGGTGCTTAAAAGTCCGTTGAGGCTTTCTTCAAAGGGGGAGATTGTGCTTTGATATCAAGGTCGGTTGTTTGTTCCTAATGATGATGATTTGAAAAATAATATCCTATCAGAAGCCCATAGTTCTCGATATTCCATTCACCCGAGAGCCACCAAGATGTACCTTGACCTGCGCAGGGTCTATTGGTGGAATAGGATAAAGAAGGATATTGCAGAATTTACGTCTAAGTGTCCTAATTATCAATAAGTAAAAGTCGAGCATCGAAAGCCGGGAGGTGTGTCCAAAGATATTAGTATTCCTACTTGGAAGTGGGAGGATTTGAATATGGACTTTATTGTTGGCTTACCCTACACCATGTAGAAACAAGACTCGAGTTGGGTTATAGTATATAGTAAACATGAATAACAACATATCAACTCATTTCATTCAAATAGAGAAAATTCAAGCTTCAACAAAACAACAAGGGACCTCATGGACTGACGATTTGCTTCCTAAACCTGTTGTTATTTTGATTACTTGTATTTGTGCTTAACTTGTAGGATTTGTTTCACTTAGATAGAAATGTTTCAAAACTTGTGTGAATCATAGTAGTTGAGGGAAACCTTGTGTTTTATGGAAAAGTCTATATTAACCAGTTACTATTAGTATAGTGGGAAATGTAGGCATTGCTTAGGCTCATGCTGATCAAGTTGTGAAGAAGGCCTTTGCAGTATGGGGAAATACCTCTAGCGACTCTAAGGAAGAAGAAGACAGTTATGGAGATGTCTCAATGATGGCTGTCAATAATGATGAAACGATGTTCAACTCCATATTCTCACTGATGGCAAAATCTAACGACAAAGAGAACCAGGATGAGGTAACCCTTTTCAATCTCAAAAGTGACCTAGACAATTTATCCATTAAAAGATTGAGAAAACTTATTGTTGTGCTATTTGACTCGGTAGATGAATTAACCACTGATAATATGATGTTAAGTGAAAAATTGAGTCTGTGTGAGGATGAAAAAATTGCCCTTAGCTCTCAAATGTCTAAAATTAGCTTTAGGGTGAGTATTTTAGAAACTGAGAGTATGCAGCCTAACAAGGAACATGGTACCTCTGAGGGCCGGAAACGAGTTTTGAGGTTGAACTAGAAGAAAGGTTGAAAGCATCTGAGTCTAAATTAGTTGTTTCTCTTGAAAAGAATTCACAACTAATGAGGGACTTAAGTCAGATCAAAGAAGAGTTTAATCATTCCTTGAAATGGACTGATTCATCTAAGATTCTTTTAAACTTAGTTAATCAGAAGTTCAATAGTAGAAAAGGTTTAGGGTGTAGAAAAATATAACCCCCCTACAACCCTCACAGTAAATATGTCTCTATCTCTGACAATCTTTTGTGTACCCATTGTGGAAGAAACGGTCATCTAAAGATAAACTGTGAGTCTCTAAAAAAGGTAAAAGAAAATCAGGAGAACTTCTTTAAGTCAGGAAAAATAAGGGTAGGGAAAAGGAACGTACCTGGTCCTGGCTACCATTTTAGCAAGAATACTTTGCCCCCATGGATAGGAAGGTTTCTCATTAAACCTTTTGACAGTTTTTGGGAACTCCATCTCAAGTGGGTTCCTAAGTCTAATAATTGTTTTTGTGTAGAAGAGAGGAAGCAATCAATGCTGGTACATGGACAATGGTTGCTCAAAGCATATGACTGGAGATACTCAAAACTTCCTCTCTTTGGAAGCACACCAGGGTGGTGGTGTGTTATTTAGTGATGGGAAAAAGGGTTTTATTCTTGGTATTGGGAGAATTGGAAGATCAGCAGAATATTCTATAGACAATGTTCACTTTGTGAATGGGTTGAAATATAATTTGCTAAGTATATCTCAAATTTGTGACAAAGGAAATAAAGTTAAATTAATGTCAGACAGGTGCATAGTTACTAACTGTGTTACTAACAAAGTTGTTATGTCAGCCAAAAGAGTCAAAAATATGTATGTTGCAGATCTTGACTCAATAGAAGGGGATAGTCTCACATGTCTAAGTGCTCAGACTGACAATGCAAATCTGTGGCACAGAAGACTGGGACATATGAGCTCATCCTTGCTGAACAAACTTGTTGCAGGGGACGTGGTCCGTGGATTACCTAAGCTGAAGCTTTTTGACAACAAATTTTGTGATGCTTGTGTAAGGGGAAAGCAAACGAGATCATCTTTCAAGCCAAAGAAAGGCATCAGCACAACCAGATCACTAGAACTTCTCCACATGGATCTTTGTGGACCTATTAGAATTCAGAGTAGAGGAGGTAAGAAGTACATCCTAGTGATTGTTGATGATTTCTCAAGATTCACCCGGAATATGTTCTTGTAGATCAATGATGAGACAATTGGAGTACTAATCACTTCTGCTAAAGCAATTCAGCTAAAATTAAACTGTAAGATTACAAGTATCAGATCAGACCATGGCACAGAATTTGAAAATGCCCAAATCGAAGGCTTCTGTGCTGACAATGGGATTCATCACAATTTCTCTGCTCCCTGAACTCTTCAGCAAAGTGGGGTTGTGGAAAGGAAGAATAGGACCCTAGTGAATATACGAGAACCATGTTGATTGACTCAAGACTTGCAATGAACTTTTGGGCTGAAGTAGTCAATACAACTTGCTATGTTACCAATAGATGTCTTATCAGGTCAGTAATCAAGAAGACCCCCTATGAGCTGTTGAATGAATGGAAACCATCACTTAGTCACCTCAAAGTTTTTGGTTGCAAGTGTTTTGTATTGAACAATGGAAAGGATGATCTTGGCAAGTTTGATGCAAGGAGTGATGAAGGGGTGTTTGTCGGTTATTCCTCAACTTGCAAAGCATATAGAGTTTTCAATAAAAGAACTCTGTGTGGAAGAAAGTGTGCATATGATATTTGATGAATCTGATGATCTGAACAATGCTAAACATAGTGAGGACATTGAATTGGAGGAACTGATAGAGGGTCAGCAAGACATAGTAATCCAAACTCTTGTAACTGAATAGACTTCAAATGAAGAAAACAGTACAGGGCCTACATAGGAACCTGCTCGCTCTGGTACATCTCAGGAGGGAGACTCTCAGAACAAAGAACCAGAAGAAAATGAATCTTCTGCTGATCTTGAGGGCGAGATAACAAGAATGTCTGGATGGATACATCAATTTTCTCACCCTCTGGACAATCTTGTTTCTCCACTTGACTTTGGAATACAGACTAGATCCAAGGAATCTAGTTGCCTTCTCCGCCTTTATATCCACCATTGAACCCAGGAACATCAAGGAGGCCTTAAAGGATGTTGACTAGGTAACATCAATGCAGGAAGAACTTCATCAGTTTGAAAGGAGCAAAGTGTGGCACCTGATCCATAGACCTCTCAAGAGAACAATTATTGGGACAGATGGGTGTTCAGAAACAAGTTTGATGATCATGGAACTATCACTAAAAATAAGTCAAGACTAGTGGTGCATTGGTATAGCCCTTAAAAACCCCCCAAAATCCCTAAACCTAAAAAACTATAAGATCTAGACCCTATAAAGCCCTAAATCATTTATGCAAGAGGAAGGGATTGATTATGATGGCACCTTTGCACCTATAGCCAGGATGGAAGCCATCAAAATTTTAATAGCCTTTGCTACCTACATGGAGTTCAAGTTGTTTCAAATGGACGTTAAAAGTGCTTTTGTGAATGGGTATCTAAAGGAGGAGGTGTATGTAAAACAACCTCCAGGTTTTGAAGATGTTGATCTATCAAACCATGTGCTAAAGCTGGATAAAGCCTTATATGGTTTTAAACAAGCACCTAGAACTTGGTATGAGCGCCTGTCAAAATTCTTTCTAGCAAACGATTCCAGAGGTTATGAACTTCTGATTGTGTAAGTCTATGTAGATGATATTATTTTTGGAGCCACTTTAGATTCTCTATGCAAGGAGTTTGCAGCCTTAATGAGTAGCGAATTTTAAATGAGCATGATGTGAGAGCTTACATTCTTCTTGGGCTTGTAAATTAAACAGTCCCCTCATGGAACATCAATACACCAAGAGAAGTACATAAGAGAACTAATTAAGAAATTCAGCATGCTCGAGGACAAAGTTCTTGACACTTCCATGAGCACAAGCGTCAGACTTGATATGGATGAAGAAGGGGTTGATGTGAATCAGACCATCTACAGGGAAATCATTGGGTCACTCATCTATCTCACTGCCAGATGGCCATATATAGTCTTTAGTGTAGGGATGTGTGCCAGGTTCCAAGCAGCTCCAAAGGAATCACACTTGAAGGCAGCCAAGCGAATACTGAGATATTTGAAGGGAACATAGGACCTAGTCCTTTTCTATCCTTCCGGTGACTCCTTTGATTTAATTGGATATGCTGAGGTTGATTATGCAGGTTTTCTTGTTGATCGAAAGAGCACTTCAGGCATGGCTCATTTCTTAAGGTCATCACTAATTTTATGGGGAACCAAGTAGCAAAACTATGTGGCTTTATCAACTATAGAAGTGGAGTACATGGCTGCTGCATCATGTTGTGCTCAGCTTTTGTGGATCAAGCAGCAGCATGAAGATTTTGGCATTCTCACAGATACTATTCCTCTCATATGTGACTAGTGCAGTGAATATGGCCAAGAATCCTGTCCAGCATAAGAAGACCAAACACATAGATGTGAGGCACCACTTTCTAAGAGACAATATTGAGAAGAACAATGTGGTGATGAGGTACTGCAGAACAGAAGATCAAGTGGTTGATATCTTTACCAAGGCATTGAGCAAAGAAAACTCTGTCAAAAATAGATTGAATTTAGTGATGCACAAGATCACCTGATTCCACAACTAGTTTGCATGAAATCTCTCCCTTGACTATGCTAAGGAGGGAAGATATCTATGCTTGTTGTACTGCTTATCGTTTGTGAATTCACATTGGGTGCCTTATTGCAAGCACACACTCATGGCATGTTGGCTGAAGGGAAGATCTAACCATAACAGGCAGGGCTATCTATAGAGAGGGACCTGGTCCCCAGAAAGTTAGTATCACTTTTACTACACAGTTTTTTGTCAACGGTCAGTTGCACGTGTCTTATCCCTATTTCTTGTGTCAGTTACAGATGTCTTTTGGGTTTAAAAGCCAAGAGTCACTATTGTTCAGGGACCCGATACCTTGTTCAATACAACCTTTTGAGAGAATTCAACACTCACAAATTCTTTCCTACTCTCTTTGAATTCTCTCACTAAGTTGTCAACTGTCTTTTTCTTGTTGTTTGAGAAAATGTCGAACTCTTCTTATTCCTCAAAATCTCCTCTCTCCTAAGAAATTGAAACCCCTAGTTCATTCAATTTCTCAATTCCTCCTCCTGAAGGATCTCTGTCCACACCAGTTTGTGGGATTGGTCAGACTGATGAATCTATCACTGCCTACACTGAAGTGTTAGAATCTCCTAAAATCAACCTTCAGGATGTCTTGGCTTGCTCTCCAACTCTGGTTCTATTAGACAAAGATTCAAAGAATTCAGAAGCCTAGTCAGTTGTGAAGCCAACCCTTGAGACACCCATTGAAGATCTAGAAGTTGTGTCTCAACCATGGAATGTGTCAAGGATGAAGAAAAAACTCCTCTAGTATGGCATAGAAAAGGGGTTCGACGTGCAAATGTTTCAACTATGGCTGTCTCAGATCTAGGAGCAGTTGATGTCGTACTTGAGACTAAACTTAAGGATGAGCCTACTGAGTCTGAAAGGAAAAGGAAAAGAAAGGGAAAAGGAAAAATGGTGGAGTCCCACACCAAAGGGCACAAAAAGAGATATGCAACTAGAGGGGAAGTACAAAAACTACTGGGCGATGCTTTGGTGGCAAACAAGGTCCAAACAGAGAGAAATCAAAGACGAAGAAGGGATCTTCATGTGCCTTCTCAGGAACCTACATCAATGCCTCAACATATAGGCTCGAGTGAAACAGAATCTAAAGATATTGATAGAGTAGTGGCAAAATGGGAGAAAGAGGCAGAAAATGAACGAGTCAAAACTAAAGGGGCTCCTAAGTCTGTGAAGAAATCACCTATAAAAAGGGACAACGTGACTAAAAAGGCTCCTTTTAAACCAAAATAAGGTAAGGGACCAGGTATGACTGTTCAGAAGCAAGTCGAGGGAAGGGAGTTGACAAGAGAAAAGCGTATTGCTGAGCTTGAAAAACAAAAGGTGTTGAACGGGAGAGTGTTTGATCCAGAAATCCTCATAGAACATGGTATGTCTACTCTTTTCGATGTTGTGTCATTGCAAAGTTCGGAACATGTGTTTGAAGCTCCAGCACCTTATTTACACGAGCCAGAGGTGCGGGAATTCTACTACAAGATGGAGCTTCTTAATGATGGAGGCATCAAGACAACAGTGTGTGGGGTAAAAATCTCTTTGAATGAAGAAAGCTTGGGAATCATTTTTGGTGTTCCTTTATTAGGGATCCGGTCTATTAAGGATTTCAAACCTTCTAGTGACTTTCTTCAAAGGGCTACCAAGCGTGGGGACATAAAACGTGTGGGTCTACCTAAGAAATTCCTAAGGGTAGAGTATCAGTTGTTGTTTGAGTTCATCAACAAGGTCTTGGTGCCAAGGAGTGAGAAGAGAATTGTAGCCTTTGTCACAGATCTGTTCCTCATGGAACAGTTGGATGAACTTAAGGCTATCAACCTTCCAGCAATCATGCTTGAACACATGCACAGGATGACTCGAAAAAATGCCAGACATGGCATACCTTATGGGTATCTACTGAACTATGTGTTTGAACATTTTGGTGTAGCTCTACGCAGAGGAGTACCTGGTACTGTGAAGCAGATGTTTTCTCCAGCAACCCTTTTGGAATGTGAATCTATTGAAGGGAAGGTTAAGGTTAAGTCTCATGTGTCTGATCTTCTTGAGCATCAAGAATCTCTCAAGCGAGAGCTAAATGATCTTACAGTAACCTTGAAGTCAAAGGAGATTGAGATTGTGCGACTTAAGTCTCAGATGCAGCAGACTATTTCTAAGGGACCTGGTACCAATTCTGTTAGTAAGAAAGAAGTTGACAAATTGAGAGCTAAAAATGCCCAGCTGCTGAAGACAAATGCCTCACTTAGTGAGAAAGTTTAGGCTCTCAACACGCAACTACTCCAGACACACGTCGACGCTAATAATCGCATGACCCTGTTGTTGAGGTCCTTACCTCCTCCCCCTCCATCCTAAATTTGTCCTCCATCCAAGTTTTATTATGTCTTTATGTGTCTATGATGGTTTCTCTTTTCAGTTCTTGTAGCAAAGTATACTGTTTTGATCGAACCTTGTGGTCAGTATTAGTGATCTAATGATATCATCTTTTTTTGCCCTGACTAGCATGCATTTATCTTCTCTATTTCTGCTTACTTATGCATGTAGTATGTGGCCAATGGCCCTGAGTTCCTAATGTCTGCATGCAGCTTGCATATGTTTACTGTCACTCCTTTTCAATGATGTCAAAAGGGGGAATTGATTGTAAACTGGTTATGAAATTAGAGTTTAGTGAAAGGGGGAACTAAAACTGGGGGAATATTGATAGGGGGACTGATGCACTTTGAATGAATGATCACTCAAGTGAGGCAGTTGTTTGTCATCATCAAAAAGGGGGAAAATGTTAATTCTTACTATTTCCAGATGTTTTGATGATCCTCACAAATGTAGGGACCCGGTCCTCTGCAGAGTGTTCTCATCCAGGACAATATGTTATACAGCTGGAAAGCTGTCGTGTCAGAGGTTGGTGAGGTCGTCAGCGTACTGAACCAATCAGAATGGATGAGGTTGTTTGTATAACCGTTAACAATTCTTTATGATTGATATATTCAACATGACTAACAACATATCAACTTATTTCATACAAAGAGAGAAAATTCAAGCTTCAACAAAACAACAAGGGACCTCATAGACTAACGATTTTCTTCCTGAACCTGTTGTTATTTTGATTGCTTGTATTTGTGCTTAACTTGTAAGATTTGTTTCACTTTGATAGAACATTTCAAAACTTGTGTGCATCATTGTAAGCACATAGTTGAGGGAAACATTGTGTCTTACGGAAAAGTCTGTATTAATCAGTTAGGATTAGTATAGTGGGCAGTGCAGGCATTACTTAGGTTCAGTTAAGTAATATGTGGTATTACTTAGTACTGAGATTAGGAGGTTAATCTCATTGTGTGGCTGTAAACTGGGTTTCGCTTTTGCTTGTGAAGATTAGTGAAAACAGTTTGAAAATCCTGTGAGACAGGTCGTGTTTTATTCCCTTGAGCAAGGAGGTTTCCACGTAAAGTTTTGTGTCTTCTCTTTACTTTCTGTATTTACATTTGTGTATCATTACTGTGTAAAGGACTTGGTCCCCTCGTAGTTAGTGGACGCATACATTCCAACACAAGCCTATGAACAAATAGTTAATAGCAGCAATGAATGCTATGGATGTTTAACTGTTCTAACTTCAGTGTTTTCAAAGGCTAGCTTAAGCCTGGAAGCCAAGGTTTTTCGATTTCCCGTCACTTAATCAGCAAAACTTCAAGCTTTTCAGGCGCGCTCAGCTTCACTGATAGATTTTTTCTTTGAGAACATATACCCTGTTCTTATTGTGCTCTTCCCTAGAAAGTACCCATTCCTATCAAAAACTGAAACTTTACTAAACAAGCAATAATGGCTCAGCTCAGGAAGAATCAATAATTGACATGATGATAGGCCCTAGCAACTCACGAGTCCAGAAACAAGTATACCTATTATATGTCTACCTTCTTCACTAAATTTCTACATGTGGTTTATGTACTACACATTAATTTTTATAAGTATTTCAGGGTAGAGATGATATATATATATATATATATATATATATATACTGCCTTTGAGAACATATATCGTGTTCTTACTCAGTTCAGGAAAAAGAAGCAATGGTATATATGATGATATAACATTGTATAACGTATCCTCATCTTTATATTACTGTTGGTTGCTTCCAGAGTTGATAGAATATTGTTTCATGTAGTAGAGTGACTAACATCTTAAGTATATATGTTGATTCTTCAATCAATCCACATAAAGTGCGCAAAACCAAGATAAAAGTACAAAATTGAACTTCAGACGACCAGTATTAATGTTAAAATCGACACACTCTCACCAACAAAGAAATGAAGGTAGTTGAGATAATTGTGGTGTGTGGGCCAACTTTCCCATACCTCAACTAATTACACGAGATATTTGTTACTCCCACCACTACAGATGACGGTTAACTCTATCCACACAGGTTTGAATGATATAATTTCCAGCTTAATATGAAATCTTTTGTGAACTTGAGACTTTTGACATATCTTGATACTCCATAGCTATTTTATCTTCCTTAAGTAACAGATTGATCCTGGTCTTTTCCTTTTGTAAAATATTTCTTCCAAAGGATCGTAGTAAATATTCTTTCCATGATTCTTGTATATTTATTTGGGAAAGTCATTTTCTTTCATATATATCTTCTCTTGTAATTCCATCTCATAATATCTTCTTGAATTTTAACTTTTATCGCTCTGAATATGAAATCTTTTGTGCAATGATACGAGGATAGTAGATAGAAGTTTTGCTAATATAATGTCATACATGTCAAAATAATGATGTGTCAAAGTGCTTTCAAGCATGTATTTATATCTAGAATTCAACTATCGCAGCCCCAAAATGAAGCATACCCTTTTAAAATTGTTCAAAAACAGCGCTTGTGTTTTGCAATGACAATAAATAAAGAACAAGGTCACATAATTCAAATGTTGGATTATATTTACCGCGACATGTTTTCTCGCATGGACAAATATATATTGCACTTTCAAGAGAGATCTCAATGACGACAACAAATTTTTTGGTCATGATTGAGCAATCAAAGCGTCAAAAGGGAACATACACAAAAAAATATTGTTTATAAAGAAGTACTCCATTAAGTAAATATGATTGCATTGCATTTTTCAAATTTATAAGTATGTCACAGTATTATCTAACTAAGCTAAATTGATCTTTTATGCAAGTTCTAATGATGTCCAATCTTTTTGATATCGAGTATATTGCTAAACGTGAATTTACATAATTGTTGCATTTTATATACTACGTTTATGAAATATTTGTTTTGTTAAATTTAATGAGCTTCCTTATAAAATTTTACATGAATTATGTGATGGAAAAACGTCCAATGTAGTAACAGGTAACACACGTTCATAGGAACTAGTACTATATTAAAAGTGTGAAGGTCCTTCATAATGTTGTTTGAACTTTTTGTCCTTCATTAAAAGAATTCATTCAGATAAAATCATTTTTTCACTACTTTCCTTCAATTATTCTACCATTATTTGAATTAAATAAATATTAACTATAATAAACATAATAAATGTTGAATGGAGAAGGTTTTCTATGGTTGAATGAATTTTTTTCAACTAAAATAGACTTGATCCAAAAAAAAATAGTCAAAAAAAAAAATAATAGGCAAAAAGTCTTTTTAAAAGGGAATTTTACACAAATCTCATAGTTTTAAGAGCTAATTAAATCCTAACCCTACTCTTTTTTAAATTATAAAAATTACTTAAATTTGGTGATATCAAAATAGATCCCACAACGTCTTGATACATTGAGTTCCAGTTTCGGATACATCACTCAACGTACCGACACATCGTGTCTGGATTTTGGATACATCACTCATCGTTTCGATACATCGCGTAAAAGTGATGTATACGAGAATAGGAGACCGTATGATTTTTTGTAATTTTTTCAAATGGTAGAGAATTTTAGAGAATATGATAAGATAAGTTGTGTATTTAAGTAATTTTTCCTATGTGGAAAAATAGGGCCAAAAAATATTCCTAGAAGGGGAAAAAAATCATCAAAAAAAAGTCCAAAAAAATAGGGGAAAAGGTTTTTTACTCATTATTATTTAATTACTAGTCTCTGAGCACATGTGTTGCACGTTTATTCCATATCAATACATGTGTATAATGAATAATATCAAATCTAAATGTAAAATCAATAGATATCTTTGAGCATGTAAAGTTGAAGAACTACATTCTAATTAAGTACAATGTGTAATGAGATTACCTATTACTTTCTAATAGATGATGTTCTTAATGTGTGTTTCACTTCATTCTGATATTTAATGTAGTCGTTCTATCTTGATCAAGACCCTTAGTATTCGTGTAATTTCTAATTCACTATATGTAAGTGCATTGCACATATTATCTTGTGTGAATTGTTAAAAAGTTTATGTATGCCAAGACAACAAAACAATAATAGCATAAAATAAAATTCAAATCATATTACTAGAGAAAGACATAATTTTCACATTAAAATATGTACTCTAAAGGATCAAAATCACTATTTAGACGGTAACTTATTTGTACTAATTAGAGGTGTATGCAACTACATCAATGACATTACAAAAGACAATTTTTGAGAGGACAAAAAAATAAAGTGTTTCGTAGTGAAAAGTAAATTAGCACTTAAAGATAGAAAGTTTCAGTCTTTGGAATCTTGCAACCTCTTTTTTTCAACTAAAACGACAAGATAATTTTAGGCCATGTTAAATTTTAGACCAGGTAAGGACATTATTTTTTCAATTTCTTTTTGTCTGAAGTCCTATGGACACAGATCATAATGTTACTGTAATAAATAAGTCGGAAGATTAAGGAGATTTTTTTTTTGGGTTTAATATGGCCCATAAGGCCAATTTTATTAATTATGCATAATAATAATGAAAAATAAAAAAATAACATTTCAACATTGCTTGGCTGGCCCAATAGTGTCCAGCACACCAAAATCTATGAAATAACATTGTAATTCAAAATTGGAAAAGTCCTTCCGTGAAACTCTCTGAGAATTAGGAAATTGAATCTCTCCAACCCAAATAAAGTTAGATTATGCAATTAAAACAACTTCGTCCTCTTCTTCATAACAGAAACATAAACCATCTTAATAATAATCAAACCTAAGTAACTAAATGCAAAATTAAAAGATAAAATCAAATAAAGGTAGAGCTAGCAACCTAAATGTTGAACAAAGATGTCCATGATGTGAGATATATATATACCTTTCATTTGTTCATGTCGGTAGCATTATTAAATGCATTTGCTGAATGTTATACTGTGAGATCATTATTAGCAGCCCAAGAATAGTTAATAATCAAGCATAATAATAAGTTAATAAATGGTTAAGAGAGGCGACATATGAGAAATATCAATGTAACCCCTACCAGACACATTGAAGATAAATTTAGAAGAAGAAGAGAAGGAGAACATCAATGGGTCTAATCTATCATAATTCACTGATCTAGCTATTTATAAAATTCTGAAAGTTTACTATTAAAAGTTGAAAAGAACTTTAAAACATTGAATTGGAATGGGAAAATGATAAGGCATTCAAGAGTATTGAAATAAGTGGCAGTACCAAGGAAATTAATTCATCCGCATGTGCAATGATCAGGTCCTGTCGTTATAGAAAAACCAACAGGGAAAAAATTTGGGTCGGAAAACTTTTTCGTAGTATCTTGAAATTTCCCAACGTAGTCCAGATTTGGATGAAATCGGAGTCCTTGAGGTGCCAGGAAATCTGGTAGCAATCGGGTGATTTAATTATGATTTTGATTACATGAGTAGTTAGACAAGTCATTAAAGAATCAATACGACTTCAAGGAATTGAATTTGGGTGAGTAGAACTCCCGAAATCGATCTTAGCGTGAACGGTATTTTCTGAGCGTCGTTGGTTAAAGGTGTGTTGTGAAATGGGGGTCTTGGAATTATTAAAATAGCTCAGTGTTTCATACAAGCCGCTTTGACGGTGGTTTAGGTCGCTGTAGTGGAGCCTTTGTAGCGGGGTGAGGACCGATATGGCGGGCCAGATGCGACTTAAAGTCATAAATAAACCCCAAAATGACTTTATTTTGCACTTTTCAATTTTTAGATCTAACGAATGAACCCTAGTCAACTCTTGGCAGTTTTCCACCATTCTTGAGGCTAAAGGTAAGTTTTTCACTCCCCGAATCTATTTTTCGATCCGTAGAACGTAATAGAATGGGTAATTATAGATGAGGGGGAGGGGTTTGGTCTAGATTTTATGGTGGAAACAACCCTAATTTGGATACATGGGATCATGGGTATGATCTTGGGTTGTTAGAATTGTTAGTAATCTGAGTAATTAGTGATTGTTTATTGATTCTCTATTATATTTATTGTTTGTAGACCAAGAACAAGTGGAACGAATCCAGAAAGGGAAGGATCAAGTTTCTTAGGGTTTCAAGCTTGTTTTGAGGTAGGTGATGGTTGTGATTCTATGATTGTGTGATGTATGTTTGTTCTTGCTTCATTATGATACATGTATGTATGCGAATGTTGCATTATTGATCACACTTGTTGTAAATGAGATAGATGAATAACTATATACCATGAATCACTTCTTGATTGTATGATTATTGAGAATGTACTTGTGGTTGTGATTGTGGTATGTTGATTGGATCGGATACCACATATCGGTATACTCATTGGAATTAGTTGCCACGTTCCGACATAATTATGGGATCGGTTACCACGTTTAGGCATAAACATTGGATCGGGTACCACGTTCCGGTATGCTAACAGTTTGGGTTTGGGTTCCATGAGAGGACCAATGACTTGTTATAAATGTATATTGTTGAGCATGTGATAATCGATATTGTATATGTTTGGTATTTTGCATGTTTATAATATGGTATTAACTTGCTTATGTTACACTTAGTAGGATAGCCGCATGATCCTACCAGTACATTGTGGTTGTGTGCTGATAATGCACTTGCTCTTTCTTTGTTAAGTACAGGGCATCTTCAAGCGGCTATTGACAGACCTCGTTTAGAAGATCAGTGATCGCCGATCAAATTCAAGGGTGAGTCAGTTCTTCCGGGCTACCATGAGTTCTTTTTCTTCTATGTCCACATTTCGGACTTAGACTTTTATAGTTAGTTATTAGTTCATTAGTTGGGGTTGTAACCCTTCTTGTTAGACTTATGGATCATGTTAGATGTTTTGGTATATTGACTTTCAGGTTCTAGGTGTATTTTTCCGCATTGTTAGTTGTTACATCTTTTGGAAGTTTATGGGAACTTCAATTTTTAGATATTATTTTTGTTTTGGTATCCTTAAATGCTTTATTTTTGGTTTAGTTGCTTGGTTTGGGTTGTAGTTGTGGTTCTCCCACTGGAGGGTTAGTGTGGGCGCTAATCACGACGGTCTAGGTCGTGACAAAGTTGGTATCAGAGCCTAGGTTCGTTGATCTCGATGTACCAAAATGAGTCTAGTAGAGTCTTGTGGAAGGTATTGTGACGCTTTTACTTTTCTTCGAGAGGCTATAGGACTTTAGGAAATCTCTTTGTTTTCTCTTGTCTCCTTTCATGCTATGAGTTGATTCCAATTGGTATATGGCGATTCAAATTAGTATCTAACCTCCTTCACTCTTCTGTCTGCAGATGGTTAATACTAAATTCAATGATCTCAAGCCCGTAGTTCCCGTCAATGCTCCAGCTGAGGAATCTGCAGTGAGAGGTTGCGGTCGAGGTAGGGGTAGAGAAAGAGCTAGGGGTAGAGACCGAAGAAGAGTGGCGCCCATTAGAGATGGGGTACCGATCGAAAATACTCCCCAAAATGAGGCCCCTTCTGTGCATCATGAAGATATAGAAGAGGATATTGAGGTTGAAAATGTTGAGGAAGTTGGATAAGAGGAAAAGGTGCAGGTTGATACTATCGGTGTTCCTCCCATAGACCCAGTGTTAGCCCAATAGATCATGTCATTCCTGAAAGGGTTGGTTGGTCCTGGAGTGCTTCCTTCTGTTCAAGCAACTCAAGCTGCCACCAATCCTCCTATTGTTATCATTGTCCTCAAGGTGGGAAGGAATGTAGGTAATGATGCTTTCTTCCATCCTTTGTTAGGTTCTGTTAGGATTGGTAATGAGCATGAAATGTTGACTAAGTTTTTGAAGCTAAAGCCTCCTATATTTCTTGGTTCTGAGAGTGAGGATGCTTATGAGTTTATCTTAAACTGCTATGAGAGGCTTCATAAGTTGGGAATTCTCCATCAGCATGGGGTTGAGTTCGTGACTTTTCAGTTTCAAGGGGACACTAACCAGTGGTGGAGAGCTTATATGGAATGTAGATCTTCAACTTTACCTCCACTTACTTGGACCCAATTTCATGCTTTGTTTCTAGAGAAGTATGTTCCTAGACTTTAAGAGATCGCAAGAAGGATGAGTTCATAGCTTTGGAGCAAGGTGGTATGTCTGTGGCTGCTTATGAGGACAAGTTCCATGCTTTGTCTAGATATGCTACTCAATTGGTGACTACTAAGGAGGAGAGGATCCGTTTATTTATTAGGGGATTAAACTCTGAGTTGCAGGTATTATCTGTTCATATGACCTCTGCAGGGAGAAGCTTTAATGAGGTAACAAACTTTGTGAAGAAAGTGGAAAGGGTGAGGCGAGACGGTCAAGCTAAGGCATTGGAAAAAAGGGCCAAGAACTCGAGTAACTTTCAAGGTTCTTACTCCAGGGGGTCCGGAAGGCCAACGCTTGCACCCAAGCCAATTCAGTCCGCTATGCCCGCCTCTACAGGTAACTACTCAGGAACTCCATCTCATGATTTGATTCAGGATAGCCAGGGAGTCGCGCCTTTGACGGGCGGCAGGCCATCTTTTGATTGTACATGTTACAACTGTGGAGAGCCTAGGCATATTAGGAGAGATTGTCCCTACCCACAAGTGTTAGATTTCACGCAGCAGCAGCAGACTAGAGCAGTGGTACCCGCGGGAAATGGTAATAATGGTAGAGGGCATCCATAATGTGGGCAAGGAGGTAATCAGCAAGGCCGTGGAGGTAGTGGAAATGGTAATGTAGGCAAGGGTAATGTGCAACTAGGGAGGGAAATGGTTCATCACAATGATAGGGCTCAGTGTTATGCCTTTTCGGGAAAGAATGAGGCAGAGCCGTCTGACGCAGTGATCACAAGTACTATTCTTGTCTGTGACCGGATGGCTAATGTGTTATTGGATCCGGGTTCTACTTATTCATATATATCCATGCGATTTTCCTCAGAATTTGCTATGATTTATGATATACTTGATGCCTCCATCCATGTTTCTACCCCGGTTGGAGAGTCAGTCATAATCACCCATGTCTATCGTGCTTCTCCTAATTTGTTTATGGGTTTTTAGACTTGGGCTGATTTGGTGATTTTGGATATGACTGATTTTGATATAATCATAGGCATGACTTGGTTGTCCCCCCTATTATGTTGTGCTTAATTGTAATACTAAGTCCATAACTCTAGAAATTTCGGAAAGGAAAAAATTAGAGTGGGAAGGGGTGTACAAGCCTAAGAAAGCTAAGATCATATCCTCCATTCAGCTAGGAAAATGGTAGGTCAGGGTTGTTTGGCTTATTTGGCTCATGTTAGGGATGTTGAGGTTGAGACTCCATCTATTGAGTCTATTCATGTGGTGTCAGAATTTAGAGAAATGTTTCCTAATGACTTGCCTGGTATGCCTCCAGATAGGGATATAGACTTTTGCATTGATTTAGAACCTCGTACTCATCCCATTTATATCCCTCCATATCGCATGGCTCCGGCATAATTAAGAGAGCATAAGGCTCAAATCTAAGAGCTTCTTGATAAGGGATTTATTTGTCCTAGTGCTTCCCCATGGGGTGCTCCAGTTGTGTTTGTTAAGAAAAAGGATGGTAGTATGAGAATGTGTATAGATTACCGTCAATTGAATAGGGTCACTATTCGAAACAAGTATCCTTTGCCTCGAATAGATGATTTTTTTGAACAATTGCAATGTGCATCAGTTTTATCTAAGATTGATCTAAGGTCTGGGTACCATCATTTGAAAATTAGGCATGAGGATGTACCCAAGACGGTGTTTAGGACTCGCTATGGGCACTATGAGTTTTTGGTTATGTCTTTTGGTTTCACCAATGCGCCTACAACTTTCATGGGTTTAATGAATAGGGTGTTCAGTCCATTTCTTGATTCTTTCGTCATAGTCTTTATTAATGATATTTTGGTTTATTCGAAAAGTGAGGAAGAGCATGCCGACCATATTCATATTGTTTTGGATTTTCTTGGGAAACAAAGGTTATTATGCTAAATTTTCTTAAGTGTGAATTTTGGTTGACGTCTTTTTGGGACATGTAGTTTCAAAAGAAGGGGTAATGGTAGATCCTCAAAAGATTGAGGCAGTTAAGAATTGGGTTCGGCCTA
The DNA here is from genome assembly GCA_035578085.1 of Solanum pinnatisectum. Classification (NCBI taxonomy): domain Eukaryota; kingdom Viridiplantae; phylum Streptophyta; class Magnoliopsida; order Solanales; family Solanaceae; genus Solanum; species Solanum pinnatisectum. The sequence continues at coordinate 31,482,876 of CM069076.1, forward strand.
GCTCTGGGATGGAAGTTAGGAGTTTTGTGGGGCTCGCTAGCTATTATCATCGATTTGTGAAGAACTTTTCTTCTATTTCCACCCACTTGACTAATTCGACCAAAAAGGAGATATAATTTGAATGGACTAAAAAATGTGAGGAGAGCTTTCAAAAACTCAAGACTCTTTTGACAACCGCACCTATTCTAACATTACCGATTGAAGGTAAAAATTTTATTATTTATTGTGATGCTTCACATTCTGGTTTGGGTGTTGTGTTGATGCAGGATAAGAATGTTATAGCTTATGCATAGCGCTAATTGAGGGGCATGAGAGGAATTACCCAACACATGATTTGGAGTTGGCAGTGGTAGTGTTTGCTCTTAAGATCTGGCATCATTACCTCTATGGGGTAAAGTGTGAGGTGTTTACTGATCATTGTAGTTTGCAGCATGTGTTCACTCAAAAGGATCTGAATTTGAGACAGCAAAGGTGGATGGAGTTACTCAAGGATTATGATGTGACCATTCAATACCATCCAGGCAAGGCTAATGTGGTGGCAGACGCTTTGAGTCAAAAAGCGGTGAGTATGGGTGGTTTAGCTTACTTGAGTGTATCCAAGCGACCTGTGGCTAAGGAAATTCAGACCTTAGAATCTAAGTTCATGCAGTTGGGCATCTCAGAAAGAGGTGGGGTGTTAGCTAGTATTGAAGTGAGGGCCACGTTCATTGAGGAGATCAAGGCCAAACAATTTGAAGATGAAAATTTGGAGGAGCTTAGAAAGAAGACTGCGAATGGTAAGGCACAAGAGACCACTCTTGATGCGAAAGGTGTGCTCAATTTTAAAGGAAGAATTTGTGTTCCTCGAGTTGATGACTTGATTTAGAAATTATTGGCAAAATCTCATAGTTCGCGATATTCTATTCATTTGGGTGTGACAAAGATGTATCGAGATTTGAAACGAATTTATTGGTGGCCGGGAAGTCAGAGAGGACTATTCAAGTGTTAGAAGACATGTTGAGGGCATGAGTGATTGATTTTGGAGGGAATAGGGATAAATTCATACATTTGTGTCAGTTCTACTATAATAATAGTTATCACTCCAGCATAAATGTGGCACTATTTGAGGCACTCTATGGGAGGGGATGTAGATCACCCATAGGTTGGTTTGAAGCTGGAGATGTGAAACCTTTGGGGTTTTATTTAGTGAAGGATGCTCAAGAAAAGTGATGAGTCCACATATTGGACTCATTTAGGTTATATTTTAATAGAAAGTGTGTCCTCAAATGCTTATTTTATCTCAATATCTAATGAAAACCCTTAAGTTTTAGGTATTTGAAGATTGAAGGAGATCATGGACACTACTTCACAAAAAGGAACGAAAAGGCTGAAAAGAACAAAGAAAATGAAGGCTTGAGGATCGTCAAGCCCACGTGGCGAGTCGCCGAAGGGTCTCGCTTCGCCTTTTGTTCCAGGGTGCTGAGCCCTGAAGGAAAGGATCAAGTCAGTGGAAAAGGGGAGCAGTCGGTGCATCACTGAGATGTTCCGTGAGGTAGTATTATGTTGCCCAATGACCCAGAGCACGATGATGCTGAAGGATAGTGCAAGACAACAATGAACTACATCAAGGGGCGAATCACCGAGTTGATCGGTGATTTCGACTAATGTCGTCGAATGGTCTGCTGCAGCACAGATTTCTTTAAAACTATAAATACTCGTATTGAGTGTTAGCCTAGTAACAGATTTTTAGAGTGAAACAATTAATATAATTTTAGTACTTTTTATTTTGAGGGTTTTGAAACTTGAAGAAGAAGAGGGTGGTTTCATCTCCATGGATTTGGACTTGGGTCTGTTGGATTCTTCATTCTTGGCCTGTAACAAGATTCAACTCTTCATACCCATTTGAATGCAAGCTTTTAGGTATAAATTTCTATCTCTTGATGTGTGGCTAAAAGCCCTAATTCTTGGGGTATGAATTAGCGAATATGGTTTAAGATTGTTGTTGGGTCTTTCTTGATGATAGATTAGATGTAGTTTAAAGGTGACTTCGTCTAGTAGTTGTGGTTGAATCTAACAAATTTGTAGTTGCAAATACAAGTTTATTTATGTGTTTTCGGCTTGCTAGAAAGAGAGGTCGCGAAACCAAGACTACTACATTGATGGCCTAAGGAGTGGGTCGACATGAGGTTCAGCTCGAGAGAGTGAACCCTAGTCTCATATCCTAACACTCAGCTCGAGAGAGTAAGCGGGGTAAGGCATAAGCTGGTCTTCATACAGCAAGTGGGTGTCCGAGAGAAACCCATTTAAAACGGGGTAAGTTGCTCGAGAAAGAATTTATTCCCACGTATAGCTTAGCCTAGTCACCATTACTTTATAAATTTTCTATCGAAAGAATGTACCCAATAAGTTAGAATAACCCGTATTCCAGTCACATCCCAAGAATCCCCTCTCATTCATAGATTTCTTTGTTATTTCTACTGTTTTTGCTATACTTGTGGCAAAACCCCCAAATAGATATTTGACACTTTTGTGTCCCCCTTTAATTTATAATATTTTTAATCGTTAATGTATTTAGCTACGACTAGTTAGAACTTAATTTTATTTTTATATTAATTTTTGAAATCACTCCCTTGGGACTCGACCCCAACCCTTGGTTGGGTTATTATACTATTGCACGATCCTAGACACTTGCATCGAAAGTTTTGTCGTTGATTAAGCAAAACATCAAAATGGCACCGCTGCTGGGGAGTGATGGTATTTGAGAATTCTTAGATTAGTAGAATTGTTGTTCTTATTAGTTGTAGCCTACTTACCCAATTTTCATCTTTATTTTGAGTGTTTGTGTGTTTCAACAGCCATATGAGTGTGAACGGCGTAAATAGTTGTCAAGCAGGCTATCCAGCGGGTTATGCTTTTCATCGAGACGATATTGATGATATTAATAGTATGTACAACCTTGCCCAAGTGGGTGAGATGGGTTCAATTTGCATGCCACAAGCAGACAGAAGTGCAACATTTGAAGTTACTAGCACAACACTCCATCTCATGCATTCAAGAGGTTTATATCGAGGGTTGGAGCATGAATATTCATATGAACATATACAAAGCTTCATAGAAGTGTGCACTCCTCTGTCATTCAAGAATTTATTGCAAGAATGCATACGGTTGCGCTTATTTCAATTATCATTAATCCAGGAAGCTACTAAGTGGTTGGTCGAACTTCCAAAGAACTCCATCAAGTCATGGCAGGAGTTGGTTATGGTTTTTCATGAAAGATTCTTCCCTCCATCAAAGATGATGAAATTGAGAGATGACATTCCAAATTTTAATCAAAAGGAGGGGAACCAATTCACGAATCACGGACACCATTTAAAAGATTTTTGCGAAACTGTCCAACGCATAGACTGCCGAGTGAGTTATTGCTCCAATATTTTTACCGTAGTCTAGATTCAATTAATAAATGGATAACTGATCAGCTGGTGCAAGGAGGAATAATGTTACAATCATTTGAAGAAGCCTCATTCCTCCTAGATGGCATGACTAGAGTAAATCAAGCATGATACACAAAAGATGACCATGTTTCCCCACTATGCTTCAAATTAATGCAAGAACAACTTGATAAAGAAAAGGAGAGGGACGAAAACATCAATAAGATGTTGTCTCAAATGGAAGTGATACACAAGCACATGAAGGGGATGTATGGAGTGTTTCGAGTTGAGGAGGGTTCTTCATCCGGTTACTTAAGACCAACGGAGAATCAAGGTTGGAACTCCACAAGATATGAGGAGGGTTTCCACCCACACTATCAACAGCGGGGCGGAAATCAAGGTTGGAACCATTATAGAAGTGAAGAACCAAGGAGATATTGCCACGATTAGGCTGAGCAAGATGACCATGAGGGAGACCGTACTCAATTGAGTGAAAGCCCAAAATCAAAAGAGAGCGCAAGTAGTCCTCGGGTAAATGATCTGTTGTCACGCATACTTGATAAAGTTGAGGGCTCTAATGATCTGCTAAAAGGAATGAGAGATGACTTCTCATTACTAAATCATACAGTGAATTCTCATGTGATGCCATCAAAACACTAGAAGGACAATTGAGTCTATTATCAGCTCAATTAACATCCAGGACTCTAATGGAAGATAATAAAAGAGGGTTGGCTGTGGTTACCTGTAGTGGAAAGATGGCAAAAGGGAATGTGATTGAGGATGAGGACCCTCGGATGCAGGAAGAAAGCCAGGGTATAGAGGAATGAGAATTGCCTATTCCACAAAACCTTGCCAAAGAACAACAAGAGGATGCAGAGCAACATGTTCAAGTTCCAAAAGTCACGCACCCTTTACCCAAAATACCTCCACCATTTTCTCAATGTTTGAAAAAGAAGAATGAAGATGAGAAGTTCAAAAACAATTTGTCAATATTCAAGAACTTGTCAATTAACCTTCCTCTGGTGGAATCATTGTTGGAAATGCCGGGATACACCAAATTCATGAAAGAGCTGGTTACAAAGAAAAGGAGCTTGGAGTATGAAACGATCGAGGTACCCCATAGTTGCAGCACAATTATGACAAATGAGCCAATCACCAAGAGAGAAGATCTCGGGGCATTCACAATCCCGTGCACAATTGGCATGGTCCAATTCACTAAAGCTTTGTGCGATTTAGGAGCAAGCATTAACTTGATGCCCTGTGTAATATACAAGCAACTTGGTTTGGGTGAACCAAAGGCAACCAAAATGAGACTCCTTATGGCTGATCGATCAATCAAGCACCCCGTAGGGATACTCCATGACATATTAGTAAAAGTAGATCAGTTTATCTGTCTGGCTGTTTTTGTGATTCTAGATTGCGAGATCGATGCTGAAATCCCCATTATTTAGGGAAGGCCATTTTTAGCTACCAGGAGAGCATTGGTGGATGTCAAAAGCGGGAAATTGAAGTTCCATGTGAATGATGATGAGGTGACCTTAAATATCTGTATATCCATGAAGCAACCAAGTAATATCCATGTGGTGTCCACTAAGGATGTTATAAATGACGCAGTGGAAATTGTGAACCATTTAATGTGCAAAAATGAACCCCTTGAATCTGTACTTGCCAATTATGATGAATCCGAAGTTAAAGGATATGAGGAAGTGGTGGCTACCTTATCAGGATTAGGAGTGTATTCACGGAATCCTATCAAGTTGGATATCGACCTGAAAAACAGAGAAAGTCCTCCTGCAAAGCCATCAACAGAAGAACCACCGAATATGGAGTTAAAAGCCTTACCCACTCATCTAAAATATGCTTCTTAGAAGCCAATAATACTTTACCAGTTATTATAGCAGCCGATTTCCTTGAAAGGCATGTGAAATTGCTCATTGAAGTATTGCAGAAGCATATAAAAGCTATTGGATGGACAATAGCCGATATAGTAGAAATTCCCCCTGGCATCTGTACTCACAAGATTCGGTTCAACAGTGAATGTAAACTTAGTATGGAGCATCAACGAAGATTGAACCCTCCAATGCAAGAGGTGGTGAAAAAAGAGATCATCAAGTGGCTAGATGTGGGAGTGATCTACCCTATTGCGGATAGTAAGTGGGTAAGCCCGGTGCAATGTGTACCGAAAAAAGGAGGTAGAACCATAGTCCCAAATGCAAAAGGAGAACTTGTGCCAACAAGATCAATGACTGGGTGGAGAGTATGCATGGATTATCGGAAGCTTAACTCATGGACCGAAAAGGACCACTTCCCAATGCCCTTTATGGACCAAATGCTTGATCGGTTATCAAAAACGGGGTGGTATTGCTTTTTAGATGGGTATTCCGGTTACAATCAAATCTCTGTTGCACCGAAAGACCAAGAGAAAACCACTTTTACCTGCCTTTATGGAACATTTCATTCAAAAGGGTGTCATTCGGGTTGTGTAATGCCCCAGCAACATTTCAGCATTGCATGTTCTCTATTTTTACGGATATGGTCGAAGAGTCTATGGAGGTATTCATGGATGACTTCTCAGTCATAGGGGACACATTTGAGGAATGCTTGACACACTTAGGATAGGTGCTCTAAAGATGCATTGATACAAATCTGGTTCTCAATTAGGAAAAATGTCACTTTATGGTGAAGGAAGGTATCGTTCTTGGGCACAAGGTGTCGCAAAAGGGGCCTGAGCTTGACAAGGCGAAAATTAAGTTCATTGAGAAATTACCCCCGCCAATTTCAATGAAGGGTGTTCGCAGCTTCTTGGGTCATGCAGTTTTCTGCTGAAGGTTCATTAAAGACTTCTCAAAGATTGAACATCCACTATGCAAACTCCTAGAGAAGGAAGTGAAGTTCTATTTTGATAATGCTTGTATGGCCGCATTTAAGTGTTTGAAAGAAAAATTAGTATCCACCCCAATTATTGTTAGTCCTGATTGGTCCGAATCTTTCGAAGTAATGTGTGATGCTAGTGGTATGGCATTAGAAGTAGTGTTGGGGCAAAAGCACAATAAACTATTTTACTGAATTTATTATGCAAGCAAAACTCTGAATAGTGCCCAGCGAAATTATACAGTCATTGAACAAGAGTTGCTCGCAGTGGTCTATGCATTTGAAAAGTTCCGAGCATACCTGCTAGGCACCAAATTAATAGTACACACTGATCATGCTGCACTCCGCTACTTAATGATGAAGAAAGATGCAAAACCAAGATTGATAAGTTGGGTGCAACTATTACAAGAGTTTGATTTTGAGGTTAAAGATCGAAAAGGCTGCGCAAACTAGGTGGCCGACCACTTATCCAGGTTTGAAGGAAGGGAGGATGCCAGGCGTGAGGTTAGACGGCTCATTCCCCGACGAACAAGTGCTTTTTGTATCTCTCAAACTTACACCATGGTATGCAGATTTTGCAAATTACATTGTAAGTGGATTTATGCTGGATTAGTTGACCTTTTACCAACAAAAGAGATTCATCTTCAACATTAAAAAGTACTTTTGGGATGAACCATACTTGTTTCGAGTATTTGCTGACCATGTTATTAGGAGGTGTGTTCCAGAAGAAGTAGCAGTAGACATTCTCCATGCTTGCCATACATCTCTAGTAGGAGGTCACCATTGTGGTATTTTCATTGCCACTAAAGTCCTCCAAAGTGGTTATTACTGGCCATCCTTACATAAGGATGCACATGAATTTGCAAAGAAATATTCTCAGTGTCAGTAGCAAGGCGGTGTGTCTAGAAGGCACGAGTTGCTTCTCACTCCTATTTTGGAAGTCGAGCTATTCGATGTATGGGGGATCAATTTCATGGGCCCATTTGTGAGCTCATTTCGAAATAAATATATCTTGGTGGTTGTAGATTATGTCTCCAAATGGGTAGAGGCCATCGCACTTCCAAACAACGAAGGAAATAGTGTTGTCCAATTTATGAAACGCAACATCTTTGAAAGATTTGGCACTCCTACGGCAATCATTAGTGATGGGGGGTCTCACTTTTGCAATAGGTGGTTTTCAATGGCACTGAGCAAATATGGGGTGAAACATAAGGTAGCAACCCCATATCATCCCCAAACAAGTAGCCAAGTCAGAGTGTCAAATTGAGAAATCAAAAGCACCCGGGCAAAGTCAGTAAATGCCAACAAAACTGATTGGTCTAGAAAACTCGATGATGCATTATGGGCATATAGGACCACTTACAAAACACTTATCGGTATGTTTCCATATCAGTTGGTTTATGGTAAGGCTTGTCATTTGCCCGTCGAGCTAGAACACAAAGCATTGTGGGCATTGAAAGCTTTAAATTTGGACTAGTTAAAAACTTCAAGGGAGAGGGTAGGCAGTTGAACGAACTGGATGAATTTATACTCAGATCGTATGAAAGTTCAGCTATCTATAAAGAAAAGATGAATAAATGGCATGATGCTCGGATACTCAAGCAGGACTTCAAGGTAGGAGATTGGGTTTTGTTATACAACTCTCGACTTAGACTCTTTCCCAGAAAGCTCAAATCCAAATGGTCTAGACCTTTTAGAGTAATGCGAGTGTTCACCAATGGTGCAATAGAAGTTGCAGATCAAGAAGGACCTCCATTTAAAGTGAACGATCAACGTCTAAAATTATATTTTGGGGACTGTCAAGAGATTTATTTGGTTGAAGTGGTGTATTTGGAAGACGCCTGAAGCCGCTGATGCGTCGTGCCACGACGTTAACTAAGGCGTTGTTTGGGAGGCAAACAAAAACCATTTATTGCTTTCTTTTGCTTTGATAAAATAATGTTGTGTTGATTGTGCAAATGAAAATATGGAGAGTGAACGAAAAATGTAGATTGGCAAGCAATAGATCCAGCCAGTGAGTCGCTGAAAGGTTCAAAAAATCTGATCTTATCCACCATTTGACTCAAGACATCGTCAACATCGGAGTCTGTAAAACTCAGTGAGCTTTAGAAACTATTGGCAAATCGCTAACCATGTCGGCGATCACGATGGAAAATGTCGTTTGAACCCCATAAACTAGAGGTTCTGTAAGTTTCGACGGAGAAACTAAACAGTCGACGTTCCGTCGAGTGAGTAGGCGAGCTTGACTAATGTCGCCGAGTAGGCAAAAACTGGACTATTTTTGCAAGCCAAAGGTTTAAAAGTTTCAACTTCATTCATTTTCCCTTACTTTCTCACCTTCCCAAACTCACACCTGCACTCTAGTTTTATAATTCTTGCACTGTTGGAGTATTTTGGTTCATTGATTTGTGCACGGATTTGGATTGCATTGCCGCCTAGCCTTTCGGTAATATTTCAATCAGTATAAAAGGTTAGCTTCTTAATACACATAATTATTATGCCAACATTGTACTCATTTGCACACTCTTCGATATTGTTAAAATCTGTTGAACATCCCTGATTGGATAAAACTGGTTAAGTGTTGATTGTTATTTGATAATCTCGCTTAAACTGTGAAATCTTGTTCTCCGATGTATCTAGTCGAGTTAATGTGTGATGGGTGGTATTCATATGTTATGGGTCTTGGTTAAATTTGTGTTATTTGTGCTTAAATTGTGTTTTCAGGGGTTGCGGGGCTGATTTCGAAAAATTGGGTCAAAAGTAGGCATGATAGATGATTCGACGAGCTCACCGAACCACTCCGCGGTTCGCCTAAATACCCATTTCGCCTTTACTATCATGCTTCATTTGTTGTGGCTGTTGTAACTTTTGGCAAGGAGCACGGGATCGCCAAGTGCATTCGGTGAATGACCGAATAATACTTTACTCGCCCTTTGTCTGCACCCCTAACTCCTTCCGCACTGTGACCTTCGGCGGATTGTCTATGGCTCGCCGAATGTATTCGGCAGCACACCAAATGGATTATCTAGTCTTTCTGCAAAGGTAAGTCTTTGTTTTGGTTGTCAGATATGTTCTAACATTATCTCAAAGACTTTGCAGACATGGCCAGACCAAAAGTTGCAGGAAGGAACATGCCATCCAGACACATAAGAGCACAACAGTTCAGAAGAACTGACAAGAACGAGAGCACAGAAGTGAGTTCCAGTAGGAAGATTCACAGTGACCCTGTTGCCCTTTCATGGGCTCGAGGGTTCATCAATGCGATACATGGCTTCAAAGCAGCGCATGATTTGGATAACATGGTTGAGGCAAGCATCTCTACAGAAGTTGAAGTAGAGAGAAAAGAAAACGAGAACCTAAAGCAGACTAACAATAATCCGAGTACAAATGCCCAGACAGATGGAGAGATTGCGTAGACAGGACTTTTCTTTATCTCCCTCTTTGTATTCCTTTAGTTTACATTCTGGATATTCTGTGTTAATTGCATTTGAGGACAAATTGATTTTATTTGTGGTGGGGTGAGGCCCATACCTTTTGTGTTGATAGTTATAGTTTACTATTCTTTCGTACTTTCTTCTTTTTACCACATATGTTCTGTGTATATACTTGGGTTGTTCTGCTTTAAAATTGTGTTTTTACACTGCTTTTTGTGGATGTTTGAGCTTATCGCTCCTTTTATTTTATTGTAAAATGATTTTAATTTTGATCTGTTCGAAAAAATTTTGCCACCTCTCGTGTGTTGAATGTGGTTGTTCTTTTGCAAAACTTAAGTCTCAGTTCTGATCAATACCGATGACTTGAATAGTGCTCTCAATCAAACGAACATGAATGCGTGGCTATGACAAGGCCACATGAAGTTGCATAAACAATATGTGAACTCTTTGCATCTCGTTGTGATTAGCCCTTTTATCAAATCAAGTCTCTTGTAATGATCATTGCACATTAGCGAAAGTGTGGAGTCTTGTTTGACTTTAGTGTCGATGCCTTGTGTGATGAGATTTCTTTGAACCATGCATGATAGATCCTAGAATCTGCCCCGTTGGTCCGATCAACTAAGTGATGTTATCTCTTGATATGATCTTAGGCAACTTCTAAGAGTGTGAGCCAATTTGACATATACCTCTTTTTGTGACCTACCCTGTGAGCATGTGATTCTCTTTTGAACACCCCTTGAGTCTTACCTTTCTTTGGAAGAAACATGATGAAACCATAACTTTTCTTTATCCACTACCTATAATCCTCTTGAATTGTGGTTAGTTGAATAGCCAACTGGGGGTGTGGTAAAACGAAAAGTGGAAGTCAAGAAATACAAGGAAAGTCTCCTCTCACCCATGGATTTAAGAAAAATGGAACCCCTCCATATATATATAAAAAAAAAAAAAAGAGAGAGAAAAAGAGAAAGAAAAAGAAAAGGAAAAAGAATGAAAAAAAAAGTTGTGAAATAAAGGTACAAAAGAAATGGGGTTCCCAACCAATCCATGGAAAGTAAATAATAGGATGACTTATGAGCATTAAAGAGAATGATGAAGGAAAAGGAAAGGAAGTGTTGTGAGCACCACATTTCATGAGGATGGAAGTCACTGAGCCTAAATGACCATACTTTTGTACTCAGCCCCATTACAAGCCTTAAAAAGACCTTTTTGATCTTGAGTGAGCTGAAACAAATATTGATCGGAAAATACGGGCAAACCTATGGGTGAAAGAATGCATTGTGTTCTTCCTTGTGAGAGTGAGTGTTGCATATGATTCTGAAGCTTTTAATTGTGAACCATTGTGTGAATATGGAATCATCCTTTCTGTGAGGGCGTTTGAACACTATAGTTGAGCTTGAATTTGCATTTGAAGCAAGTATTGTGAGCATGAGACTATTTGATATTGGTGAGTCACAACTTGAATCTTTAAGTGCACATTTGATCTTTGCATAAGTAACTTGAATCTTGTTGTGTGCATTCATGATCGAGTCTTGTGTAGCACTGTTTGAGACACCCTTTTTGAACGACTGAACTTGAGTTTGCTTGAGGACAAACAAAAGTTTAAGTTGGGAGTGTTGATGAGTCCACAAATCAGACTCATTTAAGGTTATATTTTAATAGAAATTGTGTCCTCAAATGCTTATTTTATCTCAATATTTGATGAAAACCCTTAAGTTTCAGGTTTTTGAAGATTGAAGGAGAGCATGGACACTACTTTGCAAAAAGGAACGAAAAGGCTGAAAAAAACAAAGATAATGAAGGCTTGAGGATCGCCGAGTCCACTTGGCAAGTCGCCGAAGGGTCTTGCTTCGCCTTTTGTTCCAATGTGTTGAGCCCTAAAGGAAAGGATTAAGTCGGTGGAAAAGGGGAGCATTCGGCGCATCACCAAGATGTTCCGCGAGGCAGTACTTTATCGCCCAAAGACCTAGAGCACAACGATACTAAAGGATGGTGCAAGACGGCGATGAACAACATCAAAGGGCGAATCGTCGAGTTGATCAGTGATTCTGACTAATGTCGCCGAATGGTCCGCTGTAGCACAGATTTCTTTAAAACTATAAATACTCGTAGAGAGTTTTAGCTTAGTATCAGATTTTTAGTATCAAAGATTTTTAGTGTATAACAATTAATATAATTTTAGTACTTTTTATTTTTGCTCTGTTTTTAGAGGGTTTTGAAACTTGAAGAAGAAGAAGAGGGTTTCATCTCCAAGGATTTGGACTTGGGTCTCTTGGATTCTTCATTCTTGGCCTGTAACAAGATTCAAATCTTCATACCCATTTGAATGCAAGTTCATTTAGGTATAAATTTCTATCTCTTGATGTGTGGCTAAAAACCCAAATTCTTGGGTTGTGATTTAGTAAATATGGTTTAAGATTGTTGTTGGGTCTTGCTTGATGATAGATTAGATGTAGTTTAATGGTGATTTCGTCTAGTAGTTGTGGTTGAATCTAACAAATTTGTAGTTGCAAATATAAGTTTATTTATGTGTTTTCGGCTTGCGAGAGAGAGAGGTCGCGAAACCAAGACTACTACATTGATGGCCTACGGAGTGGGTCGACATGAGGTTCAGCTCGAGAGAGTGAACCGTAGTCCCATATCCTAACACTCAGCTCGAGAGAGCGAGTGGGGTAAGGCGTAGGCTGGTCTTCATGCGGCAAGTGGGTGTCCGAAAGATACCCATTTAAAACGGGGTAAGTTGCTCGAGCGAGAATTTATTCCCACGTGTAGCTTAGCCTAGTCACCATTACTCTATAAATTTTCTATCAAAAGCATGTACCCAATAATTTATATTAACCCGTATTCCGGTCACATCCTAAGAATCCCCTCTCATTCATAGATTTCTTTGTTATTTCTACTGTTTTTGCTATACTTGTGACAAAACCCCCCAAATAGATATTTGACACTTTTGTGTCCCCCTTTAATTTACAATGTTTTTAATCCTTAATGTCTTTAGCTACAACTAGTTAGAACTGAATTTTATTTTTCTATTAATTCTCGAAACCACTCCCTTAGGACTCGACCCCAACCCTTGGTTGGGTTATTGTACTATTGCACGATCATAGACACTTGCATTGGAAGTTGTGTCGTTGATTACGCAAAATATCAATAAGGTGAGAAGTTTCAAGCTATGCTTTTAGCAACCCAGAGTAGACAGAAGAAGTATGCGGATCATAAGGTAAGAGACATGGCACTTCAAATCGGTGAGAATGTTCTTTTTAAGGTATCACCCATGAAAGGGGTGATGAGATTTGGCAAGAAAGGTAAGCTATGTCTATGATACATTGGTCGTTTTGAGGTTCTTGAATGCGTAGGACCGGTGGCGTATAGATTAGCTTTACCTCCTAATTTATCGGGAGTTCATCTGGTATTTCATGTGTCTATGTTGAAGAGGTATCATGGTGATGGGGATTATATCATTAAGTGGGACTCAATGGTGTTAGACAAAGACCTCCAATATGAGGAGGAGCTGATTACAATTCTTGATCGTGATGTGCGCAAGTTGAGGACCAAAGAGATTAAGTCTATGAAGGTTCAATGGAAGCATTGTACAGTTAAGGAAGCTACTTAAGAAACCGAGAGGGACATGCGAGACAACTATCCCCAATTGTTAGTTGATTTAGGTACTACTTTATTCCTTCTTTAGCCTGTTTTTTCTAAGGTTGTCACTCTGGGACAAGTGATGGGTAAATTGGTATCTATTGTAACGACTGGGTTCCGTCGTTATAGAAAAGCCAATGGGGAAAAAATTTGGGTCGAAAAACTTTTTCGTAGTATCTTGAAATTTCCCAACCTAGTCTAGATTTGGATGAAATTGGAGTCCTTGAGGTTTATGCAAATCTAGTAGCAATCAGGTGATTTAATTATGATTTTGATTACATAAGTAGGTAGATAAGTCGTTAAGGAATCCGTACGACTTCACAAAATGGAATTTGGGTGAGTAGAACTCCCGAAATCGATCTGAGCGTGAACGGTATTTTCTGAGCGTCGTTGGTTAAAGGTGTGTTGTGAAATGGGAGTCTTGGAATTATTAAAATAGCTCATTGTTTCATGCAAGACACTTTGGCGGTGGTTTTGGTCACTCTAGCGGGGCCGCTGTAGTGGGGTGAGGACAGTTGTGGCGGGCAGGATGCGACTTAAAGTCGTAAATAAACCCAAAAATGACTTTATTCTTTAGAGCTAAAAAAAAAAACCCCAGTCAACTCTTGGTGGTTTTTCACTATTCTTGAGGCTAAAGGTAAGTTTTTTACTCCCCGAATCCGTTTTTCAATCCATAGAAAGTAATAGAATGGGTAATTATCGATGGGGGAGGGTTTTGATCTAGATTCTATGGTGGAAACAGCTCTAATTTGGATACTTGGGATCAAGGGTATGATCTAGGGTTGTCAGAATTGTTAGTAATCCAGGTAATTAGTGATTGTTTATTGATTCCCATATTATATTGATTGTTTGTAGACCAAGAACAAGCGGAACGAATTCGGAAAGGGAAGGATCAAGTTTCTAAGGGTTTCACGCTTGTTTCGAGGTAGGTGATAGTTCTGATTCTATGATTGTGTGATGTATTTTTGTTCTTGGTATGCGAATGTTGCATTGTTGATCACACTTGTTGTAAATGAGATAGATGAAAAACTATATGCCATGAATCACTTCTTAATTGTATGATTATTAAGAATGTACTTGTGATTGTGATTTTTGTGTGTTGATTGGATCGGATACCCTATTCCGGTATACTCATTGGGATCGGTTGCCATGCTCCAGCATAATTATGGGATCGGTGGCCACGTTTCGACATAAACATTGGATCGGGTACCACGTTCCGGTATGCTAACAGTTTGGGCTTGGGTTCCATGAGAGGACCAATGACTTGTTATAAATGTATATTGTTGAGCATGTGATAATTGATATTGTATATGTTCGATATTTTGCATGTTTATAATGTGATATTGACTTGCTTATGGTACACTTAGTAGGATAGCCGCGTGATCCTACCAGTACACTGTGGTTGTGTGCTAATACTGCACTTGCTCTTTCTTTGTTGAGTACAGGGCATCTTCAAGCAGCTATTGACAGACCTCATTTAGAATATCAGTGATCACCGATCGAATTCAAGGGTGAATTCAAGGGTGAGCCAGTTCTTCCGGGCTACCATGAGTTCATTTTCGTCTATGTCCACATTTCGGACTTAAACTTTTCCAATTAGTTATTAGTTCATTAATTTGGGTTGTAAACCTTCTTGTTAGACTTATGGATCATGTTAGATGTTTTGGTACATTGACTTTCAGGTTCTAAGTGTATTTTTCTGCATTGTTAGTTGTTAGATCTTTTGGAAGTTTATGGGAACTTCAGTTTTTAGATATTATTCATGTTTTCGTATCCTTAAATGTTTTAGTTTTGGTTTAGTTGCTTGGTTTTGGTTGTAGTAGTGGTTCTCCCACTGGAGGGTTAGTATGGGTGCCAATCACGATGGTCTGGGTCGTGACAATATGTATACTCAAATACATCTTAATTATATTATTGTAAAACTTAATATGATATTCTTAATTAATGATAGAATATTTAATAAATTATATAAACATCTTAATTTGATATAGGGGAAAAATAATAATTTAACTTTTTCCTAAATTTCTTTCCACTTTTAATAATATATATGATATTATTATTATTATTATTATTATTATTATTATTATTATTATTATTATTATTATTATTATTATGTTTTTTATGAAAAACTAACTTTTCAAATTCTTCAGGCATTTTACTATTTCATTTAAAAAAAGTAGATTTCTAGCATCCCATAATATTTATATTTAATATATAATAACTTATAATATATTATTTTTTTAAAAAAAAGTTTTTATTATAGGGGTAAAATGGTATTTCAACTTTACACTTTGGAGCTTCCCACTTTTAGTAATATATATATATATATATATATATGAATGAATATGATGATTAATGTTTGATATTTAGTCTTCCAATATTGTATCTTAGTTTTTCAAGAAGTCTTTTATGATTCTATAATACATGTATCTAGTAAATTGTGATACATGAATCTAGTTATTTGTGCAAGACCTTTGGTTTTATATTTTGAGTAGTATAAATAAAGATGTAGTTGATGATTGTAATCATCTCAAATGACCTAAAGTAGCCTTTATTAAACTTGAGTATTCTGTAAAGAAAATTTTTTCCTTCTATATTCCCTACAAATTGGTAATAGAGCAGTTTTTCGTTCTTAATATGGGGTTAGGTGCAGAAAAAAAATATGGCATCCAAAACAAATGAAAGTGTTGATTCTTCAATTGTTCTTACTTCATTTTTATGGAACTGATTTTGAATACTGGATGATAAGAATGGGAATGCATCTGAAAGCTGAAGGTTTGTGGACTATTGTTGTAAATGGCTATGAAGAGCCAAAAAACGATGGTGAACTATCAGTAGCAGAGATGAAAAATCTTGAGGCTAAGTATCATCAAGACGCAAAGGCCTTGAGCAAAACCCAAATAGGAGTCTCAAGAGCATATAAATATCTACTTGTGAGATTGCAAAGCAAGCTTGGGAGTCTCTGAAAATTGAGGTGTATGGTGACGAAAAGGTACGCACTATAAATCTTCAAACTCTAAGAAGAGAGTTTCAAAATTTGAAGATGATAGAACTTGAAAAAATAGATGAATATTGCACAAGAGTCATAATTATTGTCAATGAAATGAGAAATCATGGTGATACAATTTCTAACCAACAAGTTATGAAAAAGATTTTATTAGTGTCACAGAAAAATATGAGTACATTAATGTTATCATTGAGGAGACGAAAGATCTTTCTAAGCTTTCCATCAAAGAGCTAGTTGGATCATTTCGTGCACATGAGAAGCGAAGATTTTTTTCATAAAGATCAACCCAAAGAGACGACTTTCCAGTCTATAACCAATTATGATAATTCTCAAAATATCTCAAAAAATCAACAAAAGAAGAATTACAATCCAAAAAAGATGCAGGATCATGATGGTTCTTCTAAGAGGGTTGAAGAAATAGGTGAAAAAAGTTCTAGGTTTTTTTGTGAAATTTGGAAAAAGACTAATCACAATGTAGAAAACTGTTGGCACAAAGGCAAGCCCCAATGTAACTTTTGTAAAAGTTTGTCCACATTGAGAAGGATTGTTGGAGCAAGCAACGGGAGCAAGCAAATTTTTGTGAATAACAGGAGGAAGAAAAGGAAGAAAACCCTTTTTTGGCTTCTCAATCTGATGCTTCAGCAAAAAACAATGAATGGTATGTTGATAGCGGTTGTAGCAATCACATAACTAGAGATGAAAATGTTTTCCTCTCAATTAATAATAGCATCACTAATAAAGTGAGAATGGGGAATGGAGTCTTAGTTGATCCAGAAGGTAAAGGTACCATTTCGATAAACATAAAAAGGAGCGATAAGCGAATTCATAATGTTCTTTACGTTCCTGACTTGGAAGAAAATTTTCTTAGTGTTGGTCAACTCATGGAAAATGGTTATTTTGTTGTGTTTAGAGATAATGATTGCAAGATTTATGATAAAATTGAGTCAAATCAAGTCATTGTTTAAGTAGAGATGATAAAAAGAAATTCTCCTTTATAATTTCATTACAACACATTCAAAAATGAAGTTGTATATGATTTATGGCTTTGACACAAAAGACTTTTTCACTTGAATTTTCATGGTTTGAAGCTTCTCAAGCAAAAAGACATGGTGCAAGGCCTTCCTGAGATACATACTGAGATTAAGATTAAGAATACTTCTATCATATCTTCAGATGTGTCAAATGAAGAAGAGGAAGAGGAAGATGACTCTCAAGGGAGAGAAATCTCAAATTCAGATGATGAAGAACCACCTCCAAGAGAAACAAAAATGTTGAGTGACATTTATCAAAGATGCAACTTTGCCGGTGTTGAGCAAGAAAATTATGAGGAGGCAAAATCCATGGTAGAAGAAATTCGGATGATTGAGAAAAATAATACTTGGGAGTGTGTGACTATACGTGAAGAAAGAGAAGTTGTAAGTCTAAAATGGATTTACAAAACCAAACTCATCAAGAAGGAGATATTCAAAAGCACAAGAAAAAGGCGAAATTCAGTTGCAATTATTGTTAGACAGGAGAACAACCTGCTGACATCTTCACCAAAGCACTTTCAAAAGAAAAGTTTTGCTATTTTCAAGAACGCATTGGAGTTGTCAAGCAAACACATTAAGGGGGGGGGGGTGTTGGAATTAATGCATTCACACCGTGATGTTTAGTCTTTCAATATTGTCTCTTAATTTTCAAGAAATCTTTTAGGATTCTATAATACAGGTATCTAGTAAATTGTGATACATGTATATAGTTATTTTTCCAAGACTTTTGGTTTTATATTTTGAGTAGTATAAATAGAGATATAGTTGATGATTGTAATCATCTCAAGTGACCTTAAGTAGCCTATATAAAACTTGAGCATTCTCTAAAGAAAGTATTTTCCTTCTATATTTCCTACATAATTTTTACATGGTTGGATTGTAGGGCACCAGAAACAGCAAGAGTAAGAAGTAAGATGTTGTATACAAGCTCCAAAGACAGATTCCATAGAGAATTAGACGGTGTTCAAGTTGAGTTGATGCAGGCTACCGATGCTAGTTAGATGAGCTTGGATACGTTCATTGGAAAGGCTCATTGAAATTAATTGATGTCTCTCTCTTCCCTAATTTGTTTATCATTGGAAATGTTCAACTATTCAATACCTGATGTGACATATTTGTATAACGGTAAGGGTATATATGAGTCACTTTCATAACGAAGGACATATCAGTTCCAAATGGCAAAGATGAGGGGTATATCACGCCCTTTCCCCTAAATTTTTTGTCTGTTTTCTAATATCTACAAAATTTTAAGCCGTAATCTAACATTTTTGTCATAAGACTTTTTAATTTACTCAAAATTTTCAGTTGGAATATTTATACTGATCCACATTTCCTAATCGATATTTAAGTTTAACTCACAAATACAGATCTTTCTTGTGAGTAAACTTGACGCCTTAGCTATAACATTCATAGTAACTTTGTGACCTCGAATCTACTTTTTATAATATTTTAATATTTCTATATAAAATATCTTATGTATATTAAATTTTAGCCAAGCATTCGGATATCATGCTACCCCCAAATCCATTATATAGATATGTCCAATTTTAATTCAAGTCACAATTACACATAATTTTGACCCTATGTATTCGAAAATACATGTATCTGGACGCATTAGGATGCAATAAAATCTGATGAGATTTGTAATATTACAAACTAGTATTTATCTAAGTAATTAGCTCCTAAACTAGTGAGATTTTCATAAATTACCCATAAAATTAGCCCATATCAAACATAACTCATCTAGACCATTCGATTTTGTTGTGGTTATTGACTCACTTATTAACCTAGCTCACTTTGATCCTCTCGATTATAATTTTTTTATTTATATATAGCCGGTATAACAAATGCAAACAAATCTTTTACCACTTAAATAAAATATAAAGACATATTAGAAATTTAAAACTTTATAAGAATTGAGTGTAATGGACTATATCTTGTTTTAAATTTATTTCAATCTAATTCATTTAACTCAAGTAACTTTTAAATAAAATAGGTTTGCGAAAGAAAAAAATAAAATGAAAAAAAGTGCTAAAACAAACTGTAAAACGATAACACTAGGGACTAGCCACAAAAATAATAGATGAAAAAAATAATTAAAAAATAAATAAATAAAGTTTTATAGTCCCCATATTATCTTTGTGAGATTGAGTGTCACTTTTTATCATGTTGATATTTTTATTTAAATTATCATATATATGTTAAATTTTAGTCAAGCATTTAGATATCATGCTATCATCAAATTTATTATATAGATTGATTTCTAATTTTAGTCAAAATTCAATTCAAATTACGTTATACCTCAAGTTTTATTTGTTGAGTTGTGAAAGAGAAAAAAACTGGAAAAAATAATAATTAAGAAGTTGAAACAAATGGCCAAAAGATTAATTTGTCCGCACATGGTTTAATTTCTCAAAATTCAATCCAAAACTAAGTCACACCATTAACACCACACAACCCTCTAAACCCAAATCACGCTATTAACACACCATTTGACAACTATCACAACTCAGACCACCGTGATTGGCACCCACACTAACTCTCCTATGGGAGAACCACTACTACAACCCAAACCAAGCAACTAAAATAAAACTAAGGCATTTAAGTTACGGAAACAAGTTAAATACTAAGAAAATATATAGGGAGTTCCCATAAACTCCGACAAAAGTCTAACAAGAACTAAACAATGAGGAAGAAATAACCTAGAACCTGAAAGTCAATGTACCAAAACATCTAACAATGAACCAAGTCTAAACAAGAAGGGATGCAACCCCAATCTAATGAACTAATCAACTAACTAGAACATAGTCTAAGTCCGGAAATGGTAGACATAGACGAAAGAGAACCCATGGCAGCCTGGAGGAATTGGCTCACCCTGGAATACGAACGACGATCATTGATCTCCTAAGTGAGGTCTGTCAGTAGCTGCTTGAAGATGCCCTATGCTCAACAAAAATAAGAGCAAGTGCAGTATCAGTACACAACCACAATGTACTGATAGGATCATGTGGCTATCCCACTAAGTGTAACATACATAAGTCATCATAACAATATAATCACATGCATATAACGAACATATACAATATCATCAACATATACGAACAATGAACAACTTCACATTTTCTTAAGATACGCAATTATATCAAATCATTGGTCCTCTCATGGAACCCAAACCCAAACAGTTAGCATACCGGAACATGGTACCCGATCCAATAATTATGCCGAAACGTGGAAATCGATCCCATAGTTATGCCGGAACGTGGCAACCAATCCAAGTTAGTTATGCCAAAACGTGGCAACCGATTCATTCAACACACCACAATCACAATCACAAGTATATCAAGATCATGGTAATCATCATTCATGTATCTCATTTACAATAAGTGTGATCAATAATACAACATTCATATACATACATGTATCATAATGAAGTACATCACACAGTCATAGACAATAAAAGTTAAAAAATTAGAAAAATCCCTCTATTTATAGACAACAAAGGGTCTATTTATAGACAATAAAAGTTAGTGTGAACATATGCTTATTGTGCCTTACTGAAAAGGTCACAACCCTTTGAAATAGTCACAATCCTTCGGAAAGGTCACAACCTTTCATAAAAGTCACAATTTTTTTTTATAGAAGTCACAACTCTTAATTTTTCATTCACACCTTTTAAAACCCAACAATCCTCTACATGAATGGGGAATGATTTTAAAATAAAGAAAAGAACAAGTGTGTATACTTTACAAGCAAGAATTAATTACATCCGGATAAGTAGGTCTTCATTTGCTTTCCATAGTGAACATATGCCGGAAATACTCAATTAATCGGTAGATCTTATATCTTTGAAACGTCGAGCTTTGGTGTATATCTAGACAACCACATGTCACCCAATCAACCCTTTACCGTTTATGGTTCTTACGATTGTGATCGTTTCAGCCATGAAGACCTCCTGGTTTCATGAGTGCATAGAGAATAGGCATCATATATCATATATATATATATACATATACATATATATATATAAAAGAGAACCATAGGCCACCTACGTGGCGCAACCACAAACTAGAATTCCTTTTTAATTTATTTATTTCCAATACTAGCCTTCCCTTTTCATGAAAAATTATGACTTTTAGGAAGAGTTACGACTTTTATATCAAAAGTTGTAACTTTTATGAAAAGTTGTGACTTTTATGAAGAGTTGCGACTTTTATGAAAAATTGTGACTTTTATGAAAAGTTGTGACCTTTCCGAAGGGTTGTAACTTTTCCAAAGAGTTGTGACCTTTCCAATAAGGCATAATAACCATTCGTTCACACTATCCTTTGTTGTCTATAAATAGAGGGATTTCCTGCCACAATTATTTGTAGGTGTTTTCCCGTTGTAGGGTAGTTGAATTCAAATACATTAATTAAGCTTCTTATTAAATTTGTTTCATTCCTCAAAGTTTTCTTCCTCCTATTTTGATGGAGCTTAGTGATTCATGTAATTATGATAATTTCTTTTTGTTAGTTTGGTGACTTTTTTTTTTAACTCTGTTAAAAATTTCAGCAAAGATGGTTGAAAATTGATCTTCTCTTTTGTCCCTTTCTACAGGTTTCTTCGTATAAACAAAGAATATTGATTTTGATTGCAAAGCGACATTACCACTCTTGCACCTCTCATTCCACAACTCATAAAATTGTTGAAATGGTTGAATTCATTACATTTGGTTCTTTAGTAAACAAAACTTTTATTTCTGCAACTATTATTTGTACCTTTTTTTTGCTATAAGGGAATCGAATTCAAATACATTATTTAAACTTCTTATGAAGTGTGTTTCATTCCTCAAAGTTTTCCTCATATTTTCATGAAGCTTAATTAAGTCATAGTGATTCATGTATCTATTGCAATTTCTATTTGTTATTTTGGTGACTTTCTGAACTCTGTTAAAAAAATCAGTGAAGATGATTGAAAATTTATTTTCTCTTTTGTCCCTTTTTGTAGGTTTTTTCATATACTTTTGGGAAAATTTCTTGTGGGTTGTGCTATATTTGATAGCACACAACAACAAATATGTGATAACTAATACGGAACCAATGATAAAGTTTGTGAAAAGAACCAAACAGATTGCTCTCTTTTTTGCCACAGTTAATATATAATTTTGATTATTTTTTCTTAGGTACAAACAATTTGTATGTCATTGCACTCTTCCTAGAATATTAGTATAAGCACAATTAGTCCACTTCTTTTGTCGCAAGTTAAGTAATTTGTCATATTTTTTCGTCTCTTCTTTTTGGGCATAATAAGAGATCAAGTTTTCTTGGAATAAACAAATGTCTAGAATACACTATAACAAAAATAATTTTTATCACCAATAAATATGCACATCAACGAAGAGTGCTAGAGCCTTTACCGACATTTATTAATTGTCATAAGATTCAATGTTGCTATACACTTTAGGGACATTTATAGAGAGTACCAATTGCCTCTGAAAATACATATTTAGCAACAATTAAGCTATTAATTGCCGTTAAAGATCATTTTTACTGTAGTGATAACTCTTTATTTTGATAAACTTTTTTGTTTTTTTTATATAAAGAAGTAAGAACTCTTTGTTTTTGATTATTTCAATTAAATTTGTGAACTTTAAACTTGGATACATCCTGATAGACTATACTTTTGAAAAATATGTTAAGCAATATGCCTTTTTCTTCTTGATTGCTAGGAAAGTAAGGTCGTCTTTATTATTATTTGTGTATATTTGTGAGTTCAAGTGCTCACAAAATTATGCTGTGAGATTGTAATATGTTATTTGTCAAAATTTTGGTTTAGAATATCCAGTTGTGAACAGTTTCATTCAAACCAAATAAGTTGGGGCCGGTGATATGAAACCTAAGCAATAGTAATGATTACTCTAAGACAATGAGGAAAAACATTTATGATACTAACAATTTTAAGGTCATTCTTAACATATACATGATACGTCATACTATAGTAAAAACAGATTGATGGAGGTTCATAAGAAAGGAGCTGAAGGTCTTCCTTTTGAGTTTAGTCAATTATGTTCTTGTATGGACGTGATGTTCCACTTTACTTGTGAGTGTTGTTGTTAGAGGCTTTTTGGTCTCTTCCTTAACGTCTGATGTTGTTCTTTATCACTTTTTGGAATTTAGCAAATTTCATTACTTCTGACCAACTATTTCTATGGAGATTTTCTTAGACTTCCTTTTTATAGTTAAAATCTGTCTATGACTCCAAATTTTTCTATAACAAAAACAAAAATTAAAAAATATAGCAATTAAGATTTCGGAGGAACGCTTTGCCTTAACATAAAATGTTCTTGACAATGTAGTGTATGTATTGAAAATATGAATATTATCGAAAGATCATATTTAAGCTTAATAAAATAGTTCAATCCCGTGCGAAGCACGGATAATTTACCTATTTTTCAATAATTCTCTTTGAAGCGGCTTACACTTCATATAGGTGATTTCTAACTTGTGTTATCGAGTAGATACACGATTTGGTAAAATATGCCAAACTTAGTAAAACATTAGAAAACTTTAAGCTTTATTAACTCATTAACAAGCCTTAATATTTTATCCTTGTTCCTAAACATTGTATTTATCACGAGAATGGATTGAGTTATTTGATAATGTTGAACCGTCAGTCACAACGTTGTTTTCTCCTTGAACCTAGCTCTTGGGATCTCCAGTCTGCTAGGTAGAGTTATCGCCATGATGACTTGTCTTAAGCCTTAAACTCATTTCCTTAGATGATATTTCAACTCTCTCTAGTTAGAATTTTTTATAAGTGTATCCGACACACTATTCTCAGACTTTACATAGTCAATTCAGATGGTTCCACTAGAGAGTAGTTTTCTAGTGATATTATGTTTATGTCTTATATGATGATACTTTCCATTATAATCATGCTCCATGCTCTACCTATTGCATCTTGACTATCAAAGTGCATGCATACTGATGCCAAAGGTTTGGGCCAAAAAAATATCTTTTTAAGAAATTTCGGAGCCATTCAACTTATTCACTAACCTTATTTAGATTGACAAGCTCAGAGATCATTGTAGAGCAAGCGATACATTTCTGTTTCGAAGATTTACAAGAGATTGCTCCTCGACCAAGAGTAAATACATATCCACTCATGAATTTTACTTCATTTGATCCAGTGATCCAATTTGCATCACTATATCATTTCAATACTGTTAGATATTTGTTATAAAGTAAGACATAGTTTTGAGTATGTTTTAAATATCCCAACAATCTTTTCATTGTCATTCAATGAGTTTGAATGGGATTAGTCGTGAACCGACTCAGTTTACTAATAGCACATCCTATATCTGATCGTGTACACTTCCTGATATACATCATATTTCTCAATAATCTAGCATAATCCAATTTCGAGTCACTTTCGCCTTCTTTCTTTTGAAGTGCAAAGCTCACATTTATTAGATTCTTGACAATAAAATTCATATATTTGAACTTGCCAAGTACCTTTTCAATGTAATGAGACTGTGTCAATGCTAAACATTGTGGAGTTCTAAGGATTCATATATCTAAGATCACATCATCAACCCCAAGATCTTTCATATCAAAGTTATTTTCCAACATATGTTTAGTAGCATTTATGTCATAAGTGTCCCTACTAATGATCAATATGCAAACAAACAATGACCTTGTTATTTAAAGTTTTTTTTAATGTAAACACATTTATCACTTCCATCATTCTAAAATTCATTTGCCAACATGGTTTGATCAAATTTCTCATGTCATTGTTTAGGTGCTTGTTTTAGTCAACTAAGTGACTTAAAAGTTCACACATTTTCTTTTCTTTACCAGGAACCATAAAACCCTCAGGTTGTTCCATGTAAAAAAAATTCTCAAATATAATTCTCCATTTAAGAAAGTTATTTTCACATCCATTTAATGTATTTGAAGGTCATATACTGCAACTAGTGCAATTAACATCCGAATGGATGTAATTTTAGTTACTGACGAGTATGTATCAAAAAAATCAAGACATTTTTTTTTGTCTAAAACCTTTGACAACAAGTCTTGCTTTGTATTTGTCAATATTTTCATCGACTTTCATTTTTCTTTTGAAGATCCACTTTGAACCCAAAGGTTTATTTTCCCAGAGGAATATCATTCAACTTCCAATATGGTTGCTTAAGATTGACTCAATCTTACTATTGACAACCTCTTTCCAAAAGGATGAATTCGCATAAGTCATAACCTCTTTGAATGTATGAGACTCATTTTCAAGAATAAATGTTACAGAATCAGATATGAAGAAAGTTGATATCCTTTGGAATTTCCTACGCCTCTGAATCGCTTTATTAAGTACATTCTCATTGGGTTCTTTCCAAGGTCGTTTAGACCCTTCACTAGACAATTCAAGTCTAGTTTTATACGGATAGATGTGTTCAAAGAACTCAATACTATCTAATTCAATTAATGTATGCTCATGAATATCTGAATGTTTAGACTTATGAACCAAAATGACATGCTTTACTATTTGTAGCATATTCAATGAAAACACAGTCCACAGTCTTAGGTTCTATTTTGACCCTTTGGGAGATAGAAACTTGGACTTTGTCTAGACACCCCACACTTCAAAATATTTCAACTTGGATTTTATTCATTTCCATTTCTCATATGGAATACACTTTGTCCTGAACATATTTTTTTTTTGTTGTTTCCTTTCTATATAGACAAAACTTTTGTTATTCCCTTTTGTTGTAAGGATAGCTTTCTCACATAAGTTTTGTGGTGAACATGAATTTATGAGTAAGGCACTCAACATTTCAATCAAAGTTCAATTTTTCCTTTCCGCAATTCCATTAGATTGAGGTGAGTATGGGCAGTAATTTGATGAATAATTCCATTTTCCAAACATATTTCTGCAAAAGGAGATTTATACTCTCCATCCCTATCACTTCTTATCTTCTTTTTTTCCAGCTGTATTTCAACTTCAGTTTTATATTGCCAAATTGTTTATATTGACTCATCCTTACCATTTAGCAACTAAACATAACAATATCTAGTGCAATTGTCAATAAATATTGTGAAATACTTTTTTCCATCACGAAATGGTGTTGAATCACAAATGTCAGTGTGAATAAACTCTATGAAATTAAAATTCCTTTCAACAAATTTAAAAGTATGTTTAGCATGCTTAGATTCAACACAAACTTGATATTTTGATTTGTTGCACTCAAAGTTAGGCAAAATTACTAAGTTGATTAGTTTTCAGAAGGTTTTGTATTGACATATCTCGAACGTTCATGCCATAAATAGTTTGACTCAAGCAAGAACAAACAGAAATATTGAGTTTGAAAAGACCCTCCGTGAGGTAAATTTTTCTCACAAGTATTTTGTTCTTACTTATTACAATTTTGTCAAATACAAACATTGTTTAGAATCAGCACCTTGCCATATGTTCTTTTCAGAAGGACCTTTCCATAACCTTCAATTTGATTGTTATGGAATTACCCATGAACATAGTCTCATCAGATCCAATAAGGACAATATGACCCAAATGTTTCTTTTACAACACAAACATGACAAATGACTTTTCAAAAATATTCATGTCTACACAAATAGTTGTATATTAACAAACATATTTTTTCATGGAAAATCACAATATTTTAAGTGACACTCTTCCATAAAAGAACATAACTATTTTGGACAATTATTATTTGTTAATTTCATACTAGTTATACCATATACTAGTAAAAGAGAAACTCAACGACCACAATATAAAAAATACTCCAATGATTTTGTTGATCTAACATATTGTTGGGTTTTAAAAGGTGTGACTGAAAAAAGAAGAGTTGTGATTTTGATAAAGAGTTGTGACTTATATGAAAACTTGTAACTTTTATGAAGAGTTGTGAATTTTATGAAGAGTTGTGACTTCTATGAAAAGTTGTGACTCTTATGAAAGGTTGTGACATTTCCAAAGGATTGTGACTTTTCCAAAGGGTTGTGACCTTTCTGGTAAGACACGATAAATAGTTGTTCACACTACCCTTTGTTGTCTATAAATAGAGGGTTTTCCTCTCATTTTTAACAACGAAATAACCAATTTTCTGAACCTCTTCTTCTACTACTAACTCTAGTATTCTAAATGTACTTTACTGCCGTTGAGTGGTACGCTGACACCATGGATATAGGTATCGATACACTGGTGAGTAATTTGAGGGGAATAATTTCTTAAGGATACATTTTGCATTCAGTGGGCTCGATTTTCTTCTTTCGAAAAATATTTTGTATATTATTTCTAATTTGTTTCTGATTCTATTTCTCTATTGGTTTTAATTTTCTAGTTTTAAAAGTACTCTTTAAACTATGTTGTTTCTTATCAAGTTCTCCAAAATTTTTGTTCTACGTATCTTAGAAATACATGATGAACAACATGACTTTGTTAAGATGTTGTGGTTTGACATTACATATGCTATATAGTGAAGTAATGACACATCGTTATGTTACCTTTGAGTTTTTCCATTTCTGTCATCAGACAGAGCCCAATACAAACAACTCTTCTTAAGTGATGACAACATTTTGATCTCTTTTAGAAAGTTAAATAAATTATGAATTGAACATCTGCATAAGTATCATTAGATTCTTATTGGTACACAGCAGACAAATGAGTTCACCTTGGTCATAATTTTTCAATAAAAGAAAAATATTATTTGTTCTTGAAATTTGGTCAATTTTAAATATTCATGATCAAAAATTAGTCCAGACTAGTTTCTTGGTGAAATTTCACTTTACTCACAAAATTTTAATTTTTTTTTCAAACAAATTAATGTCCAAACTCAAATTTTAATTTAAAAAATTAGAAATTTTATTATATTTATATATTTTTATAATGTTGAAGTTATTTTACCTTTAAATAATTTGTAGTTAACCATACAATGTAGTATATATTAGGTTCATAGGGAGAATATTTACCATAATTTCTACATGTTGCACCTCACATTAATTAACAAATAGTGTTATAATATAACATATTATTATCTTTAATTATGCATAGAACCAGGTTTATATATGTGGGTAAAGAAAAGGAATGCAAGTGTTTTGCCAGATAGATCCTTGCACCACTATTTATAAGTTGATCAATTCTTGGATTAATAATATTAAGATTCTAATTTAAGGTACCAAGTATAATATAAAAATCATTAATTGTTTCAGTTTCTTCTTAAACAAGAATTCAAAAAAACAAATGATTTGTATCTCTTAATCTGATTGGTTTAGCCTTAAGATCCTTAATTTCATGATTGTTCTAACATTAATAATTATAATTTAATTGTATTAGGTGTTAATCCTAAAATTCAGCACATAAACATAAATATGATATGATGTTGCATGTTCTATTTTTTGTTTAGATGTTATTGGCGTATCATTATATACTTTTAAAACTAAAAAAGATTTCAATTGTAGTATCATATGATGATGATAATATTAAGGATTAATTACTTGAGTAGATCTCTTTTAAAAAATAATTACTTATTTTAAATATACTTTTTAATTATTACCATTTATAGCAATATATAACAATAGATTTTTCTCTCTCTCGCCTCTTTCTCTTTTTTCTCTCTCAGTTTTTTAATTTCTCTCTCATTCTCGCTCTTTCTCTCTTTTTTTCTTTATGTCATTCTTTCTCCCTTGTTTTCTTTTTGTTACTGTTTCTTTCTTGCTTTCTCTTTATTGTTTTTCTCTTTCTTGCTTTTTTTTTTGTTGTTTTTTCTCTCTCTTACTATTGCTTTTTTTGCCTTTCTTTCTCTCTCTACTTTCTTTCGTAGATTAGTCAATAATTCGTAGAATTAATAAAATTTGTATCATAATTAATTAATTTAACAAATAATCTAATCGTAACAAATGAAGTGACATAATAAATTGCAAAATGAATTAAACTTGAATTAAAAATGTATTACACACATATTAAAGTTGAATTAGAAGAGAATTAAATATGAATGCAAAATGTAGTAAACGAAAGAACATTCTATGATCTGTAAACTAAATGAATTTGTATCAATAATGAATTTAACAAGTAATTCAATCGTAACAAATCAATCAATAAATTGCAAAATGAATTAAAACTGTATTTAAAAGTGTATTGCACAAATATTAAAGTTGTATTGGAAGAGAGAATTAATCATGACTAAAAAATGTAACTAATGAAAGACTAGACAATGATCTATAGAATAAATTAAATTTGTATCAATAATGAATTAAACAAGAAATCCAATAGTATCAAATAAATCAAAAAATTGCAAAATAAATTAAATTGCTTTAAAATTGTATTACACAATATTAAAGTTGAATTAGAAGAGCGAATTAAAAATGAATGAAACACGTAACTAACGAAAGACGAGATAACTATCTATAAACTGAATTAAACTCATATTATTCATGAATAAAACTTATGTTATATGTACCTTATAAATTATTTTTGCTTTTATCACTAAGAAAATGAGCGATGGTTGCAATATGTATTAAAAATGTACTGTGCATGTCTTATAAATGTATTATTAGTGTGGTACCTAATTATTCTTGTTGGTATCCGTAAGAAAGGAGTGAATTGTGCAATACATATTATAAATGTATTATTCATGAATAAAACATGTATTATATGTGTCTTATAAATTACTTTTGGTTTGTATCACTAAGACGTGAGTAATGTTTGCAATATGTATTAAAAATGTATTGTGCATGCATTATAATTGTATTATAAGTGTGTTACCTAAATTATTTTAGCTGATATAATTAAAAAGGGGGTGAAGTTTGCAATATGTATTATAAATGTAGGATGTATTGTTCATGATTTTAATACAATTTTAATACAATTATAAAACATATCTAATACAACTTTAATACAAACGCGATATAGTTTTGTAAACTTCATCCTTTTCGAGCTTTAATCTAATATTTTTCCTAAAATCAATTCTAAACTTAACCAAACCCTCTTAAAATTGAGATATAAAATCCAAACGATATTTCCAATTATTTGTAGGAACAACGTATCCAAACTAATCGCAAACGAAAGAGCAGTCAATGATTCGTAGACTGCATAAAACTTGTATCAATAATTAATTAGACAAGTAATCTAATCGTAACAAATGAAGAGACATAATAAACTGCCAAATGAATTAAACTTGAATTAAAAATGTATTACACACATATTAAAGTTGAATTAGAAGTGAATTAAACATGAATGCAAAATGTAGCAAACGAAAGAGCATTATGTGATTTGTAAACAGAATAAAACTTGTATCAATAATGAATTAAACAAGTAATTCAATCATAACAAATCAACCAATAAACTACAAAATGAATTAACTTGTATTAAGCATTACACAAATATTAAAGTTGAATTAGAAGAGAGAATTATGCATGGATAAAAAATGTAACTAATGAAACACCATACAATGATCTACATAGTGAATTAAACTTATATCAATAATGAATTAAACAAGTAATCTAATAGTAACAAATAATAAACTACAAAATGAATTAAATTTGCGTTAAAAGTGTATTACACAATATTAAATTTGAATTAGAAGAGAAAATTAACAATGAAAAATGTAACTAACGAAAGACAAGACAATAATCTATAGACTGAATTAAACTTGTATTGTTCATGAATAAAATATGTACTATATATGTCTTATAAATTATTTTGGTTTGTATCTCTAAGAACATGAGTGATGTTTGCAATATGTATTGTGTCTATGTTATAATTGTATTACAAGTTTGTTACTTCAATTATTTTGGTTGATATCACTAAAAAAGGAGTGAAGTTTTTAATATCTATTATAAATGTATTATTCATGATTTTAATACAATTTTAATACAATTATGAAACATATCTAATACAACTTTAATACAACTGCGATATAGTTCCATAAACTTCACCTTTTTCGAGTTTCAATATAATATTTCTCCTAAAATCAATTATAAACTTAACCAAACCCTCTTAAAATTGAGATATAAACTCCAAACGACATTTTCAATTATTTGTAGGAACTACCTATCCAAACTAATCAAAAATTCGTAAAATTCAAATAATGAATTTCAAAATTTGAAGCTTTATAATGGCCATCAATGGTGAACTCTTGCTTCTGTAATTTTAGAGATTTGAAATTTTCGCTTAAAAACGTGATTTTGTACAAATTTTCGGTCTTTCTGTTCCTCTTTTCATCTTGTTTTTGGGTAAAAATAGTGAAATATGGGCAAAAACTGATTTGAGGATTGTTATTTAATTGAAAAGTTCAAAGAAGAAGAAGAAGAATAAAAAGATAAAAAATAAAATAAAATAATGTCAGAGAAAGAGACGAAGAAGGAGAAGAGTAAAAAGAATAAGAGAAAAAGGGCTGAGAAAGAGGTGAAGACTACTGTACAATAAAAAATGTTATATTTAGTTAGAAAAATTATGTTGACATAGATGGTAAATATTTTTATAATATAGCATATTTATGTGATTTACCCAAAAATTAATGCACACATGAGATTTTCCTTAGTTAAGATTTTCTTTTTGTTTCCCCGTTGATGTTAATTGGGTTGGGTGATTTAATGGGTGGATCCAGGTTTGGGTTAGATTAAATTAGTTTTGATTAATTATTTTTTCTAATGAATTAGAATGTGACACGTATTAAATGATAAAATTAATTAATTCAATTAATGGTGATGTTTGTAATAAGGGTAATAAAGGTTAACCCCAAGGGAATTTTATGGCCATTAGGTTAATGAAGGATATTTTTATACTAATTCCAATAGTTTAAGAGTATTTTAGGTCCTTCTCCATTTAGAATTAAAATTTTGTAGATTGAGAGAGGGATGAGAGATGATGAATACATGTTGTATTCGTTGTATTTTTTGCAGATTTTGGAGAAAAAATATATAAATACAAACTAATTGTATCGAAATGAATACATATCAACAAGAGAGAGGCAAGTGAGATCGAGAGAGGGAGGAGAGAGACGAGCAATATCGAGAGAGGAGGAGAGGAGATGGATATAGATTGTATTCTTTGTATTTCAAATACAATTGATTCAAAATACAAAACAGTAATGCATTAAATAAATACAGAATACAATGCAAAATAAAGACAAAAAATTCAAAACAAATACATTTTTAGGGAAGTTTTCACAAATAGCCACTATAATAAACTTAATTTTGTTCCATAGTTATAGTTTGGATATTTACGGGTTGTAGCTACTATTTAAGCTGCATCATTTGTATAATTCGTGGGTTTGTATAATTCACGGGTTTGTATATTCATGGGTGAGCTTGTATAATTCGCGGGTACGTTTGTATAATTGAGCTATTTTTTTATGAACTCGAAATAACGAAGTTATACAAACACAAACATCTGAACGTTAAACAATTATATAAATTATATTATACACTATTACATTATATCAAAGTTATACAAATTATATTGTACAAATTCCGAATTATACAAACATGCAAATTATAAAAACTCGAAACCCTAGACCACGTAATTATCATTGAATGTTGGTCGTGAGTAGCAATTAATTAAAATTATAGCTATGATTACTAATTAACTAGTATATGTTTGCTTAACCATGTAGTTTTCCCTTATATAAAATACAAACACAGTATACACCTGGGTCATCACTGTGAGGGAGAGAGAGAGAAGGGCATGGGAGTGAGAGAGAGAGAGAGACATAGAGCAAGAGGCAAGGAAGAGAGGAAAGAGAAATTTGCTATGAAATCCTACATATAGCTATAAATTGTAATTTTTAAAACTATAGTGGTTTATCGTAAACACATATCATATGTTTGCCTTGTTATGCAATTTTTCCTTTTATTTATTTAAAAAAAAAAAACGAAATTCTGGTCTAAGCCCAAAATAAAACAATCAAAATGTCCTATTTCTAATGAGAAAATTTCAGAATTTGCAAAAATAATAGACATAATAAAGCTCTATAGCTATAGTTTCAGTAAATGCGCTCCATACCTATAGTTTTGTTTGCTACGGAGGTTGCAGTTTGTATATTTCGCTTGTCCATTTGTATATTTTGTTTGCCAATATACAAATAGGATAAGTATATTTATATTATGTACTTATATATTTAGGAGTTTTCCAAAACTCTATTTGTATATTTCGCTTTCTAATTTACTAGCAGGGTAATTTATTATGATCTTTTCAGAACTTATACAAATCAAGTGTATCAACAAATCGTATACAAATTCTGAATTTATACAATCAAAAATCGAATTATACAAATTCTGAATTTATACAATCAGGACTGAACTATACAAATTTTGGATTTATACAATTAGGAACCAAATAGTAAAATTTTGCGAAACTGTAGCCACATATTAAAAATAATTGAAATTATAGCTATATTACATAATACACTCTAGATGTTTGCCATTCTACGTAATTTTCCCATTTCTAATTTGAATAGGGCAAAGCCCACTTTCCTATTAAACCTATCTATAAATGCTACCATCAACATCCATTTGAGCTCACTTTCCTCTTCATCACTTTTTCTATGTTTATCTTACTCTACTTCTTCTCTTATAGGTGTTCGTACGTGTATGCGTTGAGGAGGTTTGGTGGAAAACATTTATTTAATGCTATATTTTTCTATCAAAAGAATATTGACTGTCTATGTCAAGTTGTTTAAGCTCAGATTCGAGCTATGTCAAGTTTATTTTTTTTTCTCTTCAGCACGATTTCATATTTCAATAAGTTTTAAATTTGGTGTTACTGAAGAATGTCTTGTAGAGCTTTAGATTACACTGAGAAATCTAAGTCTTATGTTCCTCCTTTTCCCTACACAGTTGGCCAATGAATATGTGTTTGTCTTTTTGTGACTATTCCTACTAGTTGAATGAAGCAGATAAATCAAGAATAGTGACCATGTCTTCTCAATTCTATACTAGCATCTATATAAGGAAGTACCTCTTTGGTGCTGTTGTGGAAATATCGTGTTAACTATTATACAATCACAAATAAAGAAAATAGTGAAAAAAACACAAGAATTTAATGAGGTTCGACTAGGCCTAATCTTCCAAGCAAAATTAGAGAGAATTTTCCACTATGAAAGAAAAAGACAAAGAAAAAGCTTACAATACATTAGAATCCCCAACTACATACCCTATATACGAATACCAAGTAGTCCCAAACTTATAAAAAAAATGTTCTCCCAATCCTATAAGGACAATATATTCATTGTCCAAATCTATTAGGACAAAAGATCTTCTAAACAAATAGGGATTATGAGTTTCCTCAAATATACAACGAAAAAATTCAAGACATACTTAACATGTGCCTTTCAACATTTTTCACTTAACTAGATTAACTAAAGCTCATACGGGATCTGAAAACTTGGGCCAAATGTGGACGTGTGTTGGTTATTTTTCAATTCTCTGGGCACGTGCGTTGCACGTTTATTCCATATCAATACATGTGTATAATGAATAATATCAAATCTAAATGTAAAATCAATAGATATCTTTGAGCATGTAAAGTTGAAGAACTACATTCTAATTAAGTACAATGTGTAATGAGATTACCTATTACTTTCTTATAGATGATGTTCTTAATGTATGTTTCACTTCATTCTGATATTTAATTTAGTCGTTCTATCATGATCAAGACCCTTAGTATTCGTGTAATTTCTAATTCACTATATGTAAGTGCATTGCACATATTATCTTGTGTGAATTGTTAAAAAGTTTATGTATGTCAGGACAACAAAATAATAATAGCATAAAATCAAATTCAAATCATATTCCTTGAGAAATACATAATTTTCACATTAAAATATGTATTCTAAAGGATCAAAAGCACTATTTAGACGGTAACTTATTTGTACCAATTAAAGGTGTATGCAACTACATCAATGACATTACAAAAGATAATTATTGAGAGAACAAAAAAATACAGTATTTCAAAGTGAAAAGTAAATTAGCACTTAAATAGAAAGTTTCAGTTTTTGGAATCTTGCAGCCTCTTTTTTTCAACTAATTAAAACAACAAGATACTTTTTAGTCATGTTAAATTTCATACCAGGTAAGGACATTATTTTTTCAATTTCTTTTTGTCTGAAGTCCTATGGACACAAATCATAATGTTACTACAATAAATAAGTCGGGAGATTAAAGAGAATTTATTTTTGGGTTTAATATGACCCATAGGGCCGGTTTTATTATTATTAATAATAATAATAATAATAATAATAATAATAATAATAAATAATAATAATAATAATAATAATAATAATAAATAATAATAATAATAATAATAATAATAATAATAATAATAATAATAATAATAATAATAATAATAATAATAATAATAATAATTATAATAATAATAATAATAATAATAATAATTATAATAATAATAATAATAATAATAATTATAATAATAATAATAATAATAATAATAATAATAATAATAATAATAATAATAATAATAATAATAATAATAATAATAATAATAATAATAATAATAATAATAATAATAATAATAATAATAATAATAATAATAATAATAATAATAATAATAATAATAATAATAATTATAATAATAATAATAATAATAATAATTATGCATAATAATAAAAATAATAATAATTATGCATAATAATAAAAATAATAATAATTATAATAATAATAATAATAATAATAATAATAATAATAATAATAATAATAATAATTATGCATAATAATAATTATGCATAACAAAAAAAGAACATTTCAACATTATTTGGCTGACCCAACAGTGGCCAATACACCAAAATCTAAGAAATAACATTGTAATTCAAAATTGGAAAAGTCCTTTAGTGAAACTCTCTGAGAATTAGGAAGTTGAATCTCTCCAACCCAAATGAAGTTAGATTATGCAATTAAAACAACTTCGTCCTCTTCTTCAAATCAGAAATATAAACCATCTTAATAATAATCAAACCTAAGTAACTAAATGCAAAATTAAAAGATAAAATCAAATAAAGGTAGAGCTAGCTGCCTAAATGTTGAACAGAGATGTCCATGATGTGAGATACATATATACCTTTCATTTGTTCATACCAGTAGCATTGTTAAATGCATTTGTTGCATGTTATGCCGTGAGAGAATTATTAGCAGCCCAAGAATAATTCATAATCAAGCATAATAATAAGTTAATAGATGGTTAAGAGATGCGACATATGAGAAATATCAATGTAACCCTTACCAAACACATTGAAGATGAATTTAGAAAAAGCAGAGGAGGAGAAAATTAATGGATCTAGTCTAGCATGATTCATTGATTTGGCTATTTATAAAATTCTGAAAGCTTACTGTTAGAAGTTGAAAATAACTTTAAAACATTGAATTGGTATGGAAAAATGATAAGTCATTCTAGAGTATTGAAATAAGTGGCAGTACCAAGGAAATTAATTCATCCGTATGTATACTCATATACATATTAATTATATTATTGTAAAACTTAATATGATATTCTTAATTAATGATAGAATATTTAATAAAATAGATAAACATTTTAATTTAATATTGGGGAAAAATAATAATTTAACTTTTTCCTAAATCTCTTCCCACTTTTATATTATTATTATTATTATTATTATTATTATTATTATTATTATTATTATTATTATTGTTGTTATTATTATTATTATGTTTTTAATGAAAAACTAACTTTTCAAATGTTTCAGGCAATTTACTATTTCATTAAAAAAAAAAAAGTAGATTTCTAGCATCCCATAATATTCATATTTAATATATAATAACTAATAATATATGATTTTTAATTTTTTTTGTTATAGGGGTAAGATGGTATTTCAACTTTACACGTTGGAGCTTCCCACTTTTAGTAATATACTAGTTTTACGGCACGTGCGTTGCACGTGTGTATCATATTATATAGTATATGATGTTGTAAAATAGAATTAATATGACTAAATTAAAGCTTTTTAGTAAATAATTATAACTTGAAAGAACAGTGGTCAAGTGCTTTTGAATGATTAATACAAATTGTCATAAAATTAATTATTTTTGAGACCAAAATGACCATATTTCATTGAAACATTTCAAAATACATTCAAAATTTAAATGTGGTGAGAATGTGACATTTCTTTAGTCTCTTTTTTTTTTTTTTTTGTACTTTACTCAATTTTCTAAGCAAACTTAACCACCAAAATAGAAAAATAATATCAATATGAAAAAGGTCACCAATAGCCTTTCCTCTTGAGGTTATGACTATGAATGATGGACACCATTTAAGTACATTTTTTCTCTTAAGTATTAATACTTCATTGTGCATGACACTAATAACTATTACCATAAATAGTGCAATATTTTATCTTTATATGTAATATATCTTTTTGAAATATTATTACTCAATTAATATTTGAGTAAGGCAATCATAGAGATGTAATTTTATCAAAAGTGTACTTTTATAGAAAATTTCAACACTGTTATAAGTAGAATATTATAGAGAAAAAAAAATATAACATCAAAAATTAGTTCTAAAAAAAATTAGGTTGTTACAGTGAAATGTTCTTTTAACGAATGATGATTAAATAGAGAATTGAGTGTATGTCAAATATTTATGTTGACCAATTTTTCTTTTAGATATATCTATTTCAGTAGTATAATTTAATATGAATATATGAACTACATCACCTATAGTGAAAAATATTTTATCTCTTTAAGTTTCTACCATATCTTTGTGGAATTGTAGTCCTATCTTTTTTAATGCAGCTTACATTTCATATAGCTATTGACTAATGAGAGTATCTAGTATCTTATAGAAGTTCTATGATGATACAAAACATTAATCTTTTTTCAATAAAAAAAATTAATTGATGAATAAAATTTAAATTATTTATTTATAGAATCTTTAATTTGATTTAAGATCATTTTGTGATCAACCACTATTTTCTTATCTATTTTTATATAGCTTGCAAGGAGTGTATCTTATGAAATATCATTTTCTTCGATCAAAATGAACACAAATAACAGGAAATTCATACTTTTAAAAAGTCAACACAATATAAATATAAAAGAGAATAAATATATGGAACAATTCATAGCCAATGAAGAAGGAAGACAAAAATATATGTTCATGAGATATTTACTCTAGTGTTCAATTTGATTGAAATTTCTTACCACCAACACTTTACTTTCTCCAAAAAATATATTGAAAAATTCATAGCCAATGAAGAAGGAAGACAAAAATATATGTTCATGCTATATAAACCTTAGTGTTCCAAACTTAGGAAGAAACTCCTTCGTTTGAGGTTACAAGAATAAAAAAGGGAAAAACAAAGAAGAAATATTTTACCCCAATCATGTGCCTTTTTTCGTATTTTTTTTATTATTATTGTCTCTCCCACAACTTAATTTATTTATTTTATTAGAAAAAATAATCTACAATCTGTGTATTCGTAAATTTTCACTCATTATGTTAACATTAATTATTAACTTCTATCTCGAATTAAAATACAAAAGAAATTAATTAAAGATACAAAACAAGAAAAAGAAATGAAAATTCCCGCGCACTATATATAGAAGTTTTCTGTGTGAAGCAAAGTTCATAGATAATTGCATATTTCTTTGTTCTCTTCTTTTCTTATTTAATAGAAAGACAATACCTAAATTCCAATGCTAAGAACTTTGGCGAAATATATCAATGGATTGGGGATGAATCATGTATGAAAATTTTAAATGATCTCAAATTGTTATAGAAAAAAGATCACCAAAAATTTATAAAGAGTGAATGGTTGTGATTTATGACCGAAGAAACATGAAGGTAGAAATTGTTTTGACTATTCGTAGGAAATTAGTATTTTTTAATAAATAAAATATGTAGATTAATTAAAAGGCTATTAATTTTCTAAAATGATATAAATAATATTGAAGTATTTGTGTGATGAAAATCGTAAGAGGAAAATATAATTGTGAATTGATGAATGATTTGTTACAATTTGTTCACAAACTCTTTCTTATGTGGTACCTCCAATTTCATAGAATTTTGAACTTAATAAACTTTTGCAAATAACACTTGGATATTTTAAGAAGAAGAAGAGTAGAAAACTTTACAAAAATCGTAGTTTAAAAGTGAGAGGAAACCCCTCTATTTATAGCTAACAAATAGTACTATGAATAGGTACTTATTGTGCCTTATCAGAAAAGTCACAATCTCATCGGAAAAGTCATAACCCTTTGAAATAGTGACAACGCATCAGATAAGGCACAACTCTTTAGTAAAGTCACAACCCTTTGAAAAAGTCACAATCCTTTGGAAAAGTAACAACTCGTCGGAAAAGTCACAATCTTTTAGTATAAAAAAGGTATCTACTTTTAATAGAATATATTAAATAAAATAAATAAAATAAATCGAGTATTTTTAATTGAGGGTATTCTAGTAATTCAACATTCATGTTTGGAAGTTTATGCTTTTAAAGTAGTATTGATGATCCTTATAATGACTCTAAGTTTTGTGGAGCAGACAATGGAATGAAAACACGGAATAAGGGAAAAATTTCCCTTCAGTCTTAAAGAACAATAAAGCTAGTTGTTGTAGTTAAATTACTCGTAGCCTTATTCGATTTAGTTGACTACTTGACTTGAGATAGTCTTCTGTTGTGGGGATTCATATTCTATTGATAGCGACCTTGAGCTTAGATACTACTTAGGGATTATTTGTATAGGTCATTTATAACTATTGCATGTCTTTGGGACAATCAACAACTTGTTATTGCCCTTGGGCCAATTATAGTTAACTATAGAGATATGATTGTTTGTTGTTGTCCTAAGCGGGCTAGGGATCTGACTTGTTTCTTCTGGGATATAAACAGATTTCCTGAGGGGATATACACAGATTTCCTAAGGGGATATATACAAATTTCCCAAGGCTATATACATATTGCCTAAGGGGCAATAATGAAGCATGCTCACTCATGGACTATAAAACTTGCCTAAAGGGGCTAGATTTAGGCTTACGTGCCAGAGTTTCCTTCCGAGCTATATGATATTCCTTAAGAGATTGTTACGAGGTTTATATGAGGCTAGATATGTTGCCTACGAGGACTAAATATGTTGCCTACGGGGCTAAATGTGTTGCCTACGGGGCTAGATACAAATACAAGAGCTTTGTGTGCTCAAGTAAAGATATAGGAGCCTTGAGTTCTCAGATACATATGTGAAGTGCCTAGGAGGCTAGATATATTATTGTCGGGGATATACATAGACACAATTATTTTCTGGGCTATGTCTAGAGTGTATGAGGAGCTATGAGTTGTAATGCTTGCCTACATGGCTAGAGGAGGATTACTAATAGGGATATATAGATTGAATTGACACCTCTCAAGTTTATGAAGGCCTGTGTAGGTGGTCTTGTAATTTACTGTTTGTACTTGCTATGCTTATGAGGGATGGGTGAGGTTATTGTTTGACTTTTACTGTATGATCTGTGTCAGAAATAGTTAGGTTGTATTATGACGATTGTTGACCTTCTTTCTTGTGTACTTTATTATTTGATGACATTAGTTTGTTTGATTTAAGTACGAAAACTGCTCAGTTCATTATGCTTTGTAAGGCTAAGTCGAGAACATGTAAGTATGTTCTGGCTAACTCTTAGCTTATATATTATATTTAACTATTTTCAATTTTTTATAATAAAGATCATGGTGGCCTCGACGGCACAAACATGACTTGTGTGTTACGTGTTTATTGATTTATATAAACTATTAGGAGTAGTTATTTTCTTTGTAGAGTCGTTGACATGTGACTTGCCGGTCAATGTCTTATATTTAAACCGAAATATACTTGTTTGTTTTTCTATATTACATGTGGTTGCTATGCGCCATTGACAAATGACTCAACAAGGTTGGATCCGGTCTAAGCTTAGTCTCGAGTGCTAGTTGCACCTCTCCTAGTTTGGGTATGACAGAACCAACAATAACTTGGACCATGAAGAAATTCAGAAAGTTAACAATCTACATATGTTGTTGTAGCGAAATTTCCCTATGGAAGGCCAAATCTAAATGAATCGAGGAAGGCAATACCTATTTAATTGGAGATCAAAGGACTATGTAACATTGGTTTTCTGGAAGACATACACATATTGATAAGATTATCACTCATGAAATATCATGCAACATTGATGCCCAAATCCTAGGAAATACGAGTGAAACATAGATATTATCCTTTGCGATTTTTGAAGTGTATCCTTGGTTCAACTAAGAGGAGGAAACAACGATTGCAATTGCATGAATATCATTTCCAAGGCTGCCAATAAATCTATTTAACAAAGAGTCTTTGTTTTGTTCAGTTAACGTAGTGGGGAAACCATTAACCATTAGTTATTGACAAAGCCACAACAATCAAATAAGACCTAGTTGCACACGGGTAAAACATTGAGAATGTAGTAAATCAAATTAATTAAATTTTTAAGTTTTTAGTTAAACGACAATAGAACTTTGACCAATATTTTAGAACTTTGAATTAAAGGAAATAATATATACTTGTTCTTTTTTTAAAAAATAAGGTCAGTGGGTCCAGGTTCTACTAACTATTTTATTGAATAAAAAAGGTATGTACAGAATGCGAAAATTATGTAAAAAAAAAATAAAACAAGAACAAAAGTAAAATAGGTTTCCAAATTAAATTTGGAAAGTCTTCAGATTCTTCCTCATTTCGTCTGTTAGTGGGTCAGGCTCCGATGCATTCATTTGTTTCCTCTTGCCATATAAGGTATGATTTTTGTACTCTACTTTCGACTTCTTGATGTTTTCTTGTTTATTTTTCCATTTTCTCCCCCTTTTTATCTTGTTCATGAAAGATCTCTTATACGTATGTCATCTTGGCATCCAAATCTGGTGGTGGCTATTGTTGAACGTGGTGGTCTCTATTTTGATTTGGACCTGCGATCTATTTACGCTTAAGGTAGGCATCTTCTCGTGTTCTTCTAATTAACCTTTTTGCTTTATGTTCGATACTTTGTTCATATGCTTGTTATTCTTGTGTTTGTTGCACTTAATGTAATTGTATCTTTTCTTGTTTGATCACTCTTTTTGGCTTTTGTTTGGAGAACACTGGAATTCATACTTTACTATTTTTTATTTAATTTTGAATAGTGGGTTGAGCTTTTGAATATGTTGATACCACCATTGTCAAACTTTCAATGTTTTAAATATAGTTTCAAGTTATGTATGCCTTCTTTATTGCTCGTCTGAAAATCTTCCTATGTACCAAATTAATGGATGTGTTGTAATTTTTTGTGCTTTTTATGTGGTTTTAGACCCTTTTGTTTCTTTTGTATTGTTCTTTCTTGATGTGCTTTATCTATATATTGAGTTCTTGCAAAGTTGGAAATCGATCATTGTGTACAACTTCTTCATATTTCTCCACCTTTTGGACTTGAATTTGAAGAACACATTTTGCTTTGTTATTCATGTTAATAGATTTCCTAGGTATCATTTTGGGAAATAATGGTTGTTGATTATTTTGATATTTTTACATATGTTTTGGGTAGTAGGTAGAGCACCCAAGGATGTCGATACCACCACTTCCCAAATTTTGATGTATTTAGCAAAGTTCTATTATTTATGCGTCTCCATTGTTACCCCTCTCCTTGTATATGAGAAATTTCATCCGGTTCAATACATTGTGTTTGTTGAGTGTTCCGAACTTCTTGCTTTTTTATGTTGCTCTCTTTTTATATGTTTCCTATGTATTGATTACCTACACAAATGAATAAACAGTTTGTAAAAAAGGAATCCTTATAACTCTCCTCCATTGGGATTTGAGCTTGACAATCTCTTTTTCTCCACTTCTGCAGTCTCACTTTCATCTTCAGCTTAATTGAATTCTTAGGTAAGGCATTATCAACTTATCATTATTTATTATCCTCCTTCCTTGGGATTCCATCTTTTGAAAATCGCTCACACAAAGTTTTCCTTTTTAGTGCTAAATAAACATAAGCGAGTGAATTTCAAGCCAGGGAAACTTCCTATTAGGAATGGCTTCCTTTCAGGTTGTGTTGTTACAGACGGTGTTCCTAACAGGCGGGGACGGATAACTAATCTAATACAATACAGCTATGATCAGGCAATAGCACAGATAAGATCAGACTAAATGTGTGAAGGATATGGTTCTGGTTCTCTTCTGTCCCGTTCCTTCAATCAAAGAAGAATGTTTCCTTCTATCGAGATATGCTTAATCATCACTATTCTTCCTTGCATTAGTCTCTAAATAATCTCTAAAATAGTCACAACTTGTCAGGGAACCTCCCAGCTTTTTTAGTGTCTCTCCCTGATTTGTCTATGCCTAAAGTGAAAACCCAATGTCTTCCTTTGTACCTTGAAAATTTTTTGAACTTTTCTTCTTCACGCTCAAAACTAATGAACAGTTACAAGGAGAAAATTCTTCATCTATGTTGGGAAATTATTAATACGTCTTTTTTAGTAAAAAAAAAAATAAAATTCATATTAATAAAGTTAACTTATACCTTATTTTGAGGGAGAGACTCCCATGATTTCATTACTGTTCATGTCATTGGATAAAATGATAAGCAACCAATCCCATGATCGGAAGTACGATATTTTTGACTTTGCCATTCGACATCTTCAGATTGACATCCCCATCTTCCTCTTCACCCACTTTTGGTGTCTCTGGAGACAATCGTGGAGTCATTTGGTTGGTTCTCTGTTTATTGAGTAGTGTGATGGGATTAGTCATTTTCTAAGAATTGTTTAGTGTAAGAAGATTTAAAAAGCATATTCCGCAGAGGTTGTTCCATCTTTCTTTTGCTCCGCTATGTAATAAACTCTTGCTCCCGTGCAAAAAGAATATTGTAAGATGCAATTCACATTTCAGAATTGCTTCTCTGCCTAATTCATACAGTTGATGTTGCCTCCTTAATTAGCTTATGTCTAACTTATCGAACTAATC
Source organism: Solanum pinnatisectum (assembly GCA_035578085.1). NCBI lineage: Eukaryota > Viridiplantae > Streptophyta > Magnoliopsida > Solanales > Solanaceae > Solanum > Solanum pinnatisectum. The sequence continues at coordinate 31,527,210 of CM069076.1, forward strand.
CAATTTTTGATATCTTAGATGAAAAAAACAGAGTAACTTTCTTGCTCAATTTCTATTAGTCGAGTAACCAACTCCAAATTAATGCTACATTACATTAAATGAAAAAGATAGGCTTACATATGCAACGTTTCTCGACTGCATAATGTTCAAAGCTTAAACTACATAATTGAGTAATAGAACTGCCACTGATGTGAGACATAACAAGTCTTGGATTGTCCTCAAAGTTCCAAAGACAAGTATAAAACTGACCAAAAGAGAGCCAAAGTGAATACAAAATAAATGAAAGTCTCTACGTAACTATAAATGCCTTTGATATAGCTGCTCTTCTTAGGAAGCCCCTTTATTACTAATTTTCTCCACCTCTTTCTCATGACATCATAACACCAGCATAAAGCACCTGACTGAGCTTGAAGCAGGACAAATACAATCACTGGCGGTGCATGACGATGACTTCGGGTTCTATATCCTTCCACATTAAAGGAAAGGAAATGAAATAACTCTCTCACTCTTCTTCTTTCTGAGTTTGTTCTAAACCATCAGGCTGAGGATGGTAGGCTGAGCTAAATAAGAGTTGTGTTCCCTTAAGCTTGAATAGGGCCTGCCACATTGTCATCATTACTTCTCTGGCAAACATCACACCTAGCCACATACTCCACTACCATCTGTTTCATCATAGGCCACTAGAACAATTGAGATAATCTCTTCAATGTTCCATGAGTGATCCCCAAAGGTGGAGTCATGAAATGTGTTCAACAGTTGCAGCAGTAGATCCCCATGAGTGCCAACATCAATTTTGCCCTTCCAGAGCTGTAGTACCACATTTGAGGTCCACGCAAGTTGACAGTCAATTGGACCATCAATTCAGCAGCTAAGGCCTCTCCTTCATAGAAACACTGATATCCTGAAGTTTTGAAGCCTCCGGCTAGTCATTGGAATGGTTACTGTCTTCATGTTGTCTAGATAAAGCATCAGCTTAGACCTCTTCTTGTATTGACCCTCATAGTCCAACCCCAATAGTTTTGTCAGGCCCCTCTGTTGAACAACAGTAGTCACTTTTTGTTCCAGCAGATATTTAAGTAAACCCCTCAGGGTCCTCAAATTCAACATTGCTTGGACCTTTTCTGGATCAGTTGACACCCCTTCAGCAATAGCTGTAAGAAAATATTTTTATTTCAAAAGATTATTTTATTAAATGTATTTACAAAGCCAAATAATTAAATTATTTTGGAATTGGTTTCTTGGAGAAATAGCAATTACTTTTATTATGGCATGTTTTTCCATCTCTTTGACAACTCTCTCTCTATACATGTGTCATTTTGCATGTAAGTGTTTGGATAAGTGGCAAATCACTTGTCATGTTGCCATTTCTCCCTTCCCCTATAAATTCTCTTAGTTCTCCATTTGGAAAAATGTAGCAAAGAACTACATTCTGCTATTGTCCTCACTCTCTTGTTTCCTCTTTTCTAATTGGGTATATCCCTCTAATAACTAGCTGATGATAATTAATTTGCTGATTTCTGTATCCTCTATTTAATATAGGAAAGTACTTGTTTAATTCTGGGGAAACATTTTACACCGTTGAAATAGTTTCTTAGGACAGTGCCTAGCACAATTCAAGTAATAATTTTATGCACTATTATTATATATCATCATAGTAATTTTCATCTTATTTTCAGAACTAATATTTTGCTAAATAATTTATTATTATTAGTGTGAAATTTATTTTCTTTCCACAACAATCTAAGAAACTATGACATATAATATGTGTCTTGAAATTATTGATGGTATTGAGGATACTGATGTTGCTGCTACCCTGATGGTACTGTTCATGTCATTCTGTCGGAGGCTTACGATAAAAGAAAATTACAGGTATGTAAATAGACATGGTTAAAAGTCCAATGCTAATAATAAAACCTTCATGAAAAATACATCTCAATGCAAAAGAATATTGAAAAGAATTGACAATCCCGCTAAGCTAAGCATAATTTGGTTGAAATTGATGATATGATTATTGTAGTCATTTCAGAAATAAATGTTGTGGCCAATGTGAGAAACTGGGTGATAGACTCTGGTGCTACCAAAGACATTTGTATAAATAAAAATGATTTTGTGTCATACACCCAAGTTGAGAAAGGAGAAGATATTGTTTATTTTGGTGACTCAAGGACAACTAAAGTTCTGAAAGATCTAGGTGAAGTAAATATGATTTTGAGAGTTAAAGTAATAAGGACTGAAGATGGTGTAATGTTGTCACAAGAAAATTATGTGGAAAGACTTCTTAAATTATTTTGAATTTTTTGATGTGACATAACCTCTTCTTATGATGCTAACTCTCAATTATGATGACCCAGTTGCTCAGTCTAAATATGCTCAAATTATTGAAAAAGTATTGCATTTGATGAATTTTACTAGGCCTGATATTGCCTATGTTGTTTGTAGATTGAGTAGATATACTCATAATCCCAATAATGAGCATTGATTTGCATTGAATAGACTGATGAAATATTTGAGAGGAACCATGAATTATGGTATCATGTATGGTGGATTTCCTTCTACTTTAGAAGGGTATTGTGATGCAACCTGGATCTCTGATTCAGATGAGACAAAATCCACTAGCGGATATGTGTTCACCTTAGGTAGTGGTGCAATATCCTTAAAATTAGGTAAACAAACGATCATTGCTAGATCGACTATGGAGTTAGAGTTTATAGCTCTAGAGCTGGCTGGTTCTGAGGCTAAATGGCTAAGAAATTTCTTAGCGAATATCCCTTCGATGAAGAATGAATTGCTGATCCCTTCGATGAAGGATGAATTGTTGATCCCTTTGATATTGTTGATCCCTTTAATAAATGATGAATTACCAGATGATCCCTTTGATAAGGATGAATTGTCACTGGGATTGTGAAGCCGCAATTGATTTTGCGAAGAATGAATCTTACAGTCATAAGAGCAGACACATGAAATTGAGGCATGATATCGTTAAGCAGCTGCTGAAAGATGGAATAATTGCAATTGATTATGTGGAGTCAGAATTGAATTCGGCCAATTCACTGACAAAACTCATGGGAAGAAAATTAATTCTTCAAACCTCAATAGAAATGGGTTTAAGGCCAATTGATAGCCAATAGAGATGGTAACCCAACCTATGTGATTAGAGATCCCATGAAGTAGGTTGATATGAGTAATAACAAGTCGATATTGGCTTTGCGCACTACTTAGAGTGTTTGAACCCCTACTAAAAATGAGGGATGAGTTATTAACTCTTAATGAATTCATAGCCCTTAATTAAGGAGGGCGTATTTAAAGCAGTGTACACTTGATGAATTCACCTTTATTAGAAGTGGAGTGTGGCCGCTCCTATGAGACTTTGGCCTAGTCTTTAGAGCTCTCATGAATACCAGGCACGTGCATGACCTATTGGCGCAAAACCGCGTTGAACAACAAAATTATTGTGATCAAAATGTGATTGGTAAAGTCTCTGATTTACAATTAGAATTATTTGGTTCATAGAAATATTATATTTCACCAATAATTCTGTAAATTAAATTTTATTGTTCTAAGTTTGGTTCATAGTCCGAAAGACACCAAACCTATTGCATTTTTCCTGAAAATCCAGCAAGTTATATTTTTATAAAAACCTTTTGAAATAAGTGGGGGATTGTAAGAAAGTATTTTTATTTCAAAAGATTATTTTATTAAATGTATTACAAAGCCAAATAATTAAATTGTTTTGGAATTGTTTCTTGGAGAAATAGCAATTACTTTTATTATGGCATGTTTTTCCATGACAACTCTCTGTACATGTGTCATTTTGCATGTAAGTGTTTGGACAAGTGGCAAGACACTTGTCATGTTGCCATTTCTTCCTTCCCCTATAAATTCTCTTAGTTCTCCATTTGGAAAAATATAGTAGAGAACTACATTGCACTCTCTCGTTTCCTCTTTTCTAATTGGGTTTATTTTAATTAATGTTTATTTTATATCCCTTTAATAACACTTGCTGATGATAATTAATTTGCTGATTCCCCTATTCTTTATTTAATATAGGGAAATACTTGTTTAATCTTGAGGAAACATTTCACACCGTTGAAATAGTTTCTGCCCAGCACGATTCAAGTATTAATTTTATGCACTATTATTATATATTATCGTAGTAATTTTCATCTTATTTTCAGGACTACTATTTTACTAAATAATTTATTATTATTATTGTGAAATTTATTTTCTTTCCCCAACAGTAGCTACATGTCCCAAATGTACAGTTGGATCTCTTAGCAAAAAGAGAATGGTTACTCAAGGTTTTAAACGCTAATTCTAGTGAGTTCTTGAAAGGTTATCAACAATATATTTGGGTGAAACAGAAGCTAAGGGTGAAAGGACATACAAGCAATCACGATGCCTTCCAGTTTGAACAAAATTATCCAAAGGGAACCAGACTTTCGACATAACTATAAATTCCTTTCGACATACAAGCCCCATGATTTTTAATTCCCTCCAACTCTCTTGTGATATCATTACACAAACAAGCACCAGACTTTATGATGGCGATGAATACAATCTCCCCATCACGGGCCATGAAGGATGATACAAATCATGTTCTTCTGATTCATAATTGGATTCTGTTTTATGTTTTGGGTATGTTTTAGGTCTAAACCCCTTCCATGGAGCGTATATTTATCAGTTGATTTGTTGGGGGTTTTAATGACTTTAGGACTCTCTTTTTGCCTCTCCAAAAATAAAAATATAAAAAGTAGTACACGTTTTCTAGGAGAAAAGTGGAAAAATTGGAAATACTTCTTTCTATGGGACCTATTTCTAGAAAATAACTTTTGATCAGTAATATTTGCAGTCCTTTGCTGGGCAGAAAACAAGAAGCACAAAAAATTTATGAGAATTTTTTTGCTGCTTTAGTGAAAATTTTTGAAAACAGCTAACGCAGGTTTGAGGGTAAGAAAAACTTATTACTAATTTTCCCCTCCTAATACTAGTACAAAACGTCTACTACTTTATTTTGGTCACACAAAAATAGAAGTCCTTAACTCATTATAAAAAGGCGTCAAACTCATAAATATATGCTCCATTTGTAGACCTGTCCAACTTGAGTACAAGAAGATGAATCCATCAATTCCTGAAGAAATAGTCATTCAAATATTCACATGGCTTCCTGTCAAATCACTAGTACGTTTTAAGTGCGTTACTAAATTATTTAATTCTCTTGTTTCTGAATCATATTTTATGGATATCCATACATCTCATTCTATGATCCGTCAGGGTGGAACAAAATACTTCTTGAACAGAAGAAAATTTTACAAAGGGAAGATAGAAAAATCTCTGCTTCCAGCCTTTGGAGTTTTGATGAATTCCCCTTCTATATCCCTGTAGGTTCTATAGGTTCTAATGTCAGTTGCATAACCTGCTGCAATTTTAAACCCTATTACATGAGAAGTAAGATATCTTCCTAAACTAAATGATGATCGGTCATTCCTTTACTATTGGTTAGTTTTGTGCCAGAAGAAAACAAGTACAAAGTTCTTTTGACACAAGATGCTAGTGGATTGTACATAAAACAATGTGTTTTTACATTAGGCATAGACAAATCATGGAGAAAGACTCAAAGGATTCCTAGATCTATTTTGTACATGCCCGGGGTTTGCATCAATGGAGCTATCTATAGGCTTGTTTTCCATGGAGAAAGACTTTCTATAGATGCATTTGATCTTAAAACTGAAAGTTTCAAACTTATTATATTGAAGAGTTCATCTAAGTGGTGGTATTACGAGTTGATAGAGGTGAGGGGTAAGTTAGCAATCATTAATTGTCCAAAATGATCATGTGAGTATTTCCACTTGCGGGTTTTAGGGTTTTAGGACAAAATCAGAAAGGAGAAGAATGGAAGAGTCACATCATTCACTATCCTTCAATGTGGAAGCACATACAACCAAAAATCATACCCCATGTCATATTATCATGCACGTTTTGTGATGGACAGATTTTATTCATCCTCAACTTAGAGTCATGTGCTTTATGCTCGTCTTATGATATCACAAGACAGAGTTGGAGAAAATTAGAAATAAAGGGGCTTCCTACGAACCACTGCATCAGAGGCATTTATAGTTACATAGAAAGACTAGTTATGTAAAAATTAAGTCGATCTCTTTCTGTTTTAGAATATATTGCAGTTCGTATCTATTTTTATTGCATCTGGATATTAAGCATCTTTTAGTGTCGAATTAGTAACTAATAAAAGTATATGCCACTACAAATTTATTTACCGAGGATGATTTTATTGTTATATTTTACTAATGTGAGCCCCCTAGCCCTCCAAGTTAGAGTTGTGGAATTTAAAGCAGAAACATATCATTCATTTTCCTTCAATATGGAACGACATAATGTCGCGGGACCTATGTCATCTGTTGTTCATCTTGTATTCCTAAGATACTAAGAACAAAACTTTGAAGAACTTGGTAAGAAACAACAAAGTTTAAAGAGTATTTTCAAACAAGAAAATTAAAACTAGTAGAGAAATGGAATCAGAAACAAATTAGAAACAATATAAAAATATTTTTCTCAAAGAAAGAAAATCGAGCCCACTGAATGCACAATGTCCCCTTAAGGAAATTATTCTCCTCAAGTACCTGAGGTTAATGGAGTATATCCTCCCAGGATAGAACGATCTTACTCACCGGTGTATTGGTACCTAAAACCACGGTGTTAGCGAACCACTCAACGGCAGTAAAGTACACTTAGAATACTAGATTTAGTAGTAGTAGAAGAAGTCTAGAAAAATTCATCTTTTAACTAAAATGAGAGGAAATCCCTCAATTTATACAAAACAAAGGGTAGTGTGAAAAGGTTCTTATTGTGCCTTATCGGAAAGGTCAAAAACCTTTGGAAAAGTCACAATCTTTCAGAAAGGTCACAACCTTTCATAAAAGTCACAACTTTTCATAAAAGTCACAACTTTTTATAAAAGTCACAATTTTTCATAAAAGTTGCAACTTTTCATAAAAGTCACAACTCTTCATAAAAGTTGAAAATTTTCATAGAAGTCACAACTCTTTATAAAAGTCGCAACTCTTCATTTTCCATTCACGCCTTTTAAAACCCAACAATCCCCCGCATGAATGGAGAATGACTCCAAGACAAAGAAACAGACAAGTATGTGTACTTTACAAGCAAGACTTAATTGCATCTGGATAAGTAGGTTTTTCCTTGGACTTTTCGTAGTGAACATATGTCGGATATACTCGGTCAATTGGTAGATGTGATATCTTTGAACCGTCAAGCTTTGGTGTATACCTAGACAACCATATGTCACACAATTAACCCTTTACCATTTATGGTTATTATAGTTGTATTCGTTTCAGCCATGAACACCTCCTGATTTTATAAGTGTATAGAGAGATGGGCTTTTGACAATCATCCTCTTTGAAGCGACTTACTCTTCACACTCACATAGGTGATTTCTAACCGTGTTATCACGTAGATACACTATTTGGTCAAATCTGCCAAACTTAGCAAATCATTAAAAACTCTAAGCTTTATTAACTCATTAAAAAGCCTTAATGTTTTAACCTCATTCTTGAACATTATCTTCATCATGAGAATGGATTGAGTTGACTGACAATGTCGAACCGTCAGTCACAACTTTGTTTTTCTCCTTGAATTTAGCTCTTGGGATCTGTAGTCTACTAGATAGAGTTGCCGCCATAATGACTTGTCCTAAGTCGTAAACCCATTTTCTTAGATGATCTTTCAACTTTCTCTCTATTTAGGCCTTTTTGTAAGTGGATTTGACACATTATCCTTTGACTTTACATAGTCAATTGTGATAATTCCACAAGAGAGTAGTTTTCTAATGGTATTAAGTCTATGTCTGACATGATGAGACTTTACGTTATACATCATGCTCCATGCCCTACCTATTGTATCTTGCCTATCAAAGTGTATGCATAATGATGCCAATGGTTTGGGCCAAAAAAGAATATCTATTAAGAAATTTCGGAGTCTTTCAACTTATTCATCGGCCTTATCTAGAGCACCTAGCTCAGAGATCATTGTAGAGATAGTGATACATGTCTTTTTGGAAGATTTCTAAGAGACTACTCCTCTACCAATAGTAAATACATATCCACTCGTGAATTTTACTTCATTTGATCCCGATGATCCAATTTGCATCACTATATCCTTTCAATACTGCTGGATATTTGTTATAATGGACAACATAGTTTTGAGTATGTTATAAATACCCAAAACTCTTTTCATTGTCATCTAATAAGTTTGATTGGGATCACTCGTGAACCGACTCAGTTTATTAATAGCACATACTATATATGATCGTGTACACTTCTTGATATACATCATACTTCCCAATACTCTAGCATAATCCAATTGTGAGTCACTTTCACCTTCACTCATTTGAAATGCAAAGCTCACATTTATTGGAGTCTTGACAATATTGAAATCCAAATATTTGAACTAGTCAAGTACCTTTTCGATGCAATGAGACCGTGAAAATGCTAAACATTATGGAGTTCTAAGGATTCTTATACCTAAGATCGCATCAACAACTCCAAGATCTTTCATATCAAACTTGCTTTCTAGCATACGTTTAGTAGCATTTATGTCATTAGTGCCTCTATTGATGATCAACATGTCATCAATATACAAACAATCAATGACCGTATGATTTTAATGTAAACACATTTATCACTTACATCATTCTTAAATCCATTTGCCAACATGGTTTGGTCAAATTTCTTATGTCATTGTTTGGGTGCTTGTTTTAGTCCATAAAGTGACTTAACAATTTTGCACACTTTCTTTTCTTTACCAGGAACCACAAAACCCTCGGGCTGTTCCATGTAAATTTCTTCCTCCGATTCTCCATTTAAGAAAGTTGTTTTCACATTCATTTGATGAATTTGGAGGTCATATACCACAACTAATAATATTAACATCCGAATGGATGTAATTCTAGTTACTGATGAGTATATATCAGCATGATCAAGACCTTGTTTTTTTCTAAAAACTTTGACAAAAAGTCTTGCTTTATATTTGTCAACAGTTCCATCGACTTTCATTTTCCTTCGAAGATTCACTTTGAACCCAATGGTTTATTTTCTGGAAGAAGATCAATTAACTTCCAATATGGTTGCTCAAGATTGCATTAATCTCACTATTGACATCATCTTTCCAAAAGGATGACTCTACAGAAGACACAAGAAATGTTACAAAATCATATTCGAAGGAAGTAGATGTCCTTTGACATTTACTACGCCTATGAATCTCTTTATTAAGTACATTTTTTTTCTTTTCCTTTCCAAGGTCTTTTAGACCCTTCACTAGACTACTCAAGTCTAATTTTACAGTCCACAATCATAGGTCCTATTTTAATCCTCGTGAACTTCGACTTTGGCTAGACGCCCCTACACTTTGAAATATTTCAAGTTGAATTTCCTTCCTTTCCATTTCTCATATGAAATAGATTGTGTCCTGAACAAACAAAATTGCTTTCTTTCTGAAAAGACAAAACTTTTGTTGTTCCCTTTTGTAGTAAGGATAGCTTCTCCACACAAATTTTATGGTAAACCTGAACTTATAAGTAATGTAGCCATCATTTCCTTCAAAATTCGTTTTTTTCCCTTCTGCAATTCCATTAGATTGAGGTGAAAAGGGCAGTAGTTTGTTGGATAAATCCACTTTCCAAACATATTTCTGCAAAAAGAGATTTATATTCTCCATCCCTATCACTTCTTATCTTTTGCCCAACTGATTTTCAACTTCAATATTATATTTGTCTAACAATTTCTATTTGCTTCATCCTTACTATTCAGCAAATAGACATAGTCGTTTCTAATGCAATTGTCAATGAAAATTATGAGATACTTTTTCCCACCACGAGATGGTGTTGACTTCATATCACAAATGTCAGTGTAAATCAACTCTAAGGGAATAGAATTCCTTTCAACAGATTTATAAGAATGCTTAGCATACTTAGATTTCACACAAACTTGACATTTTTATTTATTGCACTCAAAGTTAAACAAAACTTCTAAGTTTATCAGTTTTTCTTACAAGGTTTTGTAATTGACATGTCCCAAATTTTCATGTCACAAATAGGTTGACTCAAGCAAGTAAGAACAAATAAAAATATTGAGTTTGAAAAGTTCTCCGTGAGGTAGTTTTTTCTCACAAATATTTGTTCCTATTTCTTACAATTTTATGTGATACAAACATTGTTTAAAGTCATCACCTTGTCAAATGTCCTTTTTGGAAGGACCTTTCCATAACTTTCAATTTGATTGTTATAGAACTATCCATGAACAAATTTTCATCGGGTCCAATTAAGGCAATATAGTCCAAATGCTTCTTTTACAAAACATGAAAAATGACTATTCACCAATATTCATGTCTATACAAATAGTTATATTTAATAGACATATCTTTTCAGGAAAAGTCACAACATTTTAAGTGACACTTTTTCATAAAAGAACTCAATCATTTTGAACAAGTATACATATAATTTTGTAGTTTCATACGAGTCACACCATATACTAATAAAAGAGAAACTCAACGACCACAATATCAAATATACTCCAAGAATTTTGTGGGTCTAACATAATACAAAAGTATCATCAAATTTCATATCTTGTGCTCCAAATTTAAATTAGACACTAAGTCTAATTTTATATTTCTCATAAGCATAGAACCACCAAATTTTAAATAGGATCTCAAAAATATAGTATTTGAAAATAGTTTTTTCACATATTTTTTTTCTCATGCTATCAAAGTGTCATTGGCAACATGAAACCTCTTTTGAAAATATTATTCTACAAAAGAATTATAGTGCTTCAATTCTCTTTCACAATCTTTACACAATGTCAAAGTTCATTCCATAGAGGCACAAAATCACAAACTCTAAGTTACTGGTATTTTTTCTCTATCACAAAATAGACATACCACTTAGTATTTATAGTACTAACAATAAAGACAAAAAAATTTGTACAATTTATTTCTATATAAAAGTGAAGTTTATAGAAAGTCAAAAGTACAACTTTGACTTATTATGTGAAGTTTTCATATTCTTCAAACCAATAAAATTTCACATGGAGTACAAAACTACAAAAGTTTTTTTTTTCCAAACAGAATTAAACATATTCTTAGATTATCACATAGATATGTTTTTCTTTTCAAATAGCCTGCCAACTATAACATTTTGACATACTATTTTATCAAACAAAAATGTGCATCTCTCATTCTGCAAACTAAAGAATTTTAAAGGCAACACTTTTTGCCAAGGAAAATTCATTCAAAAATCATATCGTCTGTAGATCTTTTTCCAAAGACATACATGATAAATATCAAAACTGTTAACTTCTAGAAACTATTTTCCTCCTTAGATAAATAATAAGCAGGTTACCTGGTGTAATCTTTAATCGAAATACCACCAATTCTTCTAGTACATTCTCACTTCGACCTTGCTAAACAAAGCACCGAATTTTGGAGAAGTAATGCATTAATCTTCTACTTCCATGATTTGTTTCTCTCAATCAGTAGAATACAAAAAATACCAACAGTTAGTAATTTCCTTAAGATTGTTGTTCATCTTGTATTCCTAAGATACTAAGAACAAAACTTTGAAGAACTTGGTAAGAAACAACAAAGTTTAAAGAGTATTTTCAAACAAGAAAATTAAAACTAGTAGAGAAATGGAATTAGAAACATATTAGAAACAATATAAAAATATGTTTCTCAAAGAAAGAAAATCGAGCCCACTGAATGCACAGTGTCCCCTTAAGGAAATTATTCCTATCAAGTACCCGAGGTTAATGAAATATATCCTCTAGGATAGAACTATCTTACTCACCGGTTTATCGGTACCTAAAACCACGGTGTCAGCGAACCACTCGACGGCAGTAAAGTACACTTAGAATACTAGATTTAGTAATAGTAGAAGAAGTCCAGAAAAAATTATTTTTTAACTAAAATGAGAGGAAATCCCTCAATTTATAGAAAACAAAGGGTAGTGTGAAAAAGGTTCTTATTGTGCCTTACCGGAAAGGTCACAAACCTTTGGAAAAGTCACAATCTTTCGGAAAGGTCACAACCTTTCATAAAAGTCACAACTTTTCATAAAAATCACAGCTTTTTTATAAAAGTCACAACTTTTCATAAAAGTCACAACTCTTCATAAAAGTCGCAACTTTTCATTTTTCATTCACACTTTTTAAAACCCAACATCATCTTGCAATTTTCAGTTGTATTCTCGTTTTTAACTTGCAATTTTCAGTTACATTCAGTTGCACTTTCGTTTTCAACTTGCAATTTTTGTCCAAATTCTCTTGATTGCACCACATTAGTAGCAACTTACTGATTGTTGCAAACACCTGAAGCATTCACAATTTTTTGCTGCTATCTCTCTAGGTTTAGGACATAGAGCTAACTCTCGATCATCTAAAACATCTCTGTTTCCAGTAGCTTTTTGATGACCAATATTACTCCATTTAGCTGCAAGATTTTGCTTAGAAGTGGCAGCAACCAATTGTCATCTACAGCGTAGCATTACTTTGATCGACACCTCAACCCTTCTTTTTTCATTTAATATTTCCCCTCGAATCACCTTGATATTTTTCATATCGCTAGTACCTTTTAAAGAAGCTTTAGTGATATCATCAGTTGTTTGTTGTTTAAGATCAAAGGACAACTAAAGAGGCTTGTTAGTTCCGCCCTACTAAAGAGGCTTACGTAGATAGGAAGAATTCATCTAGTATTTCTCTTCACTGATCACTAGGACACATTGTTGAACGTGAGGTACATTTTCGGTGCATATTGAACCTGAAATAGGGAGGTAAATATGTCCATACATTATAGGGCTATATATACCAGAACATGAGAAATTATATTTTCTTGTCTAATTTTGTGGCGTTTGCATAGGCGAATTCAGCGTCAGGGATAGCAGTGAGTGATGAATGGAAGCTGAACATTTCGGAGTTGAAAATGGAAAGGAACCACATATATATAGTGTTCAAGATTGATAATTCAATGCATCAAGTTGTGGTTGAGAAAGTTGGGAGACATGATGAGACTTGTGAAGATTTTGCCAATGAATCACCTAATTACATAAATAATTTCTTTTCCACTATCAGTGTTCAAAACTTAATCTCTAATTTGGATTGTAGAGGCCTTTGTCATTTGTTATTTCTTTTACCATGGTGTTCAATTTTGTCTATGTAGGCTACTAATATGATGATCTTGTGACAAGTTAAGCCTCGATGTTCATTTGAATTTTGAACCTACTTGTAACACCTCGGATTCGAAAAGGGTAGAATTTGCAGCTTTTGAAGGACCTGGTGCTAGTACCGACAGAGCCACCTACGACTCGTGGACTGACTCATGGTCCGTAGGTCAGCTTTGTGGTTGGCCAATCCAGTTTTCCAAGAATGTCAAGTTTTTTGTAATTTTCAATGGTTCACTAGGACGGTCCGTCATCCAATCCATGAGTCATAGATAGGTTTCGTAGGTGAGCCCCAGACTTAGAGAGATTTTGAGGTTGAAAGTCGAGACCGATGATCGAGATCCAGGCCTGTCGTCTGGACCACGGTCCGTAGGTGGGGCTCATCATTTGAGGTCCTGAAACAAAGAACTTTGAACCCATCGACGGCCGACCAGGACGGTCCGTTGGTGGAACCACTGACCGTAGATCGCCACAGTTGACGGTGTCGACAATTAATTTAATTAAGGTATTTTGGGTCTTTTTCTAATTATTCTAGCATAACACTATGTCGTTTTATCCTTCACCAAAGCCCCTATATAAGTGTTTTTAACCCCAAATTTCCCCAACTGAAATCATTCTCTCAAATTCCTAAAAGAAGAACAAGTCTTCCTTTTCAAAATATTTCTCTCTCAAGAAAGCTTGAAGAAGAACGAGTCAACCCAGGGTTTCAAGTCAAGCCTCCAATTTCACCATTGAAGGCAAGCTCTGGGCATTGAGGTATGATAGTTTTCATCCATGGAGCCCTTTCCTCCATGGAGTTCCTAAATTCTCTAATTGTCAAAGTTAGAAATGCACAATTGAGTTAGGGTTTTTCTTCCATGTTATGGGTTCTCTTAATTATTGATTTATTTGATTGTTTTATGATCTTTCAAGCATGAATTGATATAATTCTATGACTTTATGATGAATCCTCATGAACCCATGCATATCCCATGTTTTTTTCAAGTTATGATGATCTAATGTGGGTTGTGGAATTATGAAAGATGAATTTATGAAATCATGCATGTTCTCATGAAATTGAGGTAGATGTTTTAAGAATGCTTTGAGAGTGAAGTATCAATGTTGTTGTTGTTGTTGTGTTGTTGAAAGGATTTCTCGCATAACTACCTCATGCATGAATGTGAAAGGTTTTCTCACATAAAGGATTTTAAGGTTGAAAGATCTTCTCACCTAAAATGAATCAAAGATAAGGAGCTATTCTAATGAAACTTAACTTGGATTGGTTGCTTAATGTACCTTTCCATGGATGACATATGACATAGCTTGGATTGGCAAGATGATGTCTATTTGCATTGATCATGTTTTATGACTTATGTCTTCTAGTTCTTTTACATTCATGATTTAGCTTGGTCATTGCACTTTATGAAAATGCCCCTTTTCTTATGTTTTCACATATTTTATGCATGATTATCATACTTGGTACATATTTTATACAAACGCATACTCTTGCCTACATTCCCCCAAATATATGGTTTGACATTCAGGGTTCTCAGTTTCGTGGCTAGAGGTTGTTGGAGAGATTCTGAGTTGTGGTGAGTCCTCATGCTTTGAGGACCAGACTTTTATAGCTTTCAGTCATTTCTTATTTTCAGACTTTGTACGTGACGTTAGGGTTACGTCCCGGTCACTCTTGATGTAATAGATGGCAAATGAGACTTTGTAGACTTCCGCTTTACTTTGATAAAACTCTTAGACTTGAAATTTTTCTCTTTATCTCTTTGATATTCTATTTCTTGTATGATGAATGCTAAGTGGCTTGTATGTGGCCTTTCGGGGTCCTGTACGTCATGTTACACCTTGGAGCTACCTTGGGTCGTGACACTACTTTATTGCCCTCTGCTTATCAATAGACTCTATTTCTCATTCTCTAAAAGTCAACGTACTCTTTACTTGATTATTAAACTAGATTTCTCTTTTGCCCCTATATTAGATAAAGTAATATACTCTAATTGACATATTCAATCATATGAAGTCTTAATTCTATTTTAATTACTTCTATTTTAAAAATAATTTTGATAATTTGTGTACTCGTTACAGATAAACAGAACAAGTGGTGCCACTTTGCACACCCACTTGAAAGAAAGTACTTAGCAAAATGAAAAATGAAGAAAAATCAATTATAGAAAGTGCAAAATATGCATCGACGGAAGAAGAAGAGATGTGCAAGAGAGGATTTTCTACCGTCCTATTGAATACACAATTCGAATGCTTGGCATTACGAAGCATTCCTTCGCTTACCTTAGCAAAATTTGGCTCAGAGCATCGAATCCATATTTGAGATCTAAGTGCTTTGTGTATAAGGTGTTGTTTGGTAGAGTGTATTAGAAAAATAATGCATGTATTAGCTTTGTGTATTATTAGTATCATATTTGGTACATTTTTTCTGCCTGTGTAGAACAAATATTTGCATTAGTTATACAGTCTATTGTATATTGAGGTGTGTATCACTGATATCATAGATATACATATATTAATAGTAAGTTTCTGGACACGCGCTTTGCGAGTGTAACTCATATTAATAAGTATATTATTTCTTAAAAAATTAAATATTATTAAATAATATGATTTGAGTTCCTTTTCTATAAAATGTGTCTAATTCGGGTTTCTTACTTTTTCTCACTACTAATTGTGACACTCCAATTTCAGGACCTCCAAGTGAATGCACCAAGATAATAGTATGAGAAGTTAGTAAAATAAATTCTATTTATAATTCGAAAAATGAGTTGGTAAAGCAAAAGGAAAACAATAACAACAATCTAAATTAAATTTCTCGATAGTATTAAAAATTTTTTTTGGTTGGTAGAATAGTGTTAGAAGATCAATAGATTGCATGAGATTAATCCTCTGCAAACCGTTGTGCAATATTAATGTTTCTTCAATTAAAAGCTTGACAGGAGATTATTTACTTTTTGTATCAAAAATGGTGTAAGATTAAATTTGACTGAAAGGAAAAAATAAATCTTTCAACTTTTTACTTTGTCATTTGAATCTCTCGACAATTATAATGAATGTATTCAAAATGTTATATTAGATTTTTATCCACAAGCACTTTAAACTAATTCTTTAATTATAAATATTAAAAATTAAGGTGTAAAAAGCCTTGTTATTTATATTTTGAAAATCGTAATATGTATGAGCATAATTACTATTTTTATATAGAATTTAATCATCTCTTCATACATAACTTATCCACCATTAATCTAATGCTATACGTTTTACCTTTCTCTTCTTTTTTTCCAAATTTTTTTCCTAAAAGAAGAAAGTAAACATTCTATCGCATTCATTCTTAAAGATTAAAGTTTTTGTACATGTAAAATTATAAGTACAAAGAAAAAAAAAGAGAAAGATACACATGAGCAAGACAATTAGGATTCCTTTTTACATGTCTCCCTATAATGAAAACTGAAACAAAAACTAACGAAACATATAGTTTATATTTGAGCATACAAAATAAAAAATTGAAATTAAAGTAAGTTGCTAACAAAGAAACAATTCAACTATAAAAAGAAAGAGAGAAAAGTCTTATTATAATTCTAATTACTACAAATAAGTATAAAACTAACACACTAAACTCCGATGCTTCAATAATTAAATTCTTGTCTATTCTCGTGACTGTATAAGGAGATCTCACAACTTAGCTTTCACCACAAATTGTGACATTATTTCACCAACTTAGAGCTCCTACACACAATAATTGTAGGAGTAGTAAATAAAAGTCTTTCTTGGAAAAGTTAAATTTATAAGACAAAAATTATAGAAACATGAAAAGTCATATGGAAATTTAAACGGTCAAATACTATTCACATAAATATAAAAAAGATAGAATATGAAATTTAACTTTAAAAGATACATGTATCTACTTTAATTTCTTGTATTCAAGGAATAATTACTCATTTGTATTCTTTTTCTATTTGTGTGAGAAATTTGAAAGGTCAAGATTAAGAAATGAAAATGAGAAGATCAGATATATGAAAATTATAAAAGTGAGCTTTTACCTGAAGATGCATGTGTAATTTTTTTTTTTTTATGTAATTAATTATTTTCTGCAAGAAAAAAAAAGAGCAGACATGCATTTTAGAAAATGTAATAGAACAATTATTAATAAAATTAGTATTCAATAAATTTAATTGCAATATAAATGTTACATGAATAAGATAGATAATTAGATGTTTTTATTATATTTTGATATACAGTAAAATCTCTCTAAATTAATATAGGCGGGACCATAAAATATTATTATTTTGTAGAAGTATTATTAATCGATAAATTAATATTTATTAATTGAAAGAGTGTTTCTACACTGAAAAAATTATTTAGGGATGAAATCTCAAGGAATTTGAAAGAACCCACTTGTGAAAACATCATTCATGAACTTGAGGTCTTGATTTATTATCTCGGTTACCACAGTAAAATGGATGTTAATAACCTTTTGGATGGGTGAAAATGATACATGTTCAGAGGTCCAGAGCTTAGAACAAATTGTGGATATCATTGGAAAAACAATGTTGATGATAAAGCTCAAGATTATGCAATACCTTTGAAACCAGTTACGCGTAAGAAAACACTTGCATCTAGAACTCTTCACAATTTTATGGTGCAATTAGAAAAGACAACACCAAAACTTTTGGATGCAATAAGAAAAGTTAGAGATGAGTTTCAACTAGATTTAAATTTTAACATAAAATAGAACATAATAGAATAATATTTCACTAAATTTTCTTAGATATATTTGTACTTTTAAAGAATTATTAATTTATAATATTAATGAGACCATATATTTATGTAGGGGTCTTCTGAAAATATATTATCTTATTATCTTATCGAAATGAGTGATTTTTTCCATTCGCCCAAGTCGGGACTGGAGAAAATTATTATCTTAGAGAGATTATTAATTAATCGAGTATTAAATAGTGAGGTTTTATGGTAAAATAGGAGGGAAATGGTAATCCAACTTTGAAGATAGGATCTTCTTGTTGTTGTATATTATAATAATATAATATAATAATATGAGTAAAATGATAAATATATTAAACAATTCATTGTAACTTACAATTTAGTTAATGATTCTTTAATTGTCTTTCTGAGAAATAACTTTAACGGAAGGGTTTAATATATGTAACAATAGTCTTTTAATTTGGCTTTTTACTTGGATTGCAAAATTTGCTTGGTCATTGTATTAATTGAATGGTTATTAAAGAGTAGTATGATAACGGCAGGTAATAAAGAGACTCAGCTACAATTATTATAATTATTATTATAATGATTAATTCAATTTTTTTTTATATTTAATAAAAATAGTATCATATATTAGAATGTGTATGTAATTCAATTTTTAACTTTAGGCTACCTATTTATAATTTATAAAATATATAAGTATGATGATATAGAGTATAATAATAGTAAAATAGTAATAATGATGTATAATTATTATATGATCAACTTTTCATCTAACACCTTTCCACCTTTAGTATTTAGTATAATATAATATGATTGTCTTAACCATTTAATATTCAAATAAATTAGGTACGTTATAGTGTAGGGTAAAATGGTAAATCAACTTTACCTTCTAAAGCTTCTCACTTTTAGTATAACGCGTGTACCCATACTAATGGATGAAAGCTTTTTAAAAAAATTGTATGTATATTTATAAAAAGGTCTTTAATTTGAATTATAAAATAAAGTTATAGGATAAAGTCTGATGATGATGATGATGATGATAATAATAATAATAATAATAATAATAGTAATAATAATAATAAATAATAATAATAATACTAATAACAATAATAATAATAATAATAATAATAATAATAATAATAATAATAATAATTTATAAATGGAGAAATTCACACACTTCTTAAAAAGATTGCCTAATTTCATTTCTTTTTATGAGAAACAGAACTTGTAATATCCATATCATTTAAATATTCTTTTTACAATTAAAAGTCAAATAACACTAAAAGATACACTTGAAAAGTTCAAAGAATTAAAATGCAAATTAGAAATAAATGTAAAAGAAGAAAAATGTTAATTGTGACTTCAATACATATTGTTCGGACCATAAAAGATCACAACATAATGTTAGGTAATCAAATATACTTCAAAGGGCGTTATCATTCTTTTTTTATTTTAAAACATTTTGCAGATAGATCACCCATAAAAACTTTTTTATCCCCTTAAAATCCATTAATATTACTAAATTTAAAAGTTTTATCATTTTTATGATAGAAAGTTCGGCCTAATAAAAAGAATACATTCTTAATTATAAATTAATTTAAAATACATAAATAAAAATAATAAACTAATGAACAAATAAAATATTCGAATCAGGAAACTAAAATACTACATGTTGGATTAATGTAGTATGTGTAATTTTTAAATCGGCAGTGGTATATGATACACTCAAATTACACCTCTATTAAAGAAGCATAAGCGATCGTTGTCAAATAAAGAACCCAACTTGTAGGTTGGGGTCGATCCCAAGAAGAATATGGTTTAGAATTAAACTTAACTCACAATTATCTCTTTTTAGTCAAACTATTTCCGAGAAAAGTAACAGGGGGTTTGTTGTAAATATGTAACAGATTGTTAATTAGAATGATTAAGTAACAAGTAAACACGATTCACTATTTGAGTTATCAATATAAGATGGAAACTAGGGTATATGTGTTCCCCACAAGCTCTTAATGAAGTAATCCTAATAATAGTAATCATATCCTAGTGTTTGACATGCAAGGTTCATAAGTTAGGTATCCCTAAGTGATTGGTCCTCCAAATAGGGAATTTCACCACGCAACTTGGTCCGTCTACGGGTGTAACGACCCAGACTGTCGTGATTGGCACCACACTAACCCTCCGGTGGGAGAACCACTACTACAATCTAAACCAAGCAACTAAACCAAAAACTAAAGTATTAAGTATACGAAAGCAGGAATAATATTTAAAAACTGAAGTTCCCATAAACTTCCAAAAGATCTAACAACTTACAATGCGGAAAAAATACCTCTTGAACCTGAAAGTCAATGTACCAAAACATCTAACAATGAACCAAAGTCTAAACAAGAAGGGTCACAACCCCAAATTAATGAACTGACAACTATCTAGAAAAGTCTAAGTCCGAAATGTGGTTATAGACAAAAGGATAACTCATGGCAGCCTGGAAGAACTGGCTCACCCTTGAATTCAAAAGATGATTAGTAATCTTCTAAGCAAGGTCTGTCAATAGCCGCTTAAAGATGCCCTGTACTCAACAAAGAAAGAGGAAGTCCAGTATTAGTACACATCTACAGTGTACTGGTATGATCACACGGCTATCCCACTAAGTGTAAAATAAGCAAGTCAATATAACATTATAAATATGCAAAATACTGAACATATACAATATCGATTATCACATGCTCAACAATATACATTTATAACAAGTCATTGGTCCCGTCATGGAACCCGAATCCAAACCCAAACTGTTAGCATACTGGAATGTGGTACCCAATCCAATGTTTTATGTCGGAACATGGAAACTGATCCCATCATTATACCGGAATGTGGCAACCGATCCCAATAGTATACCGGAACGCGGTATCCGATCCAATCAACACACCACAATCACAATCACAAGTACATTCTCAATAATCATACAATCAAGAAGTGATTCATGGCATATAGTTATTCATCTATCTCATTTACAACAAGTGTGATCAATAATGCAACATTCACATACACACATGTATCAAATGAAGCAAGACCAAACTTACATCACACAATCAAAGAATCATAACCATCACCTACCTCGAAATAAGTTTGAAACCCTAAGAAACTTGATCCTTCCCTTTTCGAATTCGTTTCGCTTGTTCTTGGTCTACAAACAATCATAATAACACGAGAATCAATAAACAATCACTAATTACCCAAATGACTAACAATTCTATAAACTCGAGATCATACCCATGATCCCAAGCACCCAAAATAGGGTTGTTTCCACCATAAAATCTAGATCAAAACCCTCCCCCATCGATAATTACCCATTCTATTACGTTCTATGGATCAAAAAATGGATTCGGGGAGTTAAAAGCTTACCTTCAGCCTCAAGAATGGTGGAAAATTGTCAAGAGTCTCCTGGGGTTCGTTCCTTAGCTCTAAAAAAGTGCAGAATAAAGATGTTTTGGGATTTATTTACGACCTTAAGTCGCGTCGAACCCGCCACAACGGTCCTCACCCAGCTATAGCGGCCCCGTCCTAGCGGCAGAAATCCCGCCCTAGCGGCTTGCATGGAACCAGTGAGATATTTTAATAATTCCAAGACCCCCATTTAACAACACACCTTTAACCAACGACGCTCAGAAAATACTGTTCACGCTAAGATCGATTTCGGGAGTTCTACTCACCCTAATTCAATTTCGTAAAGTCGTACGGGTTCCTTAACGACTTATCTAACTACTCATGTAATCAAAATCATAAATAAGTCACCCAGTTATTACCAGATTTCCCTACACCTTAATGACTCCGATTTTGTCCAAATCTGGACTTGGTTGGCAAATTTCAAGTTACTACGAAAAAGTTTTCCAACCCAAAATTTTTTTCCATTGGCTTTTCTATAACGACGAAACCTGGTCGTCACAATAGATACCAATTTACCCATCACTCGTCCCCGAGTGATAAACTTAGGAGAAATAGGCTAAGTGAATCGACGAACAATTGGGGATACTTGTCTCGCATATCCCTCTTAGTTTCTCAAGTAGCTTCCTCAATTGGACGATGCTTCCATTGAACATTCATGAACTTAATCTCTTTGGTCCTCAACCTGAGCACATCACGATTAAGAATTGCAATCGATTCCTCTTCATATTAGAGGTCTTTGTCTAACACAATTGAGTCCATTTAATGATGTAATCCCCGTCACCATGATATCTATTCAACATGGACACATGAAATACTGGATGAACACCCGATAGATTAGGAGGTAAAACCAATTTATATGCTACCGGTCCCATACATTCGAGAACCTCAAATGGACCAATGTATCGCAGACTTAGCTTACCTTTCTTGCTGAATGTCATCACCCCTTTCATGGGTGATACCTTAAGAAGAACATTTTCACCGGTTTGAAACACCATGTCTCTTACCTTATGATCAGCATACTTCTTTTGTCTACTCTATGCTGCTAAAAGCTTAGCTTGAATACTCCTTACCTTATCTTGAGCATCCTTCACTAAATCAACCCCCAAAGGTTTCACATCTCCAGCCTCAAACCATCCTATGGTTGATCTACATCCCCTTCCACATAATGCTTTAAATGGTGACATA
Organism: Solanum pinnatisectum; assembly: GCA_035578085.1. Classification (NCBI taxonomy): domain Eukaryota; kingdom Viridiplantae; phylum Streptophyta; class Magnoliopsida; order Solanales; family Solanaceae; genus Solanum; species Solanum pinnatisectum. The sequence continues at coordinate 31,549,786 of CM069076.1, forward strand.
TCAATGCTGGAGTGATAACTATTATTATAGAAGAACTCACAAAGGTATGAATTTATCCCAATGCCTTCCAAAATCAATCACATATACCCTCAACATGTCTTCTAACAATTGATTAATCCTCTCTGACTACCCGTCTGTCTGTGGATGGAAGGCCGTACTAAAAGTGAGTTAGGTGCCCAATTCATCATGTAATTTCATCCAAAACTTAGATGTGAATTGGGTACCACGGTCTGAAAAGATAGAGAGGGGCACCCCATGCAACCTCACTATCTCTTTCACATACACCTTAGCCAATTGTTCAGCATTATAATCTGTTCTTACCAGAATAAAATAGGCTGACTTAGTCAATCTATCAACCACTATCCAAATAAACTCAAACTTCCCCAAAGTCTTAGGAAAACCTACCACAAAATCCATGACTATCCTTTCCCACTTCCATTCCAGAATTAGCATTCTTTGAAGCAAACCTGCAGGCCTTTGATGTTCATACTTCACTTGTTGACAATTTTGACACTTAGCCACAAACTCCGCTATATCCTTTTTCATTCCCGGCCACCAATAAATTCGCTTCAAATCTCGATATATCTTGGTCACACTCGGATGAATAGAATATCGCGAGCCATGGGATTCTATCAACAATTTGTGAATCAAATCATCAACTCGAGGAACACAAATTGTCTCTTTAAAATTGAGCACACCTTCCGCATCAAGAGTGGTGTCTTGTGCCTTACCATTCGCAGTCTTCTTTCTAAGCTCCTCCAAATTTTCATCTTCAAATTGTTTGGCCTTGATCTCCCCAATGAATGTGGCCCTCGCTTCAATGCTAGCTAACACCCACCTCTTTATGAGATGCCCAACTGTATGAACTTAGATTCTAAGGTTTGAATTTCCTTAGCCAAAGGTCACTTGGATACACTTAAGCAAGCTAAATATCGATACTCACCGCGTTTCAACTCGAAGCATCTACCACCACATTAGCCTTGCCCGAATGGTATTGAATGGTCACGTCATAATCCTTGAGTAACTCCATCCACCTTCATTGTCTCAAATTTAGATCCTTTTGAGTGAAAACATGCTGCAAACTATGATGATCAGTAAACACCTCACACTTCACCCCATAGAGGTAATGTCGCTAGATCTTAAGCGCAAATACTACCGCTGCCAACTCTAAATCATGTGTTGGATAATTCCTCTCATGCACCTTCAATTGACGCGAGACATAAGCTATAACATTCTTATCCTGCATCAACACAACACCCAAACCAGAATGTGAAGCATCACAATAAATAATAAAATCTTTACCTTCTACCGGTAATGCTAGAATAGGTGCGGTGGTCAACAGAGTCTTGAGCTTTTGAAAGTTCTCCTCACACTTTTCAGTCCATTCAAATGGTATCTCCTTTTTGGTCAAATTAGTCAAGTGGGTGGCAATATAAGCAAAGTTCTTCACAAATCGACGATAATAGCTAGTGCGCCCTACAAAACTCCTAACTTCCATCACAAAGCTAGGCCGAACCCAATTCTTAACCACCTCAATCTTTTGAGGATCTACCATTACCCCTTCTTTTGAAACTACATGTCCCAAAAATGCAACAAACGTCAACCAAAATTCACACTTAAAAAATTTAGCATACAACCTTTGTTTCACAAGAACACCCAAAACAATACGAAGATGGTCGGCATGCTCTTTCTCACTTTTCGAATAAACCAAAATATCATCAATAAAGACTATGATGAAAGAATCAAGAAATGGCTTGAACAACCCATTCATTAAACTCATGAAAGCTGCAGGCGCATTGATCAAACCAAAAGACACAACCAAAAACTCATAGTGCCCATAGTGAGTCCTAAACGCCATCTTGGCCACATCCTCAAGCCTAATTTTCAACTGATGGTAGCCAAACCTTAGATCAATCTGAGAGAAAACTGATGCACCTTGCAATTGGTCAAAAATATCATCTATTTGAGGCAAAGGATACTTGTTTAAAATAGTTGACCCTATTCAATTGCCAGTAATCTATACACATTCTCATACTACTATCTTTTTTTCTTAACAAACAAAATTGGAGCACCCCATGGGGAAGCACTAGGATGAATAAATCCCTTATCAAGAAGCTCTTGGATTTGAGCTTTAAGCTCTCTTAATTCTGCCGGAGCTATGCGATATGGAGGGATAGAAATGGGACGAGTACCAGGTTCTAAATCAATGCAGAAGTCTATATCCCTATCCGGAGGCATACTAGGCAAGTCATTAGGAAACACTTCTCTAAATTCTAGATGGAGTCTCAACCTCAACATCCCTAATATGAGCCAAATAAGCCAAACAACCCTGCCCTATCAATTTCCTAGCCCGAATGGAGGATATGATCTTAGCTTCCTTAGGCTTGTACACCCCTTCCCACTCTAGTTTTTCCCTTCCTGGAATTTCTAGAGTTACAGACTTAGTATTACAATTAAGCACAACATAATAGGGGAACAACCAAGTCATGCCTAAGATTATATCAAAATCAGTCATATCCAAAATCACCAAATCAGCCCTAGTATGAAAACCCATAAACAAAATAAGACAAGCACGATAGACATGGGTGATTATGACTGACTCTCCAACTGGGGTAGAAACATTGATAGGGGCATGAAGTGTATCACAAATCATAGAAAATTCTAAGGCAAATCGCACGAATAGATATGAATAAGTAGAACCCGGATCAAATAACACATTAGCCATCCGGTGACAGACAAGAATAGTACCTGTGATCACTGCGTCAGACGCCTCTACCTCATTCATACCAGGAAAGGCATAACACTAAACCCTATCATCTTGATGAACCACTTCCTTGCCTGGTTGCACGTTACCTATGCATGCATTACCATTTCCTCTACCTCCACGGCCTCACTGATTACCTCCTCACCCACCTTGTGGACGCCCTTGACCATTATTACCATTTCTCGCGGGTACCACCGCTCTAGTCTGTTGCTGCACAGAATCCAACACAAGTGGGTAGGGACAATCTCTCCTCATATGCCCAGGCTCTCCACAATTGTAACATGTATGATCAAAAGATGGCCTGCCACCCGTCGAAGGCGCGACTCCCTGGCTATCTTGAATCAAATTATGAGATGGAGTTCCTAAGCAGTTACCTGTAGAGGTGAGCATAGCGGACTAAATTGGCTTGGCTGCAAGCGTTGGCCTTTCGGACCCCTTAGAGTAAGAGCCTTAAAAGTTACTCGAGTTCTTGGCCCTTTTAGCCAATGCCTTAGGCTGACCGTCTCGCCTCACCTCCTCCACTTTCTTCAAAAAGTCTGTTACCTCATTAAAGCTTCTCCCTATAGAGTTCATATGAACAGATAATACCTGCAACTCAGAGTTTAATCCCCTAATAAATAAACGGATCCTCTCCTCCTCAATAGTCACCAACTGTGTAGCATATCTATACAAAGCATGGAACTTGGCCTCATAAGCAGCCATATACATACCACCTTGCTCTAAAGCCATGAACTCATCCTTCTTGCGATCTCTTAAAGTTCTAGGCATATACTTATCCAGAAATAGGACATGAAATTGGGTCCAAGTAAGTGGAGGTAAAGTTGAAGATCTACATTCCATATAAGCTCTTCACCACTACTTAGCCTCACCTTGAAGCTGAAAAGTCACTAACTCAACTCCATGCTGATGGACAATTCCCAATTTATGAAGCCTCTCATAGAAGTTTAAGATAAACTTATAAGCATCCTCACTCTCAGAACCAAGAAATACAGGAGGCTTTCTCTACAAAAACTTAGTCAATATTTCATGCTCATTACCAGTCATAACAGAACCCAACAAAGGATGGAAGAAAGCATCACTACCTCCAGTCCCACCCACCTTGGGCGCAGTGATAACAACAAGAGGATTGACGGGAGCTTGAGTTGCTTGAGCAGAAGAAAGCACTCCAGGACCAACCAACCCTTTCAGGAATGACATGATATGTAGAGCTAACATTGGGTTTATGGGAGGAACATCGATAGTCTCAGCCTACACCTCTTCCTCTTGTCCAACCTCCTCAACATTTTCAACCTCAATATCCTCTTCTACCTCTTCATGATGCACATGAGGGGCCTCATTTTGGGGAAAATTTCGACTGATACCCAATCTCTAGCAGGTGCCACTCTTCCTCAGCCTCTATCTCGAGCTCTTCCTCTACCCCTATCTCGACCGCAACCTCTCGCTGCAGATTCCTCAACTGGTGCATTGACGGGAGCTACGGGCCTGATGACATTGAATCTAGTGTTAACCATCTGCAGACAGAATAGTGAAGGAGGTTAGATACAAATTTGAATCAAGTCATAGCACGAAAGGAGACAAGAGAAAATAGAGAGATTTCCTAAAGTATAGCCTCTCAAAGAAAAGTAAAGGCGTCCCCGTACCATTCCGCAAGACTCTACTAGACTCATTTTGGTACATCGAGATCAATGAACCTAGGCTCTGATACCAACTTTGTTACGACCCAGACCATCGTGATTGGCAACCACACTAAGCCTCCAATAGGAGAACACTACTACAACCCAAACCAAGCAGTTAAACCAAAAACTAAACCATTAAGGATACTAAAGCAAGAATAATATCTAAAAACTGAAGTTTCTATAAACTTCCAAAAGATCTAACAACTAACAATGCGAAAAAAATACCCCTAGAACCTGGAAGTCAATGTACCAAAACATCTAACAATGAGCCAAAGTCTAAACAAGAAGGGTCACAACTCCAAACTAATGAAATAACAACTAACTAGAAAAGTCTAAGTCCAAAATATGGTCATAGACAAAAGGATAACTCATGGAAGCTTGAAAGAACTGGCTAACCCTTGAATTCGAATGATGATCTCATTGATCTTCTAAGCAAGGTCTGTCAATAGTCACTTGAAGATGCCCTGTACTCAACAAAGAAAGAGGAAGTCCAGTATCAGTACACAACCACAGTGTACTGATAGGAACACACGACTATCCCACTAAGTGTAACATAAGCAAGACAATACAACATTATAAACATGCAAAATACCGAACATATACAATATCTATTATCACATGCTCAATAATAAACATTTATAACAAGTCATTGGTCCTCTCATGGAACCCAAACCCAAACTATTAGCATATCGGAACGTGGTACCCGATCCAATGTTTATGCCGAAACATGGCAACCGATCCCATAATTATGCCAAAACATGGCAACCGATCCCAATTAGTATATCGAAAAGCAGTATCTGGTCCAATCAACACACCACAATCACAATCACAAGTACATTCTCAATAATCATACAATCAAGAAGTGATTCATAGCATATAGGTATTCAACTATCTCATGTATAACAAGTGTGATCAATAATGCAACATTCGCGTACAAACATGTATCATAATGAAGCAAGAACAAACATACATCACACAATCATAGAATCACAACCATCACCTTCCTCGAAACAAGCTTGAAACCCTAAGAAACTTGATCCTTCCCTTTTTGGATTCGTTCCACTTGTTTTTTGTCTACAAACAATCAAAATAACACAGGAATCAATAAACAATCACTAATTACCCGATCGTTAACAATTCTATGAACCCTAGATCATACCTATGATCTCAAGCACCTAATATAGGGCTGTTTCCACCATAGAATCTAGATCAAAACCCTCCCCCATCGATAATTGCTCATTCTATTACATTCTACGGATAGAAAAACGGATTCGGGGAGTTAAAAGCTTACCTTTAGCCTCAAGAATGGTGGAAAACTATCAAGAGTTGCTTGGGGTTCGTTCCTTAGCTCTAAAAATCTAAAGGTTCATAATTGGGGTTTATTTACAACCTTAAGTCACGTCATACCCGCCACAGTGGTCCTCACCTTGCTACAGCGGCCCCGTCCTGGCAGTAGAAATGCCTCTCTAGCGGCTTGAACAGAACCAGTGAGCTATTTTAATAATTCCATGACCATTTCACAACACACCTTTAACCCGAATTCAATTTCATAAAGTTGTACGGGTTCCTTAATGACTTATCTAACTACTCATATAATCAAAATCATAAATAATTCACTCTGTTGTTACCAGATTTCCCTACACCTTAATAACTTTGATTTCATCCAAATTTGGACTAGGTTGGGAAATTTCAAGTTACTACAAAAAAGTATTCTGACCCAAAATTTTCCCCATTGGCTTTTCTATAACGATGGAACCCGGTCGTTACAATGGGTGTATGCTTTACTAATCCTTACCTTTACCCCAAATTAGTCATCATATCAATTTAGTTTAGTTTTCACCTTCACTTCGATGGAGATCAAACTATTATATAGCATCCACTAAATCTATGATGTTTAATCCTTCTCTCATTCATTACCTCCTTGGTCTAGCAAGTAGGAATGAGGTGAGTCTAATATTTGCAACCGTTAAAAAGACTTCTAAATGAAAGGATTAACAATAAATGCATAAACAATATTCAAGAATTACTTAATTATTACTCATACTTTGTTAATTGCTCATGGTCCCCACAACCCTAGTTGTGGATTTAGTTACTCATGATTGATAGTTCACAATTCATAATTAGGTTAAAAGAATTCATGAACTTACAGTTAGAATAGATGAAAACCCAAATTTTGAATTGAAATTCAAAAGCGTTCTTGTATAAACCAACTTTTGGAAATTAAATTGCTCAAAGTTTGCAAAATAATTCCAAAAGACAAAAAACTAAAACCTTACAATAATGTCTAACCCCAAAAATGGAAATTACAACTAATATTTATAAAAAACAAATCCCAAACTTAGTAGGAAACAAAATAAGGAAATAATTGCTCGGACGCGGTTTCTATTGACGACTGGACCTACGGACTGTGGGTCGACCTACGGTCCGTAGGTCACCCTCCGTAGTTCCATACTTGTGTAATATTTTTAGGGCCTTCAAACGATGACTCCACCTACGGTCCATGGATTGGACTACGGTCTGTCACTTTCCTTAGTGGTTCAAGTACAGGAACTTCAACTTTCTGATGACCAACGACGTATGTGTAGGGCGGCCCGTGGGTCGGCCTACAGTCCGTCGATGCTTCTGTGGTTCCACACTTAGTCAGACTTCCTTGAACCTTCATCGACAGTTGCCCACGTAGGGTCTGTCGATTGGACTACGATCCCTCCTGTCACTCCGTGGTTTGAGTACTGAAACTCAGCTTTCTGAACAGGACCTACGACTGTCCATCTATGACCCATCAATGGACCTATGGTCCGTGGTTGGCTCCGTCGGTGGCCACTTCTGCAATTTTCAGCTCTTATCTCTATCAATCGCATTCGAACTTATTTCCTACAAGAAGTACATAAAACCATTATTTCCAACAACAAAATAGCCCAAGACACACACAAAATCTAAGTGAAACGTATCAAAAACTACCGTTAACTCACAGTATATCAACATCATCAACTTAAACTTGTTGTTTGTCCTCAAACAACACATTAAAACTCTAAGCGACACTTATGTAGAAGCAAACATACAAACTCAAGCAATCATATGGTTGTCTCAATAAATTCCATCACTTAGTGCAAATATTTTCATTTAGATTCAATAAGCTAACTCATATGGATCAACACATGACATAGACAGACCAATATATATCACCACATATACTTTTAACAATCGCCAAGGTACCAACTTTCCAACAATGTAACTAGTGACCTCACTTCAAAGATATCCTTTTTCACACAATAAGTACAATTTTAAGTTCAAGGATTCATTCAACACTCACATTCAGAAGTGAATTCAAATACAGTTAGTGCTCAATAACATAGGTTTGCCCTTATTTTGACTACACAGACTCTCCAAACTAATCACTAGGATTACTATAGGACTTTCTTAGCTTGTAACGTAGGCTCATGGTTAGGTAGGGTACATTTGGATACTTTTAGTGACTTTTATACCCTCCTTGACATTACATTAACATTTTTTTTACCTTTTTTCTCAACCAATTCTTGAGACCTTTTTATTTTCTTCTCTTTTCCTTCATTCTCTTTAGCACAGATGTGACTTTGACTTTATCGCTCTTCTTTTTCACTTTTTCTGTTTTTTGTTTTTTTTTTTCAACAATCTTTATCATTCTTCTTTTTGTTCCTTTTAACTTCAATCATATCTTTTTCTGTCTTTTTCTTTCTTTTGCACACAACTCTTTTCATACCCTTTTCATTCGGTTTCCTTTTTTTGTATCCACTCTCAACTTATGTATTTTGCATGACTTGAGGTGCATAATATCGGATGTCGGATCAGGGCCAAGATTAAGGTAATTTTTTGAATTAGTCACCCTCAACTTAGGCTTTTGGCCTAAGTTAAGGTGCACATGTCCAAGAAGGGACTAGGGCCAAAATAATCTTTTAGGGAAGGTAGGTTAGGTGTATTGAAAGAAGTGGTCTACATTAGGCTCAAACATTTGGATCAAAGGGAGCATTTATTTCTTTTGGTTGAATCATTTTAGGCTTTACTGGACTCATTTGAACAAGGGCCTATGATCATCTCCCAATTCCTAGCCTAGATTGTCTTATCAAGACCAACAGGGCAACTTCTAGATTGACACACAAGGCATGAACAACCAAAATCATCTCACACACTTGGTACATTGTTGCATTACCGGATTATTGAATTACCCAGTTCAAGTTTTAGCTTAAGTCATGTTATCATACTGGTTCCTTGACATGTCATATGAAGATCCAGCACATTCAACTCATTGAACTTATAGATCTAACACATTAATTTTGGACAGGTATCAATTCATTCTTCTTATACCATCATGCTTTAATTTTTCTACCTACTATACACATACAATCCTAAACATGCCGATTCAATATAAAAGTACAACAGTCCCTTGGGGGGGAAAGAACACAAGCAAAAAAAACCCAAAGGAGGATTACGAGTTGGGTTACTCAGACTTCACCCTATCACTCACAATCCATTTACCCCATCCCCAAAAAAAATATGGTTTAATTGCCCTGAATGAACATATAATAAAAATAAAGCATAGGGTGAAGCAAACCTATGGCGCATATGCATTGAAGACCCATCATGAAGCGGGTGGATCTGATTTCCCGAAACTCGCTGGATCAACAGTAGGAATGACATCAGTAGTGCCTTCATCAATAGTGGGAACACCCTCAGAAGTGATCCTCAAATCTGATGGACCAACACCTATCTTGCGAGCCCTTTTCTGCTGCATCTCCTTATCAATAATGGACTGCCTCTAGGATCCCTCAAGCTTCTGCCTCTCTCTCTTCTTAGCTCGGCAGGCCTCCTCAGTATCTGAAGTGTGATTAGAATGGTGGCGCTTCCCAGCAGCACGGGAAAGATCAAGTGGTGGAATAGTGTTGCTAAAGAGGGCTATCATCACCATCTCATCCTCCTCAGCTACAGGGGCAACCTCTAGGATAGTCTCAGTCAGGGCTAAAAGAGCATCAACATTAGACCGAAGCTTAGAAAACTCCGTTTGGAAAGTGGTCACATTAATAGTAGGGGCATGCCTTTCTAGAACCCTCAACTCAAAGGCATCTAGGCGTTTGTAGACCGCCTGAATCTTCTTTCCATCATCTGCTCCATACAAGCCTCAGACTCCTCAACAGATCGTAGCATCTAAGGCCTCATGTGTTGCAGTAGTGTGGCCATCTGTGTCTCTAACTTCTAGACTCAAGCCAGAGGAATTACAGTGGACCCTGAAGAGGGAGTGGCTTAGGATGAGCTCGTGGCCTAGCTAGTGGAGGTAAAAGGTGGAGCATGTGCATTCGTAGCCATGGGAGGAGCGACACTGTCATCAACCTAGATCTTATCCACATCAACAACAAGATCAACACCTAAAGGTGGTAGGTCAACCTGAGGATCCCTTCATAGTGCAGCAAGGTTCGCATCATCTCTAATGAGGCTAATGTCCACAATCTTATGGCCTCTATCAAACTATTACAATTCCAAATAGGCACCCCAGTAGCCTTGCATAGATGAAATATGAGACAAGGAAAAGGCAACTTGATGGTGGTCTTGAAGGCCCTCTTATGAATCTCAGCGATCAGAATATAGGGGAAGTCAATCTCAAGTCCTGCCATAAGTGCTTCCAACATCACAACTCTGTCCCAAGTAACCACGTTGTCCGCCTATGTAGGGGACAGTCTGGCACACAGAATAGTCTAAAATAACCTCGCAGTAAAGCTTAGAGTAGCCTTCTTGATAAGCAAAGTCATATTATGCACCCACTCAGTGCGCTCCCGCTCATCTGCAATGTGACGGGCCATCCACCGAAGCAATGTCTCTCTCTACTTAGCATCTCTCTGAAATGCCCCGCTCTGAATAATGCCCATACTGTAGCAATACTCTGCTATATTAATAGGCAGAGTATGGGCTGGGCCATAGATGAACCAGCGGATAGTAGTCTCGGAGATGTCGATAAAGAAATTCTGCACCAAGGTGACTTGAAGTGAGGATTGAGCTACAGGCTTGGCCCGTTTAGATATAGAGTTACGAATAGTGGCAGCGTAGGAAGCATAGAACTCTCGGGCCATCTCCTTACTAAACTTTCCAGGACCCGTGCCATCCACTCACACCTGTGCCTCCTGAACAACTCCTCAATAATAGGCACCATTTGAAGGCTTCCAGTTAGAACTCGACACTCCTTAGTAATAAGGCGGGCCATCTTTTGATGTTCATTAACCATTTTGGCATCATAATAGATTTGGAACTGTCCCTTGACGCACCACCTATTCGGCTCCGAAGCATTAGGAAGTGGTTCATCTCTGGGTGGTACAATGGAATCAGAAAAGGATGTGGAAGCACTGCTAAAACTAGAGCTAGAATGCGACTCAGAGCTGGACTGTGACTCAGCTATAGATAAAGCCTCCTCCTGAGACTAGGGGACAGTGACCTCGACCTCATCACTGGATGAAATAACATGCCTACTCCCATTTCCCGTGGTCCAGAGGCAATTAGGGTAGCCTCTGGTGGTCTCTGGGATGTACTCCTGATCAGTGTCCTCATCTATCAGATGACAGAAAGGGATGACTGATTTGGACTTACCCTTTCTTGAGTAAGTTGGAGCTTGTTTCGGGGCCACAGTACATGATATATCGTGAATTTACTGTATATTTAACGCATTTCACTTAGAGTTTGTGTGTGTCTAGGGCTATTTTGTGTTAGAATTAATGTTGTGTGTATAATGTTTGCAGGTAATAGGCTTGGATGCGGTTGATGAAGATGTGAGCTGAAAAGTGCAGAAGTGGCCACCAACGGAGCCACCCATGGATCGTAGGTCCAACGAAAGGCCGTGGGTGGTTAATCGTAGGTCTTGGTTTGGGGAGATGAATTTTAGTACTTAGTCTACGGAGTACCCAGATGGACTGTAGACCACTCCACAAACCGTGGGTGAGGCATCGTAGGTGGAACATAAGGGAAGTCTGACAAGAGTGGAACCACAGAGCAAGATAACGGACTGTAGGTCGACCCACGGTACGTCCTGCACGCCCGTCATTGATGATTTGATGGTTGAAGGTTCCAGTACCTGATGAAAGTTTCTAAGTGTTAAACCACAGAGGATGACCTACGGACCGTAGGTCGACCAACGGTCCGTAGCTCATGCCGTTAACTGAAGTCGCGTTCTAGCAGTTTATTGCCTTATTTTGTTTTCTGTTTTATTTAGGACTTGTTTTCTATAAATAGGAGTTGTAAACCTCATTTTTGGGGGTTAGACATTATTGTAAGCTTCTAGTTTTTGGTGTTTTGGGAATTAACTTGCAAACTTTATCAATTTGATTTCCAGATTTCATTTGATATAATTTTCGCTTTGAAATTCAATTTAATATTTAGGGTTTCATCAATTCTTCTTGTAAGTTCATGAATTCCTTTTATCTAATTATGAATTGTGTTCTTTCAAGCATGAGTAGCTAAATCCATAATTAGGGTTGTGGGAACCATTAGTAATTAACAATGTATGAATAATAATGAAGTAATTATTGAATAGTGGTTATGCATGTATTGTTCATTTTTTCGTTTAGAAGTCTTTTTAACCATGGCCAACGTTAGAACTCGCCTCGTTTCTACTTGTCGGACCAAGGAGGTAGTGAATGATAAAAGAATTAACAACAGAGATTTAGTGGATGCTATCTAATAGTCTAATATCAATTGGAGTGAAGGTGAAAACTAAGTAATACATTTATGTGATGACTAATCTGAGGTAAAAGGTAAGGTTTAGTAACGCATACACCCATAGCTGGACCAAGGTGTGTGGTGAAATTCCCTACTTGGAGGATGAATCACTTAGGGGTACCTAACTTACCAACTTTTCATGTAAAACACTAGGAAGAGATTACTATTATTAGGATTACAACATTAAGAGCTTGTGGGAAACACACATACCATAGTTTCTCTCTCATATTGATAACTCAAAGTTGAATCTTGCTTACTAGTTACTTAATCAACAATCTGTTACTTACTTACAAACCCGCCCCCCCCCCCCATTCAGTTACCTGTCTCAGAAATAGTTTGACTAAACGAATATAATAGTGACTTAAGTTTAAGTCTGAACCATATTCCTCGTGGGATCGACCCGAACCTAGAAGTTGGGTTCTTTATTGGAAAACGATAGCTTATACTTCTTTAGGGAGGTGTAATTTGAGCGTATCAAATTTTGGCGCCGCTGCTGGGGAATACGACTTTTAATTTATGTTTATCTAAATTATTGAAATTTAGTCAAATATTTACTGATTTTATGTTTTGCTTTTGTTTTTGTTTTCTATAGGTTTCTATTCTAGTGTATGCCAAGTACACAGAGTCAAGGCGAACCATTGACCCCATACGATCCAGAGTTGAGAAAAATAAATAATGAAGTGGTCCATAATAATCCAATCATTAAGGAATATGACGATAGAGATGAACTGTAGCCTCTTGGAGTTGTTAATGTGAACACTCAGGTTCATGGTGATAATCTAATCGGAGATACAGAGAGGGTACATAAAGTGCCAACACCTAGGTTGAATGATAACTACAGGGTTGACTACAATACAGTTGAATCAGAAGGGCCTATTGTTCTTCCTTCTCTACCTCCAGGGCATACATTTGTGGTGACCAATAGTCTGATGCAAATTCTCACAGTAAGAGGGTTATTCTCTGGTCTAACTTCGAAAAATCCACATGGTCACATGGCTAAGTTGAGAAGTGACTGGAAGAGTTGTGTGGGACGATCAGAATTGGATATGAATGTCATAGGTTCTAGAGTCTTCCCTCTATCATTGGTGATGTTGTAGTGTGGTTTTTTGAGCTTCCATATAACTTGATTCATACATGGGACCAATTGCATAAGGTTTTCATGGTGAAGTATTTCCCGGTGTCTAAGAAGCTAAATCATAAGGATAAACTGAATAACTTTGTAGCACTACCTGGAGAGTCTGTAAGTAGTTCATGGGATAGGTTCATTGTGTTCATCAGAAGTGTTCCGAATCACCACATAATGATGAATCATTGAAGGAGTATTTCTATAGAGGTCAGGATGACAATGGAAAGGTTGTGCTTGATACTGTTGCTGGAGGGTCATATGGTGAGTGAACTTTTGAGGAGATCGCTGAAAAATTGGAGAAAATTTCTCGAAATAATAAGGCATCGAGCACTAGAAAGATGAACACTAGTTGAAACACATTTGCAGTTCAAACTGTACCTAACCAAGCCAATGATGATATTCGTGAAGAGATGGCTCAAATGACTACAAAATTGGGTTTGGTATTAAAGCATGTGAGTGAAGGTGTAGAAAAAGTGAATGCGGTAAACTGCTTAACTAGATCTCCACCATCACCTGTTGAGGAATGTTACTATGAAAAGCATTCATATTTGGTGAATGATCAGATGGGGGGTTTCCGAACCAACTCCTAAGATTCCAACTTGGATAATTGACGCCAAGGTCAAGCAAACCAAGGTCAAAACTATGGAGGCCACAACCATGAGGGGAACTACAACTGTGAGGGTAACTATGTCCGAGATGGGAACTACAATCACGACAACAACTACAGCCAGAACAACTATGGCAACAGGAATGATAAGGTTGGTCCCTATGTTCCTCCTGGTAATAGAGAGGGTGGTAATAGTATGTCACAGATTAAGGATATGCTGCAAAAGATGATGAAGAAGTTTGATGCAACTAATGAGAATGTGAAAGAGATGTGAAATGACTTGTCAGGAATTGGTCAAAAAGTTGATGCCCATGCAGTGTCGATCAAGCAACTTGACTAGCAGTTTATTCAGTTGTCCACCAATGAAAATCCACGTCAACCTGGTACACTTTCTAGCAACACCATCCAGAATCCAAAAAATAATAGGCATTGTATGGCAGTCACTACTCGCGGAGAAAAGTAGTCTATTGATCCACCCATGCCGTCTGCGGTTGAAAAAGTGGTAGAGAATGATGAAGATGAGATTGAGTTTACTAAAGGCCCAAAAGATAGTGTTGAAAAGGAAGCTGGGAAAATGCCTGGGTATGTTGAAGCATTGATCTGCAGGTTAATTACTATGTTGAAAAGGTATGCCCAAAAGATAGTGTTGAAAATGTGCAGGTTCATTACTATGTTGAAGCAACTTTCCATCAAAGTTCCGTTGATAGAAGCCTTGGAGAAAATGCCTAGGTATACAAAATTTATGAAAGATTTGGTGACCAGAAAGAGGGATGTGAGTTTTGAGAATGATGAGAGAATGCAACATTGTAGTGCCATTGCTACTCGGCGACTTGTGCAAAAGAAAGAGGATCCTGGAGCTTTCACTATTCCTTGTACCATTGGGATGTTACACTTTGCGAAAGCTTTGTGCTATTTAGGTACCAACATTAATTTTATGCCATTGTCCATATACAAGAAGTTAGGTTAGGGGCTCCAAAACCGACTACAATACGTCTGCTCACTGCCGATAAAACTGTGAATAAGCCAATTGATATGCTCTAAGATGTTCTTGTGAAAGTAGAGTCGTTCATTTTCTGGCAGATTTTATGATACTTGATTGCGAGGTTGACTTTGAGGTTCCTATCATCTTGGGAAACCATTCCTTGCTACTGGGCATGCCTTAGTCGATATGGAGATAGGGCACATGAAGTTCCGATTGAATAATGAGGAGGTGGCTTTTAATATTTGTAGGTATATGAAGAAGTGAAGTGATCTTAAGTTGGTTTCAGTGGTAAATCATATTGTGGAGCAAGGTTTTGATATGTCTATTGAAGAGAGGTTGGGTGTTGATGCACTGGTAGTGGTAATGATGAATTTTGATAGTGATGGTATTGAATACTATGATAAATTAGTTGCCGCACTTGATAGGTTCGAATTCCGTTCCAAACCAAAAAGATTGGAGTTAGATATGAAGAATCGTGAATCCTCTCCTACAAAACCTTCTGTGGAAGAGCCTCCAAAACTAGAACTCAAGGCTCTACCTTCACACTTGAGGTATGTATTCTTGGGGAGAGATAGCACGTTACCGGTAATCATTATTGTGGATTTTAGTGAGGAGCAAGTTGAGGGCTTGGTTTCTGTTTTGAAGAGTTTCAAGAGGGCTATTGGGTGGACTATTGTAGATATTATTGGTATTCCACTAGGTATTTGTTCTCACAAAATCCAACTCATGCTGGACAGTAAGCCAAGTATTGATCACCAAAGGAGACTGAATCCCCATATGAAAGAGGTTGTGAAAAAGGAGATCATTAAGTGGTTGGATGATCGAGTCATATATCACATTGGTGATACTAGTTGGGTTTGTCATGTTCAGTGTGTGCCCAAGAAAAGGGGAATCACCATGGTTCCAAATGCTAAAAATGAGCTTGTCCCAATGAGGCTGGTGACTGGTTGGAGAGTGTGTATGGACTACCGCAAGCTAAATGCATGGACAGAGAAAGACCAGTTCCCTATGTCGTTCATGGATCTGATGTTGGATCATCTCGCTGGTAAAGGGTGGTATTGTTTTCTAGATGGGTATTCGGGCTACAATCAAATCTCCATACTCCAAAAGGCCAAGAGAAGACCACCTTCACTTGTTCCTATGGGGCTTTCGCATTTAAAAAGATGTCATTTGGGTTGTGTAATGCTCCAGCGACGTTCCAGTGTTGTATGATGTCAATATTTTTAGCTATGGTGGAGGACACTATTGAGGCATGTATGGATAACTTATATGTGGTAGGTGACTCGTTTGATGGTTGTTTGATACATCTGGCTGAGGTACTGAAACAGTGTGAAGAGTGCAATCTAGTGCTCAACTGGGAAAAGTGTCACTTCATGGTGAAAGAGGGGATAGTTATGGGTCATCGGATTTCTGAGAAAGGTATTGAGGTTGATAGAGCCAAAGTTGAGGTAATATAAAAGCTTCCACCACCTATCTCTGTAAAGGGTGTTAGGAGTTTTCTTGGGCATGCAGGTTTCTACCAGAGGTTCATAAAACATTTCTCAAAAATTACACACCCATTGTGCAAACTGCTCGAAAAGGAGTCTAAGTTCGATTTTGATGATGCTTGTCTGAGAGCATTTAGATAGTTGAAGGCCAAGTTAACTTTCGCACCTATCATTATTTCACCGGATTGGGGACAATCGTTTGAAGTTATGTGTGATGCGAGTGGGATGGCGCTTGGGGTAGTGTTGGGCCAGAGGCGAGAAAAGATTCCTCATCCGATTTACTATGCCAGCAAAGCTTTGAATGTGGCCCAAAAGATCTATACTGTGACTGAACAGGAACTCCTTACTGTAGTTTTTGCATTTGAAAAATTTAGGTCCTACTTGCTTGGTTCTAAGGTCATAGTGCATACTGACCATTTTGCATTGAGGTATCTGATGGCTAAAAAGGATGCAAAACTGAGGTTGATTAGATGGGTGTTGTTGTTGCAAGAGTTCGAGTTTGAGGTGAAAGATAGAAAGGGGACAGAAAATCAAGTTGCCGATATTTGTGCAGATTAGACGAGGAATCTATGATCAAGTTCGAGGATATAGTTGAGATTAATGATGCATTCCCTGATGAACAAGTATTGGCTGCATCTTATGATCTTATCCCTTAGTTCACAGATTTTGCTAATTACTTGGCAAGTGATTTGGTTCCATCAGATTTGTCATTCCACCAAAGAAAAATATTCATGTCTAATGTGAAGAAATTCTTTTTGGGATGAGCCTTACTTGTTCTGTATTTGTGCTGATGGGATTATTCGCCGCTGTGTTCCTGAGGTTAAGATGATGAGTATACTAGAGGTGTGTCATTAATCACCTATTGGTGTGCACCATAGTGGTATCTGAACTGCTCATAATATTTTGTAGTGTGGGTATTACTGGCCTACCATCCACCAAGATGATAATGATTTTGCCAAGTCTTGTGATTGTTGCCAAAGAGAAGGAGGAATTTCAAAGAAGCAAGAGCTATCTATGAATCTGATATTGGTGATTGAGTTATTTGATGTTTGGGGCCTTGACTTCATGGGTCCATTTGTGAGTTCACATAGGATGAAGTATATACTTGTTGTGGTTGAATATGTATCGAAATGGGTGGAACCACTTGCATTTTCAAACAATGAGGGAAAGAGTGTCACCGCATTCCTGAAAAAGAGTATCTTCTCCAGATTTGGTACACCTAGGACAATTTCGGAGGTTCTCACTTTTGTAACAAGTTGTTCAAGGCATTGCTAGAAAAATATGGGGTTCGTCACAATGTAGCCACTCCTTACCATCCGCAGTCTAGTGGGCAAGTTGAGGTGTCAAATAGAGAGATAAAGTAAATCTTTGCAAATAATGTGAGCGCCAACAAAACTGATTGGTCAAGAAGGCTTGATGATGCTCTATAGGCCTATCTCACCACATTATATGGGAAGTCATGTCATTTGCCTGTAGAGCTAGAGCATAAAGCATTATGGGTGTTGAAGAAGTTGAATTTGGATTGGGGCGCCGTATCGAGTTAAACACTTAATGACATGAATGAGCTTGATGAGTTTCACCTAAAAGCATATGAAAGTTTAGCCTTGTACAAGGAGAAGATGAAGAAGTATCATGATCAAAAGATTGAAAAGCGTGAATTTGTTGTGGGTGATCTGGTGCTTTTATTCAACTCAAGGTTGCACTTATTTCCTGGCAAGCTCAAGTCCTAGTGGACTGGGCCATTCAGAGTCACGCAAGTATTTCCACATGGAGCGGTCGAGCTTGAGAAGAAGGAGGGAACGAGGTTCAAAGTGAACGGGTAAAGAATCAAGGTCTACATGGGGAAATTAGAGAGTGTGCAAGAAGTGATTAAGGCCTAGTATCTTGATGAAGTATGAATAATCAAAGTGCCTGTGTCGTGTCGCGATGTTAAATCAAACGCTGCTTGGGAGGCAACCCAAGATGTACAATCTAGCCAACTATAGGTTTTTCTTTTCGATATAGGAGTTTTCTTCTTTCTTCTTGATTTTATAGCTCTTTAAATTGATGTTTATTTTTTTTTAGTGTAGGCTAGATATAGATTAGGGTCCATGTCTAAAAAGTGTCTAGAAAATGTAAAAAGAAAGTCCTAATGGTTGATACGTGTGCAGGGACGAAAAGCAAATTCTGCAGAAAATAGTTGTGTAATACGGACCCCATCGATGGTCTGTTGGTCAAAACACAGACCGTAGATGGCGTCCATAGATCCCAGGTAAGTTTTCTAATTCTTCTAAGTGTCAGAATGACCTACGAACCTAACCCATGGACCGTCGACAGCGTCTCGTAGGTCTAACCTAGGGTTTCTGCTTGACCCGAACCAGACCCTTTTTTATTAAAACCCTTCATTTTAAAAAAATTTCCCCTTACCATGTTCTCTCCCCAACCGTTACAACTGATCCTTTACCCTATAATCCTCCATTAATAACTCCCTAATCACTCCCAAAACTTATCCTAATAAATCCCACATCCCATACCTTCCCTCTTCTCTCCCAAATCATTCCAATTTCTCCATTGTTCTTCCCTACCATTGTCACTATCCGGGTTCAGTGTCAAAGGTTATAAAAGAGGTTCAAGGAGTTCATTGCACTAACACACTCACCCACTTCGATTACTTATAAGGTAAACAATTTCACCCTAACTTTTAATTCAATGTTCATTGTTTAAACCATGAAATCACGAAGTTGAAAATTGACCTCAGGTTGTTAATATGCTATTTGAATGTTCAAGTGTAGTTCGAAACACCCTTGGAATGATAGTATGTGAGTGTGTTATATATTAAAACCACATAAATTAGTTAATAGGTCTAAATTAGAAGTTTTGACTTAGGGTTCGTTGTTTCGGTATGTTAAAAAGTTGAATTGTTTGTAATCGAAACCCTAAGGATGATGAACTACCATATATTGTGTTGAAATGCATGATAAGACTTAGTTTGATTGAAAAAAAGTGTTGAAATTATGAGTTGAAAATAAGTTTAAATTCAGGCCTGGCACAGAATTGATCTACGAACTTCACCCACGGACTGTAGGTGGGGGTCCATGGATCAGTAGCACACAGAAATTAGGCCAAGTCTAGAACTACGGTGTGGACTACCGTTCATCGTTCAATTGACAAACCGTTCTACACATCTGTGGCTCTCCATCTGGGACCTGATTTTCAGTGACCTAACCTACAGAGGGGACCCATAGACCATCGTTCCATTGACGGACCATAGGTACCCACTGTAGGTCACTAGTTCAGCTACTGTCTGAGTTTTCTTTTTGGTTTTTTCTGGGTCCAAGTCTTGATCTACAATTCTTCCATGAGTCTTAATGCCTTGTTTTGGTACTAACTAGTCTTCCACAAGCACCATGGCCCTGAAAAAAACTACTACCTACGCAAGAGGGGGCAAGTACAAATCTATCGCTCCTTCCCAACGTTTGCTTGATGAGGACATTGACACCGAGTACATTCCACCTACCACCAGGATCTCCCCCACTGCCCCCCGCACTACTAGAAAGAGAGCCCAACAGGTTAGCTCCAATGAGGTCATTGCCTCTAGTCTGAGGAGGGGGGCATACAGATCGGAGCACAGGCTGGCTCAGAGTCGCAGTCCAGCTCTAGTACTAGTTGCAGCACCACTTCTTCCTCTGTGGCCAATAGCTCGGCGACAACCAGGTACCTACCAAAGTTGAGCCTGCCCCCAAGGTCGATGAGCCGAACAGATGGTGTGTTCCAGGCTAGTTCCAGTTGTATGAGAATGACACTCTGATGAACGAACACCAAAGGGTGGCTCGGACCGTTACTGAGGAGCGTAAGGTCCTTACAGGCCGCCTCCATACTACACCAGTTATTGAGGAGCTCTTTAAGAGGCACATATGCGAATAGATGGCACGGGGCCCGGGAAGTACAACGTGGAGATTACTAGAGAATTCTATGTTTTGTATGCTGCCATCGTCTGGAACTCCATCTCTAAAAGGGCCAAGCCTATCGCTTAGCCTTTACTTCAGTCTAATTGGTGTGGGGGTTCACAGTCGACATCTCAAAGCCACCCTTTGCCGATTCATCTATGGCCCAACCCACACTCTACCTCTTAATACAACAGAGTATGACTACTGGATGGGCATCATTCAGAGTGGGGCATTTCAGAGGAATGCCGAGCAGAGGGAGACACCTTGAGGTGGATAGCACGTCGCATTACTGATGATAGTGAGCGCACTGAGTGGGTACAGACTCCTTCTCTGGGTATTCGAAAGGTGACTCTGTGCTTCAAGATGAAGTTCTTTTGGTTATTGGTTCGAAATTGACTGTCCCCTACTCAGGCAGCTAATGTGGTTACATGGGACTGGGTCGTGATGATAGAAGCCATGATAGCGGATCTGGAGATCGATTTTGCCCGCATCTTGATAGTAGAGATCCATGAGAGGGCCTTCAAGGCCACCAATATCCTGTCATTCCTCTGTCTAATTTTCCATATATATAGGGAGGATTCTGTGCCAATTTGGTATTGTGATCGGTTTCTTGAGGCGACTAAGACATTGAACACCAACCTCATTCGTGATGATGCCGACCTTGCTGCACCACGGAGGGATCCACAAGTTGAGGTACCACCTTTGTGGGCTGATCTTACAGCAGATGTAGAGCAGATACAGGCAGATGATACTACCACCGTCTTCGGCCACTAACCAGGCCCCAAGATCCTCCCGAGCCACACCCTTTTTAGGGTCCATTGTCGTTCCTCTAGCCAGAGTCCAGAAGTTGGAGATCCAGATAGCCACCCTGCTGCAACATATGAAACTCTGTATGCAATTCTTTACTGCGGAGTTTGAGGCTAGGATGGAGTAGATGATCGATAGAAAGATTCAGGCGGTTCATAAGCACCTGGATGCTTTTGATTTGAGAGTCTTGGAAAGGCCAGCCCCGACCATAGATGTTACCACCTTCCAGATGGAGTTTAATAAGCTTTGTGCTGATGTTGCTACACTACTAAACCCTATTGAGGAGGTATCAGAGTCTGCACCCGAGGTGAAGAAGGATGAGGTGGTGATGACTGCCCTATTTAGAGGCACTATGCCACCACCCAATCCTTTCCGTGCTGCTGGGAAGCGACATCTCTTCAATCACACTTCCAACACTTAGAAGGCTCGATGATTAAAGAAGAAGGAGTGCCAACAGTTGGATGTAGCTAAGAGGCAATATGTACTTGATGAGGAGAGGACACATCAGCGGGGCCGTGAGGTGGATGTTGGCCCATCTAGCATTTTGAGCACTAATGAGGGTGCTACTTTAGTTAATGAGGGCACTACTGATGGCATCCCTAGTGTTGATCCAGCAGGCTCCAAAGGAATGTTTACTTTTATGTTGAACTGGCATGTTTAGGAATGTGTGTGTAGGAGTAAGTACAAGAATTAAAGTATGATGGCATAAAGAGCAAGAAATTGATACCCGTCCAAATGTTTTGAAATGTGCTAAATCTAAAGGCTTGATGAGTTGAATGTATTGGATCTTAATATGACATGATAAGGAACTGATTTGACTTCATGACTTAAGCTAAAACTTGAACTGGGTAATCTAATAATCTGATAATGAAACAATGTGCCAAGTGTGTGTGAGAAAAGTTTGAATGTTCAGACAGTATGTGCCAATCTAGAACTTGCCCCGTTGGTCCTGCTAAGATAATCTAGGCTAGAAGCTAGGAAATGATCATAGGCCCTTGTTCAAATAAGTCCACTCAAGCCTAAAATGATCCAACCAAATGAAATAAATGTTCCCTTTGATCCAAATGTTTGAGCCTAATGTAGACCACTTTTTTCAATACACCTAACTCACCTTCCCTAAAATAATTGTTTTGGCCCTGATCACTCCTTGGACATGTGCACCTTGACTTAGGCCAAAAGCCTAAGTTGAGGGTGGTTAATTCAAAAAGTTACCTTGAACTTGGCCCCGGTCTGACATCAGACATTGTGCACTTCAACTCATGCAAAATACATAAGTTGAGGGTGGCTATGAAAAAGGAAACCGAAATAAAAAGGGTATGAAAAGAGTTTTGTGTTGAAGAGAGAAAAAGAAAAGAAAAGATAGAAAAAAATGTGACTTTATTCAAAATAAGCAAAAAGATGAATGACAAAAGTGCTAAAAAAAAC
Organism: Solanum pinnatisectum; assembly: GCA_035578085.1. Classification (NCBI taxonomy): domain Eukaryota; kingdom Viridiplantae; phylum Streptophyta; class Magnoliopsida; order Solanales; family Solanaceae; genus Solanum; species Solanum pinnatisectum. The sequence goes on from CM069076.1 coordinate 31,572,314, forward strand.
AAAGAAAATAAAGTAAAATAAAAAGAAGAAAAGTGAAAAATATGAGCTATAAATTCAAAAGTCACATCTGTGTTGAAGAGAATCAAGGGAAAGAAAAGTAAATGAAAAGATGTCAAGGATTGGTTGAGGAAAGAGGTAAAAAGACAATGTAATGTCAAGGAGGGCAGAATAGTCACTAAAAAGTACCCAAATGTACCATACCTGACCCTCAGCCTATGTTACAAGCTAAGAAAAACCTATAGTGATCCTAGTGACTAGTTTGGAGAGTCTATGTAGTGAAAATAAGGGCAAACCTATGGTATTGAGCACTAAATGTACTTGAAGTCAATTCTGAGCGTGAGTGTTGAATGAATCCTTAAATTTGAACTATATATCTATTGTGTGAAAAAGGAATTTCGTTTGAAGTGAGGGCACTAGTTGCATTATTGGAGAATTGGTACCTTGATGAGTGTGAAAAGTGTATGTTGTGGTATCTATTGGTCAATCTATGTCATGTTTTGATCCACATGAGTTAACTTGTTGAGTCTAAATGAAAAGATTTGCACTAATGTGATGGAATTGATTGAGAAAGACATATGATTGTTTGAGTATGTATATATGCTTCTACATAAGTGTCGTTTAGAGTTTTAGTGTGTCGCTTGAGGACAAACAACAAGTTTAAGTTGAGGGTGTTAATATACCATGAGTTTACAGTATTTTTCATGCATTTCACGTAGAGTTTGTGTGTGTCTAGGAATATTTTTTGTTAGAATTAATATTTTGGGTATAATGTTTGCAGGAAATAGGCTTGGATGTGGTTGAAGAAGATGTGAGCTGAAAAGTGCAGAAGTGGCCACCAACAGAGCCACCCACAGAACGTAGGCCCAATGACGGGACGTGGGTGGTCAGTCGTAGGTCCTGGTCTGGGGAGATGAGTTTCAGTACTTAGTCCACGTGAGTGCCAGGACGGACCATAGACCAGTCCAGGACCATGGATGAGGCATCGTAGGTGGAACATCAGGGAAATTTGACAAGTGTGGAACCACAGAACAAGACGACTGACCGTAGGTCGACCCACGGTCCGTCCTACACTTCTGTCATTGATGATCTGAGAGTTGAAGGTTCTAGTACCTTATGAAAGTTTGTAAGTGTTGAACCACGGAGCGTGACCTATGGACCATAAGTCAACCCACGGTCCGTAGGTCGTGCCGTCGACAGAAGCTGCGTTCCAGCAGTTTATTGCCTTATTTTGTTTCCTGTTTTATTTAGGACTTGTTTTCTATAAATAGGAGTTGTAAACCTCATTTTTGGGGGTTAGACATTATTGTAAGCTTCTAGTTTTTGGAGTTTTGGGAATTAACTTACAAACTTTAGCAATTTGATTTCCACATTTTGTTTTATATAATTTTCGCTTCAAAATTCAATTGAAGATTTAGGGTTTCATCAATTCTTCTTGTAAGTTCATGATTTCTTTTTATCCAATTATGAATTGTGTTCTTTCAAGCATGAGTAACTAAGTCCACAACTAGGGTTGTGGGAACCATTAGCAATTAACAATGTATGAATAATAATTAAGTAATTATTGAATAGTGTTTATGCATGTATTGTTAATTCTTTCGTTTAGAAGTCTTTTTAATGGTGGCCAACGTTAGAACTCACCTCGTTTCTACTTGCCGAACCAAGGAGGTAGTGAATGAGAAAAGAATTAACAATAGAGATTTAGTGGATGCTATCTATTAGTCTAATGTCAATAGGAGTGACGCTAAAAACTAAGTCATACATTGATGTGATGACTGATCTGAGGTAAAAGGTAAGGTTTAGTAAATCATACACTTGTAGCTGGACCAAGGTGTGTGGTGAAATTCCCTACTTGGAGGACCAATCACTTAGGGATACCTAAGTTACCAACTTTGCATGTAAAACACTAGGAAGGAATTACTATTATTAGGATTACAATGTTAAGAGCTTGTGGGGAAATTACATACCCTAGTTTCTCTCTCATATTGATAACTCAAAGTTGAATCTTGCCTACGTGTTACTTAATCAACAATCTGTTACTTACTTACAAACCCCCCCCCCTCCTCCTTTTGGTTACTTGTCTCGAAAATCATTTGACTAAATGGATATAATAGTGAGTTAAGCCTTAAGTCTGAACCATATTCCTCGTGGGATAGACCCTAACCTACAAGTTGGGTTCTTTATTTGACAATGATCGCTTATACTTCTTTAGGGAGGTGTAATTTGAGAGTATTAGTACCTGTGGAAGCTTAATCAGTACCCAAAGAACACAAAGAGACCTATGAAATAATTTTAGAACATGAGTCAGACTTAGACAAAAATCCAAAAAACTTTCGGACAGTAGCTGGAATTGTGACCCATGGTGGGTACCTACAGTCTGTCGATGGAATGACGACCCGTGGGTCCCCTCCATAGGTTAGGTGGTGGAATATTAAGTTTTAGATGGAGAACCACGGATGTGCAGAATGGTCCGTCGATCAAACGACTGACCATAGTCCACACCGTGGCTCTTGACTTAACCCAATTTTTGTGTGCCATTGATTCACGGACCCTGACCTACGGTCTATAGTTTGACCTACGGTACTTAGGTAGAGGTCGTTGATCAGTGTTATGCCAGGCCTTACATTTCAACTGACAGACAATGCAAAACTTCAACAAACAATCAACCAATCTAAGTCTAAAACATGCACTTCCATATATTATTCAATAGTTCATCATTCATAGGGTTTTGAATTATGCAAAAATCAAAGTTCAACACAAAGAAACCTCAAAACCCTAAGTTAAAACTCTATCACATCCTCATTTCCCTAATTTTTTTCTCTCTCTAATTTCTCACTCTAAAAAAATGCTCTAAAAAATAGCTAATAACGGCTATAACTCCAACCTTTACTCGTACTGCCGGAATGGCGCGTGAACCACCGACAGAGCTCTCCAGGCCACTGGATGAATCTCAATCGGAGCGCCAGAACAATAACAACAAAACCCACCCAGCCACTCTCTCTAATTCATCCCACAACTCTATGAATTTCCAAAATACTGACGCGATCAACACTGCGATTTTGGTTAAAGAGTTAGAAGGAACGCGAAAAATTATTTCCCTGGAGTTATTGTTTCGATTCATGAAAAAGTGATTGGAAATATGGAATCCCCTAGTCTCGATATACATCATAGCAAAAATTTAGTTGATTTCACCGTCCTAATCTACAATAATCGAGAGGCGATTTTCGCGAGAAGCGCGAATGAATCGCCATAATTACGCCTTCAATTTTGAGATACTTATAGTCAAGTTCGAGCATATTCAACCACTGGGGATTACTCCCCTCATGATGAAGTTCATCTCACAGAAATTTCAAGCAAAATGGACGGTGGAGTCGCTGACAGAGAGAACTCCAGCGAAAATGAAACTTAGAACGCCGGAGTTTATGAAAAATATGGGAATGGGAATCTTTCCCCTCCACTAGATACCTATCTCTCAGACATTTCAAGCAATTTGGATGGAGGAAACACCAACAACAATCAATCAATCCAACCAGCTGAACCTGTGATAAACTTGAACAAGGAAACAAGTCGAAATGTTCAAGACGCTGATAGGAATGGTTCATTTCCAGCTCCATCTGCAGGATACAATAGCCAATTGGGTGTAATTCATCTAGCAAGGGCAAGAACAATGCACGAGGAAGCCAATTCAATGCAGAAAATGAAGTTGAATGAACAATAGGCCAATTATTAGATTAGTAAGAGACCGGCTTCAGAAACCTTATCTAAAGAAGCTCAATCATCAAATTTTTCTTTTGGAATTAAAGGTAACTCAATGAGCATAACTCCAATTCCTATTCCTTGTATAATGCAGGACACAAACCAGGACAAATCAATGGAGAAATTTGGGCATGATCAATAGCAAATGAATGAACAAACAAGTCAAAGCCACCAAACTAAAGGCAAAGAGGTGCAAACAGGTAAACCAACTAACAATAATGTTATTCAAATTGATGCTACTAACACTGAGGCTTATCTACACAATGTGGTAAATGAGCAAATCAATAGAACTGCTAAATTTTAAAAACAGGTAAGCAATCAGGGTCACAAAGGCAAGGAGGGTCACAAAGATCAGAATAAGGATACAAACCAACAAGGAGGAACAAGTGGACTTCACCAGGACAACAATAGAGCTAACATAGATTATCAGAACAACTTCTCTAGGATCTCGAACAACTATGCTAGGTATGATCCTAATCTTCAGAGGAATAGAAATGTTGATAACCAGGTTAACAATAATGTTGATCAGGGCAATATGAAACATCCGAACAATCAACAACAGGGTCAGGCTCAAAATAATGCTAAACAAGACATAGTCCCTGAACCTGCTCCATTCACTATTGTCCAATCCTTTGCTGCTAGTTTAAGATATAATCAATCCAGGAATGAAACTCCTATTGTGTTGGATAGTCCTATACACACCACCAGACAGGGGTTGCCTGCTGTGCTTTTAGAAGAGGATGATTATAATATTAAACTGGTTGAAACCTGTAAACACACTTTAGTGGGCAAATTCACCAACACCATGCCCAAAATGGAGACGATTAGGAAAAGTTTCACCCTTCAGACTCAGCTAACTTGGGGGGGGGGGTGAAAATAACTCATTATAACTCTAGACATGTGTATATTTATCTTGATAATCAGTTTGATTATGTTACGGTTTGGACTAAACAAAGGATGAGTATTAAAGGTCAATTAATGAGAATTCAAACATGGACTCCTGATTTTACACAAGAAGAAACCCCAATAGTTCCTATATGGGTAGCCTTACCTGAACAACCATGGCATTGTTACAACAAGGTCCTCTTGACGACTGTTTTAAGTTCCATTGGCAAGGTATTATACCTAGATTCACCCTCCTCTCAAAAGACTAGAGGCAGCATGGCCAGGGTGAAGATCCAAATTGATCTTACCCAGGAAAGACCTCCTCATGTTTGGGTGGGCTTTAAGAATTTTGATCCCAACAAAGGGAGGTGGAAAAAATTTCAATATGAAGGAATCCCTAACTATTGTATGTACTGTAAACACCAAGGGCATGTAGATAATGTTTGTACTATCAAGAGAAGGGATGAAGATTTCAAAAGGAGGAAAAAATGGAGGCTGAAAAAAAAAACAAGAATAAGGGTGAGCAAGAGAAATGAGACACTAAAATCATTCAGGTACAGGACAATGGTAAATCAGAGACAATTACAAGTTCACAAGCTCAACAACAACTAGCTCAGAGGAGAGACCACAGACCTGATGAGACTCGAAGGCAAGCTCAAGGCAAAAACCATCCTACATGTCAACAACAAGAACCAATTCCCCATATACAGACTCAACAAGAACAAGAGTTAGGTGACCAAGAAGAACACTGGCAGACTCAAAAAAAAGAAACAAAACAGAAATAAGGAACAATCCAATCCCAAGACTGCATGGAGACCTGTTTCACCTCAACACAAAGGAACTAAGGACAACAAGCAACAGGAGCCAACACCATCACGTATACTATCTACAATTCATACTCATAATAATTATACTAACTTAGAAATGCAGAACCACAAGATACAGGCAATGCTAAGGAGAATAACAATAACAAGACATCAGGTCAAGAAAATCATTCAATACAAGGGTCAGATAATGACCCATCTCTATTAAGCTCTCACAATAAAATAATTATGCAAAAAGATCAGGCTGCAGCCACCAAAAACAACAAAACCACATGTATTGACTCTATACTCCCATCCCCTAAACCCCTTGATAATGTTCTTATTAATGTTGCTGAGGAAGCTGTTGGAGGTATGGAAGGGAGGGTACAGGAGATACACACTAATATGCAGGATGGGGTATCCAAAGGGGGGAGGGAAACTCATGCTCTGCATGAGGTTGTGGATAAAGACCATAGGATTGACTCTAGAGCCCTACTATCCCTATCTCAAATCAAAAGAAATCTAGGCAACATGAAATTCAGGAAGAGAATGGTATGACTACTGAAACAAGACAACAGAAAAATAGGCCCAATAATAAATCAGGAGAAAGGCTGAGCAAAAAGGAAAAACTATGAAAAAGAGGCAGCAAAAAATATTGAGCAGGAACATAGTTTAATAGACAAGGGCAAACAATCAGAGAAACAGGTTGCAAATAGGGTCAAGAAGGGTAGGCCAATACAAGATGATTATGGGGCTTTGAATTCCAAAGATGAGTTGGATCCTGACGACCAGTCCATTGATGAATATGATGAAGAGGAATAACAAATTAGTAATCATCTAATTCAATATTTTGGCTCCACCTTTTATGATGAATGGCCAGAAAATGTTCAGGAACTCACAGAACAGCAAGGTCTATCTCCAAGAGGTAGGAAACAAAGCAGACAAACCAAACAGCAGGCTAACTCCAGTACTTCTGCTACTTCAAGTAGGCCCATCACAAGGTCCAAATCAAAAGGTTTTTAACGATCAAGTTCATTTCCTGGAATGCTAGGAGTATCAACACCCAAAGTTCTTTGGAAAGACTTCAAACACTCAAGAAGATGCATCAGTTATCTATGATTGCCATCCTTGAACCCTTTGCAGACAATTCTCAACTCAACATTGTGAGAATTCAACTTCAAATGGACCATGCAGTTAGTAATCCTAATGGGAAAATCTGGCTTTTTTGGTCTAATGAAATCACTGGTAATATACATGAGAATAGTGAGCAGCATATCACAGGAGAATTCAAGCATTCTGATCTTACTGAGAGGTTCATGGTGTCCTTTATTTATGCTAAATGTAAGGAACATATGAGGAGGCCTCTGTGGGACAGGTTTCTGCATTATGCTAACATGGATATCCCTTGGTGTACCATTGGAGACTTCAATGTTATCACAACTATAGAGGAGAAGCTTGGGGGAATGCCTTACAATATGAACAAAAGCTTTGAGTTTAAGCTTGTGGCCTAATTGACCTTGGATATATAGGGCTTCCATTCACATGGTGTAATCAAAGGTCTGCACATGCTAAAGTATGGAAGAGGTTGGATAGGTCCATGGTTAATGATAAATGGCTAGAGGTTATGCCTCAAACTACAAATTGAACACCTATCCTCTGTTGGATCTGATCACAGTCCCCTGTTGATGGAAATGGTTAGGAAAAATAAAAGTCATACCAAATATTTCAAGTTCTTACATTGTTGGGTTGACAACAACAACTTTATGGAGACTGTTCAAAAGATTCTGGGATAGGGAGGTCATTAGTAACCCTATGTGGCAATTGCATCAGAAAATGAAGAGGTTAACCTCCACTTTTAGCAATTGTTCAAAGAAAGAGTATGGAGATATCTATGCTAAAGTGAAGGAGTTTGAAGAGACAATCAGGAAAGCTGAGGAGGAACTTCTTAAAAATAACACATAAGCTCTTAGACAACAGTTACATCTCATGAATGCCAACTATATTAGATATTTGAAGCTGGAGGAATCTATTCTTAAACAGAAGACTCAACTTCAATGGTTTAACGAGGGGGATGCCAACACCAAATATTTCCATGCTTTGATGAGGGGAAGAAGAAGAAGACTATTTTTGCATAAAATCTGTACTAGCAATGATGTGAGGATACAAGGTGATGATTAGATTGCACAAGCAGCTTGTGAATATTTTTAGAGAATGTTTACTGGTCAGAATTGCAGAACAGATAAACGAATTCTTCAACACTTGCCTATATTAGTTACTCATGAACAGAACCAGAAGCTGCAGGAAATGCCTACATTAGAGGAACTAAGACAAGTGGTTTTTTGCCATGAACCCAAATTCAGCACCAGGTCCAGATGGTATAGGGGGCAAGTTCTACCAAGCATGCTGGAACATCATTAAAGAAGATCTGCTGGCAGCTGTGCAGTCCTTCTTTTGTGGTCACATTATGCCTAAGTTTATGTCACATGCATGCTTAGTTTTGCTTCCCAAAACTGAACAGCCTAACAGATTCACTGACCTTAGGCCTATTAGTCTCAGCAACTTCTCAAATAAGATTATCTCCAAACTATTAAGCATGAGACTAGTTGATGTTATTCCACTACTCATCTCAGATAATCAATCAGGGTTTGTAAGGGGGAGGAGCATTATAGAAAACATCATGCTTGCACAAGAAATCACCCATGTCATTAGGAGGCCCAAAGTGGGAGGCAATGTTGTGATCAAACTGGAGATGACCAAAGCATATGACAGAGTGTCTTGGTCATTTACTTGTTTGGTGTTGAGGAGATTTGGCTTTGGGGAGTTCTTCATTGACATAGTTTGGAGAATCATAAGCAACAATTGGTATTCAATCATTATTAATGGCCACAGACATGGTTTTTTTTCATTCAACTAGAGGCCTTAAGCAAAGTGATCCTTTATCTCCGGTCCTATTTATTTTAGGTGCGGAAGTTCTTTCAAGAAATCTTAACCTTATTCATCAGAATCCAATGTATAGAGGTTTTAGCATGGAACCCAAAGTCCCCAGATCAACCACTTAAGTTTTGCAGATGATGTGATTATTTTTACTTCAACTGATAGACACTCTATGAAGCTCATCGTGGACACTTTGGAGGAATATGAACATACATCTGATCAGCTTATTAACAAAGAGAAGAGCCACTTTATGGTTCCAATTAACACCTCTTAAGACATCATCAATAAGATCCAAGAGGTCACAGGTTTTTCTCAGAAGGACAGTCCAATCACCAACCTTGGATGCCTTTTCTATATTGGTAGACAAAGCATCATTTACTATTCCCAGCTAATTGAGAAAGTCTCCAAAAAGATTTGTGGATGGCAGGCAAGGATACTCAGCTTTGGAGGCAAAATCACTCTGGTCAAGCATGTTTTGCAGTCCGTACCTATCCACACAATGGATGCAGTCTCACCTCCCAGTACTTCTATCAAATACATAGAATCTGTTATTGCAGATTTTTTCTGGGGAAGAGAACAGGACAAAAGGAAGTATCATTGGGCATCTCTTGAAATCATGAGCTTGCCTTATGCATAAGGAGGTGTGGGGATCAGAAGGCTCACAGATATAAATGTACTTCTCTACAGTATAAGCAATGGTGGAATTTTAGGGCTAAATATTCTCTATGGGGTCAGTTCCTTAAATCCAAATATTGCCAGAGAGCTAACCCAGTTGCAAAGAAGGTGGATACTGGTCAATCTCTAGTGTGGAGATATATGATGAAGAATAAGAACAAAGTGGAGGATCATTATCACCTGGAAAATTAACTCTGGAAGCTGCTCCGTCTAGTGGGATGATTGGCTGGGGGTGCTCTAGATAATTATACCACTAGTATTTCCAACCTTAATAATGCCACTATTGCTTAGTTTCTTGTCAATGGAAAATGGAATGAAATAAATCTGAGACAACAGGTTCCACCACTGCTCATTCCTCACATTTTGAGCACTAATTTTCATGCCAACAAGGAGTGAAAGATATAGCAGTTTGGAAGCTTAATGATTCTAGAATTTTCTCATGTGCTTCAGCCTGAGAAAGTTGCAGACATAAGAAGAATACTGAAGTGATCAACTCCCAGATTTGTCATAAGAATATCCCTTTCAAGATGTCCTTTCTCTTATGGAGAGCATTAAGAAATAAATTGCCAACCAATGAAAAACTGGCAACCTTTGGGGTGGAGCCTATGAAGTGTTTCAGTTGTATTTAACAAGGGTGGTATGATGTGGACCACCTCTTCAATCAAGGACATTTTGCAGCTCATATCTAGAAATTCTTTTCAAGTACTATGGGTGTTACTTTCTAGCAGATCTCATTGAGCAGCTGCTTATTGAGTTGGTGTGATATCCAAGGAAAAAATGAAGCTCACAAGACCCTTATTCAGACACTTCCCATAGTGGTTTGTTGGAACTTGTGGAAGAATACATGCTCAACAAAGTATGGGGATAAGAAATCCAGCATCAGCAGAGTCAAGTTCATAGTCCTCAAAGACATTCTCCATCTGCTCAACTCTATTTTTCCATACATCCAGTGGCCTCTAAAGTGGCCAGAAGTGGTGGACATGATTGAAAGTTGCAAGCATGATGTTAAAGTCACTTCAGTAATATGGAAAACACCCCCTCTTAATAGGTATAAACTTAATACTGATGGTAGTGCCTTGCACAATCCGAGAAAGATTGGAGGAGGGGCATTCTGAGAGATGAACATGGAGATATCATTTATGCATTTGCTATACCTATTGGTAAAGGGACCAATAATCAGGCAGAAGTTCAAGCTGTCAGCTATGGTCTAAATTGGTGCATTTAACATGGATACAAGAACATTATTCTAGAAGTGGATTCAGAACTCTTAACTAGGTGGTTATTGCAGACTTCTATTCCCCCTTAGAGGATTCAAAGGTTTGTACAAGAGCTCTATATCCTTGTTAACCAATGTGAATTCTTCCATTGTGTTCATACAGGAGGCCAATAGTACTGCAGATTTCCTATCCAAACAAAGTCACAGACAAGATATCATTCAACACTATTACACTCACAACCAATTGCCAAATGCAGCAAGAGGTAGTTATATTCTTGATAAAATGGGAGTTCAAAGTTTCAAAAGAAAGAAGTTGAAAAGGATTCAAAAACCTCATTGACTTGTTCCTTTTTGTGTTTTTGTCAATATCTTTTTCAACTGAACTATGTCTTAGTTAGATATAGTTGTTTTGAATAGGTTCTTGTTTCTTTTAGTCTTTCCTTTGTAAGGGGAGTGTCTCCCTTATTTATGTTTTCCTAGTATCTTTGTATTCAGAGGAGTCCTCTCCTTAGGTGCTTAGCCCTAGGTTTACCTTTTCTAGTATGGGGAAGAGTTAACTAGCCTTAGTAGGTAGGTCGACTCCTGAACCATCATAGGGTCGGAGGTTAGGTTTATGTCCCCCTACTTGTATTTTTTAGAATTTTATTTATGCTGAGGCCTAGGGGTGTTGGTAAGCCCCTGACCCCCCCCCCCAAGGGTTGTTCAATTAAAAAAAAAGTCATAACTCTCAATTAGACCTAGCAACCCATTTATTCGATTTAGATTAACTACACACTCATGTACAACCATTTCAAGGGTATTATCTAAACTAAATTCAACCAATTATGCAAACATTTGAAGTACCCAAGGTCAAGTTCATCGTTGTGACTTAAATTTGATACAATGAAATATTCAAAGTTTGGGAGAATTTGATTTACCTTACAAGTAAGCAACGATGGTGAGTGTGTGATCATAGGCCAATGAGGACAACGTACCCAGACCTTTGCAAGCTTTTTCAGAGAAAGAAAGGAAGTGAGGGAGAAAATGGGAGTTTGGGAAAGGAGGAAAGGTGGGTGATTTAGAATAGTAGAGGGAATTGTTTTAGGAGTGATGGGGTGGTTTTAATGGGAGATGATGTGGTTAAATGGAAGGTTCAAAACAGTTGGTGCAAAGGTGGGAAATGGGGGATGTTTTGAATTTGATGGGTTTTTATTTTAATGGGGTCCGGGTCGGGTCAGGCATTGGACCCATGATGGGGTCCGTAGCTCAATCCAACAGTTAGTATAAATTAGAAAACACACCTGGGGTCTATGGATGCCATCCACGGTCCGTGGATTAACCAACAAACTGTCAATGGGATCCGTAGACAACTGCAACAACTTATTTTATGTAGATTTTTCTTTTGTCCCTGCACATGTAGCAAACATTAGAACTTCCTTTTTACATTTTCTGGACACTTTCTAGACATGGACCCTACTCTATTTATAACTAGCCAACACTAAAACGAAAAAATTAATAAACAACTATCTAAAAGCTAAAATATTAAGAAAACTCTTATATTGAAAAGAAAATCCTATAGTTGGCTAGATTGTACATCTTGGTTTTCCTCCCTAGCAGCGCTTGATTTAACGTCACGACACGATGCAGACATCTTGATTACTCAAACTTCATCAAGATAACAAGCCTCTATCACTTCATGTAAACTCTCAGATGTCCCCAAGTAGACTTTAACCATCTGTCCATTCACTTTGAACCTCGTTCCTTCCTTGTTCTTGAGCTCAACCGCTCCATATGGAAATACTTGAGTTATTCTGAATGGACCAGTCCACTTAGACTTAAGCTTGCCTGGAAATACGCGCAACCTTGAATTGAATAAGAGCACCAGATCAGCTGCAACAAATTCACACTTTTTAATCTTCTGATCATGGTACTTCTTCATCTTCTCCTTGTACAAGGCAGAAATTTCATATGGTTTTAGGCAAAACACATCAAGCTCATTCATGTCATTTAGTCTTTGACTCGATGCGGTGCCCCAATCCAAATTCAACTTCTTTAGCGCTCACATTGCTTTATGCTCTAGCTCTACAGACAAATGACATGGCTTCCCATGTACAAGTTGGTAGGGGGACCATCAAAGAGGTGTGATAGGCCCATAGAGCACCATCAAACCTTCTTGACCAATCGGTTATGTTGGCGTTCACAGTCTTTGCAAGGATTTGCTTTATCTCTCTATTTGACACCTCAACTTGCCCACTAGACTGTGAATGATAAGGAGTGGCTACATTGTGACGAACCCCATATTTTTCTAGCAAAGCCTTGAACAACTTGTTACAAAAGTGAGAACCTCCATAGCTGATAATTGCCCTAGGTGTACCAAATCTGGAGAAGAAACTCTTTTTCAGGAATACGGTGACACTCCTTCCCTCATTATATGAAAGCGCAATTGCTTCCACCCATTTAGATACATAGTCAACTGCAACAATAATATACTTCATCCCATGTGAACTCACAAACGGACCCATGAAGTCAAGACCCAAGACATCGAAAAGCTCAATCACCAATATCGGGTTCATAGGGCATTCTTGCTTTTTTAAAATTCCTCCTTCTCGTTGGCAATGATCACAAGACTTGGCAAAATCATAAGCATCTTGGTGGATGGTAGGCAAGTTATACCCACATTGCAAGATCTTATGAGTAGTCTGAATACTACTATGGTTCCCACCAACAGGCGATGAATGACATGCCTCGAGTATACTCATCATCTCAACCTCAGGTACACAACGATAAATAATCCCATCAGCACAAACACGAAACAAATAAGGCTCATCCCAAAAGAACTTCTTCACATCAAACATACATTTTTTCCTTTGGTGAAATGATAGATCCGATGAAACCAAATCATTTGCCAAGTAGTTAGCAAAATATGCGAACCAAGGGATAAAATCATAAGAGGCAACCAATGCCTATTCATCAGGGAACGTATCATTAATCTCAGCACTATATCCTAGCTTAAACATAGGTTCCTCCTCCAATCTGGACAAATGATCGGTGACTTGATTTTCTGTTCTCTTTCTATCCTTTACCTCAAAATCGAACTCTTGCAACAAAAGCACCCATCTAATCAACCTTGGTTTTGCATCCTTTTTCGCCATTAGATACCTCAATGCATAATGGTCAGTATGCACTATGACCTTAGTACCAAGCAAGTAGGTTCAAAATTTTCTCGAATGTGAAAACCACAGCAAGGAGTTCCTGTTCAGTCACAATATAGTTCTTTTGAGCCACATTCAGAGCATTGATGGCACTGTAAATTGAATGAAGAATCTCTTCTCTCCTCTGTCCTAATACCACATCAACCGCCACCCTACTCGCATCACACATCACTTCAAATAGTTGCCCCCAATCTGGTGAAATAATGATAGGTGTGGAAGTTAACTTGTCTTTCAACTCTCCAAATGCTCTCAGATAAGCATCATCAAAATCAAACCTACACTCCTTTTCGAGTAGTTTGCACAATGGGTGTGAAATTTTTGAGAAATCTTTTATGAACCTCTGGTAGAAACCTGTATGCCTAATAAAATTCCAAACACCTTTTACAGAGATGGGTGGTGGAAACTTTTCTATTACCTCAACTTTGGCTCTATCAACCTCAATGCCTTTCTGCGAAATCCGATGACCCAGAACTATACCCTCTTTCACCATGAAGTGGTACTTTTCCCAATTGAGCACAAGATTGCACTATTCACATTATTTAAGTACCTCGGCCAGATGCATCAAACAACCATCGAATGAGTCACCTACCAAAGAGAAATCATCTATAAATACCTCAATCATTTCCTCCACCATATCTGAAAATATCGACATCATACACTGCTGAAATGTTGCTGGAGCATTACACAACCTAAATGGCATCCTTTTGAAGGCAAAAGTCCCATAAGGACAAGTGAAGGTTGTTTTCTCTTGATCTTCCGGAGCTATGGAGATTTGATTGTACCCTAAATATCCATCTAAAAAACAATACCAACCTTTACCAGTGAGACGATCTAGCATATGATCTATGAACGACATTGGGAAATGGTCTTTTTTCTTCAATGCATTTATCTTGCGTTAGTCCATACACACTCTCTAACTAGTCACCAGCCTCATTGTAACAAGGTCATTTTTGGCATTCGGAACCACGATGATCCCCCCTTTCTTGGGCACACACTGAACAGGACAAACCTAACTACTATCAGCGCTAGGATATATGACTCCCGCATCCAACCACTTAATGATCTCCTTCTTCACAACCTCTTGCATAGGGAGATTCAGTCTCCTTTGGTGCTCAATACTTGGCTTACTGTCTGGCATGAGTTGGATTTTGTGAGAATAAATGCCAGAAGAAATCCCAATAATGTCTGCAATAGTCCATCCAATAGCCCTCTTAAACCGTTTCAGTACTAATACCAATGCCTCTATTTGCTCTTCATTCAAGTCAACAACAATGATCACAGGCAAAGTGCTATCTTTCCCAAAGAATACATACCTCAAGTGGGATGGTAGAGCCTTGAGTTCCAGTTTTGGAGGCTCATCTACAGACGGTTTTACAGGTGGGGAGTCTCGATTCTTCATATCAAACTCCAATCTTTTTGGTTTGGAATGGAACTCGAACCTATCAAGTGTGACAACTAGCTCATCACACTAATAAATACCATCACTGTAAAAGTTCATCATTACCACTGCTAGCGCATCGACACCTAACCTTTCCTCAATAGACACCTCAGAGTTGTGCCCTTCAATATGATTTGCCACAGATACCGATTTAAGATCACTTTCATGATTCATAGACCTTCAGATGTCAAAAGTGACCTCCTCATTGTTCAATTAGAACTTCATCTACCCTCTTTTCATGTCGACTAAGGCACGCTCAGTAGCAAGAAATGGTCTCCCTAAGATGATGGGAACCTCAAAATCAACCTCACAATCAAGTATCACAAAGTCCGCTAGAAAGATGAATGACTCTACTTTCACAAGAACATCTTGGAGCACTCTAATGGGCTTCTTCACAATTCTATCGGCCATAAGTAAATGCATCACAGTCGGCTTTGGAGCTCCTAAACCCGACTTTTTATAAATGGATAGTGGCATCAAATTACTATTGGCCCCCAAATCACATAATGCTTTCGCAAAGTATATAATCCCAATAGTACAAGGAATAGTGAAAGCTCCAGGATACTCTTTCTTTTGCATAAGTGACCTAGTATAAATAGCACTACAATGTTGCAGCCTCTCATCATTCTCAAAACTGTCAGCCCTCTTTTTGGTCACCAAGTCCTTTATGAATTTAGCATACCCAGGCATTTGCTCCAAAGCTTCTCTCAATGGGACATTTACAGACAACTGCTTCAACATAGATATGAACCTACGATATTTTCCCTCTTCGGTCTTTTTCACCAATCTTTGTGGGAATGGAGGTGGAGGTCTAGGCATGGGAATAACTTTTTAGGTCACCTATGCTTCCTTCTCTGTATTATCTTTTGACTCTCCAGTAACCCCAATCTCATCCGCATCTTTTTCTACCACTCTTTCAACCTCAGATGGCATGGGAGGATCAATAGTATGTTTTCCTCTGCGAGTAGTGACTGCCATACAATGCCCATCATTTTTTGGATTTCGGATGGTGTTGCTAGGAAGTGTACTAGTCTGACCTAGATTCACAATAGTGGACAACAGACT
This sequence comes from Solanum pinnatisectum, assembly GCA_035578085.1. Classification (NCBI taxonomy): domain Eukaryota; kingdom Viridiplantae; phylum Streptophyta; class Magnoliopsida; order Solanales; family Solanaceae; genus Solanum; species Solanum pinnatisectum. The sequence goes on from CM069076.1 coordinate 31,588,274, forward strand.
AAACTGATGCTCAAGTTGCTTTATCTACACTGCATGGGCATCAACTTTCTGACCAATCCTAGACAAATCATTCGCATCTCTTTCATATTTTTTTCAGTTGCATCAAACCTCTTCATCATCTTCTACATCACATCTTCAATGCGAGTCATGCTGTTACCACTATCTTTATTACCAGATTCTCTAGAACCAGGTGGAATGTAGGGCCCAACTCTCTCATTCATGTTGCCATAGTTGTTCCAATTATAGTTGTTACCAGGATTGTAGTTCCCATCCCGAACATAGTTTCCCTTACATTTGTAGTTGCCATAGTTCTGACTTTGGTTTCCTTGACCTTGGCGCGAATTATCTGAGTTGAAACCTTGGGTGTTAGTTCGGAAACCCCCCGTTTGATCATTAACCAAATCCGCATCTTCCTCATAGTAACATTCCTCATCAGGCGGTGGTGGAGTTCTAGTTAGATAGTTTATTGCATTCACCTTTTCTGCATTTCCACTCACATGTTTCAGTACCAAGCCCAGTTTTGTCCTCATTTGAGCCATCTCTTCACGAATATTATCATTTGATTGACTTGGTGTAGTTTGAACAGTGAACATGCTCCTTCCAGTATTAGTTTTTCTAGTGCTCCATGCCTTATTGTTTTGGGAAATCTTCTCTAGTTTTTCAGCGATCTCCTCAAAAGTGCACTCACCATATGATCCTCCAGCAATAGTATCTAGCACATCCTTTCCATTGTCATCCTATCCTTTGTGGAAGTACTCTTTCAGTGACTCATCATCTATACGGTGATTCAAAACACTACTTATGAATGCAATGAACCTATCCCATGAACTTCTTATGAACTCTCCAAGTAGTGCTACAAAATTATTAAGTTTATTCTTATGATGTAACTTCTTAGACACCGAAAAATACTTCGCCATGAACACCTTATGCAATTGGTCCCATATATTAATTGAATCGTATGACAGCTCAGAAAACCACACAACTCTTACAAAGGGAAAACTCTCAAACCTATGACATTCATATCCAATTTCAATCGTCCCACACAACTCTTACAGACACTTTTCAATTTAGCCATGTGACCATATAGATCTTCCGAAGCTAAACCAAACAACCCTCTTATTGTAAGCATTTGCATAAGATTGTTGGTTACCACAAATGTATGCCCTGGAGGTAGAGGAGGAAGAATAATAGGCCCTTCTGATTCAACTATATTGTAGTCAACCCTGTAGTTATCATGAAACCTTGGTGCTGGCGGATTTTGCACCCTCTCTGCATCTCCGATTAGATTACCACCATGAACCTGAGCGGGCATATTAACAACCCCAGGAGGCTATAATTCAACTCCATCTCCTAGACCCTCTCCAATTGGATTTTTTATTACCCCTTGATTATTCATTTTCCTCAGAGTTCTTCTCAGTTTAGGATAGTAGGGGGTCAAGGGTTCACCTCGACTCCGTGTACTTGGAATACACTAGAATTGAAACATGTAGAAAACAAAAACAAAAACAAAAACAAAACAAAACGTAAAATCAGGAAATACTTGACTAAAGTTCAATAATGTAGTTAAACTTAATCTAAAAGCAAAATTCCCCAGCAACGGCGCCAAATTTGATACGTTCAAGTTACACCTCTATTAAAGAAGCATAAGAGATCGTTGTCAAATAAAGAACCCAACTTGTATGTTGGGGTCGATCCCACGAGGAATATGGTTTATACTTAAACTTAACTCACAATTATCTCTTTTTAGTCAAACTATTTATGAGAACAGTAACAACGGGGTTTGTTGTAAATAAGTAACATACTGTTAATTAGAATGATTAAGTAACAAGTAAACACGATTCACAATTTGAGTTATCAATATAAGATGGAAACTAGAGTATATGTGTTCCCCACAAGCTCTTAACACAGTAATCCTAATAATAGTAATCATATACTAGTGTTTGACATGCAAGTTTTGTAAGTTAGGTATCCCTAAGTGATTGGTCCTCCAAATAGGGAATTTCACCACGCAACTTGGTCCATCTATGGGTGTATGCTTTACTAACCCTTACATTTACCCCAGATTAGTCATCATATCAACTTAGTTTAGTTTTCACCCTCACTTTGATTGAAATCAGATTATTAGATAGCATCCACTATATCTTTGTTGTTTAATTCTTTTCTCATTCATTACCTCCTTCGTCCGGCAAGTAGGAACGAGATGAGTTCTAACGTTTGCAACTGTTAAAAAGACTTCTAAAATAAAGGATTAACAATACATGCATAAACACTATTCAAGAATTACTTAATTATTACTCATGGTTTGTTAATTTTTCATGGTTTCCACAATCCTAGTTGTGGATTTAGCTACTCATGCTTGATAGTTCACAATTCATAATTAGGTTAAAAGAATTCATGAACTTATAGTTAGAATAGATGAAAACTCAAAATCTTGAATTGAAATTCAAAAGCGTTCTTGCATAAACCAACTTCCGAAAACTAAATTGCTCAAAGTTTTCAAAATAATTCCAAAAGACCAAAAACTAAAATCTTACAATAATGTCTAACCCCTGAAAACGAAAATTGACGACTCGACCTACAAACCGTGGGTCAACCTACGGTCCGTAGGTCACCCCCTGTGGTTCCATACTTGTGCAATATTTTCAGAGCCTTCAAACGAAGACTCCACCTACGGTCCATGGATTGGACTACAGTCTGTCACTTGCCTCCGTGGTTCAAGTACTGGAACTTCAACTTTCTGATCACCAACGACGGATGTGCAGGATGGCCCGTGGGTCGACCTATGGTCCGTCAATGCTTCTGTGGTTCCATACTTGGTCAGACTTCCTTGAACCTTCATCTACGCTTGCCCACCTACAGTCCGTCCTGTCACTCCGTGGTTTGAGTACTGAAACTCAGCTTTCTGACCAAGACCTACGACTGCCCATCTACGGCCCGTCAATGGACCTACGGTCCGTGGTTGTCTCCGTCGGTGGCCACTTCTGTAATTTTCAGCTCTTATCTGCATCAACCGCATCCGAACTTATTTTCTGCAAGAATTACATAAACCCATTATTTCTAACAACAAAATAGCCCAAGACACACACAAACTCTAAGTGAAACGTATCAAAAATATCGTAAAGTCATGGTATATCAGTATATACCTCAAAATTAATGTTATATGCCCTTAATTATAAATTGATTAAAAGTACATAAAATAAAAATAATAAATGAATGAGAAAATACAATATTGAAATTTGGAAACTAAAATACTACACGTTGGACTAATGTAATATGTGTAATTTTATTGACAGTATCATATGCCTCAAAATTAATGTTATACTTGTCTTCTTAATCTCTAGTAAGAAGAATAAAGAATATGTCACGTGCATCTCCTCAGCGAACCAACTAAAGATCCAATTTTCTGAAAATATTTGACAACCTGAATGAAACTTAAGTAGGACCCATAAATATAAGAGAGCAAGACTTCAGAGAAATGAATTCTTTCTTTTCTTTATACAATTTTTTTCTTGATTGTTGTCGTTTTAGCTTCCCTTCATACATTTATGATTCGGAGTAATATACATTTAGCATTGCAATGTAATGCCTTAAATTCCACCAATGAAGAAGTTGAAAAATGGCTAATTAAAGTATGATTAATGCATTGATTTATAAATTAAAAAATAGTTCATATTATTTTTGAAGGGAAATATAATTTCTTAACTTTAGAAGTTTTTTTTTTCAATATTATGATTTGGAACTGCCCATTTATATAATAATATATTTAACTATAATTTTAATTTGGTAATAAATTAAATAGAATAATATGAATATATAATTTTATTTTTCTAAATAAATTAAAAGGGTTAATGTCTCTATTATTAAGTCATTTGTGAATTAATAATTCAAGATAAAGGAATATAGAGGGAGAAACGTTTTCTAAAATAAATAAGATGAAAACTATTTTTGGAAATAAATAAATGTTATTGAATTCCCTCGATCATCTAAATGGATTCATTGAATTTTCATTGTCGGAACTTTGAAGCATTAAAGTGGTACTACTTCATTTCTAATTCATCAGTTCACATTTAATATGATAAAATTCCAATTTAATTCAATGTTTCTTTTTGTTTAGGGTGGTGGTGGTGGAAAAATACATAAAATCTCCCTGAACTTGGCATCATAACTTACTTTAGCACTTTAACTTTACGGGTAATTATTTACCCCCTAATCTTATTGCAAGTGAATTTAATAGCACCTTACATATACAATACCAGTTTCATACTCATGGGTGAAGTGCACGCGCGCCACCTAAGTGACACCTCGGTGCCACATCGATGTTATGTCAGATAATTGAAAAAAAAATCTTTATTTTTACTTTTCCACATCTTTTAAAATTTTTATTTTCAGTCTTCACCCACCCTCTTCATTATTTCATTTGGGTCAATTTCTTAACATCCAAATTTTCACAATGGTTGATTCATTTTATTTTTCATTGCTTTGTAATTATTCACTATTACTTCCATCAATACTTATATCAATCACCATACTTTTTTTTCCCGACTAGGTGAAACTATCAACTTATATCAACAATGGCAATTTTAAATTTATGCAGATATATATGCTAAATTTTTAGATTTGCTGTTACTTTCTTGTTTCACTTCTTAATGCATATTGAGGTATAGAATAAGTAACGTTTAAAGTTAGATGAATAATTATTTTTTAAGAAAAATCGAATCTCAACAGTAAAGAATAAAGAAAATTATGTGGGTCTTGAATGTGATTTTCTATTTTTATTTAACGAAAAAATGTATAGGATGTAGAGTTTGATGAAGGAGAAAGTGGATGGGTCGGGGTTGGGGTAGGTGGGGGCTTCTTTTGTTTCATTATATATATAATATGCTAGTGGGACTATTATTTAAAAAAAAAAAAAAAGGATTTATGCGCCTTCAATGTTTTTGCTTTTTTTTCCACGTCATCTGTTAAGGTGGTATTAAATTCACACGAAATGAAATTAGGGGGTAAATAGACACCCGTATAGTTTAAGTGTTAAAGTAAATTATGTTGCCAAGTTCAGGGGGAGGGGTTTATGTATTTTCTCTAATAATAATAATTAAAAAGAATAATAATAATAATTAAAAAAAATAACAACAACAACAACAATAACAACAACAATACTAATAATAAATAGTAAATAATAGTATGTGATTTAGTATAATATTATATGATTACTATTTAATAGTTATTGATTAGTTAGATATTTATGTATTTTAATTTAGTTTAAGGGTAAAATGGTAAGTCAACGTTTCACTTTATAGGTTACCACTTTTAGTAATATATGATATAATATGATATGATATGATATGATGATTCAAAGAGTTTCAACACATGCATTGGATTGATTAGTGACATAACTACCCTGCAAATCTCTCTCAAGACATTTTTGCATTTTCCAAAGCTAAAGAGTGTGGAGGACATTTTTACAAACATATTTTTTTTTTATAGAAGTTATGCAATGAGTTTTGTTTTTAACACACCAAATCAAACATATACATAAGCAATAATCTCAGGATAATTAATGCATACATTACTAATGCACTTTATTCAGTATTACTATGATACAAGTTAGCAAACAGCCCCTAAATAATGTGGATATATTGGGATGCGGGAGTGGGTGGGGGTAGTGGTGATTGTGGTCTTTTCACTCAAAAGTTGTCCACTGAGTAATTAGACCGAAGTGTCATAATCCTCACTTCATCATACCACCTAGCCTTAGTACATAGATTCTAAATTTATGGAGAGGTTCTTAAGAAGACTCTAAAATATCCAAGAAGATTTTTTGAAAGGCATAGAATACTCTAGACATGTAGAGAATTCAAGCATAAGGGTCAATCTGTAAATATGTATGAATTTGTGTAGAAATTATTATTTACTTGTTAGCCCCTAACGTATAGTATAAATAGAGGGAAATTCATTTGTAACACAACTAAGCAGATCTTTTGAATCTTGAGAAATATAAAAGTCTTTTAAAGCAATTTTCTTGTGTCTTTCTTTAATTCAACATTTCCTTAGCGATCTAAAATTAAAAAGACTTACTTGAACTTGCAAGATCGTGAAAGATTCACAAGCGAATTGTCAAGTGTTACATGGCGTGCTTAGTAAAAGTCTAACATATGTCCCAATATTTATTGTCAATGTGAAGGTTACACCAATTTTCGGTGTTTGCACAAACATTTTTATCACTTATTTTTTGTTAATTAATACTATATGGTACAAGTTAAGTGTCTTACCTTCCTTTATTATTTATTCCTATAAAATTGAATCTTTCTATATTTAGTAAGTTTTTGAACTTCAATATTTTTAGATTACAAGTTTAAGATCACAAGATTTAAAGAACTTTACACATCTTTAATTTAAGGTTAAAAAACTCAAAAGTTTCTTTTTACGTATTTCTTATTTCTAATGTTCATCTTAATTTGTTTGTTATTGTTGATATAATAATTGGATATTACAGGTTATATTCCTTCATGGCATCATGTGGTTGGTATTGAAAAAATTATTGTCATTTTTTGTATTTTGTACTTTTCTTCACAGGTATCTTCATATTTGAATTTACTAATTCATTCTACAAAAAGAATTAGGAGTGCTTGTCATGTATAAATATATTATAAAACTTGAAAGAGAAAATTTTCTTTTACTTTGATATGGTCATTGAATAAATACTATTTTAAGTTACCAAAAAATATAGGGATCTTTACTTAAATAATCAAGCAGATTTAGCAAATTTATATATATATATATATATATAGGGAAAAAGGTCTGAAATATATCCGAACTTTGGCCAAAATTGTTGTTACGATACCAAACTTTGTAAAAGACTTTTTACCCCCTACACTATTTAATAGTGTACTTTAAAGGTATATATGTGCCCACGTGGACAGCATAAATATTGCATAATTATAAATAGTAACATGTCCACGTGAGCACATATATACCTTTAAAATACACTATTAAATAGTGCAGGGGGTAAAAGGTCCTCCATAAAGTTTGATATTGTAACAGCAATTCCGGCCTAAGTTGAAGTATTTTTCAGACCATTTCTCCAATATATATAATACATGATCAGATACATAACTTATACATATTTCATATATTCATCGGTTTTTTTAGTTTAATCAATTGGATGAACAAATATTTATGTTAATTCTTCAAAAATTATATTCTAAGAAGTTGCAAAATTTTTGCTACTTTTATTGTCAAAATTAAATATGTATATTTTTTTTAAAAATATTATTAATATGAAAAACACGTGCAACGTGCGTGATCAGAAACTAGTATAATTATAACACTATGAATATAGTAAAGAAATACATTTTTAAATTTTTAGTTTAATGATAGTATAACATTAAAAAAAATTAATATCTACTTGTTCTAAGGTCAATGGATCCAAGTCCCACTAACTATTTTATTGAATAAAAGTGGTATCTATAGAATACTAAAATGCCGTAAAAGTCAAAGAACAAAAGTAAAATAGGTTTCCAAATTGAATTTGGATAGTCATGAGCTTCTTCTTCATTTTGTCTGGCGGCGGCTCATGCTCCAATGGATCAAATTTGTTTCCTCCGACCAGCTTAAGGTATGATTCTTGTACTCTTCTTTCACCTTCTTGATGTTTCCCTGTTTAGTTTGTCCATTTCCTCTTTTTCTTTTTTTCCTTTGTTCCTGAAAGATCTCTTGTATATGTGTCCCCTTAGTATCCAGATTTGGTGGTGGCTGTTGTTGAATGTGATGGTGTCTATCTTGATTTGAACCTGTGATGTGGTTATGCTTAAGGTAGGTGTCTTCACTTCTTACTCCAATTTAGCTTTTTGTTTTTTGTTCGATGCTTTGCCCATATTCTTCTTATTCTTGTGTTGTTGCACTTAATGAACTTGAATATTTCTTATTCAATCTCTTTTTTCTGACTTTTGTTCAGGGGAACACTGACATTTTTCTTACTATATTGCTTTCCATTAAATTTTGAATAGTGGGTTGAGCTTTCGAAGATGTTGATAATACTATTGTCCTACTTTCATTGTACTCAATATAGTTTCAAGTTGTGTATACCTTCTTTGTTGCCCTATTTTGTTGTATGATAATCTTCCTCTGCACTAGATTTATGCATGTGTTGTGATTTGTGATGCTTTTTCTATGGTTTTAGACCATTTTGTTACTTTGTATTGTTCTATCTTGATGGGCATAATCTGTTGAGTTCCTACAAAGTTAGACAAACGATCTTTGTATACAACTTGTTCATATTTTTCCTCCTTTTGGACTTGATTTGAAGAACTATATTTGCTCTGTTATATCCATCTTAATCGATTTCTAGGTATCATTATGAAAAATACTAGTGGTTGATTCTTTTGTTGTTTTACATCTATTTTGGGCAGTGAGTTGGGCATCCAAGGATGATGATACCATCACTTTCCAAATTTTGATAAATTAATAATTTGTGTGTGTCTTCATTGTTGTTCCTCCTCTTGTATATGATAAACCTCATCTGGTTAAATATGTTGTGTCTACTAATTGTGTTTATCTCTCCTCTTTTTTTCTTTTTCTTTTTTTGTGTTGCTCTTTCTTTGTGTGTGTTACATATGTATTGGTTACCTACAAAAATGAACAAAAAATTAGAAAAAAAGAATCCTCATTGTGCAAAACTGACAAATCTACAAGTCTCATAAATCCTCTTGGCCCAATTAAAAATATAACCATAAGTCCTTACCAAGAACCTGGGTGTCAAATTAATATGTTCATCTGCCAAAAGTTTCAAGTAGACTACCCTCTCTTGAGCTGTCATGCCCCGAGCCTACACGCTAGACGCAGCCAGCACTCGACAATTATTTCTGATCCCCAAGCGAACCTTAGGCCTAGCTGACTGATGATTCTAAGATTTCAACTCATTTAGGGCTTAGTTTTGATAGTTTAAGTGTCCTCAAATGCCTAATTTATGCTTCAAACTAACGTTAAAGCATTGATTTATAGGTGCGTAGGCTAAGAAGCAAGGCAAGGACACATTCGGGTCAAAAGGAACAAACAAGATGAAGAAGTGAAGAAAAGCGATACTGGTGATCGCCAAAGACTACTCAAAGAATAGTCAAGTGGTTCTTTTTCTCGCCCAAAGTTGCAGTGTGCCAACCCTAGGGAAGAACCAATTTGGCGACAAAAATAGGCAATCGGCTGATCGCCGAACGACTCTGCGATGGCAACCTTGATTGCCTAAAGTCCCAAAACATTGAAGACAAAAGGTCAATGAAAATCGGCGATGGATTGGAGCAAAGGGCGGATCGTCGACTGGTTCGGCGAGGCCCGACTATCTTCGCCAAATGGCCCTTCAGGCCAAACATTGGGCAACTATAAATTGAAATTTTAAATGAAATTTCTAGAGGCTCTTCCAGTTCTGATTCCCTGAGTTCGAGTTTTTGAGTTTTTCTCTGAATTTTTGAGTTTTCATTGGATACTTTGAAGCTTTTGAAGCCTAAACTTGAATATTTGCAAATGGATTTTGGAATTTATTTAATTTAGACCAATTTAAAGACTTGGAAACCTTCACCTAGATCATGGCTAATGTATTTGGTAACCATTTCTCTCTTTTTAGGATGTGTAGCTAAAACTCCGATTCTTGGGGTGTGATCATGTGATTATTAGCTTAATTATCTTATGGGTATTGTTGTTTAATGATTTAATTGTTGTTTTAATATGGTTTTAATCATTAGCTGTGTTTTAATACATGAATTGAAGTTGCAAATGCAATTCTAGATTGGAGTTCTTGGCTTGCTTGAGAGATAGGTTTTGGAACCAAAGATTTTGATTAATGATTGTAGGTATTGTATTTATATAGGTTTAGCTTGAGAGAGTGAATCCTAAACTCAATTTTACTTATCTAGCTTGAGAGAGTTATTATATTAAGGTTGTTGGCTATTTATCTTGTTAAGCTTGTCGAGGTTCGAGAGAACTCACCTGAACCGTAATAGTTGTTCGAGAGAAAACTATTGCACTATAGCCTAGCCTACCCACAATGATTCAGCAAATTATTGTTAAATTTCAATTACCCATTTAATGTAATTAGCTTGTAATCAATCACATCCCGAGAATTCCTCTTAATCTTGTTGAAACCCCTGTTTTTGTATTTGTTTTAGTTTTTAATTGGCAAACCAATCCCCCCCATCTGACAATTGTTGTCACCCCTTTAATTTAAGTAAATATTTTTGATAAATTCTATTCCTACCACCGATTAGATTACATTCACAACTTCATAAATGAATCCGAACTGGTACCGCTCCCTGTGGATTCAACCCCAACTCTTCGTTGGGTTTATACTAGATAGCGATCGCACACACCTAGTATTTGATGAGGTGTGGTTGAGCGTTCATCAAAAATGGCGCCGCTGTCGGGGAGTGGTGTTTAGAATTCTATTATTTAAGTTTGAATTGTAATTTTCTTGTGTTGTAATTGAATCGACTTACTTTGTTTTGTATTTGTGTTGGTATGTTTGGACAGATGAAGAAATGAGTGTTAATGGGACTAATGGTAGCCAAGTGGGACACCAAGACGACATTGGAAATCTGAACGATGTGAATGACCCATATCAATTGGGTGGTGTTGGTGCAATACGTCTACCTCCTATGAGGGGAATGTTGTCTTCCATGTCACTAGCACAATGCTACAACTCTTGCAAATGAAAGAGCTATATGGAGGGCTAGCTCATGAAGATCCCCATGAGCATATTTAGAACTTCGTGGACGTAGATGGTCTGTTCTCGTTCAAGAACATATCACAAGAATCAGTTTGTCTTGGTTGTTCCCATTCTCTTTGATGGGTGAAGCTACTAAATGGTTAGCTGATTTACTGAGGAACTCCATCACCTCTTGGGATGAACTTACCACAGTGTTCCATGTGAGATTCTTTCCCCCGTCAAAGATGATGACGCTAAGGGATAGTATCCAAAGTTTCAAGCGCTTGAAGGGTGAACCAATCCACGAGATGTGACTAAGATTTTAGAAGTTGGTACTTCAATATCCAACTCACAGACTGCCAAACCACATATTATTACAATACTTCTATAGGAGTCTTGACTCGGTGAACAAAGGAGTTTCTGATCAACTTGTTCCTGGAGGTATAATGCAATAACCCTATGAAGTAGCGTCTCAACTCCTTGATGGTATGACCAAGATCAATTGGTCATGGTACAATCATGAGGACCAAGTATCTCCTCTCACTTTTAGGATGACGAGAGAGCAGATTGAGAAGTATCAAGAGAGAGACTAAAACATGGCCAAAATGATGACCCAGCCAAAGACACAAATGGGTCGAATCTAGACTCATTTAAATCCAAGGCCAAAAGAAGGATTGCCTAGTGATACAACGGCAAACCCCAAAATAAAGCTTCAATTGGTATCTTTGTCGTACCACAATGTTAAATAAGGCGCTTCTTGGGAGGAAACCCAAGTTTTTGACATTTTTAAAGTTTTTTTTTTTTGAATAACGGGTGTTGATTTTACAGGTTGAAAAGTGAATGTGTTGGAAACTAGGCAATATGCAAGCTAAAAGTTCAATCAGTGATACGCTGAACAGGTTGGTGTGCCCGATTTGGACCGTCGTTTGAACCACCCAGCTTGATGGGGGATTCTGTAAAGCTCGACGAGCCAAAAGCTCAGTTGTCAACACATTGAACAGGTCAGCGAGCCCGAATTTGTCCTCCATTTGAACCCCGAAATTGCCTGGAGTTCTGTAAAACTCGATGAGCCAAAATACCACTCGGCGTATCGCCGAGTGGTTTGGCGGTGTGACTTACTATGTCGACTGGCGCGTGAACTAAAAGGTTTTAAAGGCCAAATGGTTTAAAATTTCAAAATCGTTTCACTTTTCTACTTTTTAACTCCCCCATTCTCTCATCCGATATTAGTTCTTTCATATTTTCGCATTTTTACTCTCATTTGATTGGGATCTTTGCACGGGATTGATTTTGGGATTTCTTTGCCGCCTAGCATTTCAAATCTATTTTCGGCATAAAAGGTTGGTTTTCCGAACCCCGAACTTAATCGCTGGTTGAAATCAAATGCTTGTGATAAATTATTGTTGATATACGTGGGTAATGTCGTATTGATCATTGTATTTTTGTTTGTTTGCCTAATCTTGAATGAAATCGTAATTAATTGGCATTTAATCATGATTCCCGTGTCATTGCTTGTTAAAATGACATTAATTTGTTGGTTTACATTATAAATGTCATGGGTCTAGCAGGGTAAAGTCTAAGTAACCTCGGATTGTGCTAATTGACATATTTGCCCAATGATGGAGCGCTTGACGTCATTCTTAAGGGCAAAAGATGTCAATTGGCTAATTTTGGCCAAATCAAGAGACTTCTGAGTACCCCGAGGGCATGGGTAGTATGAGTCTTGCTTTAATTTCATAGTTTAAGTGTTTCATTTTGATTTTAGGGGCTGTAGGCTTGATTTTGAAGTATAGGGTGAAAACTGGCACGATGGGCCATTTGGCGAGTTGGGTTGAGCTCACCGAAGGGTTCTTCAGTTCGCCAAATGTCCCCTGGATCGCCCTTAATTTCTCGAAATGTTGAGTTTTTGTTCGGTAACTTTCGGCGATATGCCTGAGCTTACCGAGTTCACTCAGTGACTCACCGAAAATGTTTCTTGATCGCGCTTCTGCGCCCATAATTCTTTAAAATACGTTGTAATTTTTGGTGAGCTACTCCTAGCTCACTGATTGGTGTCGGCGATCCGCCGAATGACCCTGGACATCGCCAACCAGCTTTAAATTTTTGAAATTTTTGTATTGGAACTTTCGGCGAGCCCGACCTGGCATGCCAAAGTGGTTCGACGAGTCTTCCTACACCTATTTTTCTAAAGATTTTCTTACATTTTTCATGATGTTTTGCAGGCATGGCTAGACCCAAGGTAGCAGGCAGAGACATACCGCCTCGAATGTGGGCAGGTGGAATCACCATCAATGAGGATGCAGCTGCATCCCAAGCAAAGGCGACAAAATTACCTCAAAAGGGAGGCAAAAGAAAGGGCAAGGTGCCCGTGATAGTGACACATGAGGAAGCTAGCTCAGACAGTGAGAGGGTCTATGAGACACGTCTCACTTTCTCCGGCAGTGGGGGAGACTCTCATGATTCTCAGGCTTCTATCTCCGAGCCTGAGGATGACCAATTATTATAGGCCCGGAGAGCGGAGCTATTCTCCAAAGTAATGAATGATTCATCTAGGATCTCGATGCCTATGACGCCTGCCCCTTTAACTTCATCTACAGTGCCTCCTCCACAGACAGTGGTCCCAGCACCACCAATACAGTGTCCTCCTCCCCGGTCACTGAACCGACTAAAAGCTGAGGGTTTAAGGACCATTCTTGAACAAAAGAGGTTGTCTACCGATGGTGTGGTGGACAGATACCCGAAGGTGTGGAACACTATCAAGTTCCACAAGTTCGAGATGGCCCCTACATTCCCAATTGAGTTTGGGAGTTCTATGCGGCATATGGGGAGATGGTTCCTAATGGGAAGAAGAAGGCCAGTATGTTCAAGCCAGTGGATTTTTCAATGGTTCATGGCAAGAAAGTCAAATGACGTTGCTCAGATACTAATGTTGTCCTGGGGTGCTCATCGGACATCATGCACATGTACATTGACTTGGTCCAGAAAAAGACCTTGGAGGACCTTAAGGGGTGGCTGGCACCCCTTATATCTGATGTCACCCCGAGGTGGATAGAGGCAAGTGCACCCATAGAGAAGAATAACATGAATGTTGCTGCCAGATACTGGTTCAGGTTCATCAGTAGCACCATCATGCCATCCTAGAACGAGTCCATCCTCATACACCCGAAGGTAGCATGCCTACGGTCCATCATTGCTTGCCAAATGCTGAATTTGGAGTTGTTGATAGAGCAAGAGATGGCCATGAGGGCCAAGCAGAGACAGACCTCACTCCCATTCTCGGTGCTGATCACTGAGTTGTGCAATTGGACCCATGTCTCGAGAGGTGAAAAGAAGGATATCGAGGTGACACTCACCTCTTATACTAATATTCGGCGTATTGAGGCCGAGTACCAGCGGGATGAGGCTGATAAGAGAAGGGCAGCACCAGTGGATACTTCCTCGGAGGTTGACATTAATATGTTGCCGATAGAGGCAGTTATGCCCTCTCGGGATAGTGGCCCTTCAGGTACTTCTAGACCTACTGCTTCTGAGACTCCTGGTTCATCTGGTACACCCCCTCCCCCTAGATCTTCAGTTGCTGTTGCTTCTGCTTCCCGACCCCTATCACCCAGGCCATGTTGTACAAGATTAGCCATCTGGCTCATTCAGCTGATGTGCGTGCCTCTCGGGTTGAGGTTGCTATACCTGAGATGATAGAGAGGACTATTGCTGCTGCCTTGTCCCCACTTAGGGCTAAGATAAGGGATCACAAGTTGGCACTAGATGCCCTTACTGTTAGAGTCGCCACTTGTGAGAAGACATGGGGTGCTTCAGAGGAGGTGACGGCCTTGAAGGCCGATATTACTGAGTTGAGGAAGGATGTGGACCAACTAAAGTCCACTGATTTGACTATGTTGTTCGAGACAGTGGAGATTCTCGATGGCCCAAGCACAGATATTCCAGCTTGTTCCTAGGTGCCTCCGGCTACTACCAGAGATAAGACTAGAGCTGATGATGTTGTTGTTGAGTCAGAGGCTGAGACAGATAAGGAGCAGCTTAGTTTTCGTGAGGAGACAATCTATGATGATCTGGTTGACTTGGAGGGTGCCATGTTTGAGGCTGCTAGGTAGGCATCACTTCAAGACACATCTATGGTAGGCTCAAGTGGAGCCAAGGATACTGAGATACCGGGCACTGATGCCCCAATAGAGGGAGCTGTGGCTATGCAGACTTCACCCAAGCCTAGCCTAGAAGGATGATGTTCTTACCTCCTTCTATAGTACTTTTTAGAATGTTTTTATTTTTGTTGCATTTGAGGACATCTATGTATTTTGTTGGTGGGGTGAGGTATTTCCATACCTACCTCTTGTGGGCTGTTTTGTGAATATTGGTTCTATTTTTATTGTGTTTTTGTGAATATTGGAGCTTATTGGTGTATATATATATATATATATATATATATATATATCTTGGTTGATTTGATTGTGGTTGTGGATAAATTGGCCCATTGTATTAATTTGAAAATGGTGTTGAAATGGTTTTGAACCAAGTTTAAATTTTTGCCACCTCTTTTGTGTGTGATTATGGTTGTTTTTGTGCAAATTTGAGTGTCGTTTGTGGTCAATACCGATGACTTGAATAGTGCTCCTAATAAAACGAAATGAATGTGCGGCTACGATGAGGCAAACAAATTTACATAGGCAATATGTGAACTTTTAGCATCTCATTGTAACTAGCCGATTGTTGATTAAGTCTCTTGTGATGAACATTGCAAACTAGTTGCAAAGTGTTGATACTTGTTTGATAATTATATCAATGCCTTGTGTGGAGAGGTTGTTTTGAACATTGTGCTTGATGACACCTAGAATTTTCCCTATTGGTCCGATTAATTGAGTGAAGAAAGCAATTGAAGTGATCTTAGTCAAAAGTTTAGAAGAGTGAGCCAATTTGACAATAAACCTCTTTGTGGCCAACCTTATGAGAAGTGTGAACCTTGCTTGGCACCTTTTCAGCTTATCCTTTTCTTTGGAAGAAACTTGAGCAACTTTGACCTCTTAATCCCACACCTATAACATTCATGAAGTATTGGTTCGTTTGAATAGCCAACATAGGCCAAAAGCCTAAGTTGGGGGTGTGGTGAAAAAGAAGGAAAGTCAAGAAGTGTGAAAAATCCCTCCTTTGATGGATTGTTTTGAAAAAGATGGAACCCCTCCATGTAAAAAAAAAAAAAAAAAGAGAAAAGAGAAAGACTGAAAAAGAGCAAAATTTGTGAAATAAAGTGTGTGAGAATAGTGAAAAAATGGGGTATCCGGTGATTCATGTTTAGTTTAATAATGGGTGGATTTGAATATGTTTGAATGTGAAAGAGAAGGAGAAAAAGTGATTTTCAAGCCATACTTCATGAAGGTAGAAGCCACTAAGCCTAAATGATCATACCTTTGCACTCAGCCCCATTACAAGCCTTAAAAAGACCTTTGTGATTTTGAGTAAGCTGAAACGAATGTTAATTGGAAAATAAGGGCAAGCCTATGGGTGGAGTCATGCATGTGTTCATCTTTTTGAGTGTGAAAGTTGTATGTGATTTCGGAACTTTAAATTGTTGAGAAATTTTGTGTGAATATGGAATCATCTTTGTTGTGAGGGCATTTGAGTACCTTTGTTGAGCTTGAACTTGCATTTGAAGCAAGCATTGTGAGCTTGAGTATACTTGATAATGGTGAGTCACAATATGAATCTTTGAGTGCACAATTGAGCATTGTATATGTAGTTTGAACCTTTTGTGTGCATTCATGTTGAGTCTTAAGCAGCACTATTTGTAAACATCCTTGTTGAACTGATTGAAGTTGAGATAAGCAAAAGTTTAAGATCGGGGTGTTGATGAGTCTGAGATTTCGACTCATTTAGGGCTTAATTTTGATAGTTTAAGTGTCCTCAAATTCCTAATTTATGTTCTAAACTGATGTTAAATCATTAATTTATAGGTACGTAAGATAAGGAGCAAGGCAAGGACACTATTGGGCAAAAAGGAACAAACAAGCTGAAGAAGTGAAGAAAAGCAATCTTGGTGATCGCCATAGACCACTCGGCGAACCGCTGAGTGGTTCTTTAGCTCGTCTAAAGTTATAGTGTGCCAGCCCTGGGGAAGAACCAATTTGGCAATAGAAACGGGCAGTTGGTGGATCACCAAACAATTCAACGATGGCAACCATGATCGCCTAAAGTCACAGAACTGTAAAGACAAAAAGTCAATGCAAACTGGCGATGGATTGGAGCAAAGGTAAGATCGGCGACTGGTTTTACGAGGACCGACTTACTTCGCCCATTGGCCCTTCAAGACAAAAATTAGGCAACTATAAATTGAAATTTTAAATGAAATTTCTAGAGGCTCTTCTAGTTCTGATTCCCTGAGTTTGAGTTTTTGAGTTTTTCTTTGAATTTTTGAGTTTTCATTAGAGACTTTGAAACTTTTTAAGCCTAAACTTGAAGATTTGTAAGTGTGTTTTGTAAGTTATTGAATTTAGACCATTGTAAAGACTTGGGAAGCTTTACCCAGATCATGGCTAATGTATTTGGAAACCGTTTCTCTCTTTTTATGATGTGTAGCTAAAACCCCAATTCTTGGGGTGTGATCATGTGATTATTAGATTAATTATCTTATGGGTATTGTTGTTTAATTATTTAATTGGTGTTTTAATGTGGTTTTAATCATTAGCTGTGTTTTAATCCATGAATCGTAGTTGCAAATGTAATTCTAGCTTAGAGTTTCTGGCTTGCTTGAGAGAGAGGTTTTGGAACCAAAGATTTTGATTAATGATTGTCAGTATTGGGTTGATATGGGTTCAGCTTGAGAGAGTGAATCTTAAAATCAATTCTACCTATCTAGCTCGAGAGAGTGGATACATTAAGGTTGTGGGTTGTTTATCTTGTTAAGCTTGTCGAGGTTCGAGAGAACTCGCCTGAACCGTAATAGTTGTTCGAGAGAAAACTATTGCACTTATTGCCTAGCCTACCCACAATGATTCAGCAAATTATTGTTAAATTTCAATTACCCATATAGTGTAATTAGCTTATAATCAATCACATCCCGAGAATTCCTCTTAATATTGTTGAAACCCCTGTTTTCGTATTTGTTTCAGTTGTTAATTGGCAAACCAATCCCCCCATCTGATATTTGTTGTCACCCTTTAATTTAAGTAAATGTTTTCTATAAATTCTATTCCTACCACCGATTAGATTACATTCATAACTGAATTCGAACTTGTACCGCTCCCTGTGGGTTCGACCCCAACTCTTCGTTAGGTTTTATACTAGATAACGATCACCCACACCTAGTATTGAATGAGGTGTGGTTGAGTGTTCATCACTGACTACCTAGCAGAAGACCCACTCAAGCAATAATAGGCTTAAAACAGAATTTCATCTCAAAATAAAACTCTACTCAAATGTCTGAAAGTACTCATTGCAATAATTATAATAGTTTGTAACCCATCTTTATAGGAAAGAAAGTATTGAGAGACTCCTCAACTCTATCTATCTATGAAGCCTCTAATGTTTAAGATATGTGTCAGGATAAGACCCACAAAGCCTCAAAACAACTAAAATGAAAGTAAATGTGAAGTCCTCTGGAATGCAAGGAGGCTCACCAAAACTGTCTAGACTGTAAAGTGATCTCAACAGAGCATATGTTAATGATCCTAAACACCTGTGTCTACATCACAAAAAAGATACAGGTCGAATGACGTTAGTACATTGAATATAGGAGTATGTAATATAGTCGAAGTGAAACAATTGAAAGAAAGGACAACAGTAGATAGAATATACTCAAGTTGAATGCAAAGAGATAAAGGAGTTAAATAATATAAATCCTTAAAAATACTTACTCAACTCTAAACTCAATATAATAAGTGTTATATAAAAATACACTTTAACTCTATTTGAAAGATTCTCTAACCGACTGTCATCATTATTAGCTAAGTCATGATACAACATCTCGCCCACGCTGTCAGAACTATCCTATACCGTGCCGAGGTGTAGAACCTCTCAACTGAGTGGATCCACTAAGCTCTACCTGAAGGCACAAAGGATCATCTATAAAGTATGATCTTATACCCATGTTGGCAAGACATGGTTTATGAGGATTTTGAGTTGTCTGAACTCATCTACATATCAATGCTCAATACTACTCCCAATAATATATATATATATATATATACACACACACTCTTTCTCTAGTTTGAGATAATTGCTCAAATTATCCTCTTAAAATAGGTAACTACTCTGAAATATCTCTAAACTCATTGCTCATTTAAAAAGCAAGGGTTCTCTTTGCTCATTCAAAAAATAATTTCTCTGGTTTAGATAATTACTCAAAAAGATCTCTTTAAGACGTAATTGCTTTGTACTCAATCTTTCTGAAAACTCTTTTACTTTCTCAAAATAATACTTTCTTTCTTCATGTAAAAATAAAACATTTGGGAAATACTTAGTTCCCTTATACTCTTTCTCAAACTCTTCTTTACTTCCTCAAAACTTAGATTAAACAATTCTGTTTTGTTTAAAAGATTCTCAATAAGAACTCAATGAATACTCAAGAATAAGGTTCATGCTGAAAATAGACATGAACAATCAACTCAATACTCGCAATACACAATGTACGACAATTCAATAATTAAAAATAAGAATTTAGTAATCAACAACTCAAGAACTCAGAACTCAATATCAACTTATTTCAAGAATCCTCAAATATAAGGATAGAACCCTAGATTTATATTTTACTTATTTGAAAGTAGATGTAGGGCGTGAGGACAAACTAGTCCAACACTATGATATTCTTACATACCTGGAAGAACGAAGTTCTTGACGAAATTAACGAAACTGGAATAACGCAAGAAACCCTAGCTTTTCTCCTCTTGGAACCTTTCTCTAATGACTTAAAGTGTTAATGAATGTAAAAGAACTTATTACACTTTCTAAGCACTTAACTAGGTGTAAAACGTTGTGGTTTAGGCAGATAATAGGGATTAAAATGATGTACTTTAGGTACCAAACACTTAAGGGAAAGACCAAAATGACGCCAACTTAAAAACTGATGGAGAGCCTTAAAACAAAGACTTCATCGTTCGTTTAGGGCTCCACAGTCCATGAAACACTTCACCGGTCGTATAGCCATCCGTGAAGCCTTCCTTTTAAGGTACTCCGACAGTTTTTAAGTTGGGGTCATTTTGGTCTTTCCCCTAAGTGTTTGGTACCTAAACTACGTCATTTTAATCTCTATTCTAAGCATAAACCATGATGTTTTACACCTAGTTAAGGGGTTAGAAAGTATTAATCAGTTCTTTTACGCTTATTAACACTTTAAGTCAATAGAGCAAGGTTCCAAGAGGGGAAACACTAGGGTTTCGAGTGTTCTTCGAGTTTCTTCAATTTCACGGAGAACTTCGTTGTTCAAGGTATATAAGGTTATCATAGTGTTGGACTAGTTCCTCCTCACGCCCAATATCTACTGTCAAATCAGTAAAAGAGAAATATAGGATTTTATCCTTAGATTTGAGTATTATTAAGATGAGTTGATATTGAGTTATGAGTTCTTGAGTTGCTGATTATTGAATTCCTATTTCTAATTACTGAATTGTCGTACATTGTGTATTACGATTATTGAGTTGATTGTTCATATCTATTTTTCAACATGAACCCTATTTCTGAGTATTCATTAAGTTTGTATTGAGAATCTTTTAAACGAAACATAATTGTTTAAACTGAGTGTTGAGGAAGTAAACAGGAGTTTGAGAAAGAGTATAACGGAACTAAGTGTTACCCAAATGTTTCATTTTTATATGAAGAAAGAGAGTATTATTTTGAGAGAAGTAAAAGAGTTTTCAAAAAGATTGAGTACAAAGCAGTTACCTCTTGAAGAGGCCTTTTTAAGTAATTATGTCAACCCAAAGAAAGTATTTTTACAATGAGCAAAGAGAATTTTAGAGCAGTTACCTCTTTTAAGAGGATAGTTTGAGCCATTATCTCAAACCAGAGAAAGAGTATATATATATATATATATATATATACACACACACACACCGATATAGGGATGAGTTCAGACAACTCAAAATTCTCATAAACCATGTCTTGCAAACATGGGTACATGATCATACTTATTTTATGAATCCTTAGTGCCTTCGGGTAGAGCTTAGTGGATCCACTTAATTAAGAGGTTCTATACCTCGGCACGGTATAAGACAGTTCTGGTAGTTGGGCGAGACATTGTATCATCACTTAGATCATAGTGATGGTTGTTTGTTAGAGAATCTCCCAAATAGTTAAAGTGCATTTTCATATAACACTTATTATATTGAGTTCAAAGTTGAGTAAATATTTTGTAAAACTCTAAATGATTTAACTCTTTTATCTCTTTACATTCACATTGAGTATATTTTAATCTAATGTTGTCCTTTCTTTCAATTGTTTCACTTCGGCTATATTACATACTTGTACATTCAATGTACTAAAGTCATTCAACCTGTATATTTTTGTGATGCAGACACAGATGCTCAAGATCATCAACGCACGCTTTGTTAAAATAACTCTACACTCCAGACAATTTTGGTAAGCCTCCTTGCATATCGGAGGACTTCACATTTACTTTTAGTTTAGTTGTTTTGAGGTGTCATGGCTCTTGTCCGGACACCTCTCTTAAGCATTAGATGCTTTATAGATAGATAGAGTCGAGGAGTCTCTCAGTACTTTTAAGCATATTATTGATTGAGTGAGTCTTCCGCTAAGTAGTCAACTAGACCAAGGGTTCTCTTGGGGATCAAAAATGATTTTCGAGTGACAGTCACATGTAGGGTGCAGGCTCGGGATGTGACATGAGCTCTAGTTATTAGATGGTGGTTGGTATAATCAAATCCTTGTTAATGAAACCTTTTCCTAATTTGAACCTCGATAGTCAAGCAGGACAAAATACGGGAGAGTTAATTTCTTTATTATTGGTTGTCAATCATCTAAAGAAAAATTTAAGTATGAAAGAAGCATCATACACAATGATCACCCCTTTTATGAATAAATATTTTATTGTAAAGCATTCATTATCATCATCACTAGTCTAAGTTCAATAACACTAGTTATGAATTTAACTACTCATAACTAGTGTAAAAGAAAAATTAAAATAATTTAAACTACTGGAAGGTATGAATGTAAAAGAGAGTAATTGAAACCTTTGATTAAATCATCATTTGTAAGCAAATCTTGTTCATTTTATAATAATCATCTAAAACTATAAAGTAAACCCTGGACACTAAGAACAGATGATTCTACTTCTAATTCTAAGTCCTAATAGCTATCCAACGAATTCATACCTTATGAATGTCATCAAAATAAACATATATGTAATTATAGGGTTAAAATCATAATCTCAATTGGACTTTGGATTGACTGGGTAAAACCCATTCTAGTAGAGAGGGGTTTGCTGGGCTAGGGGAATCGTGAAAAGCCTAGACTCACAATGTGGGGCCTATCTTGAGTTTGACCTCATTTTATTGATTCTTTGAAGTTTAGTTTCCAGAGAGGTGCAGTTCTAGGCTTACCTCATGGTCCTTTCGAGAGTTTTTCTTTCTTTGTCTTAGCCCAGATTACTTTGTTTTGCGTTCCAATCCATCATAAGGATCGTTTCTTGTTATGTTTGGCCTAAAATCAGCCTAATTATGTCCATTAAATCATCACAACATATCAATAAACACAAGTATATGTACAAGATTATACACAGAAGTAAACTAAACTACAAGCGAAATATGGTGTTTGAATGCGTAAATACACCCCAAATCAGGTAACAACATTGGGAATAAAGCCATTTTGGTTGTCCAAGTATATAGTCAAGAAGAGCAGGATAGAATATGATGAAACCTTTATTCCTATTGCTCGGATAGAAGTAATAAGGATCTTGATCGCATTTGCCTCCTATATGAAATTTAGACTACTTTAGATGGACCAAAAAAATGACTTTCTGAACAGATTTATGAAGGAGAGGTATATGTGAAGAAGCCTCCTAGTTTTGAAGATTTTGAAAACCCCAGAAGTGTGTTCAAACTGGATAAAGGTCTCCATGGACTGAAGCAAGCACCAATGGGCTGATATGAGTGATTGTCTAAGTTCATATTGGTGATTTTTTAAAAAAAAGGGGACAACAAAAATAATTGATTGAAATATCTCTCAAATGATTGAAATGACTTTCAATAGCTTTCAATAATTTTACTAAGCATTGAGGGGCTTTAAATAACCAACATAAAAAAATATAATATGCATAATTTGAAATTTAAAACAACCTAAAATATCTCAACAATTCAAGCAACCTAACTAAAATTCAAAATTCAAATTCATCTTAAACTAAACAACTTATTTTACTAAAAGTTACTGCAGTAACTAAAAGCAAACTTCAACACTCCTTCTTTGCTTTAGATTGTGTTTGGTATGAAGGAAAATATTTTTCATGAAAATGATTTTGTAAAAAAATATTTCTTGAAATATAAATTGATTTCTAACTTATTTTCTTATGATTGGTTGGTGAGTAGAAAATATTTTTTAATGTTTGGTTGGTGAATAAGAAAAAACATTTTCTAGAAAATATCTTTATTTTTGGCTTGAGACTAGAAAATACTCTTTAGAAAAATAATTTTTGACCCAAAAAGCAATCTCGATAATCGATCTAGGACCCAAGCCTGACACTCGAACTAGGACATGACCCAATGACCATTTCATAATTGGACGTTGAGATCTGACCCAGGACCTAACCCACACTTCCGATCCTAAAATATTTTTCAAAAATAATTTTTTAACAAAATAATGAGAAAAGGCTTAAATATGTCATCGAACTTTCAGAAAAAGGTTCATCTATGACATCCGTTAAAAGTTTGGCTCAAATATGTCATTATCATTTAAGAAAAGGCTCATTCACGTCATTATTTTTTAACAGTGGTTTTGCAAAACCATTTTTTACATGTGACCAATTATAATTCGGCCACATCATTATTATTTTTTAGAAAAATATCGAAATTCTAAATAAAAAATTGGAATTAAAATAGCCCACCCATGTAAAGACCCACCCAAATTTTAAAATCCCTATACCCATCAACCCATCTTTCATTCACTTTTATAATCTAAAAAGTCGTTACTAAGAAAAGAAGACCCTTCACTTCACTTCTCTAAGGACGACAAACTCTTCTCTGACAAATTTATTGTTCTTCCTTCAAGCTCGTTTATGAAGATTAAAGAGGTTAGTTTACATATTACTACTAAGTATTTATTTAAGTGTTTTTTTTATGAAGAAACAAGTGTTCAAATTAATTTCAATTTTTGTTTAGAATTTTGATTTTTTTAAAAAAATAACAATAATGGCGTGGCCGAATTATAATTGGCCACATGTAAAAAATTGTTTTGCAGAACCACGGTTAAAAATAATGGCATGAATGGACATTTTCTTAAATGGCAATGGCATAATTGAGCCAAACTTTTAACGGATGGCATAGATGAACCTTTTCTCAATGTTCAATGGCATATTTTAGCCTTTTCCCAAAAACAAATGAGGGGGGAGGGGGGCTGGGGGTAGGAGTGGAGTAAAAAGAGAATTTTTAAAAAATTGAAATGTTTTTTAGAAACAATTTTCTTTTAAAAAAAAATTGACAGGGGGTGGCCGGGGTTGTAGGGGTGGTGTAAAAATTTTTTTAAAATTTGAAATATTTATCAAAACAATTTTTAAAAGAAAAAATTACTGAGGTTGCCTAGGTGGGGGTGCCGGAGGGGTGGTAGGGGTGGGGGGTGGCGAAAAATTAATTTTTTAAATTTGATTTTTTTTTCAAAAATATTTTTTCTAGAAAACAAAAAAACTTTTGACGAGGTGGCCTGGTAGGGGTGACGGGTGGCGTAAAAATGAAAATTTTCAAATTTGAAATGCTTTTCTAAAATATTTTAAAAAAAAAAAAATTGACAGGGTTAGCCTGGGTAGGGGTGGCAGGGAGGGGTGCAAGGGTGGCGGGTGGTGTAAAAATGAAATTTTAAATATGATATATTTTTCAAAAAAACAATTTTTTTGTGGGGTTAGGGGGAGGGGTTGGATGAGTTAAAAATAATCTTAAAATTTGAAATATTTTTTAAAAATAATTTTCAATTTTTTTTGTTTGGGGGAGAGGGCTGGTTTGGGGGTAGGGGTGAAAAAATATTTGAAATTTAAAAAATAAGAAAATTAAAAAAAATTAATTTTTTTGGATGGGGAGGGTCGGGTATGGGGTAGGGTAAGAAAAAATATATTGTATTTTAAGGATGAAATACAGTTTTGGAAATGTTTTCCTTAATTTTTGAAGGGAAATTATTTTCCTTAAAGTTGATACTCCCTCTGTCCCAATTTATGTGACACATATCGCTTTTCGAGAGTCAAATAGTTAAAGTTTGACCGAGAATTTACTCATGAAATTTTCAAATTTTTTAAAATGAAATTTATATATTTGTAAACTACATAAAAAGTACTATAAGTCTCAATAATTGATAATTCAAAATATTTAAAAGATATAGGAAAAATTTACCGTCAAAGATACACTTGTTTGAATCTCGTAATCCAAAATATGTCACATAAATTGGGACAGAGGAAATAATAAACAAGTTGATTTGGAAAACATTTAAGCCAAACCTCCCCAATTTTTTCTTTGGTAGTTGATGCTGGATTCTTTTCATTATTTTTGAACTTGCAAAATTTCATCTTTTGATTTTGTGCTTCAAAAACACCTTCCATGACATTGTCTTGTGTAGAATTTTTTTGAAAGTGCTTTAATTTGAACTTTTGTAAGATTTGCAAAATATTATTATAAAATTTTTTCTTCCTTCACAACATCACATATCACATAGGTTTTAAAATATGATTTTATTCTCACAGACCAAATTTGATAGTTTATGCCTGTGAAAATTTTGGAGGCATTCAAAGAGCTATTGTTGCTTGATTTGGTTAAAAATTAATATAGAAAAGCAAGTGCGTTGAAAATAGCACTGTATGAAAATAGTAGGCGTGACGGGTTAAAAGGGTAGCCCTTACAGGTTAAAAATCATATGGTAGTTCTTTGGAAGATTTTATAGATCCAGTAAGATAAATA
Organism: Solanum pinnatisectum; assembly: GCA_035578085.1. Lineage (NCBI taxonomy): Eukaryota > Viridiplantae > Streptophyta > Magnoliopsida > Solanales > Solanaceae > Solanum > Solanum pinnatisectum. The sequence goes on from CM069076.1 coordinate 31,614,068, forward strand.
AATCTCTTGATACCACTGTTGGTGGTTTTTAAAAAAAATGTGGTAGCAAAAAAAATTGATTGAAATATCTCTCAAAGGATTGAAATGTCTTTCAATAGTTTTCAATAATTTTATTAAGCATTGAGGGACTTTAAATAGCCAACATAAAAAACATAATCCGTATAATTTGAAATTTAAAACAACCAAAAATATCTCAACAATTCAAACAACCTAATTAAAATTCAAAACTCAAATTCATTTAAAACTAAACAACTTATTTACTAAAAGTTATTGCAGTAACTAAAAGCAAACTTAAACATTATGCACGAGAATTGATATTAATAATACTCTTTTCTTAAAACTAAGAGGGTGAAACACTGAAACCTACTCATAATTCAAGTGTATGTTGACGAAATCATTTTTGGCGCTACCTTGGACTCATTATGTGAAAAATTTGAAAAGATGATTGGAAGTGAATTTGAAATAACTATGATGGGTCAACTAAACTTCTTTTTGGATCCTCGAGTAAAGCAGTCATCAAGTGGTATTATGATCTGTCAACAAAAGTATACTGGCCATCTGCTCAAGAGGTTTCACATGTAGTATGCCAAGCCGATTGACACTTCCGTGAATGAAATGGACTAAGAATTTATCCCTGATGTAACCCCATCTCAATTGGGAAGTCTCCAGGTCTCCTTCCATAATTCTTACCCATATTTTAGTTCCTTCGTACATGTCCTTTGTTGCCCTAATATAGGCCACCAATACACCTCTTGCCTCTAGGCATCACCACAAGACTTTCCTCGGGACTTTATTGTAGCCCTTTTTAAGGTTAATGAACATTATATGTAAGTCTCTCTCTTCCTATCTCGATACTTCTCTAGTTTCCTCACAAGATAAATGACTTTTGTGGTTGATCGCCCTGGCATAAATCCAAACTGATTTTGTAATACTAATTTTGTACTTATTGTTCCTATTAGAGAAAATACATAATTACCCTATTAAAGTAAAACCTTTTTTAAGAAGACACTTAAACGTTGCGAGGGTCCTATTACCTCACTATTCTTATTTGTAATGAACTAGTTCTGGACACGTACTTCACACACGTGTATACTTAGAATCTTTCATTACTTAATGTACACTAAAAATAAATTTGCTATTGTTTTCCTATAAAGATACATTAACTTTCATTTTACTTTACATTTATATACGTTAATGCCAAGGGAATAATGCATGTTGAGTAAAAACATTAACATTTTAAGGGTATTAATATATATCAACAATTTAAGAATATTTTAGTAATCCAACTTTTAACTTTGATATTTTCTACTTCTAGAAAAAGATAAATATACATATAGATAAACAATAATGAACAGCAATTAGGTATTCTCATACCCCATCCTAATATGTTATTTTAAAAATAAATTATGTGGTTATTATTAAGAAGTATGTTTGAGTATACAAACATAAATATTATGTGCAAAATATCCCATGTTTAAAGTAGTGAACCAGACTTGCTATAGATAATTTAGAGGAAATCACAAAATCTTGAACCAAATGAATTTGATTAATGTTTAGTCATAGTTGGTATTTGATTTGTAGACCTTCCTCAATATTCTTATTCTTATGGATAAATAAAGTGAAGACGATGAATCTGTTATGGTCTTTGTTGTACTTCCAATCTACACAAACCAATGGAGTTTAAGGATCAAACACATCCCTTTACAAATATACAATAACCATATGTCAGACAAAAATAATATAAATTTTTTGCTTCCTAATTTATAAAATAAAGATCATATCAACTTCAAAAATCTAAAGAAAATAGTATCATTATTAATATTAGAGCACAAGACTACTTAAATAAAATAGATAAAGACTAACAAAAATAGTTAAAGCTTACTTTGCAGGTGAAGTTGATATAATTGACATGAAAGAAGTTGGACCGCTCCTTATTTTCTACTTCAACATCATCTCGTGATAGTATCTCATTATTTTTAATCATCTTCATGTCGTCCCAAAATTTTGTGAAATAGTTGTGCCTTGATGATAACTATATCTCTTCATATTTCATTTGTATTTTTTTTCTTGTTAATCATAATTAACTGTATATATCGAAGTAATAAGCTATTGTATGCATATAACGAAACCACATAATACGCATAAAGTCAAGTCTTAAGAGTGTGTTTGGTATGAAAGAAAAATATTTTTCAATTTATTCATGGCTGGTTGGCAAAATGTTAGGAAAATATTTTCCCAACAAAATAAGGAAAATGTTCCAGAGTTATCAATAACAATCAGATTATCTTTTATTTATAGCAATGAAATTCAACTGATTTAGGGGGTTAAGAAAAGAACACTATAATTAAATTTGTCTTTCTTTTCATCGCTGAATAAAAAGAATCCACCTCAAAATCTGATATTGAAAAATGATAAGAAATCTTCAGAAAGATGCATTATGTAAAGAATTTATTTGTTCAAAATGATATGTAATTGTGTAAGTATGAAGAGAAAAAGAAATTGACGTTTACTAAAATAAAAATTGATCACACAACATAATGTTCACCTCATAACCCCATATTATTATTTTCAATCCTTATACATTTCAAAACATTTCTCACAATTAAGCAAATTAATGAAATGACCATTCAATATATTTGATATTACTAAGAATTAATCTGACCAATATATATAACTGATTGTAACCTCAAATTCTCTACGTTATACTCCTCAATTAGTGAATAATGGGGGAATAATTTATTTAGCTATTATGTGGTACGTCGTCAATCACAAATATGTGATAGAATATGCATTAATTAGTGAATAATTTATTTATCAATTGTCGTTATCTACATGCATTAGGGGGAAATGGAAGAGTTAAACTTAATAGCCTTAATAACAAATATAAATATGTTTGTCCTTTTGTATTCATACCATGAATGTGCAATAATTTTTATCAATTACTTATATCTTATATTTATATTTGTGTACAATAAATAATGTTAAGAAAATATTGGTGGACTTAAGGTTTTATAATAATTAATGGGTACTTTGGGGAGTTGTACTAAATATTTAAAGGTAAAGTGTGTATCTCACAACTGTGCATGGATGTTGTGGGCGAGGAAATATGAGTGTTCGGATAGATTTCGTATCGACAAGTACATTGGTGAGCATAGTTATGGTGTTGAACATGCCAACAATAGCCATAAAAATTTTTTAATCAAAGTTATTGCTTCACTTTGTGTAAATATGTATCATGATGGAAAGGGTCCAAATGTTAAAGAGATTCAAAGGGCTATGTTTAATTCTTTTCGTTAAGCTATTGGAAATGTTGGAAGGGAGGTGTGGTTGTCAAGGAAATGGTCCGAGGGATAGTGGAGAATGGATATTCATGCTTACCGGCTTTTTTCTACATGATTGAGACTCTTTTGGTTCTAGCTATAGTATCATGGTAAACAATGATAGTCTTAGATTCATGTATTATTTCTTGGCCTTCGGTGCTTGCATTAAGGGATTTGCCCACATGAGAAAGGTAATTGTGGTTGATGGCCCTCATTTACATGGTAAATACAAGGGCGTGTTGTTGAGCAAGATATGGAGAATCATGTTTATCCAATTTCTTTTTATGTCATGGACAAAGAGAATGATGTATCTTGTACATTCTTCTTTGAGAAATTGAAGAAGATTGTGGTCGATGAACCAAATTTGTGCTTTATCTCTGATAGACACAAGAGCATCGCCAACGGTATTGTGAACGTTTAAAATAATGCTAACTACAAATATTGTATGAAGAACCTCGGTTAAAATCTTCGCGTAAATCATCAGTGTGGAGATTACCTTTATCTTTACTACAATGCAGCAAAGGCTTATTCTTTGGAGGAGTTTAACAATCATTTTATAGAATTCAAGAACAAATGCCCCGCGGCAGCCGTTGTCCATAAGTATGATATTGATTTTGAGAAGTGGAGTAGGCACATTTTCCTGGCAATAGATATGATGTGATGACCACAAATATTTCCGAGTCACTCAAAGTTATGTTGGTAGACAAAATGGAGTATCCCGTGGCATCAATATTTAATTTGATTGCTAAGAGGTTTGGAGAATTGTTTAGGGAGAGGCATGCATATATCCTCAAATCAATGGGTAATCAAAGGGTGCCTGCCGCTGAAAAATTGCAAGATAAAAAATGATCGAGGGTGACTCCTTGTATGTGGAGAACATAACCGAGGACAATAATCATTTTACCGCGTTCGATGCAGGTGCTACTGCCTGTGTGGACCTACTGGAAAAGTCATGTTCTTATAGGGAATATGACTTGATCAAGATACCTTATGCTCACGCAATGGCCGCTTTGCGATCGAAGCATGACAATGAGTATGGTATGAGCATTTATGAGTACTCTTTGCCTTTGTATAAAGTTGAATCATACCTCCTTGCATACTTAGATTCTATTAATGTTGTCCCTCTTGAGTCGGAATGGTGTGTGCTAAAAGAATTACTTAATGTGAAGATTCTTCCACCTCTTGTCGATACCAAGCTTGGAAGAAAATGAAGAAAATGTGTCAAAGGTGTCAGTGAGAATTTCATGAAAAGCAAGAGAAGGAACAAATGTTCAATTTTCAAGAGAACTGGACACAAGAGAACCACATGTGTGAACAACAACAAATCTTAATTAAGCTTGGTTGAACTTGTTTTTGTAATCATTTTTGTAATCAAGCTATTGTTTTTTTTTTTTTTTTGCTGCTAGCATTTTTGTTAATTTAATGTCAGTTATTATCGTAATTACTCATGATCTAATATAGATCAATCAAAAGATGACATACATTTTGTACACTGTCTATTAACGTTTATTATCGAGTCCACTCACTGTATATTAAGTTGTGTATTGTTAATATATAAAAATTATTAATATATGAAAATTCATGGTATTAGTAATGCAATGATTTTAATGCATGAATTAGAATATGATTAAAGAAGGAAGTGCTCTAAAAAAATTAAAAAAAATTGTACTAAAATTGTGACTATTTTTAATGCACCAAATCAAACAATGCTTAAGAAATAATCTAAGTATAACTAATCAAACTATAACTAATACAAGCATTATTTGCATACACTCTGCCAAACGAATTCTTAAAGAATTGTCAAAAAATCAGATGTTACCATTGAAAAAGTAGTAATGTGAACATTTTTTACTGTTGTAAAATTTGTATATCTAAATATTTAGTGGTTATCAAAATATATATACCCTTTATACAATCGATACATCTCTACGTGTGTGGTGTATATATGACCAATGAGATTTACACTTTGACATTAATAAGGTATATTCGGGTTTATATCTATGTTAAAGCATTGTTGATACTTCACCTACTAGAATCTGACACTTATATATTGACAAAAACTAGTAGAATTTAAAAAAGACAATTAATTAATAACAAATTATATTTTTGAAATTTATCCAATTAAATAAGTTTAAACAAGTGATATGATCATGTAAGAGTCCACATAAACTGGGTGTGGTGATTAGTGATGTGCGAGGAAGAGTTGTGGTTATACAATCAACATCCTTAGAACAATGTTTGAGAAAACATAAGTATGTTGTGAGGGTGTCACTTGTTCAACCACACATTGTTGATTGTCATCCCAATTTGTGTGGACTCATACATGATCACATGCTTATGTTGTAAAGATGTTGATTATATAACCACACATAACTATTCCTCATTCATACTTGTGCTTTCTTCACACATTAGTTTGAAGATGTTGATTGTATAACTACAACTCTTTCTCATACATCATTTATCTCCACCCCCAATGTATGTGGATCCTTACATGACTTGTTTAAACTTATTTAATTGAATAAATTTCAATAATATAGTTTATTATTATTTAATCATTCTCCCTTTTAAATTATACTAGCTACGATCTATATTTAAGCGTCATATTCTAGTAGGTGCGGTATAGATCATTTTTGAATCATGATATCAACCCGTATATCTTATTAGTGTTAAAGTCTAGATGTCGTTGGTACAATCTAAACCAAGCACATGAAAAAGTATCGATTGTCTTAATTATCTATATATTTTGACCAATAGTGACAATAATACTCAGTTATTCAAGTTTTACAACATTAACAAAGTACAAATTGCTACTTTTCAACGGTAACATTTGCTCTTTTAGTATATAAAAAGAAGGATTCAGGAACTCTTCCCTCCTATTCTATTTTAAAATACTTAAACATCTGTTTTTACTATGTCTCAAGCATCTCAAACATCCAATGCAAAAAAGTCTTATGTTTGTCGTTGTGGTAATTTAGCTATGTTAAGGACGTCACACATCGATACAAACTCATGTTGACAATTCTTTAACTGTGCAATTGGTGCATGCTCTTTTTTTAAGTGGCTTGAAAATGATTCATCAACGAGCAGCCCATCAAAATTGAGTCAGGGACTTGAGACATCAAATTTTCAAGGCGTTACCAAATTTCAAATATTAGAAAGGCTTTGAAACTCCGAAAAAAATAGAGATTTGTTATTGAGTTTATTCAAAGAGGCCGAAGAGCAGAGAGATCACTTTAAAAGATTGCTAAAAGACACCGAAATAGATAGGGATCAACTAAAATAAAAATTGATATTGACCGTAGAAAAAGAGAGTCCTAAAAATAATATTGTATGATTTGTTGTTAGTGGTTGCTTTTTGGAAATGTGTAATAGGGATGTAGTAGTACAATCTTACATCTTTTACTCATGTAGCAGTACAATCTATTAATAAAATGAAGTCTTTTTGGAATTGATAAGAAAATGCATTATATATACAATTAAAGTCGATAACTAGCAACAACATCCATCAAAACAAAAATAACATTTACATGATCCAACTATCTTAAATATCACTTCAAAAGCCAACTACTTCAACCACCAAAAGCTAATTATCTTAAAACCCAACTATCTTAATCATCAACCACCAAAAACCAACCATTTCAAAAACCAATTGTCTTAAAACCCACTTCAAAAATCAACTATCTCAAAAATCAATTGTCTTAATATTCAACCACCAAAAAATAATTATCTTAAAAACCAACTGTCTTAATCATCAACACCAAAAATCAACCATTTCAAAAACCAATTGTCTTAAAACCCACTTCAAAAATCAATTGTCTTAAAAAAATCAATATAACAAATACATTACTCATCACCATTTAGCTCACCATTGAGCTCCATAACAATACCCATCACGTCCACTGAATTTTCATCACTGCCTTCTTTTCCCTCTTCTGCCAAGCCTTCTTCTACCTTCTCTTCCAACTTCTCCTATTCTTTTTCTTCTTCTTCCTTCTCTTCGATATGCTCCCCTTCTTTTTCTTCTTCTTCCTTCTCTTCATTCTTCTCCTCATCTTTTTATTCTTCTTTCTTCTCTTCGATCTTCTCCTCTTCAATTTATTCTTGTTTCTTCTCTTTTAGCTTCTCTTCTTTTTCTTCTTCATTCTTTTTAAGTTTCTTGTTTTTTTTTCTTCATCTTTTTTTGCCATCTTCTCCTCCTCTTGTTCATTAACTTCTTCTGCAAAGTACTCATCAACTGCAAAAATATCTTCATCAACTATTGCTAATGGAAGGATTTCATCAACATCAACTGCAACACCATCTTTATCGACTGTTGGTGTTGTGTAGTCTTCATCAACTACTGCAAGATCAGTGGCTTAACATTCTTACTAATAAATTATTTTATATAAATAGTATATAAATTAGTCTATGTTTATTTTTCTTGTTCTTTTGAGCTCTCCTCAATTTCCCATCTCGTATAAATGCAACAACTTTCATCATTGATTCTTCAAGGGATGCAACACACTCACACAAATTATCATCCTTATTTTTCTGTCCACTCGAAATATAATTCTCACAAGGTTGGTTGGAATTGTTCTTGCCCAATATTTCATCCTCCTCGTTCTCTACTGCTGATGTGAGGATAGTGACACCTTTCAAATTAGCCTTTAAGGCATCAATGATTGTTTCCTTCACTTCGTCCGTCTATGACTTTAATGTTGCCATGTAATTTTGTTTTGTCTCACGGACGGTAGGTGTGAGGTATGGGTGCACAATCTACAAAAAAAAATATAAATAGTACAAGACATTCACTAATTTACAAATATTGCTAGATAATAATAAATAAAATTATACCTTTGTACTTCTCCCCTTGTACTTAAATGTCACCTTCGATAATGTTATCACTCTTTGTCGTGTGCCATCTAAGTAAACGTGGAATGGGCAGAGGAGAATCCGAGGACTTCTTGACATACTTACCAAGATGAAGAAAAGCCTCATATATCCAAACCTGAAATTAATAAAATAACAAATGAATAAATAGAGCATACGATGCATTCCCTGTTTCTTTGTACACTTCACTCTATTTCTTCAAATTAATTTTGTTCCTCAAATATATCACTGTTAGATCAAAACACTTTTCCCCCCACAGATAACTATTGAAGAAATCTAAATCATCCACCATCTTAATGTGGTTTGAATCCACGGTCTTAGATCGATCATGGGCAAGCAACATCGAGTGGACGAACCAAACTAAAGAGCACTTCAACTTCTGCTCCTTATTCAATCTGGTACCCTTAATCAAACTCATCAGCTTTGTAGCAGTAATATTCTTATTCTTGGTCACTTTATAATGAAATTTCCCAACTTTTTGAAGTACTTTTGTCATTTTTGCATCACGGGGTATGCTGAGCAATTCAGCCCTGTAATCAATGCAAATTCTCCTAAGCCAAAACAAGCAGGCTTATCATTCACATAGAACCACATCTCATACAATTTTTTTTTATCATTTTTCACACATCACAACAACATATAATGGACCATCTGTCCATTGAACTTGAAATATTTTGGAATATGCCTCAAATGTCCAAACAAGTACCTTTAAAGTCATTATAAATTTTTTCTTGAACTAAAAGTTTTGTAAAATCACGATAAACAGTCATTCTTGCTCTCACAGAAATTTTCGCTGGAAACGATCCTAACTCATCCATTCATGTTGTTATATTATAGGACTTACCAGAGATTTCTCTTGAACAAATTGACAAGGACATGGGATCATCATCCTCATCTCCAGTATCTCTGGTATCTCTACTACTCTCCTCATCTCCACTGTCAGTTTTTTCTTCACTAGATTCAACATCATCACTAGCCTGGGCACTAATGTCCTCATAGTTGTCAATCTCAGCCATTGTATCAGAGTCCGAGTTAGACTTAGGTTCTTCAACTACAATTTTTTCTTTTTTGATGATCTGGAAACTTCTTCAGCCTTTCTTTTCTTATTTTTTGAAGCCTTAGGAACAGATCGTTTAACGATGCCGCCTCTAGTTTTAGCCATATTATACTATATACAAAAACATAATTTTCATATCAAAATATCGACCACTAGTCTATTAACACAAACAGAGTAATGTTAAAAAAAATATGCAAAACAAGTACCAGTTCCAACAAAACTCGACAATGCCATTGACATAAACACCATTAAAGTCGACCAAAATACAGTAAAAACTTTCAAATAGATAGGCTAGATAAACATAAAAAATCAAAAATTTATACGCATTATCCAAAGCAAAACGTCAGTAATGATTCCGAATAAAAAGCACGAGCTAAAAAGGGGTCAAATTTTCAATATTTTAAGCAAAAATCTAAACTTCACTACGCTATCCCAATAAAAAAAAGTCCAATAGGCTAAAAGTTATTGAAAAAAGGATTAAACTTACTTGAGAGGAAAGAAGATTCAAAAAGATCCAACTGAACTTGGGAAGAAGATTGAAAAAGATTCAAACGGAACTTGGGAAATAAGATTGATGAAATAAAATAAATGTCACTTCGTTTTTCAAGAACAATTATAGGATCTCACTTTTCTTTATGTTTTCAATAATGGAAGATGGAAGTTTTGTTGGAGAATGATCAAATTTATGGAGATTGATGATTTCGTAATGTAGGTTTATGGAAGAAGACGAAGAGTTCTCTGTGAACGTTCTAAGGTTTCCTCGGAAAAAGTTTATACCTAATATTATTAAATATTTTTTCATACTTCTTGGGATTGTAGTTTAATTTTTATTATGGAGGGATGAATTTATTTAATGTTGAAGTGTTGGGATGAAAATAATATTTTATATACTTGTATTTTTATCCCCAAGTTCTTAAAATGATGAAAAGGTCCATGACCCCACAACCCAACCCCACTTTTTCATTTTTTCTATCCCTAACCCTAAAAATTAAATCAAAAAGAAATTAGATGACTATTGTTCAAATTAAGTTTTGAAGGTGTCCCCAATGCCAATTCTTCTCATGTGTATATGGTGTACAGAGTGATTTGACATAACAGTAAAATCAGATCTATCGGCATATACTTTATTGGGATACACAGTAAATGATAAATCTTATCAGCTTGAAATTAATATGCAATAAGAACATACAAATTGCAAATTTTCTCACATGGAAAGAGACTTAATTTCTAGTAGTTTTGTTAAAAATCACCATGCTCTCACCAACAAAGAATTAAAGGTCTTTGAGATAATTATGATGTACGGATCAACTTGCACGTACTTAGACTAATTACACGAGATATATGTTATTCCTACCAGCATCCACAAAGGTTTGGATGATCTACTTTCCAGCTTAAGAAAAAAGTAGTAAAGTAACCACTTTAGTTCTTACTCGTCCAGCTTAGTTTATTGACAACAGATCTGAGCTGACAGAGACAATTGTGGAGTCAGTAGTGACTGATTTTGTGATTCATTATCATTGGAGTAATCTCTTCACTTCCCAAGTAACCATTTTATGAATACATATAAATAACTTCTCTACTTTATCCGATTAATTTAAAAATAATATATTAATTATTTTTATAGAATTAGTTTAAATTTTTTAAAATCAAATTCTAATATAATCTGTCACTGTTAAATTACATGATCTTTTCATCTCTCGAATTTTTAATTTATAAAACTAAATTTGATTAAATGAAAATAATCTTATTTTGCAGGATTGAACTAGAGAGGAGTGTGCTAAAGAAGTTGCAATATGCTTGACAATAATTTAAATTTTACCTAATAGTAGAGTTATTATTTTTAATAGTAGGTTCAAATCTAATCTATGAATTTAAAATGTAATTAAGTAGATAAACATGAATCAAGCACACACAATATATGCTATTAATCTTCGTTTTACTTAGAAAAGGCAGAATGTTAGAATAGTGTTTGGCGTCTTTGAGAAACATATCTTTACTGTATTAGGAAAATGATTTATTAGTATCAAGTGCTTATCATTTAAAATCAAAACATAGTATAGGATTACACATGCCCTTATGATACTCAAGAATAATTCCTATTAGTTATTTTTAAATTAAAAATTATTATATTTTTAAATATCCAAGCAATGCACGGGTACGTATACAAGTAATATTATAATATTTATTTCACTAATTAAGTTTACCCATAAAAATTTCTTAATAAATTTTTAATTTTATTTATTTTGGGGTTCATATTTATATATTATTTTGCCATGTCAAATTTGTTTTTAATGACAAATTTAGTCTAGTGATTTTATTGATATAAATGCCTATGTTGAGTGATTTGTTGATACAAAACAAAGTTTAATTATTTTGCTAGACAAATTCTCAAAATTGAGTGACTATTTGAGATGTTAAATCATATATGTTATTGTCCATTAATGCGTTAAGCATTGGAATCATTCAAGTATTCAATACTTCAGGTAACAAACGCTTTCTCCAATGTAGAACAAAAAGAGCAAGAGTGATACAATAAAATCTTCAATACCTGAAGATATCATCTATGCTATATTTTTTAATCTTCCCGTCAATTCTTTAACGCATGTCAAGTGCCTTTCTAAATTTTACAATTCTCTTATTTCGGATCCATGTTTTGTATATATGCATCATAACCTCTCTATATCTCATCCCGATAAGACAAAATTTCTCACACATTCAGGGGATGGAAAATTATCTTACATGATAGATCAAAAGGTGGAACATAAAAAGAGAAATTAAAACAACGGAGCTTGCAGAAAATGTGGAGACCATTGGCATCTATAATCATGTAGATAGTCTTTTATCGTGTAGGATCATGAGTGCATCTCATGTGATTTGTCATGTAAGACGTGTATGTCTACTTATTTAATTTTATGATAGTTTAAATGTATTTGTATACACTTGAATTTGGAAGACGTAGTTTTAACCTATTTTACTTTTAATTTTATTCATTTTTCAATATTTAAATGACTTACAATAACGTGTAGTCATTTATCAATATTTAGATGACTTATGTAACACCCCAGAATTTTTTTTAAACTAACACTTGAACCATCCTTTGTTGTGAATAGGATTTTATCGAGGAATTTAAAATTTTCTTAAGTGTTAAGGTCACTAGATGTAGCACCTTGAGTTTCAAGAAGAACTAAAGAGAATTCATTCAAGTCATTCGGAAGTTCTTTTAAGTTTTGGGTCAACTTCAAATGACCATAACTTTCAGTACAAGATGAGTTAGGTGGCACATAAGATATCAAATGAAAAGTCTTTGAATTATCTTTCCAACGCCACCGAGTTTTCTAAATTTAGAGTTCAGATGAGTGAGATATGCCCTTTTGAAGTCAGACTATCCAATTAAGGAAAGTTACCCAAAAATAGTGAGGGGGATTTTGGTCTTTTCCTTACCAATAAGATTTAATTCATTTTTAGTAAAGTTTTAGGGGTCTAAACTGATTAGGTTCATTTATAATCCTAATATACGCCTAGGGTTTTAATTGAGAGTTCAAGAAGAGAAAAGAAGAGAAAAGAGGAGAAAAGAAGAAAGGATCAAAGCATTCGTCGAGATTCTTGAGTTTCATTGCGGATTTTTGCCAAGGTTTGATCCCTAAGAGGTATGTAAGTTTTCATAGTGTTGAGTTCATTCACCCACACGCCAGTCATGATTTATATATTCGAATTCGTCCATAAAGATTGAAAGATTTAAGTTCTTGATGAGTGTTCTTGAAGTTTTATTCTAAATCTTGTTTGGTTGGGGCTTTGATGAATTCTTGAGATGAAAGTTAGTGTTTTGAGGGTTGAATTGAGTATATTAGAGTGTAATTATGTTGAGTAATCAAATCCAAGTGAGTGGGGAAGAAACTATTCGATTCTAGTCGAATTAAGGTCAGAAAATGAGTAGAAAAATTCATCGGAATTGTCTGGGGAATGGTGGCGCAACGTGCCACGGATGCACTAGTAGGGCTAGCGTGGCGCGCCAGCAGTGCGCCAAGATGGTGTCTCTGAATTTTGGGGCTGGCACCCCCGCTAGGAATGCGTCAGGGTCGCCTGCCCCAACTCTTTTTCCGTTGGTTGTCCCGTTTGAGTCCCTTTAAAGTGTACTTTCTAACTACTCTAAACTACTTCTAAACACTAGAAATCATTCATAACATGAATCATAACCTTGATTTCATAATTCAAATTCAAGGTAGAGTTAAGAATTAAGTCTTGAGAGTTCTTTCAAACATTTTGAGAAATTCCCTTCGAGTTTTTTTGAGGAGTCTTCTACAATTTCAAATAACTTGTTTCAAGACTCGAGCAAGTGAGTATGAGAATGAGGAGAATATATTCATGAGTCTACCTTATCATCACAAGATCCTTCACACATCATGAATCATAACTCTTGAATTCATTATTCAAATTCAAGAGAGAGTTAAGAGTAGAGTTCAAGAGAGCCTTTGAGTTCAATTGTGAATCCTTTGAGATCAACTATTGATTTTGAGCTAAGTTTTGAGAAAGTAAGTATGAGAATGAGAAGAGTCGTACACATGAGTTTCATATTGTTATTTAGACCCTTGAGTCGTTCATGCCCATAAATTCCTCATGAACTTCATTAGTTGAGTATCTTTGAGATGAGTAGTATCTTCAAGTTCTAAGTCTTGAGTATTGAGTTCCTAACCCTTCTGAGATTATATTCCTAATCAGGACACTATTACATGTTACCCATGAAGTCCTTGAGTTGAGTTGTTCATGCCCATAATTCCGCATAAACCTTATGAGTTGAGCATTCTTGAGATGAGTAGTATCATGAAGCCCTTGTGTTGAGTTGTTCATGCCCATAATTCTGCATGAACCCTCTGAGTTGAGTACTCTTGAAATGAGTAGTATCATTGAAATTGTTGAGTTCTGAAGTTGTTGAATTCCGAGTATTGAGTTCTATGTATATCCAAAAAATCTGATTTGGATACAATCGAATTACAGAATGTGGAAACGCACTTTAGACACATTAATGACTTAGCAGGAAGCCATGAAAATATTTCAAAATATTATTTCTTGAGGAATCGATAATTTTTTTCCGGCAGAATAATTCATCTTCTTGTTCATTGTTGAAGGCGGCTGAAGTTTATTGTATCCTTGGTAAGGCTCTTATTGAAGGTTGCAGGCAGCTAAAGTTGACATTTTTAAATTTGTTTTAAAACCCTAGACACAATATTATTACCCAAATAAATGATTTTTTTAAAGAACCTTATGGCTAATTTTATAGCAAAAAAATTGAACGTATGTTTTTTCTTTTTTTTTTTTTTGAAAACCTTAAACAAGATATTACAAGCAATTATTTTGATTTTTATTTTTTAATTGGGGGTTAGGAGAGGGATTGCAAGGTGGGGAATCAACGCATCACCAACAAAGTGAAAGTTCAAATAATCAATCAACTCAGCTACTAAAGACTCCCCAATATTGCCAATGATCTCTCATTATTTCGCAAAATGATTGACTCTACTCCTTAAACTATTTTTCGCCTTTCAGAAGAAAACTTGCTCAAACTAGGAAGATTTTCCAAGTATTTTTTTGGTGTAAGTAGAGAATAATGGAAAGAGGAAGTGCCGAAAATATTTAAAAAGCATATTCCGAAGAAGGGAGGCATAGGCTTTTTCATCTTTCTTTTGCTCAGCAGAGTAATAAACTCTTGTTCCATGCAGAAGGAATTTTTTTGTACTAGACAGGTCAGGCTTGTTTAGCTGGTATTCATTTATTCCTTTCAACAAATAGATTAGATAAGTAAGAGCTCATTTGACAAGCCCGTAAATTTGGGACAATTTTATTCTATTAGAGTGCTTAAGGTTGTCTTGAGGTTTGTGAGACTCACACAAGGGTTATGGAGCAAGGTATCGCTAAAGCATGAAGAAATATCTGCACCAAAGTGTAAGAAAAGGTGTCCCTAACATGCCAAACCTAGAAATATCCCAAACCTAGGATTTTTCAGATCCTAACAAAGTTATTGAGCTTGGGAACGATCTCATTAGAAATATATAGTTGATTTATACGCCCTCTATTTCAATATGTTTGCGTGGTTTTGACTTGACACAAAGTTTATTTTGACCCACCTATTGTTCAATCAGAGGCCATTAGAACAATGGAGATAATCTCTTTAATGTTCCCTGAGTGACACCCAAAGGTGGAGTCATGAAATGTGTTCAACAGTTGCAGATCCTCACGAGTACCAACATAAATTTTGCCTTTCCAAAGCTGTAGTGCCACATTTGAGGTCCATGCAAGTTGACCATCAATTCAGCAGCAAAGGCATCTCCTTCATAGCTCCCACAAACATCTTATACCCATAAGGGATCAGATACCCTGATAGATATCCTAAAGTTTTGAAGCCTCCGGCTGGTCATTGGAATGATATTTGTCTTCATGCTGTCTAGATAAAGCATCAACTACTTGGTTCTCAGACCCCTTTTTGTATTGAACCTCATAGTCCAACCCCAATAGTTTTGCCAGGCCCTCTGTTGAATAGTAGCAGTTACTCTTTATTCTAGCAGATATTTAAGATTGTGATGATCAATCTTTACCTTGAGAGAAAAATATGTAACTGTGAGAGATTTCAGCTTGATGAGATGCCTTGTGTACACAAAATTGTTGTTTTGAAGAGAAAAAAATATAACAGAGATACATGCCTACTGCTCTGATTACTACAAACCAGCTGCATTAGCAAACGTGTATGAAGTTCCAGAGTTTGTTTTGGAATAAATTTTCTTGCCACCTAGCTATAAAAGGATGCCAGAATGACCAAGGAAAAAGACGGAAAAAAATCCAGATGAAAAGATAAGCACAAACACAAATTGTTGTAGACGTTGTGGACAAGAAGGTCACAACCAAAGAACTTGTACTTTTTTTCTAAAAGAAGATTGACAAACTCTTTTTTGGGACTACTGTTATGTTTCAGATACATTATTTTGAGATTACATATTTTTAGTTTTTTGCTTTTTCTACTATTACCTTGATAAATTATTACAATTTACTATTAGCTAGTGAAATTTTGATACAATAAATTGAAATGTTGATATTTTCAACCTTGTGTTCATTTTTGTAACACATTATGTTTCATATAACTTTTTTAAAATAATGTATCATTACCTATTTGATAATAATGTACCACATATTGTGTTTGTGAAGAATAGTACCACTCAATATGGTCCAAATACATTTTTATATGATGTATCATGATCTAGTTGATAATGATGTATCTGATATAATGAGCTTGTAAAAAAAAGTAGTATTTAAAATGAAATAAAGTGTATCTATAAATGTATCACAATAAGTAAGAATTAATTTATCAATTAGATACATGAATGAATCATCAACTAACTACAACTAATTGTCCAATGTATTAGCATGAATGAACCAACAACTAACGAGAACTAAGTTATCATGTAAATACATAACTGAATAATCAATCAAGTTATAAATTACATACATTAGTTATGTATCAAAATGTATCAGAAACTAACTTGAACTAATGAGAAGAAATAATGTTGTGTGTTTATGCATTAATGAATCTGATACTTAATTTTATCAAAATTTTGTATCGGATTATACAAGACAAATGCTTACGACAATTCATACTGTAAATAACAACTAAAAATAATGAAAGTTAAAGTCAAAATAAACAGCTTTTTAGAGAAACACTCTAAAATTTGAGTACAAGTATCTTAAAACAATAAAAACAAAAAACTCTAAAACTAGAGTTAATGTATCTCAACAACAATTACACTATAAAAAAGTGTCTAACAACTGATAGATAATCTCGATTCAACATTAACCAAATCGTCTTGAGTTAGTGTTGTGAATTCTCTCTTAGGCCTTAGTGGATCCTCATTTTCACTAACGTATCCTGCCTTCGCCATTTCAGTACTGTATTTCCATACTAGGGCTACATATCGTGAACGGTGATAATATGAACGGAAACCATGGTGTAACACCCCAAAAATTTCTAAGTTAAGGTACAAACCATTCTTGAATTGCATATAAGGTTGTACCGAGTGATTCTTAATCGTTCTTATATTCTAAGGTCAATTCATTGTGAGAATTATTTTGGATATGAATTAAGGCCACTAGAATCACCTTGCACAAAGTTGAGTTGAAAGTTTTCTTAACGATTGAGTTTCAATATGAGATACTACTTGGGTCAATTTCGAACGACTATATCTTCGAGCACATAAATAATTAGGTGACCCATGACCTACCAAATTAAAGGTCTTTGAGTCATCTTTCCAACGCCACCAAGTTTTCCTTTTGAGTAAAAATTTATGACTAATTTACTAAGGACACTTTGACCTGGCAGCAGCTCTGCGATGGCTCCACATTACAGAGTGAATACAGACCTCACTCTCCGCTGGAAATATATCCTGACTTCCAGCTCATTTTATTTATTTTTTAAGGATATTTTAGTCCTAAAAACCCTTATGAAGTCATCTAAATTACCCTAAACGTGTAGAAAAATCAGCTTTCATAATCAAACCCTCTCATCCACTCCTAAATTTCTACACTCAAGAACTTCAAGAAACGCTAAGGCTAGGGTTCATCTTCCAAGATTTTCCTTCAAGAACATTGTTCTTCTAGGTATGTGAGGCTTCTCATAGTGATGGACTTGTTCGTCCTCACGCTAATAATGTAATTTGTTCTTTAAATTGTCCATGAAATCATTTATGTAAAAATTCTTCAAGAGTTCTTGAAGTTTTAACTTCATTCTTTAACAATGGAAGTTTTGAGTTCTTAGGTGAAAGTCTTGCAAATGAGTTGTGTTTATTGATAGAATTTGAGTGGGATGTTAATAAAATTGCATTGGGTTCGTGTTTATTGATAGAATCTGGGTGGGATTTCAATGACACTGCATTGGGTGTTGGATTAAAGTGAGTGTGGAAGAGGAAGAAAGAAATCAGCCAAATATTTGAGTTCAGGGTCGCGTCATGGAGATGCTTGAAATTCCATACCCAGTCGATCACCCCCCTCTCTGCCTCGTGGAGAGGATACGGATTCTTCTGCCTCAAAAGTCTTTTCGCGACCAATAATTTAATTCCCTCTCCACGTCGTGCCATGGATACATCAGGGTCACCTGACATTTTCTCTTCTGTCCTTAATTCTATATGCGTACTTTCAAATTGTACCTACGTTCTCTTCTTGATATTAACTCTTAAAGTATTTATTTATCCTTGAGAGAGTCTACATGTCACACTCATATGTCTTCGTTTACACTTTGAATTAAAGTAAAGTTAAGAGGAAAGTTCAAGAGATCCTTTTGAGTCAAATTTGAAATTTCTTTTGAAATTGATTTGAGTTTCGAACCATGTCCTAAGAAGAGTTGTATTCATGAGTTTCTATATTGTTATTGAAGTCCTCGAGTTGAGTTGTTCATGTACATAATTCCGCATGAACCCTATGGATTGAGTATCCTTGAGATGAGTATTATTGTTGAGTTCTGAGCATTGGTTTCCTATATTGTTATTGAAATCCTTGAGTTGATCCGTTCATATCTATATTTCAGCATGAACCCTATTTTCAGTTATAAGTCTTGAGGGTCTTTGAAAGCTAATCATTGTGTTTTAAACTGAGTTTTGAGGAAAAGTTTAAAGGTTCTATTTTAGAATCACTTAAGAGTTTCAATGTTATATATATATATATATATATATAAGTTGATTATTGGAGTTGAAAGATAAGTTCATAAGTGCATGGTTTAAAAATGTAATCACGTCTAATGTTTTGAAAAGTATTTCAATAAGGTAAGAAGTCCACTCTTTGTAATGGGTGAATTGAGAATAATGTTATATCAAGTATTTTTGGAGTAGTATCGAGCACCGAATTGGCTTAGAGTCTTTTATGATTTGGAAGTACCATAAAACTAAGTAGCCAGCGTAGGATATGATAATATTGATTCCTCATGCGACTCCTCATTGCCACTGAGAAGGCCAATAAGATGGATCCATAGTTATGATATCATCCTATACCCTTATGACGACCCGAGTCTACACCCTGGACGCGAACGACACTCGAGAACCATTGCTAGTCTCCAAGCAAACCCTCATCATGGCTGACTACAAGCGGAAGACTAACTCAATCATACAAAGACTTAAAACTGAATTTAAAATTCATAAAACTCAAATAATTCAACCTTTAAAAGTATGAACAATACTCAAAAGATATACTCAAAGTTTATAAATCAACTCAAATACTCAAATAAAAGAAATTACAAAAAACTTCTCAACTTTGTCTATCTATGAAGTCTCTACTAATACAGAAGGATATCGGGACAAGACCCACGATATCTCAAAACTACTAACTGTAAGATAAAGGTGAAGTCATCTGGAATATGAGAAGGCTCACCACAGCTAATTGGAATACAACATGACCTCAACGAAACACCCGTTGATGGTCCTAAATACTTGTATTTGCATCATGAAATGATCCAGGCCAAATGACATGAGTACATGAAATGTACAAGCATGTAAGGGGAACTCTGCAACATAAGTATAAGCTCAATCAAATAAAAGGGAAGACATACTTACCTCGTCTCAACTCAATATGTCTCAATAATACTCAACTCGACTCAAGAATACTCAACTAAAATTAAGAATACTCAACTCAACTCAGGAATATTCAACTCAAACTCAAGAATACTCAGGATACTCAACTCAAACTCAAGATACTCAACTCAGAATGAAAGCAACAATAAAAGATGCTATATACATGAGACTTTTAGAACATTAGATAATAACTCAAATGAATATAAAGATACAATAATAAACTCATTACTCTTATTTGGGAGATTCTCTAACCGACAACCATCACTATGAGCTACGTGATGATACATCATCTCATCCATGCTAGTGGCATACATGGTTTATGGGGGCTGTGAGTTGTCTGAACTCTCCCCATATTGGTGCTTAATACTACTCCCAATAATATATCATGCTCATTTGTTTAAAAATATAACTCTTCCTCAGTTTGAGATAATTACTCAAAAGTTTCTCTTAAAAGAAATAGTGCTCAAACTCTTCATGAACTCATTTGGAAATCAAGGTTTCCCCTCGTTTTAAATATAAAAACATTTACCCTTGGGAATATTTAGTTCCCATATATTCATTTTGAAGAATGAAACTTAACTCCACTCATCCTCCTAGAGGAATTTGATTAGAAGGAAAATTTCCAACTAAACTTTAAGCTATGAAGTTTTAGTGACCTTAACATCTAAGAAAATATAGAATCACTAAGAAAAATCTTATTCACCATAAAGAATGGCTCGAGTCTTTGCTCGAAAATTTTTGGGGTGTTACATATCTCCCCCTTGGGATCATTCATCTATTCGAATAATGGATGGACATGGAATGGAACGAGGCTACTCTTACTATATTTTCTGACTCATGAACTTGCCTACTAACATAGGGTGAATGGATTCATACTAAGAGTTGGGACTCTCTATAGCACCTAAGTGAAGAACGATGTTGTTGTGAACATAGTCACGCTCTCTCTGAAGTTACCTTATTTGAAACAAAGGAAGTTTGGGCATGGAGTAAGAATCGGATGGTTGGTCAACTAGCTGGGACTTAAGCATAGCCATGGCCTCGCCTCCACTTTGTTGGTTATCTCTTGACGACATTATACTTATGGAGACATCGTTAGTCACTTAGAATCACTAAAAGAATGTAAGAAAATATAAAGTAAATAATTTTTTTACTATTTTTGGTCATCAAGAAGGGAAACTACGGTCTGTAGATGGGTTTACGGGCTGTAGGGCCAAATCATAGGAAATGAGGCCTCATTTCATGTTTCTGAAGTTGGAACTATGGGCTGTCAATACGTTCTATCAATGTTTCTAAGGACCTAAGGTCAGTCCTATAGTTCCTGACTGGAGCTACTAGAAATTGTACCTTTGGACTACGAGACTAATCTACGAGTCGTAGAAAGCCCTATGGATTGTAGACAGGCTCCATAGTCCTTAACTTAGGATTTTATTTTACAAACAACATTCTATGAATCCTATCTATAGTTCGTAGAGTCTACGACTCGTAGATAGTTTTTGCATAAGTAGTGCTATAAAATATTCAACACTAGACATATAGGCTTGTCTACAAAGAGAAAGTATGGATTTTAGAGAGCTCCATGGTCTTTAAAAGACCTTTGTAAGGCACAACTGCCTAGTTCAGTGTCATCACTTCACAACTCTACTTCAATTTTAAATTAAAAACATTCCAAACAAATTTTAAACATAGATATACTACACTCACATAAACTATCATCTATAGGGTTTATTTTATCATTCCATTCAAATCAAACAAAATTTTCAACCCTAGGTTAAGTTAAATCAACTTCAATTCCAAATAATTAAAGGACAAGGTTTGGACATATACCTTACTGTTTGTGAAATTGAAGTAGTGTGAGTGGCCGATGACCCAAAAATTCTTTACATAGTGACTACAACCCGTGATACTAAAGGGTTTGAGGATTTTGGGGAATAAGAAGGGATAATGAAAAATAAAATGTTGAAATGGGTTTATATGGTGGGATATGAGGGATGAAAAGTTTAGGAGGTATGATGGGTTATTGTAAAGGTGGGAAGATTTGGAGGTTTGTAGGGGTCAAAGGGAGGAAAAAGGAGAAGAATTTAAATTGGGAGAGTTTTATTGAAAAGGGATTGAGAGTCGGGTTTACTCAACACTTGGCCAAATTCAGAAAACATACCTAGAGTATATGAGTACAAACTACGGACTGTAGAAAATTCTACGGTTGATATTGTGCACTCGTAGACCTAAAACTGCAGTTGTTACTGGTACTTAAATTCTTTGGCCACCATTTACAGTTTGTTAAAAGAACTACGACTCACTAATGGGACCCATAGAACAAGTAACTCAATGATTTTATTTTAACCTAGATTATGTGAACAAGGTCTACGGCCCGTAGAATGAACAACAACCCGTAGATCCCATTCATAGGATTATATTGCACTTTTTCCAGTTTTTTCTTTTTGTCCAGTACATGTAGCAAATGTTAGGCCTTCCTTTTACTTTTTCATGACATTATTTTGACACGGACCCTGATTTAACCTATACTAGCCTAAAAAACTAAGAAGAAAAAAACTTCAAAAATAGCCACACTAAATATCTTGGGTTACATCCCAAGCAGAACTTGATTTAACATTGTGACACGATGCAGGATTTTTGATTACTTATACTTCATCAAGAGCCCATTCTTCAATCACCCTGACTTCTTTCGGCTTTCCCATGTAATGCTTAATCCTTTGCACATTCACCTTGAACCTTGTTCCCTCATAGTTTTCTAATTCAACCACTTCATGTGAAAACACTTGCACTATTCAAAATGGTCCATCCACTTTGACTTGAGTTTTCCTGGAAACAAGCACAACCTTAAATTGAAGAGAAGGACCAAATCATAGGGATTCTCACTTTTCAATCCTTTGATCATGGTACTTCTTCATTCTTTTCTTGTTGAAGGCTGAACTTTCATACACTTGCAGAGAAAACTCATCGAGTTCATTTAGCTCGTTTAACCTCTAATTTGATGTTGCACCCCAATCTAGATTCAACTTCTTGAGTGTCCACATGGCTTTGTGATCTAGCTCTATAGGAAAGTGACAAGATTTCACAAACACAAGTTGGTAAGGAGACATACCTATAGGAATCTTGAATGTAGTTCGATATTCTCATAAAGCATCATGAAGCTTTCTCGATAAGTTTGGTTTGGTTGCATTCACAGTCTTTGCAAGGATTTTCTTGATTTATCTATTTGAAACTTCCACTTGCCCACTAAATTGCAGATGATAATGGGTTACTACACTATGTCGAACAATATACTTCTTCAGCCACTTGAACAACTTATTACAAAAGTGGGAACCTCCATCACTGATAATCGCTCTTGGTGTACCGAATTTGGAGAAGATATTTCTTTTAAGGAATACGGTTACACTCTTTCCCTCATTATTTGATAGCGCAACAACTTCAACCTATTTAAACACATAGTCAACCATAAAAAATATGTACTTCAACCCATTCAAAATCACAAATGGACCCATAAATCCAAGGCCCCACACATCAAACAATTCAATCACAAAAAATGGAGTAAGTGGGAGTTTTTGCTTTCTTGAAATACCTCCTTCTCTTTGACAATGATCACAAGACTTGGCAAAGTCATGATCATCTTGGTGAATGGTAGGCCAGTAATACCTACACTATAAGATTTTGTGGGCACTCCAGATACCATTACGATGACCACCAACAGGAGACAAAAGACAAGCTTCCAAAATACTCATCATCTCAACCTCGAGTTTGCAGCAATGAATAATCCCATCGGCGAAGACACGGAACAAGTATCACTTTTCTTATAAAAACTTCTTAACATCAAACATGAATTTTATCCTTTTGTAAAATGACAAATCTGAAGGTATCACATCACTTACCAAGTAATTAGTGAAAGTTGAAAACAAAGGGATAAGATCATATGAGGTAGCCAAAACCTGTTCTTCTTGAAACGTATCATCTATCTCAACTCCATCAGACCACTTCAACATTGCTTCTTTTTCTAATCTGGACAAGTGATCAATAACTTGATTTTCAATCCCTTTTTTATCTTTTACTTTGAAGTTAAACTCTTACCTTAAAGCTACATGATCAGTGTGCAATGACTCTGGTGCCTATCAAATAATATTGAAACTTCTCGAATGCAAATACTACAACAAGAAATTCTTATTCGGTGATTGTGTAGTTCTTTTGAGCAACATTCAAGGCTTTTATTGCATAATATATGTGATGAAGAATCTTCTCATGCCTTTGCCCTAACACTACGTGAATGACATCCTCTTGAAAGGTTGTCGGTGCATTACACAACCTGAATGCCATCCTCTTGAATGCAAATGTAACATTCGGGCAAATGAAAGTGGTATTTTTCTTTGTCTTCTGGGGATGTAATGATTTGATTGTAGCCTGAATACCCATCCACTAAACAATACCAACCTTTACCATCAAGACTTTCTAACATTTGGTCCATGAACTTAATTGCGAAGTTATCCTTCTCTATCCATGCATTCAACTTGCTATAATCCATGCATACTCTCCAACCAACAATTGACCTCATTAGTATAAGATCATCTTTGCATTGGGAACCATAGTGATTCCATCTTTCTTCAGCATGCATTGAACAAGGCTTACCCAATTACTATCAGAAATCAGATAGACCGCTCTAGCATCCAACCACTTGATGATTTCCTTTTTCGCAACTTCTTGCATATGTGGATTTAGTCTCCTCTGATTCTCAATGCTCAATTTACAATAAGGCATGAGTTGGATCTTATAGGAACATATTCCCGGTGGAATGCCTATGATGTTAGCTATTGTCCATCCAATCACCCACTTGAATTGCCTTAACACCAATATCAAAGTCTCTACTTAACCTTCAGTTAAATAAGTAGAAATGATGACAGGAAAAGTATTGTTTTGGTCCAAAAACACATACCTCAAGTGAGATAGGAGAGCTTTTAGTTCTAACTTTTAAGGGCTCATCAATGGATGGCTTTTTAGGTGGAGTTTCCCTATTTTTCAAATCAAGATATAGATTCTTTGGTGCATGATGAAACCTTTTGATACCCTCAAGTGCAACAACCATCTCATCATACTCTGCAATGTGCTCTCCATCAAAATTCATGATCACAGCTGCTAGTGCCTCAAACCCTAATCTTTCTTCAATCGACATTTGTGGTTGCTCCCTCATAGTCAAATTCATAATAGACACCACCTTGAGATTAGTTTAATGCTTCATTGATTTACAGACCTTGAAAGTTACTTCTTCATTATTCAATTTGAACTTCCTTTTTCCTTTCTCCATATCAACTAAAGTATGCCCAATAGCAAGAAATGATCTTTCTAAGAGGAAGGGATCTTCAAAATCCACCTCACAATCTAAGATCACAAAGTCTTCAAAGAATATAAATGCCTCGACTTTAACCAGAACATCTTGAAGGATACAATTGGTTTTTTTACGATGCGAGCATCAATAAGTTGCCACATTATAGTCGATTTGGGGGCTCCCAAGCCTAAATTTTTGGACACTCATAGCAACATCAAGTTAATGCTTGCACCCAAGTCACATAGGGCTTTAGCAAAATATATTGCACCAATCGTACATGGATTGGTGAAAGCTCTCGTATCCTCTTTACTTTGAACTAATGATCTGGTAGCAAAGGTGTTGCAATGTAGCAACTTGTCATCCTCTTCAAAATCAACTGCCCTTCTTTGGTCACTAGATCTTTCATAAACTTAGCATATCCCAGCATCTATTCTAGTGTTTCAATCAAGGAAATGATGATCTAGAGTTGTTTCAACATCAAGATGAACTTGCAATATTTACCTTCCTCGGTTTTCTTAACCAATCTTTGGGGAAAAGGAGAAGGAGGTAGGGGCATTGGAATTATCTTTTTAGTCGCTTCCTCTTCTTTCCCAACTTGATCTTTGGGCTTCTCCACTTCTTCATTTTTAGCATCTTCAAGTTCCTTGCATGTTTCATTACAGTTGGCATAGAAGGGTCAACTGCTTGCTTTCTACCTCGAGTAGTAACTGCTAAGCATTGCTCATCATTCTTTAGATTATGGATCGTATTGCTAGGAGTGTTCCTTGTTGGCGTGGATTCACACATAAAGATAGTTGCCTCAACTGCTGCTCAATTTTTCTGACGAAAACTGCATGTGAATCTACCTTTTGCTTAATGCTTGATAGATCATTACACATATCCTTCACATTATCATTTGTCGAGTCAAATCTTTTCATCATCTTTGACATCATATCATGTTGTTCGAACTTTATCCTCCATCCCGATTCCCTATTGGAATGTACGGGCCACCCTTATCGTTCATGTTGTTATACCCGTTCCGGTTGTAATTGTTATCGCTATTATAGTTCCCTTCTAGTTGACGTTGTTGTAGTTCCATCCTTGATTTTCTTGACCTTTACGCCAATTATCCTGATTGGATGATTGGGTGTTAGTACGAAAACCCCATGTCTGCTCATTCACATAATTAACATATTCTTCATATATATACTCATCATGAGGTGGTGCTCTATTCTGGTAGTGTACTACATTAACTTTATTAGCACTCCTACTTAAATGTTTTAACACCAACCCAACCTTTGTTCTTAACTGTTCTACCTCTTGACGCATATCCTCAGTCTCTTGGTGTGTGTTTCTTGTACCGAGAAAGAGCTTTTTATGGTGGTTGTACCTCTAGTGCTCCATGCTTTATTATTTTTGGCAATCTTTTCAGGTTTCTCTGCATAATGTTGAAATGTTTTAGCTCTGAATGATCCTCCAGTAATAGTATCCAACATCGCTTTACCATTGCCATCCAATCATCTGTAGAAGAACTCCTTGAGTGATTCATCATCAATTCGGTGGTTCAGGAAACTTCTCAGGTAGTTTTAACTTCTTTAACAATGGGAAATATTTTTCAAAGAATACTATATGCAACTCCTCCTATATTATGGTATTTGAGTTATATGGAAGCTAAGATAGTCACACGGTAGCATCACAAGTCAATGATAGTGGGAACACACGTAATCCGATAGCGTCCATGTCTAAGTCTGGCCTACCCACACTACTCTTACAAACACTGGTAACTTTACTCAGATGAGCATATGAGTCTTCAGATGGTAGACCAGCAAACAACCCTCTGGATGTAAGCATCAGGCTGCTAGTGACAACGAACATATGTATGGCTGGTAGTGTAAGTACAATGATGACACTCATTGATCCAACAACATTATGATCAACCCTATAATTATCACATACATCTAGTGTTGGCCTCTCTCCGATCGGAGGTTGATCTTGCACTATCACAAGGTTGTTCTGGTTGTTTCATGTTACCTCTCCCACACCCAGAAGTCGAGCTCCATGATTACCCTCTAGTCCCTCTCCGATCGGTGTTCAATCCTAGATTTTGGCCACATCTAGTGTTGGCCATTCTTCGCAGTGTTTTCTTTAGTTCAAGATTGAAAGAGGTCAGGGGATTGCCTTGACTCATGTACTTGGCATACATTAGGCTGATTTGTCTTGGTGGGATAAGACGAGTTTCATCACACCCAGTTTTGTATCATGATAGCTACAATGGTTGGAGGGTTATGCTTTGGACCGTATATAAGGTATCTTATAAACATGTATCATGTACCAAAAGTAATTCAGCAAAATGATGTACATAAATGTGATATATCTGTTTTTATAAATGACAGTGTATAATTGTGTGTATATAATAATAATTGTATAAGTAATGTATACACATTCAGATACACTGTTATACAATATAGACTTATTGTATAACAGTGTATAATGATTGTATAAATATTGTATAATTATATATAAATAATGTATGAACAATGTGTCCACGGTATTATACACATATCAAATGAAGAAGAAAAATGACCCTTGATTCTAGTATTAATTTATTTTAATGAAAAAATTGCTAAAAAGATATTTAGAAATAAAACAAATTTTAAGAATGAAAGAAAGTAAAGTAAGAGTGGCGGGACGATCAACTACTTTTTTCAGATTTTCGAACCCTGTTCTAAATTTCCTTTCTTTTCGGCCCAAGTGATGTTTGCTTGAAGTATCAATTATCTAGTTAGGACCTGATGCTTTGCCTTCAGATTATAATTTCGTATCCCAAATTTTTCAAAATGAAAAAAACAAGATTTGGAATTTTAAATTATGATTTCAATCTTTTAAAAATGTAAAATTTGATCCATAAGTTTGTATTTTCTTTTAAAAAGAAGACTCTACATTTTAAATTTTGTAAAGAAGACTCATGTTAGAGATTATTCATATCATGGAGGATAATATTAAAGAATACGTAGTAACTATATAATTATATAAAAGAATAAATAGTTACTACTATTATTGACTAGTCAATTTTTGTAAAATTGTGTGTATCTGAAAGTTTGTAATTGCTAACATTTATTTATAAAAAATAATATGGAGATACGTGATTTATCAATGCAGTGTCTTAGGATATTATGGTATGTTGTTTATGAAAAAAATACAACTTAAAAAATCCAAGTTGCACATCCAAACAAAACTTTAACTTTAAATTAATCTGATTCCAAATTATGATTCTATATCACATGTCCATACAAGCACTTAGTGTTTGATTATTTTACTACTTGGACGTAGAACATCCCATACAAATAATGGACATATTACTTTTCTAGTGGAAACATGCATTAACAATAATATATATAGTACCATACTTGGTTGTTGTCAAATTGAGTTTTGACATATTTAGAGTTCATAAAAGGTGGAGTAGCTGGTTTTTATCCATATTTAAATATTTATCATGATTTATATCTAAAACTTGGAATCTTTGAAAACAAAAACCTACTAAGTAATCTATATCTATATTGATTTGGACTTTTTGAAAAAACTTAGTTTTGAAAAATAGACCATTTATGAAAAGATTTCCTTCTACATGCATCCAGAAAGATCTCCAATTAATGGAAGTGGATATAAGCCCACTTACTGCTTGTAAATGTGACTATTGCTATTAGGTTTTGTTGCAATTTATACACTATTCTGCAAATGTTTATAGTTCATATTTCAACGATAATGTAAATCAATTGATTGACCTTTAGCCTTTGTTTTGATAGTACATTTATTTGACTATTAGAGTAAATTAGGTTTATAATGTAGATTAAGATGGATCATTACATATTAATTAATTCTAACATTTGGTTAGGGACATTCAAACTCAATTCATTTGTTTGACTTTACTTTGACTCATTGTAATGTAGATATTTTGGAGATCAATAAAAAAAAGCATGTTAATTAATCTTTTATTACGATTTTCCAACAAATATATGCTTTTTTTTGCCTTTGAAACTAGATTTGTGTGTAAAGGAGACGGGGTAGCAAACACAAATTCATGCACCTTATAAAAGTTTATCTATTTAATAACAATGATTAATTAGTATCAAGCAACCTAGATTGATCTCTTAATTAATAATTTAATTCAAGATTGAAAAATAGTAATAGTAATCCATTGTTATAAGCTTCCTTTGTTGACAACAAATGTACACTATGGTCAACCACAAAGAGATGTCTTTGACTTTGTAGATCAGTAATAAGACAAAAATGTAGTAGGAAAATAAAATTAGATAGTGGCTAATTAGGCTGCGTTAGAATATAATTAAATTATAAAATCTCAACATGAAAATAAAGGATAGTGGTACAATATTTTTTAAAGGCTTAGAGTGAAGTAGTGTTATAGTTTAAAATACAAAAAAATGTGACAAGTAGGAATAATGGTTAATTAAAATGTTGGGGCTTTTGGCAACCCAATGTCTCATGTTTGAAGAGCAATGATGAATAAAGAAAGTAAAAGATAGAAAGTGGAAGTATTAGTTTGTGTTCTACTAGGACAGCCTTGTTGAGTTCATACTGGACAATCTTTTCTTTGTTATAATGGAGGAATATTTATCTCTTACTTTCTTCAACTTTTATATTACACGTGCTTGCTAGCTTTTAGCTAACTTATTACTCTATAGATCTAATACTTTTTATAGGTTCTATTTTGTTTTCTAATATGCTTTCGAGTTCCGATCGATCGAGTGTGAGCATATAGTATTTGTATTTATGCAAATAAAGTAAACATGTTTATAAGTAATCGAAAAGTTATTTAAAAGTAATAGTTTTTAATTTGTTTAGAATTTACTATTATCTTTTAACTAGTGAAATTG
This sequence comes from Solanum pinnatisectum, assembly GCA_035578085.1. Classification (NCBI taxonomy): domain Eukaryota; kingdom Viridiplantae; phylum Streptophyta; class Magnoliopsida; order Solanales; family Solanaceae; genus Solanum; species Solanum pinnatisectum. The sequence continues at coordinate 31,644,106 of CM069076.1, forward strand.
TTCACACTTTGATGGCTATAAGGAAAAATAATAAATTTATATATTAAATTAATTGTATAACGATTCTTTATTTAATAAGTAGTATATAATACTTGTATTTAGGTTAGTGTCGGATAAAACAATATTGATATATATATCTCTTCATATGCTACATGATATGTTTTTAGATTTTTTAACATACAAAAGAGAAATTTTGTGCATCCTTTTCGGTACAAACTATTCATATCTATATAGTAGAACAAAACACTTACGGTGGTGAAGTAAATGAAATAAGAAATCATATTTTGAAATAAAAATATATTGTATTACATTGAAAAATGTTATTTTATGTTTTGATAATCTCAATCTTTCGTAGGAGCACTTGATTCCCTATTCAAATTTTGATTTCATAAAAACCATTGAACTTCTTAATGGTGTCTTTCTTATAATTACATTTGTTTATTAAATTTTTTAAATAGTAATTAAATACTTCTAAGAATTATGATCATGACACACAAAAAAAGTACGAATAATATTCAAGAGTAGAAGTTATAAGTATGAGTAACAAATAATTTAAATATATGATTTTATTTTTTTTGACAATGAATACATTAATAATTATGCATTGATTTTTATTGTAAATAATAAATAAATTAATTGTGAAAATAAGGGGGAAAAGAAAATAAATGATTGGTGGCTGTATAAGGGATGTGTCATGTTACTATTTAATAAACCACAATCATAAGACATAAAGATGATAAATTTTATTAATTATGTTGTTAAGACATAAAAATAACCTACACTACTACACTCACAAAGTAATTAAAAACGAAAAGAAAAAAATTAAAAATATTTTTCACACAAAAAGAAATAGTGACGAAAACATATTGTTACATACGTAAAAGAATAGACAATGACTACAAAAATTGCAATTTACAAGTTCATTATCATTAGCAGTAAATCATGCAGGCATTGACACAAATATGATTTTTTTCAACTGGCATGTTCATTCCCCTCATTAACTTTTTAGTTTCATAGAAATTTTTTGATATCACATTATCAGGCAGAATCATCTCATTCACATATTGACAAATGTCATCAAAACATCTTTCAGAAAGGTGGTATTCAATTTTGATATGCAATAAACGAGCAACGACTAATAATTTTGAGTGTGTTTCACAATTAGGCCACACTTCTTGATTTGCAGAATCAATCATATCATAAAAATATTGAGCATATGATTAGGTAATTCTTTCATATTATCTAGAACAAATGCGGGAATAGCAGCTTCATGCGCCATTCTATGATATGACGTAGTAGGTTTAACATCATCAAATCCACTAACATCCACTAGTAGGTCAGTCATAGTATGATATCAGATGTGCATTCTTTTATCTTGATCTATATTTCTCGCAACTTTATTTTCTCCATGTAACTACTATACATGATATCCTGGTATAAAATCTTCTTTTAATAAACGGAGAAGGGCCTAAAATGCTCCTCAACTATTTGAATTGGTACAAAACTACCCTCCATCCATCTTTGGGCCCCCAAATACCCATGACGTTAACCTTTTGGCACAAAAATACCCTTATGTCTAATGGATCATACGTGGATGGAGGGCAATATTGTACCAAAACTCATAGTTTAAGGGCATTTTGGCCCTTTTCCGTTAAAATAATTTGAAATTACTTAATATATCATATGATTGACTTGATTTTGAATTTCATCATAATTTTAAAATAAAATAAAAAGGTTAGGCATCTACTCTCTACACTCTCCCCCCCCCCCCCCCACGCCCGCCCTTCACTTTCTATCTCTTCCTTTTTTCTTTTTTCTTTTTAATTTATGACAAACAAGAGAGAAAAGAGAGGAAAATAACGATGCATTCATATAGAAATAATTAGTTCAATAAAAATGACTTAATTAAGCAAATATGTACGAATATTACATTTTTCTTTTGTGTGTACCCATAATTTAAAATAAAAAAAAAAAGTAATCATTTATCTTATCCCCACCCTCATCCCACCATAAAAATAATACAAATTAAAAGAATATAAACATGTGAGTTCATTTCAAGTTTGAGTCCTGGATATCCTACTTAAGAATAAGAGATTAAAAAAGAAATAAAGAAAAAATGAACAAGACTTTGGATAATTGATAGAAAATTTTTATATTAATGAAAATAATAATTCTTTTAGATGGACAATCAGTCGGGGTAAGTATGAATTTTCGTTGGACCCCATTTATGAGTTGGGTTACGTTATAATAAATTGGGGGTTGGTTTAAAACATGTCAATAGGAAGATATCATGAAATTAATTATTTTTTTCAATATTATTTTCAAGTGTATCGGGTCAAAATATGAATCGTAAGTGGTTTTATAAAAAAATATATGTTTAAAAATATCATTTTTATTATGTATTTGAGAAGGGCTTAAATTTGGGCCAATAACATTAAGCAATGTAATAAATAAATACTTAATAATTTTACAATAAGGGGACTATTAAAAATAAGGGCAAATATGAGCCAAACAATTAACATTGAGGATATTTTTGAGCCAAAAGGTGGACGTCAGGGGTATTTTAGGGTTGAAAGATGGATGGAGGGTAATTTTGTACCAATTCAAATATTTGAGGGGCATTTTAGACCCTTCTTCGATTAATAAATGCCCATGAACACTATGAACATTTTCAAAATTTCTATTTTTACATTTTTTTTCCCGATTACATAGGCACTTTAGTCTCTCACCATCCCTCCCTTCTAGATGACTCAAAGCGAACTCAATAAATTGTTCTACACCCCTTACAAATTCAGAATCATATAGACCTTTGATTAATATTTTGTAGATACATTGACGATTTGAACTCATTTTACTTGTAAACCTTCTTTTTTGATAATGTGAAAAGGGTAAATAGTGAAATAACACCAGAGAGAGAATTGAAAATTAGAAATTTGCGATATGACAGAAAATGAAATAGAAAAAAAATGTTATTTGTTTGAACATTGAACTGGAACTCTCTCTTTTTTACTGCAAATGTGCAGTTTATATATATTGACTAAATAATAACCTTTTCTCCTAAAATAATTCAAACAAAGTCCTATTCAAATAAAGAGATAATCTGATATCATTTCAAAATAATGAGAACTGAAATATTTGATTTAATCATCTTAAAAATCATAAGTTAAAACAGTAAAAGAAGACATATGAAGAAGCAAGTAATTTTTTTTTTCAACAAAAAGCATTGCAATTATAAAATCATTGAATAGTAAAAAAGGATTCAATTTAATCAAAGCCAGAAGGACAAATGTTTCTACTCAAGCTTCCTTTCTTTCTTTTTTAGTAGGTTAGTTTAATCAAAACTTCATAAAACATGTAACTCAATATATGAAGGCAATGAAAAATATTATGTTATTCTACCTCTTATGTGATTTTAAATTTCTTCTCTAGCAGTTCCAAATTTGGAGGACTCCTCAACCAATCTCACAAGTATCTTAATTACACAAATCTCTTTATCAATGGAATTCAAAAATAAAAGTGTATATTCCATCTTATTTAGTCTATAATCCATCAACCACATACTATATAAACACTATACATTAACCAAGCAAAAAAAGCATGTCAGAAGATTTACAATTAATCAAATCAAACAAAATAAAAAAATAAATGTGATAAAGAATACATAATGTTTAGCCGAAAGGATTGTGGAACTGAGAATTCAAAAGTGGTAGATGAATTGTAGGTAACTGTACTTAAAAAAATTACTTGAAGTGTGAACGTGGGCAACAATTGGAGCAAGAAAAAAAAAGAATAATGGGGCGAGTATAACTCTATATTTTAGGGAGGTGGATTATTTTAGTGGCAAATTTTTTTATTTGGAATACTTTTACAAAAAAAAAAATAGATTCTTATATTATATTCTTGTACTATAAAATACAAATTGAGTCCAAAAAAATTATAGCTAATCTTTTTAATGATTGGATATGCCATGAAATCATTAATATAAATATAATAATTAAAAAGTGCAAAAATTGAAATAAGCATCGAAGTTTGCACAACAAGTACCTCAACACAAAACAAGCAACACATGCAATTATTTGAACAAAAAGAGGATGAAAGGGTAACAAAACATGCACTAGACACACCAATATGAGTCTTTGAAAGAGAAATTGATACATCTGATAGAGTTTGAGTTGCAAGTTTAGGTGATTTATAACTAATGTGAATTATCCTTCATCCATAGCTCTCCAATCTAGGCAATTTGTAGATTTAATCATATGTAGCGATTTGTAGATCTGTGATTAGATGGTTTGTAGTGCCAATATGACGAACTATAAAAATAGTGATGGATGGATGGAGATTTGCAATTTTCAATCTGATTCAGCGAATTTGCAATTCATTAGCTCTCTGAATTCAGGACGGATAAAGATTTAGAAGGAGATTCAAGAAAGGGCAACACATCATCTCTCCGAAATTATTTTGAATGTTTATGATAGAGATTTTTCTTGTTCAAATTGAGATTCAAAATAAGCTCTTATCTTTGGAATGAGATTTGAAGTCATAGATAGAAAAAACTTATCTTCTCCAAATTTACTGAGATAAGAAGAAGATGGAGACCATTAATGACTTCTCTGCTCTTTGTTCTAGTTCTTTATGTTTTTCTTAAATTATTTTATTTTCTATTTTTTGCTTCTTTTTTTTAATTTAATAAAATAATACTATTAATAAGTTGTCCTCCACTAAGTTGTGCTTACTGGTTTTTTTTAAAAAATTACACATGGAAGTATGAAAATTTAATTAAATAGTTTAATGTAAAAATATTTTCTTTTATATTTTATATTATATAAATCAACTATTTTACAAAAGGCATATAATAGATCTGATTGTATCTTTAGAAAAGATTTATAATTAATTAGAAGTGATATTTAATTAAAAGTGATAAATGATATTAACTTTTTTGGATGTTGTTTTGTTAAACTTCAAAGTTAAAACGTCTAACAACACATATTCAAAACGAAAGCCTCAAAACTCAAACAACCATTCTAATATATTAAAAAGGACCTTCCGAAGGTAACCACGATGACACAATTCTCATCCGAGCATGTTTACCAAGAATGCTGACCGAAGTCAAATTTTGGACATACCTTCAAAATTAAAACGCCTAACAGTACATGAAACATTAACAAAAGCCTCGAAACATGAACTAACCATCCTATTAAACCAAAAGGATCTTCCAAAGTTAACCACGCAAGAAAATTATCATTCAAGCACGTTTACCAAGAATGATGAATGAAGTCAAACTTTGGCCAAAATTTCAAAGTTAAAACGCCTAAAAGCACAAATCCAAAATGAAAGCCTTAAAACTCGAAGCAACCATCATACTAGACAAAAAAAAGGACCTTCTAGAGCTAACTGTTCTAAAGGAATTCTAATCTGAGCATGTTTACCAAGAATATGGACAGAGGTAAAACTTTAGCCAAAATTTCAAAGATTAAATGCCTAACGACAAAAGTCAAAACAGAAGCTGCAAAATCCGTACTAGTTATCCTGTTAGATCAAAAAAGACCTTCTGAAGCTAACATCGTAGACAAAGTTTCATCTGAGTACATTTACCAAGAATGTTTACTGATGTCAAATTTTGGCCAAACATCAAAGTTAAAATGTGTAACACCACAAACTCAAAACAAAAGCCTCAAAACCTCAACCATTCATCCTACTAGACCAAAAAGGACTTTCCAGAGCTAACCACACTGACATAATTCTCATCCGAGTATTTTTACCAATAATTTTGATCAAAGTCAAATTTGGCAAAAACTTCAAAAGTAAAACACTTAATGGAACAAACTCAAAACAAAGGCCTCAAAATCTGAACCAACTATCCTACTAGACCAAAAGGGACCTTACGCAGTTAACCATGCTGACAGAATTCTCATTCAAGCATGTTTACCATGAATGTTGACCAGAGTCAAGGTTTCATCAAAAATTCAAAGTTAGAATACCTAACGACACAAACTCAAAATGAAAGCCTCGAGACCCAAACCAACCATCATACTAGACCGAAAAGGACCTTCCAGATCTAACCGCTCTGATGGAATTCTCATCAGAGCATGTTTACCAATAATCTTTGCCAACATCAAACTATGGACAAAACTTTAAAGTTAAAACGACTAATGGTACAAACTCAAAATGACAACCTACAAACATGAATCAACCATCCTACTATACTAAAAAGGACCTTTTGGATCTTACCATGTTGATGAAAATGTCAAAGTTAAAACGTTTAACAAAACAAACTCAAAACAAAAGCCTCTAAACTCGAATCACAAATCCTACTGGACGAAAAAAGTTCTTTTGGAGCTAACAACACTAACAGAATTCTCATCCAATCTCATTTACCAAGAATATTGAGCGAAGTCAAACTTCAGCCAAAATATCAAAGTTAAAACGCCTAATCACGTAAACTCAAAACAAAAGCCTCGAAACCTAAATCAACCATCCTACTAGATCAAAAAGTACCTTCCGCAACTAACTACTTTGACCAAATTTTCATTCGAGCACGTTTGCCAAAAATATAAATCAAACTTAAACTATGGTTAAAAAAGTACCTTCCGAATGTAACTGTGCAGACAAATTTTTTATCCAAGCATGTTTATCAAGAACTTTGACCGAAGTCAAACTTTGGTCAAAACTACAAAGTTAAAATGTCTAACGATACAAACTTAAATAAAAAAAGCCTCAAAACCCGAACCAACTATCTAACTAGACCAAAAAGGACCTTCCGTAGCTGTCAAAAATCTCATACGACACATAGTAATGAATGATCTGAAAAGAATGAATCTATTGCTTTTACTTCGTGTTGAGGCCACATAATCTGTTGGGCTATAAAGGGTGATTAGGGCGTCATGCGGAAGCTTACAATTTGCAAATCATATAGTTGATAAATTAGATAACAAAGACTTATACTAAAAATCAAAATATTATTATATCAAAACTAATATAAAGAAAAACATTGAAACTTTAGAGAGAATAAATCTCTCCATAAACAAGACTCTTAAACGACTACATTGTGGATGTTATTGTTTTCTTGATATGAGAAGAGGGATCTTCAATTTATAGAGTTCCAAACTTTTCTTCCAAGGAAAGAATAACTCAAATATGGAAGAATATTATATTTTCCTTTCAGAAAAAGTTAAAGCATTTATGGTAATACTTTGACTTTACTTTTAGGAAAAAATAAACTTCAAATAAGGTAAGAAAATCAGGGCAAAACCCTAACAAATCTCTCTTTTTGGTAGGATTTTCTTGACAAAACTTGATCCGTCTTCTTCAACTGCATGATAATCTTTGTTCTTCACATAGTCTTCATCACTGTTGCTTGCCATGGTTAAAATTGAAGTTTAAAATATATGGGTTAAAAATATATTTTTTTATTCTTAAAAATTGCAGCAACATGAATGTTGAAATATGATTGAAACTTATTCTCCACATGTAGCTTGACAAAACATTTTCATTATCATCAAATTGATTAAAAATTGATTTGTAACCATCTTGAGCCTATCTTCAACCTCATTCCATTAGATCATTGAACCATGTGCTCTGATACCACTTGTTGGGTTATGAAGGGTGATTAGGGCGTCATGCGGAAGCTTACAATTTGCAAATCATATAGTTGATAAATTAGATAACAAAAACTTATACTAAAATAAAAATATTATTATATCAAAACTAATATAAAGAAAAACATTGAAACTTTAGAGAGAATAAATCTCCCCATAAACAAGACTCTTAAACGACTACATTGTGGATGTTATTGTTTTCTTGATATGAGAAGAGGGATCTTCAATATATAGAGTTCCAAACTTTTCTTCCAAGAAAAGAATAACTCAAATATGGAAGAATATTATATTTTCCTTTTAGAAAAAGTTAAAGCATTTATGGTAATACTTTGACTTTATTTTTAGGAAAAAATAAACTTCAAATAATGTAAGAAAATCAGGGCAAAACCCTTCTGCCAAGATGCATTAACTAATGATTTATCAACTAAACTGTGAACATGAATTTTTTCAAGTCTAGAATCTTACAATCGTTCTCAATTTTACCCAGTCTATTTGTGTCATTAGTTTCTCAAAATCTCTAATTTCAGAATTCAAAACAACACTTGAAGCCATAATTGGTATCTATTTTATTTGAATTTTCCATGGAAGTAATTGCTTTGCTAACAACCAACCTTCATCCTTAACCAAGAGGTCTCGGGTTCGAGTCCCCTTGGCTACGAAGTCACCTTTGTTAGGGAGCGCTATACCCTCCAATGTGGGACTTCCCGGTGCGAATACGGATTTAGTCGGGCTCCAATGTGGGTACCGAACAACGGATGGGAAACCCAAAAAAATTGCTTTGCTAACAAATTTTCCTTTTACATTATTTTATCCTTCCTTATGTTGTTTATTGGTTTGAGTTGTGATATTTATCTCAAGTATACTACTTTTTCCAGTTTGTACATGAGTTTGTTTAGCCAAATATATCAATTTGCACATCCCTTTACTAGTCCATAAATGTTTAATCCTCCTGGTATCAACTCTCTATAAGGGGCTTGTTTAGGTTAATTATGGACTATTGACTTTGGTTGGCACATTGAAGTAGTCATTTATTTGTTTATAAGGATTTCCTTATTAGTTAAATCAAAAATCAAACTGTTAAGGATCAAAAATGATAAATCGATTAAAAAGATATCTTATAAATCAAACCGATAATACATAAAATCAAACTGAACTGACCGATGCACACCCCTATATGCGACTATACATATTTCACTAAAGGAGAAAACATTAATGAGAAAATTGGAGAGATGATAGTTTCTGAAATTTAATTCTCTGTAAAACAGAATCATGAAGTAGCCCAATTATATTGATCACAGTTAAATCGATAAAAGAAAATTGATCACCTATAAACGTGGACACATTAATTTTCCCATCAATGGCTTGGCTAGTTCTCAATAAAAAGTGGCCAACATTTGCTTATATTTTTAAAATTGTTTAACTGAGCTCACCTTACTTCTGATAGCTCAACTTTATTCTAAAATTGTTGATGAACTTCTATGTTAGCATAGTTTACCTTAAAACTATTTAACATACTTTAGGCTTGAATTTTGTAAAAAAAAGTTGGGGAGTTTCTATCGTTTAATTACATCGATAAGCTGTTTTGAGGTGCGTGGATGGGTATTTAGATTCACTGAAGCAAAATGCTTTATGAAGTTATTGAAAAGTTCAATTTGATCATCATGATCCTTTGTTCTTCTTTTTTTCTCATGCCTCAAAATTCAAGATGCATATTTGGTTTCAACACCAAGAAGTAGACTATACCATTTGGTTTTGGCCAGAAATCCATTTGGTTTATCTGATCAATAACAACAAAGTTTGGTCAATACTTTCACCAACTTGATTATTGTAACACATTGCAATTCATAAAAGGACAGAAGGTTGAAAAGGGCTACTGGTATGATTCTACGAGACCAGTCTACTGTTCGTAGGAAGTTCTATGGGTTGTAAACCAGTCTTGTAGGAAGTGGGATAAATATATTGGAAATCAAGCCCTAGTAACCCATTCTACATTTGACCAGGACTGTCCGTTGAATACACTATGGACCATAGGAAGGTTCCGTAGAAAGGTCCCAAACTTAGTTACATTTTGAGTTGAAAGTTGAGGTCTACGGATAGGGTTTATGGATCGTAGGAAGTTTGATGGTTTGTAGGAATGATTCATAGGATTTGTCTTTGATTTTAGGCCCCAACCACTTGACCTATGGTTGACCAGTATGGTCCGTAGGAAATTCTACGGTCTGTAGGTTGTAACCGTAGGGCTGAGACTGACAGTTATTTTAAAGGGTGTTTTGGTATTTTCCTATGTACCTAATTGCTATACTACATTATTTTACACCTATTTCTAAGTCCTATAAATACCCATTCTACCCTATAAGTTTCCCCAACCCTCTCATTCAATCAAATCCCCAAAATCCTCTCTAGGGTTCTCTTCAAAATCCTCTCTCTAGATCAAGGGAGAAGAAGCTAGGGTAAAGTCACCTTTTTCACCATTGATTCTAGTATTTGATCCTCAAGGTATGCAGGGCTTCATCAATAAGTTCCAGTCATCCATTGAGCCCCAAGGTTTATCGATTCTCCAAGTCAAATTTCAATCCTATTGATTAGGTTTCATTCAATTCTTCATGAGTTCAATTGGTGGTGATTCAATTGTTCTATTTTGACTTATTATGATTGTTTTGACTTAATTACATGCTTTTCAATTTCTTTCACATGAAATCATGCATTGATCATGATTTTTACTATGGACCCTAACTTGTATAAATTTATGAAGAAACTTAAAACTATGAATGATGTTTTCATGAATTAGAAGTTACACATGATTTGTGAAAAGAAAGGTTTTATGACCTAGATTGATTTAAGATGAGCATCAATGAAATTATAAAAGTTTTTTTCTCACATATTAAGAGACCATGGTTTAGTGAAAGGTTTTCTCACTTAGACTTGATTCAAGATTTAATGAGATACTCTATGATGTTAAGCTTGTATTAGTATTTGAATTGTGTTTTTCCATGTATGATTATATTTTTATGAAAATGACTATTTCGTTGGGCTTTAACTTAACACTGAGAGAACTTTGAGGTGGAGACTCAAATAGGATAATCTCTTATAGCAACATCTAGTTCCAAACTACATGCATGATGAGTGATAGATTTGAACTAATTTAAGGTCTATTTAGCTCAATAATTGGTGTCCTCAATGCCTAACTTTGTTCTTTTATAATCAAATATTAATGATTTACAGTTATGAAGGAAATTGGACAAGGCATAGAATAAATCTTGAAAGAATAGTAAAAAATACAAAAGAAGTGCGAAATGAACATTCTTGATTGCCTAGCATGAATGGAGGATCACCAACTGAGATAGACTTCACCCATTCTGACAGTGCATAACACTTTTGTTTACCAAAGAAGGTCGGCAAACTCCAATAGAAAAGGCGATACGCTGAATGAGAAAGGCGGATCTGAAGCACATCACCCAAAGTGACAGTGTGCAAGGTAAAGATTTAATGCTCGATCCGAGACCTAAGGTGGTATTCGGTGATGCATAGAACGTGAAAGGCTGGCTCAATCAAGTTCGCCAACTAAGGTTCAAACTCCTGAAACCTAGAGCATCACAAAGGTGAGCTGGGGAAAGAAGGATGATTCACCAAGTGAGTTAGGCGAGCCCGACTAATGTCACCAATTTTGTTGCAAAACGGATTTTTGTGCCAAATTTTGTGAAAATATAAATAAGCTAAATGATAGAGTTTCTAGGGAGTTCGATTCGAGAGTGGAACAACTGAGTTCGGGAGAACGTTTTGAGTGAGAACACTTTTACTTTTTAGAACACTTTTTCTGGCCTTCTTGGGGTTTTACAATCACTACTAAAAAACTGCCAAAAAACGATGGACAGAAAAGGGATGGACTGCATCGCTCCAAAAAGCAATGCCATTTTCCACACTGTCCGTCGCTTTTTAATAAAAATAATTATTTTTAAAATTATTTTACAAAAAGCGACGGACGACATCTCTTAGTCCGTTGCTTTTTTTTGCCGATTTTTGCGCTAAATATATATATATATATATATATAATTATTTATATAATATATATAGAGTCGCCATCCGTCACTTCTTAATAAAAATAATTATTTATAAATTAAAAAATAACCACGTTGTCCGTCGTTTTTAATTTATTTTATTTTATTAATTAGTTTTTTAAAAAGCGATGGACGACATCTCTTAGTTCGTCGCTTTTTGGTCAAAATATCCAGTCAAACATTTTTAAAAAGTGACGGACAATGTCTCTTAGTCCGTCGCTTTTTATTCAAAATTTTGATCAAATATTTTTAAAAAAGTGACGGACAAAGAGACGTTGTCCATCACTTTTTTAAAATTTTATTGAACCAAAAAGTAGGTTTTCCCCCCATTTTCCCATCTCTCTTTCTCTCTTTTCTCTCTTCTCTCCCTTCTCTCTAAAACCAAATTGTTACACCGCCGCCGCCGCTGCCCCACGCCACCCTACGCCGCTGTCGCCCTTCTCTCCTTGAGCATTAGTCCCGTCGTTGCCTTGCTCCGTTGGTGCCTCCACCCGTTGTCTCCACTGCCTCTTTTTCTTAGTTTGTTAAGGTTATGGTTTAATTTTAGTTTTTTTCAATTCTAGTAATATTTGATTTGTTATAAATTAGTATATTGTTTTAGTTTGATGAATTGTGTTATTCAATTGTTAATTTGTATATTTGATTATTGTTAGTTAGGTAGAGAATTAGGAATTTTTTATTTTAGGGTTTTTTTCTAAATTGGGGTTTTTTTTTTTTTTATAAATTTGATTGTGAATTGAGTATTAGAAGATAGAACTAACAAATAATTAGAAGTTAGAAGTTATAAAGTTAGAAGTTAGATTAGTTGCATTTTCCAACTTTGAAATTCTTGAATTAGTATGTTTGACGGTAGAAGTTAGAAAACATTCAATTGTATATGAAAGTTAGATTACTTTGAAGTTAGAAAAATATTGGATAGTATATGAAAGTTGAAATTAGATTAGTTGAATTTTCCAACTTAGAAGTTCTTGAATTTAGTAAGTTTGAAAGTTGAAGTTAGAAAAATTGGGGATTTTTAAATTTGATTGTAAATTAAGTATTAGAAGTTAGAACTAACAAATAATTAAATGCTAGCTAGAAGTTAGAGATTAGTTGAATTTTTCATTGTATTTGTGCTTATATATATTATATTGTTGTTGAAAATTGGGTTACTTGAATTATATTCTTGAACTTAGAAATTTTTGAACTTGGAAATTCTTGAACTTAGAAATTCTAGAAATTAGATATGAACTTGAATTTTTGTAGGATTTTAGAACTTTAATTAGGTTGTGAACTTTAAAAATCTTGAATTATTGTAGGATTTTAGAACTTTAGGTTGTGAACTTTAGAAATCTTGAATTATTGTGGGATTTTAGAACTTTAAGTTGTGAACTTTAGAAGTCTTGAATTATTGTAGGATTTTAAACTTTATGTTGTGAAATTTAGAAATCTTGAATTATTGTAGAATTTTAGAAATTTAGGTTGTGAACTTTAGAAATCTTGAATTATTGTGGGATTTTAGAACTTTAAGTTATGAACTTTAGAAATCTTGAATTATTGTAGGATTTTAAACTTTAGGTTGTGAACTTTAGAAATCTTGAATTATTGTATTTAGGGCTTTATAAGATTGTAAACGTTAACAATCTTGAATTATTGTAGGATTTTAGAACTTTAGGTTGTGAATTTTAGAAATCTTGAATTATTGTAGGATTTTAGAACTTAAAGTTGTGAACTTTAGAGAACTTGAATTATTGTGGGATTTTAGAACTTTAGGTTGTGAACTTTAGAAATCTTGAATTATTGTGTGATTTTAGAACTTTAAGTTGTGAACTTTAGAAATCTTAAATTATTGTAGGATTTTAAACTTTACGTTGTGAACTTTAGAAATCTTGATTTATAGAATTTATGAACTAATTATTAGGTTGAACTTTAGAAATCTTGATAAAATAGTCTTTATGAACTATTTGTAATTTTGAAACGAATTTTGAAAGACTTTATAAGTTTTTAAATCATACTTTTTGAATGTTAATTTAAGTTTGTTGTTTTATATTTTGTGTAGTTTCTTTATAATGTTTGGTGTTTGATTGGGGCTGAACTGAATTGAATTGCTTTTGCAGGTGGGCAGCAGAAACTGCTAGTTTCTGCTGTCAAAAAAATTGCAGAAAAAGCGACGGATAGGGTGGTTTTGTCCGTCGCTTTTCTGGATTTTATTTTTTTAAAAACCCAGAAAAGCGACGGACAGGGTCCTTTAGTCCGTCTCTTTTTTTAATTTTATATTTTAAAAAACCTAGAAAAGCGACGGACAAGGTTCTTTAGTTCGTCGCTTTTCTGGATTTCTCAAATTTTTATTTCCAAAAAAGAGACGGACGACGTCTCATTGTCCATCGCTTTTCAAGATTCTAAAAAAATTAAAAATTAATTAAAGCGACCAACTTCGTCTCTTTTTTAAAATTAAAAAACAAATGCGACGGACGGTGTCGCATTCTTCAAAAAAATATTTTTTTTAAAACAAAAGAGACACAGTCCGTCGCTTTTGGAAAAGCGTCGAGCCAAAAAGCGACGAGAATGACTGCGTCGCTTTTCCGTCACTTTTGGCCAAAAAAGCGACGTAGTCCGTTGCTTTTTTCCGTCTCTTTTTGACAGTTTTTTCGTAGTGAATTTGAATCTTGAATTCGACAATTTGAAGTTCAATCCAAAGTGGGTTTACTCTTAATATCTTGATTTCAAATTACACATGGTTGCTTTCATGGAAGGTACACTTTCTTTACTTTTTGTGATGGGTGGATAGAATCTCAAGATCTAGGGGGTGCTCTAATGGGGCTGGGTGTTAATTTAGTATAGTGGATATTGTGCTATACTCTGTTTTGATGTTGTTCATGCATGAATTTTGTCTAATTACCATGGGTTAACTTAGGTATTAAGGTTGCAAACTTAATTCCTACTTCTGATCTCTGATTGATGCTCGAAAGAGATTAATTTGAGTGGGTAACTAGTTCAATACTAGAAATTTAGGTTTGATGTCCTTGACTTGCTTGAAAGAGAGGTTATGGGTCGGATCTAATTACCCTATTCTTGAAATAGGGGATAGAGTAAGGTATTGAGTTGTTAAGAATTAGCATTATATTAGACCGAAAGGAGATTCTAGGTGTAGATGCTTTGAGATTGAAAGATTATTAGTGCCATTGAAGATGACTTAGCTTATTCATGTATGCACATCACTATAGAGTGACACATTTACTCCTATATGATATTAATATTCAATCCCCGCACCTCTAGATTGCTTTATAACTCTTGATTTGGTGCAAATTTTAGTTTAATTGCGATAATTGACAATAAAGCTTTACATTAAGTTGTTGGTACCATCCACCCAATTGTTCTTACTACTCCAAATGAGCTGATTTAAAGTCTACAACTCTTGATAAAGAATTCTCCACGATACACCGTTCCTTATGGGATTCAACCTTGACTCTTCGTTGGGTTTTTACTGACTACGATCGCTCACCCTTTTAATTGGTTTTGAAGGGTGATTTGAGCATTATCAGTGCCCCAAAGGGTTTACGTTAAATGGCCTAGCTAGTGGATCTACATATAATACATTATATGATACAGAGTTTTACCTTAGAAAGTAAACTCTCCCTTCTCGTTGTGGGAGTTACATCAGATTCCTTGTTACGGCTCACATGGTCTATATCGGTTAAATCTAATATCCCACAAAGTGAACTAAGTTACTTTCAATGTTTGATGAAGATTTTTATGATGATTTTAAGATGCATTAACCATGCTCATGATATATGATGTCTCTTAAAATTTTATTACTTTTAGCTTGGTCATGCATTCCATGTTTTGATTATGTCCTCTTATGATCATGTTTCATGTTTTATTTCATTTCCCTCATAATCAGTACATTTCATGTACTAATGCATATTTATGCCCACATCTTCTCCCTCCGTTCTTGGCTAGTTGATCACTCTCGAGATTGAAGACTTCGTGAGTCCTCATACTTTGAGGACGATGTCACCTTTATTGATTTCTTATGTCATTATTGTTTTGAATATTGTACGTGGTGTATAGGTTATGTTTCAACCACTCCTTTGATGTAGTATAGGCTTGTCAAGACTTTGATAGACTTCTGCTTAATGTCAAACTCTTTACTCATGAGATTTCTTGTGTTTATCTATTATGTTATGTACATGCAAGTCAAGTAGCTTGTGTAGGGCCTCTCGGGGTCTTATACGTCATGTCACGTCTAGGCTATTCTTTGAGTTGTGACAAATTTGGTATTCAAGTCAAATTTTTTTAGAAAAAGAGTCATAGGATATCTGACAAGCCGCGTTGAGTAGAGTCTTTTTCATAAGTATGAAGCATACCTCATTTATGAATAGGATGCTATGAAGCATTTAGGAAACATCACCTCTTTCATTACTCTTAAGTCGTGCCATAGAGTCTATGTCTATAAAGATCCTTCTCTTAATTGTATTTGATTCTTTTCAGGATATGTCCCATCGAAGAGATTATGTGAGAAGAAATATGGGTAAAGACAATGCTGAGCCTGAGGTTCCTTAAGTTTTGGCTGATCCCTAGGTTGGGCAAGTGACCCATGCAAAATTCCAAGTTGTTTTCCAACTGTTGGCTCAAGCCAGACGACCCAATCCAATAGAGAGGCTAATTCTCCCGTGAACCTAATGGGTATGACGGTGTCAAGGATAAGGGAATTTACTAGGATGAATCCCTCGGAGTTTCACGGGTCAAAGGTTGATGAGGATATTCAAGAGTTCACTGATAAGGTTTACAAGATAGTAAGTATCATGGGATTGTCTACAGTTGAGAAGGCAGAGTTGGCCGCTTATAACTTCAAGGGTGTTGTCAAGTATGGTTTGAACAATGGAAGAGTGAGAGGGTGGTTGATGTGGGTCCTCTTGATTGGGAGAAATTAAGGGAGCTTTTCTTAATTGTTTCTTTCATCTTGAAATGAGATAAGAGAAACTGCTTCAATTCATTAACCTCCGTCAAAAAAATATGAGTGTGAAGGAGTATGATTTGAAGTTCACTCAATTGGATAAGTATGCTCTAACTATGGTTGTCGATCCTAGAGCAAGGATGAGTAAGTTTGTATCGGGTGTGTCCGATATAGTTTTCAAGGATTTTTTTATCGCAATGTTGATTAAGGAGAAGGGTATCTCTTGTTTGATAAAACATGCTTGACAAATTGAAGAGCAAAAGTTCATGGAAAGGGCAAAAGAGTCCAAGAGGGAAAGGACAAGTGATGGTGACTTTTTTCATTCTAAGTCCAATGAACAAGGGCGTCCTCAATTCCAGCAAAAGTTTTCTAGTCAAGGTTCCTCTAATACCCTAACTCAAAATTTCAACAAAGATAGGGTTTCTAACCCTAAGCCTCAAGGAGGAAATGGTGGTAATGGATCTTCTACCCCTGCTTGCACTAGATGTGGTAAGAAACATGATGGCAAGTGTTTAACTAGTATGGATGGTTGCTTTAAGTGTGGAAAGATGGGTCATCAGATGAAAAATTGATCATTAATTGTTACTAAGGGAAGAGATGGTAGGCAAGTTCAACCTATTGGTTCCGGTTCAGGTGCACCGAAGCAAAATAAATTCTATGCTCTTCAAATTCGATAGGATCATGAGGTTTCTTTCGACGTGGTGATTGGTATGTTCAAAGTATTTCATCTTGATGTTTATTATTTACTTGATACGGGTTCTACCATATCATTTTTTACCCCTTATATGGCCATGATATTTGATGTTGGTCCCAAAATCCTTTCTAATCCCTTTCATGTCCCTACTCTCATGGGTGATGCTACTATGGCTAAAAAAGTCTAAGGAAATTGTTCTATTTTTGTTTCTCATAGAGTCACTCATGTTGATATTGTAGAGTTTGATACGCTAGATTTTGATTTTATTTTTGGGATGGATTGGCTTCATGCATGTTATGCTTCTATAGATTGTAGGACCCAATTGGTCACATTCAAGGTTCTAAACAAACCTACCATGTATGGGAAGAGGGAAATTATGTCCTGAAAGGTCTATTTATATCTTGTCTAAAGGTTAGAAGAATGATTTCTAAGGGTTTCATTTATCATCTTGTTTGGGTTAAGGATATAGATTTTGAGACCCCTACTCATAAGTTAGTTCCGATTGTGAATGAGTTTCTAGAAGTGTTTCTCGATGATCTTCTAGGTGTTTCTTCTGAAAGGGAAAGAGACTTCAGTATTAACCTTCTCCTAGAGACACACTATATCTTTATTCCTCCTTATCGTATGTCCCCGATAGAACTAATAAGATAAAGGACCAATTGCAAGATTTGTTGGATAAGGGATTTATTAGACCGAGTATCGCTTTATGGGGTGCTCCGGTGTTGTTTGTTCGAAAGAGGGATGGTTCTCTCTGAATGTTTATTGACGATTGGCAATGAATAAGGTTACAATTATGAATAAGTATTTTATTCTAGGGATAGATTACTCGTTTGATCAACTCCAAGGATCAAGTTACTTCTCTAAGATTGACCTTTGGTCGGGTTATCACCTAATGAGGGTGAAAGAGAATAACATCCCGAAGATGACTTTTTGAACTCCATATTGTCATTATGAGTTTTTGGTGATTTCTTTTGGTTTGACTAATGACTCAATGGTGTTTATGGATTTGATGGATAGGGTCTTTAAGCAATATCTTGACATGTTTGTGATTGTGTATATTGATGACATCTTGATTTACTCTCCAAGTGAGGATGATTAAGTTGAACATTTGAGGATTATGTTGCAAATTCTCAAGGACTATGAATTGTATGCTAATTTTAGAAAATGTGAGTTTTGGTTGAGGCTTGTTGCTTTCCTTGGCCATATTATCTCCGATAAAGATATTCAAGTCGATCCTAAGAAAATCGAGGTAGTTAAGAATTGGCCTAGACCTTTTTCTGCTTCAAATATACAAAGTTTCTTGGATTTGGCTAGTTACTATAGAAGGTTCGTGGAAGGATTTTCCTCTATTGTTTCACCTTTGACGACATTGACTCAAAATAAGGTGAATTCCTATGGTTGGAAGCTTGTGAGAAGAGTTTCCAAGCGGTGAAGGACAGACTCACTTCGGCCCTTATTTTGACTTTACCGAAAGAATCAGATAGTTTTGTGATTTATTGTGATGCTTCATGGATTGGTCATGGATAGGTCTTGATGCAACATGGGAATGTCATTGCTTATGCTTCCAGTCAATTAAAAGTATATAAAAATAATTATCTGACTCATGATTTTGAGTTAGCGGCAGTGGTGTTTGCTCTAAAAATTTGGAGACACTACTTATATGGTGTTCATGTAGATGTGTTTGTTGATCATAAAAGTTTGAAGTATATGTTCACCCAAAAGGATATGAATCTTCGCCAAAGGAGGTGGCTTGAGTTGTTAAAGGATTACGACATGAGTGTCTTATATCATCTTTGAATGTGGTGGCGAATGCTCTTATTCGGTTATCGATGGGTAGTGTTGCTCATGTTGAGGATGATAATGAGTTATTTCGTGATGTTCATTGGGTGTTTTTTGGTTGATTTTAATGAAGGTGGTGTTGTTCATAATTGGTCGGAATCATCTTTTGTATTGGAAGTGAAGGCTAAGCAAGATCTTGATCTAGTATTATTTAACTTGAAGAAGTTGGTTTCTAAAAAAAACAACTGAGGCTTTCTCCCATGGGGAGATAGTATCATTCGATATCAAGATCGGTTATGTGTTCCAAATGTTGATGAGTTGAGAAATCAGATACAGAAGATCATAGTTCTCATTATTCTATTCACCCGGGAGTCACCAAGATGCACCGTGATTTACGGGAAGTCTATTGATGGAATTGATGAAGAAGAATATTGCAAAATTTTTGGCTAATGTCTGAACTATCAACAAGTGAAAGTTGAGCATCAGAAACTGAGTGGTTTGGCTCAAAGCATTATCATTCCTATATGGAAGTGAGAATATTTGAATATAGACTTCATTACGGGTTTACCCCAAACTCGTCGACAGTTTGACTTAATTTGGGTCATAGTGGACCGAATGAAGAAACTGGCACACTTTTTTCCCATTAAGACTTCATTCTCATTGGAAGATTATGTCAAGCTTTATATTAGGGAGATAGTATGAGTGTAAAAAATATTTTTGTGCATTTGTGTAAATATTTAAGTCAGATTGTTATAATTTTGTGTTAGGCTACTATTTTTCAATATTTATGAAACTATTTGATAGGGTTCTTAGCTAATTTATATTTTCTTTAAGAATAGTATAAGAATAATCAAAAGGGTGGCCTTTGAATTATTTTTTTAGGGTGTACCATATCCCAACATGCCATTAACCATCATGTGTAAAAAAGAAAAAGAAGTGAAAGAAAAAATATTCTTGTAATCTTATTCCATAAAACTAGCACTTTGTATTATTGAATAAGCACACACGAGACTACTAATTTTATGAATAAAATCTAAAATTAGCATTCCTATATGGAAGTGGGAATATTTGAATATAGACTTCATTACGGGTTTACCCCAAACTCGTCAACAGTTTGACTCAATTTGGGTCATAGTGGACTGAATGAAGAAACTGACTCACTTTTTTCCTATTGAGACTTCATTCTCATTGGAAGATTATGTCAAGCTTTATATTAGGGAGATAGTATGAGTGTAAAAAATATTTTTGTGCATTTGTGTAAATATTTAAGTCATATTGTTATAATTTGGTGTTAGGCTACTATTTCTCAATACTTATGAAACTTTTTGATAGGGTTCTTAGCTAATTTATATTTTCTTTGAGAATAGTATAAGAATAATCAAAAGGGTGGCCGTTAAATTATTTTCTTAGGGTGTACCATATCCCAACATGCCATCAACCATCATTTGTCAAAAAAAAAAAAGAAGTGAAAGGAAAAAAATATTCTTGTAATCTTATTCCATAAAACTAGCACTTTGTATTATCGAATAAGCACACACGAGACTACTAATTTTATAAATAAAATCTAAAATTACAAGAAAAATTTTAAAGTTCTTGAGAAGCAAACACTAATACCAAGAATATTTTGAATATACAAATAAATAAACAAAGAAATTGTTAAAAGCTTTTTGAAAACTTACCTATTCAAGAGGGAAAAAATTCAACCCCCATTTGAAAGAGAGAAGGTAGACACTGATAATGGAGAAAGGGGGAGAGAGGGAAACACATATAATAGAAAAAATAACAATATATGCTGATAATAGAGAGAGTGGGATAGAGGAACAACGTATATAGAGAAAACTAATGATCTTTCAGAATTACATGGAAATTAATTTGCTTTATAAAAAGAGTCTGAAAGAAATAAGTGTAATGACCTGATCGGTCATTTTTGAAAAGTTTTATGAATTTACATTTTTTTTCCCCTCTTGTGATTGACCCTGAGTCTTTTATGATTGAGTTTGAAAGATTGATTTTGAACTTAGAGTTAAAAGTTAAGAATTTGGTAAGTCTGTGATTTTGGAAAGGCTAAATTGCTTAAAAGTAGTTTTTGGAGTTTTGAGTGTCGGAATAGAATTTCATCCATTCCATCAGTCCTAAAACGTGGAATTTGAGTTGTAAAAGTTGTCGGTTTCAGATTCAGAATCTTTTTTAGGATTTGAGGTCCTAAGCTATAAACTTATTGAAATTTAGCTTTTGGGTTCAGTTTGATCAACATTCAGGGTTTGGGTTCTTGGACAGGAATTCTGAGAGTTCCGTTGGATTTGGGGGATGATTTTAGGCCTAGGTGAGGTCTTGCTTTATTTTTTAGAGGTCCCAAGATTGTTTTAGCATTTTAGGTGTTGAGTTAGTTTGTTGTGGTTTTCACCAATGTCGGGATAAGGAGACCTCAGATTCATACTTTGACAGTTCCATGGAGTCGAAAAAATCGAGTATAATTGATTTACATATGTAGTTTGTATGCACAGGGTTTCAAATAAATATTGAGGGTTCTTTTGATGATTTATATGTTAGCTGATGTTTCTGGTGCTGCATATCCTCACTTTTACGGGGGACCTTCACTTTTGTGATCTCCACTTTAGTGAAGACCGGCATACAAAAGTGAGACAGGCCTTTTGGGCGGGGTTCGCTTAAGCGGACTAAGGCTCGCTTTAGCAAAGGTCGCTTAAGCAGAGCCTGATTCGCAAAAGTGATGTCCCCATATTTTCGGGGTACGCTTAAGTGAACCTATGGTCGCATAAGCAACACCTTTGAGGGTTTTTGGTCTGCAAATTCGGAGTTTAAGCCCCATTTTTCATTTTTTATATTGGGAAACCTTGGTGGTGACTTTCGAAAGGATTTCTTGTGCTAAATCATTTGGGTAAGCCTTCATGATCCCTTCATTTTCCTTTGGTTATTTATGAATTCTAACATCAAAATTTGGGATTTTAATTGGTAAATGACAAAGTTTATCAAGAACTCAAGTTTTTAACTAAAATGAAGATTGTGAGCTGATTTTGGGTCCTTTTTTCAAAATATTTCCCCCCCAATGAGTTCCTAAAGCATTGAGTAATATTTTGAAGTATTAAATTTCATATTCAAACCTTATTCTTAGAAGTGAGTTTTGTGTTGATTGACTCATTTTTCAAAGTTATTAATGTGGGTATTGTTGTTTTCAGCTATTATTGTGAATACATGATTATTATAGATTGTGTGGCCTCAGAAGTGATTCGGAAGGGGAAGATTCAACTTTTGGAGTGATTAATTATTTGATTTAAGCCAAGTGATCTCCTCAACCTTGTATTCTAGGAGAATTCATGTATTCCCTTCATTATTTATGTGTTGGGAGTAATGCAGATGAGGTGAAGGGTTAATTGTCCATTTGATATATCTAAAGTAATAAAGAGGGGTTGAAATGATAAAGGCTATGTGATGAACATGATGATGTGAATTGCCTTATTGTGAATTTATTGAGTGATTGATGAAATATTTGATAACATGAATATGGGCTTGAATTCCATGAGTTATTAACTCTTCCATGTGGTGTGATATTTCTTGTGTGAATTCATTGTTGGACACCAAGATGAGACATGTTATGTTTACAGTTACAAGGTCATTACCAACGAGTGTTATTATGCCAAGGTAATTTTCGACTAGTAATTTGCTATAAAGTTGATTGGAAATGATTTTGGCTAGTGATATTGTGTCGATAGGAAATGGTTCTGGCGAGAGATTGGTAATAGTGCTTTGATGCATTTTTAATGCTTATGTGGGCTTACTTGTTAATTGTGATTGATACACTTGTTGTATGTGATTGATCTAATTGGTTTTGAGATTGACTTACTTGATTCGTTCTGTTGTTGAACTGTGATTATTGAGCCTTGTGAACTGTACATTATAGAATTGTTAGGTTGGGCTGATTGCTGTGCAGGTTGTAGTTTGAGGAGGTCCGATTTGTATGGAAGGAGTATTCAATTTTTAGCTAGATGCCTTGTTTATTAGGCTGTTTGTTGGGTACCGTGTTGTAAGTAATCGCTCTTTGCTTCTACACTTGTGTAGGTTTCTAGCTCAGTATAATGTGACCGTCCTTGTTCTCTTACATTTCGAGGCTTATCAAAGGACTATTGAGAGGTAGTTGCTTGTCATCTCAGCAGGCTCTCTTTTCCTTTTCTTTAATTTGAGAAACAAAGAATGAGACTTGTACTTATTTCTTAATCTCTCACTTTATGTATTTTTTGCCTTGTACATATGACAACCAGATTTTGGGGATTTTAATAGAAAGAATAAGTTATTCCACTTTATCTTGTTCTTGATTTATATTTCTACGTTTCTTTTATTTTTTGTTGGGTAGAGGCTAACTTGTTTGGGTGGGAATATAAAAGTTCCATGACATCCATTTATGGGTCATGATAAATGGTATCATAGCCCAGGTTCATAGGTCTCACGTATGTACAAGCTAAGTCAAAGTAGAGTCTTAAGTATCGGTATGCAGACGTAGGTACTTATCTTCAAGAGGCTGTAAAGATTATTAGGAAACTTCCTTTTATTCATCCTTTCTGATTGTGCGTGGTTACCTTTAGTAGTGCTGAGTTGCAGCATGTTTTTTTGGCAGGTGTCGAGGACCATAGCTTATGTTTCCAGTGATAAAGGAGAAGTAGTAGTAAAGGTTGTTGTTGAGACCCCAGCTAAGGGTAAAGGTAGGGATTGAGATAGAGGTCGTGCTCATGGAGTACCACCGACTAGAGGTCCTATCCGTGGAGTGGCACCATCTAGATTCCCCTGAGCCACAGGTTGAGGTTGTTGAGGACTAGGTTCCTCCCGAGATTGGAGGTTCTTTGTTTTGGGAGACTTTGTTGATGATGTTTGGTGTGCTACAAAACTTCTCTCAGGGTGGTGTGACAGGTATGCCACAGGGTTCTCGAATGAGGGTAATGGCACAGACCCTAAATCAACAGCAGGTTCTGGGTATTCAAGATCAGGTGGGTCAGCCACGAGTGGTTCCTATAGTAGTAGCGGGTGTTCAGATTGCTTCAAAGTTTATTCTAACGATAGTTGAGAAGCAATGTTAAAAGAGGTTTCAGTAGATGAAAGCACCTCAATTTCAGGGTGGTAAGAGTGAGGATTTCAAGAGTTCTTGACGTTGTGTCATGAGATGCTTGAGGCAGTGGGTATGGTGGATTCTTGTGATGTTTGGTTTGTTGCACTTTAGGTACGTAGATGATCTAGAGAGTGGTGGAGGACTTTTGTTACGTCTAAACCAGTTGGATATCCCCTAGTAGAGTGGAATGTGTTCTCTAGGATCGCTTCATTCCTTGGAACGTAAAAGAGGAGAGTTGATTAAGGTTTAACAGTTTGACTCAGGGTAGTTTGTTGTTGACCAAGTATGAGGCACGTTTCTGTGAGCTTTCTAGGCATGCTATGACTATTGCTTCGAATGAGGCAAAGAGAATCTGTAAATTTGTGAGAGGGTTGAATTTCTCCGTCAGGTCTTATGTTGTTAGAGAAACCATGGGGCTTCCTTCTAGTCCATTGTGAGCACCGCCAAGGAGGCGTATTTGATGATTTTAAAAGAGTTTGGGGAGCCCAAGAGGGCCCGATCGTTTGGTCGACTTTCTGGTGCCTCATCTGGAAATAGAGGTTTGCATAGAGGTAGTAGCTCCTTTCAGCGCAATGGGATGGTTCATTATTTCATGTTAGCAGTTGAGAGTAGGTAGTCAGCCTAAATATTTTATGGTTCTAGCTGAGGTGGCCATGGTAGTTTGTTTGATTCGTAGAAACAATTATCTGTTATGAGATCTTGCTTTACTTGTGGGATCCAGGTCATTTGATGTGACCCTTCCCTCTATAAACTCAATCAGGTGCTAGCATTCTTATTCAACTACTCCGAATAGAGATTCAGTACCTCAGCCCAGGGGTCGAGGCAGAGGTCTGCCCAGTAGGGAAGGTAGAACTACTGGTAAGGGTACTCTAGCTCCGCATGGTAGAGGTAAAGGTCTACTTAGATTGCCGGCGGTCTTGAGGGCCAGTGTTATGCTTTTCTAGGGAGGCTTGAGTCTAAGACTTTTGATGTTGTGATCATAGGTATCATCCTAGTTTGGCATTGACTTGTGTATCTATTATTTGATTCGAGGACTACTTTCTTGTATGTGTCTACCTATTTTGATGTTGGGTTTGATATGATGTCTGGTTGCATGCACGTGACTATTAATATCTCTACACTAGTAGGTGAATCCTTAGTGGTGGATCAAGTGTATCAATCTTTCCTTATTTTTTTTGGATGGGTATAATACTTTGGTAGACTTAATCATTCTAGGA
Organism: Solanum pinnatisectum; assembly: GCA_035578085.1. NCBI lineage: Eukaryota > Viridiplantae > Streptophyta > Magnoliopsida > Solanales > Solanaceae > Solanum > Solanum pinnatisectum. The sequence goes on from CM069076.1 coordinate 31,669,495, forward strand.
TGGTAAATTTGATATTATCTTAGGTATGGATTGGCTTTGTCCACATCATGCTATTCTTGCTTGTTATGCTAACACTGTGACCTTAGCGATGTCAGGTGTCCCAAGAGTTGAATGGACGGGTGCTAGTGGTTCCTACTATAGCAAAGTTATCTCCTTCATTCAAGCTCAGAGAATGGTTGATAGAGGTTGTTTGTCCTGTTTGGCTTTCATTCGAAATAGTAGTGTTGAGCCACTTTCCATAGATTCTATGCACGTGTTCAAGATTTTTTGGATGTGTTTCCTACTGATATTCCAGTTGTTCCTACGGATAGGAATATTGATTTTTTCATTGAATTGGAGACAGACACAAAGACCATTTCTATTCCTCCGTATCGTGGTGCTCCAACTGAGTTGAATGAATTGAAGGATTAGTTACAAGATTTGTTAAGTAAGGGACATAAGGATGTGTATTCATTATCGATAGTTGAACAAGGTAATAGTGAAGAACAAGTATCCTTTCCTCACACTGATGATTTGCTTGATCATTTTCAGGGTGCATCTCTAATTTTCTAAGATTGATTTGAAGTCAAAGAATAGGGCATCGAATATCCCTAAGATAACTTTTAGGACTTGTTATGGGCAGCATGAGTTTCTAGTGATGTATTTCGGTTAGACTAACGCCCTTGCAGCGTTCATGGAGTTGATGAATAAGGTGTTCCGACCTTATCTAGATTCATTTGTGATAGTGTTCATTAGGGATATCTTGGTGTACTCCAAGAACGAGGAGGATCACGATTGACATTTGAGGATTGTACTCTAGATATTGAGGGAAGAGAAACTTTATGACATGTTCTCAAAGTGTGAATTTTGGCTTGATTCCATGGCACTCTTGGGACACATGGTGACCAAGGAGAGTATTTGGGTAGATCCAGCCAAGATTGAGGCAGTAAAGGGTTGGACCAGACCTATATCACTTACTGAGATCTGGAGTTTTAGGACTTATGGTCTATTATTGGGAAATTTTTTAGATCTTGTCGACCATTGCATCTCCTTTGACTAGGTTGACTCGGTAAGGTGTGAGTTTATAGTGGTCAGATGAGTGTGAGGACAACTTTCAATAACTCAAGACCTTATTGACTTCGGCTCTTATTTTGACCTTACTCGAGGAGGGGGTAGACTTCACTGTCTATTGTGATGGTTCTAGAGTTGGATTAGGTGGTGTTCTGATGCAGAAAAGAAAGGTGATCTCCTATACTTATAGACAATTGAAGACCCATGAGAGGACCTACCCTACCCATGATTTGGAGCTGGCAGTCAAAGTGTTTGTGCTTAAGCTATGGCGACATTATCTGTATGGGGTTCATTGTGAGGTCTTCATGGATCATCAGAGCCTTTAGTATATCTTTAGTCAGAGGGATGTAAACTTGAGCTAGCATAGATGGATTGAGCTCTCGAAGGTCCATGGCACCACCGTCTTATCTAGTGAAGGCCAATGTGTTGGCCGGTGCTTTGAGTAGAAATACTTCTAGCATGGGAAGTCTTGCTGCTATTAGTTTTGATGAGAGACCATTGGCTAGAGATGTTCAAAGGCTAGTCTTGTTCGGTTGCAAAGTTTTGAGGACATGGGTGGCTTGATTGCTTTTATTGAGGCTCGTTCTTTCTTAATTGAGCAGATTCGTGAGCATCAATTTGATGACAAAAAGTTAAGTCTCATTCGAGAAAAGGTGATAAGAGGGGAAGCCAAGTAGGTTGTCCCTGATTTTGAGGGTATCTTTGAGGACAAGATATGTGTGCCCAAGGTGGGAAAGTTGATTAAATTGATTCTTGAGGAGGTTCCTTGTTCTTGATATTCTATCTATTCGAGAGCAGCGAAGATGTTTCATGATTTGATCCAGCACTATTTGTGGTGTCGTATGAAAAGGGATATTTCAGATTTTGTTTCTAGGTGTTTGGCTTTCCAAAAGGTCAAGTTTGAGCACTAGCGGCCAGAAGGTATGTCTTAGAGAACTACCTACTTGGAACTTGGAACGGATCACTATGGATTTTATTGTTGAACTACCTACCACGTGGGTGGTTATGAATCCATTTGGGTGGTTATTGATAGGCTGACCAAGTCAACCTATTTCATCCTGGGGTCTCAATTTTCTATTGTCTCTAATCGAGGTTCTTTTTTCACTTCCCATTTCTAGAAGAAATTATAGCATGGTTCCGGTACTCGGTTAAATATGAGTACAACCTTTCACCATTAGTAAGATGGTCAGTCCGAGTGGATGATTCAAGTTTTAGAGCATATGCTCTGAGCTTACGTGCTCAATTTTGGTGCTAGATGGGATCGACTTTTTCCCTTAGTAGAGTTTGCCTACAAAAATAGTTATCACTCCAGTATTTAGATGCCCCTATTTGAGGTGTTGTATGGCAGTTGGTGTAGATCTTCAATCTGATGGTTTGATTTAGCCTAGATAGGCTCATTAGATACAAACTTGCTTAGAGATGCTAAAGAGAAGGTACGTATGATCCATGGTAGATTGTTGACAACCTACAGCCGAAAGAAGAGTTACGCAGATTGGAGAGTTTGGGCTCTAGTGTTTATGGAGGGTGATCACGTTTGGCTTCAAGTGTCAACCATGAAGGGTGTGATGAGGTTCGAAAAGAAGGGAAAGCTTAGCCCTAGATTCACTAGATCCTTTTGAGATTTTGAGTTATGTGGGAGATGTGTCCTATAAGCTGACCTTACCATCTAGTTTGCCAGCTGCGCATCCTGTATTTCATGTCTACATGCTTCAAAGGTATGTGTCGGATGAGTCCCATGTACTTTCTCATGATTCAGTTGAGTTGGGTCCAAGCTTATATTTTAAGGAGGGGACTATAGCCATTTTGGATAGGTAGTGTCGAAAGCTTAGGACCAGGGAGATAGCTTTAGTGAAAGTGTAGTGGAACCACCATTGAGTTGCTGAGGCGACTTTGGAGACAGAGTCAGATATGTATGCTAAATATTCACAGCTTTTCAAGGCTTTAGGTACTTTGTTTTACTTTACGTTCGAGGCAGAATATGTTTTTTAGTGGTGTATAATGTAATGACCTAGTTGGTCATTTTGGGAAAGTTTCATGAATTTACCATTTTATCCCTCTTGTTATTGACCCCGAGTTATTTTTAATAGAATTTTGAATTTTGGTTGTCGAACTTTGAGTTATAAGTTGAGAATTTGAATGGTTTAGGTTGTTAAAAAGTGAATTTTGATGTCTTTTGAATTTAGAGTGTCGAAATGGAATTCCATCGATTCCATTAGTCCCGCAATGTGGAATCTGATATCTAAGAGGTGTTAGTTTTAGATTCGGAGTCATTTTAACGATTTGAGATCCTAAGTTGAAAAATTATGGAAATTTAGTCTTTGAATTGGCTTTGGTCAATATTCAAAATTCGGATGCTTAGATTAGAATTTCGAGAAATACATTGGATTTGGGGGATGATTTTAGGCCTAGTTGAGGTCTTGGTTTATTTTATCCTTTTTAGGTGTTGTGTTTGTTTCTTGTGACTTTTATGAGCTTCGGATCAAGGAGACCTCAGATTCGTATTTCAATGGTTTCATTGTGTCTGAAACGTCGAGTATAGTCATTTTCATATATGGTTTGTGTGTTTGGAATTCCAATCGGATCCTGGGGGTTTCTTGTTCTGGTGCATGACTATTTTGGTCATCGCGAGGCTCCCTCATCATGACTGCGTAACATTAATTTGAGTTGCATTGTGATCCTGTAGGTCTTGTCGTGATCATGATGGTCAACTTGAATGAGTTGACTGTCTTACGCATCGCGATTGCATAGATCTAGGTCATGATCGCGGTGAGCATTTGAGACCTGGGCAGAATGTTTTTCAAAAATCGGAGTAGCAACCCCGTTTCACCATTTTTGAGTTTTCGGAGCTTTGGTCTGGTGATTTGAACAAAATTTTTGAGAAGAAATAGTTAGGTAACGATTCCTAACCTTAAATCTTCAATTTACCCATTATTATTTATGAATTTAAGTGTTCAAATCAAACTTTTGAAATTAAAAATTGGGGTTTATCTTCAAGAAGCCAAGCACCTAGTAAAATGGTGATTTTTTAAAACTAATTTTAACTCCTTTTTCGAAATGATTTACACCAATGAGTTCCAAATGACTTGGGTAATGATTTTTAAGTAAAGATTTTGGATTCAAACTCCATCTTCAGAATCTGGTTTTGAGTTGATTAACCTATCTTTCGAAGTATATGATGTGGGTATTGTTGTTTCCAAAAATTTATTGTGAATACTTGATTGATATAGATTCTATGGCTTTGGACATTGATCGAAAGGGAAAGACTCATGTCTTGTAGTTACTAGTTGGTTGAATTAGGCAAGTGATCTCCTAAACCTTGTAATCTAGTAGAATTCGTGCATTTCCCTTCATTGTATGTGTGTTGGGATTAATGGGGTTGGGGTGAAAGGTTCATTGTTCCACTTGATAAATTATTAACAAATAAAAATGGGTTTAAATGAAAAAGATATGTGTTGATTGTAATACATTGTGAATTGCCTTGTTGTGCCCTTATTTGATTGATTGATGGAGTGCTTGATAGCATGAATGTGGACTTGAATTGCTTGAATTGTTGTCTCATCCTTATGGTGTGAACTTTCTTATGTGCATTGACTGTTGTACAATGTAATGAGACATGTGATACAAAGCAGATAAGAAATGGTTCTGACTAGTGATTTAAAGTCGATGGGAAATGGTTCTGGCTAGTGACATGATATAAAGTCGATCCAAAATGATTTTGGCTAGTGATATGATAGAAAGCCGATGGAAAATGGTTCTACCTAGTGATACGATATAAATCTTATGAGAAATAGTTCCGTCTAGTGATACGATATACAGCCAATGGAAAATGGTTCCGGCTAGTGAAATGATATAAAGACGATGGAAAATGGTTCCGGCTAGTGATATGATATAAAGCTGCTGAGAAATGGTTTCAGTAATGATTTTACTGTTGTGATTTGATGCATTTGATATCTATGTTTTACTTACTTGTTGTCTATGATAAATGCATTTGTTACGTGTGATTGATTTACTTGACATTGAGATTCACTTACTTGATACATGTTGGATGTTGAATTGTGGCTATTGGACTGTGATTAATGAGCCTTGTGATGTGAATTATAAAACTATTAGATTGAACTGATTTATGTGAAGGTTGTAGTTGAGGAGCTTCAGTTGGGATGAAATGAATATTCGATTTCTAGCTAGTTTCTTTGTTTATTAGGTTGCTTGTTGGGTATCGTGTTGTTGGTACTCACTTGTTGCCTCTACATTTGTGTACGTTTTGAGCCCGGTATCAGGTTATTGCTCTTTCTCTCCCACCTCTGAGGTTGTCAGAGAACTATTGAGAGGTAGTTGCTTGTCATCCTGGAGGGCCCTCTAGTTCTTCTTTTTATGCTTTGTTCAATTTGTACTTATTTCTTAATTCCGCACTTTATGCATTAGTGGCTTGTGTTGTAAAATAGAGTTAGAATAGAAGTAGTATACCTTGTATCCTAACTCTAATCCTATTCTAACTCTAATGTATCTCCTTAGATTTGTAGTTGTACTAGGATTCTACTTGTGGCCATATGTTATTGTATAAGTAGCATATGTATTGTACGGAATTATTATCAAGAAATAATATCTTCCCTTCTCTCTGGTTGTGTGTATTCAACATGGTATCAAAGCAGACAGATGTCTTGAAATTAAATCTCACCGCCACCCATATTAAAAAGAATTTCCGCATGCTCGACCCATGAAAAAAATTAGGCCTGCACGTGAGGGTGCGTGTTAAGAATATAATTAAATAATAAAAGTGCTCTCTCTAGCAGCTTAAACTTTTAGATGAGATGGTCGCACACTTCAACATAGTATCAGAGCATTAACACACAAAAACCTACACTGCATCAAATTTGTTCAAGAACTAATGGCTTCCTCTTCACTATCAGCCTCTTTGTCCCTCTCAGCTTCTTCATTGCACCATCTTATGAATGTGTATCCTATCAAACTTAAACCTACCAATTAACTTATATAGAGAACACAGATTCTACAACTGATGCAAGTAATGAAGGTGACTATGTTGGTCCAAGAAAAGAAACCTGATGAAGTTGAAACTCTAGCCAAAGATAACAATTAAAAGGCAGTTGATGGACAGGAGAAAGCTTCTGACAGTAATTGGGATGAGCAAGATGTTCCGCTAAGAACCTGGATCTTAGGAACTATGACTAAAGAGAGCATGTATCTCATTGTGGGCTGCTCAACAACTAAGGAAATGTGGGAATGCTTGGAGGAAGCTTACCTTCAAGCAACAAAGGATAAAGAGTTCCAACTTAAACAACAACTGCAGACATTAAGTTAGGAACCAAGAAACTTGATGAGTACTTGAAAGAATTCAATAGCATATGTGATGGACTGGCTACCATACAAAAACCAGTTGATGAAGACAGCAAAGTAATTAACTTTGCCCGAGGACTAGGTCCAAAGTACAGGACATTTAGGATTGTTATGTTGGGAAACCCTCCTATCCTACCTTCTATCAATTTGACAATACTCTTAGAGGTTTTGACATGAAATAAAAAGAGGAGAAAATGCCCTAACAATACTATAACATGGTCTTTACTTCACAGAGATGTAGGGGTCGAGGGAGTTACAATCACAGGAGAGGTAACTCTACTTTTAACTCAAGAGGAAGAGGATTCAGAGCTGCTGGATAGTCAAATAATAATCAAAACAGTCAGAATATGCAGACTACAAACACTGAAAAAGTAAAACTCACACCTACTCTATGTCAAATAGGTGGTAGAAATAATCACACTGCTTTAAAGTGCTTCTATTGGTGGGATTACTTTTATCAAGCTGAAGATGATCTTCCACAGGCCCCATGCAGAATACCAATGGTGAAGATGTTGTAATGTATATCAATTCTAGTGCAACAACTCACATAAAAAATACATCAGTTAATCTATCTGATCTTCAAATCTATAATGGGACACACAAAATAATTGTAGGGAATGGTTCGCAATTAGCAATTACACATGTTGGAAATCTCAATAAGTCAGGTTTGAAAGTTAAAGATATAATGATAGTTCCTAAAATCACAAAAAATCTTCTTTCTGTTAGTAAACTTGCAAAAGACAATTCTGTAACTCTTGAGTTTCATGAATTCTGATTTCTTATTAAGGACAAGAAGTCAGGAACACCACGATCCAAGGGATCTAATACACGAGGGCTCTATCAATGGGAAGACAACAATCTCTTTGCCTTAACACCAACACAAGATTGGAAGAAGTCAGAGAGTATTTGGCACTCTAGATTAGGACATCTTAGTATGAAGTCTTCAAGTTTTTTTAGTAGCAATAAATGCATCGATGTTAGGAGTTGGAATAAGGTGCCTAGCATCTCTACTAGATGTCAATTAGGGGAAAAGTTGTAAACTTTCTTTTGAGTTGAGAAATTAAATTGAGCAGATTCCTTTACACAAAATACATTGTGATCTTTGGGGACCAACACCTGTTGAGTCTTCCCAACATATGAAATACTATGTGATATTTGTGGATGATAATACTAGATATACTTGGCTCTATCCTTTGAAGAAGAAATCTGAATTCTTTGAAGTTTTTCTCAAGTTTTAACAAATGGTAGAACGACAATTTTCAAAAACTATTTACATTTTCCAGTGTGATGGAGGTGGTGAATTTATCCAAACTGAGTTTGTCAAGCATTTGGAGAACTGTGGCACCATTAGGCAAATATCTTGTCCTCACACTCCTGAGCAGAATGGAGTTTCTGATAGAAAACAGAGACACATAGTGAAAACTGGTCTGACCTTGTTGTTTCATGCTAAACTGCCTCAGTTCTTATGGGTTGAAGCATTTCTAACTGATGTGTTTCCAATAAACAGAATGCCTTCCTCAGTTCTAAAGAATGGAATCCCATTTGTGAAACTTTTTGGTGCCTCTCCCGATTATAATAGCCTGAAAGTCTTTGGTTGCAGATGTTATCCTTACCTAAAGGGAAAGACTAAGTTCTCACCAAAGACATATCCTTGTATATTTATTGGCTATAGTAGCCTACACAAAGGATATAGGTGCTACCACCCATAGACCAGGAGGGTGTATGTGTCTAGGCACGTCATATTTGATGAGCTCGCATTGCCCTATATGCAGACTGATAAGTGTAATATTAATGTATCACCTCATCTTGCCACTTTCCTTGAATTTTTCTCCACTGTGCAGGATCCAGATACCAGTTCAAGTGACACTATCACTTCAAGGGAACAACTGGACTGAAACAATTACACCAACAACTATACCAATGGTAGACACTCAAGTTCAACCTGAGCCTTCTAGACAAGTTCTGACTATCTTTAGTTCAGAGTATGATAGTGAAGACAACCATAGTGACAACAGTGATGGTCAAGATGTGGAAGTTCTGTCATGAGATGATCAAAGTATTGATAACTCAACAATTTCGACTCCTGCAAATACAAGTGTTGATGGAACCAATGAGGCACAAGTGCCCAATGTACAACTGGAAGTTGACTTCTCAAATTGGCTTAACACTAAGCATATTGATCCTATGGAAACTTCTCTAAATGAAAATGAAGGTGCAGAGACAATGTCGAGGGACACCACATGATCACAAGGCATAAATCTAAGAAAATGTCCACAACTCACACCTCACTAGCGGCAGAAAAATTGAGCATGGAACCTTCCACTGTGAAACAAGCACTAGCAAGTCCACACTAGTATAAAGCTATGCAAGAAGAAGTTGACGCTTTGCCCAAAAACTAGACTTGGACCTTGATACCAAGAACTGCAGGCATCAATGTAGTTGGCTCCAAATGGGTGTTTAAGACCAAATTAAAGTCAGATGGTACTATAGATAGGTACAAAGCTAGGATAGTAGCAAAGGGATATTCACAACTTAAATGCATTGACTTTTAAGAGACCTCCAGTCCAGTAGTCAAGGCTACCACTATAAGAGTAATACTATCAGTTGTAGTTAGTCTACAATGGCCTATCACACAATTAGATGTAAAAAATGCTTCCTCGCATGGACATCTCCAGGAGAAAGTATTCATGAACCAACCTCCCGGCTTTGTTGATGAACAATATCCAAAACATGTTTGCCTACTCAAGAAAGAATTGTATGGTCTTAAACAAGCACCTAGGGCCTGGTTTGATAGGTTCAATCTCCATCTACTTCGCTTTTGTTTTAAGTGTAGTAAGGCAGATTCCTCATTGTTCATACTTCAGTGTGATAGAGAGATGATTCTGCTTCTGTTGTATGTCGATGAGATAATAATCAATGGTAGCTAATTTGAGCTCATTGCAAATATAATCACAGGGCTTGGAAAGGAGTTTACCATGAAGGATCTTGGACCATTACATTTCTTCTTACGAGTTGAGGTAAGGTACTTCAAGGATGGTATTCATTTGAATCAAGGGAAGTATGTTGTTGAGCTGCTTATGAAGACTGACATGGCTCTTGCCAGGTGGCTATCATACATACTTACCATCTTTGATCTCATCCTTTAACTTACTTCTCACAACCAAGGGAATCTCTCACCTTTAGTCAATCATAACAAGGAAGGCAACTATAGCATAATCCTATCTAAACATACATCATATAAGAGAACACTTTCTTAGGCAACCTTAAGTTATACTTGTGCAATGCATGAATAAGAGCCCATAATCCTACCCATGCTAAGTACCACTTTTAGGTCCTCATACTCATACTTCTTGATTTGGAGACTAGTCCCCCTCTTTAAGCTTTGGAACACAATGAAACACCACTACAAGAAAATTGATTTTTAGCGACCAAATTTTAACGAAAGAATATAAATTCAATCATTATAGGTATATATATTACGTCACAGTTTTTTTCTCGTCTCTAAAAGTCAATTTTAATATAATATTAATGAAAGGACAATATCTGGACCTTAAGAAAATTAATAACCAAACGTTAATAATAATATAATGACACATACTTTTATTTTAACCCTTTTATTTTTAACAAATATTACTTATTTCTACCCCTCTATTACCCTACCCACCCCCTATGAGAACTGTTGGTCTCCCATTACCCCACCCCCTCCATGAGAAAACATCAACATTCAGATTGAATCGATCGATGAACAACTTCTTAATTTTTCCGCTCACAAACATGCACACGCACACAACCTTCTCCACCCCTCCGAGGAGATGCTAAAGTTTCAACACATCGTCCTTGTCTTCTGCTAGAAAGTGAGAAACCTAATGGAGTGACTAACTCAGATTATCAGAGATCTGATTTGTTAGAGAGATCAGCAAAATAGACCACGATAATTGTGGTACCATTAGCTCCAGGTATTTGTTCAAGCTCTTATAAAGGAAATCAAGGCCTATTCTTTTCTAATTGCAGAAGTCAACTTTCATTTCTTACTTTAAATTTCACTTGATTGTTGTTGTTCTTTGTTGTGTGTGATAATAATTTGACACCTTCTTGGAGTTCCCTTCTTTTTAAAGTATGTTCCTTTTGTTTTGACTATGAATTGTTAGGTGAAAATTCTGATTTTGCCCAATTTTATGCATACTCTTTATGAATAATCTAGTTTTTTTTCAGTAGGTTTTTGGTGTACATGGTCTTAAATTATGTATACTAGTCATTGCAAGCATATATTTGTGTGTACTTTCTGCAGTAGCCTCGATTGACAATAAAAGAAATCGCAATAATGATAATTATTGAATAAACTTGTCAATCTGATAATTTGTAGGACAAAATTTTCATTATCCTTCACAAGTGTAATTCTACCTTATAACATGATATAATTTTTTGTGTCAACTATAGAGATTAGGTTTCCTTATTCCTGTTTTCTTTATTCTTTTGTTGTTCTGGTGCACAGTAGTTGTAGCACTAATATGGATTCAAAATATTAACTTTTGAATAACCATAAGAGTGACCAACGACCTGACCTTTTATGTATATATGACACTTTACAATCTTTGCAAAACAATGTAGCAAGGAGGAATTCTATATATCATCTTTTTGCTAATCTGTCGTAACTTTAATACAATAACTTACAAAATATTAGCTTTGTCACATCTAAGTCTAATGTTGAAAATTGGGCCCTGGTCTTATCAGTTTTGTTTTATCTATGTTGCTTTATTACTTTATGAGTATTCTGTATCTACAAGTACAAGTATATATTGAGAAATAACTCCTCTTTTTCTAATTGGTGACTCCATGATTCTGTGCTCATGTGTTAATAAAGGATTGATTTTGTGAGCCTCTTTCAAATTTGTTAATTATGTGTAGACCTTGTAAATATGTGACCTGTTAATCATGAAATAAACACTCCTTCTTTTTCCACACACATGATATAAGGCTTAATATTTTTGGTCATGATGCGAAGATTAGTAACTTGTTGTTTGTCTAAATTAAGAATCCTCCTCGCTTGAGTTGGCAGATCTGAAAAATTATAAATCTCAAACCTGCTAGTAGTGTCAAAAGCCATGTTGGCTAAATAATCTGCAAGCACATTTCCTTCTCTGTAAGTGTGTTTCTTTTGAATCTGACACAACTGAGATGAATCCATTATGTCTCCAATAAATACTGAAATGTCCCAGGGATCTCCTAAACTTTAGTAAGGATCTTAATTAGATTAATGAATCTGTTTCCAAACAAAATTGATTCATCCCAACAGTAATGTGATGAGTGATTGCCTCCCTTATAGCTATCACTTCCGCCTCTAAGTTCGTACTTTCTTGAATCTCTTCACCTTGAGCATAGAGTAAGTCTCCTGAACAATCTCTTAAATAGAAACCATAAGTGCTTCTTTCCAGAATTCCCCTTGATGAACCATCTCTGTTGCATTTCACAAGACCTTCTTTGGAGGTTTCCAGCTGACTGCGATATAATGAATCCTTGGAGTGTGCTTTTCTAGAAAATCTATGACATCGGGCCAAGTTGTAGGAATCTATAGTCTAGAATAGTTGGTCCTCCCATGTCTCCCATAAATCTGAATTTACTTTTAAACCTAAATTGTTGTAAGAAGAACTCTTTCCATGCTTCAACCTATTTCTCCTTTTCCAAAGGTTCCATATCACAATGGCTAGGAATACTCTCAATAGTGGCTTTAATTTTGAACAACAATCTGATGTGCACCATTTATTGCAAATTTGTGAAAGTTGTAACCCCTCTATTTGAATCCCTACAAAATTAGCAAACAACCTCCATAGCTTAGTAGCTATGGGGGAGGTTAGAAAGAGATGATACATAGTCTCAGTTGTAGGCTTAGTGCAACATCAACATTGTGAATCTATATATACTCCGATGTGTTGTAGGAAATCACCCAATGGAACCCTAAATTTTCAAGCTATCCATAGGAAAAAGGACATTTTAAAAGGGAAAACAAAAGACACATTGAGTACTATGCTGAAATTGTGATTCTGTGATTTCATTTAGCATTGGAAAGACTATGTTGAAATAATGTTTGTATGATTTCATTTAGCTGGTTGATATTTTTGTAGGCTGTTTGTTTCATTTCATATTTTCTTTTCTATGAAGTGCATCTCATTTATGCTTATTTATTTCTCGGTTGGTGTAGACTTTGATTCTAAATCTGTCAGTGGTGCTTCTTGTTATTGAAAGTGACTGCAAAACTACTCTTTTGAAAGCTCTGTGTTGATTTGTTTTGTAAGGTATGTTTTTTTTCTTAACCTTTCTTCTTTACTGATATGTTTTTGAAAATATTTCATGTATTTGTCCAAATTTTTTTGGTTATTTCCTTTGCTATGATTTTTAATCTAGTCTTATCAACCATTTTTAAGAGGTACTGGTGGTTGCCATATTCTAGTGTGTTCCATCGATTTTTGAGTAATGGTAACTACCACTGCCCAAACTCTGATGTGTTCAGTATAGGTAATAAAAAATAGCAGAATTAAAACAAAATTTAAATGCTACAAATAGAAAAATATAAAATATTTCACCTTTTTTCTTTGGTCTTTACATACTCTTCTATAAATAGAATGAGGATAAGATTGTAGGACTTATCTAACCTTTGTTTGTAATTATATAATTTTTTTTGTGAACCTATTTTGTATATTCAATTCCTAACCATAAATGTAGAAACTATAGACCAGATCATCTTGATGAGTTTTCCAACTTTTCAAGAAATTCAATTGAACTGTGGATTTTTGAGCTGTAATTTTACATAAATAACATATGTTGTCAATATCTTGGTTACTGTTTTGGAGTTTAGTTGCAAGCAGATCTTAGTATATATCCCTCATATAATCACCATTTGATTCCCTCATTTGCTTCAAAATCATCTGCAAAGTTGGTTCTGCCAAACATTCAAGAAAAAGAGTAGCCATAGTTAGATTTACATTATAGTTCCTAACGTTTTTTAAGAAGTAAGAGGTTGTATTAAATGTTATCATGGAGATGCAAGATAGCCACAAAGAATTTAGCTGATAACTTCAAAATCGCCAAAAAAACATTTGGGAGTTAAAACCTATAGCAAAAACTCAAAGTTGTTTAACTAATACGAGGGAGCTAATGATGTCTATTGGGGAAATAACATCATTTACACAAGATTTTTATAAATAACTAAACATATTATTGATGTTTAGAATGTACATTCAAAAGTATTATTTTGAAATATTTGGTCTTTTACTATTGATATGTTGAATTTTCTTGAATTGCTAGACTTTTGTCATGTATTTTGACTATTCCAATTTGTGTAACCTTTTTTTACCATCTTGTGAGTATTTATGTGTGCTTCTTATTCAAGTATCGATTAAGTGTTTGTTTCTTGATTTTTTCTTGTAATATGTATATAACTATATGCATCTACTGCACATGAATCTATAACTCTAAAAAAAATGTCTAATTATTACTACTTGGTTGTTATACTAATGTATTGTTAAAACTATTTTACATGGACGAATGTTATGGCGCCTAATAAGCAATGGATGGAACTTATTAACGATAGACTTGCTAATGCTTATATAGATGCGGTGGAGAATTTCTTGGGTTATTCTTTTACAAAATTAGGAGAACCAATGTTGATTCGTTGTCAATGTATTAAATGTGGTAATGCAACTTCTAGAACACGTGTTATAGTTAGGTCACATTTAATTGTACATGGGATAATACCAAGTTATACTCTTTGGTATCACCATGGGGAGATATCGGGTGAAGCACAATCTGATTTTGAATTTATAGATGATAATGACATTGAAGAGGATGATGGTGAGGATGAAATACATGGGTTTCTAAGAGATTTGTACTCCAATTTTGATGGAGATATTATGAATAATAGTACTGGTGATGGTCTTCGGGAGGAGGAACCAAATGCTGAAGCAAAAAGATTTTATAGGTTATTGAAAGATCTTGATTTACCATTATATGAAAGTGCAAAAGTTTCTAAACTTTCTACTTTGATTAAATTACTTCACCTTAAAAGTATTGGTCATTGGAGTAATGAGTCATTTACGATGCTATTAAAGTTTTTGAAAGATGATTTATTGCTTGATGGAACAAACTTGCCGGATTCATATTATGAGGCAAAGAAGGTAATTCGAGATCTTGGGCTTTCTTGTAAGAAGATTGATGCATGTAAGAATGATTACTTGTTATATTGGAAGGATGATAATTGTCTTTAATCGTGCAAAGTTTGTGGTGCATCTAGATGGAAGGATGCTAAACATAGTGGGGAAACAAAATTGAAAAAAGGAAACAAGATAACGTGCAAGATTTTACGTTATTTTTCTCTAAAGCCAAGACTTCAAAGATTATTTATGTGCTCAAAGACATCTCCTTTGATGTCATGGCATCATGACAAAAGAGTTGATGATGGAATAATGAGACATCCAGCTAATTCAATGGCATGGAAAAATTTTGATGAACTTCACCCATCTTTGGCAGTTGAACCTCGTAATGTACGACTTGGACTTGCTAGTGATGGTTTCCAACCATTTGGAATGTCGAGAACTCCCTACAACATTTGGCCTGTGGTACTTGTTCCTTATAATTTGCCCTCTTGGCTTTGCATGAAGCAAGAGAATTTTATTTTGTCAATGCTTATACCTCGTCCTAATGGTCCTAGTTATGCAATTGATGTCGATCTACAACCTTTAATAGAGGAGTTGAATGAATTATGGTAAACTGGAGTGGAGACATTCTATCATCAACTAGAAAGAATTTTAAGTTACATGCATCTTTGTTGTGGACCATTAATGACTTTTCAGCATATGCAAATTTGTCTGGATGGAGTACAAAAGAAAAATTGGCTTGCCCATGTTGCAATAAAAAAAAACTTGCTCTACAAGGCTAAACAATGGCCAAAATCAATGTTATATGGGCCATAGACGCTATCTTCCTCTTAATCACAAATGGATAAATGATAGTGTCATTTCATAACACTGTTGAGCATAGGCTACCACCAAAGATGTTGTATGGTGATGATATACTTGATCAAGTTGCTGATTTAGATGGGTTGCCATTAACAAAGGATCCAAAGAAAAAGATTAAAATATCGCATAAGAAAAGGGGTGATAACTGGAATAAGAAGAGTATATTCTTTGATCTTCCATATTGGAAAACCTTATTGTTGCGACACAATATTGATGTTATGCACATTGAGAAGAATATATGTGACAATATTTTGGGTACAATTTTAGATATCAAAGGGAAAACAAAAGACACACTGAGTACTCGGTTGGATTTACAAGAAATGAATATACGAAAAGAATTGCATCCAATACAAAATGGAGATGAATATGAGTTACCGGCAGCATCTTACACATTATCTGTTGAAGAGAAGGAAAAAAAATTCAATTTTTTGAAGAATTTAAAGGTTGCAGATGGATTTTCCTTAAATATTTCTCAATGTGTCAACCTTAAGGAAAAAAAAATTCAGGATTAAAAAGCCATGATTGTCATATAATTCTACAACATTTACTCCCACTTGCCATGCGTGGTATGCCTTGCAAATCTGTGTCTGAACCACTTATTGAGTTGTCTATTTTTTTCAAAGTTCTTGGAGCAAAGTGTTTGAGCATAGAGGAGTTGGAACAAAGTGAAGCCCAAATACCAAAAATACAATGCAAGTTAGAAAAGGTGTTCCCTCCTGCTTTTTTTGATGTCATGATACACTTGCTA